>OZ022560.1:50748530-52217462 GCA_963991005.1 Barypeithes pellucidus
GATATAGTTTGTATACACTGTTAGGAACAATACGAAATTAATAATTATTAGATACAATTTGAAGTGTTTCGACAGTTTTTTCTCGAACATTGATTGTTCTGCGGATAACATATTGTCAACTAAGGAAAATTCAGAAAATAGTTGACGCCAAGTCAACATTTTTCTGAAAGAGTTAATAATAGCCGATAATGATACACTAATATAGTCTAAAGGTGCTAAATATGACAAAATTTGGGAATAATATTTGTTTTTGCCGTTTCGTGGTAAGTATTCTAAAGTAAAGTATTCCAAAGAAGCGATACCACTTAGAATTGTAATTAAAATTATACCAAGAATAAATCGCTTCTTGTAGTGTTTTTTCTTTATTAAGGTATTAGTTCTAAAATCAAAGTACGGAACAAGACAAAAAAAACTGGCCAACCGAGCAATTGAGGCGAAAAAGAATGCTTCGCCTTCTGAACTCATTGTGCTTCGTTCACTGCGGAAAATCTAGAACAAATGAATATTCAAATGAAATTATTGTCATTTGTCAATAATAATTAAAATTAGATCGATATCCTTTTAACTTAATTTGTTTTGCGAGAGATGCGTAAAAATACTCGTATACCTGTTATATGCTAAACAGACATAAGGGCAACAACATTGTCTTAAGAAGAGATTACTAAATGCCACCAGTTACATAAACATATTTTAACTTTAGGTGATCGTTGAAAAAAATCTTGAAATTGAAGCTTCAATTCTTAACCAAGTACACAAGGAGTTTATTTTTAGAATATTGAGTAAATTTAATCAAAATTTTTTGGAATTCTTTAAAATGCTGAATCTCAGGTTACCGAACAGACAGAACAGAAAACAAAATGTTGCTGAAAGATCATCCATCCTAAGTAATTGTTTTTTATTAAAAAATATTATTCTTATTATTTACCCTGTTTATTGGAAAAAAAATAAATATAAACTAATATAAAATTTTTTTTCCTCCCTGGAATGATTTTGGCTGGATTTTATATATTTTGGCCTGCTGAATCCGGATCTAGCCTCAAATTTTCGATATCAGCCTCCAACGATAAGTGAGGGATATATGCTTTGAACAATTAAAAACCTATAATATATTTTATTAACAGTTAGCTTACGTACATTATAAACATTTATAAATAATTTAAAATTTAATATTTACTTCCCTAACGTCTTTCTTTTATAAGAACTCCTGAATGTGTCTCGTATTAGGGTCCAGCAATAGTCGGCTAACATATTCGGGCTCCACTGTCCTGTATACCTTTCCTCTATGGAGGCAATACCTTGGTGAAATCGTTCTCCATGCTCATCTGATACTGCTCCTAAATTTTCAGGAAAAAAGTCCAAATGAGAATGGAGAAAGTGAAGTTTTAGTGACATGTTGCATTCTAAAATATGATAGGCCGTGAGTAGTTCTTCCACGAGTTCACGATAATTTTCTGATTTATTATTTCCATGAAAATTGTTGCAAACCCTTTCAAATGCATTCCATGCCAGCCTTTCATTGTCACTTAAAATTTGCCTGAAGTTCGCATCTTTAAACAATTGCCTAATTTGGGGACCAACAAAAATGCCTTCCTTAATTTTGGCCTCACTGATACGAACAAACCCGAACAAACCCAACAAAAATTCCTTCCTTAATTTTGGCCTCACTGATACGTGGAAATTTGTCTTTTGAATACTTGGAAGCATTTCCTTCTCTATCCAGGGCTTTAACAAAATTTTTGATCAGACCCAGCTTAATGTGAAGTGGAGGTAAATATATTTTTTCTTTCTCAACTAATGGTTCTCGGGTCAAATTTTTAACCCCAACTTGTATTGTGTCACGTGGAGGCCAAACCTTAATTTTATAATGTTTGTCTCTTGCACGGCTGTCCCATTCACACAAAAAGCAACAGTATTTTGTATAGCCTGCTTGCAGTCCTGTCAGTAACGCCACCACTTTTAAATCTGCACATATGTTCCATTTGTGATCTTCGTACTTTACACATCTTAGTAACATCTTAAGATTGTCATATGTTTCTTTCATATTTACCGAATGACCTATAGGAACCGATGGATGCTCGTTTCCATTAAAAAGTAAAACAGCTTTTAGACTTGTTTTAGACGAATCTATGAATAGTGTCCATTTATCGGGAGTATACGGTAAGTTCAGTTCGGTCATTAGGCCAGGTATGTCATGGCAAAATACTAAATCACCTTCCACTGCAAAAAAATTTGTGAGAGTAGATTGCCTTTTCCTGTAGATGGACACCTTCACTCCTTTTCCCAAGAGCTTCCACTGCTGTAGGCGGGATCCGAGAAGTTCAGCTTTTGTTTTCGGGAGGTCCAAGTCACGAACAAGGTCATTTAATTCACCTTGAGTGATTAAATGAGGTATATCAGGCAAATCATGAGAACTAGGGATGTAGCTTGGTCGGCTTCTGGTGAAATACTTCTGGAGTCTGATTCGGAATCAAGCGTGTAACTCTCAGGTGGCTGGGGAATGGGTAATGAGTTGTCATGGGGCACTGGTCGCATTGCAGAAGGAATATTGGGGTACTGAATGCTACGCTTGGTTTTGCTAGTAATTCCTTTAATATTCGTCATGCAAAAATAACAATCATCTACGTGATTACGAGGTTCCCTCCAAACCATTGGAACTGCGAATGGCATAGATTTATGAGTACCTTTCAGCCATCCAGTCAATGTTCTCGAGCACGAACTGCAACACATTTTTGGGGCCCAGGACCTATCTTCATCGCCAACTTTGCATCCAAAGTACAGTTCATAAGCCTTTTTTACTAATGAAGATGTCGGTTTTTGGTACGCTTTCGCGGTAACTTCGCCACAAATATAACAGAAGGTATCGGCTTTATTAACGCAAACACGCATCGACATTTTTGGTACCGTTTTAGCACGCACGTAGATCTAAGCGAAAATTTTAATAGATGTTTACTAAATGATTATATAGTAGCGACTAAAGAGATATTTCAAGCATAGATACAAATAAGCTGCAAATAACAATGGGGCGATCGTGTATTACCTATTAATGGGCCTATTCGACCCTTCCAAGAAATCTGAGGCCAATATAAACATTTGAGGGTCAGTTGTATATTAGTTTAAGTCCAAATGTTACAAAATATACGATATTTTTATAAAGAGGATTTTTGTGTTGATTAGTGTAATTTTTGCCAACAAATGATTCTATCTAATAGTATTGTAACTATTTACACTTTCATATGCTTTAGCGGTATTATACCATTAAGATCTGTAAAAAAATATTTTATTATAATTAGAATATTATATAGCAACATTCAGCACTCTTTAATTTACGCAGAATAACCTGATTTATTTTAAAAATACTTTAAAGACTAAAGTTGCGTCGCTACATGGAACGACATGTACACTACACTTGAAACATTTTTCCGATTCTTTGTCTTGCCGTGCAGGCCTCTCGAGTGTTAAGCTGCTCCTTAGCTTCAAGTGCTGTGCTCCTCGAAATGGTAAAGGGGTCCTTAAAAGTGTAAGAAATATTACATCATTAGAGCTACCTTTTTAAGGGCTACGAACTAACCTTGTATTTATGAACGTTAAATTGCTAACAATATTGTATAGATGAGGCGTTACTGCATGAGAACGTTTAACATTAGAGTTCACAGTATTGTGTCAACAAACCTTTAAGTCGGGCTGAGGTGGTTTTAAGTTTGGATTATTAAAAAATTTTCTCCTCTCTATGCACACTACTGGAAAAGGTCTTTACTAGGAATAATTTTATCAAAGGTAATATATCTCGAGCTCGTTTTTTCATAGATAAATTTTTTCATATTCACGATAAGTTTCGTTGTGGAAATTTTATGAAATGTTCCCAAAAAAACAAAACTTTAAGTGTTACATACACGTCATGCATTTTTAGACCGGGCACGACGAAACATTTCAATTTCATGCACGCATTTTACTTCTTCACAGATGCCACAATAATTTCGCCTGTATTTTAATGTTAAATAATAAAATATTAATTTTTTTGTAATATCGTCGTCGAAATACTAATACCTCGTAAGCCACTAATGAAAATTGACATTCTCTTACACATAATAATAATATGGGCATTTACAACGCAATGCATTAAAAATTTTAAATATTCAGTGAAGTGAACTTTTGTGGTATAAAATATATTAGCGAAGTTGTAGAATTTGGCTTACACTACCCAATGCCACCAAAAACGCAATTTCGAGTTTTTGTGGGTTACGAGATATTAATAATAATAACAGTTTTGGACCTCCTGAAACAAAAACTGTCGGCAATGGCGAAAAGGCTCAAAGATATAAAATAAGTAACGCTAGGCGTCAACAAAATAAACAATTTACCACGAGCCAAAAATCATTTTATAGAAGCCTGAGTAAAACCAATACTAAAAACTCAACTCCAGTACAACAGGTCCCAACTCCGCAAAGAATTAAAACCTTTTTGGGAGAATATCTGGGGTAACTCAGCTCAGCATAGATCCGCAAAATGGCTTGCTGATGAGAGACCCCTTGTTCAGTGGCGGCTAGTGACCTATGATAGTAAGTATGGTGAAATTATTTTTAAAATTTTATTTTTGTGTAACGACCAAACAATTACTTTCCAGGCATTTTAAATGTAGAAAGAAAAGAAGTAATAAGAAAATGCGTTAGTTAAAACATATTTTTATTTATTTTTTTAATTTTACACAAGAAAACACAACTTTTGGAAAATAAGAAAGATTTTCTTAGTGTGTATAGTGCTTGAATGTAAAGTCCGTTCTTCGGTTCTTAATTGTAGAAAATTGATCAATAACACCCTCATTAAAGTTTGGAATACGCTCTATAAATTTTTTTTCATATATTTTATTTTTAAACTTTCTAATAAAGTCCCTAGATTTACCCTTTGTGGTCTGGGTTAAATTTCGGGCTTAGGTCGTCCTGCATTCTTCACTTCAATTTTTTACTCCAAACTCAAAGAGCTAAAGTTATTTTTTAAATAATCCACCGTTTAAAAATATTCATTTTAACTTAATAAATATATAATATTAAAATATTAAAACATATACGCTCGAATTTCTAACTAGATGCACGAACAGAAAACACTAAGAACACTAAAATTGTGCGCCTTTCGCATGTTAAATCTATTATAAATCCTAATTTGAATGAAACTAACATAATGAAATAGTAATTTGCCATAATTTACCAAAAAAAAATGGAAAAATTATAAAAATTTTTTTTGGAAAATTGAAAATATTATTTTTTACTGAGCCTTATAAAGGATCTCCCTGTAACGGCAAGACTAAAATTATTTTATAGCTGAAATATTTACGAAAGCAATAAAATAAGTGACGCAACAACTGAACAACGAAATCAACGTTGTACGGTCGATTACAAAAAATCCGGCCGCAGTGAATTCATTTTTCAGGGAGGCAATTTTGAAGCTAAGACAGTTCATTTCTTCGTAGTACTTCGATTTTTCTTTAAAAGTCTCCTTTACTTTAAGACATATGACCGTTAGGCTGTCCTTTTCTCTCTTAGTGATGTCACAGATGAAAATGCACACCGTAATAGGCATCTGAAAATAGATAAGCATGTTTAATTGTTGATTCATTGGTTGGATATTGATCTGTTTTTGTCATTATTTTAATTTATTCAATGAAAATAGATTACGCCCAAATAAAGCTAATGGAATTATTATTACGCGCAATATGCTTTCAAGCACTAATTCAATATGTTAGATATAAATTTAGATATGATATCGTAAAGTATACAATAATTATCAAATAATACCTCTTGGTGTATTTATACAGTGTGTGTATATAGTCTTGGACCGGCTTAATAACTTTTTAACCAGCGAATTTCTTTTGACAAATTTTATAGCCAACTTACTTTATATACTTTTTGACGGAAGAACAACAGTACTAGCTGTCAAAATGGCGGATGGGCACCATCTTAGCAAAGATAATTAAATAGGGAGAGGTGTTTTGCGATACATAATTTTGAAGAGTACGTTGCGATGCTAGAATATGAGTTCTGTATTCGTAACGACAACAAAATGGCGCCGTTTTAAAAATTGGATAGTTGTTATTTCTTTATTATCCATTATTTCATTTACAATATTAGAAAAATAAACACAACTTTGCATATTATAGTAGGAATGAGCATATGTCATAGTGGTCAAATTCAAAATGGTTGATGGGCGCCATCTTGATAAGAAGATTGAATAGGAAGTGAGGTCTTGAAATACATCATTTTAAAAATCCTATCGAGTACTTTAAAATCCCAGAATATTGTATCCTTATTCGTTCCCAAAACAATATGGCGGCTTTTAAAAAATAATATTTACTATTTTTCTTCTGCTATGGGAGAGTAGATTTTATAACTTCGTAGAAAGTCAATTTTTCAGCTTGCTTCACTGCTTCATGCCAAAGTTGTAAAATCTAAACTAAAAGAGCAAGAAAAAATAGTAAATATTATTTTTTAGGAAGCAGCCATTTTGTTTTAGGTACGAATAGAGATACAATATTCTGAGATCGTAAACTATAGGACCTGTATTATTATGACCACCTGTATTATTATGACCTTAAATGAAATATTCATGTGGTGCTATGACCAAAACATGATTAAAGGCGGATACAAGCAAACTTTTATTTATGTTGCACTGGCGGTTCCCAGTAAGTTCTTGAACCGAACACCGCGTATTATATAATTGTAAAATTTTTTCGTTCTGCTATACCTTTTTGAACAATTATTACCATAAAAATTACTGCGAAAAATGTTTGGTAACATAAAGAATTCTGATATCACACCAATTTCATATCACACACTAGGGATGCCAATTCCGGGGTACCGGAATCTCGAGAAAAAATCAATTTCCAAAATCCCGGGATTAAACTCCCAAATCCCGGGAAAAATTATATGAAAGAGTTGTTTAAAAATTAACTTGCTTATTAAAAATTTATTCTAAAACTAACAATTTATTGTAAATTATATTCTATTAATCGATCACTTCGCTATATGTTTCGGTAGCCCCTGATACAAATATACAATTTAGAAAATAATGTAATTTTTTAAAGCCGATTTTCATAGATTACTGAAAAAGAGAATTAATTAACATTCAACTATTTTTCCCCTGCTTTTTTAATAATAGTACTGATAATATACTATAGGGACCAAAAATAAACTTTAGTCACGTGGTTTATGTACAGGGTGGCCAACTAAGCGAGAACGCGGCTGAATCTGGGAAACCGTTCACTATAGAGGTTACTGAAAAAAATATTTATAAGAAAAGTTGCCAAGAGAAATTGCTGGGAATTATTTGCAAGTTTATAGGATGGCCTTCAGGGGGCGTAACACTAATAGTGATTTAATGAAACAGACGATTTATCTACAATTTGCTTCGATAAGATATATTGAAAATACTTACAAATAAATCTCTCATAAATCATGATCAACTTTGCTTATATACATTACCCTCCAAATAGAGTCATGGGGGGTAACACAAACATTGATTTGAAAAAATTTCAATATCTAAGGAATGCCTTATCGTAAGAGAGTAAAATTAGTATCATTTAAAAGGGTTATTCTAGTTCAGCTACACTGCCAAGCATTGTCTTTGTAATTTTTACAGTCGTCGCTAGATGGCGTTTTTTTACAGATTTAAAATGTTATATTTTTTCCCGAAAAACTTAAAAGCAATTTTCGTTACATAGAGGAATAAAGGCTGAAGCAAGCGGTGAAATCCGCATATTCCTATCTTTCTTCTAGCCGGAGATATCGATGAAAAAATAATTTACATAATTACTACGTACCTACTCATTAATCGCTCCGGTAATTACATATATTGTAAAAAATAAGAAGGCTGTGGGAACAAAAGACATATATTTAATAATAATATTCGGAACAAACTTCAAATTATTGCACTTAAAATAGGAAAAAATGAGTTTAAAAATAATTTTTAGAGTAGAATCGACACCCTCTGCATTGGCTGTTGAACGGTAGCTTCTACGACGAAAGTTACCGCCTATTCGGAATTTGCATCTAGCCTCTGAATGAACAATGGTTGACCTCTAAATTGACCCCTAACTGAACGTCTCGTAGCTTACGGAATAGCAGACATCATAACTTGGATATGGAACTTGAACTAATCCTGAGAGTGGAATTTATCCTTGGGACTAATCCTGCGAGTGATCCTGGGACTAATCCTGCGAGTGGACCTGGGAGTTAACCTAGGACTAATCCTGCGAACAAATCCGAACAAACCCTAAAATAAATTTTCCTTCTCAGCTACTAATACATAAAGATAGTAAACGCAGGCCTCGCTACCATTAACAATTAACCAAATGATAGCTTATGACATACCTCTATCACGAGGGAACCACATGGAACAAAATCGTCTTGAACGACATCCATTCCCCATAAATCTTCCAAAATCCAAAGCATCTTAAAGGTTATTGTAGCCACACATGTCGGATGAACTTTAAAAAACTTTTTAACTTAAAATGCCGATCATATTGTCGAAGGAAAATAATACTTAAACGAAGAATTTTAATTTATCACTTCATCTTCGGACTTCTAGACAGAAAGTGCTCTCTCCTTCAATTCACCAGCTCAACTCTCTCTATAAAAACTACTTCCTTTACCCTGAACTTGACCCATATAAAAAATGAAATTCCTGGCTCCGGCAACGTAAACCTAATTATTAACGAAAATAACATTTAATCACTCCCACTTAGTGACTAAAACCAATTATCAAAAAGAAGACTTGCACCTATCCTTCCTCTATGCTCTTCATTTGACCTATACTTTGACAATCAGCTGGTATCGATTTTTGTAGAACGAAACAAATCAACTACAGCTGTCTGTCATCAGGAAAACAAACAGAACACCTATTTATAAGGAAAATCTCTAATATACAGTAAGTAAATAGTCCTGTAACTCAATTATAATATTCATCGGAAGTTATGTATTGTTTTATTTATATTTAATTTAATTTTTAGGTTAGCCAAAGAAATCTTGACACGGCCCTTTGATACATATTGCTCGCGGAAAATTGGACAACTGTGGATCATTTCTATGGAATTCCATCCTATGATCAGTCCTCCATCCTGTACCACATCGGATAAACAATTCTTAAGCTGTTGTAAACAAATGAGATGTTGGCTCGAACAAGAACCTGTTAATTATTACTTATTGATGTTAAATATAAATTGAACAAAGTGAATTTAAGCTTTTTGTATAGTTTTTAAATAGAAAACAGTAGCATTTACCTCAAGATAGGTATCTTGGGATTTTCAAATGCTACAAGTTTATACTTGGAATAAGGTACGTTAAAGTTTAGGAGACGACACACAAGCTGCATAATCAATTTTTAAAATAATTTTTTTACGTTTTTGTTCCATTAATCTTTAATGTTTTTTTTTTCATTTTGCTAACAGTAGAGAAGATTTCTAGTTAGTGTATTTAGTAAACACAGATAAACTGATCATGTTAATATTTTTTGGGATAAGTCTCGGGATCCCGGGATTATATACTCCTTATCCCGAAAATCCCGGGATTAGAATAAAGGCTCGGAAGTGACATTCCTATTACAAGCACATGCAAGTGAATTATTTCACAGAAATGCGATATAGGGCGATATACTTTTTACTAAAATTCCCACCTTATTTATTAAGTATTTGTGAGAATAATTACACTTTTGAATTCACACTTCTTTAAAACCATTAACTTTTCTAATTATCGGGTTTTACTTACAAAATTGAATATCGACCAGGTTACTGACTCCCAGTTCACTCCATATATTTGCATGGGAAGACTCATGACTAGGAATACATAAAATGTGTCTAAAACCATTAAAAAGAAGGGTACCTCAAACAGATCCTTCAAATGAGTCATTATTTTGTGAAGGTGAAAAACCAGCAAATCTATTTCTTTCAAGGTTATCGATATATCATCGTTCCGGAACTTCAGTTCAGCCAAAATTTTTTTCACATATTGATATCTGATCTTTGTTGCCATTAGTAAGGTTGTTATAATAATTCGTTCAAACAGAACGTGACTCACAACGATAAAGTTTGTCACTGGAAATATTAGCAGAGTAAAGATTGTTCCCATGATTGTTTCCTGGTTAGGATCATAATCAATGACGTAGTTTGGATACAATGTTAGAAACAATAGGAAATAAATAATTATTAGATACAATTTGTAGTGTTTCGACAGTTTTTTCTCGAACATTGATTGTTCTGCCGATAACATATTGTCAACTACGGAAAATTCACAAAACAGTTCACGCCAAGTCAGCATTTTTCTAAAAGAGTTAATAATTGCCGCTAATGATACACTAATATAGTCTAATGGTGCTAAACTCGACAAAACTTTAGAATAATATTTCATTTTGGCGTTTCTTGCTGGTACGAATTCCCAAGACGCGATACCACCTAGAATTGTAGTTAAAATAGCACCAAAAATAAATCGCTTCTTGAAGTGTTTTTCTCTTATTAAGGTATTAGTTCTAAAATCAAAGTACGGAACAAGACAAAGGAAACTGGCGATTCGAGCAATTGAGGCGAAAAAGAATACTTCTGAACTCATTTTGCTTTGCTGACTGCGGCAAATATATACAAATGAATATCCGAATAAAATTATTGTTCATTGTCGATAATAATTGAAATTAGGTCGACAGTCTTTTAACTTAATTTGTTTTACGAGGGATGTGGAAAAAATACTCTTATATCTGTTGTATACACAGGGCCAACAGTCCATTCATAAATCTGTTGGAAAGTGAGTTTGTGATTGTTTGAAATGTTATTGAAAATCAGTAATGGGTGGAAGAGTGACAAAACATGTTTATCTCGCTAATGGCAACAATGTTGAAGTCTGGTTAAATCCAATATCGTTTAAAAGGTTATGGAGCGGCCTTCCTCGTTTCGGAGCGGAGCTAGTCTGGGCAAAAAGCCCAACAAGGGCATATAATTTACTTTTACGTATTCTTTACGTTTAACTATATTATCTATTCAAAAAGTGTAGTTTCAAATATTGGATATTTATAAAAAAGATAGAAATATTTATCCAGTTTTTATACACAGTGTATCCAAGGATAGATTTAACTATTTATGCTTAGCATCAATATTTTTGGTGTATTCATTACTGGATGATACTCTCCAGATATAAAAGTGTATATTTCTAGCCAGATTGTCATATTTATCACTAAGATATCTTGCAGAATCCCAATTAAAAATTTGTAAATTTGACAATTACAACTGGTTTAAGGTTAATCCGCAATTGCTCTTAAAATAAGTTTATTTCTAATAATTTTACTATAAACTGTGAAAAGGATGATTCTTTAAAAAAATGCACACACAAGCCACTAAGGCATATTGTACACTAAAGTGATTAATTAAATAAGTAAATTAAAATAATATGTACCTAAACAAGTTAGATAAATAAATTATATAAAACCTGTCTTCACGTACTTGTTACACTGCAAACGTTGTTTAAATATAGAAAAATAAAGATGTAAAATATTTTGACGGGACTGTTCCTTTCTTCAGTATTTTATTCCCATGTACATTACCTCCATAATCTTCTCTTGTGAAGTGTTTCTCACAAATAACTGTTGTATCACCTGGACTATAATAATTATTCCTTCTAAGGGCATGTATCCAAATTTGGCGTAGGCTACGACCCTTTAGTATCCTAACGAAGTGGATAAACATTTGGTACATTCTTAAACAAACCGAATTTTCAAATATATTTACTAACCTGTGAAATTTTAATTTAACACCATTGCATCTTCTAGTGAAGTATTTTATGGCCGCACAAGACTAAACCATCTTGTAAATGCAAGATTTATATTAAGAAATAAACCAACTCGACTGCCTTTTGCCCGGACTAGCACCACGGACCGGTCCATAACCTTTTAAACGTCAATGGTTATATCAGAAATCATATCAATACAATCATATTAAAACATAACCATACTTACCGAAGAAAAGATAAATCCTTGCTTAAATGATCTACTCTTTTACAAACTATACATGAATGCACCATCATTGTTTATAATAAAGACGATTTTTCACCAATACTCACAAAAAAAAATAAAAACAACCAAAAATATATAAACACTCCCTTAAAAGCAGTTAGCAGCGAGTAGCAACAGTGTATTCTTTACTATAATCCGATCCATTGATAAAGTTTCATCTTTTGCCGGCGAGCGTAGTATCTTTTAACTTGATGTTGTCAGAGTGCAGTCGGTATATTTCAAACTTTTATGTATAATAATAATATTTTTTTTCTAAATCTCTCAAGGCCTATTCACAATTTATATTAAAATTATTGGGAAATAAATTTATTTTAAAAGCAATTGCGGATTAACCTTAAACCAGTTGTAATTGTCAAATTAATAAATTTTTAATTGGGATTTTGCAGATACCTTAGCGATAAATAGGACAATCTGGCTATGCTGCAAGCATAACAGCAAGGTGGGGAGTGCACGTTTACATTCCTTACGTCGACTTCAAATGTAAACAATTCTATCTGGAGTTTGTAAGATCTTTGGTTGTATACTAAACGGACATAAGGACAACAACATTGTATTGGGAAGAGATTACCAAATGACATCAGTCATATAAAAACATAGTTTAATTTTAGGTGATCGTTTACAGAATATATGAAAATAGCTTCAATTCTTAACAAAGTATACGAGGAGTTTGAGTTTTGAGAATGAATAAATGTAATCCAAACTTTTTGGAATTTTTTAAAAACATAGTTTAATTGGGTGATCGTTTAAAAAAAATATGAAGATAGCTTCAATTCTTAACAAGATATACAAGGAGTTCTTTTGAGAATGTTGGGTAAATTTAATAAAAAATTTTTTAAATTTTTTAAAAAGCTGAATCTCAGGTTCCAAACAGATAAAAAATGATAAAGACAACAAAATGTTGCTGAAAGATCATCCTAAGTAATTGTCTTCTCATTAGTTGAGTTTTGGTTGTCATGACATTCTACACGTTGTTTAATAAATTTAGCAAAAAAATATTCTTTTTTTATTTACCCTGTTGGAATAAAAATAGTAAAAAGGTGAAAACGGATAAAACATTCTTGCCAACAAATGGTTCTATCTAATAGTTAAAACCTTAAAACCATGCCATAAGCCCTTAAAAGATATTTCTCCTCAAGGTAGAAGTCAATTTTTGGTTCTTCACTTTTTTGTGGGTGAGAGTTGTGGTACTATTTATATTTGTATATCAGCAGTGTAACTATTTACTCTTATTATGCTTTAGCAGCGGTCTTACATCATTAAGATCTTTTAAAAAGTATTTTATTATAATTAGAATTATATATAAAACTATCGACCGCCTTTAATTTACGTAGAATAACCTGATTTATTTAAAGAATACTTTAGATAGTAAAGTTGCGTAGCTACACGGAACGACATGTACACTTGAAACCTTTTTCCGATTCTTTGTCTTGCCGTACAGGCCTCTCGAGTGTTAAGCTGCTCCTTAGCTTCAAGTGTTGTGCTCCTAAAAATGGTTAAGGGGTCCTTAAAAGTGTAAGAAATATTACATCATTAGAACTACCTTTTTAAGGGCTACGAACTAACCTTGTATTTATGAACGTTAAATTGCTAACAATATTTTATGGATGAGGCGTTACTGCATGAGAAAGTTTAACATTAGAAATTACAGTATCGTGTCGGCAGCATTTAGGTCGTGCTGGTAGGTGGTTTTAAAAACTTTTCTCCTGTCTGCAAACACTACTGGAAAAGGTCTTTACTGTCTTACGTCAATGAAGTGTTCAATTTTGAGCCCCATTTGATTTTTAATAACCCAATTGATTAATGTTTGTTGGTAACCTCTATTTTATTTTGCCGCCTGTTTCTGACAGTCAATATTTTGCTTCTCGGTTTCTTCTTCTTTTTCGACGTGAGCGCTATTAAGATGGGCTATGATTTGCTGACCAATCACGGACGATTCCCTTCACAACTGTTTTAATTTTGTGTAATTTTTTGTAATTTTTTAAAAAACAATTTTTTTGGGATGACATTGTAACATTCGATATTTATATTTTATATTGTTATACTCGTATTTATAAATGTAACTGCTTATTGTTTGTGCAGTTTTTTGTGTTGTGGTGTAGATTTTTATTCTAAGGTAACTTAGTGACGTTGTTTCGTAGTTTTATCTTTTTTCTGTTCAAAAGTTTTTTTTAAATAAATAAAAAATGTTTAGGTCTGATGATGCCCAGTGGGGCGAAACATGTAACGACGCTTCTTTAAATATACAATAGATAATTTATGAGACCGTGACTTTCAGTTCACCCCTTGTTAGTTACCAAACAGGTCTCTTGGAGAAAATGGCCTTTTTCTTTGATCTTTACTAGAAATAATTTTATCGAAGGTAATATAACTGGAGCTCGATTTTTATCGATAAAATTTTTCATGTTCGCGATACGTTTTGTTGTGGAAATTTTACAAAATGTCGTTGGTATGTTTATTCTGATTTAATTCCGAGAGCGAAGCTGAATTAACCATACCCAATCGATCATTGAGTAAAAGTTCCAAGAAACAAAACTATGACTGTTCCATACACGTCATGCATTTTTGGACCGGGCACGATGGTACATTTCAATCTCATGCACGCATTTTACTTCTTCGCAGAGGCGACAATGATTTCGCCTGTAACATAATAAAATGTTAATTTTTTTGTAATATACTGATAAATATAGTATATACAGGGTGTTATGAAAATGGCGTATTATATTTAAACAGGCAATTATTGAGATGAAAACAAATTGAAGAAAAATATCCAAAAATGTCGCTTTAATTTAATATGCCCTGTACATGACCTGATGTCAAACTAAAATTAAGCACGTGGTGACACTGGGCGGAAAGTAAAACAAAACAACATACGGCGAGAACGTCAGTGAATTTTGAGCAGTGTTGTCACATTTTCAGGCTAAACCCTTTAGAAAGTCAATAACCGTTTGACAGATTAGAAGTTGTATATTTTTCAGGGTACATTATTATAAACTTTTAAGTTCAAGTCAGTTCGCTGGCAAACAATCTCTGATTTATAAACTTGAACTGACTCGAACGAACCGCCGCGGAGTTTATAAATTTTCAGGTATGTTTTCATTTGCTCAATTCGAACGATACCCGACGGATCTCAACAACTTAAATGCCACTTTACCCTATAGAAGAAAAATGCAATTTTATTAACCTTTTCTGCTTTATTTAAAATCAACTTAAATTATAAAAAAATACCAATTAGGTAACACAAACAAAAACCGACACAATAACCTCACAAAACACAAAAACAAAACCACATTAGCTTTCGCGTAGATTTGTATGCGTGTTTAAGGTTTTATCGGGTAGTCTGGAAAATAATATAATTTTTCCATACATTGCTATTTGACATCGAAAAATTTTGAAAGTAACTAAATAACACCTTAGAGTCTGTTTGACATGTTGGGGTTTACCCGGTCGATCGATATTGGGCTAATTGTGTAATATCTAAAAATATGGCGTTGCCACGTTCGATGTTTTATAAGATTATATTTATAAATTGTGGAATTTCTTTCTGTAATATTAATTTCCTTCTCGGAAATGGCAACCGCGCTAGTTCCAGCTATCTTCCCGAATGTGCACGAAGCATCGAGCCTTGGACGCCACCATGTGAATGTGAAGGGAAGGTCCTGTCAACATAAATATTTCATTTTTGAATAAACGACTAATAAATCTGATGTTTTAGGCCTATTAGAAATTAGCGTTTTTTATTATTTCTGAATTTCTATTGCGAAATAATTTGTATCGTACCTTCTAAGTGCTGTTGTTCTATGTGTAGGGTAGTCTTATTGTAAAGTGTAATTATGCGTTAGTGTTTAGTGCTTTTGTGTAATCTGATAATCGTGCATCTCTTCATAAAAACGAATTTGAAACTTTGTGTGTTTCTTTAAGTGATTTAGTGTAATTTGTTCTGTTTCACTATGTGTTTTCTTCTCTCGAACATATGTCTGTTATGTTCCGAGATTGGAAAAAAGAGGCCGAATGGAGTTTAGTGGTGTTACGATTTTATTTGGCCACGGCCTTTAAATATTTTTAAATAGTTAAAAACTCACCTAAATCCAATTGAAAGTAAAGTCTTCGTTTATTTTTTGTCATATCATTTAATAACTTCATTCACAGATTAAACTAATAAAACATTTAATAATAAATTTCCATATCTCTTCATGTCAAATCATTTTTGTGCAAAGTACCAATCCAATTTAATTTTCTCTCTCCAGTATGGGACACCTAAAATAATAAAATTATAGTTATAATATGATAAAGGATAGAAAACCTAGCAACTACTAAGAACTGCTCGGAATCAAACTTACCTTTGTGTTTAGAAACCTTCTATATTAAGCTACTAATTATTCGAGCCTCTCTATTCCATGTGCTGTACTGTATAGTGTATAGTGGGCATGATTTAGAATGGTTCTATACTTGGTGCTCAAGAAAATCATCATTGTATATGTTTAGTTATTCGGGTCTGAAAATCAAAACAAACCATTACGGTTAAGAATCACAAGTAAAATTTGATCAAGGTATCAGTGAGCTAGATTGCAAGTATTAGAATCTCTTACCAACCTGATTTTGCTGTGTTGAGGCAAGATAATGCATATTTTAAATATAATGTTTTAAAGAAGTTAATTAATAATTGGAACCATGATGTCTAGGTGGTCATAAGTGTCAATTTGAAAGTACCCAATGGTACCACAACAAAATAGTACCTAAATTCCACCAAATTTAAATATGGCAACTTCCGATTTTTTATCTTCCTGCCTTTTTATCTGGAAGATCGTAGAATCTCTTGATCACATGGGTTTTAGCTTTTGAAGAAGCAACATAATTATGTCCATGTGACGCTTTCGCGGATTTTTTTTAGAGTGCTGCACGTTTTGTGTGTTCTAATAATGGGAGTAAACTAATCCTGTTCAACATAAGTTGGTTTTCTAGAACAAAAACGTAAGCAGTGCTACGATTTTCTAAGAAAAGGCCACACAAGATCTAAGGTAACGAATATTCTTTATGGTCTAATTATTTCAGTAATTTTGATTTAACTTAACTGTATTAAAACCTGTTTTCTCTTTTATTTTAATAATCTAAAGTCACTCACACAATAGTTATAAAATATATATGCATATTATTGCCGTTCAGTTGGTAAAAGATTTGTTCTTTGCAGGTCTTTTTCTTTTCCTCTCTCTCTCCTGTTCTTTTTTTGGTTTCTATATTTCTCTTCGCGTTTCTTTCCTGTTGGACTACCTTATCAGTGTATGACTTACTTACCTGGGTCAACGTAGCTATCCCGGACACGAGTAGCCAAGTACCGGCTTAGCAGCAATACCTGCCAACAATCATCGCTTAAGACGCTAAGTCATATATGGAGCTACCTTCATGGGTTCAGCCTGACGTGTGGGGTTCCCTGTGCCATCTGAGCTGATGACCTGCCCTTGGACTCGGCAAGTCACTTGATTTTATTTTCTTTATTTTAACTAGTATTCACAAATTTAAATAATGTTATCACCCACGTATCAGAGTAATGAGGCATAGTTACGATATTTCCTTTGGTGTCGCCGTTATTTGATATTTTGCGGAATCAATAGTGTCAATGGAATCTACACTGTAAACCGACATACGTATGAAGGGAAAGGTAGAATTTTATATCCTTCACTAAGAGTTATTTTATTAAGTACATAGGGCTAATGCTTACAGTTTTAATTTCGTTGCATATCGTTGCTTTTTGTCAATTGTAAATGAAAAAGGCCCACATAACACGGGAGTGTCAATAATCTGACATTGAGGTCGGTTAAGAAATGTCCTTAAGGGTCCGTCAGACGTTGGGAATTGAATGCCAATATTGCCAATCGTAGTCACAGAGTAGGTTCAGGCATTCGGACACGTTCGTGCACTTAGTAGGTCAAATGAATGCTTGAGTCTGCTCAGTGATAGCTTTATTTTTCGCCATCTTTTTACTTTTCTTTTTGTAGTCATTTTGTTAAACCGTGACAAAATGGCGCCCTGACGTGTTAAATTTACGCTCTGGCATTAATTACTTGGCGTTGACGACCTTTGATGGTATTTGTTTTTACTGTTTTTTTTTGCGTTTTTGCATTTAGGTGTTGCGTTATACGCGCATGCGCGCGGTGCGGTACGTTTTTGAAAAGTTTATTTGGTATTGTTCTGATTTTGGCCCAGAAAGTTTTTTAGGGTACTTACTAGTATCTCTTTGCAGATATTAGAGATAACATTTGCGTTGTTGACCATTATAGTGTAATTGGTGATTAAAACCAATTCATTATTTTTGGTTTCGATTTATTTTTTTTTATGCTTATGTACATTACATTTACAGTTAAAATTACAATAACATTATACTATTATACATTACATAACATATGTACAAGGTGTTAAACTAAAATAATTTTTTTTCTACATCAAGTTTTCTTTTACTTGATCGATTGTTTTCATTTTTGTTTAGGTATACAGGGTGTTACACGTATACTGGAACATTTTTTTTTAAATTTTTTTCGCCACATTTATTTTTTTATTTAGTACATCTGTGGTATACAGTGTGTTACACTCATACAGGTGGGTGTATATTTTTTTTGACTTTTCGCTTAATCTATTATTGGGTACATTTTTTAAAAATCAGAATTATTCTGATATGAGATAAGGAATTTATTTCGTGTTTAGTGATATTGTATTATCCCTAACGTTTATTCTTTTTTTTTCTGTTTTTTTTTTTGGTTTGAGGCGGGTTCGTGTTTTCGACACGAAATATACATAGTGCGTTTGCGTTAATAATTTTTTTTTGAATGCTAAAAGTAATTAGCTTTGATAAACTGAAGTGTTAGTTTTCTTACTGACGTAACGGATTTCTTATTATTTTTTCGAAAAGTTTCTTTTTGGGAATTTACCTAGTAAAGTTACTGGACTTACTAGATATCGGATTTTTTTTTGATTTTTTTTCGAAATTTTTTTTGCGTTATTAGTTTTTTTAAGCTTAAGTAATTAGTTTTGAATTACTGCTGTAGGCAACAGTTCTTTCTGATTTTGTTTTGTTGGTTCGCTACAGCTAATCAATTAAATATAGTAATCGTGGTTTGAAAATTCAAACTTACGCTTCTAATTTGATTTCATTTTCACCTTGGTCTAGATGGAAATTAATCGGTTAGGAAGTGATGATCTCGATTATGAACTGCGAATTCGTGGTTTACCGATTCCGCGTAGAGTTATTGAAAAACGCGTTGCAGTTCGGGACGTTTTCCGTATGGAACGTGAAGGTTTGCTAACGGCACCAACCTCCACAACCCTTGATGTCGTGACGGAGTTATGTACTTGTAGAGCTAAGCTCTTTGAACTAGGGCGCGAGATAACCGAATTTAACCACGAAAATCGTGACAATGAATATCAACGTATTCACTCTCGCATTCTACAAATACAACTTCGATTAGATCGTATACATTGCCAAGACGATTTAGATCGGCATTTATTAAGCGAGTTAAATGTTAAATGTTCACAGTATGTCGTAGAACTTAATTTGGCTTTCGCTAATTTACCAGTTTCAGAATCGTTGCGTTCGGAAACTAGAGGCGGTCTCTCAGAACCCTCTAATTCAAATACACAAGATTTATTAACAGGTCCGGAGTTACCTGAAAATAATGCCGGAATTCCGCAGTCAGAAAATATTCCAAACTTTGAAAGAGTTCCTGCTGAATCGCGTCGAACTTATCTTACGGTACCGCCTACACAGGCTCGCGATTTAGTTTCGAATTCCCTTCACACTCAACCAATATACAATACTGCTTTCGAAAATGCGTGTACGAATTTTCCCCCCGCGCATACTTCGGTTTTAGGAGATCATAATGTTGATTATTTACGTGCGAACATACCCGTACCTAATTTACGATCACAGTCGATGAGTGAAGGATATCGCCCGATAGCTAATGACTATCCGTGCCGAAATAACTCCGCACCTCCGCGATATTCATACTCACAAATGCATGGTTCAAATAATTTTCCAAATTCTCTGCCACAAAACAATTATGTGAGAGAAGCTGATAACGGACAAGTAAATCGTTCCGTGCCTGAAACTTATTTACCTCAAACTACTCGTACGTCTTCACCTTCGAGACGTAACACACAAGTACGCCTTTCCGAAGTAGACGAGTTCTCGCGAATACCAAATGTAAACTCTACTCGCGAAGATGAGCAACTGTCACACCTAAATCCTTACGTCAATCTTGCTAATATATTAGATAACTTTCAACTTTCCCCGTTGCGAGGTAATACTTATTCGGAACCGGGTCGATCATTTGACATAAGTCGTTGGAATGTGAAGTTTAGTGGCTGTACAAGTGTGAACGACTTCCTAGAAAAGGTAGAAGAAGTTCGAAGATCAAGAGGAGTTTTTAAGGAACAATTATTTAGATCTGCTCCAGAAATTTTTACAGATGATGCACTACTGTGGTATAGAACATGTTCCTTCCGAAATTGGGATGATTTAGTGTTGCAACTGAAAGAATCATTTCAGCCTTATGATTATGACTACGCACTTTGGGATGAAATCCGTAGAAGGACACAAGGTGCACAAGAGAAAGTACTTACGTTTGTTGTTGCAATAGATATGTTCTTGGCCAAGAAAAACGCGTTTTTAAAAACAGTTTGTTTTATTCAATACAGAGTATATCAACCGAACAAGTAAAAATCTACCTAAATCTTACAACTACTTATATTTATATCCTCGCATCAGCGTGGGATAAAGAGGGGGATAGCGTGCCTTAGTCAGCAGGTTACCAAGACGTAACACCTCCCCTATTAGATGGGCATATAAACTTGATTAAGTTTCTATGGCCTAAAAATTAGAATTTTCGTCATGATTTGAAATTAAATGATAATATTTCCACTCGTTTGAGTTTGATTTTTCTTAGTGCAAAACACAGGCCGTAGATACTTAAATAAAAAGTATGAAATAATTAATATAATAATAAAATAAAGTAAAACAGTCCAAAAACTGGTCTTATTATAATAAACTGGATTTTCTAGCATCCTTAAATTTTCTTTTTGTTGATTAATTACTTCTTTTTGCAGAGTATCCAATTTATTAAGGTTTACGTTATTTAAGCTTAATGATTCTAGCTTATGGTATACAAGGTTTTGTGTAAAGTTAAACTTAATACTAGGCAATGGAATATTATAAAAATTATTCTTAAAATTACGGTACGACTTTACAATGATACCATCGATTTTTAAACTACACGGAAAATTTATTTCGGCTAAGTATGTGCCGTTTAAAAGAATGTTTTCTTTATCACTCCCGCACTGTTGTATTGCCGTAAGATCTTTATGAGTAATTATGATCCACTTTCCTTCGTCTACATACTGCACTTGCACGTTATTTATTTTCACTGGAATCAGGTTACAATTTGTAATGTTATGTTGGTATGTTAATAACTGTATTTCACATGGCAAATCTTTATAAAAGTTTTCAGTGTGTATATGTTTACATAAATATTCATTATCGAAAACTTTATTACATTGCAAGTTAGAGTAGCCAAAATTGTTTTCATTTATTATTAAATATTGGAAATTCGGAATAATCATTTTGAAATGGTCTCTAGCTGGAGTTGGTAGAGGAAATAAATGAAATAAATTGTAATTTTCTTTTTCTACTAAGGGTACTTCGATTATGAATACTATATCGTTATTTTTTACATAGCTCTTAATCTCTAGTATATTTTCAAAAATCAAAATATTTTCAGGAGTTGCTTGAAACGGCAATTTTTCTGATAATAATTTATTACCAATTAATACAAGTTCTTCAAGGAGGTCTGCCGGGTTTACAATACTATTATGAAAGTTGTTAAGTTTAGCGAATGATATAGCTACTTCTATTTGGTCTAGAATATCATAGATATTTTGATACATCATAGAAATTTGGGTTAAAACCATTTGTATTCTGAAATACACACTTGCAGTAGCCGTTTCGATTTTTATGCAATTAACAGTTTCGATTACTGTGTTAATACGTTCATTTAATTTTTGTTGATTATGTGAAATATTTTGTGCAATTTCTTCGAAGTTGTTGATTGTCTTGTATAGTAAGGATAATTGTTTGTCCATGGAGTGCTTAATATTATTTTGATTCTTTTTAAGAGTGTCGATTTCCGCGTCATAGCGTTTAGCGTCTTCTTGATCTAAGTTTCCGGTGAGGCTTCTAATAATGCTACTTAATCCATCGATAAGTCCGCGTTTTTGTCTTTTTAATGAATTTTCGGGTAAGAGTTGGTTAATTTGGGTCACGATTTTATTTTGTAAACTATCAATTGAGATATAGGAATTAAAGTAGTCGCGACTGTAGCCAGTATTATTAGTTAAACTACGTTTAAGAGTTTTATATTGAGCGGTTAGGATGTTGAATTCTTCGATAATATTTGTTGTGTTAAATATTTGAATAAAAGTCCAATGATTGACAACTTTTTGGGCGTTACCTAATTTGTATGGTAGTATTCCTGAATTTTGACTTAAGTCATTATACTTGGGGGAGTTTTGGGTGTCTCCTGTTGCACAGGCGTATCTGTAACAAGAGGTTGTTTGAGTTCTTTTATGTGAATCGTCTCGACTTTTCTAGGTGTTTTAATACTCTGAATTTTTACACGGTTATGTTCTAGTAATTCAATTATTTTAAAGGGTCCTTTAAATTTTGGTTTATTTTTTGAAGAGCGTTCGGCTTGTTTTTTATAAACTTTTTGGTTAGTTTTGAATTGGAATTGGTCGTTGCCTTTCGTATTTATTTTAGTTAACATTTGATCTTTTTGTTTATTCGTTTTCCCTATTATATTTTCATATAAGGTGTCGACTTTATTTTTATGAGATGAAACGTAGTCAGAGTAAAAGGTGGTAGAGATTAAATCTAAAGGGTCGCGAGAGTTTGTATGTCCTAGAATGAGTTCGTGGGGTGAGAATTTGGTTACAGTGTGTATTGAACTGTTATATGCTATTATGGCGTAAGGCATTAACTCGGGTATAGGTTTTTGTGAGTCTCGTTCTCGTAAAAGCCGGAGGTGCTCGATAATTGTCGAATGAAATCTTTCGATTGGAGAATTCGATTCATGGTGACCCGGGGTTATAAAGTGTACATTTATTTTTTGGATTTTTAATAGTTCTTTGAGTAATTCATTATTGAACTCACTTCCGTTATCAGTTGCAATTGATTCGGGACAGCCGAAAAAGGAAAAGAATTGTACTAGCTTATCACAGACTGATTTAGCATTTTTGTCATATGCGAAAGCTTGACCGAATTTTGAAAATTTATCTATTATAGTAAGAAAATTTTGATTTTCGAATATGAAAGTGTCCATATGGAGAATTTGGAAGGGTTTAGCCGGTGTTTCGGTTCTAACTAGCGGGACATAAGTTTTCAGTCTACTGTATTTTTGTGTTTGGCACGTGACACAGTCATTAATATATTGCGTTACATCATCTTTCATTTTTAGCCAATAATAGTTTAATTTTAATCTGTCATAAGTTTCGCTTATTCCGCGGTGGTTGGTTTTAGATTCGTGTTGATGTTTTATTAAAAGGAGTTTTTCATCTTTTTCCGCAATATTATGGACTAATTTGGTGCATCTTATTATTTTAGGGCGTTTAAAGTGATTTATGTAAACATTTGAAAATGTCGACATTAAGTCTTCATTAAAGAAATAAACGTATACCGTTTTGTCATCATGAGGTAGGTAATCGCGAATAAATTCGAATATTATATTTGGGTTATCCGGTATTTCGCATTTATTTATTGCGTGTTTTTCAAAATATTCAAATGAAACTTTTATTTTCGCATGAGGGTTCTTTTTCAACAGAAATTGATACGGTTTGTTATTAATTATCTCATCAAGAGTGGGCATATAAGATTCCGTTTCATTATTCACATTACTGTGAACAGTATTATTAGAGTCAGCAGGTTTTATTACGATATCTGATATTATTTTAACTCGCGGTGTTTTATTATCTGCGGGAAGAATTTTCTCGTGAGAACTTGAAGATTGCTGAATTGGATTTTCTGCTAAATTTCGCATATATTCTAATATATCATTATTTGCGTCTCCAGGATTATTGTTAATTGATTCGTTTTCATACAAATTAAGTTGGATTCGCGAAAGCGCGTCCGCGACTTCATTTTGTGTTCCTTTTCGGTGTCTAATTTCATAGTCATACTCTTCTAGACGTAATCGCCATCTGACCAATTTTGAATTTGGCTCCTTGAGGTTAAACAGCCATACGAGTGGGCGATGGTCAGTGTAAATAATAAATTTACGACCGAAAATATATGGGCGAAATATTTTACAGGCATATACTATTGATAGCAGTTCTTTTTCGATGGTAGAGTATCTTGTTTCGGATTCGTTTAAAGTACGACTTATATAGGCTATGGGTTTATCATTAGGAATCGTTCCTTGGCTGATTACTGCTCCGATCGCGAAATTGCTAGCGTCTGTGGTTACTATAAAGGATTTCGAAAAATCAGGATACTGCAGAATCGGTGCATTACTTAATAATTCCTTACAATGTTCGAAAGCCTGAATAAAATGAGGGGTATGCTGAACTTTGGCGTCCTTTTTAAGACATATTGTCATAGGTTTAGTGACTTTTGCGAAGTCTTTAACGAATCGTCTGTAATAACCGACTAGGCCTAAAAACGATTTTATATCTTTTTGGTTTTTTGGCAGGGGGAAGTTTTTCACTGCGGATATTTTATCTGGGTTAGGTTTTATACCATCTTTTGTCACAATGTGACCTAAATATTGTACTTCTGGTCGCAAAAATTCCGACTTGTCTAACTGTATTTTAAATTTAGCTTCGCGCAAGCGCGTGAATATTTTTCGAAGTTTTTCCATATGTTCTTGAATACTACTACTACAAATAATTATGTCGTCTAAATAAACGAAGCATGTTTCGTTCTGTAGCCCACGGAGTACGTTATTCATGACTCTCTGGAACGTTGCGGGGGCGTTCTTAAGCCCAAAAGGCATACGTAAATATTCATAGTGACCGGTATCGGTACTAAATGCGGTCTTGGCAATGTCTTGTTGGTCCATCTCTATTTGATGAAAGCCGTTGGCAAGGTCCAGGGTTGTAAAGTACTGCGCTTTTCCTAGTTTGTCAAGAATTTCAGTGATATTTGGGAGGGGGAATTTATCGTCAATCGATTTATCATTCAATTTCCGATAATCAATTACCATTCTATATTTTTGTTTACCTGAAGCATCAGGTTTTTTTGGAACTATCCAAATAGGAGCTGAAAAGGGTGAATTTGAATCTCTGATTATATTTTGTTGTAATAATTTGGAAATTTGAGATTTTACTTCCTCTCGATGCACTTCTGGATATCTATAACTTTTTGCAAATATCGGAGTTTCATCAGTGAGTTTAATTTTATGTTTAATCGCGTTCGTAAAGCTCAAGGGTATACCTTCGCAATAAAATATGTCCCTAAATTCAAGGCATAGCTTATGAATGGTTTCTTTTTCTTCACGATTACAATGTTCTAAACGCAAGTTCTTTAAATTTGCTTTTAATTTGTTGTCTAAATCTTTTGTTATTTTGATATCTTCGTTAGGGTGGTCTATAAAATTTAATTGATGAAGTCCGATTTGTTCGATATTAAGCGGTTCGATAAAATTAATTTTACTTGGGGATTCGCTAGAATTTAAAACAGTTGTATAAGCGCAAAAATTCTCTATTTTTATTAGCGATTCGGGAATCTCAATCGTGCCTGATTGTTGGTAACTTAATATACCATAACCTTCCTTAACGTTCACGGGGACTTTAACCTGTTGTATTACACGCGGTGGTATCACATAACAATAATTAGTATTAACTTTAGGTTGCTTTTGTTTATGAGATTCGCCAAAATAGATAGGAACTTCTGCGTTCGGTGACGTCAGAACAAAAGTATGAAAATTTAAATTTGCGTTAAGTTGTGTTAATAAATCTAAACCAATTAATCCATTAAATTTATCAGAGAAATTAAACAAATAAAATTTATGTGTACCTTCGGTATTAAAGCAAGGAAATATAGGCAATGTGGCCGTTTCGTTATGAAACGATACAGCGTGTGCTGTTTGAACCTGAAAAGTCTCGTTATTTATACAATTTGGAAAATAGTTATAAGCAATATTTGGGTTTATAAAACTACGCGTACTTCCGGTGTCTAGTAAAAATTTCGAATTTATTTCAGGTATATAAATGTGGGGTAGGTCAGGTGAATAATTGTTTAAATACACTATGTCTGATTGTTGGGAGGTCTCGTTATGGAAAAATTTTGTTCTTGATCTTGAGAATATTGATCGTTATTGAACGGTTGATTATCGTAGAATTCGTTATATGCGTATAAGTCGTAATCTGTGTTATATTGGCCATTTAAGAGGTCATCGTAACTTGGGTCGTTCGCGCCTGACTGAGTGTATTGTTCAAAATGTATTTGGGGTGTTTGATTTAAATTTTGTGGTTCGGGTTCGTTATTTATTGATTGATCGTTTGTTTGTACGTCTGATATTTCCTGATTAAATAGTTCTTCAACTAGAAATTTGGGTCGATTTTGTGTGGAGTTGTTTACGATCGTATTACCGGAACTGGTATCCATAGGTTCATGACTCGCATTTCTTAACTTTGATAAGTCAGTTCTTTGTGTATGATTTGGCAACGCTCTTAGGTTATTAAAATTTTGCATTGGGGGTCTGAAATTATTTTGGAACTGTCCAAAAGGGGGTCTGAAGTTATTTTGTTGCTGTCCAAAAGCGGGTCTAAAATTATTTTGGAATTGACCAAACGATGGTCTAAAATTATTTTGTAGGTATGCAAAAGAGGGTCTGAAATGATTTTGAAATGAACCAAATGGTGGTCTAAGATTATTTTGAAATTGTGGTCTTGGAAAAATGTTTTGTGGTGTATTTGTGGGTATTGTCGGCAATGGAGAAGGGTTAGGTCTACTTATCGGCGTATAAATATTTCTGAACGGTGCTAAATTAGGTTTCATATTTTTGTTTTCATTCGAAGAATTTGCATGATTAAAATTTTGGTTTTGGTTCTTGAAATAAATAAAATTTTCCTCCTCTCTTACGTATGACATGGCCCGTTCTAAAGAAGCGGGTTCCTTTAATCGTACTACCAATTGCATATTATATGGTAATCCGTTTATAAAAGTTTTTAAAGCAAAATTGTCATAGTGTTGAATTTTAATTAATTTCACGTTTTCGGCCTCATTAGTGGCACTAAGTTTCGCGAAAAGAAGACTACGCGCATCCTGAATGCGCATACCGAAGTTTAGTGGGTGTTCGTTTTTAAATGGTTTCAACGTTATAAGGTCTTGAATTAAACAGTCTATTGACCTCTGATCAGAGAATGTCACAGTTAAGGTATCTTTGATCAGTTGCCATGTATTTAGTTCAGCTCGTGATGCGATCAATTCGGCTGCTCTATGTGTTAGTTTACCCAAAATGGTATCAAGAAGTCATATATTGATCGGATCATCAGCGTTGTTGCGATTTTGAAAAGCTCTTAATAAATTTTCACTCGAACTAATAAACCTTTGCAAAAGTTTCGGGTTCCCGTCAAAATTTGGAATGTTATCCGCTTGATAACGTAAAAGGGCGTAATTTACTGCCATTTCGTCAACTGGTTGAATTCTTAAATTATCAATGCGATTTATTAGTTCTTCCAGTGTGAAAGAAAAAGTTATGAGCTAAAATTACTTTCTTAAAATTACTTACATAAAAAAAATGAACAGTGTTTTCATTCTCTTTGATGAATTGGAGTCCTTAATCTGGGTGCCTATAGGGTAGGCGATGCTTGTCCTTCCCCAAGCTGTTATCTAAACCAGGTTGTGGCGATGCTTGTCTGCCCAGTTGTCTGACGAAGGGTTGATCTTGGTCAGCCGGAGAACAAATATTGATCAGCGATTGATCGCTATTTGGAGATAACTTGTCACTCTGTTTAACGCACTTGTTTCGATACTTGGCCGGTGTCCTAGTTTGACAGTGCCGATTTTTGGATGCCGTGTCAGGACAGTTTTTAGGACGTTGTACGTTTGAATCCTTGAAAGGAACCACTCGGAACTTTCGGAAAACGATTTCTAGACCGGGTGTAACGTGATACAATCCTACCGACTGCGCCAGATATGTTCTTGGCCAAGAAAAACGCGTTTTTAAAAACAGTTTGTTTTATTCAATACAGAGTATATCAACCGAACAAGTAAAAATCTACCTAAATCTTACAACTACTTATATTTATATCCTCGCATCAGCGTGGGATAAAGAGGGGGATAGCGTGCCTTAGTCAGCAGGTTACCAAGACGTAACACAATGGAAAATCTATTCCGCAAGCTGTCAAATCCTCCGTCAGACCAGACGAGACTACAAGTAATAAGACGTAATCTATTACCACATATACAGAGCGGTCTTGCGACCTGCCAGGTAAATACTATAACCGAATTATTACGCCTTAGTAAGGCTATAGAAGAGACTCAAGTGAGAGTTCAGAGATTTCAACCACCTCCTACAAACTACAAGTATTTATTGGAGCCTGAACTTGCTTATCGAAGACCATTATTTAACCCTGTCAACGCAATTGATGAGCCTGATCTCGTTGATAAGTTTAAAATTCCGGAATTGGATGCAGTAACCACACCGTCACCGGTTCTATGTTGGAACTGCAAGGAGAATGGACATCGATTTCGTCAGTGCACCAAGCAGAAACGTCGCTTCTGTTTCACATGCGGTCGTGACGACGTTACCACTAGATCCTGTCCTCATTGCTCAAAAAAAGACAATGCAGGAAGGTCGTAGGTCAGCTACCTCCCCTGCAAAATTCCAAGTCACTGACCAATCATGCCGTTTTGGACTTCATTCTGGCGCATGCGAAATGTGATGAAAGACCTTACCTAGACGTTACAATATATGGTAAAAACATCCTTGGGTTACTAGATAGTGGATCGTCTCGCACCATACTTGGATCCTCTGGATGGGAGATATTGAAGCCCCTTTGTCGTCTCAAAACTACTAGAGATATTGAGTGCACGGTTGCTAATGGAAGCACTTGCAAGAGTATAGGAACTGTTTCCCTACCCATTCAATTGCGTGATCGCATGATATTATTGGATGTCTTAGTGGTCCCCGAACTTCACCACAAGCTAATCCTAGGGATTGATTTCTGGACACGTATGGGAATCATTCCAGACCTTTATACCGGCGAATGGACTTTTAGGTCTGCTGACTCAGCAGTAATGGCTGATACCGCTGCCATTCAATCCATAGAAGTTCTCTCTCCAGAACATCGAATGCTTTTGGATCGCTTCATTGAGGAAACTTTTGCAAATATGAGCACAACCTTGGGTTGCACAGATTTAGTTGAACTAGTCATAAAGACGACTGGAGAACCAATTAAGCAGCGCTACTACCCTCTATCGCCTGCTCTACAGAAACAAGTACATGTTGAGCTGGAACAAATGTTAACAGATGGTATTGTTGAACCATCGAACTCTGCATGATCTTCACCCATTGTCATGGTTAAAAAGAAGACAGGAGACTGGAGATTCTGCGTCGATTTTAGGATTTTGAATAAAGTTACGGTCCCTGATGCGTATCCCATTCCATATATTAGCGCCACATTGGACAAATTACGCAATGCGAGGTACCTAAGTACACTTGACATAAAGTCGGCGTATTGGCAGATTCCTATAGCCAAGGATTCCAGACCTCTAACCGCATTTACTGTACCAAATCGTGAGCTATTTCAGTTTACCCGAATGCCGTTTGGAATTACTAATGCCTCTGCAGTCTGGCAACGACTCATAGACAGAGTGGTAGGAGTTGATCTGGAAGAATACGTCTTTGTCTACCTCGATGACGTCATAATCTGTACCCCCACATTTGAAAAACACATTCAGATTCTCAAAGAAATCATCAGTCGTATTAAGCGTGCTGGATTAACCCTTAATCGCGAGAAATGTCAATTCTGCAAGCCTGAGCTCAAGTACTTGGGATATGTGGTGAATGCCTCTGGCCTTTTAGTCGATCCTGAAAAGATTGAAGCCATTTTACAAATACCTACCCCAAAAACTGTAACAGAAGTTCGTCGTATAGTAGGTGTGGCCTCATGGTATCGAAGATTCGTGCCAAATTTCTCCACGATTGTAACTCCGCTAACTACTCTTACTAGAAAGAATGTAAAATTCCAATGGGATGAGAGTTGCGAGCGCGCATTTAATAATATTAAGGAACACCTAGTCAAAGCTCCTGTGCTGTCCTGTCCTAACTTTGATGAACCATTCTTTGTGCAATGTGACGCCTCCGATTATGGTTTAGGCGCCGTGCTCTTGCAGGAACAAGGCGACGACGAAAAGGTGATCAGTTACCTTAGTCGGTCTCTCACGAAGATGGAAAGGAAGTACAGTGTCACGGAGAAGGAGTGTCTCGCAGTATTATTTGCTATCGAAAAACTAAGACCCTATGTAGAGCGTTCACACTTTACAGTGATCACAGACCATTATAGCTTGAAATGGCTGAATTCGATCAAAGATCCAGTCGGTCGAATTGCTCGTTGGGCTGTCAGATTACAGCAGTACGACTTTGATATCGTACACCGTAAGGGAAAAGATAACGTCATCCCAGACGCACTATCTAGAGCTGTGCCTATCATCGATGCTATTTCCGAACAGACCTCCGATCGTTGGTACCGAGAGATGTGCCTCAAAGTGGAAAAATACCCGTCTAAATATTCTCAGTGGTGGTTAGACAAAGGACATCTGTTTAAACGTGCTAAGCATACTTACCCGGCGTTAGCCAATCCTGAGGCAGAATGGTTGATCGTCCTTCCTCGTGAAAAACGTACTGAAATTATAAAGGCAAACCATGACCCACCCACTTGTGGTCATCTGGGAGTATTCAAGACCTTCTCACGTATCGCTCAGAACTATTATTGGCCCAAAATGAGAGCAGACATTGGCAGATATATCCAAAAGTGTACAGTTTGTCTTCAAATGAAGCCTGAGCAGAAGGCACCGATAGGCCGCATGTTAAGTCAGCAACCCACCGTTTCACGACCTTGGGAGACCATTAGCATAGATTTGGTTGGTCCGCTGCCACGTTCATCAATGGGCTATTGTTATGTGTTGTCAGTACATGACCTCTTCAGTAAATTTACACTGTTTTTCCCTCTTAGGAAAGCTACAGCACCAGGTATAGTACGTTGGATAGAAGACTATGTAATTCTAATTTTTGGACGACCAAATAAGTTAATTGCAGATAATGGACCACAATTCCGTAGCAAGATATTCCGCGAACTAATGGAAAAGTACGGTATTACCATTAAGTATACGGCAAATTACCACCCTCAAGCCAATCCGGTAGAAAGAGTACATCGCGTTTTGAAAACCACCCTCTCTTCATATGTATCTTCAGACCATAAGAAGTGGGATCAATACCTAGCTAAAGTAGCTTTAGCAATACGCTCTGCCAAACATGAGGCAACCGGCCTAACTCCGAATTTCGTCGTATTTGGTAGAGAGATAACCGTTACTGAACAACCGGATAAACCCGTTATTAACCAGCAGTATGACGCTACTACTCGTGCGCAAGCTCTTAACCAAGTATTTATTGACGTTCAAAAGCGCCTGACACAAGCGTACGAAAAAAGTAAGCTAACGTATAACCTTCGCCGTAGGCCTGAGCGATTTCAACTAGGCCAACAGGTCTGGAAGAAAAATTATGTCATCTCTGACGCATCCCGTAATTTTGCTGCCAAACTCGCTCCTAAGTTTACCGGTCCGTTTGTCATCTCAAAAATCCTCTCACCGTGGTCATACGAACTCCCGAACAATCGGGACGTAATATTGGCGTCTGGCATGCCAAAGACTTAAAGCATCACCCTCCGGATAATTCTATCTAACCATTTCCTTCCCTTCCCCTTTCAATTATTTTAATTAATTTTATCTTATACGTATCATTTACTTTATAGATACCGTTTGGATTTTTTTTTATCTAGTAGGTTTATGTATCTTTATGTATCTTCCTGTGTATCTTTCTGTATCTTGCTGTGTATCGAGATCGTTTTGTTTTTTTTTGTTCTGAAAAAGAAAAAGTTTTGGTAAAACTTTTACGATTTTATTTGGCCACGGCCTTTAAATATTTTTAAATAGTTAAAAACTCACCTAAATCCAATTGAAAATAAAGTCTTCGTTTATTTTTTGTCATATCATTTAATAACTTCATTCACAGATTAAACTAATAAAACATTTAATAATAAATTTCCATATCTCTTCATGTCAAATCATTTTTGTGCAAAGTACCAATCCAATTTAATTTTCTCTCTCCAGTATGGGACACCTAAAATAATAAAATTATAGTTATAATATGATAAAGGATAGAAAACCTAGCAACTACTAAGAACTGCTCGGAATCAAACTTACCTTTGTGTTTAGAAACCTTCTATATTAAGCTACTAATTATTCGAGCCTCTCTATTCCATGTGCTGTACTGTATAGTGTATAGTGGGCATGATTTAGAATGGTTCTATACTTGGTGCTCAAGAAAATCATCATTGTATATGTTTAGTTCTTCGGGTCTGAAAATCAAAACAAACCATTACGGTTAAGAATCACAAGTAAAATTTGATCAAGGTATCAGTGAGCTAGATTGCAAGTATTAGAATCTCTTACCAACCTGATTTTGCTGTGTTGAGGCAAGATAATGCATATTTTAAATATAATGTTTTAAAGAAGTTAATTAATAATTGGAACCATTATGTCTAGGTGGTCATAAGTGTCAATTTGAAAGTACCCAATGGTACCACAACAAAATAGTACCTAAATTCCACCAAATTTAAATATGGCAACTTCCGATTTTTTATCTTCCTGCCTTTTTATCTGGAAGATCGTAGAATCTCTTGATCACATGGGTTTTAGCTTCTGAAGAAGCAACATAATTATGTCCATGTGACGCTTTCGCGGATTTTTTTTAGAGTGCTGCACGTTTTGTGTGTTCTAATAATGGGAGTAAACTAATCCTGTTCAACATAAGTTGGTTTTCTAGAACAAAAACGTAAGCAGTGCTACGATTTTCTAAGAAAAGGCCACACAAGATCTAAGGTAACGAATATTCTTTATGGTCTAATTATTTCAGTAATTTTGATTTAACTTAACTGTATTAAAACCTGTTTTCTCTTTTATTTTAATAATCTAAAGTCACTCACACAATAGTTATAAAATATATATGCATATTATTGCCGTTCAGTTGGTAAAAGATTTGTTCTTTGCAGGTCTTTTTCTTTTCCTCTCTCTCTCCTGTTCTTTTTTTGGTTTCTATATTTCTCTTCGCGTTTCTTTCCTGTTGGACTACCTTATCAGTGTATGACTTACTTACCTGGGTCAACGTAGCTATCCCGGACACGAGTAGCCAAGTACCGGCTTAGCAGCAATACCTGCCAACAATCATCGCTTAAGACGCTAAGTCATATATGGAGCTACCTTCATGGGTTCAGCCTGACGTGTGGGGTTCCCTGTGCCATCTGAGCTGATGACCTGCCCTTGGACTCGGCAAGTCACTTGATTTTATTTTCTTTATTTTAACTAGTATTCACAAATTTAAATAATGTTATCACCCACGTATCAGAGTAATGAGGCATAGTTACGATATTTCCTTTGGTGTCGCCGTTATTTGATATTTTGCGGAATCAATAGTGTCAATGGGATCTACACTGTAAACCGACATACGTATGAAGGGAAAGGTAGAATTTTATATCCTTCACTAAGAGTTATTTTATTAAGTACATAGGGCTGCTAATGCTTACAGTTTTAATTTCGTTGCATATCGTTGCTTTTTGTCAATTGTAAATGAAAAAGGCCCACATAACACGGGAGTGTCAATAATCTGACATTGAGGTCGGTTAAGAAATGTCCTTAAGGGTCCGTCCGACGTTGGGAATTGAATGCCAATATTGCCAATCGTAGTCACAGAGTAGGTTCAGGCATTCGGACACGTTCGTGCACTTAGTAGGTCAAATGAATGCTTGAGTCTGCTCAGATCGATAGACTAAACACTTCTATGCCAATTTCGATGTGGAACAAATTCTGCAAGTGTTCGACTTAGGCAAATTTATGTTTTCTCGAATAACTGGTCTCGACCCTGTACAAAAGCTCAAAGGTGCGACTATGGGTATTTTTCAGTTAAAGATCGTTAGACTAAACACTTCTATGCCAATTTCTGAGTGGAACAAATTCTGCCACTTATCGACTTTGGCCAATTTATGTTTTCTCGAATAACTGGTCTCGACCCTGTACAATGGCTCAAAGTTGCGACTATGGGCATTTTTCGGTTAAAGATCGATAGACTGAGTACTTCTATCCAATTTCTGAGTGGAACAAATTCTGCACGTGTTCGACTTTGGCCAATTTATGTATTCTCGATAGCTTTATTTTTCGCCATCTTTTTACTTTTCTTTTGTAGTCATTTTTTTTTATATAGTCATTTCTTTGTTAATAAAATTTACCAAATATGTTTGTTTTGAAGTAATTAGTTTTTTTTCTTGGTCTAGTTCAGGTACTAAGGTTTTCCCGTTTTGAAGGAGTCAATCGTCCATCAGTCACTCTCAGACCATAGGGCAGGCGCAAAGCGGGTGGCGCCCCTTTTTATAGCACTGTTTAACCCACGACCACTCTACCAAACAGGAGCTAGTCGAGTATTGTGCCCTACGAGAGTGACTGAACTGGTGAACAGTAAAATTAATTATTTCACTTCACAGTTAGTTCAATTCAATCTTATTTCCCCCCTTTGTTTATTTTTTTAAAAAGTCGCGAAAAATAATCGTGACAGTGGGTATAAGCTTATTATGCAGTCCCACACTATCAGGGCACGTGATGAGCATAAAGCTTTTCCCATAGGAAAAAGAACTGAAGTTTGGCACATTGCTCGTAACAGGTGTTTGTGATAGACTGCCACAGGGTGCTGTAATTGATTACCGCGGACTCACATGTGAGTAAGAGGGTTTGTTACCCCACTTTTAAAACGGTCAATTTGAAAAAAAAATATGTAGCGCTTCTCTAGGACACCCAAGGAGTCACCCATTTAAATATAATACGTCATTTCCATAACACCCTGTATTTTGAATATATATTTAAATTTTACTCATCTTAAACATTTCATAATAACGGTTATTTTTATTAATCGTCAAAATTGAATATTTGGTTACATCGAACATTTTAATTTTATTGATTGACGGCCTTGCGTAGATCGTAAAAAGAAGAGGGGTCAGTGAGAGTAAAGTCCACAGTCAGTTGCGGTTAGTGTTTGTTTTGTTGGTTACTTTTATAATATTTTCGATTTTAGTTGTGAATTGATTAGTTTCGCGATTTTTTTTTCGTCATGCGCTGGTGAATCCGTTACATGCTATTGTGATGTCCCTTGTGAAAAAAGAGGCCAGATAGATCTGGGCACAATAATGAGTTAGAGCGCGATTTGGTACGGAAGACCTATCCCTGAGATAGGTATTCTTGATATGAGTTCATATCTGGACATGAATTGGCGGTTGTTGGGGAACAACGTGTCGATTTTCGATGGTTACGTTAATTTAAAAACATTTTTTAGACCTATCAAATAATAACAAAATTTTTAAATATGAACAGCTTGTCCAATAGTGAATTGCAAAATAAACTTAGATTTATTATGATATCTGACGAAATCCTACTAGATAAATGTAAAAATGTTGTGGTATAATTAAGTAACATGTTGATAACCTAGCATCCGAAGGATCGCCTCACTGCCTCTAACGGTCCCCAGCCGCAACTGATTAAGATTATAAACTCACTTTTGGTTGACATATTGAGAGCCTTTCACTGAAACTATCCTCTGGATGTCATGCTCTACGAATAGGAACGTTCGTTTTGTTTGTTGGATTTAAAAAATCACTTACAGTTTTTGCTTAACTACTAAAATTTCCTGTATGACTGCTTTAATTTTCTGCTTTGTGTAAGGCTTTGGCAGTGGTTTTTGGGAATAGAACTCTTCCAATTTCTTGTAGAATTGCGTTTGTTGTATAACACTAGAACTCCCTGCCATCGCCTTTTTCAGGTTATACAATACTCATTTTATTACATCAAGTGCAAAGTAGATTCGGAGCGTTACATGAAAAGTCCAGTAAAGTCAGTCACTTAACGTAATTTTGTAACGTTTTCATCAAGAGGCCGAAACATGCAGATTTTTCATGTAACATCTACAATTTGTAGCCTCTTGGCGTAATAGTTATTTGTTTCAGTGTTTGGCAGCGTTTCATGAAAAGAGCAGACTTTCCATGTAACGGCTGATTACACTAAAAGGCTGCGACATATACATATAAGCCAAAAGTGTTTTTGCATGTGCCTTCATCCTGCAATTTGGTAATCTGTTGGTGAATATCAACGTTGAATTCAATTCAAACAACTCTTCGGATATCAGCAAATTTGGGATTTACAGATCTGCCAAGTCGGTCGGGATCTACCTGAAGTGTACTCTGAAGTGTCTTCTTGCTGACCACCTGGAAGTAAGCCACGGACGGCCCACCGGTTAAAAACCACTGCATGAGACTTGTTGTAAAGTCTAAAATATACCGGGTGTAACAAATTCGTTCTTCACCATTGGAATTTCGGAAACGTTAACAGATACGAAGTCAGTTAAAATGGGTCTAAATTGTGTAATTATGAATGTAAAATTTCACTTCCTCATTGCCATAAGGTGGCATCATCAGATCTTTAATGCGACGTTTCGTCCTCGTGTCACCATCATCCACTTATTTTTTTTTTAAATACGCGCCTGGATTTTTGTTTAAATTATGAAAGAGGAACTAAATCTACGTTCAGCGGTATACAACATACCGATCTTTATTAAAATAGCCATAGTACGCTCCTATAATTTACTTTTGTTTCAAAGAAATCGAAGTCTGTATTTAAAAGAGCTAAGGTGATTGAAGGTAACCCAACGACGAAACGTCGCATTAAATATCTGATGATTCCATCTTATGGAGAATAAAAAGTAGCAATGAGGAAGTAAAATTTATTTTTCGACGTCTCCTCGAACGAAGTCAGGGAAAAATTAAAATCGAAACGCACAATTTTAGATTTTACCAAATATTATTCGTCCGTGTATTTATGTCTGATTTTTTTTGCGGCATATTATTGGGCCCATAATTACGCAACTTTTCCCCAATTTACCCGACTTCGTATCTCGTATAGTTTCCAAAATCCCAATGATGAAGAACGAATTTGCGACACCCTGTATATTGAAAATCTTCCGTTAAAAAGCTATATGCTTTTATAATTTAATTGAATCGGCCAATACTTAATGGCAATCCATAACTATTATTATGGCTTAGAAAGAAATACTTAAGCTTAAGTTAGTAAATTTCCACTATAGTCGCGTTCTTTATTGTAATCTAGATGTGGAGTGATTTTTGGTCCCATGACCCCTGATAAGATATTAAGAAACAAATCCTTGCCTGAAAATAATACATTTGGCTGAGGGATTTATTTTATAAAATTGTTTTTCGTACTTCCCCGTTCGATGATTTCCATTTAAATCATGAACTTATCAGCGCGACGAGTGGTGGCGGCTACAATCAAACTCGGTGCAGTATATATTTCCATCCTTTGCGTCGTTCGAAAGCCTACTTCTGCCACGCTTCGACTCGTTGTGCGCTTCATGCTTCGCATGCTTGGTGACTTGCAATCGAAAATATTTGATAAGTACCGATCTAATAGAGGTGCCACTTTTTCGTAAAAGGTGTTTTACAGATAAGTGGATGAAGAAGAAAAATTTACTATTTTAGAATTAATTTAGGGTGGGGGGCGAGCATATTAAAACTATTTAAAAAATTTAATTGTTATTATTTTACATTTGTTCACAATGACAATTTTTTTTATTACACTTCGAAAGTTAATATAACAAAGCGTCAAATTAAAAAAGATCGACAGTGATACAATCAGTACAACTGGAGATATTAAATTTCTAGTGTGAGAAGAGTGGAGGAAATCCAGTAAATTATCAAAAATTCATGTGTAGATATTTTGGAAAAAAAATTTTTCCGGAAATACGTTGTCAAAAAATTTCGAGTCTAAAATGTTAAGGTTAAAAAGTATGCGGTTTGTATAAAAATATTGTATAGAATACGTCATGTTTCTTAATAACATGCTAATATTTATTGACGTTATTCTTGGGTCGATTTTCAGAAAATAACTTATATGAAAATATGTCCTAAACGTGTTCACTTTTAATATACAGGGTGTTAAAGATTTTCAAAAAATCTCTGTTTTTATTTTTATCTGATATACTGCTCTAGATATTTTTGTGAAATTTGATGCACACTTTCTATTCATCAAGACGCATTTTATGATTTATAACATGTTTTTTATTCCGAACAGTGACGTTCGTGCGGAAATTGCCCTTAGTAACTTTCAAGAAAAGAAAGGCACGAATCTTCTTTTTTTTTTGAATAAGAATTATTTTTAAAATTTTCCTTGCCCAGCAAATGAAATTCATTCATTTGCACTCTGTTGATGATATTATGTATTAACACAGATTAAAAAGGAGCTAGTAGGTAAGAAGCAGATTTTGTTTTGTAAACATAAACAGATTTGACAGTTATCTACCCGGCCTAGTTGTTACGTATTTACGTCATTAACTTTAACAAATAATTTAAAAAAGATGAAAATGTTTAACACCCTGTATCTCAATTATTAGGACGCAATTAAAATGCAATTTTATTTACCTTTTCGGACTTACTTAAAACCAACTTAATTTATAAAAAACACCTCACATCACAAAATCACATAGTTTTCGCGTCACAACACATCTAAGTACCGTTCAATCTGAATTAGTATTTTAAAGTGCTACTGTGTAGACAAAAGTACACCCTTATTGTCTAAATAACACGTTGCATGGTTCCGTCGGTCAATATTGAACTGCTGGACTGGGACACTGCCGTTTTTATAAGGTTATATTCATAAAAGGAAGAATTTCCTTCTGAAATGCTTTTATTTATAATGATAGTCTCGGAAATGGCAACCGCGCTGCTTGGACGAGACTATTTATTTTAAAGGGCTGGAAGCTTAGACTAGAAAGGAAAGGATGGAAGGGTCTATCAACATAATTATTTCATCATTAATAATTTTGATTAGGCCATTAGAAATTAGCGTTTTTATTATTTCTGAATTTCTATGCGAAATAATTTGTATCCTATAGTGCTATTGTTTTGTGTGTACGGTAGGTTATTGTAAAGTGTAATTATGCGTTAGTATTTATTGCTTTGTGTAATCTAATAAGTGCACATCTTCAAAAAAAAAAAATAATTGGAAACTCGTGGATGTCTGTGTGTTTCGTTAAGTGATTTAGTGCAAATGTTCCGAGAGATTGGAAATAAGAGGCCGAATGGGGTTTAGTGGGTATAAGCTTATTATGCAGTTCCACATTATCATCAGGGTACGTGATGAGCATAAAGCTTTTCTCATAGAAAAAGAAAGAAAAACCTGAAGATGTCTCTGTGCCCTGGATTACTTGCTAGTGTACTGGCACCTGGATTCACTTCTATTTGGATACTAGGTAAACTAAATATTATTTTTATAAGAATCTATAGTTATTTTCTATACAGTTGGCAACATTTGGCTTGAACATCTGTTGATTACACAGCTTGGCAATGTAATATGATCATATATGAATGTGCTGAGGCGTAACCGGGTGGGTTTAGGGGTGAATTACCCCACTTTTTAAACGTTCGATTTAAAAAAAAAAATATGTAGCGCTTCTCTAGGACACCCCAGGAGTCACCCACTTAAATATAATACGTCATTTCCATAACACCCTCTATAGGTACCGGGGGGACTGACAACTCATCAAAAAAATGTGCATGTATTGCAGATATCTTATGATTGCGTGCGATTGCGGCTCATTCCGATAACATTTCGAGACTGAATTAGAATTTTATTGGGGTTTTTGGAAAAAAATTAATTTCACATAGTTAATGAAGTAATAATTCATTTTCACACAATTTCTTACTGCGCTTTATAAATAATCTAATCCGGTAACCACTAGTTTAAAATTACTTAATAGCTGAAATATTTACGAAAGCAATGAAATACGTGACAGTACAACTGAGCAACGAAATCAACGTTGTCCGGTCGATTACAAAAAATCCGGCCGCAGTGAATTCATTTTTCAGGGAGGCAATTTTGAAGCAGAGACAGTTCATTTCTTCATAGTACTTTGATTTTTCTTTAAAAATCTCCTTCACTTTAAGGCATGTGACCGTTAGGTTATCCTTTTCTCTCTTAGTAATGTCACAGATGAAAATGCACACCGTAATAGGCATCTGAAAATAGATAAGCATTGTTGATTCATTTGTTGGACATTGATATGTTCTTTGTCATTACCTATTATAATTAATTCAATGAAAATAGAACACGACCAAATAAAGCTAATGAAATTATTGTTACGCACAACATGGTTTCCACGGTTGTTTAATGCTTTCAAGCACTATAAATGAAACAAAACGACTAACTTGTATTCAGCGTAATTTTAATGCTACCAACGCCACACAGTTAAATTGAAGGGTGTTTAATATCTTTTATAGTTTATTTGATGGTATGTTGTTTCTTGTGTGCCTAGGGGGTGTCTTTGACGAAGCCTCAGACCTGATGATGGCCTTTTAGAGGCCGGAAGCCCTAAGCGTTGATAGCATTAAAATTGCGCTGAATACAAGTAAGACATTTTGTTTTATTGATATGACAAAATCAGCGTATAATCGACCCCCCCCCCCTCTTATGTTTAAAGCACTAATTCAATATCTTAAATATAAATTTAGATAGTACAGGGTGGTCCAGATCAGGAGGGGATCTATGGGAATCTCCTTAATGGCAATAGATACAACAACAAATATGCCGTAAAAACTAAAATTTTGAATTTTTAATTTACTTCTTTTCCTGCGCTAATATTAAAGTTAGAGCAAAACGGACGAAACATTATCACATCAACTTTTAATGAACCCACAAATTACACAACAATTTCTTTCATAGTATGTTTCGTATTCAAGCATTCATTATCAACTTAATTGTTTCTAATACAGGCCTGATTTTATAATGCAAAATTTTAAGGGCCTTTTGAATTCTAAATTCAATGATACCTTGAGACTTTTTAATCATCTTTGCGAAATTTTAAGGTTACGGACCTGTATCTCCCATAATTTTATAAAAACAGTTCAATGCAATATTTAATAAAATTAATATTTTTGAAATTATTTTATAATAAATAATGCACAACATAATAATTTAATAATCATGAAACAAGATAATTTATTAATAATATCAAAGCAGAAAGTATGAAAAAATAAACAACAAATAGTATGTACAACGCCAAAAAACATACTGGGATTAAATTAAAACTAACATTGAATTATTAAAACTTAATTTTACAAATCGAAATAATTTTCGTCATTCTCTAAATATAAATACCATCTTAAATGTGTAGAATTTAAAACATTTATTAGCATTTGTGGCATTACGCTTTGAAAAGCTTCAATAACTAGTCGTATGTTTCAAAATGATAATTATAAACACAATTCTCGATATATCCCCAAAGGAAATGTATTTCTTATTTATTTTTTCATACTTACTGTTTTAATATTGTTAATAAATTATTTTGTGAGGAGGTAAAGAAACTCGCAGTCTGCTCCACTTGTTTAATCTTTGAACCTCGTGCTAAGATGAACTATCTTTAGAAAATGACTAAATTTGATATAAAATTCAAAATTAAATAAAGTTTAATTATGCATTCTATTAATTTTTTAAGAAGGAAACTTTAGTTTTTTATTTTTTATTAATTATATAAAGGGTTTTTTCTTTTTCCTGCTTTGTTAGTTTAACAATGTCATAAGTTTCTTCTAATGTTGTATTTTTCACTGAAGATGAAGGTTTAAACCTTCGAAATATGTATGGTTTTTATTAACGGTTATTAAACTAGTGGAGCAGACTGTGAGTTTCTTTACCTCCTTATAACTTCACTCCACTTTGAGATGGACTACTTAAAAAAAAATATATATTTTATTTTGTAGCAATTTTAGCACTGTTTTCTTGTATATGTATGAAGTAACATATCTCATCTATAATAAGTTACATTCCTCAATTAATTGTTATACTCTGTGAACCATTCAAGCAACTTAAGCCTTTATAAGGTCTTAAATTCTTCGATTGTTTAACTAATTTATCAAATTATTGTTTGTATTGTTTTTATTGAACATTAGACAGTTTTCACAAAATTATGGGAAATACAGTGTTGCCTAATAAAGAAAAAGACACGAAGGAATTTTTTCAAGTGGAACGTACGTACATTATACCATGATATGAGTGGGGTACGTATCCCGAAACGTCCGTCCGTTTTGCCTAATAAATGATAGGTAACTATAAACGTTCTCCTTATTTGCGCATTTCATGTAAGACGTTTTTTGATAACCCCCGTATAACCAAGTTTCCCTTTAAGTTTTATTTGAATTTAATTTAATCAGATTATTAAGTAGACTTTGGACTTAAGTAGATTTTTTGGAAATTTAATTTTGTCCCCATTTTTGAATTCTATCCAGAGGTGACTTCCTCACTCAGGAATTATTTATTTAGATCCAATCTAACTTTCTTAATCATTAAATTTTGAACATATGCGTGAGTGCTGGTCGACACTATCAGTAATGTCGCCAATCTTGATATTTACTCGCAGTTAATTATTTGCAATTTATATACAATCAGAATTAACCTGAACTATCATTCAATTATTTCAACCAACCTATCATTCATCTGTCACGTACTCTGTTTTTAAATTTAGATTTATTTTCATTCACAATATAAAATAAACCTAAGCTAGCATTTTGTTCCCAACTAAAGGGATCTCAACTACCCTAATAATTTCCAAAAAAAAATTATAACTCGCGGTAGTGACTACTAACACTAACTTAAGATATTTTAACACTTACTTTTGATATCACAAACGGGTGATTTTTTGATTTCGAAAATTATTCTAGGCTTTTGGCACAAAGTCTTTATAGAATAATTTTTCTCGCACTTAAGATTTATTTATACACGCACCAAAAACGAATGTTCGAAGATATCGCAGCATTATTTATTAACGATTATAAAACGAAACCGCGTTTGAGTACGGCTCTGAGAACCTCAAGTCGGCGGCCGCCGCGTGCCTAAAGAACCCAAAACATCGACTAACTTCTCCGCTACCTCCTGCCGCGAAAGAAAAAACCATTGTAATAATTTTGTGCTGATGATATTACGATATCAAGTCGGTCTGATTTTGCATGTGGAAAGATTATGTTTCTTCCGATCCTATTTATTTGTTAAATTATTTTAAAAATCCTCATTAATTTTCTTTAATTGGAAAAAGCCAGTTTTACAACAACAGGTCAGTATTCTGAAAACGTCATGATGATTAAGGAGGCCCGAAACGTAATTGAACGTTAATGTGTCATCAATAAATTTAAAATAAAAAATGCCATTACATCTTGACATTATCAAATCAGGGCCGTATTAGAAAGAATAAAGTTGAATTATTGCTTGGAAACGAAACGTCGTATAAAAAAAATTTGGGCAGCCTGTATACCGTAAAAGAATTATCGGATGTGTTTATATAGGTTCTTCTCAAACTTTGTTCGGGTTTGTTAGTATTGTTGTTGTACTGATATTTTTTATCTACAAGGGAAAATTCATTCGCAGAGCAGCCAGAAATACTTACAAACTCCCGATGCATGCTCCCCTGTTTAAAAATACAGTGTTCTTTTTGTTTAAATAATGAGCTAGAACTGCAGTGGTATACAAAACCTGATGTTTTGTTCCATAAATTGACCATCTTCAATAATTTTTTTTTGTAAATTCGGTATAATTCGAGATTCTAAAACTTAATGTTTCATTTAAAAGTTTTAAGAAAGTGCTGGCTTTACGAGTTAAATTTATTCGTAGGTATTAATAAAATAAATTACTTGTACTTACGCTAAGTAGAAATTTGATACAACAAAAAAAAACAGTAGTAGTAACAATAACAATTTTATTACAGAAAGAAATGTAATAATAATGTAAAAATCTTCAGTTTCTTCGAAACAAAAGTAAATTACAGGAACGTACTAGGGGTATTTTAATGACCATGGTCAATTTAAGGGATAAAACGTCGGAAAACCACCGTATACCACTGAACGTAGATTTGGGTCCTCTTTTATAATTGAAACAAAAAAATTCAGGCCGTATTTAAAAAAATTAAGTTGATGATGGTGACCTAAAGGAGAAACGTCGCATGAAAGATCTGATGATGACCTTTTGTGGAGAATAAAAAGTATCAATGAGAAAGTGAAATTTATTTTTGGATATCTCTTCGAACAAAGTCAGGAAAAAACAAAAAAATTGAAACGCAAAATTTTAGATTTTTCCAAATATTTTGAAAGCACATTTTTGATTTTTTGCGGTATATTATTGGATCCATAATTACGCCACTTTGCTCCGATTTAACCCAATTCATATCTCCTACCGTTTCCGAAATCCCAATGGTGAAGGCAGACTATGTAACATCCTTTATAGGCGAAGTAATATTGTTGATTGGGCAATACTTCTTGATTCATACGAGCAGATCATCCACCATGGGAGCAATAGTACCTAGTCGCTAGCCACAGTGAATATCTTTAGTTTCACTGCGTGAAAGGCCAAGTACAAAACCACATTTCAAGAAAAATAAAACTCGGTTGGTAGCCAGACTAGTTTATTTTCTCAAGTGGGTGGAAAATAGCCACCGTTAAAGTGGGTTTGTGGAAGCTATAGGTAGAGAAATAAGCAGAATAATCATAGCTTGGTCACAAAGGCAACGCTTTTCCTGAGGATAGCGTCCGGCTGGCGAGTTACATCTCGTAAACTGCTGAGAACAGCATATCCTAACCATACCTGGTTTATAGAATAGACATAAGAATATTATTTGATCATTCTTGTGCTGGCGTAAATCTGTAAAACTTTTTCTTTAAAAATAAATATGTGTCTTGGTTTTAAAAAGTCTTTTTTAAAAATCCATCGCTCAAGTCACGGCGTGGTATTAGAATCGCTAAACTACCCTTAAAACTTTAAATTGCCTTAAAATAATTTATTAACATAAAAAAATCAAATATATTAATTTTAGTCTGCGAAACCGTGCTTCAGGTATCTTTATAATCCTCAGGTCAGTTCACATCTCTTTATATTATAAAAATAAAATAACCCAATCGTGAGACTCGACAGACGGAAGGACTAACATATAAATTAACCCTCAGTAAACAAAGACATTAAAATTAAATTGAAAACAGCCCTCCGAGTTCAAAGATAACATGTTGCATTGTGTTATATTTCATTAGACGTTGCCATGCCAGTAAAATCAAGTATAGCTATTGAAGAAAAGTTAGGCTTCGTCCTATTTTCAAAAATAATTATACCAAACTAAATTCATTAATTAATTCTAATAGACAAAATTTTGCCATAATCTTCTTCTCGCTCTGGTGGATCGGTGGCAATTTCCAGTTAGCTGGATAAAAGGTGGCCGGACCACACAAGACTAACAGAAAAGTGTTTGTCAGTTCGGCATCGGCAATCAAGCCTGGCATCCCTGATAATCAAAATGGCATCGTAAACCGTAAGCAAGTGAAATAGAAAAATGGTAATATTTTAGGGACTTCCCCAAATACGAACTTCTTGGAAATTAAAGATTTCTCGAAATACTTAAAAATGACTATAACGTCAGCTAAAATCTTTGGGTGAGGTCTGAGCCCTCCGGAGGAAGCCAATAAACCAGGATAATAATCGCGTAAAACTCACAGTAGTTCGAGGACTCAACAAGAGTAAAAAATAGGGAACGCCGAGTCTCACCGACGAGCTATGCAAGTCGAACGTGCGTGATAATGATACTCGCATGGTCGATAAATGCGCCTCAGGCATTCGCGCGGAACACGGCTTCATTTGCGCGACACTGGTACAACTGCCAGTCTGTATCTGTGTTGCCAATTAACGTGTAATTACACGATTTGCGTGCATTTTCATTATTTGTGTGTAGTTTGTGTAGTCCAATATGTGTGTAATTTGCGTGTAATTAGACATCCACCACCCAAGTGTTACTTTCAGGTTTGTCGGTCTTGGTTTATTTTGAGGTAACAGAGTATATTGCTCAGGAGTCCCAAATAATTTTCAGTTGTTAACCTTTTTTTTAGTGTAACTTTCCCAGCTAATTGAGTAATTTCACAAATTTCGAGTGGCAATACTGGTCTGTATTATTACGACCTTAAACGAAATATTTATATTGTAATGCTATGACCAAAATATGCTTAAGGACGTACCTATACATTTATAAAACTAGGTAAATAATATAACAATGTGTAGAAATCTTCACTGAATTTTATTGTACCATGACAATTGTTTCGGCACACAGTGCCTTTATCAAATGGAGGAACCAAAGTGACTGAGGTATAAACATATCTTCCTAAATGTAAAAAATTCCACTTAAGCTAATTATCTAAATTATATTATATGGTGTTAAAATACCCAGAATATTAATGGATTAAATGCAAATACAAAGGAGTACCTAATTATAGGTTTATGAAGGATGGAAAAACCACCCTTTACAGATTTAAATTTAACAATGGGGAACCATTTAAGTCCAACTGATCGTTTAATAAAATATTTAGTTTTTTGTGTTTGTTAATTTCCATACTTTCTAAAAAATTGAGTTTCAGAGATTTTTGTTCTAGGTGTAAAATTTCAAAATTATCGTTAAAACTATGCTGTTCCTCATTTAAATGTATTGCATAATGAGAATTAGTGTGGTTTTTATTGTAGCTTGTTTTGTGTTCTTTAAGTCTTTTTTCAAATGTTCTACCTGTCTGTCCTATGTATATTTTAGGACAACTCCCTGGTTATCAACCTAACATAATAGATCAAATTGTCAATAAAAAACAGTTTGACAGAGCTATTAGTCTAGTATACCCAATAGTAAAATCAGATACCAATCTCAGTTATAAAACCCTCACATATACCGGTAAACTTACAGAGAAAATTAAAATACACTTAAAAGGACAAAAGTTCAGAATTGCATACAAAACTAATAATAAATTGGATAAATTTATTAAAAACAATAAAACTAAAAATAAAAAAGAACAAAATTGTGGGGTATATCAACTAAAATGTGGAAGTTGTCCTAAAATATACATAGGACAGACAGGTAGAACATTTGAAAAAAGACTTAAAGAACACAAAACAAGCTACAATAAAAACCACACTAATTCTCATTATGCAATACATTTAATTGAGGAACAGCATAGTTTTAACGATAATTTTGAAATTTTACACCTAGAACAAAAATCTCTGAAACTCAATTTTTTAGAAAGTATGGAAATTAACAAACACAAAAAACTAAATATTTTATTAAACGATCAGTTGGACTTAAATGGTTCCCAATTGCTAAATTTAAATCTGTAAAGGGTGGTTTTTCCATCCTTCATAAACCTATAATTAGGTACTCCTTTGTATTTGCATTTAATCCATTAATATTCTGGGTATTTTAACACCATATAATATAATTTAGATAATTAGCTTAAGTGGAATTTTTTACATTTAGGAAGATATGTTTATACCTCAGTCACTTTGGTTTCTCCATTTGATAAAGGCACTGTGTGCCGAAACAATTGTCATGGTACAATAAAATTCAGTGAAGATTTCTACACATTGTTGTATTATTTACCTAGTTTTATAATGGATCTTCATCAAGTAACGGCTACTTCAATTGATTACGTATACATTTATGTCGCAATGGGTGCTACCCGCGGCTTCCTGATAATCTGCTGTTGAACACCACATATTGTATAATTTTAACATTCTCTCGTTCTGTACACCTTTTTCAACAATTATTCCCATAAAAATGACGTCAAAAACTGATTTGTACACAAAGAATTGTAATATCACACAAATTTGTGTACAAATCGTTCAATCGTACAATCTCGAAAATCCCGGGACTAAGTCTTCAAATCCTGGGAAAAATTAGATGGGAGAGTTATTTAAAATTTAACATACAGGGTGGTCCAGCAAAAACTTTACACCTCGATTTTCCTGCTTTAAAATGAAAATGTAGAAAATCGCTCGGACCCGTCGATTTCTGAATCGAGGGGGAATAAGGGAATCACTTTTCCCCTTTTTTCATCTCCGTAACTTCAACCCCCTAACGGGAGTGAACACAACCCCCTGATTTTGAATAGGGATGAGGGGTGTTGCGATACCTCATTTTGAAGATCTTATCGAGTACTATCTGACCCTAAAATTTCGCTTCAAAATCTTTAACGAAACGACAGCGAAAATAGTAGAAGACTATTTACTTTTGTGATTATTAAATGCTGAAAATGGCCACCATTCACTTCCATGCAGTAAAGAACGCTGGTGTATGAGTAGAGAATGTGGAATTTACCTCGAGGATATTACTCTTGTTACGCACCACCATTATAGATTAATTAAACATCGATGTTATGATGCAATCTATAGGCTGAAAGGGAGCCATTTTAGTGGTAACGAAACAGATTAGAAATGGGTTCGATTTGTAAGCGGATATTTCTGTTATCTGGTCGAAAGAAATAAATAACTCACTATTGGTTTGCTTTTAATTCATATTTGTTCTAAATATATTTGTGAGAAAGAATATTACTCTTGGCTAGATATTGCCATTAGATTATAAGCACACATAGAGTTTCAAGTTCTTATTCTAGACAAACAAATGTTTTACACGAACTTCAATGTCATTTAAAAGGTCTTAACTTACTTAATAAACAGATTGCAGACGGTAGCATTTTCTTCTTCCCACCAATACGCACATACACTGTTTTTAGTAACGGGTCGACGCACTTTTTACCCGGTTGTAAATAACTGAACTTTTTATTTAGAACCACTATCAAAACAGAGACTTAACACCCTTGTAAATAATCTTAAAAACATAGCTCAGATTTTCTAATTACTGAGTGAAATAAATACTTAATTGATTAACTGACATAATGCATGTCTGACTTAATAAAATACTTGTAATGACTCGAATTAATTACTTTAATTCTCTTGAAAAGTTTGACTGAATTATTATTCTATCTATGTATGTCTCTAATTAATCTCCTTTTTGACTCTCTCGTGCTTTTTATAGAGTCGAATTTTTAGATACCCTACCTAAGTGGGCAGTCGTAAGAACAAGAGGTGTAACCATTTAACATTTTGACCCTCTCCGTATGGATTAATTAATTTGGGTCGTCAAACAGAAGGGACACAAAGAATAAACAATTTACTTTTATTATTCCTTGTTTATAAAAGTAAAGAGCTAAAACCCATTAAGTTAATCGTTTGTTTAGATAATTAAAAATTTTGTAATGTTCTTTTTGGTTATTAAGGAAGTTGAAATACATTAAAGTTACTCGTTTGTTTATGTGATTAGAATTTCTTTGTTATTGTATAGTATTATTTTCAGATTTAGTCATAGTTATTCGTGGTATCTAGCATTTCCCCATCATTGATTTTTATCCAATAAAATCGATTTGGGCGTATATATTAGTATGTGCGTAGGCGAAGAAATTACTTTACAAGACCTCCCATTTTTGTCCTACTCTATCTCCTTCCATTTTGGGACGGTTGTTTCGGTCATTATTTTAATGAAAATCTTAAGTTCGTTTTTTTTTTAATATCGAAAAAAGGTTTAAAATTTAAAAGAAATAATTTTAGGGTAAATTGACAAATTGACCCGCAACACTCTTATCAGACTCAGTTGAATTTATTTATTTATTTATTAATTTCTTGTCCAAAAAAGTAGACGGACTATGTTTTTTATTTACCTTAGTCTATCGTGAATTTTTAAGAACGTTAAAACTGTGTCAATTTGATTGTACCTTTGTAGTAGAATTATAATGGTGTATTCCGTAGAATAAAGGGTGGAAATTATAAAATTATTTTTTAGAAATAACGACTCTGCGCGAGTAACAGCGGCTTTATTTAATGAACGGCATCCTGAAAAAAATGTATCCGCTGCTTACGTTGTGCAACTGGTTGCCAAATTTGACGCAACTGGTTCAGTCGAAAACAAAAAGAGGGTGTATGACAGAGACGAAGCGAGGGAAGTGGCTGTCTTAGGTCAAGTAGTAATGGATCCGACCCTTAGTACTAGGAAATTGTACGATGTATCTGGTGTTTCACGCACAACAATCATGAGAATCCTTAAACAACATAAGTTCCATCCTTTTAAGATACGACTGGTTCAGGAACTGAATGAGGATGATTTCGATCGCCGACTCCAGTTCTGTGAAGTGGTCAGTGGAATTATTAACAATAATCCTAACTACATGTGCAATATCTGTTTCTCGGACGAGTGTTCATTTTACCTTAATGGCATTGTAAACAGGCATAACTGTCGGTATTGGTGAGATGAAAATCCAAGATTATTTCGTGAAGTGCATACGCAGCATCCCCAAAAGTTAAATGTTTGGGAGGGTATTTTTGGAAATCACATAATCGGCCCATTTTTTATACCCGGTAATCTTACTGGCCAAATGTATTTAGAACTATTAGAGAACGCTATTTATCCAGCCCTCGTTCAAGTATTGGAGAATGAAGAAGACCAAGTAACGATAATTTTTCAACAAGATGGCGCACCACCTCATTTCGCTCAACCTGTGCGTCAGTTCTTAGATGAAAATTTTCCTCAGGCCTGGATTGAAAGAAGGGGACATATTGAGTGGCCACCCAGATCACCTGATCTGGCTCCACTGGACTTTTTTCTATGGGGTCACCTGAAATCTAAGATTTGAGATTTTGAGTCACTGGAGGATTTGCGAATGTGGATCATTAATGAATGCCGTCAAATTACACCACAAATGATGAGTAATGTCCGTGAACGTTTTGAGCAAAATTTATTTTACTGCATGGAAGTGAATGGTGGCCATTTTCAGCATTTAATAAACTAATCACAAAAGTAAGTTCTCTTCCACTATTTTAGCTGTCATTTCGTTAAGATGAAAATTTTGAAGCGAAATTTTAGTATCAGATAGTACTCGATAGGATCTTCAAAATGAGGTATCGCAACATCCCTCATCCCTATTCAAAATTAGGGGGTGGTGTTCATCTCCGTCAGGGGGTTGAAGTTACGGAGATGAAAAAGCGGAGAAGTTATTCCCTCTCCAATCAGAAATCGACGGGTCCGAGCGATTTTCTACATTTTCATTTTAAGCAGGAAAATCGAGGTGTTAAGTTTTCGCTGGACCACCCTGTATTTATTAACAATTTATTTTAAAATCAACAATTTCATTCTAAATTATATTCTAGTAAAAAATCCGTAACTTGGCGACATGTTTTGATAGCCTCTAATAAAAATATACAATTTACAAAATAATATCATTTTGTAACGCCGATTTTCTTAATAGTACATTATAAACCTATGATCTAAAAATATACTTTAGTCACGTTCATGTACTATTTTATGCACTTTAAAATAGGGAAAATTGAGTCTTAAAATAATTTTTAATAAATTAACTTTTATTAACGATCAACAAATTGATTTTTGCAGGGAATAAATGTAATTTTAATCCCTAATTATGACCGTTTAAGTGTGGGAACAGAACGCTGCTAGACGTCAGAAGGTTGTACTTGCAATAAATGACGTCTTAGGAGACGACACACTAGATACATTAATTTTTTTATGTTTTGTTCCAGAAATCTTTAATGTCTTTTTTTTCATTTTGGTTAACAGTAGGGAAGATTCCAATTTAGTCTATTTAGTAAATACAAATAAACTGATTTTAACCTTTCATGTTAATATTTTTTGGGATTAGTCCCAATCCCAGGATTGTATACTCCTTATCCCGAAAATCTCGGAACTGGAACAAAGCCTCGGGAATGACATCCACATCAAGCACATGAAAATCAATTAGTTCACAGAAATTCGATAGTTATACTTTTTACTAAATTTTACACCTTATATCGTGCTTTACTTACAGAATTATATATCAACCAGATAATTGACTCCCAGTTGACTCCATTTATTTGCATGGGAAGACTCATGAATAGAAATATATAAAATATGTCTACAACCATTAAAAAGAAGGGTATCTCAAATAGATCCTTCAAATGAGTCATTATTTTGTGAAGGTGAAAAGCCAGCACATCTATCTCTTTCAAGGTTCTCGATAAATCTTCGTTCCGAAACTTAAGTTCAGACACAATTTTGTTAACATGTTGGTATCTGATTTTTGTAGCCATTAGTAAGGTTGATATAATAATTCGTTCAAACAGAAAGTGACTCACAACGATTAAGTTTGTCATTGGAAATATTAATAGAGTAAAAATTGTTTCCATAATGGTTTCCTGTTTTGGATCATAATTAATGATGTAGTTTAGATACACTATTAGAAACAATATGAAATGAATAATTATTAGATACAATTTGGAGTGTTTCGACAATTTTTTCTCGAACATTGATTGTTCTTCGGATAACATTTTGTCAACTAAGCAAAATTCACAAAACAGTTCACGCCAAGTCGACATTTTTCTAAACGAGTTAATAATTGCCGCAAATGATACGCTAATGTAGTTTAAAGGTGCTAAATATGACAAAACTTGAGAATAATATTTGTTTTTGCCGTTTCTTGCTGGTACGAATTCCCAAAACGCGACACCACCTAGAATTGTAGTTAAAATAATACCAAAAATAAATCGCTTCTTGAAGTGTTTTTTCCTTATTAAGGTATTAGTTCTAAAATCAAAGTACGGAACAAGACAAAGAAAACTTGCCAACCGAGCAATTGGGGCGAAAAAGAATACGTCGCCTTCTGAACTCATTTTGCTTCTTTGACTGCCGAAAATGTAGAACAAATGAATATTCAAATAAAATTATTGCCCATTGTCGATAATAATTGAAATTTGGTCGATAGTCTTTTAAATTAATTTGTTTTACGAGGGATGTGGAAAAAATACTCTTATACCTGTTGTATACTAAACGGATATAAGGACAACAATATTATATTGAGAAGACATTACCAAATGCCATCAGTCATATAAAAACATAGTTTAATTTTAGGTGATCGTTTACAAAATATATGAAGATAGCTTCAATTCTTAACAAGATATACAAGGAGTTTGAGTTTTGAGAATGAATAAATTTAATCCAAACTTTTTGGAATATTTTAAAAAGCTGAATCTCAGGTTACCGAACAGATAGAAAAATGATTCAGAAAACAAAATGTTGCTAAAGGATCATCCTAAGTAATTATTTTTTATTAGTTGAGTTTTGGTTGTTATGACATTCTACAGGTTGTTTAAATAATTTAGTAAAAAAACATTCTTCTTTTTATTTACTCTGTTTATTGGAATAAACGGATAACAATATTCTTGCCAAGAGATGATTCTATCCAATAGTTAAAACAAAACGTGCTATATACCGTTTAAAAGATATTTCTCCTCAAAGTAGAAGTCTATTTTTGGGTCGTCACTTTTTTTGTGGGTGAGTGTAGTGGTATTATTTATATTTTTATATCAGTATTGTAACTATTTACTCTTTCATATGCTTTAGCTGTATTATATCATTAAGATCTTTTAAGAAGTATTTTATTATAATTATATTTTTATATAAAAATATACACCGCTCTTTAATTTACGTAGAATAAGCTGATTTATTTTAAGAATACTTTAGAGAGTAAAGTTGTGTAGCTACACGGAATGACATGTACACTTGAAACATTTTTCCGATTCTTTGTCTTGCCGTGCAGGCCTCTCGAGTGTTAAGCTGCTCCTTAGCTTCAAGTGTTGTGTTCCTAAAAATGGTAAAGATGTCCTCAAATGTGTAAGAAATATTACATCATTAGAGCTACCATTTAAGGGCTACGAACTAACCTTGTATTTATGAACGTTAAATTGCTAACGATATTTTATAGATGAGGCATTACTGCATGAGAACGTTATCATTAGAATTTACAGCATAGTGTCGGCAGCCTTTAGGTCGTGCTGGTAGGTGGTTTTAAAAACATTTCTCCTGTTTGCGCACACTACTAGAAAAAGTCTTTATTAAAAATAATTTTATGGAAAGTAATATAACTAGAGCTCGTTTTTTTATCGATACAATTTTTCATGTTCGCGATATGTTTACTATATTTCACAAACGCATAGTCTTAACTCTGTAGAACCAACTACTACAGCTTAAAACCAAAGAAACTTAACTACGAAATATAAATACATTTTTTATTAATACTCGAAATGTGTTTAAACCTACTCCCACATGGGGGTAGAATTGCACATACAGGGGGCAGTATTGAACTTGAATATTAATTTATGTTATATTGACTAAAATCAATACCGAATGACCCTAGTGACATTATTCTTAAAGTATCACCATGTTTCAGAGGTTATTCAAGTTTAAGAACGATATCGCTATGTTAACATCGCTACGCTCGGACTCATCTGGGTGCTTAAATTAAAATTAAAAGTGTTCAGCCCAGATTCGACCACGTACTGCTCTCATGTCTGGAGCTCTGCACTCAAACATACTCTTCGGCTACTGGATTCCATCGAAAGGAGGGTCATTCGTCTGATTGGAGACCACGAGCTGACGAAGAACCTCGACAGCCTAGAACATTGGAGACAGGTTGGGGATTTGACTCTCTTTTACAGATATTGTCATGGAAAGTGCTCGGTTGACCTTGCCCTCTTAATTCCGCCCAGAGCGGCGAATATTAGAAATACACGACGAACTACTGCAGCCCATCCATATGTGGTTACGCTTAGTACTTAGAACTTCACTATTTAAGAATACTCTCATCTGGAGGACTTCATCTTTATGGAACGACCTTCCCGAGGTCGTTTTTCCCAACGAATATAACCTCCAACGATTCAAAACCAACGTGAATCGATTTTTGCGCACACGCACCACTCCCAGAGTGCCCTAAAGGATTTTTCCTATAGTGCTTGTATTTGATCATAAAGAAAAATGATCCCTCATTTTTAATTATTTTTCTTGTTAAATATTTAACTCTATATTCTTGTGGATCTAATTTCTTTTCTATTTGTGCAACAAAATATTTAATTGTTTTCTTCACAAGCATGACCAAGATATAATCGTTTTCTACCAACTCTTTTGAATTTCGTTCACCCTCTCCATCAAAATCTGCTGCATCAATAAATTCTTCTGAACCATCAGTCATCGTCATGAACGGAATAATCGTCTTCATCGTCGGTCTCAGTTTGGGTGTTTAACGTTTTTATTTTATACGTTTGTTTAGACTGGACAAGGGGCTTTTCGTCTTCTTTCCAGTTAAGTGATGTTTTTTTTCTTCGCTAAACCACTTAAAGCCTCAGTCTCTTTTCTATTTTTTTCGGGCGTTTCTGTCAGAATTCTAGATTTCCTTTTTCTCTGATGTCGATTTGGGTTCATTTTTCGATTTCGGTAGGGGTCTTACAACTTCTGGAGATAGAAGAGAAACAGTACGCAAATGCTCAGTTGGGCTTGAGCTGTCGGCTTCTGGAATATCACTGCTAGGATTGAAGGAGACATTAAAAAAATTGGGTTGAGTCCGATAGCTTGGGCTCTTGAATTGTTCTTGAATTATGAACATGAACTACGCCTGAAGGTCCGGCTTGTTCATTATTATCTTCGGAAAGTAATTTTTCCGCTTCTATGGGCCTATCTGTCACAAATGCTGTTTCAAAATCATCATCTGAGAAGACGTTCCGTGAAAAAGGCGAAACTCCCGATTTGGAAAATCCTGCAACTATATTCTTGATGGTAAATGCATTTGCGTAGGCAATGTTTGTTAATCCGGCAAGATCATGGATTGTAAGAGTTTTACCAGGATAACTAATCATTTTGAGCTGCAGACAACTTTGATTTCAGCGGTCCCATTACTACAACATCAAGGGGCTGCATGCGATGAGTGCAGTCAGGAGGAAAAGTAACCAAAACCATACCATTTTGCTTGGCATAAATAACCGCTTCTAAAGAACAGTGACTCTCATGGTTATCCATCATGGTGCATTTCGTGTGTTTTTGTATGTGCTCTAGTACTTTAAAAATAAAGGGGCAGTCATCTACCCACTCTTGGGGTTATTAGAAAGGCTTTTACTTCGCGGTAGTGCACCTCTAAGCATTGAGTCGTGAAATCTTTCCCTTGGAAATATGAAAACTGGTGGAATAGTATTTCCACAAGCGTTAATAATGGCACACATTGTGATCAACTGGCCTCTCTCAGCTGAAACTGCTTAACCGACCTATTTAGTACATTTTTCGTCACTACGTGCGGAGCCTGAACGACCTTTGTAATGTCGGTTTCATCTATGCTGAATGTTTTTTCTGCTGTAAAAGGAGAAATCTGCATGGCTCGTGCATAATTATTAAAAAATTCCTCGACGTGTGTTTTTGTAAAACTAGTAGGTACAAGGCGCTAAGCTAGTGTTTTCTGGTTTCCTAAGGGTCAGTCGCTCATGTCGTTTCATGAAAGACTTCAGCCAATCTATTCCTGTCATTTTTGCGATATGCCAGTTTTTCGGATATGAACATTTTAGTAATTTTGCATAACTATATGCCAATTTCCTAATTTCTATATAAGTAAGGCCATAATTAATTTTAGAACATTTAAGTATGTATTCTTCCAACATTTTTTCTTGTGGCATAGTAAAAACTTGCCTGGCAGTATATTTAGAATTATTATTTCGGTTAACATCTTCATTATTTTTTTAAAGTCTATAATATATGGCTTTATCGACCAAACCATACGTTGCTGCGGCTTTTCGAAGAGACATCTGTTCCAGCATGTCTTCCTCTACCATTTCTGGTTTCGTGCGCTTCTTTTTATAAGTACGTACCATGACTACCTACAAAAAAGAAAACTATAGTATTTCGGGCCATCTTTGAACATGTTAAAAGGAACCCCTTGTTCATTGTTCAAACGTGCCCCAAGTGATGTTAAATAATTTCTCTATTATTATTATGAGAAGCAATAAGAACTCAGCAATTTCAACCACAACAAACAAAACTAGATTCTAAAATAATTATTTTGCCATATAAAAACCAACTCACCTGTTTATCTAGTAAAAGTTACTTCACTACCAAACTTAAACAGATTAAATACGTGGGCCACCGGAAAACAATAAATGCGTGCGTGCAGTCTCGTTCAACAACGAAGCAGAACTAAATTGAGATAATCTAGTCTAGCGGCTGATTACTACATCTATTTCCGATTTCCGATCTATTTCCGAATTGACATCGTAGACTAAATAGAAGCGGGATATTTGAATGTGTTCAATAGTGCCCCATGTTCAAAGGTACCCTCTCCTTTAAAATTTCCAAAAAACAAAACTTTGAGTGTTACATACACAAAACTTTAAGTGCTATATACACGTCATGAATTTTGAGACCGGGCACGAGGTACATTTCAATCTCATGCAAGCAATTCAATGTTAATTAATGTTAATTTTTTTGTAATATACTGATAAATATAGTATATATTTTGACAATATCTTTAAATTTTACCCATCTTAACCATTTCATAATGACGGATTTTTTTATTAATCGTCAAAATTGAAAATTTGGCTACATCGAACATTTTAATTGATTGACGGCTTTGCATAGGTGATAGAAAGAAGAAGGGTCAGTGAGAGTAAAGTCCACAGTCACTTGTGGTTAGTATTTGTTTTGGTGGTTAATTTTATATTATCGATTTTAGTCGTGAATTGATTACTTCCTCGACTTTTCTTTCGACATGCCCTGATGAATCCGTTACATGATATTATGATATCCCTTGTGAAAAAAACCTCAATCTGAGCAGAATGGAGAGTAAGAGCGGGGTTTGGTACGGAAGACCTTTCCCTAATATAGTCTTGAAAAGTTTTTGGTATGAAACTCATATCTGGACCTGAATTTGCGGTAGCATTCTTAAACAGCGTTTATATTTTATATACGGATGTAGAGACCTCTAAGATTTAGAAATTTAAAACAATCCAAATATTAATCAATCTATCAAATATTCACTTTTTTACGTTTCTGAGCTATAATCTTTTATGTTAAAAGATTCAAAATTAGCGAAATAATTTATCTCATTAAGACAGTCAAGGAATTGTTTTAATTCATTGCATTGTATGAGTACCTACATATAGTTTTAATTTAGTTAGTTTCAGTTTTCTTATGAGTTCTGAGACTTTAAAGACTCTTTTTGTATTTTTGTATTGAACAATGACCATTATTGAAGAAATACCAATTTTCCCTATATCAACTACGGTAATGATTATTAAATATAAATAATCAATTATTTTTTATTGGTACATTCAAAAATCATAATTAAATGTATCAAGGAGTCCGCAAAAGATTAGTCAGGAGTTCGCATATCGGCGTATGTCTACGTATAGATCTATAACACAGGCCAACAAAATAAAAAAAAAAATTTGGTTCCTGAGATGTGAGAACTGATTTTAGATATACTTAATGTGCTCATTCTAAAACTGGCATCAGATATTTTCTATCAGCTCTAGTTTTTGAGATAGAGACTAATTGAATTTAGTTCTAATAAAAGGCAAAAATAAATAAATCTACATCTCTTTAAAATTCAAAATAGAAATTTGGTATTCAAAACTAGGATCTAATTAGCCAAATATACCTGAAATTGTCAGTAAACCAATATTCCTACTTAATCCTATTAATTTTATTATCTATTTTATATTTGGAATTCCCTATGATCCGATCTCCCCATACCTGCTCAACCCCGACTAATTGGTTTTGGAAACGTAGTACCTTTTGTCTACCTTTATCCTTCTCGACTTAGTATATTGTGTAGTTTTTGCAAATAAAGTTGTGTCATAATTTTGTGTACATTTTCGTCGTTTTATAGTGTTAAAACTAAAACAATGGCATCCTCCAGCAGGCGTAGCTGTGTAAACCATCCAGATGTTTTTTGTTATGTATGTGGCGAATACACTTTGAAAGAAAGTAGAAAAACTATTTCTGAATTTGTGAAAAGGTCTTATCTTGCCTATTTTGGCGGTCATTTAGGAGATCAAGATAAATTCTGGGCTCCACATGTGGTGTGTAAAACATGTGTTGAACATTTGCGACAGTGGACAATTGGAAACAGAAAGTGCCTGAAATTTGGTGTACCAATGGTTTGGAGGGAACCACATAACCATTATGATGACTGCTATTTTTGTCTCGTTAATATTAAAGGCATAAATAGGAACAATCGACATAAATGGACATATCCTGATCTAGATTCTGCAAGAAGACCTGTACCGCACTCTAAGGAAATACCCATTCCAACCTTCAGCAGTCTTCCTGAAATCCCGGAAGATGATACAGAAACATCAACGTCTGATGAAGTTCAAAGAATGCAATCAGAAAACGACAGCGAATTTGAAGCAGATTTAACAACTCCTGAGTGTTTTAATCAACAAGAACTGAACGATCTCGTGAGAGACCTATACCTCTCAAAGGAGTGTGCTGAATTACTTGCATCCAGATTAAAAGAAAAGAACCTTCTTTATCCAGGCACTAATGTTACATTTTATCGTAAGAGAGAAAAGGATCTGCTGCCTTTCTGGGTTTGCCAGAATACACTTCAGACGATTGGCGCCTTTTCATTGACAGTTCAAACCGTAGTTTAAAATGTGTCCCTTTACATAACGGTAAAAAATATGCCTCAATTCCTATTGGATATTCTACTACCATGAAAGAGGAGTATACAACAATATCACAAATTTTGAAACAAATTAAATACGAAGAACATCAGTGGGCAATTTGTGTTGATTTGAAAATGGTGAACTTTCTCCTTGGGCAGCAAAGTGGATATACAAAATATCCCCGTTTTTTATGTCTTTGGGACAGCAGAGCTAAAGATCTGCACTGGGTTAAGAGAAAATGACCTTTAAGAGATACTACCGTTCAAGGAAAACAAAACGTAGTGAATGAACCTTTGGTTACGAGAGAGAAAATCTTACTACCACCCTTGCATATCAAGTTGGGGCTTATGAAGCAGTTTGTGACAGCGTTAGATCGAGATGGAAATTGTTTTGGGTACTTGTCAAGTAAGTTTTCTAGGATTAGCACGGAAAAACTAAAAGCTGGTATATTTGATGGTCCTCAAATAAGGCAACTTATGAAAGATCCACAGTTCACCACATCAATGAATGAGGCTGAATCTAACGCTTGGGTTTCATTTGTTCAAGTAGTTAAAAATTTTCTTGGAAATCACAAAGCAGACAATTACTTAGAATTAGTGGAAACTATGCTTGCAAATTTTCATATTCTCGGTTGTAACATGAGTATAAAAGTTCACTACCTCCATAGCCACTTAGGTCGCTTTCCAGAAAATTTAGGTGACTGTAGTGAAGAACAGGGAGAAAGATTCCATCAGGATATTAAAACTATGGAAGATCGATATCAAGGACGATGGGATAGCCACTTCTGTTGGAGCCTTCAGCGAGACTACACCGGTAAACTCCATGCTAGAAAGTCGTATAAAAGAAAATTTATAGGTGATAGTAACTAATATGAGTATGAATGTATGTTAAGCTACTTTTCATAATAAATATTTAATTATATATGTTTTTGATTTGTTACTGGCAATAGTCATAGTTGTAACGTCAAATATATAATAGAGGTTAAAAAAAGTAAATAATTCCTATTTTAAAAACTAGATCTGATAGACAAAATCTGATGGCTATTTCGGATTCTCCACCCAAAAATTACCCAGGAACAATTAAAAAATCGCCGACACCAAAATGTGTGTTGGCCAGTGTAATCAACTGGTTAAATAGATTAATCTGTGGCGAACTGGCTTCCATTTAATGGTGGAATAGAATGTATTGGGATTTTAGTGGATTAGGAATCAAGCGGCAATTCCGAAACCAAGCTTCAACAGACTGCTCTTCTTCACAAAACCACAAACTAACAGTGCAGTCGCGGCAGTTGGGATTACTTCCACCACACGCAAACTTGAACGATTGCGAGTATGATTGCGAAATTGGGAATAGGATTGCGGGATTGCGAGAATGATTGCCGGATTGCGAGAAGGCTTGAGGGACTTCTTAGAGCTCACTAGATACTTATATGAAGGAAATAGAAGGTTATTTAGCTATTATTAAGCGATATAATTTAAAAATATTTACATATTATATTAATATAATCAATAAACATTCAGGCAAACACTCAAAGATTAATAATAATAATAGTTGTTAATATAAACACCCCTATTATAAATCCTGTAGAAAGTAATTTTGGGAAATTCACCATAATTTACCAAAAAAAATTAAGGATATTAAAAGCATGGTAAAATTAAGTATAAATTTTGTTTTTTGGAAAATTGAAAAAGTCTCATAAAGTATCTCATCCGGTAACGGCTAGTTAAAATTGATTTATAACTGAAATATTTACGAAAGCAATAAAATACGTGACAGTACAACTGAACAACGAAATCAACGTTGTCCGGTCGATTACAAAAAATCCGACCGCAGTGAATTCATTTTTCAGGGAGGCAATTTTGAAGCAGAGACAGCTCATTTCTTCGTAGTACTTTGATTTTTCTTTAAAAGTCTCCTTCACTTTAAGGCATGTGACCGTTAGGTTGTCCTTTTCTCTCTTAGTGATGTCACAGATGAAAATGCACACCGTAATAGGTATCTGAAAATAGATAGGCACGTTTAATTGTTGATTCATTGGTTGGACATTGATCTGTTTTTTGTCATTATTATAATTAATTCAATTCAATGAAAATAGAACACGATCACATAAACTAATGGAATTATTGATAAACAAAACATGGTTTATTGTTTCATACTTTCAAGCACTAATTCAATATCTTAGATAGAAATTTAGGTTATACATGGTGGCCCAGATAAGGAGTGCTAAGAATATTTTTAAAAATTATTACATAATAATGCACAATATATAATAATTTAATAATCATAAAACAAAATATTTTATTAACAATATCAAAACAGTAAGTATGAAAAAATAAACAACAAATAGTGGGTACAATGACAAAAAACATACTGGGATTAAATTAAATCTAACATTAAATTATGAAAACTTTAGGGTGGGTTCCTGTGTGTTGGCTCCTGACAGCTCGAAGATGAATGCAGTTTCTAACAACAAGGATTTATTTACAAAATGGTAAAACAATGATTAGTACTTAATACAAATAGTGTAGTACAGCGTCCCCGAAGGAAGCACTGGCGTATTATCAATTTAGTCTACTTGTCCACTGGCGACGGTCCCTCGAGGAAGCAGTCGGCGAAGCAAGCAGGGTGGTTTGAGAGTCGGCGGCAAACTCTGCTATTCCTAGGGTTTCGAGCGGCTTTTATTCGGTCCAGCGGTGGCCGGTGATGCGTCGGGGTTAGGGCCGATGGAAGGGTGGCTCGCATAGTACCGGTGGCGCTCGGAGAGCGTATTAGCGGCGCGCCCTGGAACTTCTGCCGTACTGGCAGGGTTGGGTGAGTCATTGCGTTACAAAACTTAATTTTACAAGTCGAAATAATTTTGCTCATATAATGTGTAGAATTTAGAAAATTATTAGCATTTGTGGCGTTACGTTTTGAAAAGCTTCAATAACTAGTCGTCTGTTTCAAAATGTTGATTATAAACACAATTCTCGATATATCCCGGAAGGAAAAAAAACTCTAATACTTACGTATAAGTTCAAATAAGCCGCCACAGTATGATTATGATTCTTATGTAGAGCATAATAATAAAGGAATTTAAAAAAAATTCATTTAGTGCCTACTGTATTGAACATTGGACAGTTTTTACAAAATTATGGGAAATACAGGTCCTTATCCTGAAAATTTCATGATGATTAAGGAAGCTCGAAACGTAATTAGCCGTTAATGTGTAGTACATCATTAAAGGACTCCGCAGAATCCTTATTGAAAATGGCTCCCAGTCAAATTGGCCCAAACTTTCCTCACTGATAGGGTTCGGTGAGTAGATAAAAAGTGTCAATGGGCGCCCAGCGTAAAAACTCCCTGTCGAGAGATGTCTTCGTCCGAAACTAGGTTCTTATTAGCTGCCTAGTGTCCTGCAATAGTGTGCCAGGCTTCCATACAAACCCGAACAAACCCTATACGAATTAACTTAGGAATTTCATTCATATGCCGATTTATACTATATTATAGGGTTCATTTCAGGAAAATATTTTTAAATATACAGGGTGGCCCAAAAATGTGTGGTAACATAATGCTGTCTTTTTTTAAATGGGACACCCAGTATTTTATTACATGATTAGGTTCGTATTAGTGTCTTTTATAATTGCCTAAAGTTTGATTTTTATTGGTTATGCAGTTTAAGAGTAATAAATTAAAAACTGAAAAAAAAGTTTTGGAGTATTAGAAAAAAGGAAGTAGGAATCTTAGAAACAAGGAAACTGTAGTGCATATGAGAGAGATTCAATTATTTTTAAAGTTGCTCAAGAGTACGTTTATTTTTCATTTTAGATACAATTTTCATTTGTAGAGGTTGTTTAGAAGTTATGTGCGTCACGGCCTTCATTCAAAAAATTTTTAAAAATATTTATTTTCTTGCCTTAAGCCGTCTTGTCAGTATTTGATCTGAAATGTTGAAGAATGTAAATAGATCATTTGAAGAGCGTATTAACTTGTGTTCAGATTAACATGGTAGGTATTTTGAACATTTACTGTAGTATATAATTATTAATCTAGTCGCCTCTGCATAATTTTCATAATAAAAACTGTATTTAAGCAACATAATTTATGGCAATTATTTCGAGAACGGTTGGAAATAACTTATATGCATCCATTACAAAAAATAATTATTATGAATTCTACATCCAATAGCCAAATAATATGCAGGGTGTTCCAGTCGAAAATCTGGAGAAAAATTATTTTGAAATGTGTCGTGTTTGAAACCTAATTATAAACACCCAGTATAAAATAGATAAACGCTATTATATTCACCGTATCTCTAGACCTCTTGTCTTAAATTCCGCTCAATGCCTTGGTTAAAAAAAATATTTTAGGTACTAAGTTTTTTTAAATTTTTTTCTAAAATTCCAAAACCTGATTTTTAGTTTTAAATGTATTACTCTTAAACTACATAACCAACTGAAATAAAACTTTAGACAATTATAAAGGACACTAAATGCGAACCTAATTATGTAATGAAATACTGAGTGCCCCATTTAAAAAATACAGCATTATGGTTGCCATACATTTTTGAACCACCCTGTATATTTAAAAATATTTTCCTGAAATTCACCCTATCATACAGTATAAATCGGCAAATGAATGAAATTCCTAAGTTAATTCTTATAGGAGCTATGGAAGCCTGACAGAGTATTGCAGAACACTAGGCAGCGAAAAAGAATTTAGTTTCGGACGAAGATATCTCTCTACAGGGATTTTTTTACGCTGGGCGCCCATGGACACTTTTTATCTACTCACCGAATCCTATTGGGCCAATTTGACCGGGAGCCATTTTCCGTAAGGATTCTGCGGGGTCCTTTAAAATACCCTTACAACTATTTAAAAATATAAAATTTAAAATACCCTTACAACTTGACATTAAAAAATTAGGGCCGTAGCAGAAAAAATAAAGTTGATGATGATTGCTTGAAAACGAAACGTCGTATTAAAATTTTTTGGCACAATGTATACCGTAAAACAATTATCTGATAGCAACTGGTGTGTGTTGGATATTCTCAAACTTTGTTCTGGTTTGTTCGTACTGTTGTACTGATAATTTTTTATCAACAAGGGAAAATTCATTCGCAAAGCAGCCAGAACTAGTTACAAATGCCCGAAGCATGCGCCCCTGTTTAAAAATTCGTGTTCGTAGAGCAAAATGTATCGGTTGCCAACTGATTTGCAACCGTCAGAATAATCCGCGTACTGGCACGGAATTATGGGTTTGGATTCTGCACACATTTACTCGATCGGCCGTTTGTTAGTTCGTTTTATTTTCTTTAGTTTTGGCATGTTTTGGTTAAACTTATTTTCCATTATCCTTTAAATGTCCATTCCAAAACAAAAAACTAGCTCTAAACAAGGTAGAAATGACGAAGAATAAGAGTACTTATAAGTCAAGTTAATAAGACAATTCTCAGATTTGACAGTTGAAGGTTTGGAATTTGCATCCGTTCACAGAGACCAAAAGCGCAACCAGTTAGAAACTCGTCCACAACCGAACAATACAACAACGTATACGGTCTCGCCGACGGTAATGCGACAGAAGCAAGACGTATTTATCAGAAAAGATATCATAATCGTGCCTTGCCAGATAGCCGAATCTTTTCGTCTATTTATCGCCGTCTTAGTGAAACTGGTAGTTTCTATAAAGGTCCTTCGGAAGGTAGACCTCAAACTATCAGAACACCCGGTGCTGCAGGAAATCGACGACATCCTGAGACGAGTACGAGGAAGATCGCTAGAGGTCTGAATATTTGTCATCAAATTTTTTGGCGAATTTTGTTTGATTATTTGCTATATCCGTACTATATTCTAAGAGTACAGGGATTTTCCAAAGCGTTTAAACTTCTGTCAATGGTACTTTCAGAATGTTACACCAAATCAGCAGTTTGAGTCACAAATTATGTTCAGAGACGAAGCAAATTTTTCTAGGAATGTTATTCAAAATTTCCATAAAAATCATGTGTGGGCGGACGAAAACCCACATGCCATAACCTAAACCCATTTCCAAAACCAATTTTCGGTTAATGTATGGGCCGGAAATATTGGTAACCATCTCATCGGCCCCTTTTTTCTGCCAGGACGCCTTGATGAACAGTCATACCTACGTTTCCTCCAAGAGGAATTACCGGTGTTGCTTGAAGATGTACCAATTGCGTTAAGGAATCAAATGTGGTACATGCACGATGGAGCTCCTGCCTATTTCAGTGTAATTGTTCGTGACTATTTATATGCGGTTTATCCTAATCGTTGGATAGGTCGCGGAGGACCGCAGCAATAGCCAGCAAGACCGAAACCGTATCAACCCCTTATGGGCGACCTACCCAAATTTAGAGTAACTGAATTTCCTAAATCTTTTACTAATTGTGGCTTAGATATGTGTGGGCCTTTTTCGATTAGTATCGGTAAACTTAGGGGTGCCAAAGTACGCAAATCTTACATTTGTTTATTTACTTGCTGTAGTACAAAGGCAGTATGAATTGAATTAGTTTCTAGCCTTTCCAAAGAAGCCTTTTTGGCGGCTCTTCGCCGATTTATTGCTCGTCGGGGCCAAATTTTAAATCTATATTCAGGTTTTATCGACGGTGACAAATATTTACGTCAGATATTTGCCCCATCGGCGGAAAGTGAAACGATAAATTGTCTGGGAAGGTAACATTAAATCGGTTAAAACACACTTAATTAGAGTAGTAGGTTCACAGATTCTAACATATGAATAACTTAATACAGTTATTATTCCGAAAGAAGCGGTTTTGAATTCTAGACCCCCTAGTCCGATACTTCAGACTCCTCTGACTTAACGGCTCTGACCCCAGGTCATTTTTAAAACCACTTTCTGTTTTAGCTGATCCAGATATTACAAATTTAGCGTTGAACCGTCTTACAAGGTGGCAGCTTTTACAAAGGCGACACCGCAATTTTGGGAATCGCTGGCATAGAGAATTCCTCCACACTTTGCAGCAAAGGGCGAAATGGTACGACCCAGTTAAGCCAGTTGTACCTGGTACACTGATAGTTATAAAAGATTAAAATCTTACTCCTTTACAGTGGAGGTCGAGAAGAATTGTGGAGTTGTTCCCTGGTCACAATAACGTGCCTATAGTTGCGACAGTGAAAACGGCTAAGTGTTCTCATAAGAGACTTTTGGTAAAACTTTGCCCCTTACCATTAGATTCAACTAAGTACTACCTCTCTATGAAAATCCCAAGGTTTTCATGGGGGTGGAGATGTTTCTTCCTCACATTATTTTCAAATATTAATGAGAAATTGCATTTTGTACATTTTCCTTTATTTATGCTAAAGGTTCTTACTTATAGTTCAGTTGCATTCAAAATTACGCGGTTTTAATTACATTTTTTTTTTTTTATATTTTTATACCATGCAATTCGACTATCTTACTAGCCCCCGCACCATACCTTTTCCCATCCTTTCCATATATTCCTGCACTATCACGGCGGTACGGGTCACCCGATATGACGACGTACTGGAGATTCATTCGTCGACCTTTCGACAGTGCACATAGATGATCCTTCACCGACCATTCGAGGATCGTTTTCGACGCATTCCAAGTGATCCAAGTCTTCCCTTATTTTCGTTTAAGGTAAGTTGAAGGTATTTAATTCCATTCACAAATAGATTTTGCACTTTATTTAAAGTTGCCAGGCTGAAACAGGCGGATTTTGGATCGAGGAAAATCGGATATTAGGGATTAGCGGAACCTTAATACAGTCCTTCTAGCTCAAGGTGGCTAAGAACGCCCCAAGTCACGTGGTTTATATACTTTAAATTAGGGAAAATTGAGTCCTAACATAATTTTAAAAAAAATTTTTATTCTTGTTCCAGAAATCTTTAATGAGATAAGTTCTAGGATCCCACAATTATATACTCCTTATCCCGAAAATCTCGTGAATGGAACAAAGCTTCGGGAATGACACTGCTATTACAAGCACATGGAAGTAAATTAGTTCACAGGAATACGATAGTGATAATTTTTACTAAATTTTACACCTTATTTATTAAGTATTTATTAGCGACTGGCCGAATGGCAGACCTGCCAAAGCCAAAGCAAAAAAAAAATTAAAAATTAAGTATTTGTGAAAATAATAAAACTTTTAAATTCGCACTTTTTTAAAACTATAACACAGGCCAACAAAATGAAAAAAAATTTTTGGTGCCTGAGATGTGAGAACTGATTTTAGATATACTTAATGTGCTGATTCTAAAACTGGCATCAAATATTTTCTATCAGCTCTAGTTTTTGGAGATAGAGACTAATTGAATTTAGTTCTAATAAAAGGCAAAAATAAATAAATCTACATCTCTTTAAAATTCAAAATATAAATTTGGTATTCAAAACTAGGATCTAATTAGCCAAATATACCTGAAATTGTCAGTAAACCAATATTCCTACTTAATCCTATTAATTTTATTACCTATTTTATATTTGGAATTCCCTATGATCCGATCTCCCCATACCTGCTCAACCCCGACTAATTGGTTTTGGAAACATAGTACCTTTTGTCTCCCTTTATCCTTCTCGACTTAGTATATTGTGTAGTTTTTGCAAATAAAGTTGTGTCATAATTTTGTGTACATTTTCGTCGTTTTATAGTGTTAAAACTAAAACAATGGCATCCTCCAGCAGGCGTAGCTGTGTAAACCATCCAGATATTTTTTCTTATGTATGTGGCGAATACACTTTGAAAGAAAGTAGAAAAACTATTTCTGAATTTGTGAAAAGGTCTTATCTTGCCTATTTTGGCGTTCATTTAGGAGATCAAGATAAATCCTGGGCTCCACATGTGGTGTGTAAAACATGTGTTGAACATTTGCGACAGTGGACAATTGGAAACAGAAAGTGCCTTGGTGTACCAATAGTTTGGAGGGAACCACATAACCATTATGATGACTGCTATTTTTGTCTCGTTAATATTAAAGGCATAAATAGGAACAATCGACATAAATGGACATATCCTGATCTAGATTCTGCAAGAAGACCTGTACCGCACTCTAAGGAAATACCCATTCCAACCTTCAGTAGTCTTCCTGATATCCCGGAAGATGATACAGAAACATCAACGTCTGATGAAGTTCAAAGAATGCAATCAGAAAACGACAGCGAATTTGAAGCAGATTTAACAACTCCTGAGTGTTTTAATCAACAAGAACTGAACGATCTCGTGAGAGACCTATACCTCTCAAAGGAGTGTGCTGAATTACTTGCATCCAGATTAAAAGAAAAGAACCTTCTTTATCCAGGCAATAATGTTACATTTTATCGTAAGAGAGAAAAGGATCTGCTGCCTTTTTTCACTCAGGAAAATAAGCTGGTATTCTGTAACGATATAAAAGGACTCCTACAAAAAATGGGTTTGCCAGAATACACTTCAGACGATTGGCGCCTTTTCATTGACAGTTCAAACCGTAGTTTAAAATGTGTCCTTTTACATAACGGTAACAAATATGCATCAATTTCTATTGGACATTCTACTACCATGAAAGAGGAGTATAAAGCAATATCACAAGTTTTGAAACAAATTAAATACGAAGAACATCAGTAGGCAATTTGTGTTGATTTGAAAATGGTGAACTTTCTCCTTGGACAGCAAAGTGGATATGCAAAATACCCCTGTTTGTTATGTCTTTGGGACAGCAGAGCTAAAGATCAGCACTGGGTTAAGAGAAAATGGCCTTTAAGAGATACTATCGTTCAAGGAAAACAAAACGTACTGAATGAACCTTTGGTTACGAGAGAAAAAACCTTACTACCACCCTTGCATATCAAGTTGGGGCTTATGAAGCAGTTTGTGAAAGCGTTAGATCGAGATGGAAATTGTTTTGGGTACTTGTCAAGTAAGTTTTCTAGGATTAGCACGGAAAAACTAAAAGCTGGTATATTTGATGGTCCTCAAATAAGGCAACTTATGAAAGATCCACACTTCACCACATCAATGAATGAGGCTGAATCTAACGCTTGGGTTTCATTTGTTCAAGTAGTTAAAAAGTTTCTTGGAAATCACAAAGCAGACAATTACTTAGAATTAGTGGAAACTATGCTTGCAAATTTTCATATTCTCGGTTGTAACATGAGTATAAAGGTTCACTACCTCCATAGCCACTTAGGTCGCTTTCCAGAAAATTTAGGTGACTTAGTGAAGAACAGGGAGAAATATTCCATCAGGATATTAAAACTATGGAAGATCGATATCAAGGACGATGGGATAGCCACATGATGGCCGACTTCTGTTGGAGCCTTCAGCGAGACTACACCGGTAAACTCCATGCTAGAAAGTCGGGTTTGTTTTGTAGGTGATAGTGACTAATATGAGTATGAACGTATGTTAAGCTACTTTTCATAATAAATATTTAATTATATCTGTTTTTGTTTTGTTACTGGCAATAGTCATAGTTGTAACGTAAAATATATAATAGAGGTTAAAAAAAGTAAAAAATTCCTATTTTAAAAACTAGATCTGATAGGCAAAATCTGATGGCTATTTCGGATTCTCCACCCAAAAATTACCCAGGAACAATTAAAAAATCGCCGGCACCAAAATGTGTGTTGGCCAGTGTAATCTATCTAATTATCGTGCTTTACTTACAGAATTGAATATTAACCAGATAATTGCTTCCCAGTTCACTCCATATATTTGCATGGGAAGACTCATGCATAAAAATACATAAAAAATGTCTACCACCATTAAAAAGAAGGGTATCTCAAACAGATCCTTCAAATGAGTCATTATTTTGTGAAGATGAAAAGCCAGCACATCTATCTCTTTCAAGGTTCTCGATATATCATCGTTCCGGAACTTAAGTTCAGACACAATTTTTTTCACATGTTGGTATCTTATTTTTGTCGCCGTTAGTAAGGTTGTTATAATAATTCGTTCAAACAGAATGTGACTCAAAACGATAAAGTTTGTGATTGGAAATATTAATAGAGTAAAAATTGTCTTCATGATTGTTTCCTGGTTTGGATCATAATTATTGACGTAGTTTAGATACACTACTAGAAACAATACAAAATGAATAATTATTAGATACAATTTGGAGTGTTTCGACAATTTTTTCTCGAAGATTGATTGTTCTGCGGATAACATATTGTCAACTAAAGAAAATTCACAAAACAGTTCACGCCAAGTCAACATTTTTCTAAAAGAGTTAATAATTGCTGCTAATGATACACTAATATAATCTAATGGTGCTAAATATAACAAAACTTGAAAATAATATTTGTTGTTGCCGGTTCTCACTGGTAACAACTCCCAAGACGCGATACCACTTAGAATTGTAGTTAAAATAGTACCAAAAATAAATCGCTTCTTGAAGTGTTTTGTTCTTATTAAGGTATTAGTTCTAAAATCAAAGTACGGAACAAGACAAAGAAAACTGGCGATTCGAGCAATTGAGGCGAAAAAGAATACTTCGCCTTCTGAAGTCATTTTGCGTTGTTGGCTGCGGATTATGTAGAACAAATGAATATTCAAATGTAATTATTATTCATTGTCGATAATAATTGAAATTAGGTCGATAGTCTTTTAAGTTAATTTGTTTTACGAAGGAAGTGGAAAAATACTATTATACCTTATACCGGATATAAGGACAACAATATTGTATTGAGAAGAGATTGCCAAATGCCATCAGTCATATAAAAACATAGTTTAATTTTAGGTGATCGATTAAAAAAATATGAATATGAAAGGCTTCAATTCTTAACTGGGTATACAAGAAGTTTCTTTTGAGAATGTTGAGTAAATTTAATCAAAACTTTTTGGAATTTTTTAAGAAGCTGAATCTCGGGTTACCGAACAGACAACGATTCAGACAACAAAATGTTGCTAAAAGATCATCCTATGTAATTATTTTTTATTAGTTGAGTTTTGGTTTTTATGACATTTATTTACCCTGTTTATTGGAATAAAAATAGTAAAAGCTGATAACAACATACTTTCTCACAAATGTTTCTATCCAATAGTTAAAACCTTAAAGCGATGCCATAAACCGTAGATATTTCTCCTCAAAGTAGAAGTCAATTTTGGGTTCGTCACTTTTTTCGTGGGTGAGTGTAGTGGTTTTATTTATATTTTTATATCAGCATTGTAACTATTTACTCTTTCATATTCTTTCGCGGTCTTAGATCATTCAGATCTTTTAAAAAGTATTGTATTATAATTAGAATATTATATAAAAATATCCACCGCTCTTTAATTTACGTATAGTGGAGTCGCCCTGGCGAAATAAACGGCTCGAAAATCCCTTGACGAAATCGAGTAATTTTTTTTTCCCACTCGATATAGTAGGATCCTCGACATTCTGAAATGATTTGTGTAGGGCGCCGCATGGGGGGGAGGGGGGCACGCCCCGTAAATCTAACCTATAACGAGAAATTGAAAATAACTCAGCCGGTTTTGATGCCAGACAAAAATGTGAAAGGCAAAATTGAAGAGCTTGACAGAGCGCGTAAGCTCGAACAAACCCGATCCCGATATATCAATAAGTTCGCGAATTAACGCGATTTTCAACTGCAAAAACAATAAAATTCAATTAATTATATCTCGAGAAGGGGCGGAGTTGGGGCATCATTTTTTCGCGAATTAACGGGTGACACTGAGTACTTTGATGTGCCGGAGGCTGGGGTTGGTGGGGCAATTAGGAGGGGAGTAAGGGGAATTCGAAATATTTTTACATAAATGCTAATAAGTAGTTTATTAATCGAGCTACGGGGATCAAGCCAGATTCAATTTTTTCATTTTTTTATCAGCTACGGAGTGGGATTGGCGAAAAATTTTATATTTCCCATGGCCATCTCCGAAAATACTTTAGATATTATGTTTAATTTTGGTATGTGTTAATAGGATATAGAACCTCAAATTTTAGTTAGAAAAGTTATTCAATTGTTCCACCAGTGGCGTCGCTGCAAACATGTCTTTTGATATTCTTTACAAAAAAGATGGCACGCCACTGATATTTTTCCATGTGGATATTTTTTCTGATTGGCCTGTTCAATTCTCCATGAAACGGTCCTCTTGAGATTTTCTCGTCAGACGCACCGTTATTGATTAAAACCACTAAATTTATATTGAAACTCATTATTTTTAACATTGATAAAATAATTAATGATAATTTCTTTTTATAAAAATTGTTGGAGTGCTCAATTCGATGCAAAGACGGGCGGAAACATGCCTTATAATTTTTATTTTCGAAAATGAAATGAAAAAAATTATCATTAATTATTTTATCAATGTTAAAAATAATGAGTTTCAATATGAATTTAGTGGTTTTAATCAAGAACGGTGCATCTGATGAGAAAAACTCAAGATACCGTTTTCATGGAGAATTGAACAGGCAAATCAGAAAAAATATCCACATGGAAAAATATCAGTGGCGTACCATCTTTTTTGTAAAGAATATCAAAAGGTATGTTTGCAGCGACGCCACTGGTGGAACAATTGAATAACTTTTCTAACTAAAATTTGAGGTTCTATATCCTATTAATACATACCAAAATTAAACATAATATCTAAAGTATTTTCGGAGATGGCCATTTCTTGTATGCAGCGCCCAGCGCGCATTTGGGAAATAAAAAAATCTTCGCCAATCCCACCCCGTAGCTGATAAAAAAATGAACAAGTTGAATATGACTTGATCCCCGTAGCCCGATTAATAAACTACTTATTAGCATTTATGTAAAAAATTTCGAATTCCCCTTACTCCCCTCCTAATTGCCCCACCAACCCACCTTCGGTCTTCAATTTTGCCTTTCACATTTTTTTGTAGCATCAAAACCGGCTGAGTTATTTTCAATTTCCCGTTGTAGGTTAGATTTACGGGGCGTGCCCCCCCCATGCGGCGCCCTACACACACAAATCATTTCAGAATGTCGAGGTGATACTACTGTATCGATTGGGAAAAAAAAATTACTCGATTTCGTCAAGGGAGTTTCGAATACCGAAACGACTCCACTAGTAGAATTAAGCTGCATACTCTTTATCTCTCTAACAAACCCGAACAAACCAAAAATTTAAGAAAACTTATACATACATTTTATATACTGAGGGATATCTTAAACAAAAGACTTTGAATATCAATTTAAAAGGCTATTGCAGAATCAGTAATACGATATGGTATAATCGTGTGGGGTGGTTTGTATCACAAGGCTGTAAAACAATTAAACGTTGTACAAAATTACATACTTAAAGTGATAAACAAAAAAAAATAAGAGATTCTCTACCAAGCAACTATATATATATATATTAAAAGTTAGATCCTTGTGTATACTGGAAATTTGCTCGTTTATTTTTAAAAATGAAAACTTTCAAAACTATGTAAATGACACTTACGAAACACGAAACAAAACACATAAACACATTCTCATACCAAACAGTAACACAAATATAAATCTTAGATTTGTCAATTATTTAGCACCTAAGATATATAGCATTATTCCCATTGAAATTAAATGTATTAAAAAAATTAAGTCATTCAGACAAGCATGTAGATAGTATTTGGTGGATCACCTGAAATTGTTTGAGCCTCTATTCTAATAAATTCGGTGGGTGAATGTAACTATGGAGAGGAGTGAATATGAGTATTTTTAATTTTTAATTTTGTTATCTAGTAATACAATATTATTAAGTAGTCGATCATAAAATATAATCGGGTAACTTTGGTTACCTACAATATAGGTTTTAGCACATACAGATATTTGGTCATCTAGGTGCTATTCTTGCAGATATTTATCCTTGTATTTTGCTTTTAAATCACATGATAAATTTCTTCATGATATTTTGTTTCAAGTAATGACAGTGTATAATTCAATAAAATGTAAAATACTGGTGATAAATAAATTATATTGTATTGTATTATTGTTGTATTAAATTATGAAAGAGGAGCTCTACTTTCATCGGTATACAACTTTTTGTTCCTTAAATTGTCCATCTTCCTTAAAATACCCCTAATACGTTCCTGTAATTTACTTTTCTTTAAAAGAATTTAGTTTAAATCGAATCGTTGAAACTCAATACCTTTGTCAAAAAGTTCTATAACAGTGTTGGCTTGAATTAGTTATAGGTACTTGCACCTAATAGAAATTTAATGAAGCTATTAGTAAAGCTATTAACAAAAAAGCAATAGTACTACGTAATAACAATAACAATTAAAGACAGAAATAGCAATAATAATTTAACAATCTTCAGTTTCTTGGATACAAAAGTAAATTACAGGAGCGTACTAGGGTTATTTTAATGAAGATGATAAATTTAAGAAACAAAACGTCACAAAACCATTACGTGCGGTATACCGCTGACAGCAGAATTAAACATAATTTAACTGCGTATCTCTTACCGCTTCCGAAATCCCAATGGTGAGTTTGCTACACAATGCATATTGAACACCTTCCTTGAAAAGCTATATGTTTTTATAACTTAATTGAATAGGCCGATACTTAATACATAACTAATATTATGGGTTAGGAAGAAATACTTAAGCTAACGTAGTAAATTTCCACTATAGTCGCGTTCTTTATGGTAATTTAGATGTGCAGCGATTTTTGGTCACATGACCCATGATAAATTCGAGTAATCTGCCATGAACGGAAGACACAGACCAGAACAAACCCGAACAAACCCAAACATAACCTTCTCTAATAACACATGATGTTTAGAAACCGTACAATTCTGGTACGAATTTGGTCCGAACGTCCTGGACTCAGATATCATGATCTAAAAACGTTTTTTTCGAATGTTATAAAAACGATTTTTAAAAACATACATAAAATGTTTTTAATGGACCTAGTTTTGATTTGGGTACTTAATATTTTTGGACAGTCCAAGCCCGAGATTATTTTTTAATACTTTTATTAACGTAAATTATTTTTTTTATGGGCAAGCGGTAAATCAAAATTTTATGCCAAAATAAAAAAAGCGCGGTTTTTCTTCATCTTTTTTTTAACCGCTTGAAATAAACAAAGATAAAAGATCAAGATCAAAACTTTATTTCTCGTATTTATGTTATCATTTTCGAAAAAAACACGGAAAATTATTCGGATTTGTGAATATATTTGTTTTTTTTTCCCTACAAATAGTAAGGATGAATTTTTACTTTGATCAGTTGTGCAAGAATCTTTATGCAACGTGAACATAATACATAGTTAACTGTTTTATGCAGTGCATAATGAACGCGTCAATAGTTGGACATTCAAAGAGTTGGACTATAGACATAACCTCAAAATTTGCAACACGTTGTGAACTTTGGTTGTGAATAAGTATATTAAAAACGGATAAACGGATAAACGGGTGTTACACAAGTGCTTATATAGTATTTTGCAAGTGAAAATATTATATATTATATACCTACCATAGGGATGTAAGGGATGATGGCAACATGAGTATATATCTATAATATGCCAATCCAAATGACAACCTCACCTGCTCGCGGTACATCCTGCTAGATAACTAACGAGGCTCTGTCGACCGAATGACTGCCGGAATATGCAGTCCCCCTCTTATTGGCCAACAGCTTTGGGTGGAGGAGCTAATAAGAGTAAGGGCACTTTCTTGTCCAGGGATTGAGAAACCGGTCCTAAAGGCGGAGGAACAAACAAAAGTCAACGGCATGAAGATGCAGAAGGCCAAGAGAAACCACTGCATTAAAGATCCATAAGGATATCTCTAGTATAACTAGCATGATTTTAGTACAGAATACACAACTACCTACTACTCATGGGATTCGGAAACCAAGAGTCGGCAGGGGAAGTAAGACAACATATCGCAGGGCTTCCCAGGTCGTCATCCAGAGAAATCCCTGCAATTCAAAAAAGAAGCTATCCTTGGGACACTCAAAAATAAGGATTGGTACTTGGAACGTCAGGACGCTATATGAAGCTGGCAAAACCCATAATTTAATTCAGGAAATGACAAGGCTATCGACAGACATAATGGGAATCAGCGAGATGCGTTGGCCAAACAACGGAGAATGCCGAGTCATGGATCATCATGTATACTATTCAGGCAATCCAAATAACGAACATGTAAATGGCGTGGGAATGGTTATCAGCGGAAGAGTAGCAAAATATGTTAACAATTTTGTCCCACTATCAGAAAGAATAATGCTTATACAACTAAACGCTACTCCTGTCAAACTGAACATTATTCAAGTCTACGCTCCCACTGCTGACAAGCCGGAAGAAGTAATAGAGGAGTTCTATCACGACCTAGTAAACATCCTAAGAACCATCCCCAAGAAGGACATAACAATAATCATGGGCGATTTTAATGCGAAGATTGGTAAGGGTAGATGTGGTGACATGGTTGGCCCGTCTGGATTGGGCATACGAAATGAACGGGGAGATCGATTAAATACTTTCGCAACCGAAGAAGAAATGATAGTCACGAACACTTTCTTTGAGTTACCTCCTAGGCGGTTATATACCTGGAAGTCTCCAATGGACACTCCTGGACATGTTGTTAGAAACCAAATAGATTTCATTCTTATCAACAAACGATTCAGAAATACAATAACATCAGTTAAAACATATCCGGGAGCAGACATTAAGTCAGATCACAATCCTCTAATTTCTACTATGAACTTAAAACTAAAAAAGATCAATCCTACAAAACAACCCATGTATGACTTAAGACAACTAAAAAACGAACAAATAAAACAAGAATCCCAAGAATACATAAACAGCAAAATCCCAATTCATACGCAGAATCTAGAGGATGACCTCAAAAAACTGCAAGAGATAAACAGGGAAATATTGGATAGACATCTGCGCAGAAAAAGGGTGAAAAGGAAGCAATGGATGACAGAGGAAATACTGGATATGATGGAGGAGAGAAGAGAAGTGAAGGAGAAGGACATGATAAAGTACAGACAGATAGATAAAGCTATAAAACGGAAAATCAGACAAGCAAGGGATCAATGGTTCAGGGAACAATGCGAGGAAATTGAGGAACTAGACAACAAGTATGACAGCTTTAACATGCACAGGAAGGTCAAGCAGATGGCTGGACTGTACAAACACAAGCAAGGGGAATGCCTTACAGACACTCAGGGAAATATAATATTGGACACAGAGCACAAAAAAGAAATGTGGACCAGGTATGTCAAAAACTCGTTTAGGGATGAGCGCAATGCGACACAGCTAAACCTGCAATGCAATGATGGACTTGCTATTACACACGATGAGGTCAGAAACGCCATCAAGAAGACTAAAGACGGAAAGGCTACGGGACCAGATGACTTTCACTCTGAATTCCTAAAACTAATGAACGAGGATGGTGTTAAATGGATTACATCAATATTTAATAGAATTTACAACAGCGGGGAAATCCCACGAGACTGGCGCAAGTCGACCTTCATAACGATACCCAAAAAACAAAATCCGAAGAAATGTGACGAGCATAGAATTATTAGCCTCATGAGTCATCTATTGAAAACATTTCTAAAAGTAATACATCAAAGGATTTATAACAAGGTGGAAGCTCAGATAACCCGTACCCAATTCGGATTCCGTAACGCACAAGGTACAAGAGAAGCGTTATTCGCAGTGCAAGTACTGTTTCAACGATGTCGTGATGTCAACTGTGACGTGTACGTGTGCTTCATTGACTACAGCAAAGCCTTCGACAATGTCAAACACGATAAGCTAATGTCAATACTGCGATCCATTGGCCTGGATAATAAAGATATCCGAATAATACGCCACCTCTATTACAACCAAACAGCCAATATTAGAGTGGGAAAAGAGCTGACGGAAGAAGTGACCATACAACGGGGGGTAAGACAAGGCTGCATAATGTCCCCCCTACTTTTCAATCTCTACTCGGAGGAAATAATGAAGATGGCTCTGGAGGACAGTGAAATCGGAATTCTTGTTAATGGTGAACGACTGAATAATATTAGGTATGCGGATGACACAATCATATTCGCAGATAGCTTGGAGGGCTTACAGGTACTGATTACGCGCATAGCAGAGTGCAGCCAGCAATATGGCCTTGACTTCAACGTAAACAAGACAAAATACATGATAATTAGTAAAACTCACATCCCCTTCAACCAGATCACAGTAAATCAACAACAAATAGAAAGAGTAAGCAGCTATAAATACCTGGGCACAAATATAAATGATCAATGGGATCATTCTGTGGAAATAAAAATTCGTATCGAGAAGGCCAGAACATCCTTCATCAAAATGAAAAGGGTATTTAAAAACCGTGGTCTACCAATAACAACGAAAATACGTCTATTACGCTGCTATGTATTTTCAATCTTACTGTATGGAGTCGAATCATGGACGTTAACTAAAACATCGATGAGGAAACTTGAAGCCTTCGAAATGTGGTGCTACAGGAGGATATTGAGTATCTCATGGACGGACCGGATTACCAACGTCGAGGTATTGCGAAGGCTTCACTGTGAAAAGTGCGAGATCAACGATAAAATTAAACAAAGGAAGCTGGAATACTTAGGTCATATAACACGAAACGAAAATCGATATGGTCTGCTGCAGCTCATTCTTCACGGCAAAATATACGGCCATAGAGGACCAGGACGGAGAAGAAACTCTTGGCTTCAAAATCTCAGACAATGGTTTGCCTTAACCACTACTGAACTGTTCCGTGCAGCAGCCAATAAGGTTAGAATAGCCATGCTAACATCCGAACCGGATAGGCACTACAAGAAGAAGAAGACCTACCATATTTAGTTTTATGTAGCAATAATTGTTTAGTTCCTTTGTATAAACCAAATGAAGTTCTCTACTAGTTTCTATGTTTTTTGACTCTATAGAATTATATTTTCAAATTTAAACATATAATTGTTTTTTTTATATTTACAATTTATCTACAAAGGTATCCACTATCCAATGGTATTTGAGGATATTTTTCGTAGAGGAATACTAATAAAGTAAAATAGTATTCCTCAACGGTATTTTTTATTTTCATCAGATCTATCCAGAAATAGGAAAAACATTCAAATGCTACCGAATTTGCGACACCAGATATCAATATTAAAAAATAACGAATATAGTTTAGTACCCAACTAAAAGGTTGTGGGGGTGGTTTTTAAAGGTCCTAAACATTCTTGGTACATTTAGAAATCATACCTCAATGTGGTTCTTAGAACGTCCTAAATAAACTTTAAAAAATGTTTTAAAAGTTCTAAATAACGTTAAAAAAAAACGTTTATGAAACGTTGTTTTTGGCGACACAAAACTTTCGCAGAACGTTTAGAAAACGTTCGTGAACGTTCAGGACGTTTCTGGTACTTACCCCAAGACCGAAATGAACGTTTTCAAAACATTTATGGTATGTACCTGTGTTATTAGGGTTGAGCGACAGTAATACATTTGACAGAGGGATTCATTTGATTAACTTTTATAAAATTGTGTTCCTTATATTATTTTATTATGTATAACATATTTTTTTATTCCATCCGAGAATTGCCTTCAGAAAGAAAGAAGGAAAGATTGGTAGGCCACTTCTTTTTCATTATAAAAATTATTTCTGAAATTCTCATTCCTTGTTGAGTAAATAACGTATCTTGATTTTTTGTCGGTTGACGTACAGTTTTCTTATAAAAAATGAAATCCATTTATTTGCACTCTATTATGAAATTAGCTATTAACAAAGATTAAAAAGGATCTAGTAGCTAAGAAGCATATTTTCTTTTTGTAAATATATACAGTTTTGAAAGTTGTCTTCCAAGTATAGCTGTCACGTATTTAAGTCATTAAGCTTAACAAATGACTAAAAAATATATAAAATTCTTTAACCTCCTGTATCTCAAAAGTTTAGACGTTTTGACATTATTCATATGAAGTTTTTTTCTGAAAATGGACCCATTATAGTCACGTTTAATTTTTATGCTTGTTGGTTTTCAGAGTTAAGAAAGTATATTTCTTTAATTTCTTAAGAGCAATATTCACAATAAACCCTAATAAATAAACTGTAAGACGATCATTTAAGGTTAACAAGCCCAAACTAGTAATTTTCAAATCATTCGCTGTCGTTGGTCCAAAGGGTTAGAGCAAATCGGGCGTCAATCGTTAATACTACATTTAAATAAAAGAATGATCCGGATTACCTCCCCTGCATCCGGACTAAAAAAAATAACGATTCAGATTGATCGGAGAAGTCTGACATAAATAAAAAACGCGGTTTGTATTGATAAGAACTTGACTTGTTTGCATCGTTGATATTCGGAAAGAGAATAAAGCTACAGTTCTCCCAGAAGTTGTCGGGCACAATGAACAAAAAAATTTGTGAAGTTTTTAAAATTTGTTTTAGCGATAAGATTAATAAGTACCAATGTTTCTATGATCTCTTGTTGTTCATTTGAATTCTTTTAAGAAGAACGAAGCCATGACTCTAAAGACTTATTCTTTATGTTTTTTTTATAACTATTTAAGTGTTTACTATGAATATATGCATATGATATGTATTTGGGATTTATAGACAAATCACCAAAAATCCTTTCATTGTGTAGGCACAAGAATGTAACTTTACCTTATTTTATTCCAGGAAATGTAATACAGAGAGTAAACAAAATAAAAGTCAAATTTTCAGAATCAAGTTTTATTTTTATGAATCAGGCAAGTGTGCAAAAGGGGAATAAATACAAAATAACTTTTATATTTTAGCCTTACTAATTTACATTTAATATAATCTAAATCAATTCCTTTTGTAGAAGAATATTGAGTGCCATCCGATATAAAAATATTTAGAAAAGCGGAGTCAATAACTAGGTTGCTCAAAAAAACTTTATTTGTATTTGATGGCGTTTTTTTTTTTTTTTTTTTTTTTTTTTATGATCAAACACAAGCACTATAGAAAAAATCCTTTAGGGCACTCTGGGAGTGGTGCGTGTGCGCAAAAAGCGATTCACGTTGGTTTTGAATCGTTGGAGGTTATATTCGTTGGGAAAAACGACCTCGGGAAGGTCGTTCCACAAAGATGCAGTCCTCCAGATGAAAGAATTCTTAAATAATGAAGTAATATATACTTTATTATTGATTATTTTGAACGTAATGATACTCATTATTTCATGCTCTTTTGACATAAACCATTTATCCTGAATTCGGTTTGCAGATAATATAAATCCTTCTCTAATATGTATTCTTTCGAAACAAACTGTATCGTTAGTATCCAATTGGACCCTGTTCTTTAAAATTCGATATTCTACTTTTTTTTTCTTTCACTAAGAGACAAAGTTTAATGTTTTCTTTTAGTAACCTGGGCCAAGGGCTTTTTACCACGTCGGATATCACTAACTGGAAAAGCAAGCTGTGGTTTTGCTTATTTCCTTTCAATTTGAAATTTTTTCTTTTTAGTGTCTTATAATATCTTGAAGAATGTTTAAATTGTTGTTTTCTTCCCATATTTTCAAAAAAATAAACGTAAAAGGGTAAAAATGATTTGAAAAATCAAATTAACATAATGAAAAAATTATAGGTTATTATAGCAAGGTGAGGCACAAGAATGCTACTTGGGATGGTTAAATTGAGACGAATTGAGCATATTGTGGAGCTTAATAATTTAGTGGAAGTAAATTTGAAGGATTCCGAATACATGTAGAAATATCCGAGGGATTCAGTTTTGGTTTTTAATATTTTGCCCCTAAATTTTTGACTTGAAAAAAAAAAACACTTTTCATAGCCGATTTTAATTTTCTACAACATAGCGTTATTAGTTTCAAAATTAGACGTTCCATACTTTAGTTACCATCGTCAAGTCAAATTTTGTTTTAATACGGACCTGGAATTTTAAATACGGTTTTAGAGACTTGAAATTAATAAGTATTAAGTTCAAATATTAATCAATCAATCAAATATTCACGTTTGCTCTTTTCTGAGCTATAATCTTTTAGGTTAAACGATTCAAAAATAGCGAAATAATTTATGTCATTACGACAGCCAAGGAATTGTATTGATTCCTTGCATTGTATGAGTACATATAGTTTTAGTTTAGTTAGATTCAGTTTCCTTATGAGTTCTAGGACTTTCAAGGCTCTTTTTGTATTGAACAATGACCATTATTGAAGAAATACCAATTTTCCCTATATCAACTACGATAATGATTATTCAATATAAATAATTAATAATTTATTATTGGTACCTTCAAAAATTATAATTAAAAGTATCAAAGAGTCCGTAAAAGATTATTGAGGAGTTCGCATATTGGCTTGTTAAATAGATTAATCTGTGGCAAACTGGCTTCGATTTAATGATGAAACAGAATGTATTGAGTTTTTAGTGGATTAGAAATCAATTAATTGATTCAGCCGATGCTAGGTGGAAATCTATAACTATAATATTGTGGGAAGAAGTAAAACCGAGTTGAACTTGTATATAATATCACTTATATCTGACGAAGCTATAGTATAGCGAAACATGTTATGTTACTTTTTATAATATAGTGGAAATTTACAAGTTTAACTCTGTTTTACTTCTTCCCATAATATTATGATTAGGAATCAAGCGCATATTCGGAGACCAAGCTTCAACAGTCTGTTCTTCTTCACAAAAACACAATCTGAAAGCGATTGTGGGTATGATTGGCGTTTTGCGAGAAGTCTTGCGGAATTACGAGAAGAATTTCGAGATATCCGTGTGATTGCGAATCACTTCGGAGGAGATGTAAAGATTGTTTCACGAAAAATGGATATAACTTAATGACTACAGTAAAAGCACCTGTGGCCATCCCATTATTTATCACCGTTTGTTATTATTATGGGGAAAGAACCGGATTGTAATAATTATAATTAAATATAGGCACATCAGGTAGGTTAGGTTGCTTAATTTATATTTAAATATCTTTTTGTGGTAAAATTTGTCAGTTTTTGAGGAATGGTTCAAGAATTATCTTTTACCAAACATTCCTCAGAATAGCGTGATAGTAATGGACAATGCGAGCAATCACAGTCGCCAATTACATAAAGCTCCAAGCTCAAATAATACAAAATTGGAGATTCAGAACTAAATGGCGGCGAATGATATATATTTTGAAGAACGTTGTAAAAAAAGTGATCTTTTAGAAGTTTTAAAGACTTTTTGTATAATAAAAGTATATGTTTGTGACACATTGGCAGAAGAAATTTGACATACAGTTACATACATACAGTTGTACGGCTCCCACCCTATTATTGCATTTTTAACCCCATAGTGGCACCAGTTAAAATCACTGGTTAGGTCTGAAAATATTTCTCGGACTTTAAGTTCTAGTGTTGTAGAATTAATACGAAAATGCTTTAATGATATTCCTCCAGGTAGTTGGAAAAATTCAGTCCGTCACGTAATAACTGTAGAAAATTCGTATATTAGTCTGGATCGTATAATTAATCCAATTATAATTAATTTTGATGAGGATAGCGATAGCGAAACAGAACTATCTATAGAATGACATTATAAATGTAAATAAATATGACTAGTAATATTTAAAAAAAATGTTATTTCATTTGATTACATTAATATAATCATATCATTACTTGTTTTCCTTAGTCCGTCTCTGCATACTTCACTTGTATATTGCAAAGCTCTTGTCGACACAATGGGACCGACCCAGGAAATCATTAAGTCGTATCTATTTTTCATGAAACAATCTTTACATGTATTACTGCGAATGGTCACCCCCGATAGGTACCAATACTTACACACTACCTATACAATAAACAATAAACCAGAAGGTTATTTAGATTCAGATATTATTAACATTTATAAATTAAAAATATTTACATATTGTCTTAATATACTCAATTTCAGGCAAAACGCTCAAAGATTAATAATAATAGTCGTTAACATAAACACCCCTGTTATAAATCCTGTAAAAAATAATTTTAGGAAAAAAAGAAATTTCACCTAGTGAAATAACAATTCACCATTAAAAAAAATATTAGGGATATTAAAAGCATGGAAAAATTAAGTATAATTTTTTTTTTTTTGGAAAATTCAAAATATTATTTTTTACTGAGCTTAATAAAGGATCTAATCCGGTAACGGCTCGTTTAAAATTACTTTATAGCTGAAATATTTACGAAAGCAATAAAATACGTGACAGTACAACTGAACAACGAAATCAATGTTGTTCGGTCGATTACAAAAAATCCGGCCGCAGTGAATTCATTTTTCAGGGAGGCAATTTTGAAGCAGAGACAATTCATTTCTTCGTAATACTTTGATTTTTCTTTAAAAGTCTCCTTCACTTTAAGGCATGTGACCGTTAGGTTGTCCTTTTCTCTCTTAGTGATGTCACAGATGAAAATGCACACTGTAATAGGAATCTGAAAATAGATAAGCATGTTTAATTGTTGATTGGTTAATGATTAATCTGTTTTTTGTCATTATTATAATTAATTTAATGAAAATAGAGCACGATCAAATAAGCTAATGGAAATATTGATACTAATTCAATATGTTAGATATACATTTAGATAATATAGGGTGGCTAAGATATGGGGATCTCGTTAATGGTAACAGATAGAACTTCGATTAAATAGAGAAAAAGTTTCGCAATTAAAGCATTAACAATATGCCATACAAAAAGTTTTGATAAGATGTTTAAGTTTCGAGTTATTCAAAAAAAAGATTTTGGGATTTTAATTAAAATTTTTTCCGGTGTTCATATTAAAACTGACAAAACATTCTCACATCAACTTTTAATAAACCCACAGATTACCCAACAATTTCTTTTATACGACGTTTCGTATTCAAGCAATCATCATTAACTTAATTGTTCCTAATACAGTCCTGGATTTATAATGTCAAATTTTAGGGGCCTTTTATTCTAAAATCAATGATCTGCAACACATTATCGTTTATTAAATTCTTGAAAAAAAAAACGAAATAACGATTACAGCGAAAAATTAATATTCAGTAATGGAGCCTATACTTCTCAGTAATGAGTTACCGAGTCAGGCATCCCAATAATCAAATTGTTTATGGTTTCCTGGGAGAGATTCCTCCATTCATCAGTAGCTGTAATAACAAGTTCCTGCGCATTTCTTGGTGGATTATTCCGGTTGAAAATAGCTATCGATACATAATCCCATACATGGTCAATGGGATTCATGTCGGGCGAGTTCGGCGGCTAGTCCATTCTATTGATCTTTTGGTTTTCCAATGTTTCTTGAATTGTCATCCATAAAAATGAGCTGATCGCCTAATTCATTACTTAGGGATACAATTATAGCATTACTGATGTTTTGAAGGTAATATTGACCTGTCATTGTCCCCGGCATATGAATAAGTTGAGTTCGTCTGTTGAACATGATACCCTCCCAAAACATTTCTGTGTCACCGCGGTAAGGAGCAACTGCGATGGCATTTTCAAGTCGATTTATGCGCTGTGGTTCTCTCCAGACTCTTACTCGGTAATCATCGCTTAATAGGCCAAAACGTGACGTCTGTAAAAATCAAGTGTCTCCCTTGTAAGGTTGTATATATGTCCTTTGGAAGGTTGATCTTAGTGCCAGTGGGGTTATTAACTGGTTTCTACGAGCTGGCTGGGCAATATACCGATCTTCTCGTATCGAGGTAACACGAGGACGACCACTTCGAGTTCTGCTGTGCACTTCACCAGTCTCTTCATAGCGACTTATTGTCCAGCTTACAGTACTTCTAACCAAATTCAGTCTGTTGGCTATCTGATGACGAAATAACCCTTCTTGCCACAGAGCAATAATTTAAATTTTCTATTTTACCATGGTTATTAGTGTAAACAAGTTGCTCTTCTTATCGATAAATATATTTTGTTATTTGTTTGTATTTATTAATACTAATACAGGGGGGTGCAAGAATTTTGAAAGTGAGTGTAAATACACTAAATAGAAATCTTCCCTACTGTTAACAAAATATAAAAACATTAAAGATTTTTGGAACAGAAACAAAAAAATTAATGCATATAGTGTGTCGTCTCCTAAACTTGAACGTAACTGATTGCACGTATAACCTGCTGACGAGAAGCAGCGTTCTATTTGTACACTTAAGCACTCGGAATTCCGGGTTTGTACGGGTACCTCCGTACGAGGAAATCGGTATATTGCCCAGTTAGCCCGTAGAAACCGGTTAATAACCGCACCGGCATTAAGATCAACCTTCCAAAGGACATATAACCGTATTATCTCTAGTGCAACAGTCTGTAGAAGGATTTTGTCATCAGGATTACGGTCCAGAAGACGTTTAAGCGTTCCTTTGTTACCTGCTCGTCACCGAGCCCCTCGCTTGCAGTGGACAAGAATACATCAAAACTGGCTTTTGGCACAATGGAGACACGTGATTTTACAGACCAGTCACGTTTTGGCCTCGTAAGTGATTATTACCGAGTAAGAGTCTGGAGAGAACCACAGCGCAAAAATCGACTTGAAAATGCCATCGCAGTTGCTCCTTACCGAGGTGGCACAGAAATGTTTTGGGAGGGTATCGTGTTCAACAGACTCCGCTTATTCATATACCGGGGACAATAATTATTATAACATTAATGCTATAATTGTACCCATAAGTAATGAATTAAGCGATCAGTTCATTTATATGGACGACAATGCCAGTCCATATCGTACTAGAGCTATTCAAGAAATACTGGAAAACCAAAAGATCAATAGAGTGGACTGGCCGCCGAACTCACCAGACATGAATCCCATTGAACATATATGGGATTATGTACTGACAGCCATTTTCAACTGGAATAATCCACCAAGAACTGCGCAGGAACTTGTTATTGCAGCTACTGAAGAATGGAGGAATCTCTCCCAGGAAACCATAAACAATTTGATTATTGGCATGCATAGGCACGTTAACTCATTACTGAGGCGTAGCGGCTCCAATTCTGAATATTAATTTGTCATTGTAATCGTTGTTTCGTTTTTTTTTTCAAGAAGTTAATATTTAATTTTAAAAAAATTTTATATCTTAATTTAATTTTTTTATTTTTACGTGATATTTGATATCAATAAAATTTGTGGAACCCATTTTTGTGAAAGCTTTTCATTATTGTTCAATACTACGATTTCAAGGTTTTAAATAAGTGGTTAATATTCCTAGTAATTAGGGGGTGCAAGACTTTTGAAAATGAGCGTAGTAAACACAAATAAACTGAAATTAACCTTTCATGTTAAATTATTATGTTGTGCATCATTACAAAAGAGTTTTAAAAATATTAATTTTAGTAAAGATTGTGTCACGAAAAATGGATACGACTTAATGATTTCCTGGGTCGGTCCCATTGTGTCGACAAGAGCTTGGCAATAAACAAGTATGAAGGGACGACCTAAGGAAAACAAGTAATGATATGATTATATTAATGTAATCAAATAAAATAACATTTTTTTTAAATATTACTAATCATATTTATTTACATTTATAATGTCATTCTATAGATAGTTCTGGTTCGCTATCGCTATCCTCATCAAAATTAATTATAATTGGATTAATTATACGATCCAGACTAATATACGAATTTTCTACAGTTATTACGTAACGCACTGAATTTTTCCAACTACCTGGGGGAATATCATTAAAGCATTTTCGTATTAATTCTACAACACTAGAACTTAAAGTCGGAGAAATATTTTCAGACCTAACCAGTGATTTTAACTGGTGCCACATATGCTCTATGGGGTTAAAAATGCAATAATAGGGTGGGAGCCGTAGCACTGTATGTTAAATTTCTTCTGCTAATGTGTCACAACCATATACTTTTTTTATACAAAATGTCTTTAAAACTTCTAAAAGATCACTTTTTTTATAACTTTCTTCAAAATATATATCATTCGCCGCCATGTAGTTCTGAATCTAAAATTTTGTATTATTTGAGCTTGGAGCTTTATGTAATTGGCGACTGTGATAGCTCGCATTGTCCATTACTATCACGCTATTCTGAGGAATGTTTGGTAAAAGACAATTCTTGAACCATTCCTCAAAAACTAACAAATGTTACCACAAAAAGATATTTAAATATAAATTAAGCAACCTAACCTACCTGATGTGCCTATATTTAATTATAATTATTACAATCCGGTCCTTTCCACATAATAATAACAATCGGTCATAAATAATGGGATGGCCACAGGTACTTTTACTGCAGTCATTAAGTTATATCCATTTTTCGTGAAACAATCTTTACCTACTGCATTGAACTGTTTTACAAAATTATGAGAGATATAGGTCCGTATCCGGAAAATTTCATAAAGATGCTTAAAAATTAAACGATAATATATAGTACATCATTGATTTTAGAATAAAAAGGCTCCAAAAATTTGACATTATAAAATTACTATTATTAGAATAGGAAACGTCTTATAAAAGAGTTGTGTAATCTGTGGGTTTATTAAAAGTTGATGTGAGAATGTTTTGTCAGTTTTAATATTACGCCGGAAAAAAATTTGAATTAAAATCCAAAATTTAATTCTTTTTTAAATAACTCGATTATACAGGGTGTCCCATAACTAATGGTACACAGGAAAACTGCAGATTCCTTGGGTAAAAATACTGCGATTTGGCCATACTTAGTTTAGTTCAATAGCTGGTAATAACCGAGATACAGGGTGTCCAAGTAAAAATTTAATTTTCAATTTTCCTAAATAACTTATTTCTGAATCAATATTTTAGCACAAAAATTTGTGACTTGGGTTTTTTGGGGAAAGAAATTTGAATTTGTTAATAATTTTGATGTAGATTATAGGGGGCGCTCTTTGCGGTACTCGGGATATATAAAAAGAAGTGTAACTTTCTTGGGCCTTAGTATAATTATATTTTTATTAAAAATATCAGTTTTTCCGTCATTTTTAAGCAATAAAGGTATACTTTGTAAATGTCGCTCCGACTATCCGTTTTCGAGATATTTTCGATTACAATTTCTAATGCGTCCGTTTAAATTTTGACTTGTAAAAATGTGAGATTTGTCACAGTAGGCTTTGGTAAAAACAAATACAATGAAAGCACTTTGAAACCTCATTTCTGTCAAAGTTTATTTTTATTTGTCAGCATTGTGGGTGTTTTTAAGGAGTTTTTGAAGATACTGTTATCAAAAATTAAACTAAAAATGCCGCGACATAACTGTTTTCAAACGGAGAAATGCGAGACATGGTATGTTTATACGCACAAGAAAATTTTAACAGACGCGGGCGGGGCATATCGGCGGCGCTAATTGGAAATATATCCAAAGAGAAGGCAGCCAGATTTTAAAATTTTTAGAAACCTATACGACAGATTGCGAGAAACAGGATCCTTGCGTCCAAAACGTAATAGTGGAGGATCCTGTTTCTCCCAGTCTGTCGTATAGGTTTCTAAAAATTTTAAAATCTGGCTGCCTTCTATTTGGATACATTTCCAAATACCGCCGATCTGCCCCGCGTCTGTTAAAATTTTCTTGTGCGTAAACATACCATGTCTCGCATTTCTCCGTTAGAAAACAGTTATGTCGCGGCATTTTTAGTTTAATTCTTGATAACGGTATCTCCCAAAACAAACACCCACAATGCTTACAAATCAAAATAACCTTTGACATAAATGATGTTTCAAAGTGCTTTCATTGTATTTGTTTTTGCCAAAGCCTACTGTGACAAATTTCACATTTACAAATCAAAATTTAAACGGGCGCATTAGAAATTGTAATTGAAAATATCTCAAAAACGGTTAGTCGAAGCGAGATTTACAAAGTATATCTTTATTGCTTAAAAATGACGGAAAAACTGATATTTTTAATAAAAATATAATTATACTAAGGCCCAAGAAAGTTACACTTCTTTTTATGTATCCCGAGTACCGCAAAGAGCGCCCCCTATATCTACATCAAAATTATTAACAAATTCAAATTCCTTTCTCCAAAAAAACCCAAGTCACAAAATTTGGTGCTAAAATATTGATTCAGAAATAAGTTATTTAGGAAAATTTAAAATTAAATTTTTACTTGGACACCCTGTATCTCGGTTATTACCAGCTATAGGAACTAAACTAAGTATGGCCAAATCGCAGTATTTTTACTCAAGGAATCTGCGGTTTTCCTGTGTACCATTAGTTATGGGACACCCTGTATACTCCTTATCCTGAAAATCCCGGGATTGGAACAAAACTTCGGGACTTACACCCCTATCACAAGTACATGAAAGTCAATTATTTCACAGAAATACGATAGCGATACTTTTTACTAAATTTACACCTTATTTATTAAGTATTTGTGAAAATAATAAAACTTTAGAATTCACACTTCTTTAAAACCATAAAATTTTCTAATTATCGGACATTACTTACAGAATTGTATATCAACCAGCTAATTGACTCCCAGTTCACTCCATATATTTGCATGGGAAGACTCAAGACTAGAAATAGATAAAATGTGTCTACAACCATTAAAAAGAAGGGTATCTCAAACAGATCCTTCAAATGATTCATTATTTTGTGAAGGTGAAAAACCAGCTCATCTATCTCGTTCATGGTTCTCGATATATCGTCGTTCTGGAACTTAAGTTCAGACACAATTTTTTTTGCATGTTGGTATCTGATCTTTGTAGCCATTAGTAAGGTTGTTATTATAATTCGTTCAAATAGAATGTGACCCCCAGCGATAAAGTTTGACATTGGAAATAGGAATAGAGTAAAAATTGTTTCCATTATTGTTTCCTGGTAAGGGTCATAGTCAATGACGTAGTGTGGATACACTGTTAGAAACAATACGAAATAAATAATTGTTAGATACAATTTGTAGTGTTTCGATAGATTTTTTTCCAACATTGATTGTTGTGCGGATAACATATTGTCAACTAAAGAAAATTCACAAAACAGTTCACGCCAAGTCAACATTTTTCTGAAAGAGTTGATACTTGCCGATAACGATACACTAATATAGTCTAAAGGTCCCAAATATGACAAAACTTTAGAATAATATTTGTTGTTGCCGGTTCTTACTGGTAAGAATTCCAAAGACGCGATACCACTTAGAATTGTAATTAAAATAGTAGTAAGAATAAATCGCTTCTTGAAGTGTTTTTTTCTTATTAAGGTATTAGATCTAAAATCAAAGAACGGAACAAGACAAAAAAAACTGGCGAACCGAGCAATTGGGGCGAAAAAGAATACTTCGCCTTCTGAACTCATTTTGCTTCGTTGACTGCGAAAAATGTAGAACAAATGAAAATTCAAATGTAATTATTGTCCATTGTCGATAATAATTAAAATTACATTGACAGTCTTTTAACTTAATTTGTTTTACGAGGGGTGTGGGAAAATACTCTTATATCTGTTGTATAATAAAAGTATTTTAAACCTATTTATGAGCACGCATAAACCGCCTTGCAGATATTTCGGGTATGCCGTGACATTGCGTGATAACATGTGACGTGGTAATAGTGTGTTTGCAGCTTTATTGTACTTTAAGTATATTTTATTGTAAAATTGACCATGTTTAAATAAATTGTTGTAAAAATGCATTTGCCCTGCATTCGATTTAATCCAGTAGGCGAAGAGTATATTTGGGTTTGTTCGTGATGGCCGAATCTGGGTTTTGTATAGTATCAAAAGTTGTTGAGGTGTGTACAACTGTTTGGTTCGGAAGAGTACACCAAGTTCCTAAGAAGCTATCCTGGCGATTGCCACAATGCGGTTATGTCTAGACATATTTCCTCTCAAATTGACGTCCAGCAAATTAATAGATGAAGCCAGTGGAATTGCGTGTCCTGCGATGACTATATCCGGTTCTGTGATGTTAACCTTTTTAGAGAGGACTGCTGCCTGGGCTTTAAATTTGACTTGGTTACTGTCACCCTGCTGTCTACGAAGATGTGCGTCAGCAGCCGATGTTGGTGCATTCAAAGAGAAAGATGAGACAAGTGTGCTATTGTCAGCAAAGCTATATATCGGTTTATTAGTTTTCACTTGAAGGTCGTTAATGTAGAGTAAGAAGAGGGTGGGAGACAATATGAACCCTTGAGGAACACCGGCATTGATGTTGAAGGTGTCTGCGAGAAATCCGTCAATCGCCACTTGCGTAGAGCTTTGCTTAAGAAAGCTAGACACACAACATGCAAGGAATCGGCTGAACATACCATAGGATCGCAGTTTACTTAGAAGCCCCTCATGCCAAACACGATCAAAGGCTTTAGAAACATCAAGTGCAACACCCCGAGACACCTCATGATGCTTGATTGTTGTTACGAAGATGGGTGCCATAGGCTAGAAGATCTCCAGTTGATCTGGACTTCCGAAAACCATATTGATGATCGCTGATAATGTTGAAGCCTCCCTGGTACCTACTTTAATGTTCGTTAAGAGCTTTCTCCATTACTTTTGATATAACTAAAAGCAATGCGACTGGTCGATAGTTATTAGGCAGGGTTCTCTTACCGCCGTCTTCCAGCGCTATGGAAATATTCCAATTTCTAGGATAAGTTAAAATGTCTACAAAATACTGGTGTTACTTTATCGGCGCATCTCTTGAGAACTATAACAGGAATTTCGTCTGGACCAGAAGCTTTTGAACGTCGAGCCCTTCTAGGATTCGTTTGACGGGACGCTGATGCAACACGATTTCGGTCATTTCGGATTGAACTGCGCAGGAATGTTGGATGGTGTTCTTCCCTGGAAATCTGTAGTGGCATGCGAAGAAAATAGCTCAGCAAGTTAATTTGCTTCGTCTCTGATTGTGGATGCTATTGTACCATCGTCTCTCTACGTTTTAAGAAAATTAAAACACATAAATTTAAAAGTTATATTAGTTATGTAAATTTTTATCGCGAAAAAAGATCATTTTCAGTATAACACAGGGTCCGCAAACGAATCGTGGACGGAAGATTAAATCGTTATCGAAGAACTTATCAACAATGCTAAAACAGCTTGAGATATTGGATTAAAAGCGGCATATTTTAAAAATATTTTACATTATACAGGGTGGCCCAAAAAAGTGTGACAGCATATAGTTATATTTTTTTAAAGGGGACACCCAGTATTTTATTGCATATTTAGGTTCGTATTACTATCGTTTATAAGTGCCTCACATTTTATTTAATTTGGTTTTGTAGTTTCGGTGAAATAAATTAAAAACTAAAAAAATAAGTTTTGCAATCCTGAATAAAAAAATCAAAAAAAAAACAATCCCGAACTATTTTTTTAACCTCGGCATTGAGTGGAATTTATCAACAAGAGGTCTAGAGATACTATGAATGTAATTGAGTTTATTTATTTTATACAGGGTAAAATAAGATGGAATTTTTTTATTTAATGCGTTGTGGAAAAAATTCTAAATCAGAAAGTAGCGAATATTTTATTCAATAGATTCCAGGTATTCCAAGATATGAACAAGAAGCAGAATACGAACTATCGTGAAACGCGCCTAAGGATGAGTTTGACAAGAAGAGAAGGTCAAAATTCTATATTTGTTGCTTTATTTTTTAGTACTTAATTTGTAATAAATTTATTTTTAAACTTTTAATTTACCTACACGATCTAAATATTTCGTTGATCAATTATTTTGACTGTGAGTGTATGTTCTAAAGAGTTTGACCTTAGGGGTAAAATGACGGGTAAAATTGACAACATCGCCGTAGAGGGGAAACTCGACGGGTTATTGAGCCCTCTTGACAGCGTAACTGACCTATCATAGGAGCTTGTTTCAAAGGTTTTAAATCAAGGAGGATACGGCTTTGCATCACAGTCTGAAGAATAAATAATTCTCATTCTTATGTAGGTTGTAAGCAATTTCCCTGAAAAACAATCAGGGAGCTCTGATCTTCGTCTTCTGTTAATTAGACAAAGACAGTATGTCGCCTTCGACCGTTCGAAACGTACTATTTATAAAACCCTTATTGGAATGGTCGCTTTTCATATCTTGTTTCCCGTTTGACACTACCGGATTGTGACAACTGTCATATTTGTCGTTATTGTCAAATAAAATTCTTTGTTGTTTCTCAGTGTTTGTGAGTTAAATTTAAGTATGTTTGTGAAACAAATAGTAATTCTTAACCCAATATAGTAAAACTGTGTCAAGTCTGCCGTAAACTGGATAAAAATATGACCTTTCGAGTCACGTCCATCGATTGCTTGTTTTTCTTAACATATCAAACCGATTACCTGTTGAACCCACATATACAGGGTGTTCATTTGAAAATTCCGCACCACGGATTTATCGAAAACCACTGATTAAAAAAAAAACGCCGAGACACATCAAAAGATTTGCCAAAGGGGACAACTTTTTAATCAAAAATTACTTCACCCCCTTTTACCCTCTGGCCCCCGGGGTCATCCCTTTAAAAATTTTAAATGACAAGGGGTAGCAAGTAATAGCTTGTTTGAAAGGTCTTTCAATGTGCTTTATTTTGACGTTTGATTTTTTTTAAATCGGTCGATTCGTTTTCGAGAAAATTAGAAAAATTTTTACCACCTTCTTTTTATCAACACAGATAACATGGGAAAACTGTTTTTATTCTTATATCTGTTTAGTTTTTTTATACCTGTTTAGTTTTTTATAGTTACTAAGGGACACACAAACAAAGAAAATTAATTTATTGATTCGGATTTTACTTCCAAAATGGTTTACATACTAGCGGAAAGACTGGAAATGATTCTAATTTATGGTGCCCAAAATCAATGTGCTCGGCAAACTGCCGTTACATTTAACGCCAGACGTCCGGAAAATATAACTTCGCATAGGTATGTTTTGGACCTTGTTACTAAATTTACTCAAACTGGATCTGTTGCAAATAAAAAACGTAATCATCGTAGAGTTTTGGATGAAGCCGCTTAAGTTGAAGTTTTGGGTCATTTTGCCATAAATCCTAATACTTCATTACGCAAAATTGTTGATGCATGGTATTTCATTAGGTTCTGTACACACAGTTACTAAATTACATAAATTTCATCCATTCAAAATGAAAATATTGCAAGAGTTAACCGAAGATGATTTCGATAGGCGAGTTGAGTTTTGTGAACAAATGACTGCAGCGATTAATGATAATACCATTCATGTAAAGAATATCTGCTTCAGTGATGAATGCACATTTTATCTAAATGGATTTGTTAATAAGCATAACTGCAGGTATTGGAGCAATGAAAATCCTCATGCTTTTGTAGAAGGGCAAACTCAGTACCCCCAAAAAATTAATTTATGGGCACGCATTTTAGGAAACAAAGTGATTGGGCCATTGTTTATTAATGGGAATTTAAATGGCGCCATTTATTTAGTTATGTTGGAAAATACCATCAATCCGCTTATCACTGAAACCATGGCGGCAATGGCTAGACGACGAGTTTCCAGATAAATGGATAGGACGAAGAGAGCCTATAGAATGGCCTGCTAGATCTCCTGACTTGACGCCATTAGACTTTTGGGGCCATTTGAAAACTATTGTGTTCACTCCCCAGCCTAACAGTTTGGATGAACTTCGTCAACGCATCACCGATAGCTGCCATGATCTCCCACAACATGTTTTTAAAAATGTCCGTCAGGAATTTGAAAATCGCCTATATCATTGTTTGGCCAATAACGGGCAACATTTTGAACACTTATTAAAATAAAAAGTGATATTTTCGTGTGCTTTTTTTTCTATCTGAACAAATTAAGATAAATAAAGATTTTTCCAATTTTCTCGAAAACGAATCGACCAATTTTAAAAAATCAAACGTCAAAATAAATCACTTTGAAAGACCTTTCAAACAAGCTATTACTTGCTAGCCCTTGTCATTTAAAATTTTTAAGGGGATGACTCCGGGGGACAGAGGGTAAAAGGGGGTGAAGTAGTTTTTGGTTAAAACGTTGTCCCCTTTTTCTTTTAATCAGTAGTTTTCGATAAATCCGTGGTGGGAACTTTTCAAATGAACACCCTGTATATAAAGAGTATATTGCCAGTATGAACTTTCCAAAATACAAAATGTGTCCCCGCTATGGGAGATGGCGGGGGCTTATTGAGTTTGCGCAGTACAGTGGACATTTTATCGATCGCGTCAGAGCCGGCCCGACATTATTTGTTTGTTGTTATTCGTCGCCATCTTTGGTTCTGCATGCTTATTCAAATTACAGAATAAAAAGTGGTTCATCCACATTGTTGTCGGTATATTAGTGCTTATAAATTTTCATTACCTAACAACAATTTTTGTAAAAGAGTTTTTAATTTGTGGTGATTCGATTCGCGATTTGGTAGGTTAGTGACTTGTTTTGTTTAAGATGAAATGACACAAGTTCATGGTGCTTTTTTGCAAAAGTCGTGGATCAATACCAGGTATAAAGTATTTCAGGTATGTACATATATACAAAAATATTTGGCTCCTATGCTTTATCCGCTCTTCGGAACCGAATTTCACTAAAAAGCTTGTAAAAAAAGAAGAGAGTGTCACTCGTATACAATATAATATATCACTACCTAACCTTAAAATTAATGTATTTTTAATTTGGTGCATTAGTAGCTGATAATAATTCCCAAAATAGTCTATATAGTCATTCATTCTTAATTTTTGGTTTAGAAAAAAGTGAGGTTAAGAAACCTACGACGTCGGATGGAAGTTAAAATAAGGCTCATCGTGTCGATTATTACAAATATTCGGACGGAATTTTCCACCAAAAGTTTACATGCGGCAATCAGGGCATCGTCGGATCATCATATCGTCAGTGTGAGGTAAAAATAGAGGAATACTCTATTTTTATGAAATAGTTTTGTTTAATATTATTATAGTAATATTTAACATTCGTTCTAGTCTCAATGTATATATAATATCACGGTCGATGGTCAGAATTAATAATGTTGCAACTATATAACAATATAACAATAACAATGATATGAACCATATGTGAAAAGGTTTGTAGGTTAGGTAATTAAGGTTATAATAGCATAATATAAGTATGATTGTAAGAGGAGAGAGTTAATTAATAATCAACCCTTTTTCGAATACATATTAATATTGAGACTGAGTTAAGATGTAGTTATTTAAATATACGTTTAGCATGACTAATGTCCGCTGATGTTTTATTACGAACCTCAACATCTATTACATCAGAAATCGTATGCATGGAACGCTGTCTTAAATCGAACTAGTCGATATCTTGATGGCAATTTTTTCCTAACTAACCAGGGAGTTCTGTCGAATGTTTACTTTCACAAGAAAATTTCCGAACTGCGCAAACTCACAATGCCCCCTTCGATGCCCAGAGCGGGGACATAATTGCAGATGGTATTAGCAATATACTGTTTATATATATGTGGTTGAACCTGAAAGAAAACAGAAACACACAGAAAATATAAAGAAATGAGGATAATAGAGATAGAACCCCATCCCTTTTGTTGTATTTATTTTCGCAATACCTAACACGTCACATTGACGTGTACAAAGCAGATATAAATATCGGTTTCATATTTGTTCCAAGTCAATGGTTTATTTACTGTTTAGCAGCGGTTCACGCGGCTGTCTATAGAAATGTCATAAGGTTTTTCTACAATTTATTTTCATTTCAGGACTTTCCAGGTTCTATTAATTGGTAAGGCAATTTCAGAACACCGTTTGTAGCCTTTAAATAGACTTATGTTATTGGCCTACTTGGTAAAATTTCATGGCATAAACTAAATCTCAAACTCGAAGGAGGAAAAGTTTCCAACGGAGAAAATTAAATTTGGAAACATAGCGAAATGTTCTTATTTTGAAGGAGTCGTAAAAACTAAAACCACTCTAACTTTAGGAGACGTGACGCTAAGGCCAGGTAGCACTCCCTTTGACATATAACCTCGTGTAATAAGTTTACCTGATGATGCTCTTACTTGATTCCAGTGGCGCTGTCAGAAATAGCCTTTCTGAGTATGCGGTGTCAGTGTAAGAATATAAAATTAGAGGCCTTAAAAGAAAAATATGATTTCGTTACACACGAAATACTTACATTATAGCGTTTTTTCTTGTTTAATGTTATAATACACATAGATTCAAAAGTTTTACATCACTCTGATTTTGGCATGTTAAGGTAATTTCAGGAATCATTTTTTTTTTAAATGTTTATTTATTTTTTATTATTTAAATGATACCATTTCTTGTAGCAAAAAAAATGATCAAGACAGTTGTTTAAGATAACATTTTCAGTGTTGTATATTGTTAGCGCTGCCCAGTTAAATTTTTTGGTTCAGTGTGCATAAATGAATCGCCGAGTAATATCTGAAATTGATCGTGCAAGAATAGTAGCTTTAGTTGAAGAAGGTCATTCTCAAAGATTTGTTGCTGAAAGAATAGGGGGTTTTCAAAGTGACGTCTCTCGCATATGGAGCGCTATACAGGGTGAGTTTTCTAAAGTGTTACAAGGCGATATCTCGCAAACGGTCTAAAATATTTTCTTGAAATTTTAATGAGGTAATAGTGAGAGGGGGGGACATATTTAAACATATTTTTGTTATCTACCCCCTTTCCCCATTTTGAGGGGTGGGGGGTAACTTTGAAATTTTAAATGTTAATATGTACTTTTGTTTATTAAATTCGGATCTACGTAAAAAACTACGTATTTGTACAAAAAAAATGTTTGGTTAGCTCCACTGGTTACCGAATTATAATTAATTTATTACTAAATTTCTATTGGATTTAAAAAATAACTAAATATAAAATAAATCAAGTTCACTTATTTCAAAATCATTATTCGTTTACATGGAAATGCGTTGTTTTGACTTCAGTCAGTTGAGAATTTTTACATATCAACGATTATTTCTCAGCTTGGTCAATTGAACATGGAAGCGAATTTTAGTGTGCAAGTTGATATGTTGTTAATGTTGGGGGAGTGCAGAAGAAACTACAGAAAAGCTTCACTAAGGTGGGCTGAAAGGTTTCCTAACAACCTGAAATCTCACATGGCATTTAAAAGGCTGGAAACTAGATGTCGCACTACTGGCAGCCTGAAGTCAAAACCACGATTTCGGAAGCGAACTAAAACAGATGCAGATAGGGCAGTTGGAGTTTTAGGAATGGTAGCAATTAACCCGCATGTAGGTTCCAGACGGCTTGCTGCAGATGCTGGGATAAGCCAAAAATCGGTTTTGACCATATTGCATATGTACAAATTTCATCCATACCACATTACACTCCACCAAGAGCTTTATGGGCAAGACTTTGAAACTCGCGTTACATTTTGCAATTGGGTAACAGGGCAAATGCAAGGAAATAACAGGTTTCTAAAGAATGTTGTTTTTCTGATGAAGCTAGTTTCCAGAATTGTGGCCAGGTAGGATTTTAAGTTATCCCTTGTCGGTAGAAATTAATTTTTTTTTATTGTTTGTTTTCTTCAAGGTAAATAGACACAATATGCATACAAAATCCCCACTGGATGAGAACTGTGCCAAATCAACATCCTTGGTCAGTTAATGTCTGGTGTGGTATAATTGGAGATAGGGTCATTGGTCCGCATTTCTTTGAACGCCATTTAAATGGAGAAATGTATACAGATTTTTTAAGGAACGAATTACCACTATTATTAAACCAAAACATAAATCCTGACATGTGGTTTCAACAGGATGGAGCTCCACCGCATTATGCAATACAGGCCCGTAATCATTTAAACGAATTGTTTGAAAACAGGTGGATTGGTCGAGCTGGTGCGGTCAATTGGCCTGCTAGGTCTATGGATTTGACCCCTCTTGACTTTTTCTTCTGGGGATTTATAAAAGACAAAGTGATGGCGACTGCACCTACAACTATAGACAATATGAAAGACCAAATCCGCTTTGCCTGCTTATTAGTGACACCTGAAATGTTAGAGCGGGTACGAAATTCGTTTAAAAAAAGAGTGAGAAAGTGTTTGGAAGTTGAAGGGAGACATTTCGAACATCTTCTGAAACATGATAGGCGATAAAGGGTAAATAATATTTTGTAAATTTTTATAACCTAATTAATTATAATTCGGTAACCAGTGGAGCTAACCAAAAAATTTTTTTGTACAAATACGTAGTTTTTAACGTAGATCCGAATTTAATAAACAAAGGTACATATTCCCATTTAAAATGTCAAAGTTACCCCCCACCCCTCAAAATGGGGAAAGGGGGTAGATAACAAAAATATGTTTAAATATGTCCCCCCATCTCACTATTACCTCATTAAAATTTCAAGAAAATATTTTAAACCGTTTGCGAGATATCGCCTTGTAACACTTTAAAAAACTCACCCTGTATAGAGACCAGTTCTGTGCGAGACAGACCACGAATTGTTAGAAGGCGTGTTACTATCGAACAGCAGAACCGCTATATTACGTTAACAATTCGGAGAAATCGTACTATGCCAGTCCTACAACTTCAGAGAAATGTTACGCATGCAATTGGAGTTCGCGTATCCGTCTTTATACTAAATAGACGAATTCTTGACTCCGGTTTAAGATGTCGGCCACCAGTAAGAGTTCCCCAACTACAATATGACCACCGAGATCGTCGACTGCAGTGGGCTGAAACGCACGTTCGTTTACACGAAGAATTTTGTAATTCTGTCCTATTTTCCGACGAGACCAGGATTTGTCTGGTAAACGATAGTTGCCGGATTCGTGTTTGGAGAAAATCAACAAGAGCCGCTCCACTTGCCCATGCTCGCCCCTTGCCTCCATTCGCGGTAGGAAGCGCCATGTTTTGGGTAGGTATTATGTCTGACGGGCGTACTGAGCTAGTCCACATTCAAGGCACAATCACTAGCGACAGGTACATTAGGGATATTCTACATCCTTATGTTAGAACGTGGAGATGGGCTGTTGCTAACAATTTTGTGTTTATGGACGACAATGCCCGGCCCATCGTCCTAGAGCTGTGGATGAATACCTAGAAAGTAAGGGAATCAATCGCTTGGAGTGACCTGGTTTGTCCTCTGATGTGAACCCGATAGAACATGCTTCGAACATGCTCTCTAGGGCAGTTCGCGTTAGAAGAAATCCCCCTAGAACTCTCCAGGAGCTTGTCGTCGCTGCTACCGAGGCTATTCCACAAGAACGGATTGATAACCTTACGCACAGCATGCGGCGTCGTCTTCAAGCTTGCATTGAGGCCAGAGGCGGAAATACACTTTATTAGAAGCCAAATTTTTTGAAAGTTCACAAATTATACAATATAAATAAATTTTACTTTTGTTAAGTTTTTTTTTGGAAGGTTTAAAATATTGTGGTAAAATAAAAAAATTTAAAACTCATTGATTTTTATCTTAAACTTATCAATGAACTAATATTTAGTCTATTTTCACCATGACGTAATTTCTTATTCGAGAATCAGACTGATGCAAAACTTTTGAATCTATGTGTATTAACGTTGTTAAATACAAATTAGATGCGGAAAAAACAAAATAATCAATAAAAATTGTGTTTAAATGTGAAAAATGGTTCGGCCGTAAGACTTACGCTTGGACATGTTTGTTTTTACAAATGCGGGTTTTAACAGTGTTGCCACATAGCAAAGTTTGTTGCAATAATACATTCTTTAGGTTATTTTTATTTTTAATATTGATGTATTTTCAAAGTTTATTGACAATGTTGTTAAGTCTGGTTCAAGTAATTAACTGAGCTAGAAAGATAGAAGAAAATCCGTTCTTGTGCAATGCTGTTTATCATGTTGACAAAGTGGCAACTCTCTTGAATATATTAATATTATATGAATATGAAATACGAGTTTCACATTATATTGTCAGGAGCATTTCGATTTTGATCGTGTTGTATAAGCCGATGGGCAAATCCTTATATGGGAGATGTGCTACTGAGTGGGCCGAGCGTAGCGAGGTCCATAACAGCACATTCAATCTTTACAAAACCTTTACTGCCTTTCTGTTATAAAATTGAAAATCAGGCAACATCGCTAACATTATTGTTGTCAAAGCATAAAATTCTTGTTAATTAATTTCTTCAAAACTGCTGTGTATCACGTAATTTTTTTATTGAAAATTTCACACTGACATTTTTAAGCCAATCAGAGTATTGTTTATTGTTTGGTTGACATGGAACTCACAATATTGTCGGAAATATCCATCCTCCAGGGTATATTATATACCTGGACGATATTAATAAGAGTGGAAATATTTATGTCAAAGTAATGACACATGGAATGGACTTTGACTTGAATTGTCAAATAAAAATTAGTTTTTTATGTGTAAAATTGTCTTACTAAAGCCCCCACCGGCTCCAATTAATAACCGGAAATTTCAAGTTAAAATTACTACTAAAAATGTATACCTACTTACATTTGGAAAAAAAAATATCAAATTCGTGAGCATGAATAGTTAAAGGACCCGAAAATATTACTTAATTAAGCCATAACATTAGTGACTAGAAGTCCCCCTTGAAGTATTCCAGGAACATTCGAAATAATGATATTTAAACCTACAATTTTTGATTATTTCACATACCAAAAGCTATGAAAATCAAGTAAGTACTTAATACACGGTGATGTACATACGTCAACGATCATGTATCCTTATGTTTTTACTTATTACTTAATACTTGTTGTGATCGCTCCAGTGAAACCCCGGTCCATTATTGAAATAACCGATATCATTAAGGAACCAAACGCTGGAAAACCAGTAATTATTCTATACCCCTTGAAGTATTCCAGGAACATTCGAAATAATGTTATTTAAACCTACAATTTTTGATTATTTCACATACCAAAAGCTATGAAAATCAAGTAAGTACTTAATACACGGTGATGTACATACGTTAACGATCATGTATCCTTATGTTTTTACTTATTACTTAATACTTGTTGTGATCGCTCCAGTGAAACCCCGGTCCATTATTGAAATAACCGATATCATTAAGGAACCAAACGCTGGAAAACCAGTAATTATTCTATACTGCTGAATGTAGATTTCATAATTTAATCAAAACATCCAGGCTCGCATTAAAGATCTGATGGTGAAATCTTATGGAGAATAAAAAGCAGCAATGAGGAAGACTTATTTTTGGACATCTCTTCAAAAAAAAGAAAAATTGAACACACAAAATTTTACATTTTCAAAGATTTTGAAAGACTCTGTATTCACTTTTGATTTTTTTTTGCAGCATATTATTGGGCTCTTAATTACGTAACCTTGCCACAATTTAACCGACTTCGTATCTCTTACCGTTTCCGAAGTCCCAATATTGAATAACGAATTTGTTACACCCTGTATACAGTCCTGGAGTTTGGTCCGTTCTTCCTGACTCACCTTATATAAGACATATAAGGATACGAGGACTAATATGATTGTGTAAAACATAATTAAAAAGGGTTAAAAAACCGAGCGATCACTCGATTATTAGAAAGACTACTTGAGTTATAAATTCAAGCGATAATCGTCGCTCACTTTCCACTCGATACTCAATCTGCGCCGCTCGAGCGATGGGTGACATCATCGCTAAAAGAATAGGAATTTCGAGTGATTAACCGCTCGAGCGATCACTCCATTATTGGAATGACTACTTGAGTTATAAATTCAAGCGATAATCGTCGCACACTTTCCACTCGATACTCAATCTTCGCCGCTCGAGCGATCGGTGACATCATCGCTCGATTTTTGAAATCGCTGAAGCATCGACTACTCGAATATTAAAATCATCGATTTTTCAGAATACTAATATCTCGACCAATATTTACAAAACTCTCATTTAGTGCTGACTTCCTTAGAATATTATGCTGTGTCACATTATTTCCATCACGTGTCAAGTTACTGTTTCGACAAATCAAATTGTTTCATTTATAATTTATACCAATTACACGAAATTATTTTGATAAATTTTTTATCTTCCAGAATATTTTAAAAAGCGTTTCTCAAGTAGGCCGAGTACTACTCAATGACATTTAATAAATGTCAAGTTTGAATGACGTTTCCTTATTTCTGTAGATATTCATTATTATTTACCCATTACCAACCGAAAACTACTTTAAATATAATGTGGGATTGAAGTATAAAAATAAGGTACTTACTGTTTATTTGAAATGTATTTTCTTATTTACCGATATTGTGGACATCCTTTCCTTGAAATTATAATCACATAACCTTAAACTTAAGAAGAGTCAAAAGGTTTTAAGAGTCAAAAGGTTTTAAGTCTATAATATAGAGCATAAGCTAGTATCGATATCGACGACTATCGATATTGCATATTTAAAAGTTTTTCTCGAATTATTATAATATTTAATTTAGGTTCTGGAAATAATCTTATTAAATATAACTCTGGCGTCGATTTAATTATCGAAGGTAATTACACTAGTGCCTAAAAATTTTTGATAATTTTGCATGAAAGCGTATTGCCTAAAAACAACAAGAGTTCATTTTCATATTTTGGCGAAATAGCCCGACTCCGAAGGAGGAGGGCTATTTTAAAAAATTTGAAAATGAACGAATGTTGTTTTTCAAAGGAAATACGCTTAAATGCAAAATTATCTGAGAATTTTTATGCACGAGTGTAATTTGGGGAGAAAATTACTCGAATAATGGTTAAAACAACTTTATATTACAACTTTTAAATAAAGAACAAAAAAAATTAGTAATTATTAATAACGCAATTGTAATAATATTTAATATTTGAGTTTGTAGCTGGAAAATCGATTTATTTTTTTAAACGTCAAAAAGTGTCATTATCTTTGTAAATAAACAATAAAAACTTGGCGGGTTGTTTTCGATAGCTAGAGGGGTTGTTTTCGATGTAATCAATCGAAAACAACACCTCTAGCTTAATGTATGAGGATAATCTTCGATTAAATTTTTCATTGTAAACTTTTCTTTGGAAATTTCACCTGAATTATCGTTTGGGCATGTTCATTCATGGTCGAGCTTCGCTCTTGGAATCAGAATAAACATACCAACGACATTTCGTAATATTCCAAAACAAAACTTTTCGTGAACATGAAAAATTTTATCGATGCAAAAACGAGCTCTAGTTATATTACCTTCGATAATTGATTTTATACTTAATTGGTAGTAACCAGTGGCGGTTCTTCCACAGGAGCACATGCTCACGTGCACCCCCAAAACAAAACGAATGAAAAATATTAATTTCAAACTAAAAAAGTTCGACCCTCCCTAATAATTTATCATCCCGTCAAACCAAACTGTATAGATCCGGCCACCGTGCCTCGGTCGAGGTAAATGACGATTATGACGAGACTTGCTCGCAAGTGCGATTAAGTAATGCAGTTTCTCTGCAGTAATAGGTGGCGGGTGGCAGCGGGGATAGCGGGGCTATGGCGATTTACCATGGAAAAGGCGCACAGTTTTTGTGTGCACCGCGCTGTTGTCTGTTCGTGCATCTAGTTAGAAATTCGACCGTGCATGTTTTACTATTTTAATATTATATATTTATTAAGTTAAAATGAATAGTTGACGGTGGACTATTTAAGAAATAACTTTAGCTCTTTGAGTTTGGAGCAAAAAATTTAAGTGAGTAATGGGGGACACCTAAAACCGAAATTAATTTAACGCAGACCACAAAGGGTAAATCTAGGAACTTTATTAGGAAGTTTAAAAATGAAATATATGAAAAAAAATTTATAGAGGGTATTCCAAACTTAATTAGGCTATTATTGATCAATTTTCTACAATTAAGAACCGAAGAATGGACTACGTTTAAGCACTATTGTGTATGGTCGATAAATGTTGTGTATTTCGATAAATAATACACGATATGATTTTAAACCATTTTATTTAAGGATTTAAACTAAAAAAACACTGAAAATATGAAGAATGCCAACTTGTCAGTCTCGTGGCTCGATTCGTTCTCGTCATAAAACAGTTAACTATTGTTCTCCTCTTGGTTGCGCCTAATGGCCTAGCCGTAGTGGTATTAGACATCATTCGGTTTTCTTGATAACTCGTAGATGGCGGTAGTAGTATTGGACATCATTTGGTTTTCTTGATAACTTGTAGATGGCTTTAGTAGTATTAGTAGTGGACTGTATAAATATTGCTACGAGGGTTGCAAGCGACGACGTTAAGATCCGACAGCTATACACACTAAGAAAACCTTTCTTATTTTCCAAAAGTTGTATTTCCTTGTGTAAAATTAAAAAATAAATAAAAATATGTTTTACCTAACGCATTTTCTTATTACTTTTTTTCTTTCTACATTTAAAACGCCAAGAAAGTAATTGTTTGGTCGTTACACAAAAATAAAATATTAAAAATAATTCCACCATACTTGGTGCAATATCACGAGCCGCCACTGGTAGTAACCTTATTTTCTGACAATGAGGCATATATTTGACTTCGACTGTGACTAGTATTAAAATGCTATGGCGGAAAACAAGTTTGTCTGGTGCATTTCAACAACAAAATTGTTAATTTCGGAGTATAAAAGTAACGAAATGTACAACTGTCAACACCCGGACTAAAAACCGACACAAAAATTTGCGAATTTTTAACGGCATTCAGAAGTAGAGGCAATTTGGAGGATACAGGTACTGGTATAATTCTCTCCTGTTGCCAGAAATCGAAGGGTAACCATAAGGCGTTCCTCAACGCTGATAAAATAAAAAATATAAATGATGTTATCTTTGAAACAATAATCTTAAATGTTTCCTCGTCCACTCTTAAATATGTAGTTTGTATAACTTCTAATATCTTCATTGTAACTGCCGATGGAGATTGTGGTGGACACCTCTTAAATTACGTCTTGCCACCCAAGTTCTTTTCTTACCCAATGTCGTCAGGTTCTTTTTTTTTTCTTTTTTAACACTAAAGACATTGTAATGACTGTAAAACTAATCGCTGAGGCGCAAGATAAAGCGCGTCTCTCATTCCTTTTTAATTGTAACACGTGGGAGGTTCCATCAAAAATTGACAAATTTCTTTGAGTGTATAATACTATCCATAAACTTTTATAAAATAAATATTATCATACAAGTGGCTACGAAATATTTTATAAAAGATCTTGGTCAAATATCTAATATTTAGTATAATAACTTTTTACACAATATAGCAATATCTGATTATGAACTAGAACATGAACTTACTAACCAGAAGTTTCTTAACCAGAAAATTATATTACTACAAGAATATAAGGAAATGCTGAAATTTTGAGAGAGTCGTAAAAACTTAAACCACTCTAAGTTTGGAAAACGTGACTGAGGTAAGATTTGGGTTTCATGGAATTATATTTTTCTACGTTATTCTTCATGTTATGTTACGTGTGTAAAATAATATTAATTAAAGTGAAAAATGCGTATTGTAATGATATTGTTATATTATATAGATAATGTCGCCTAATTTGAAAAAAGAGCGGAACGTACGTACATTATACAATGATATGAGTAGAGTACGTAACCCGAAACGTCCGTCCGTTTTGCGTTTAAAAAATTATAGGTAACTTTGTGCGTTCCCCTTATCGGCGCTTTTACGTAGGACGTTTATTGATAACCCCTGTATAGCCAATTTACCCCTTGACTTTATTTTAATTTAATTCGAACTGATAATTAGTTAGATGGCCATTTTGGAATTTTAATTTTGTCCAATCCAACGTTTGAATCATTTAATTTGGAATATGTGAGAACTGGTCGACACTCTGGTCGACACTATCAGTAATATCGCCACTGTTAGTGAGTAATGAAAAATTCATCGTATACCGATAACGTTCCTACTTAAATTATTATTTCGAACGCAAATTTCGATTACGGATTTTTCGATTCAATTCTTGATTTGTTTTGTCAGGGATGCTAGCCAAAGACAGAGTCTTTCGATCTTAGGTGGGCCCAACATCCTTTCCCCGCCAACTGGAAGCTGTCAGCAGTCCACCAGTGCAATTGAAGAAGGTGTGGGGAAAATTTTAAGTCTTAAAAGTAAGAGGATTGATTTTACTGTTATAAGTATAGTTGTTGGAACGTAGGACGAAGCCTAACTATTGTTCGAACTATACTTTTGGGTTTATTGGCTCGGACACGTCCAATGTGATGTAACAACAATGCTATTTTGTTATATGGAACAAGGAGGATTTTTATTTATTTAATTTTAAAGTATTTTGTCTTGGTCGGGGGTTTTGTCTTACGTCGAGTCGGCTAGTATATTTTCTCGTCTAAAGAGAATCTCAAACTACCCTGTCATTTTCAAAAAATGTAGAAACGCGGTAGAGGTTATTAATAACTAACTTAAGATATTTTATGTCGTACTTATATTTTTTGCTACCGTCACTTGTTCAGGACTAAACTAGTAACGATTTCTTCTTATTCCGGGCACAGAATGTTTTTTAACGTCACAATCGGGTGAATTTTGATTTCGAAAATTATTCTAGGCTTTGAGCGCAAAGTCTTTATAGAATAATTTTCCTCGCACTTAAGATGTCTTTCAAGTTCAGACTTATTTATACTCGCACCAAAGACGAGTGTTCAAAGATATCGCAGCATTGTTTATACTGGCACGGACAACTACGAGTTTTCATAGATCAATTCTAGTTTCTATTTAGACTCGCACTAAAATTCACGAGTGTTCGAAGATATGTTAGTTTTTATTTATACTCGCACCAAAACACGAGTGTTTGAAAATATTCCAGAGTTCTTTTTACTCGCACTGAAACATACGAGTGTTTAAAAAATAAATTTTATTCAGGGAAAGGTCCGCTGTTGACTTTTCTCGGAATCTTCGGTGATAAACATTCTAAAACCTGTAGCCAAAAATACGGACCCCCCCCCCCTTCTTACGTAAAAAACGAAACCGCGGGTGAGAACGATTTTGGGGAATCCCCATCGGCCATGGAAAAATTCAATTTTACAACAGTAGCTTCACCAAATAAGTATTATTTATCACAATTAGAAGTACAAAGCGGTGTGCTATAATAACAATTGTGAGATAAAGAAAAATGAGACTGCATGATTTATAAAATTCAATATCTTTCTCCCCAGTTATAGAGGGTGATATAGTGGTGTGTAAATAAATCAATAATTTATGGGCGATATAAATAATTATCGAATTTTTTCAATCAATCATTCAATCCATCTTTTGTATTATGCATATATAGCACACTAGTCGCCAGTCGTAATACTTATCCGTCTGTTCACCGCTTCTGCGATCGATTGCATCATGCCGAACGATTGATTGCGCATTTGTTCTGATATTTTAATTTAATGATATAATATAATGAAATGTTAATCGGTTGGAATTATTTAAAAGTATTTGAATTCTTGCCCCGCGATCCTGTATTCCCATTGGTCCAAGAACAAATAATTCAGCAGCAGCATGAACTATTTAAAGGTAGATTCTACGACAACAAACTTACTTAGTATTTCACAAAGCCTTGCTGAATCTATAGATAAGGGTCTTCAAACTGATGTAATATATTTAGATTTTTCAGAAGCATTTGACCGGCTAGACCACACTATTTTAATTTCAAAGCTTAGTAGGTTTGGATTTTCACAGTCTTTAATAGCGCTTATGAAGTCATATCTTCCTGACCGTCGTCAGTATGTGGCTCTTCATGGCTACAACTCTCTATATCAGTCAGTTCTGGTGTTCCACAGGGATCTGTGCTAGGGCCTTTATTTTTTATTCTCTTTATAAATGATATTGGCATGGAACTCTTGAGTTCTTGCTATGCTCCTTCAAGACAACTTAGATCTAATTAATAATTGGAGCTCAGCTTAACATTGAGAAGTGCAACGCTGTATCATTCACAAACAAACTGTCATTAAATCTGCCTATTTACTTAAAAATACAGTAATCTCCCGATGTGACTCATTCTGCGACCTGAGTGGTGTTTGATTCAAAACTTTCATTCGTCCCTCATATAATGAAGGTAGTGGGTGAATCTATACGGAGTTAAGGGTTTATTGTACGATGTACAAGGGATTTCAATAACATTGATGTCTAAAAAAATCATTGTAAACTGCATATGTACGGTCCAAGTTAGAACATGCTGCTGTAATCTGGACTCCAGAGTACCATGTTCATATTAATTACATTGAAAACGACCAGAGAAAATTCTTGAAATATCTTAGCTTTAAAAGCTACGGAATACAGTTACTTGAAAGGTTGGTTCTTCACTATTGGGATGTTGTAAACGGATACGGTCAAATTAGGGCAAAGTTGCTCAATTATGAGCCCAATAATATGCCGCAAAAAATAAATACAGGGGCTTTCAAAATTTTTTGGAAAAATCTAACATTTATTATTTCGATTTTTAGGTCTTCCTGACTTTATTCGAAGAGATGTCAAAAAATAAATTTCATTTTCTCATTGTTCTTTTCTATTATCCATGAGATGAGCATCATTATCAACTTAATATTTTTTTAAATATGGGCCTCTATTTTTTGTTTAAATTATGAAAGATAATTTAAATCTGCGTTTCGCGGTATACCACACTTACTAGTTTTCCAACGTTTTGTTCCTTAAATTGACCATTTTTATTAAAATACCCCTAGTACGTTCCTGTAATTTACTTTTGTTTCAATAAATTCGTAGTCGTAAAAACTGTAAAACTCATTGAATTTTTAAAAAGGTTTAAAAAAGTTCTGGCTTTATAAATAAAATTTTAATTATATTCATAAGATAAATTACTTTTAGGTACTTACAAACATTAAATAGAAATTTCATAGAACTGTTAGTTTGACATCAAAAAACATTACGTAATAAAAATTATTAAGTTAGAAATAGCAATAAAAATTTAAAAATTTTCAGTTTGTTCGAAACAAAAGTAAATTATAGGAACGTACTAGGAATATTTTAATGAAAATGGTCAATGTAAGGAATAGAACGTAGGAAAACTACTCAGTGTTGTATAATACCGCTGAACGTAGATTTAGTTCATCTTCCCTAATTTAACAAGAAAATCCATTCCCATATTTAAAAAAATTAAGTTGATGATGGTGACCCAAAGACGTATTAAAGATCTGATAATGCCATCTTGTGGAAAATAAAAAGTAGCAATGAGAAAGTGACTTCACTTTCACTATTTTCGGATATCTCTTCGAACAAAGTCAGGAAAAAATAAAAACCGAAACTCGAAATTTTTGATTTTTCAAAATATTTTGGAAGCCCCTTATTTGTCATTTTTTGCGGCATATTATTGGGCCCATATTAACGCAACTTTGCACCAATTTCACTGCCTTCGTATCTCTTACCGTTCCCGAAGTTCCAATGGTGAAGGACGAATTTGTTCCACCCTGTATGGCGATCAATCTATTCGGAGAAATCAGATGAATTTCCTCCGTCTTATATTTGTTCCCATACTCTTCTATCGCTTATATTATGAAAACAAAGACTTGAGTTTAGTTTTAATATTTTAATTTTTAGATGTATTGCCCAGTATAAATATTTTGTAAAAATTATCTATTAATTTTATTGTCGTTTGAAGATAAAATACAAATAAATAAAATATTTTTTTTAAAGCACTATACAGGGTGTCCCACTGGGAACCGCTTTCATCTATATATGAAAAACAATATCGGTACAATAGGAAAAGTTTGAAAATTAAAGAGTATGCTAAAACTTGCTTATTTTAAATGGAAGACCGTATTCAGGATGTCCCAGAATATATGAGAAATCTTCCGGGTTCAGATAGAACACTTAAAAATAAAAGGAAAAGTTCTTATAAATTTTACTTTCTACGTAGGAGATACGGGCCTATAAGGGACGTCCCTGGAAATCGTTGTTTTTAAATAATTTATTAAGTACTAGGTGTAATTTAATAATTGTTTACTATAATGGTTAGTAGATGAGTCTCCTTAAAATTCGCCCTATTAAACACAATTGGCTTATTTAGGTTGCCAGGGACGGACTAGACCTAACACAAAAATATTTTTTTTGTACACCTTGCATGATGAAGGAACGACAATAATATTTTTGGATACTCTAAACATTAAGCTGAAAAAGGCACTCTTGATCAATGTCGATAAAGTGAACTGTTTTCGAAAAGAAAAAAAAAATTTGTTCAATATGGTTTCTTGCATTCGTTGTTGTTTTATGTTCATAAAATTCCCTCATTGTTGTTATGGTTTGTTTCACATGTACCAATTTAAATAAAAATATTTATGCCAATGTCAGTTTATGGCAGTGTCTTGAAATTTGCGTTTTTTCTCCTTTGTCTTATTAGTTACTAACTTAGTAATAGCATTTACTTATACTGAATATAAATCATATTGAACAAAATATCTTTTTTTTCGAAAACCGTTCATTTTATCGACATTGATCAAGAGTACCATTTTTTCAGCTTAAGGTTTAGAGTATCCAAAATATTCTCGTCGTTGCCCCATCATACAAGATGTACAAAAAAAAAGGTATTTTTGTGTTACGCCTAGTCCGTCCCTGGCAAACTAAATAAGCCAAATGTGTTTAAAAGGGTGAATTTTAAGGAGACTCATCTAGTAACCACTATACTAAAAAATTATTAACTTACACCTAATACTTAAAAAATCATTTAAAAAACAACGATTTCCAGGGACCGTATTAAGAAAAATTTATAAGTACTTCTCCTGTTATTTTTAAGTATTCTATCTGAACCCGGGAAATTGCTCACATTTTCTGGGACACCCTGTATATTATTAGATTTTTAGATTATACGAAAAAATTGTAGGAATATTTCGTTTATCATGTCTTACACCTAAGCATGTTCGGCATATTTCTTGTTATTAATTTATCACATTCTGAATAAATAATAAATGTATTTAAATGATCTTCGTTTGTAGAATTTTAGTGCTCCGATATGATTATTAATAATTTTCAAATGGCAAGTTACAGTTTCATAGATTTCTTTAGCATTTGACTGTTTTTCAACGCCGTCATAGCCAACTAGGAGTAAGTGACTTATAATCCGCAGCAAAATCGCCATATAAAACTATTAAATGGACAATATTTCAAAAAAAAATAAAAATTTCGAAAATATCCACACATAAATTGGACCCCGTTATGCAATAGGGGGCCAACTAACAAAAACATGTTTCTGAGTAAATTAATAAAAACAGTACTTTAGTTATTACTTAAAACAATAGCCCCTATGAAAGAAGAAAGCTGTTTTTTTTTTAGCATTTTATTTACGTATGAGTATATCAAGGTAACAGTAGAAAAATTGAACAGAAAATTTTCAATATAACAAGAAAAAAAACACTTGGTTCCTTATTGCAAAATATTTTTTTGTGAGAATCAGTCATCTTCTATTTCGAAATCAAGATCTGCGTTATATCCCTCTAGGTCTTCCTCGATTGTATCATCACCAATAAGATTTACATAAAATGGATGGTCCGCCAGAGGAATTAAGTGTAGGTAGCTCTTCATATCTTTGAGTTTAGCGTCTGCTATAGGCTTTCCATCAGGCCAAAGAGGAGTTAAATGTCTAGAAAATGGTGTTTTCTGTGGTTTCCCTTTTCCTTTTTTAATATTTATTTCTTTATAGTCGTCGGAGTCTTCATAGTTTGTTTTGATGAAAATACTATAGGGACTTTCTTTTAAAACTTTTATCTCTTTAATTTTAAACCAGTTGATCTTCTCTTCTTCGCAGCTTTTTTTTCTGTTAATGATTTCTTTTTCGATCATCTTGGTGCTCACAAAGTTTTTCTTTTCCATGGATACTACCTCAATGGGATGCTTCCTTCGGCAGGATTTCATAACCTGGATGTAATCCTCTGGAGAATACATTTTAGTGTGCCTTTTGAGAACGCATTCTACATCCCCAAAATCACTGTCATTGGGCAGGAAACTATGCCCCGATACTAAAAAGCGCAGCTCTATACTTTCGAGATGTGTAGATACTTCAAGAGCACATTTTAACAGAAGCACCATTTTGATATTGCGGTTTTGTCCTCCGCAGGAGTCGCTCCACAATATAAGGTTTTTAACGGTTTTTGAGATATTATTTGCAATATACAGAAGCAAACAAGAACCCACTTCTTGGGCGCCGCGACCCGCTTGTCCTTCAAGCCACAAGTTAAAAGTAGACTTTGTTTCTTTTCCTGCAAATATCCCGCAGTTATAAAGCCACAGCTGTCTTTTATAAAATATAATGTTTGTACTAAGGCGTGGTAGCGGGAGTGTTTTTTCCATATCGAAAGTCAGTGTTTCTATTTCATTGTTATTGATTGCTTCTTCGATGTCACTGTTCATCTTACTTCTAGCTTTCTCTGCTTCCGCCAAATGCACGCTATGCTCCAAACTGATTTTATCGTTCTCTTCTCCGGCAGGTAAATTTTTTATTTTGGTGTCAAAAGTGTCGCACTTATTGCAGGTATCTTTCTTTGGTTTTTTGACTTTTAAATTAAAATCACGTAAAAATATTTTCTTGTAAGAGGAGAAGCTGACTAAATTATTTACATTTTCATCTTTGTAAAGCTTGTACACAACGGTAAGTGTCGTTCCTTCTGTTAGGTATTCCTGGTTGTCTTTGGTCATTCTGCAGTAGTGAGACTTATAGCGGGGAAATTTATTAATGTGAGTGATAATCAAATTTTTTTGCTCATCAGAAATTTTGTTGTGACCACCAGCAACACCTCGGCAATCAAGTGTTGATAATTTTCTTACCTTGCAAAGCGATGTATTAATGCGTTTAGTTGAGATTTGGAGAGTTTTAACAAACATATTTCTACAAACAAGATGTTTGTTGATAAAGTATTGCCTGGAAAATTGTCGCTTTTCTGTATTTCTGGCAGCAGTATGTGTCCGTTTTTTATTTTCTTCCCTAACACATGTCGATAAGTAGGTTGTTTGAACGTTATAGTCTCCCAAGTTCCAATAGTGGTCAAAAAACTGTCTTCTCTCTTCAATGGATACTTTTTGGTGACATTTCATGGAACATGCACATATATATTCAACAAATTCTTTTGGATGAACCACTTTTCCTTTAGCTGAATAATATTGCTTATTACTGTTTGTAAGTTTCTTCCTTTTTGCTCTATCCTGTCCTTCATGCCTTATTTTTCTTCCCTTTTTCGGACACCCCTTATATTTTTCGAGTACCGTGATATTGTTATTTGTTGCTGTTTTTGTAATTTCTGGTAATTGTACCTCTTGCTGATTGAAATTACTAGCAACGTAGGATTCATCTGAAGAGCTTGGATCATAGTCCTTGTCCTTGATAGAATCGTCGGAGTCTTCGAACTCTTGAATATCATCAACTTCAATATTGTAATTTAAATTATTATCATCACTAAATTTATCACAACTCTTTTGATGTTCGAAGTTTTTGTCTTCACAATTTCCTAGACCCTGTAAAAAATATACTATTATAATAACTATACCTGAATAATTACCAAACAGAACAAAAAAAAATATAAAATTGAATTTCATTACCTGTTTAACTAGGTAAAATGTGGATATAACTGAAACTAGCAATAGGGAACCAACTGCGTTTTTTTTATAGAAGAATAGATCTAATCAAAATATGTAAAAAGTACGTACATTGGTTAATATAGCTATTAAGAGTAGTCGATTATAAACAATGTTTTTTCTTTTTACACATAAATAGCGATCAAATACTTATTTTTTAAAATAAAAACAAAAATAATAAATTATTTGAGGTTATGAATACGTAATATAATAAAATAAAACACACCATGATAATTTAATTCAACTTACCGAAGTGCCCGGAATATCTGGCGAAATTGCCATACTTCTTTCTACCATTAATATTGTTCTTTTGGAATACATAACGACTACTAACATCCACCACCCACATTCAGTTCTTCACTACCTAAGATGCATATGCAATACTGAAATGGCACATTATACATTAAGCAAAAAGGTTCCAAGGAACATTGGTTCCCCAATAATAAAGAAGTTTTAACTGATATCTTGCAATAAGAAACCAAGTATACTTGGATTTTCGTTGAAAATTACAGATCCCCTAATTTGGAATTTTCAGTTGGTTCTTTGGATCAATAGATGGCGCCACTTGTGATTGTAAACTTGGTTCTGTGTTGCAAAATAGGGGAAACCATATTAAAGTTTGAAAGAAGGGACAAACTCATTCTTAGGCAAAATGTAGTTTGGTTCCTTATTGCATAACGGGGTCCAATTTTTTATTTCAATTTCTCCAATCTTCTCTTATTTCAAATTTAATATCTACAGTACTGATCGGATCAATATCGGTCTGCTTTATTTTACAAATGTATTAAAATAAAATTATAATTGTGAACAAATGAAAAATAACAACAATTTAATTGTTGAAATAGTTTTAACATACTCTTAACCCATCTTAAATTAATTTAAAAATACCATATTGTTATTTATCCTCTTATCTACAAAATTCATTTTACGAAAAAAAAGGGGTACGTCTTTAGTTCACAAGTTATTTAATATTTTCAATCGCAAGTCACCCAGCGCGTGAAGAGTGGCAAAACTACGCTTTTGAACGACACATAGGATGTCACACTGCACCGAGCTCGATTGTACGCGCCTCAACCCGTCGCGCTTGTGCCTTCCCCGCGTTTTGCACGACTTGCGATTGAAAATATTTGATAACTTCCGAACTAGAAGAGTTACCACTTTTGCGTAAAATGAATATTGTAGATAAGAGGATGAAGAACAAAATGTTAGCAAAATAATGAAATACTTGTCCACTAATTTTATGTATATAAGTTGTAAAAAAAATTTTGGACGATTCTAAAATGTCTAGGTAAAAAAGGGTTTGTAAAATAATTACCCATATATCAAATATGTTGGCATAGGACATGATGTACGAGATCTGCTTAGAATCTTGCGTAATATCCAAAAATGAAGTGATGTGTAGGGGATTCCGTTTAAAATAAGCAATTTTACACCGACTTCTGGTATAACTGGAACTGTCCCAATATTGACAATATATTACCCGAGTTGTCCCCCTTAACATTAGCATCCTGTCAACTTTTCAAAATTATTCTATGTACAATTTTTCATATTATATAGATTAACATTATAAAACCGGATATAGTCATGGCAGGACACGCAATCCTACTGGCTTCATCTATTAATTTGCTGGACGTCAATCTGGAAGGAAATATGTCTTGGTATAACTACGTTGTGGCAATCGCCAAGATAGCTTCTCAGAATCTTGGTGTACTCCTCCGAACCAAAAAGTTGTACACACCTCAATAACTTTTGACACTATACAAAGCCCAGATTCGACCATCACTAGAGTACTGCTCTCATGTCAGGAGGTCTGCACCCAAACATACTCTTCGGCTACTAGATTCTATCGAAAGGAGCGCCATTCGTCTGATCGGAGACGATGAGCTGACGACGAACCTCGACAGCCTAGAACATCGAAGACAGGTTGGGGATTTGATTCTCTTTTACAGATATTTTCATGGAAAGTGCTCGGCTGACCTTGCCCTCTTAATTCCACCCAGAGCGGCAAATAGCAGAAATACACGACGAACCACTGCCGCTCATCCATATGTGATTAAGCTTAGTACTCCTTGAACTTCATTATTTAAGAATACTTTCATCTGGAGGACTTCATCCTTATGGAACGACCTTCCCCACGTCGTTTTTCCCAACGAATATAACCTCCAACGATTCAAAACCAACGTGAATCATTTTATTCGCACACGCATCACTTCCAGAGTGCCCTAACGGATTTTCCTATAGTGCTTGTGTTTGATCATACAAAAAAAAAATCGAGGCGCTTCTCGATGGGACAACATGTATTGATATAAAACTTATATTTAAAAATCGATAGCATTTAAAAATTGTTTTATATTATGGAGGTACCTACATAATTTTCAATCCCTGGAACAAATCCGAACAAACCCGAACCCCTGAATAATTTATTTGATAATAATAACCGTTTTATTAAATGGTTGTAGAAAAATATTTTTACAATCTCTAAATTTATACACGAAATTGAATGAGAACGCTAGTACAAGAATATTACCGCATTATCGCAGGAAACCGGTAAGTACGTAGCCAAACTAACCTTATTCTTGTCAAAGTTCAGTCGCCACTAATGTTTCAGACCGATAAATTATGGTTGTTTGTTTGTTTCGGAAAATGATGTTTCGGGAAAATGTCCAGGTCTACTATTTACCTATTTGCTGGAGTTTGTAGTGATTTTATTTAAAGATTAGGCTGAAATTCTGGACATACCGAAATTGAAATATGAATTTAAGTTTATGGTTTTATATTTATGTATACAGGGTGTTTTTTAATTGAGTGCCGATACTTAAGGTCGTGAATCCTTGGGTGATTTTAAGAAGAAAAGTTAATATTAATATATTATTATGTTCTAAATCTCGTCAGCTACAGAAATGTTAAAATTTTAGCAATAACTTTTTTGAAAGGTAGAAAAAATTATTCCTTTGGCTTCATGGGCTTTGACCCAGCCTTGTGGTACGCAAATACACCGCGAGATGGAGACATTTCGTGTATCTTACTTATAATAACTTTTTTATTAATTATACTCACTCTTAGATATTTTTATGAAGTTTTGTACACACCATTATCAAGCAGAAATAAAATATTTCTCTTGTAGTTTTTTACGTAGAATCCAGTGGCGTCCTCAGATTTTTTCTATATTCAATAATAATCATTAAGGAGCTTCTTTGATATTGAATGGTTAAATAGAAAAAAAACGGTAAGCATATTATAAAAATAAAAATTAGTAGGCTGGGTAAAGCTTCATAAAGTTTGACGTTTCTTTTCATAAAGACAATAGGGTTGGCATTAATTTTTCATTATTAAATAATTATTATTAGAGTAAGACGTAAAATCTTATAAAAAAATAGTCAATTTTACCAACTGACACGCATTTTACTTATGGGCTTGCAGACGGAAATGCATACGAAGCCAGGCGGATATACCCCGTACAAACGTCACTGGTACAAATTTTGAAAAATCTTTTAATTCAAAAAATGCTCCTTAATGATTAAAGGGTGTGTACAAAATTTAATAAAAATATATGTGTGAGTGATTATGATTATGATAAAAAAGTTATTGTTTCAATTTTTAAATTCTGTAGCTCAAAAATGAATAGCTTAAGGACATGTTAATATTAACTTTTCTTCTTAGAATCACCCAAGGATTCACAACCTTAAATATCGGCATTCAATTAAAATTATATCCTTAGTGCAACAAAGTTGAGCGTCTTTTTTAGAAGTGTGTGTATGTATATTGTAAAATCTTCCTAGCAATAATCGGGCAAAACTTCTTTGTTAAGTTAAATATACAACGTGTCCAAGGAAATTCTACATAAATGGGAATCTTTTTTATTTTTGCGTTATGTGAAAAATCCTCCTAAAAGGCTTATCTTGTCAAGAAACTAAGATTAACGAAGAAAAAGATGTATTATACAGTGTCCTGCAATAGTTCTTCAGGCTTCCTCTACGAATTAAGTCAGAAATTTCATTCATATGCTAACTGTGGGGGTGGGGGTGGCCCAAAAAGGTGTGAGGACATAAAGTTTTATTTTTTTAAATGGGACACCCAGTGTTTTATTGAATATGTCACCTAACATGTTGCTTAATTTGCTTGTGTAGTTTAAGGTCAATAAATTAAAAATTAAAAAAAAAGTTTTGGAGTCCTGGAAAGAAAAATCAAAAAGACATAAAAATATCTGTTTATCGACGGCACGACGGGAGATTTATACCAATGGATCTAAAGATTGGATGAATTTAATTGTGTTTATCTATTTTATACAGGGTGTAAGATTCCGAAAACCAAACATTTAGAAATAATTTTTTTTAAAGATTTTTAAATGGAACACCCTGTATATTATTATTATTTGGGTATTCGGTGTAGAAGTCATAAGCAATTATATTTTTTAATACCAACATATAAGTTATTTCCAACCATTTCCGGAACAATTTCCAAATTTAATAAATTGTTTAGTTAAAATACCATAGACACCTTGACTAATAATTGTAAACGTCAGTAAATATTCAAAATGTCTTCTAATTTGATCTATGCACAAGTAAGCGAGTTCTGGAAAAGATCTGTTTACATCCCTTATCATTTCGGATGAAATACTAGCACAACGGTTTTGTAGCAGTTTGAAATTTACCACCGTTTTTTTGTATATAAAATATTATACCTCATATGGGATAAGTTGCATTGCTCCCTTAATTATTATAATTTGTAAGCCATTCAACCAACTTAAACAACTATTCAAGATCTTGGATTGTTTTAACAGTTTAGCAAAATGTTGTTTATTTTGAACCCGTCAATTTTGAGGTTATGAGGGAGAGTGGCTATTAGTTCGCTTAGTTGGTCTGGATCGTCCGTCGACGTATCCAAACGCCTCGTGCTTCAATGCCTACTTTTCTCCGATTATCCTCTGTGGTTTAGGTCGCGTATAAAGTGCCTTGATTGACAGGTCTACTGCTTTCCTTCTGTAGCTGGTTCTCCGGTATTGTTCGGAGCAGAACAAAAAGAGGGAATGCAACTTCTTAGGTTGGTAATACTGGGGAGTGTCAAATGGTTTTGTAATTCGTTCCGATTTTGATTTCATTTAGCTTCTTCTTTATCATTCAGTCGAAACATGAGGGTGGAAAACAGTTTTTTATTCTTCACTCGAGAAACCATGTGGTCGTAGTGCCCTTTTAGAGGTGAGTTGAGCTATTGTGGTCAGGGCTTCTTTTGATTTCGTTATTCATTTTATTCCTTAACCTTTTTGGGATCCTTGTTTCAGGATAGTATTAGTAAACTTTATAATTGGTAACCAGTTTATAACTAAGCCATTTCAACTATGAAAAATACTAGTACTTATGAATATAAATTTGAATAGTGCTGCTAATCTAGGACGTAACCGACTCTAATTTGAAATATATGTTCCTAACCAGAGATACTAATCAGCGAGATAAGAATTCAAGAGTTCTAGCTGTATGGGACAAACTAAGCCTTGTGTATTACAGGTATCACTGTAATACAAATCAAAATGCTTAAAACAATTTTACTAGTACCTATCAAATGTTTTTTTTTTATCTAACTTTTATTCAATCATAGAGGTAATTTATTGCAAGGCGATCTCGACAGTGGGTATATTATACTCACAAGTTTATGACAAGTAGTCACTACACATACAGATTCATGAATATTCATTCCCCTGTACTACACCCTTTAATCTTTCATTTATTAAACATTCTATTACTCCTTTGGTAAAGTCTAATTTTGAATAGAAGCATATATTTTTTTATGGTTTGTTAAAGTCTCTTGGTTGCTTGTTTTTAAATATGTGTTTTATTGAATAGTTTTCCCATCCAAAAAAAAACCTGACGTTATATGTAAGTACTCTCGATCTTTAGCCTCCGCTAACAGAAAGCTGCCGTGAGCCTGTGGTGTGTTTTTTTAATGAAACCAAATAAGTCGCCGCAGTTCATTAGTGATTGTTAAGCATAAAAACCATGTCAGCTTTGAAATAAAATAGGGCTTCATTTGTTATAGTTTACCTAGTTCTTTAACTGACAAATTATTATTTAGGGCGAATAAATTATAATAAGAAATTAAAATGGATTTTATTGGTTGGTCGACATGATCTTTGTACATGGTAGGAGCGAAATAAATTGTTATACAGAACTTGACTTTTCTCATGGAGACACGTAACTTATTGCTTATGAATGTCCGCCTAAAAGTGCTAATAATGTACAGCAAAGAATGAGACGTGTTCGCTAATGTTTCACCTAAAATGTTGAGGGATGTGAACAGATATTTTCAAGAACGTATTTACTTGTGCAGAGATCATAATGGAAGACCTATTGAACATTCACTGCAGTTTACAATTATTAGTTATTTTATATTTAAACAACATAATTTATGTAATTTGAATATTTAAACAACATAATTTATGTAATTTGAAGTTATTTCGATAACGGCTAGAAATAACTTATATGTTTGTATTACAAAAAATGATTGCTTTGAATTCTTCATCCAATAGCCTATTGGATGTAGAATTCAATGTATTCCATTTGAAAATTTTAAGAAAAATGATTTTGAAATATGTTGTTTTTGGAACTTTATTATGAACACCCTATATAGATTAGATAAACAATATTAGAGTCATATTATATGTAGACTCTTTGCTATAATGATTACACAATCCCATGGGTTTTGAAAATAATTTGACGTATTATTGATTTTTCTTTCCAGGACTACAAAACTTTTTTTGGTTTTTAATTTATTGGTCTGAAACTACTCAAGCAAATTAAACAACATTTTAGATAATTATAGAGGACAGTAAAACGAACCTAAATATGCAATAAAATACTGGGTGTCTCATTTAAAAAATACAAGTTTATGTTATCATACGTCTTTTGGGCCGCCCGGTATATGGAAAAATATTTTCCTGAAATACACCCTATGATACTGTATCAATGAGCATATGAATGAATTTGCCAACTTAATTCGTATAGGAGCTATGGAAGCCTGACGCACTATTGCAGAGCCCTGTATTCTACAGGGTTCTTAAACAATACAAGAATGAAAAGATGGTCAAATGGAAAATTTTTAATTTTTAAGCGAAACGACAATTAAAAAAGTTGTTTCAAATCTCGTTTCAAGTACAAATGCAAGATTTTAATTAAATATTATTATTTTTAAGAACACCTTCACGACGATCAGTCACAATTTTTCCCCTCTAGCATCACAAAATTATCTTTATTAACAACGTGTTACTCTGGTATAAATTTGATAAATTGTCCTTTTGACATTTTTTTATTTTAAAAGTTATATTTTTAAAATCAGTAAAAATAGTTAAGTTGGCGACGGCAGAGAAACGTTTTAAATTTTACATTTAAACTGGGATAAAATAATAAAACCCGTGTATGTTATAGGTAATTTATGTCACTCTAATACCTAAACAAAAGGTGTATCGACCTTTGATCGGTGTATCGACCATATTTGATACAATACTGGGCTGAAAAAATTGTGCTTGATTCAAACGGAATATTTTTTTTAGAAACATGTATCCACCTTTTCAAATTTATTAAAACATGTTGAGAGGGACAAAATACAGGGTGCCCCAAGTAAAGTGGCCTATTAGAAGTATCTCGAGAACTAAATGAGATTTTATTTTGAAAATTTGGCTGTGGCTATAAGAGATGGTTTTCTGGTGCGGTGTTGTCGGTAGCAACTTCGTAATTTTAAATGAATTACCCTATATATTATATTTGTTTTGGAATCTGGGTAAAAATATAGAACAGTTTGCTGTATAATATCATATACCTATCTTTAAGAGTTTTTGAATTATAAATAATTTTGTGATTTTTTAACGCCGTATCGGGAACTGAAAAGAAAATCGTATCTTTTTAGTGGTTAGAGCTAGAATGCTGAAAATTTGACAATAGTTCCACAAGACCATCAGGACTTTATAATTTTGAACAGTATTTAATTAGTTTTATACAGGGCGTCTCCATAACAATATTTCTGAGGCAGATGAAGTATTGCAAAAATCTTCTTTTTTTTTAATGGGATTCATAGTAACAAAATAATGAAAAATCCACTTGACGTTATGTCTGAGTTATTGTAATAAAAATGGCTAATTCACATTATTCGAGCTTAGACATATATTAAGTTTATTTTATATTCATGGTGTGGTAGAGTTTTATCTAGAACTTGCAGAAAATTTAATGAACTGCATCCTGATGCATCTCCTATGACTCCAAAAAAGTTGTTTGGACGAGTCGGTCCATGGAAATTGCCCCAAGGTCTCCGGATCTTACCCCCCCCCCCCCTAGATTTATATATATGGGGTAGGATTAAAGAAAAGGGAAGATTTGGAAAATCGAATACGAACAGCTTTGGTGTCTCTGTCTCTAGAAGGGAAAGAAATGAAAAAGGTGACAAATGAACATGTTATAACTACAATTTATGAATGTTTAAGAGCCAATCATTTTACACAATTTAGTTATTAGTTATTTTATTGGTGTTGTTGCGTAATTTTCATTTTGTTTATTTATTTATTAATAAATTCCTTATTGGTTAACCATTTTTTTTACAACAACACAGACATAACGTCACATGTATTTTTTATTATTTTGTTTCTATGAATCCACAGCCAACTACCAACCAAAAAATATATTTTTATAAGATAATTTTTAAATTTCGCTATAAGTCCGGAAATACTGAAGATAGGTATAGGAACACTTATATCATTAGATAGAAAATTCGATCCTCCATTAGCAAAACATATCAAATACAGGGTGTCCCATTTAAAAAAAAGAAGATTTTTGCAATAATTCATCTGCCTCACAAATATTGTTATGGAGACGCCCTGTATAAAACTAATTAAATACTGTTCAAAATTATAATATTTCGATGGTCTTTTGAAACTATTGTCAAAATCACAGCTTTCTAGCTGTAACCGCCAAAAAGATACGATTTTCTTTTCAGGTCCCGATGCGGCGTTAAAAAATCACAAAATTATTTATAATTCAAAAACTCTTAAAGATAGGTATATGATATTATACAGAAAACTGTTCTAGATTTTTACCAAGATTCCAAAAAGAATATAATATATAGGGTAATTCATTTAAAATTCCGAAGTTGCTACCACTTTCGGTATGATCCGGTAACACCGCACCATCCAAAGTATTTTATGAACGTAGGAAACCATCTCTTATAGCCACAGCCAAATTTTCAAAATAAAATCTCATTTAGTTCTCGAGATACTTCTAATAGGCCACTTTACTTGGGGCACCCTGTATAATATGTATTTCTTTTTTGGTGGGTGTCTTTTCCTACTTATTTCGAATTTAAGCCACAATTTTTAAACATTTATTGGAATGATCATTTCAAGTGGCGAGCTAGAGTTAAATTATATAAAGAAGGAAAGTTTTGTTGATATTTAAATCCACACTATATGAATTCAAATTGAAATTTATTTTTCATGAACAAAATCTTTTTTTAAATTTTTACAATCGTTAAGATATACTGCTTAAGGCAGTTAAATTTCAATAAAATTAAGTGAAAACAAAATACAACTCATAGGTTTATTTGACAAAGTCAGGATAAAATCAATTATAAAACAAGTGTAGGTAGCTAAAAATACCACAGTACAACGCAAACAGTTTATAACAATTTAAAAATACAAAATTAAAATTTGACAGGCAGTCAAAGCAATGGAGTGTAAAACGGATATGATGTTAGATATTTCTTTACAGCACTCTTAAATGTGTTCATCTCTAGGTTTCTGATAGATATCGGGAGCCTATGGAAAAAGGTAGGAGAGTAGCGCAGAGTCGTGTTCCATGATTTTCTCAATCGCAAGAAATCGATATGTAAATTATCCCTGCCTCGTGTGTTGGCGTGCAGCAAGCTCTCATAGATATAACGGGAGGGAATGGTATGGTATCATTATGGTATCATCAGATCGCTGTAAGCGATCCTGGCTTCAACACGGTAATCGAGCCCAGCGAGCATTCTTACTGCCCTGCGCTGATGTCAGCTAAGCATAACAGCAGAGGGACTGTACGAGAGCATGGAAGGCCACCAGATACAGATCAGGGATCACCACTCTCGAACGCCGTTTCAATATGTGTACCGCTCTCGACACCATGGAACAAACGGAGTCAATGTGGATGTCAAATTTTAGGGTGGGATTCATTTGAACACCAAGGAATTTCACTACCGCCGTATTCTACATATTATGGGGTCTAAGACCAAACACCCATGCCTTCGGTCTTGTCGGCGTTTAGGCTCTATCGATTTGCTGCGAACTAATCACCTAGAAACCTGCGATTATCTTCCATTTTCAGCAGCAGTGTCAGAGCCATCGTGAGTAGCCGTTGTGTCATCCGCGTACAGAATCAATCCATCTCCAGTAATAGTGCTGTTGGCAAATCATTGAGATATACTAGGAACAGCAGGGGCCCTAGGATCGAGCGCTGAGGCACACCGTGCCTCAGAGTTTGCTGGCCCAACTCGGCAAGGTTGAAATACTTCACCTGCTTTCTTTCTCTTCATCAAGGCTATACTACCCCCATCCAGGCCATAAAACCCAAGCTGCCTGAGAACAATAGAATGAGAAATGCAGTAGAAGACCTTTGAAGTAGTAATATGTCGTCCCAACATACTTGAATGAAATACTATTATTGCCGCAAAAAAACTGTTTGATCTCATAGCCTAATTCACAAACACATATTATAGCTCATTCTATTAGTATCCTCAAAGTCACTAAAGGACAATACATGGATCATGAGGCAATCCTGGTTCGTCGATGATTGATGGTCATAAAAAAGATATGGTTTTGTATAAATTCCATTAATTTTTAACAAATCTTATTAAATATTTCCTCCCTTGGCGCATTTATCCATCTTTCTGAAAACTCTATTGTCGACCATGATTATAACGAATTTTTTGGGCTAGCTTATTTTATTCAACCCATCATAAACTCTTAAATAATAATATCTGTCCATTAAGACAAGTTATTGTAATAACCGTCTGAAAATAAATCCTTCCTATACAATTGCGAACCTGCCAGTTTAGATAAAATGTCGTTACTTCTTCATGAACAAAGGGATTAATCGCATTATGATTAACGGTCCAACAAACGTAAATTCAAAGTATCAACTAAACTTAATAGAAGCTATAAAGTAAATTTATAGGAATTAATTAAAAGTGATAAATTTATCAGAAGAGTATATTGTTGTTAATCTATATACATTAATGATCAAAATTATTAATGGATATATATTTTATGAAATTCATTGCTAATATTTGTTGTAATATTAATTGTAAAAGATACGAAGATGGGAAAACGATATATACAGTGTCCCAAAACTAATAGTACATATTAAAACTGCATATTCTTTGGGTAAAAATGTTGCAATTTGGTTTGACCGAGTCACAAAGCGTCCAAGTTTTACTTCCTAATTTCCTAATTACTTACTTTTTAAGAAATATTTTTACGGACAAACAAGTTCAAATTGCGCTTTGGTGTATTTATGTTTTAAAAACAACTTTTAATCTACATGGAATACCTTGTCAATAGTGCTTCAAGCAACTGTTTTAGAGATTTTTGAATTTACAATTTCTAAATCATCCAATTCCAGTCACATACAGGGTGATTGATGTTGGATGGCCTATTAGACGTTCATAGAGAACTAGTCATCCGATCACTTTGAAAATTTGGAAGCTTATACAAGCGGACATGATCCTCTTATAAAAATATTTTTAGCCATGCAGTGTTGCCGCTTCCACTTGAAAGTATTAGCAACTTTGATAATTTAAACGGAACACTCTGTGTATTATTTTTGTTTTAGAATCCTTATTAATTTCTTAATAACTTTCCTTAATATTTTTCTATACCTATTTGTTATAGTTCTCGAGATAATAATTAATTTTCCATTTTTTTTCGGAAAACATGTCCTACAAAAAGTGATGATATTTTTAAACTCTGAGAAATTAAAGCACTAAAATTTGATATGGGGTTAGGTTATATCCAGAGGTCTTTCACCCTCTTTCCAAATATTAGTTATAATACTACAGGGTGTTTCAAAATACAAATATTTTGATGGTTTGGAAAGATGGTAAATAGTACGTTTTTTAAATGAAATACCCTATATTTTATCTGTTGACATAAAAGCTTTTGAAATTATCTATCTTCCTATGTATAATATTACTATACCTATCTTGAACAGTTTTTGACTTATGAGCATTTATTTAGCAAAATTAATTAATTACAGATAACAATCACACTTTTTAGACCAATTTGGCAAGTAGCCTATGGAAATTGTTTTGTAATGGTTGACAAATATCTAATTACTTTTCAATAAATGTTCAATATGTTGGCCGTTCACTTCTAAACATTTCAGAATTCGGGTATTGACACCATTTGTAGTAGTAAGTCTAAGTTCATCAATATCCAAACTTTGAAAAGCGCGATTCACCCGATCTTCTAAATCTTTCCTTGCATTTACCGGTGTTTTATAAAAAATATCTTTGAGAGTACCCCAAAGGTAAAATTCTAGAGGCATCAGGAGACCTGGCAGGCCAATTCCAAGGTCCCAAACGCCTGAGCCAACGATTCTGAAATATTCTCCGTATTTCCACACTTACTTCGGCAGTGCAATAAGCTGAAGCCTCGTCCAGTTGGTACCACTTGTTGCGGTACTGGGTAAGGGGAAGGTTATCAACGAAATTTTCAACCAATACAGCTAAAATTTCGAAGTAGTTTTCTGGAAGTTAAATTTTCATCATATATTAAATATCGAATTTTGTCACCCATCATTAAACAAAAAACATTAAAACTAAACTTTTCTTGGAACGAAGAATCTCTCGTAACACGGGGATTTTCTTGCCCCCAATAATGAATATTTTTCTTATTAAAAATTCCTTCGCGTGAAAATTTCGACTCGTCAGTCCAAATAATATTTCGTAAGAATTGTGGATCTTCCTGTATATGAATTAATAAGTTTCCGCAAAACAAAGTTCTTTGTGGACAGTCCTCAGCCTTGAGAAATTGAACTTTGGTATACTTATAATCATGCATATTATGTGTAGACAATACTTTTTGCACACAAAAAAACGATAAGTACAAATCTTCTTTGGCATTTCTTATTAAAGCCTGCGGATAGGCATGAAAATAAGCCAAAACGTTGATTTCATTTTCCTCATTGGACGTTATAGGTCTAGGTAAAATTCTGGATCCTTCCAAGCATGATCGAAAATTTTCGAAATTGCTTTGAATTCGTCTAAATTTCGTATTTCTCATTAATGGTAAATTTGGATACATTTCATTGAATCTTCGACATGTACGGCTGATTATCTTATTTCACTGACCATGTAAAATAAATAAATTCATAAGTACTACATTTGAATAGTTGTTGTTTTCTTCCATTTTTTTTTAAACTTTAAATTTAACTTTAAAAAATTAAAATATTTAAATACATCAACTGACAACAAGACTGAACCATTACAAAACAATTATCATAGGCTACTTGCCAAATTAGTCTAAAAAGTTTATTGTTATCTGTAATAATTAATTTTGCTAAATAAATGCTCATAAGTCAAGAACTGTTCAAGATAGGTATAGTAACATTATACATAGGAAGATAGATAATTTCAATAGCTTTTAGGACAATAGATAAAATATAAAGTAGTTGATTTTAAAAAAACTTTATATTTACCATTTTTCCAAACCATCAAAATATTTGTATTTTGAAATACCCTGTACTATTATAATTAATATTTGAAAGAGGGTGAAAGACCTATGGATATAACCTGACTCGATACCCAATTTCAGTGCTTTAATTTGTCAGAGTTTAAAAATATCGTCACTTTTCGTAGGACATGTTTTCCGAGAAAAAAAAGGGAAATTAATTATTATCTCGAGAACTATAACAAATAGGTATAGGAAAATATTAAGGAAAGTTATTAAGAAATTAATAAGGATTCTAAAACCAAAATAAGACACAGGGTGTTCCGTTTAAATTATCAAAGTTGCTAATAGTTTCAAGTGGAAGCGGCAACACTGCATACTTTTAAAAGAGAGATCATATCCGCTCCTATAAACTCTCAAATTTTCAAAGTGATCCGGTGACTAGTTCTCCATGAACGTCTACTAGGCCATCCACCATCAATCACCCTATATAAAACAATAAATTATGGCTAGTTTTATTATTTTTATAGTAAATTTTTCTTTCCGTATGGATAAACGAAATTAATTTGTACACCTTTTTCGTAAAAATTAGAGACTTATCTTATATTAATTCATAGTTTCCCTCAATAATATTTATATGAAAATTTTTAGAGTAATAAGATTTCTTCCTATACTACAAAGCATAAAAAAATTTCATAGTAAATTACTTGCATCACTTGCAGAGACATTGTAACGATTACTTTCCTTGAACTAGGGAATTTAACAATGCGAAGTTGAGCGCGGATTATAATAAATAAGCAGTAAAAAGACAATCTATAGAGCTGTCCAAGATAAGGCTTAAATTGCCATTGATTTTAAGTCATGGGGAGTTGGAAAAATTGTTGTAAAAAATTGTCATAAAGTACTGTAGCTACATATTAAAACTATAATCTTTAGTTCCTGGATACAATAAAATTAATATAAACCTGTCAACAAATAGATCGACAAAAGGGGTTTTTAAACGGATATCATTTAACTGGTTCGCAAAATATTCATATTTTTGCGAACAGAAAAATGTAATCGGTCAGTCAAAATGGCTAGTTGGTCAGCAACTTATGGACAGCAAACATTTCTGAATCGTGACAGTGCCCTGGGAAAACAAGTAAAACCCCGCCCCCCGCTACACCTTTTGTAGCCGATTTCCTTCTGTATTCGGCGAAAGAAAACACAAGAAAGTTACATAAATTGATAATGCCATGGGACCTCTGAAGTCAACTGCTTCTAGACATGTTTGTTTCTACTGACCAATTGCAACCTCTTGCTGACCAAGTAATCATTTCGCAGCTCGACTGTTAATAACGGCAAACCATTTAATTACTTCTCTTTTTAAACTCCTTGGCCTCTCGATTGCAACACTAGAATTTACTTTACTATTATTATTTAAATTGAGATTATTTGTAAAGTCTTAGTTATTTAATAGAAAAGTTGCTTGGAATGTCTTTAAAGTGGCTACAACAAATTTTTTGAGCAGCATAAAAGCAGAAAACTATAAAGACGTGGTTGCCCAACTTCTTTTGTATTACCAAAACCGAGAATTAATATCCTGTATTCTCATCTGAATTATTTTCCGAAAAATTTTAGTGCTGTAAGTGACGAGCACGGTGAGAAGTTCCATGGAAAGAATGTATCAGGGAAATTGGAACTGTGACATGTTAGCACACTACTTCTGGACTATTACTAGAATTTCCCTAGAGGCAGCTTTCAAAAGGCAGGCTACGAAGCCTACAATGAGTGTCTAAACTATAGATTCTATGATAAAAATGTGTTATTTATTGCTATTGTTGAACCCACAAGATAAGCAGGGCCTCTATTTGCATCTCTATAAAAGATACAACTTTGATTAAATGAGGAAAAAGTATCGCAATCAAAGCACAAACAATGCCGTACAAAAAGGTTTGGCAAGATTTTTAAGTTTTAAGTTATTTAAGGAAAACTGAAATTTTGAATTTTAAATTTTTTTATTTTTTTTAATATTAAAGTTAGAGCAAAACTGACAAAACATTCTCACCGCAAATTTTAGTGAACTCTAAGAATACATATCAAATTTTTTATACGACGTTACGTTTTCAAGTAATCATCAACTTCATCTTTTCTAATATGATCCTGATTTGATAATATTAAATTTTAAAATCTCTTTTGTTTCGAGTCATCATCTTCATAAAAACATTTGAGAATACGGACCTGTATTTTCCATACTTTTGTAAAAACAGTTCAATGCAGTAAATACTAAGAGGAAAATTTTTAAAATACTTTTATAATAAGGCACTATATAATAATCATGAAACAATATCATTTATTAACAATAACAAAACAGTAAGGGCCGGTTGTATAAACACTTTGAACTGTAGTTCACCCTTGAACTCTTGTTCAAAGAAAAAAAATTCTTGTATAGTTTTTGCAGAATTATATCGTTGATCTCTTGACTGCGATAAAACCTCATTATCTATTCGACCATAAAATAAATAAGAAAATCCCAAATTTTAAAACCTTTCGAGCAGAGCCGGAATTCTAATAATACAAAAGCAGAAATTCAAAATTTTATGATTGAAAATGATTTATATTTTGAAGAAACTTACAAAAAATGAGAACTGCTAGAAGTATTAAAAGCTTTTAAAATAAATAAGGAATACGAGTGTGACAAACTTGCAGCAGAAAATGGACATACAGTGTTGCGTCTTCCTCCATACTATTGTATATTCAATCCTATTGAGCTAATATGGCACCAATTAAAATCCAATATTAGGAGAAACAATATTTCTCCTACATTAAATGCATCTGTAGTAGAATTAATTAAAAACGAAGTAAGAAAAATTTCTGCAGACAGCTGGAAAAACTGTGTACAGCATGTACTTAAGGTGGAAAATTCTTACAATTGTATGATTACAAATGTTCAACCCTTAATTATAAGTTTAGGCTTAGATGAAGATAGTGATAGTGATACAGAGTTAAATTTTGAATAAATTATCAATAGTTTCTTAGAATTTAATTAATTTGTTAATTTAATTGTACTTGTTATCCTAATAGTTATACTTTTAAATTATATTATTTTCAATTATCATTAATTGTTATCATTATTTTACATTTATTAGAGGTACCTAAAACTAAAAGTACCTATCTATTTATTTTAAATTATAAAAATAAATCATGTGTTGTGGTATACATTTTCAAGCCGGCTCTGATCCCATTTATTGAGCTTTGAAGAGGTTCAGGCGTATACAATAGGGTTTAATCAGGTAGTTTATTTATGGCAGTAAGAATCAAAGGTATAATTCTGCAACAACTATACAAACAGAATTTTACACTGATCTCAGTTCAAATCAGGAGTTACCGTGAACGTCCACTTTTGGCGGTTCAGAAGTTGATATATCGATCCAAGCCACTTTCTAACCTCAAATATATTTCTTGTGTCAGGTCAGTGTCATATTATACAATACAGTAATTTATCGTTATTTTATTGTTTATGAGTCATAGTCAATGCTGTGAACACGGATATATACCTGAAAAATCCTGATCAATTTACTACATGAACAGAGAGTGAATATTTCCAAAGATTACACTTAACAAAAAACACAGCTGTTTGTTTTTATTTACTTTAACGTACTTATCTAATAATATACAGGGTGCACCAAGTAAAGTGTATCTCGAGAACTGAAGGAGATTTTATTTTGAAAATTTGGCTGTAGCTATAAGAGATGGTTTTCTACGTTTCTAAAATATTTTGGATGGTGCGGTATTGCCGGATCATATCGAAAGTGATAGTAACTTCTGAATTTTAAATGAATTACCCTATATATTATATATTTTTTGGAATCTAGGTAAAAATGTGGAACAGTTCTCTATATAATATCATATACCTATCTTTAAGAGTTTTTGAATTATAAATAATCTTGTGATTTTTTAACGCCGTATCGGGACCTGAAAAGATATCTTTTTAGCGGTTACAGCTAGAAAGCTGAAATTTTGACAATAGTTTCACAAGACCATTGAAATTTTATAATTTTGAACAGTATTTAATTAGTTTTATACAGGGCGTCTCCATAACAATATTTCTGAGGGAGATGAATAATTATAGCAATAATCTTCTTTTTTTTTAAATGGGACATCCTATATTTGATATGTTTTACTAGGTAATGGAGGATCGAATTTTCTATGTAATGATATTAAGTATTCCTATACCTATCTTCAATATTTTCGGAAATTTAAAAGTTATCTTTAAAAAAATATATTTTTTGTTAGTAGGCTATGGAATGGATTCATAGAAATAAAATAATGAAAAATCCATTTGACGTCATGTCTGTGGTATTGTAATAAAAATTAATTAATTCACATTATTCGAGCTTAGAGTTCATTTTATATTAATAGGGAGTGTGGTAGAGTCTTATCTAGAATTTGCAGAAAATTAAATAAACTTCATCCTGATGCAACTCCTATGACTCAGAAAAAGTTGATTTTCCGAGGAGATCCCTGGAAATGTCCCTAGATCTCCCCCCCCCCTTATCTATGGGGTAGGATTAAAGAAATAGTATACAAGATGCCAGTCATAACAAGGAAAGATTTAGAAAATCGACTAAGAACAACTCTGGGGTCTCTAGAAGGGAGAGAAATGAAAAAGGTGACAAATGAACATGTTATCACCACAATTCATGCCATTCAGAGCCAACAATTTAGTTATTAGTTATTTTATTGCTGTTGATGCGTAATTTTAATTTTGTTTATTTTTAATAAATTGTTCATTTGTTAACTATTTTTTTTACAACAACACAGACATAACGTCAAATGGATTTTTAATTATTTTGTTTCTGAATCCATTCCACAGGCAACATAACATAAAATATATTTTTATAAGATAATTTTTAAATTTCGTCCGAAAATATTGAAGATAGGTATAGGAACACTTATTAGATAGAAAATTCGATCCTCCATTAGCAAAACATATCAAATACAGGGTGTCCCATTTAAAAAAAAGAAGATTTTTGCAATAATTCATCTCCCTCAGAAATATTGTTATGGAGACACCCTGTATAAAACTAATTAAATACCGTTCAAAATTATAAAATGGTGATGGTCTTGTGAAACTATTGTCAAAATTTCAGCTTTCTAGCTGTAATCGCTAAAAAGATATGATTTTCTTCTCAGGTCCCGATACGGCGTTAAAAAATCACAAGATTATTTATAATTCAAATTTTAAAGATAGTTATATGATATTATACAGAAAACTATTCTAGATTTTTACCTAGATTCCAAAAAAAATAAAATGTATAGGGTAATTCATTTAAAATTCCGAAGTTGCTTCCACTTTCGTTATGATCCGGCAACACCGCACCTTCCAAAATATTTTAGAGACGTAGAAAACCATCTCTTATAGCTTCAACCAAATTTTCAAAATAAAATTTCATTCAGTTCTCGAGATACTTCTAATAGGCCACTTTACTTGGTGCACCCTGTATATATATTTTTTATGGAACCAATAAGCTCTATCCACTTTAGAAATGTATCGCCAGTCCGCAAATAAAATTTTATATACTTAAGTTCTTATTTTTAACAATATTTTATAAGTACACTGAGTAGGAAAGCTTGGAAAGCATGCCCGCCAAATAAAATAAAAGGTTATATTTTAGTCAAAAATCTAAAAAAAAAAAAGTAACTAAATAATAGTCATGCCAACATAAACTGATCTTAGTTAATATAAAATATTAATTTATATTCATTGAATATTATTTATCGTATAAAGTCTGACCCTCCCTAATATTTTATCGTACCGTCAAACTAAAAAAGTCCGACCTTCCCCAAAATTTTTTATTATCCCGTCAATCTATACTATGTAGATCCGGCAACCGTGCCTCGGTCGATGTAAATGACGATTGTGACGAGACAACGTTTTTTACATACCTTTAAATATTGACTAAAAAATAAGTACTTTCAATATTGACTAAAAATTAAGTACTCTCCATTCATGTCGCTAATCTTAACCGTTGTCGAGAACACATCATTTAATTACACTGCGTCCCCTAACTTCTCACGGGTTAAATATGAAAAACGGAATTTTGAGGTTCATCATTTGATACGAACAAAAAGGTATCTCATACCGAAATACGCCAAATACATGATGTAATTAAAACGACTCTTTCTCGAAAACGATTAAGATTAGCGATGTGAATGAAGAGGACTAAATTTTTAGTTAATATTTAAAGTACTTCCTTTTTAGTCAATATTTAAAGGTATGTAAAAACGTTGTCAAAAGTTCTTCTCATACAGGGCGTTGAAAAAAAGGGCTATAAGTGTCACAGCTGGTCCGTCCCTGCAGCTGTGAGTAACTCATAACACTTTCTTGGATAGTAATTTGAAGAGGCTTATCCGGTATACATCATATTAAAAAAAATTTAAATATACCTGGTGGTTCAATAATTATGTGTAAAAAACTTGATTCCATTAGAGCTCCTTTAAAGCCTATACCTCCGAACAAGAGACCTATATGAAAAAAGTTTCTATGAACTTGTAATATCCTTTTCATTTGTTTTTTTTATATCCGGGAGATTATCCGCATTTTCTCCAGGACACTACTCTGTATAGGTATCAAAGTTGTTAAAAAATGTCTGCACTAAACGACGGGCGTAAATCAACCGAATGTGCAGATTCAGTGCGCGGCAGAGGCTGTCGTGCCGATCTTACCGTTCCGAGCTGACCGGTACGAGTCGATTCGGTGCACGCCGTCCTTTATTCTCTCATAATAGTCATATGGAACATTGTACAATTTTAAGACTTTGCACAACGCATATAATGATTCCATAGAAATTTACTTTAAGAAGCATGCAGTTGAAGACAAAGGCATCACTTGCAGAGAGTTTGACGATTACTTTTCTCGAACCAAGAAATGCAACAATGCCAAGTTAAGCTCGGATTAAAATGAGTGAACAATAAAACGATAAATAAAGTCGACAGCTACAATGTTGTTTATGTATATTATTTTCAAGTCATAGCAAAGTTTATTTTTTATAAGGAGAAAGACAAAAATATTTGTGCATAGTGGAAATACTTCAAAAATTAAAACAATAGTTAAACGGAACTAAAAGCTCGTACTTGTTCCGTAAATCCTATAATATTTAAATTCAGCGTTCGTTAGTGGTTATACAGCGCGGTTCTTTAATGTCCAACCACGTGCAATATCTGTGCAAAATTTTTAAAACGCCACCATTTTGTTTTGGATGCGAATAGAAAAGTAATATTCTAGCGCCGTAAAGTACTCAGTAGTACCTTCAAAATTATGTAACGCAAGATCCATAACCCTATTTAATTTTTTTTAAAAAGATGGCGCCCATCCGTCATTTTTCATTAATGCCCCCCATGCTAATTGTTGACACGCTATTTTTTTTTTTACAAAATTTGGGTTTGTCCAATAGGGGAAGGTACAATGACGGTTCTTACTGTCGCAATAACGGAGGTGTGCCATCTTGGTAAAGGCAATTTAATACATAATTCAGATACACCATTTTGAAGGTCCTTTACGAGGCCAGAATATTAATTCTCTATTCGTATCCAAAACAAAATGGCGACGTTATAAAAACTGCATAGTTATTCATCCTTTATTTCATTTACTGTTTTAGAAAAATTAACACAACTTGGCATAGTTTAGTACAAATAAGAGATCTACACTTTCCAGCATATTTCATGGTGCTGAAATTTAAAATGGCGGATGGGCGGCATCTTAAATAAATTGAATAGGATTGAATGGAGCCTTCGATACACCAGTTTAAAGGTCCTATCGAATACTTTACGATCTCAGAATATTGAAATCTTATCTAAAATAAAATGGCGGCTCTTCTACTATTTTTGCTGCTTCTCGAATTTCTGGTGGAGTAGCAGCAAAATCAAATTCCTCATCTGAGCATTTTTCTGTTGTTAAAATAATATATTGTTTAGTGACATGGAAACCATATTCAAAAAAATATATTTAGCATCTTGATGCATATTATTATCTACGTTATTTTATCACCTGCGGTTATTTGAAATTTCTGTCTAATTTTTCAATGGAAAAGTCAAAATGACATTTATCTTTTATTAATAATTTTAATTCAAAATAATAAGAAGTGGATGTTAGATGTGGTTGTAAATAAAATAGTATACAAACCTCGATGAAAAGTTTCATTACGGTCTCCAGATGTAGTTAACTTCGCGGCTTCGCGCCTTGGTAAACTACCGACTCTCTCGACAGGAATGAAACACTTTCCACCTCGGTACGTAATATACTATTTTATGCTTTATGAAATCCACTTTATATTCTACATCTAACGATATATTATACCAATTTTATTCATTAAATGTTTCGGTGAAACTATAATGATGCTCTAGTGACACATTAACCATCTAGGGGAATCTATAATAACTATTTATATGCCAGTCTTGTAGCAGAAGACGCTATTAAATTTAAGGTTTGTTGCAACAGTTAGTATGATTTTTTAATTGTTTGAGATGGTGTTCTTCTATATTATACTGGTTCACATTTCACGCAAGTAATCGCTACCAAAGGGAAGTTTTAAAAGTTTAACGTATTTTAAAACGTCGAAGTATTTGAAAATAAAAATTTTCATGTTTTCCCGAGTGCAATAATAGTTAAAACAGTAACTGTAAACCTTACTTTGCGTAAAGTTTGGCAATGTTTTCCCATTTATGTTTAACTACGGTAAATTAATTGTTGCTTTGGGTAGTTACTAGTTAGTTCCTGTTCTTTACAAATTAAACTGTAGTTCCGAGTTGGCCTTACGTTAACTCTAATCATTTTAAAGATAATTTTATTCATGAAATTTCAGTGTAATGTAATTTCTCTAGTAATATTAAGTTGGAGAAGAGAGAGAAAAATTGTTGGTAATTAGATTAAAAATAGGAAATTTTTAGTTATAATAACATATATCATTAATACGACAAAAATATTATGCCAATGTTATAATTGCAAGCACAAAAATTGAAATCAAGAACATTGTAAGCTCTGAAATTCACACTTGTTAACCTTGACATTTTAGAATCGTCCGAAGATCTTTTTGCATTTTATACATACAATTAATTGACACGTAATAACAATTTAATTGCTCCCCACTTTAAATTAATTAAATAAAATTTCGTTTTTTATCCGGTAAAATGAAAAAGTGGCTCCTCTATTAGATCGGTAGTTAGTAAATATTTTCAACCGCCCAGCGCTCGAAGAGCGAAACACACGACGATTTCGGACGACGGTAAGTAAGGAGATATTAATGATTCACATTGCATCGAGCGCGGTTGGAGGGGTCTCGACCCATCGCACTCCCCCGCGCTCTGCGTGACTTGCGATCGAAAATATTTAATAACTACCAATCTAATAGAGGGTCCACTTTTTCGTAAAATGGGTTTTGCATATAAGAGGATAAGGAACAGAACTGAATTTTTTTAAATTAATTTCCGGGGAGGGGCGAGCATACATAAACTATGTAATCTATGTTATTATTTTGAATTTGTTCACAAATGACAATTTTTCTTAATACACTTTGAAAGCTAACATAACAATGTGTTAAATAAAACAATCAACATTGATACGATCAGACTGTGAATTGTCAATTGAATAAATTTGATTAAGTTGCAATGGGTTTGCCACCAGAGGGTGCTTGATAATATTACCCATTGAAAAATTTCATTCATAACAACAACAGACAGGCAGGCCCGGACTGAATATCCATTAGATTCATATTAGAGTATTATTATAATAAAATTATTATTGAGATAAGTTTTATGCTTTTGTAAGTTTACAAAATTCAATTTGCCAAAATATTTGAGATTATAAGTTTCTGTTATTCTATATTTTAGACTTTCATTATGGATAATAATTATTGTTTATCCAGTTCTTTAGCTGAAACCAATACTCTAGTGTGGCAATAATCACGGTATCGGCTGATGGCTGGCTTAAAGCCCTGGTTTTTATTACATTTCGTTACGATATATTTCGGTAGATTGGAACGGAAAAGTTCGACGTTGGTCATTTGGTCACATGTGTGGTTTTTACTCCAGTACAAGTGCGTGGTTAAAAATGGACGATATTAGTAGATTCATTTGTACAGGGCGATCACGTATTATGTCCCCCCCCCCCCATCTAAACCTCCTTATTTTACGTACTTGAAAAAAATTAAAACGATTGGTATACAAGGTTTTTAAAGTAGTATTTGCAATGGGAACAAATATCATCTAGATCTGTTGATTTACAAGTAGGGTTGGTTTTACTCAATATGATGTTGAGGCCCTTTGTTAGACATCTATATTATAATATGCAACCAAGTAATTGACAAAATAACCGACGAATTATGTACAGGATATATGTATAAGACAACACTAACTTGTGATCGTATGATATTGGTAAATCATAAGAAATTACTGTTGCATACCTTATTAAGGAAATAACACTTTTTGAAGTGACCCCGAATTGCGTAACGGGCCTAGACTAGGCACATTGTATATTCCGATTTATTAATAATAATAAAGTCGGTAAAAATAATGAGCGCGTTTAGTTACGCCGATTCTTTAGCCTGTCGTAGATTTTAATGCCCTATTGACAGTTTGAGGCCTAATTTAATTTGTCAATTTAAAATCGTATTTTTTAATTTAAACTCTTTTATTTTTTGGTTCTTATCGAGGCCCTTTTAAATACGAGGCCGTAGGCTAGAGCCTAGTATGCCTATAGTGATAAATCCGAAAACAAGGAACCGATAACCCGTGTCACTTAATAATGACACACGTCTGGCGGAATACTTTTCGTTGACGTACGTAATTTCGTCGGTATCCAACCTTTTGAATTTGAACGGAGTTTTTCGGCGGCAGATTATTATTGTTGAAAATAGTGATTGCTATGGAAACAAGGAACCGATAACCCGTGTCACTTAATAATGACACACGTCAAGCGGAATACTTTTCGTTGACGTACGTAATTTCGTCGGTATCCAACCTTTTGGATTTATGAACTTTTATTTTATTAACTATGAGTGTAAAATACCATAAACTAGAGTTTAGTGCCTTAGAAGATGAATTGTTGATAGAAAGGGTAAAAGAAAGTCAACCCATATATGCTATAAAATTAAAAACTTTTAAAGGCATACAAGCAGAATATTTGGAAAAAAATAGCGGTAGAATTTGGATCAAATAAAACAGGTAGGTTCTAATTATACAAATATTATATTTATTTATTATTTATTTATTCATTCAGTTATATTATACATACGTCCTTAAATAAGGAAAGTAATATTCATCGATTAAGATATAATATTTTGAATACACGTAACTAGAAACCGATAGGTCATACAATGTTTTAATATTGCAAAGATCTGACGAGTATAGTATATTAGTAGTGAACAGCCTGGGTCTTTTTAGGATTACCTTCACAATATATTATTATTACGTTTTCATGATTAAACACTAGACAACTTTCCACATACGACGATATAAAAACTTACTTTTTATTTCACTTCAAAAAGCTAGCAACATACTAGAGCTCATGTTAAACATTGTTTGTTTTGGTTGGGTCGAACGCACACATGACCCCCCACCTGAATATATATTTAACAGTTTAATTGGTACGATTTACGTGGTGATATTGCCATTGAACACTTCCTGCTTGGCTGTTAAAAAATTGTTTAAAAGTGTCGCGAACTGATCTGGCAGCAAAAGTTGCTCGTCTATTGTTGGTGGCTGATAGTGCTATAAAATTATCTACTGGAAATGTTGGAGTAGAATTCAGGCATTCCTGTGGATATGGAATTTTACTTTTTCTTAACATATTGTGCAAAAGACAGGCAGCAAAAATAATATTATCTCCTGTTTCTAGTTCTTTATAACGGCAAGGGGGGTAAAAACTAAACGCGCTCATTATTTTGACCGACTTTATTATTAATAAATCGGAATATACAATGTGCATATTTTTGGTTACAGGGGGCCCTAGGCCCGTTACGCAATTCGAGGCCCTTATCACTACAAAAACTGTTTTTTCCTTAGTAAGTTATGCAAAAGTAATGTATGTATTATGATTTACTAATATCATACGATTCCAAGTTAGTGTCGTCATATCCTGTACATAATTCGTCGGTTATTTCGTCAATTACTTGGTTGCATATTATTTTTTGCTAATACCCCATATCAATTCAATTGCCATCTTTTTGAAACATTATTGGACAGCTCGCAAAGCACTTTTCTGTTGTTCTTTTTTTGTATTTGAAGCCCAGATCTTTTAAAATGATGGACAAACTGGTAGTTCCAATATCGCAAAGTTCTTTCTTCTTTATCTTTTCAAGAATAGCTTTGGGGGTAATATATTCCTTGGCTTTATACATATCATAAACAATATTTCTAATCGATAGTTTTATCCCTTGGGATAAATTAAAGTTTTAGAATGGAGTCGAACCCTTTTATATGGTCTGTCCAATTCCTCTTCACTCTTTGTTCGAAGTCTTCTTAAGGTCTTATCTGAAATGCCGCAAGCATCAGACGTTCGTTTTTGTCCTGCCAGACAGACACTAACGGGCCCGAGTTATCTTTTTCTAAAGTAAAATAACGTTTCACTTGTAATACCAAACGGCGTTCATCATCTTCTAGGCGTTTGGTCACCTTGCAGAACATTTTCCATAACTTTGCGTCATAACTGCTTTTAATTCACACACAATAATGAAAAACAAACTAAAAGCAAAAAGCATCACTACTTATTTAAAATAGAACATACCATCCTGCAATTGAACAAATTTTAATTATTTCTTGGAAAATAGTGATTATTATATAGATTTAACTATAATTATCCCAAAATAATTAAATTCTAGGAAAAGGTACCTGAGAACATCTTTAACTTATTGAGACAAAATCTTTTTCATTTGATAAATAAAAAAAACTATGAGTGAAAAATAAACTAAATAAAAATATTTATCGCGGTACATAATTCTAAGATAATTTTATTTCGGAACCGCTGATTTTGCTCAGCCGACTACAGTGAACCAGTGGAATGTTTGGTACGATCAAGTATAGCGAAGGTATTGTACACCTGTTTACTGTTTAACAACCTTTAATGATTTAATCCGATATCGGACTTCATAACACGAACAGACTTTAGCTTGCAATCTTACAGACGCCTGCGATGAATTGTGGTTTATTCGGGTTTGTTTGCAACTCGTGTGCGAAATTCTTTTATTTTTTTTTATTCTCGAGCGAATTTTCGTTCTCGATCACCGATGTACAGAAACAAAACTAACTATTGTAGCACCATATTTGTGGGTCAGGTGTGCGAGCATGACTGACGAGCATCTTTTATCAATCAGTTACCATTTTTACATCAATTATTTCTTAACGTTAAAAAAATAATTTCCCCTTATTATTGTTAAAATTTTCTGTATAAAATATCAGTCAAGTCATGCGGTGCATTAGAAAACGTATTCTGGGATTTGGGAAATTCCCAAACACTACAATTCGTCATCAACATACGATGATAAATAAATTCGAGTAGGGAATAAGGGAAGCACGTAGCACATCAACACATCCAAAGTAAATAATATTAAATAAAGTCTACTTCGAAGGTACATTGTACAATTAGTTCTCCCAGGATTTTATATATTTTTCTTTGTATTTTTCGGTCCATTGTAGCAAATTGTAGTCACATACTGTGAAACTTGAATAATTGATTAGGAAATTATGATGTAATTTTATTAAAAATTAATATTGATATATACATTGTGTCCCATGGAATGGAAACAAGCTTATATTTGTCGTATTTTTGAACTGATTAATCCTAGTGCGTACTTTCCTATTATTTAAAATTTTAACTCACAAACTCATTGGAGTGCGAATTATTAGGGTTTTAAAATAATAATTTAAAGTGTAAAGCACCTTTAGCAATTACTTTATTTTAGAAGTCCATTTTTTGACATCCCTTGAACGGACCAACTACAATATTTCAATAAATTAATACAACCAGTTTCGTGCGTATGATCAATATACGAGCGATGAGGAACAAGCTAATTAGTGTTGGGGAAAACTGATGATTTTAATAATCGAGAACTTGATACTCGAGCGATGTTAATAATCGAGGGAATCGCTCGAGCGATTAATCGTTTGAAATGCCGATTCACCAAGCGATGACGTCACCGACTGCTCGACCTGCAGCCTAACCGTTTACATGTGATCAGGTAGGGTATTTAGCAGGCACAGGTATAGCTATAAAATTTTAGTAACCACCAAAAAAATTCCAGAAATTTATTTATTTGTGAATAATTAATTTTTACCACGTGTCTCTGTACCAAACAAAAAAACTGGGAAAAAAACCACCCATATATGTATTTATTGTTCGGGTTTCTTCTTGGTCTTTTTTAACACAATAAGTACTACCAAGAGTTATTTTTCTTCACATCTTTCTCAATCTATGAGCATAAAATAAGTAGATATTTAAAATGGCTTGTCAAATTATTCCACTTTAAATTATCGGATGCCCACTGCCCTTCAAAAATTTAGGATTAGTTACGCTACTGGCAAAATAAGCAAATACGCGTTAGCGGTGTATGACTCATTTTTAAAGAGGTAGCTACTTGTTATATCTGTTATGTTAATTTATATAAGTATTTTTCATTTTTTAAGTCAAGCGATAACAAATACTCAAAAGAATGCCGACCTAATGTAAACAAATAACTAAAGAACATCAATATGATAGGTTGGTGAATCATTTTTATTCTCTCTCTCTCTCTCTCTCTCTCTCTCTCTCTCTAGCCTACAACCCAGGGTGGGTCTTCGCTGACTTTACAATTTGCCTCCACTTGCTGCGGTCCATCATAAGTTCCTCTGGTCGCTGGATATTTAGGCTTCGTAAATCCGCCGCAATATTGTCTTTCCACCGCATCCTTGGTCTTCCCAGCGGCCGCTTTCCTACCGGGGTCTCTTCCCATACCATCTTGACGACACGTTGATCTTGTCTTTTAACATGGCCGGCCCATCTCAATCTCTCTGACTTTATTATTTTCACTATATCTGGCTGGTTATATAGTTCTTGTAATTCCCTGTTAGTTCTAATTCTGTATTGCTGTGTGGCGTTGTCCTTGACTGGTCCATATATCCTTCTAAGAATTCTTCGTTCTGCTATTTTCAGTCGGTTCTCATTTTGTTTCGTCATCGTCCATGTTTCACATGCATATGTCATTATAGGTCTTATACCTGCATGGTAGATTGCTATTTTTGTAGACGAATCATTTTTATGACTAAGAAGAATGTGTTGATAAAACACCAGGGGTTGTTTTTGTAAGCTTTTATTTTTGAGTTGTTGTGTTTATGTAAAAAAAAATGTTAAAATTATATCCGTTAATTTTTTAATAGTTACAATCCGAGACCTAAACTATGCCGCTGGCTAGCCAGTTAACACAAAACTTTACAAAATCCATGTCGCGATGAATCCACCGGATCTCGAATCCACTAATGGATTTGACATACTTTTTTGTATGCACCTTCTCGTTTATATGCCTTTAACCAAGACGTATGTCGTATCAGCCTTCTGAGCGTTAAACTCGAACATCGTCGATCGGCATACTTCGGGTGGCGCGGCACGTAGATCGAAGTTCAGATATCCAGTGGCGAGAATTTTCGAATTTTCCCTGGAATTTATAACTAGCGTATTTTCTATCGAGCGAAAACCTGTTCGAATATACGAGCAGTTTTTTAACTCGATCACACGACAGCGGTATATTTCCGTTGGCGTCAAGCGAAACTCGGGTATCGAGTGAAAGGTAATAAATTACAAGCGACGGCTTTCGCCTGAATATATAACTCGAGCGGTTTTTTTAATAATCGAGCGATGTCGGTTGTTTCAATAATCGAGTAATCAAGCGATTTTTCGCTCGAGCGATCACAACGTTAAAGCTAATAAATATTGACTGTTTCACTGCTTCATCGAAAAAATATTATATGTTAATAGCAGTGGCGTATTGTATTTTCAGCTATAAAATTAAATTTTGTTCAGGATATCCCATTTTCGACACTTTTATAAGATGTAATTGTTAGTGCTATCAAAAAAGTAATGTAGGTGTCAGGTGCTCCTTTTGGGTGTGTTATATATTTGAGAAGAGAATTTAAACTGCTATATTTTTAGATTAAAATATACAGGGCGTTCCAATTAAAAAAATGAGGTTAGGTCTGATAACTTTTTTATATTACCCCGTATACTTATTCTGAAAACGGCAGATTATTCAGCAATCATTATAAAGAGACTTCTGTATAAAATATTTTTCTGTAATCTCCTTTAACTAAGAAAATATAGGGTAATGTTTATATCATCCACCGTATCTCTTAAGCGAGTGAAAATTTTCGAATTTTGATTTTACCATTTTAAGTTTGACCCAAAAAGAGCACATGACACCTACATTCTTCTTCTTTGATAGCACTAAGATTTACGGAGATACCCTATAAAAGTAACGAAAATGGGACATTTAATAATTTATCCTTGCAATGTGAAAAATTGGGAAAGACCGGCGTAAATAAGGAAATTGCTGCTGAATTCACTGACCATGCAAATAAAATATTCTGTACAAATCAACGCGAAATTATTCCCATTGAAAAAATAAAATATTAGATGTCGTATGTATAAAATTTTCTTTATAGTAGAAAGTATAGTACGACATTGCTTTTGACGTAAAATATTTCATTTAGATTAAATAGTTAAATAGTCAATATATGTGGTAATTAGGTAGTTCCTTATCGCGCGAATTTCAAATGTAGATGTTTTTAAAAAGAAATGAACATAAAATTGGTCCTACCCATGCCACTGTTATGTCAATTCATTGAAATTTTGTATTTGGTCATTTTGAGCGATGCCAAATCGACTTCTAGGATCATACGTAGTATGATTTGGCTTTGGGTGACAGTAACCAAGTCGAATTTAACGCTAAGAAAACCCAGGCAGCAGTTTTCTCTAAAAAGAATAACATTCCAGAACCGGATATAGTCATGGCAGGACCTGCAATTCCACTGGCTCCATCTATTAATATAAGGTTCGCAAGTTGGTGTATAAATTCTATATCCTGAGGGAAATTTTTAAAAATCCTTGGTGGAATCTATGCTGCGTTATAGTATCCTGGCTTGGGGAGGGACCTATAAGGATATATTAAAGCCATTGCAGAACTACATTCTGAATGTAATTCATAAACAAGGTAAACTATATACTACCAGTCTATTGTATAATGAGAAAATTTTCAATGTACAAAAATTGTATATCTTATTACATGTATAAAAATGAAAAAAAAATAGATCATGTTCATCAAACAAAATGTAAATAGACCCTTAATAATACCAGGGAGCCATAAAAATTTAAATCTAAAATCTTTTAATCATTTGGCTCCAAGATTGTATAATATTTTACCTACAACTAAGTATTAGAAGTATAAATCGAGTTAAGAGTTTTAGTAATAAATGCAGAATGTTTATATTCGAGAATGCTCAAATATTAGAAAGAGCACTTATGTAACGTAAATTATAATGTAATGATTTAGTAAAGATTAAGAAGTATAGTATTGTTTTGCACAAACAGGCATTTAGTTGCTGAAGTGCAAAAATAAAAGTAGAATGAGATTAGACAATAAGTAATTCTAATTTGTAAAATAATATCAATGTAAAGAAAGTAGTAATATACACGGTGTTGAAAAAAGGTCGGTACCCCGGAATAACTCCGGTGCATCGCATTGCAGTGGAAAATGTCTGGGTAAAAAGTTGTTTGGTTTTGAGGGAGGAATAGTTTGCAATTTAAACCACCCCCCACCTCTCAATGCTCGGGCGTGGGTGGGGGTAAGTTAAGTTTTTAAAATGGAACCCAATATTTTTTTATTGGCGTATCGTGTTCTCCGACCAAAAATAAACATCTTTTGTCCGAATAATTTTTTTTTGGAATACAAACAACTTTTTCCTCGATTATTTTTTAGTACAAGACAGAGAAAAAGAGTATTTTTTTTACATGTGCGCCGAAAGTGCCTCTTTTCATGCATGTTCACTTCACCGAAAGTGGCGTTTTTCAAGAGAGCGGGCGGGAAAGTATCGAAGCGGGCGGGAAAGATTTTTCCCGCCCGCTTCGAGTCACCATGTGCTCATAAATAAATAAAACCAGAATTGTCGGTACGGGATTTGAACCCGGGACCCTGAGATCGGCAGGCGGACACTCTACCCACCGAGCCATACTACAAGCGATAATAAATAGCGGATTATATATAACTTAAATTGACAGTTAATTTTTCAAAGATGTTTTAGAAAAATGTCTGAAGAATTTCTTTATTTATATGGCCTCAAAGACTCGGGCACTTGTAAAAAAACCAGAAAAAAAACAGAGGTTTGACGGGATTGGAACCCGGGACCCCCAGATCACAACGCGAACGCTATACCATTAGGCCACCGAGCCTATATGTCAAAAATAATAAATAGATATTTACATTCTTCACGCGCGAGTGTTTTCATGTCATCTTGACAGGACTGGAAAACTGTCTGAAGAATTTCTTTATTTATTTGGCATCAAAGCTTCGGAGCACTTGTAAAAAAAAATACGGTACATATCTCGGGCCGTCGGAGGCTTTTCCGGACTCGTGCGGTGGCCTCCCTCACCTTCGGCTCGGTCGGCCATCTCCGCATCTCGTCCGTAAAAGCCTCTTTTCGGCCCTTGATACGTAATGTACTATTCCGTGATAAAACTTGATTTCCGCACGGTTCTGATTTTGTCTTTCTCATCGTGATTATTGGTGAAGGATGGGTCCGAATAAAAAAATGTTTCGAACAGAAGATGTTTATTTTTGGTCGGAGAACACGATACGTCAATAAAAAATATGGGGTTCCATTTGAAAATCTTAACTTACCCCCACCCGCGCCAGTGCGTTGAGCGGGTGGGGAGTGGTTTAAATTGCAAACTATTCCTAATTCAAAGCCAAGCAACTTTTTCCCTAGACACTTTCCGCTGCAATGCGATGCACCGGAATTCACACCCTATATATCTATCTATATTAATTTGCTGAGCAACAATCTGGGAGGAAATATATCTTAGCATAACCACGTTGTGGTAATCTCCAAGGTTCTGTTCTGCTCTCATGTCTGGAGCTCTACACACCCAAACATACTCTTGAGCTACTGGATTCCATCGAAAGGACAGCCATTCGTCTGATCGGAGACCACGAGCTGACGAAGAGCCTTGACAGCCTGGAACATCGAAAACAGGTTGGTGATTTGACTCTCTTTTACAGATACTTCCATGGAAAATGATCGGCTGACGTTGCCCTCTCAATTCCGCCCAGAGCGGTGAATAGAAGAAATACACGACGAACCACTGCCGCCCATCCATATGTGGTTAAGCTTAATACTCATTATTTAAAAGTTCTTTCATCTAGAGGACGTCATCCTTATGGAACGGCCTTGACGAGGTCGTGTTTCCCGAGTATAAAAAAAAAAATACGTAACACCCCAAGATTTAGAACAATCAAGTCGGAAATACCGAAAATATAAGCTGGTTTCCATTATAAATGGAACACAATGTATATTAAATTTAAAACCAGGTAGAACTATGTTTAAAATGCATCTTCGACATATTCCTTATTTAATATTTTGCCGTAATATTAGTCTACTTTGAATGTACTACGTGCTCACCTTATTCCCTACTCTAATTTAGTTGTCGTCGTATATTGACGTCAAATTTCACTGTTTGGGAATTGCCCAAATCCCACAATATGTTTCCTAATATACCGCTTGGCTTGACTGCTTGATATTTTATAAATACAGGGTCATTCATGGTGAGTTAGAAGATCTCGAGAACTACGAAAAACATTTGATTGAAGTATTGTTAGTCGCTATAAAAGATGCCAGTCTTTTTAATAAAGATATTTTGATGTATCTGTCACTTCCAGTCATACGGGAAGTCGATGTATTCTTGTTTATTTTAAGTGAAACACCCTATTCAGGGTGTTATGGAAATGACGTATTATATTTAAACCGTCAATTCCTGAGATGAAGACAAATTGAACAAAAATATCCTTAAATGGCGCTTTCAATTCATTCAGCGGTAAAAATAACCTGATGTTAAACCAGAAAAACCCGTGTTGCACTGCGATACATGTAAACAAAGAACGAAGTCTAACCAGTGTTGTCATATTATGTACACCTTAAACTCTTTACACAAAATACAATAATTTAAACGCTTTTCCATTCTGTAATACCGTTTTGTACAATTAATTTACGAAAACTTACTACATACAATGCTTTTTACATTAAAAAGATTACAAATAATAATTTTAAACAAGTTTAAAATGCCCAACTACGTAACTAGGTCAAATGCCAATGACCTTTTGACATTTGAGTGATTCCTCATTGTGTATTTTTTAAAGCAATTTTATTTAAGCACACACACACACACACTTACCTTGTCGGTTTTGTTTCAAAATTAGTGTCACGATGTCTACAAATTACCAAAACGTTTTAGTAACAACAGCGGCACATAACCTACTTAACGAAAAACACTGGCCGCACTGCACGAATTGAAATGGGGCGTTGTGTTTATTAATATCTTTTTTCTCGCGTAGATTTGTATGCATTTTGTTCTGAACTGACTTAACAAGACACATTTTTTTATAGGATTTCTTCGAATTAAAAATTACATGACACGACCATCCAATCGAACGAACTAACGTGGAACTAAAGAGTAGAGATGGGCAATGTTTAATAGTCGATACGAACGAAGATGTTTTTCCTGCATTTTAACCTGTGACCCGCGCATTCATTAAAAAGGTTGGAAATAAATAAATATCTACGATAACAATTTATAATTCTCTTTCACTGCTGTAGGTACCAATAAAGATTAAAAAACTTGTTATTCGCTGCTCTGCTGCTCTTTTTCATTCCAGACGCTTAAAAAAATTAAATCGACAGCAGACAGATTTTACCCCATTTCTACTCGGTAGAAATTAAGGTAGCGCCATCATACGGCAACTTAAAGAAGTAAGACGAAATGTATAATTTTATATTAGTTTCTGTAGTATAGTTAAGATATGTTTTAATAGAGGGCGCCATGCGTAAACATGTATAAAAAAAGTGTCGCAGAGAAGGTCAGGTTGTTACTTACGCTTTTACTAAATAAAATGTTTATAAAAGTGTTCAATATTTAATCTTTTAAAATTCAATAGTTTTGTCGTTTGGCTTGTCAAATGTCTATTGTACAGAATCAGCGTTTTTATTATGTGTATCTACTAAGTATTGCCAAATATCGTGTTGAAATGTGCTTCTGTTCGCGAAACCTGTGACCTGTGTAATAAAACCTAATAATCTGATAGTGTCTCTAGAATAACTGATATGTTTGTGCCTGGAGGCACATATCCTGCCAGCAAGGGTCAATTTGTGTCCTATCCCCTATTTGTGTGTTTTTTATAAAGTAATGCATTAATGTGTAGTGATTTTGTGTGCCTATCTTCAAGAAGTTAATTTGAAACTCGTGGGCGTCTGTGTGTTTCTTTAAGTGATTTAATGCAATTTGTTGTGTTTTACTATATGTTTTTTTCTCTCGACGATATGCCGGTTGTTCCGATAGATTGGAAAGAAGAGGCCGAATGGGGTTTAGTGGGTATATAAGCTTATTATGCAGTTGCACACTATCTTCAGGGCACGTGATGAGCATAAAGCTTGTCCCATAGAAGAAAAAAAAACAAATAGCTGAAGATTTTTGTGCCCTAGATTACCTGCTAGTGTACTGGAACTTGGATTCCATTTGGATACTAGGTAAACAAAATATAATTTTTTTAAGAATTTAAAATTTTTAAACAGTTTGGCAACATTGTGCCTGAACATCTGTTGATTACACAGCTGGGCAATGTAATATGATAATATATTATTGTGCCGCGGAGTGACCTGTGGGTTTATGGATGAATTACCCCACTTTTTAAACGTTCGATTTAAAAAAAATATGTAGCGCTTCTCTCCGAAGAGTCACCCATTTAAATATAATACGTCATTTCCAGAACACCCTGTATATTGTTATATTTTTAGATTCTACGCAAGATTCTACGCAAATTTCTTATATTATATCATATATCATATATATAGCGATTTTGCTGCCGAATTTAAGTTTAGTTACTCATTGTTGGCTATGATGGCGTTGAAAAACAGTCAAATGCTCAAGAAATTTATCATGTTGTCACTTGCCATTTGAAAAGTATTGTCGAGGCGCTTAAATTATACAAACGAAGATTATTTAAACCTAGTTAGTATTTATGGAGAATGTAAAGTAATATCAAGATTATGGGACATATTTATTTCTTTAGCATATGACTGTTCTTTAATACCGTCATAGCCAACTGAACTTAAAGTCCGCAGCAATATTGCCATGTAGATATATTAAATTGGCATATTTCGAAAACTAGAAATTTTCTGATTAGACAACCTTATACAAACTTATTTTTATTTTTAATGTAGACTTAGAATCTTGCGTAAAATCGAAATGTAGGGTGTTCCATTTAAAATGAGCAAGTTAACCCAGACTTTCGGTATAACCGGAAGTAACAGATACGTCAAAGTATCTTTACTAAAATGATCAGCATCTTTTCTAGCGATATTTCAAACAAATATCTTTTTTAGTTTCTTACAAACTATGGAGCTGTAACGGCTGTTTTAACATACATGTTTTCCGTCGATGTTTGTCACGTTCATTTTACGCGACTTTAAAAAAAAAACACAACAAGAGTAGGGGGGGGGGGGGATATGATTGAATTGAATTGACTGCTGAAGTGAAATAATTAATTTTACTGTTCACCAGTTCAGTCACTCTCGTAGGGCACAATACTCGACTAGCTCCTGCTTGGTAGAGTGGTCGTGGGTCAAACAGTGCTATAAAAAGGGGCGCCACCCGCTTTGCGCCTGCCCTATGCGTCTGAGAGTGACTGATGGACGATTGTCTCCTTCAAAACGGGAAAACCTTAGTACCTGAACTAGACCAAGAAAAAAAAAACTAATTACTCCAAAACAAACATATTTGGTAAGTTTTATTAACAAAGAAATGACTATAAAAAACATGACTACAAAAGAAAAGTAAAAAGATGGCGAAAAATAAAGCTATCACTGAGCAGCTATCACATGAGCAGATTCACGCATTCACTTGACCTACTAAGTGCACGAACGTGTCTGAATGCCTGAACCTACTCTGTGACTACAGCTGGCATTAATTACAAACGCCGGACGGACCCCTAAAAATATTCCTTAACCGACCTCAATGTCAGATTATTGACACTCCCGTGTTATGTGGGGCTTTTTCATTTACAATTGACAAAAAGCAACGATATGCAACGAAATTAAAACTGTAAGCATTAGCCCTATGTACTTAAGACAATAACTCTTAATGAAGGATATAAAATTCTACCTTTTCCCTTCATACGTATGTCGGTTTACAGTGTGTAGATTTCAATGACATTGATTCCGCAAAATATCAAATAACGAAGATACTAAAGGAAATAACGTAACTATGCCTCCTCACTCTGAGACGTGGGTGATAACATTATTTAAATTTGTGAATACTAGTTAAAATAAAGAAAATAAAATCAAGTGACTTGCCGAGTCCAAGGGCAGGTCATCAGCTCAGATGGGACAGGGAACCCCACACGTCAGGCTGAATCCATGGAGGTAGCTCCATATATGACGTAGTGTCTTACGAGATCATTGATTGTAGGTATTGCTGCGAAGCCGGTACTTGGCTACTCGTGTCCGGGATATAGCTACGTTGACCCAGGTAAGTAAGTCATACACTGATAAGGTAGTCCGACAGGAAAGAAACGCGAAGAGAAATATAGAAACCAAAAAAGAACAGGAGAGAGAGGAAAAGAAAAAAGACCTGCAAAGAACAAATCTTTTACCAACTGAACGGCAATAATATGCATATATATTTTATAACTATTGTGTGAGTGACTTTAGATTATTAAAATAAAAGAGAAAACAGGTTTTAATACAGTTAAGTTAAATCAAAATTACTGAAATAATTAGACCATAAAGAATATTCGTTACCTTAGATCTTGTGTGGCCTTTTCTTAGAAAATCGTAGCACTGCTTACGTTTTTGTTCTATAAAACCAACTTATGTTGAACAGGATTAGTTTACTCCCATTATTAGAACACACAAAACGTGCAGCACTCTAAAAAATCCGCGAAAGCGTCACATGGACATAATTATGTTGCTTCTTCAAAAGCTAAAACCCATGTGATCAAGAGATTCTACGATCTTCCAGATAAAAAGGCAGAAAGATAAAAAATCGGAAGTTGCCATATTTAAATTTGGTGGAATTTAGGTACTATATTGTTGTGGTACCATTGGGTACTTTCAAATTGACACTTTTGACAACCTAGACACCATGGTTCCAATTATAAATTAACTTCTTTAAAACATTGTATTTAAAATATGCATTATCTTGCCTCAACACAGCAAAATCAGGTTGGTAAGAGATTCTAATACTTGCAATCTAGTTCACTGATACCTTGATCAAATTTTACTTGTGATTCTTAACCGTAATGGTTTGTTTTGATTTTCAGACCCGAAGAACTGAACATATACAATGATGATTTTCTTGAGCACCAAGTATAGAACCATTCTAAATCATGCCCACTATACACTATACAGTACAGCACATGGAATAGAGAGGCTAGGATAATTAGTAGCTCAATATAGAAGGTTTCTAAACACAAAGGTAAGTTCGATTCCGAGCAGTTCTTAGTAGTTGCTAGGTTTTCTATCCTTTATCATATTATAACTATAATTTTATTATTTTAGGTGTCCTATACTGGAGAGAGAAAATTAAATTGGATTGGTACTTTGCACAAAAATGATCTGACAAGGAGAGATATGAAAATTTATTATTAAATGTTTTCTTAGTTTAACCTGTGAATGAAGTTATTAAATGATATGACAAAAAAAATAAACGAAGACTTTACTTTCAATTGGATTTAGGTGAGTTTTTAACTTATTAAAAATATTTAAAGGTCGTGGCCAAATAAAATCGTAACATGTTAGACGGCGTATATGACTGTCAGCTGCATTGCGCCATGTTGCTGACCCGTAGGTTAGCTGTGGTCTGGCTACGGCTTTTATAATCGTCAGCTTGGTTTTTGGTTCCATCGCTCTCTTAGGCCCGATGAGAAAGAACAGTCTATGCATTAGTTCTTTTGTCTTCTTTATTGCTTTATCTAAGTTGTTGATGGTGTGACTCACTTGTCCATTGTTATATCTCAGTAGGTTGCTTCTTTGAACCATTCTATCTCCCCATCTTCAATGACGACGAACTAAGCGTCTTTTTTGGAATATCATTACCTACCTTCTGACCGTTTATCTTGTTTACCTAACCATTAAAAAAGACTTAACTTATATTAATGTTGCTTTATCCGCGTGATTTTTTCAGTCCCTTGTTCATTGTTATCCCTAAATAGGTTCCTTCTTTGGGCCATTCTATCTCTTCATCTTCAATGACGACGAGCTAAGCGTCTCTTTTAGAATATCAGTGCCTTGCTCTGATGACCGTTTATCTTGATTACGTAACCATTAAGAAGACTTAACTTATATTATAAGTTATATTGTCAACAAGTAGATAGGGCTTATTTATCTTGATAGTTCCATTCAATTTGAATTAGTATTTTGATCTATAATTGTGCTCATTGCTACAAAAACAATACGTACTGGTTTCCCGACGTTTTATTCCTTAAATTGACCATCTTCATTAAAATACCCCTAGTACGTTCCTATAATTTACTCTTTTTTTTTAATTCGGTATAATTCAAAAATGTAAAACTCAATGCCTCTTTGAAAAGTCTTAAGAAAGTGTTGGCTTTAAGAGTAAAATTTTATTGATATTAATAAAATAAATTACTTCGACTTACGCTAAGTAGAAATTATATACAACTACAATTTTGAAATATAAAAAACAGTAGTAGTACGTAACAACAATAACAATTAAAGACAGAAATAGCAATAATAGGGCATTTTACTGAAGATGGTCAATTTAAGGAACAAAACGTCGGAAAACCAGTAAGTGTTGCATACCACTAAACATAGATCTCTGTCCTCTTTCATAATTTAAACAAAATAGTCCAGACCCGTATTTAAAAAAATTAAGTTGGTGATGGTTTGAGGGTGAAAATTTTATATTTTCGAAAATATTTTGAAAGTACTATTTTTCTTCTTTTATTTTTTTTTGTTTCCAAAATCCCAATGGTGAAGGTCGAACTTGTAACACCCTCTATATTATAGTAGAAACCAATAACGTAAATATAACATGAGCTGCAATATATTGAGGAACTTCTGTAAAACAAACACCTTCTGCACACAAGCTGGATACTTTATTTAATATTGAATATTCTTGCTGGGACAATATTCTATGTGCTCTCCTTATTTCGTATTCATATTTATCTGGATCTGAATGTTAACGTGAAATTTCAAAAATACCGCAAAGGTTATCGAAGAAGATCCACTGTTCATGAGGACATTGCGTCAATATACACTACGCCAATTAATTACCGAATATACAAGAATTCACGACCTAATTAATAATGAACCAGTTTTAATAAATTGTTTAACTGATTACTAGATTCTAGAGGTGTGGACAGAGTAGTTTACTATCCGATATGTTTAATTGTACGGGGTAGTGCATAAAATCTAGATGCAAGTAAATTTTCTATTATTTAAATTTTACAGATCTTAAATGAAATTTAAATTTAATTTATATTTAAAATAAACCAATTGCCGATATATCTGGGTTAGACACTAGAACGAAAGAATCGCTATGCCACTCGAGGTAACAAAAAAAATTACAATTTCTTTTAAATACGTTATACAACGTGTTCAAGATAAGGAGGGCCAGTACGAAGTCGGTTAAATGGAGGTAAAGCTGCGCATTTATGTGCCGTAGTTCCGGAGATATTCGGAAAACCCGAAATTCTGAAAAATCGTTCTATTGTTTTCCTGGGTTTTTTTGAGATCGAATTCTAAATTAAATTGAACTTTTACATTGCCACTTTTTCCGCTCTATCTAACAGCGTTAGCGTCTTCGAAGGGTCATTATCAACTTTATTTTTTTAAATACGGTACTGTTTTTCTGATATTGGAATTTGATAGTTTTTTTTCTTCCGAATGCCACGATGTATGACACATTGTGGTTTAATGACGTTTCGAGGATTTTTTGAACAACATCAGGAAATTTTAGGATACGGTCCTGCATTTCTCCTAATTTTATAAATAATATCGTTATGTTATAATTACTTATGTTGGACTAGTTCAATAAATAACAAATACTTTAATAATAAACCACAAATAAGTGAACAAAATACAGAAACATTATTTCAAACTTCTGTTGATTTGGGATTTAAAAGAAAAGTAGGCGCTTGAAACAAAAAATTAAGAGATGGTGACGCGTGATTTGTTTCACTTGACATTCCCATTATGATCGTTTGATAGCGTTTTAAGAGGTTTTCTATTTTCCAGAAATATGGAACATAAATTTACAAATGCTGAAAAGTTTGATATTCTATCGCATGTTTTATTTTATCTCAAAAAAACTGTTATGTGGCAGTTAGAAGATGTTATTTGTGCTTAGAGAATAACGGAAATCATTTTGAACACCTGATTATGTAGTTCCTTACTTTTTTCGTTTTTCGTTTTATTACTGTTTTGGAATGATTTTTGTTCACTTATTTGTGGTTTATTATTAAATTATTTGTTATTTATTGAACTAGTCCAACATAAGTAAAAAATTTACAGCATACTTATGAGATATTATTTATAAAATTAGAAGAAATACAGGACCGTATCCCAAAAATATCCTGATGTTGTTCAAAAAACCCTGGAAACGTCATTAAACCAAAATGTGTCATACATCGTTCCAATATCAGGAAAACAGGACCGTATTTAAAAAAATAAAGTTGATAATGGCCCTTCGAAGACGACTCATCGTATTACAAAACAACGCTGTTAGATAGAGTGGAAAAAGTGGCAATGCAAAGGTCAATTTACTTTAGCCAAAAGCCAGGAAAACATAAAACGATTTTTCGGAATTTCGTTTTTTCCGGATATCTCCGGAACTACTCGCAATTTTAAAACTTTCTAAACGACATATTATTAGGCACGTAAATGCGCAACTTTACCTCCATTTAACCGACTTCGTATCTATACGCTTTCCGAGATCCCTGTACTGGCCCTCCTTATCTTGGACACGTTATATTGTCGAAAAACTGCTTCGTAAAGAATCATGCGACTGTATCTGATGATTTTGGCAATAATGTTAAGTAAGTGAATTAAATTAATAGATAATTGAGTAATACTCTGTATTATGGACTGTATTAGTTCAATAATTTTTATTTTTAATTTCGCAAAAGCCAAAGATGATAAAATGTCGCATTCATTGTTTATTACACGTTTTTTCGACTCGATACAACACATTTAAAAAAATGGTGATGTCTTTGTTACCTAGAGTGTCATGGGCCCAAGGATATTACATCAAAGAGGACCCTACTCTGATTCATAATCTTTGAAGAATACATAATTCACATTCTTTTTTGACACTTGAAATCATTTTTCTATTATTTTTATTTTTTCATCTAGATCACTATGATGGAAAATGGTTTACTTCTAAGCCAAATTCTTGATAAAAATGCAGTTCATAAGTTTTAAATTTTTTATACATGCTTAACTTTTTAAGCAACCTTTTTCCCAGGAAACTCAATTTTTTCAAATGGAAATATAATGGTTAATTCGTGTGAAAAGATAGAACACTTTTTTTCCAACAATTTAATATAACACAGCCTTATTTGAAGTTAAAGTTAAAGTAAAGATAATTTATTAAAAATATCAATTCATGACAAAAAAATACAAGACGCGCATTTATCTAGGTACCCATGACGCCATAATGCTAACAAACAAATGAAAGTAATTATCGGTCATAATTCAAATTTCGCTTAGAAGTGAACAACCATTTTAGGGAATTCATAGCAAACTAGATGAAGAAATACTTAGGAAGAAAAGAGATTTAAAGTGTCCAAAAGTGACGTATTGGGTTTCGTTGAATTTAAAATGGTGTTCTGAATCGATATAAACAAAAATATACTGGGTGTTCCATTTAAAAATCGAGAGTTAAACTAGAATACATTTCTTTGGTTTCAAAGATTTTTTTTTGTTAGGCGTTCTAAACGTAGAAACAAAAAAGTAATAAGAAAAAGCGTCAGGTAAAACATATTTTTATTTATTTTTTAATTTCACATAAACTTTTAGAAAATCAAACAGTTTTTTAGTGTATAAGTACAGTATTTAAATATAAAGTTCATTCTTCTATTCTTATTAGCAAAAACTGTATCAATAAAAGACTTTTATTGCTTCAATATTTTGATCCAAACCAAAAAGAGCTAAAGTTATTTTTGAATATTCCAACATCAAACTATTCATTTTAACGAAATAACTTATTAGAATATTGGTACAAATAAACGCACCTCGAATTACTGCATATATGCAAGTGCAAATGGGCAAAGGCGCACTCCAAAAGTGTGCGCCTTTTCCACTCAAAATCGCGATATCCCCGCTATCTCCCGCCTCCTGAAGAGAAACTGTATGGCCCGTCTACATGAGCGCATATGCAACCATTCCTCGTCATCAATCTAATGCTACTTATAAGTTTTGTTTGACGGTACGATAAAATATTAGGACGGTTCGGACTTCATACGATAGATAATATTAAATGAAGATGAATTTTTATTAATTTTTTTAATTATTTTTGCTCATGTGCTCCTATGAACAAACCGCCACTGCATACAAACCCACCAAATTATGTTTCTGTAATTTAAATAATAAAAAAGTTATACTTTATATTTTATTACCTGAGTAGATTTATCACAAATAAACATTTTATTTGCAATTTCACAACAGAGGTGTAAAAGTTAAAGATACAACGCGCCGAGCAAAACTACCTCGATGTTGAAAACAATTGCTTTTCCCATGTATTTAAATAATTTAAAATACCTAAATTGCAAAACTTGTTGGCTTTAATTACCTGTTACGAGTGTTACGAAATAATATGCACTACCTACCAGTGTAGAGGAACGAACGCCAACAATAGACTAGAGTGACTAGACTATAGAATATTATATTTTATGAACCGAGTCGTAGCCGCGATCTACAATTGAGGAACTAGTAGATTTCATTACCAGTCCGGCAATAAGGACTGTTTCATGCGCTCGTTACGTGTGATGGTGCATCCGAACGCTGCTGGACGTAATGCAAGAACGGAATAGTATATTACATCACTAGGCTCGAAAGTGCTACTTTTACTGCCGGGGCGATAGTACTGCCGAGGCGCAGCCGAGGCAGCACTATCGCCCCGGCAGTGAGTAGCGCTTTCGAGCCGTGTGATGTATACTATTTTTTATGCTCCCTAGCCCTAAAGTGTATACTTTCAAGCCGCGTTTCCGGCCCGAAAAGTGGTACTTTCGGGCCGGAAACGCGGCTTTAGCCCGAAAGTGTCTACTTTCAAGCCGCGTTTCCGGCCCGAAAAGTGGTACTTTCGGGCCGGAAACGCGGCTTGAAAGTAGACACTTTCGGGCTAGGGAGCATGAAAAATATATTGATGAACGATATTTTTTATTATACTTGCCTTGGAACAACATAAACAAAAAATATAGGAAGTGAATTATTACAATTTTTACTTTAATTTTATTTTATTTTAAAACAGTGCAAAATAACAACTAATTACATAAAGTTAGGTAACTTTAACAAATATCAATTTTGGCCGGTTCCAAGACCATTTAATTAATAAATAGATAGAATTGTTTTTATTCTGTCAGAATCATACAATGTTTTAAACAGTAATCAATGATGACAAGTCTGTGCTGAGAGTCCAAAAATATACCGCCTGCGTTTGAAACCGAAAAGTATAATATTAACCCAAACATCAAATTGCAATGTTTTAAGGAAATCACAGTGGCAACGTTGTATGTTCATTTCTACCTACTGGCGTAAAAATAACCCCTGAAGTTTAATATTTTTATTCATTTTCGTCGGCAGTGTTGTTATCGGTTTATCGCTTCTGCTATTGTGATTGTTTGTGGTCTATTGTGTTTTTGGATTAATTTTCAGTGTTTTTTCGAACTAAAACTATTATTTATTAGCCATCTACAAAGCAATGGTGTAGCTAATTCTATATTTTAAGTAAATATTGCAAATATATAGATTTTTTCTTCATATTATTTAAATTTCTGTAAAAAATACCTATAACGGTTAACTCGAAATTATCTAAACGTGCACCTTATTACAGCGTTGCCATTTTTTAAAGCTACCTTCTTCTAACTGATTTGAAACTGTAGAACTGTGTATGATTATAAATAAATGGTGTTTTATGAATGGAATGTTTTGTCTCCCCTTTTATATTATATGTTTATTACCGGTTCCCTTATTATTAAAAAAACATCTTTATTGTACGTATTATCGTTGATACTTGCATTTCATTTTGTTGAACCATAGATGTTGAAGCGAATGCTTTGTTTTTCTGATTGAATGTTGCAGATTTTCTATTTTTCAAATGAAAAGGGTGAAGCTTCTGTGATACTTATATTTTTCATTTTTATGCAGATTCTTCTATACTGGGTGGCAACTATTTAATTCACCCCTACAGGTATCTTTTGAACGGGAATTTCTACGAAGGTGGTTAAATTAGAGGCAATGTGCTAAAATAAAGCCGCGACAGCTGGCTTATACTCACTGCTTTATGCCAATTTGTTAAATCTAAACTAAAATAGCAAAAGGAAAAAATAATAAATATTATTTTTTAAAAAGCCGCCATTTTGTTTTTAATACGAATAGAGACACAATATTCTGGAATGGTAAAGTACTCGATAGAACCTTTAAAATGACGTATCTCACGACCTCATATCCAATTAAACCTTTTTTATCAAGATTGCGCCCATCCGCAATTTTGAATTTGAGCACCATGAAATATGCTAGAATGTGTAGCTCTCCGATTCATACTATACTATGCCAAGTTGTATTTAATTTAATTTAAGTCGGTAAATGAAATAAATGATAAAAAATTGTGTCACGTTCAGAAGATTTCTTACCTTGAAAGGTAAAAAACATCAATGATTTATAATTTCCGCTTATTTAAACAGAGATTTTTTTACAGATCGTCGTAACAGTCGCCATTGTGAAATAGCTTGACAGAATCGCGCTAACATTTATGAGCATACTATACGAGATATTAGCTTCCAAATGATGTATCACAAGCTGTATGTTTACATTTAAAAAAAAAGATCGATGTCGTCATATCTTTGACAAATGATGACATTGACATATTTAGAACTAAATTGACGTGTAAGTGTGTTTTCCCCAAAAGTTACAGGTTAAGGCTATATTAATTTTATTCTGGACTTCCAAAAGTTACAGGTTAAGGCTATATTAATTTTATTCTGGACTTCTGGGCAACCCTGTATATGAAATAAATCAGCATCGTTGCAATTACATATCAATAATTAATTATATTAATTATTAATTTTCAAATGAAATTTTCAAACGTCAATATATCGGAAATCGTTATTTTCAGAAGTATGGTGGGTTATACAATAACTTTTAAATTTTTATCAAGGAATGTGAAATTGACATAATAACCTGGGTTCATTCGGGTTTGTTCGAAATTGACATAATAAACACATTTTTAAAAGTATACAAATCTCAAGTAAACTACAACAAAACGAATTAATTAAATTACAAAATGATAATTCGTAGTTTTACGCAGATTTTTTGAGAAATACACTTTTTAATTACAAAATCTGGATTTTCTTTTCCATTTTTAATTACTGCGTATAAAGAAGTGTTGTCCCTAGGCTTAAACGTCAGGTTCGTCCCAATCCGTAGTTCTTAAAAAAAAAATGAGTTGCGGTTAAATACTTACTCAACTTTACCTTTACGAAGAACGTATTCGTTCGCTTGTTGCAGTTGATGAGAGGTCGTATCAGCAGAATTTTTAGTTAATTAATAAACCACAAGCAAAGTGATAACTAAAGGTACGTACGTTTATTTCGAACAAACCCAGACGTTAAGTACGTCACGTTAATTAATCATTTATATATTTTCTTTCTACATTACTAACTTCACAGAAATGTATAATAATGTAAATTGTTGGTTATGTTTCAAAAATAGGAAACCTTAAAGGTGGTTTAAATATGATTTAGAATTTAGTTCGTATAATTTGTCAGCTGCGTCACAAAATCTCGTGACGCAGCTGACCAACGTGTGACGAACCTGAAAATCTGATGCAAGAGATTGCAATTTGCAGATATCCGCTCATTTACGAGAATACCGGCAAAACTTCAATTTGAGATAATTAGGTTTAGAAATTATTAGTTTTAATGTTGTGTTTTGGATCCACAATTTAAAAATAAGATCAAAATTTCTAACTGCACTAACGAATAAATTATTTTTTTAATTTTTTTTTTGTTTTTTTTTTTTATTGAAGAAACCCTAGTTGGCATCTTTCTACTATTAAAACTGGTCTACAGACCAACCATCAATATTATTCTAATAAATCCTAAAACTAAAAATGATAATACTTAAGTTCATCCAGTGATGTCCTAGGCTTGTGTCCTATTGAGTTAGACTCTTACACATGCACACAGAGTACGCGCACTTGGCTATGCTTTTGAAACATACACTACACTAATTCGAAGGGTATGGTTCTCTTTAATCTTCGAGTCAGGTTCTGGTTGTCAAGCAGATGGATGGCTTCCACGTTGACATGGTGGTGCAACCTGGCCTCGTGCTTGCCAGCAAATCTCTTGATCTCTTGTTTGACATAAGGGATTGTTGGTTGTAGATAAGGATCTTATTATGTATTGACAGTCGAGATTTTCTACCCAGAAGCCAATAATATTGTCTGTATTTTAAATTAAGCTCAGTTTTTTCTTCTTTATATGTTCCTTCCATCGCAGCTTGACGTCCAGGGTCATACCAAGGTATTTTGCTTTAAGTTCATAAGGAACTATTGTACCATTAACATTAAGAGTCGGAGGATCCGTTAATTTCTTATTAGTAAAATTAACATGGACTGATTTTTGTTCGTTTAATTTGATTTTCCAATTCTTGGTCCAACTCACAATCCTATCGCAAGCACTTTGTAACTTAGCTGTGGATTGTTCGACATTTTTATCCACAACTATTAGGGCAGTATCATCTGCAAAAGTGGCAATTCTTGCATTATGAATTAACGGTATGTCACATGTATATAATAGGTACAAGATGGCTCCCATTACACTTCCCTGTGGCACGCCTGCTTTTATCTCTTTCAATTCAGAATATTCATCTTCCTGTTTTATTATGTAAAGTCTATCTGATATATAAGATGTTAAGATATCAACAAATTGTTTTGGGAGTAATTTGTTTAATTTTTAAAGGAAAAAAAGGTATATTGGTTTTTTTAGTTGTAATTGTGAGTTGTGTCATTATTTGAATATTATATGTACCTACTTACTAATATCAGCTTATCATCAGAAAATGTCCCGAAATAGAAATCATCTTCACGCAAATGATGATGCAATAATCTCAAAAATAGGAATTTTTGAGTTGTGCCGGTATTCTCGAAAATGAGTTACGACATTCATGCACACAAGCCGAAAGAGATAAGTGACTATATAATAGTGACAGGCACAAGAAAAATCAACAACGAATTGATTATACAGATAGAATTATTAAGTGCATAACATATGTCAAATTGGTCACAAATGTTACCTTTTTCGTTACAAAATTACTATATATTAATTAAAACTCTAAACTACCCTAAATTTTAATAATATTTTATCCTGAAAATAAATTATATCCATTTAAACCTTACTGAATCCATATGCATTGTCGTTATGAACCTGACCACCGTATTGAAACAAAATGTCTAATAAAAAACGTATTTTCAACTTCCGTCTAGTGACTTTGAACGAGATAGACCCAGGTATCTCGCATAAAGATGAAGAGCAGCAGTGGAACCACAAACAATTGATAATTTCCCCATATGTCTTTTCCCGTTTTGACTTAACTCAAGGTTAATCTATAAAATTGCAACCAATGACAATCGGCTTTCCGGAATATATCGATTTAATCGAATCGAAACCTATCGCCTGACAAGAAAACTCCGCTACAGCTTGTGGATGAATAACTTAAAACCTAATAACCAAATATTAATAATATAATATTTTGGCGGGAAGCAGTATTACCAGTAGTAAAATAGTACCAGATTTAGTACTGTTTGAAGACATTTAGTAATTTAGTACCATCGAACTCAAATCTAGTAACTTTTCACAATGCTCGACATACCGTGAGGCAACGGATAAATAGTATGCATGGGCAACCCCTGTGTTGCCCTCTTCCTTATGGGACTTAGCCAAACTTTTATTTAAATGTTGTCAGTTGGGTATGGAACGGGACATTATTGTTTAGATATTTATATGTGAGAAAAAATTAGCCCCAGCTTATAAAATCTAGTACTTTTTTTAGTTGCAATCTAGTACAAGAAGGGAATGGATTCTTATGGACTGCTGACAGCTTCCAGTTAGCGGGGAAAGGATGGTGGGCCCACACAAGACCGTTGGTGGCAAGTCGGCAGTGGCATTAATTGCCTGGCATCCCTGACATAAAACACCTATTCGATTCGAAAAATGTTAATCGAAAAAACAGCGTTCGACAAAAAAATTAAGTAGGCCCTTTAAGATTATGATGAATTTTTCATTGTCATTTGTCATTATCGATCGACAGGGATTGTTCGTGGTTCCACTCCAGTTTTTATACACTGGTTACAGAAGAGAATCCGGTGTCGCGGTGTGTACTATTGTATACCTGGCTTTTTCCAATTAAAGAAAATTAATGAGGATTTTACGTTTATTTTTTAAATAATTTAACAAATAAATAGGATCGAAGAAACATAATCTTTCCACATGCAAAATCAGACCGACTTGATATCGTAATATGCATCCTCAGCAAAAAATTATTACAACGGTTTTTTTTTTTCGCGGCAGGAGGCAGCGGAGAAGTTAGTCAATGTTTTGGCTTCTTCAAGCACGCGGCAGCCGCCGGCTTGAGGTTCCAGAGTACTCAAGCGCGGTTTCGTTTTATAATTTTTTTTTCTTTTACGTAAGAAGGGGGGTCCGTATTTCGGCTACAGTTTTTAGGGAGAGAGAGAAAATTCCAAGAATAGTCACCTGCAGATCCTTCACCTTCAACTACTCGTGTTTCCGGCGAGTTTAAAAAATACTGTACTGTCATTAAACACTCGAAGTTTCCGTGCGAGTATAAATAACGCTGGAATCTCTTCCAACACTCGTATGTTTCAGTGCGAGTATAATGAACTCTGGAATATCTTCAAACACTCGTGAAAAATGTAAATAATTAACTACGAGTACTTCGGGTCGCGTTACTCAACTGACGAAAGGACTAGCCCTTCAACAACCCTCAGAGACAAAGACAATTAAAATTAAATAAATGAAAGCCCTCCGTTTTCCAATATAATAATGTGCATTGTTATTATATTCATTGGACGCGCCCGAGCCAATAGAATCAAAAGTATAGTCTGAATATCAGTTATGCCTCGTACTACGTTTAACTAACTATACTTTTAAATTAAAATCATTCACTCTTTCTCATGACAAATTTGCCCTCATCTCTTCAATTGCTCTTATGGACTGCTGACAGCTTCCAGTTAGAGGAGAAAGGATGGTGGGCCCACACAAGACCGACTGACACGTGGGTGTCAAGTCAGCAGTGGCATTAATTGCCTGGCATCCCTGACATAAAACACCTATTCGATTCGAAAAATGATAATCGAAAAAACAGCGTTCGACAAAATAATTAACATGCCCTTTAAGATTATGATGAATTTTTTATTATTCACTAAGACTTGGCGACATTACAAATAGTGTCGACCAGTTCTCTTATCTTCAAAATTAAATGATTTAAAAGTTGGATTGGCTTTACTAAATAATTCCTGGGTGGGGGAATACACCTTCTGGAAGAAACCAAAAAGGGGACAAAACTAAAATTCCAAAATGGCCATCTAACTAATAATCAATTTAAATTAAATTCTAAAATAAAGTTAAGCGGTAAATTGGTTATACGGGGGTTATCAAAAACGTCTTACGTGAAACGCGCAGATAAGGAGAATGCTTAGAGTTGTCTATCATTTATTAAGCGCAAAACGGACGGACGTTTCAGGCTACGTACTCCACTTATATCAATGTACAATGTACGTACGTTCCGCTCTCTTCAAAATTTGGCGACAGTACCTACTTACCTTTACCTGTAGCCTAAATTTATAAAACTGTTTTTAATAGTTTTTTTGTGATTTTTTATTTATTTTAAATAATAAAATTTTAATTTAACGCTTGATTTCTACGAGTAGATCGAGTCAAGCGAACAGTACATTAGCAAACATGCTTTGGGATTTAGGAATTCCCCAACGCTCTGAAGTTTGACATCAACATACGTAGCCAAATAAATTTAGAGCGGAAAAATAATAAAAGAAGCACGTAGCACATTGACACTGCCAGGATATACAATATTAAATAAAGTCTCCTATTTATCTTGCAAAGATGTTCGTTTCGTGGATACTTTTCACAGATACTTTTCACGGGTTTTTCAATTCCATTTCGTTTCTTATTTAGGCTATGCTTAGAACGTGTCCTTTTTGTTTGAACAGAAATTATTTAGAATGTATTTTTCGCTTCATAGCACCGAAAACCCGAGATGGTTTTAAATTAAAATCAACAACATATCAAATTTAGGGAATGAGTGTATTCAATGACAATTAAAGCTATACGATAGCTATTTCGATCCATAATCAAGTATTGTTTATAAGTAAAGGGAAAAAACCATAAAACATATTTTAAAAAAATTGACAGCTTAATGCAACTAACTTTTTTTTATACAGGGTTCTGCAAATTTTCCGGAAGGGTTTACTTACAGGACAACGAAAAGTGATATCAGATCCGGGTTTTCGACAATCGATAGGACTATACTAAATCCAACGAACGAACGATGGGCGTCATAACAAATATCACTTGATCTATGAAAATCAGAATGTTTGTGCAGAGTTGCATTAAGGGTCGGCCGGCACTTAATTTTTGAAATTGTACAAACTAGATAATTGGTGATTATATAACTGTATGCATATTTATAAAAATAGTAATATACAGGGTGTTATGGAAATGACGTATTATATTTAAATGGGTGACTCTTGGGTGTCCTAGAGAAACGCTACATATTTTTTTTTAAATCGATCGTTTTAAAAATGGGGTCCATCCCCATAAACCCACACCTCATCTGGCGTTTGTTCGGGTTTGTTCGTCATGTCACCCTGTGGTGGCATATCAGGAAACAGGTGTTACGTGTAATGTTGCCAAACTTAAATGCAAAACTGAAATTCCATATAAAATTATTAAAATAAATTATTTATCCACCTACTTGTATTTATCTTTATACCTCCAGGCACAAGTTTTTTAAAAATACACACAGATCAGGCCATTAGATTTTATTGCACGCGACGCGACGAAATTTTACTTATTCGTCGGCGACATTCGATTTTTCTGTCCAGTCAAACGTCCAAAACAAACTACTCGTTTTAACTGAGCTAATTTAATTGTTTAAGCTTCTCAAAAGTGGCAGTATTATCAGCTACCACTATCATTTTATTCAATTTGGTCAATATTCCATTAACGCCATATCAATTAAATGCCTTGCAAGAGATCCCGCGGTAAATAGCCAAGTAATAGAGAAGAATCTCGTGAAATATCAAACTGTCAAATATTGCCCATCTCTATTCCGAGTTTTGAAGGTATCCATTTCCTTTGTTCGTAAGTTAACTGTTTTATGGTTCGTAGATAAAATGTCATTTTTAAATTGAAGGATTGCATTGTGTGTATTTAAAATGTGTGTGTTCTAAATTAGTTAGATAAATAAATCTTCTCGAGAAAAAAGGACCAAAATTAAAACAGCGTTCGCGTGTATTCTTTCCATGTTTTTGAGGTTATGTGAGAATTTAGATTCTGTGTGGTTTGTGTGAAATTATGAAACTAACAATTGTATTTAAATAAGTAAAGGTAAGAAAGCATGTGTCTTAAATAAAATTGCATTTTTTTTAAAGAGTTTGAACGATAATTATTATTTAAAAGGTCAATGACGTTTGACCTATTTAATTTCCTTGCTTGTAACGAATTTGAATTTTGTGTGTGATATTACCATTATTTGTTTTGCAACACATCTTTCGCCGTCGGTTTTCTGGAATCATATTTGTTTATAAATGATAGAATTAAAAATTGTTAAAATTATAATTTTTTTTTAAAAGAGTTTGCCGTGTAGATATGACAACACCGGCCGAAATGCGCTGACGTCTTTTGACCCTGCAGACCTCAGTGTTGATTGTTTACATATTACGCCAGTGCCCCACATGTGTTTGTCTGATTTGACATAAGGTGATATAATCCGGTCATTAATTGAAAGCGCCATTTATGGGTACAGGATTTAGACATGGTTGAACGCTACCGACGTAAAAGTCGTGTGTTTCCTTATTAAGGACTCGAATTTTCATTACGTTTTACATATTTGCATGTCGTTTATATATTTTTATAAAAATGTATAAAAGTTATATAATCACGAATTTTCCCCTTCAGGCAATTTAAAAAATGTAATAAAGTTCCGGTCGATCCTTAATGCAACCCCGCACAAACATTCTAACTTTTATAGGTTATGTGATATTGTTGTGACGTCCTCCTTTCGTATCTATATAGGTCTATAGACCATTTTCAAACAGCTGATTTTGACATGTCGGCCATTTTGCCTGAGGGACAAACACCAGCACAAAGTTAATGTAATTAAATGCAAATTATTTGAGTTTCCTACTTTCACGAGTTCACAACAACAATACGTATTCGATTTTTAGCTAATTTATTGTATAAACTAATTCTATTCTTATTATTCTTATGTGTGTATACCTATAAGTGTTTTAAAGTTTTTGAGACAATGGAGAGGAGTGATTATTATGAATAGTTTTCTCAAAGTGTGAAAGACAGATACAATGATAAATTAAAAATCATGGATGGTAAAGATCCATGAAAGACTTTAAATTTACATTCCCTGCCTGAAGTCATCAACACGTGGTTTATTTGTGTAAAAAATCCTATGCCTAATCCATAAATATCCTTCGAGGAATATTAAATAAAAAATTGTTTTACTTCACAGATTAGCTTTTTAATTTTAATATATAATTTCAGCTTTAAACTAATATTTACGAACTAAATATACAGTTTATTTTAATATGCACATACAGGTGGCAACACCTAGGTGCATTGTATTTACAATATAATGATGCATATTATTATCCTAAGTTGGTATGTATTGTATAATAATATATACGTATAATAAAATAAACAGAATTTCGTTTTTTGGAAGTCCAGTATAATAAAAGATTCTTCTGTTATTTCCAAGTTTTTTAATTTTTGATAAAAAAACTATATACTCTGCTGTTTAAAGCAGTAAAGTTTTGGTACAAATTTTCAACTGTTATGTCGGTCTGTGTGGCTTCATTTAAATGATTTTCCATCATAGGTTCTTCATCTAAATTTCTGTTCGTACCAGGAATCTCTTCTTCCTCAAGCGTTTGCTGTTCTTGCTAAAAAATTTGAGAGTTTGCTAAGTATATTCCAAAAAAAAAATAAGTAAAATATTCTTATATCATTTTGCATGGTGTGTACTTGAAATACTTAATTTAAAATTTTGCTTGTTAATTTGTTATCGAAATCAATAACTCTATCATAATCAAATCATTGAATTTTGAATTTGAATAACGTAGGTATGGTTTTCATCCGTATCTACTTGTCCTACCTCATCCAATCGCTTTTTCCTTTTTGTGGCTCGTTGAAACCTATCAATCTGTGTATCACCCACAGAATGAGAGCTAACATATCCCATATTCTTATTTGGAATCCAATCAGGATGGTCCTTCTCAAGTAATGCAGCAAGCGCACGTAAAAAAAGAGTTTTTTAGAATTTCATTCCCTGATGTCATCTTTAATTTTATTACCAGTTTTCAAAAGGTCTAGAGCAAACATGTCCATGCTTCATTTGGGATTCACTTAATGGTCCCCTTTTAATGGCCTTTATCCACATCTCTTGCCTGTGTTTAGGTAAGGCATTTGCTCCATCACAAAATGGTCAATTATATCCAATGAACGATCGGAAGGCATCACAACAATATAACATAACCTATAAAGTTAGAATGTTTGTGCAGGGTTGCATTAAGGGGCGACCGGAACTTCATTAAATTTTTTAAAATGTATAAACTGCATAATTATTCATTATGTTACTTTTATACATTTTTATAAAAATATCAACATAAGCGACATGCAAGTATTTAAAAATTAATGAAAATTTGAGTTACGAATAAGAAAACAAACGACTTTTACATGGGTAGCATTCAATCATGTCTAAATGACAATTTGAAAATTCCTTAAGAAGAAGACCTTAGTTATTAATGATTGATATTAATGAAACTTTTTTCTCGCATTTCTCAATTTTTATTTAGGTTCCATTACTTCTTTATTTATTATTTGATTGATTAAATATCAATCTCTATTTCTTCTAATTGAGTAGCGTAAGATAAATTCCTGCCGTGTTACACACGTTTCACGTGACATATTGACTGATTCTCGGAATTGTGCAAAAATCAGTTGCAGCAAATATACTCTCAGACTCTCTATACTCTGTATAATGCTCTCGAAAACGCACGTTGACCAAAATCCGTTGGAACTACCGACCATCGTGGGAATTGAGAACCCTATATAATACCCCTCAAAGTGCAGCACCATGTGAGGTTCCTTGCCTTCAAGACACGCCGTCATCGCATTTTTCATTTAAATTTTATATATCTTAAATTATCCAAACTTTTTCTCCTCAACCAATAGTATATACAGTCCATTTACTATTTTTCTGTCTCAAACCCCAACAATTTTATGGGAAAGGTACTATTCGGCGCGAAGACAATTCGGCGCCGCGCCTATTAATAAAGTTTATGTTATAGTTCATGTATTCCATACCATACAAATAAAAAAAAATACCAAAAGAACATTAGCCTTACATTATTTAATTCCATAGGTATCCTTTACATTTTTATATTAAAAATAGAAGGGGACATGCAAGACGCCCACTTATAATTCCTATTTCCATGTGGAACCTTTACGAAAGGGTGTTGCAGAGAGTTGATAGAACCAACAATCATGGATGATATAGACCACCCAACAATATGGAGGTTCATGGACTCCCTAATAAAAATACAAACGGGTCGTGATTTATACTTGGAGCAAATTGTTGCAGGACATGAGCCCCTCCAAAAGGCGTATCGGGGCGGGTTTGCACTTGTTTCCCCAGGGCATCTATAAATATTATTACACATTAATTTTGTTCTTATATAAGAATAAAGAGAGTATCATCCCGCCGAATCGGGCGCGCCGAGTTGTCCTAGACCACAATTTCATAGTACAGGGCCAATTTCCAATATAAAAATTTCACGTTTTATCTGAAAAAATATAAAATATAATGCTTGATTCTCTATATAAATAATTGAATTTTAAAGGCCAGTTATCGAGGAATTTAAATATACAATATACTTCGGCTGCAGTAATATTTTTATGACCATATAACCTAAATTCGCGTAGGTTACACGTGTTTTAATGCCAGGCTAAGCAAAGGGTGACTTTGGGTCGTGGATGTAACTTTCTCTTACCTATATAATTTGATTTTGGGCGCCAATCAAATCTTCCTGTTTATTAAAATGAAAAGGTGTAAGGTCGTCTTCAGCAGACTTGATGAACTGAACGAAATAAAATGTAACACAAAATCTTGAGTTAGACCTTTTTTGTATTATTAACTCAAAAAAAAGAAAAAATATTATATATTATAAACACATATAAACACAAACTAAAATCTCCTTTGATCATGAAATTAATTAGTTTAAGGTTTGATTAAATTATTTGAAGTTGTTTAAAAATGTTATAAAAAAATTACAATATGTTGGGGGTCACATAAGTAGCCTTAAATATCGCAATGTATATGTAAAAAAAATAACAGACTATAGGGGTACCTTGGGATAAATGCATTTATTCGGGGTTTACCTATTTCTGAGAAGGAAAGTCGTTACACGAGGCCATGATGTGCCTTAACATGGTTATATAAATAAAAAGGGAAATTTATGTAATATTATTCAATATTATGGAATTTATACGTTTATTATAATGAATGAGAAAAATATAGACCAATAAAAAAATTCTCTTTAGTTACCGCTGAGACTTCCTTGTCTCATGCTAAGTATGGTGCTTAATACTCATCGAGCTGCAGCCAAACTTGCAGGATATCGTCCTGGGCTTCTACGTAGGATTCAAAATTAGCTCGTTAGGAGATGGACATCACATTAGGACATTGACACAGCTTAACTAAATGGACACCTTGGAGAGATAGTAATTCATCTACTTGGTGCTTGTGGACGATGAGACGTTGAAGAGGTCTAATTTAAAAGGCGAAGTTGAAGAGGCGAGGCCTGCAATGGAGAAAAAAACGATTCTGAGTGCCTGTACTCTTTAACGTTCACAAAACTTGGGACAGAAAGCTTCACAACAGGAAGTAATGCAAGAAAAGATCAATTTTCTATTACCTTGGGTTTTGTGTGGCCTCATGGTTTCTTTATTGCTGAGATACGGTACGATGATACTGGTTTTTTGTTCGGTATTACTTCTAAAACACTTCACAGCAAAAAGGGAGATAAGAATTTCGAATCACCTGCTTATATAGTCAGCGGTCACGGCTCTGTCAAGGCGTGCGCGAACTGGAACTTTGTTAGAAATTTGAGGCTAGACAGGAGAGTATGAAAAATCCCTGCTGGAACACAAACTTGCATCGAACCTTACTTTATTTTCGAAAATCCAACCTGAAAATAATACACACAGTTCGAGAAATATGATTGCCAGACCAAAATACCATTTCTTTCGGGATTCGACAACGGAGCAATATGTACCCGCAACTTACGTCACTGAGAAATAAAAGCGTGACATGGCTTCTTATGTTGGCTCGTCATCACCAAACCTGGTTGTACCTAACAAATGTTCAGCTAATGCCAACTTTGAAAACGATTTAAGCCAATAACCTCGTTCCATTTTCAATCATAATAAACGACTTGGTTTTATATAATAAATTAGTTATAATTTTTGTTATTTAATTAGCAATGGTCATCTGGGATTCTGTAAAAATATGGTAATCGATGAATAATTTTTTTTATAAGTATTCCCGGAATTACTGAGATATTAAAAAAAGTAAGTAAAGTGATTTTCAAGTTCGACTATAAGATAAAGTTCTGTTTTTCCCAATTTAAAATTTAAATTGTTACAACCAATTAGTTTTTATGACACCACAGAAACATTTCTTAAGATTGTTCCTTTTGAGAGTTGGATTAAATATTAAACTATTGGCTCCATTTCAGATATACACGAATGAAACAAAATAACAAATTTTTAATTTTCTTCTATTTGTTAGTAAAGGTTAAAGGACATTTTGTCGACAAATTATCATTTTGGTTCTACAGTGTAAATTTTTAAAGTCTTCTTACAAGCGATAAGTTAAAACGGTTTTTTTATGAAATTTTAGTGCGGTAACATTTTCTGGCATTTACCTCCCGCCCCTCTCTCCATTTTAAGACAGTGGGAGGGGATACTATAGAATGTTAAATTTCATGATGTACTTTTATTTATAAAGAATCCAGATTAACTAATCCGTATGTGCCCAACACGCAAGAGAGCGTAAAGTTTACGTTACTTTAACGTCAGCTGTTATGTCAAGTTACGTCGCAAATGACGTCTGATGGATGTTTGTAGAAGGAACGATGTCTAATCTTGACGTTCGAGAACCGTAAAGAATAACGTAAAATGTCCATTCTATTCCTCTCAAATTGACGTAAAAGTAACGTAGATTTTGCGTCATTGAACGGTAAAAGTCAATAAAAGAAATTGTTTCAACTAGCCAAAACTATATTTATTGCCTATAATAAATTAGAAAGTACCACTAAATAAAATTTATATTACTTAGTATTAAAGAACTACAAAAGAATACAGTGCGTGACAAAAATATAAAAACCTCGAAATATCTCCTAATTTTCTTTAAGCACTCTCTTTGGGCACTAGGCGCTGAAGTGACAATTTTAAAATCGTTTTCCTGTATTAATTCAAAAACTGCTCATACTATTTTCCCGAAATTTTAGTACGTTGGCATAACTTTATGTTGCAAAAAATCCATGTCACAATTGAGGACTTTGCTGCAAGAAGGATGCAGCTCCAGTTTTGGGTCATTTTGAGTTGAAATATACGATATATGCAAAAATATTTGGCGGATCGATTGGTACAAAATCGATGCAGCTCCGATAAAAAATGAAGAAATAACATGCATGCATTTATGTATCTGCCTCCTCCGTTGTTTGGTGCAAGAAAGGTGCAGCTCCGGAGCTGCATCCCTATTGCACCAAACGATCGTATGTGTTCGTTGGGTTTCGTGGAATGCTAGGTCTGTTCTTCCGGCATTGCGCCAGGGTTTGATTTGTTTCGACCCGTTGCTAGTCGTTAGTCGCATTAGTGCTTCCGTATAGGTATTATTGGTAATAGTTTTTACACGGTTTCGTTGTCCGTTGACGTTTTTTAATCATGAGCGAAACGGAGTCAGAGCCATTTAGTGCTAGTGATTCACCATATGAGCCTTCAAGCGCTGACGAAAGTTCAGATGTTGATGTGGCAGGACCTTCATCCAAGGAAGAAGTGTCCAAAGAAAAAACGTATAACGTTGGAAGAACAGCCCACTGAACCTCTTGGCAACAATGAGCCCCCTGTAACGAAAAACAGAAAAAGTGCCAATCCTGCTACCTGGAGAAGAAATGTGAATAAAAAAGCTCTTGCAGAAGGAAAAATGTATACAAACTGGAAAGGAGTACAGAAGGGACCGAGATCAGCTGGGTCGAACTGCAACTGTAAGTACAAATGTTTTCAAAATGTGGATGAAGAAACAAGAAACGCTATCCTAGAAAAGTTTAACAAAATAGGCGACAGAAATTTGCAAAATACTTATCTAGGAGGGTTAATTCATACTATCGCAATTCAAAGAATTCGTAAAAAAACTAATCAACGACAAGGGCGTACTTGTTCTCACAAGTTTGTTGTAAGGCTGGGCCAACTATCAGTACGAGTTTGTAGACATGCTTTTGGTTCAATTCATGGTATATCAAGGAAACGTGTAGACCTCATTGCCCAAACTTTTCGTGGCAGAGATATCTCAGCAGCAACTAGTAACAAGGGAAAAAACGATAGTAGACCTAACCGAAAATCAAACGATATATTGCAAAATTTGAGCACGCATATCAAGAGCTTCCCAAGGCGTGAGTCGCATTACAATAGAAATAAGTCCCGTCGATTCTATTTGTCTCCAGATCTAAATATAAGGAGAATGCATGAGCTCTATTTGGAGCTTTATGAACCCGAAAGTGTCAGTGTCATTATTTCGTTTTTTTTCCAATTCACTTTTAGTTTGTTGATAAAAACCAGTCTATTTTATTTTAGTTTTAGGTTTTTTGTAGTTTATGTACTACTCTTTTGATTTTTGATACCTATTTTATATAAAAGCTTTCACTCTCAACTTTGTTTTTTTTTACAATGACAATGACATGTGTAAGTACATATTTTTTACGTGTTTGGTGGAAGAAAGATGCAGCTCCAAATTTTTTGATAACTTTCTTCTCATTTCTCAAAGAATTATGAGGTTCAAAATAGTCTGAAATATTGAATAAACCCCTCTATTATCGATTGGCGTTTACTTTTTCAGTTTAAAATACAAACGTTAATTTCTAAACGGTTTTTTTCAATTTCCCAACAAGTACCAAAAATGGATCTGCATCCTTCTTGCAGCAAAGTCCTCAATTCTGAATAATATCAATCCATCCTGCTTTTTTTTTAATCTGCTTGTTTCAGATTTCTACGCCAATGAAACAAGAGGGGTTTTTCTACAAAATTCAGATCAATCAACTCATTTGCTACAAAAAAGGTCCTATTAGACTAAATTCCTCTGATGTTCGAGAAATTATCATTTTAAAAATTTGCCGTTGTTTTTACGAAGAAATCAAGTGATAGCATAGCTCTAAAAGGTCTTTAAAAAAGCTCATTAAATAATTCCTTAGACCAAAATTAGCCCAATTGATCTTAGTTTAGGCACTAGACTAATCCAAAAAATCATTTAAATGTTGTCACTTCAGCCACAACGTGGTTATGCCAAGACATATTTCCTCTCCCAGATTGACGTCCTATGCAGTGGAATACGAAGAAAATAGTTCAGCAAGTAAGTTTGCCTTTTCTCCGATTCTTGATGATATTGTACCTACCATCGGAACGCATTAGAGGTGGAATAGTTGTTTAGCTCACAATCCTTGCTATACCAGGGATTGCCGTTGGAAGGGCGTTTTTTGGATTAGGAGATAAATGCTTCCATACTAGTTAGAATGATGTCAGAAACCTCCCCAGCACAGACGGATGGATCATCAGAAGAGAAGCATACGCTCAAAAAGTGCGAAAATGGTCTTTCAGGTCTTCCCACTTGGCCGATGTGTAATGCCATATCTTGCGAGGTTAAGGAGGTTGTTCAGAATTAATTGGTAGTTTGCTTAGAGATGAAATAAGTTTGTGATCGGAAGATACTAACGGAGGATGGACGGTGACTGTATATAGATCTTGGTTTGACGTCAAGAAAAGTTCCATAAGACTAGCAAATCTCGGTCTGGAATCCGCGTTTGTTCTTCTACGAGTTGAGTTAGACCAGAACTGATCGGAAAAAAAATCATATCCAGGGTATAAATAGCTGACGTTTTTTGCTGACGATCTGACCTTTGTCTGTGCGAGCACGTGAAGCTTGGAAAGTGAGTGAGTGGAAGAAGTGCTGGTGGACTGAATTGATGTTCGTGTTAAGCCTTCTAATATTGCAGAAATCAATTTTGAAGTTGCTAATTCTGGGTTAGTTAGCAACTGCAGGTGCCACATCATTTCTTCGTTAACTGTTGTTGGAGTATCTTGGATTATGCTATTCTTGGGGTCCCATCCTGGTAACCGGAAACATCGGCACAGCGACGAAACGTCAACTCAATGAGCAAACGTTAACTAAAGGAGCAAACTTCACGCCGCCTAAACCATAGGCTATCCAAATAAGAACGGATAGAAGATTTAATACAAATTAGTAGAGAATAATGAACTGGGCAATAACTTTATTTCCCAAAGATGACAGCCTAGAACATCGATGGCAGGTTGGTGATTTGACTCTATTTTACAGATATTTCCATGAAACATGTTCTTAATGCCACCTAGAGCGACGAATAGAAGTGTGTGTGGTTCAGCTTAATACTCCTCGAACTTCACTATTTAAGAATTCCTTCATTCCTGAGGTCATGTCAACAAATATAACCTCCAACGATTCAAAATCAAAGTGAATCGCTTTATTCACACAAACCACTCCTTGTGCCGTAAACCTGATGCGTCGCTGCAGGTAGGTGGTAGGTAGGGCGTGAAGGTTAATGGGTAGAAGGTGTATATAGCCACAGACCTCATGATTTTTCATCGGTGCATCGGTGGTCGTGACAGGCGGTCATGCCGAATCTAGCATTGGCATATCCATCACGCCTGACGTGACAGTTGGAATTATCACACACGACCATAAATTCATCAAATTAAATCTTTGAACACGACTAATTCCCGCCTCGCGGCTGGTCGATCACTACACTGGATAGTTAGGTGGCGGATTATAATGCGGCTGGCTCACACTACCCTCAAGGTAAACAACTTGCAATGCGTCCACAGCTTTAAGGAATGTTCATATCGTGCTTGTGCTTGACTATAAAAAAATATTAATGAAATTACATAAAAGGTATTTAAATTTTCTCCGTTATAACTTAAACTTATAAGATATAAAGAAAAAAATGTTTGAACAGAGGGATGCAAATGCTAAAACTTGGCCTGGATAGATATTTTAACAAATTCAGTTCTATAATGTGCCTCTATAAGCCCTCCTAACTTTGAACAATACAAATGTTGGGCTCAAAGCAACTCATTGTACATCCCGTACATTCGGAATTTCACAAAGATCGACGTTTGGTTTAATGCAGTATTCCGCTTATCTCTGTTCATTTCAGCGTAAATTTCTGAAAGATAATCTCTTAAGTTGGCTTCAAAATTGTATTTCAAAAGGTATATTTACGCTGTCAGTTGGTTGCTAACAAAGATTATTTTTTGAAAATGAATAGCAGCACTCGGTTTATAGAGCGACCGGCAAAAAGTTGTCCACATATGGGAAACTGTTTTATTATTGAAATATTAAAAACAAAATTAATGCTGATTGTTCCTGCGTGATTGGTAATCTTAAAACTTATTTTGACATTTGTCATGTAACTACTCATTTGGCTGGGGAATTATAAAAAATATATGTCATGAAAAACTGGTATTAGATGACGATATATTGAAAAAAGTTATTTCAAAAAATTGTTTTAGATTTATTATATTGTTTTGCAAACTTTGCAGACAAAATTCCAAAAATTATTTTTCAAGAAACAAATTAAATACTTAAATCAAATAATTGTTTTATTTCGTACAGCAACTTTGGGAGCCACATTAAAACTTATTCAAAATTAGAAAAAAATGTGCTTTCGTAAGCATACTGTTCCAGAAAACCTATAAATAGTAAATATGATTGCCAGTTACAACACCCAGTTACATAGTACGAAGCTAAATTTTAAATTTTAAAAAATAATTTTTTTTTATATCGAATCGAAATACTTAAATAATAGATTTTCAATCATTTAAATCAACAACATGGTTGGGGATCCAGAGCTTTGAAATAGTCTGGCTGGCAACCCAGATGTTTTGAGCAACATGGTTGGGAAGCAAGATTTTTTTAACACTTTTGTGTGGGTCCTGAACCAACAGCAGTAACGGTGGATTGAGATCGCGACTTTCTGATCCTTAACTACATGATTTTTCTACTTCAATTTTTTCAGCAATAAAATCAGCATCCAAAGCATCAAAAAAGTTGAAATAATAGTTTGGTCCCCTCAATGGGCCCATATTGCACGCATTACAACTCACTATAAAATTACTGGTTAGGAAGAACCTGTAATTTTTAGAATAAAATTAAATACTGACAATTTTAAACTTTCCCTCTATCGCATACAGCATAAGCAAACACAAAATAAAGAAGTATGAAAATTATGCAAATTAAATTTAGATCAAATAGTTATGGGAAACAGCGAAACATATCAATCACAGCTAATAAGAGTTTAATAACAACATGTGAAATCACGCCGGGAGTCGGTAAAAATAGGTATCGACAATGTGTAAGTGTAAGTTTACGCTTCACCTGGCAGATAGCGTTACTTGATTTTAAGATAGACAGGGGAGGGGGCCCACATTAAGTTCCTGGCCCATATTCGGACCATCTCCTCTAGTATTCTACTATGTTGGTTGTATAAACAATTTTTTCTTTGAAGGAGTTGACTAACCTAAATACCAAGTTAATGTTGTTGGAGGCATGAATATTGGGATGCGGAAAATTAAGGAAACGACGCGAGCGACGTACCACTGGATAACGTACTTTACCTAAGTTTACAATTTTTTAATAGAGGTTTCCAAATGCTTCTTATATTTAAAGAAGGTTTACTAAAACAATCAGGATTTTGAGTTATGACGGCTGCTTCTTTGAATGTTACCCACCTCGGTTATGCTCAACTCACTTCCACCCCCATGAGTTGTATAAATACTATCGTGGTTTAGTAACTTATTCAGTATTCACCTGAAGATGTCTGTAGATGCTTACGAGTTAAAATCTTGTGCTACAAATTAATAAAGACAATGGAAGTCCAGAATACGTCTATCACTCAAGATACAGCATTATCTTTAACCTTTAAACAAGCATTTGACTACCGAACTGTAGGAAATTCATGTAGGAACGCTTAGAGGTTATTGCGCAGAATCCCGACAATCAGAGACTATTTCTTACTGCTGTGCGAATGAACCTTATTGCATATGTTTTTAAATAATAATGTTATATCGGAAACACGAAGTTCATATACCGAACTTTATTTTCTCGATTTTGTGCGAAAGATCGAAAAAACTTTAATATAAAATTTTATCGCAAAATGGACCGTGTGGTACACTTCTACTCGAATCGACATTGAATGTAACCTTCCGAATGGTTTATTTAATATCAAACCCCAATATAACTCTCCCTCGTCATATCACGTATCTCCGAAAGCGAAATACAATTTTTACGGCTATGTGAACATATTGCAATATAAGAAATTGTAGTTTTTAGTGTCGAACAAAAAGTCGATCTCAATCCAATTTTCTACTTGGCTTCATGGAAGTCGCTACTTTTGAATGTTTTATCGTTTTACAATCTTAGAGAAATAATATAATAGTTCATAAAGCCGGAGGTAAAGATTTTTTTATTATGTCTAATAACCCCAGCATCTATTTTTTTAATAGCATTAAATTTTGAATTACGGTAAGTAGTAGTGGAAGTAGATGAAGTAGTAGTAGTAGATGTTTGTGAAGACATTCAGAATCCTGACAAGGAGATCAATGCTATCCTTACTTTAACAGATTATTTTCTGTACAGAGTGTCCCACTAAGGCCGACGAGATATATTACTATGGAAACCATAAACCTTACGTCTTTGGAAAAAAAATCATTAATTAAATCTACCAAGGAATATTAATGAAAAATATTTTCCAAAATTACCGCTAGTGGGCGCAATTATTATTATAAAACTAAAAATTCAAATTTCTTCGAATTATTACTGTTAAGGTTTTCAAATAAAAACGGATGTAAACAGGTCATTAAATTTTGTGAAAGTTTGTTCTTAAAACTTTTTTCGTATCGTCGATAATAACGGTGGGGGAAGCGAATGAAAAAATATTTAATTTTATAAAATTGCTGTCACCCTAAGCCAAAGTTTCTTCCAGGTCTTTGTTGAGGCGTGATACTTTATGCTGTCTGCGAAGATTTGCGTCGGCAGCCGACGTTTGCGCATTCAAAGAGAAAGATGCGATAAGTGTGCTATCGTCAGCAAAACTAAATATCGGATTTTTAGTTTTCACTAGAAGGTCGTGTGTTCGGGTTTGTTCTGAAAAACAACCCATAGTTTGTTAAATTTGGTGAACACTAACCCTAGTTTTAGTATTTCTGATATCACAAATAGGTAAGTTTAAGCAAAAGTTAGTTATATCGAAACTCTTTCGTTTAGCCGGTACAATCCATCAAATTGGTACCTTTTTCTATTAATTTGTAGCACACATAATATTTTTGATCATTGGACTAGGAAAGTTACATAATATTAGATCATTTTTATTTTATTTTAAAATCGCACCAATGGGAAATATAGACTTTATGTAATAAATTGTTTGCTTAAGCAGAATTGGTATTTTTGACCTAATAAACCATATAATGATGTATGTTACGTCACGTATTTGATATTTTCCGATTTTGATTCTCTCTTAAAATAATTCTCTTTTTTATTCAGTATGTTCGGAAAATACGTGAAAAACATAGGGACTCCTGACATCATAATAGATCGCGGTTTAGACCAGATTAGTTATATCTAAAATTACTTCGTTTAGCCGACAGAGGTTTAAAAATATAAACTTTTCCTCAAAATTAGTCTTTTGACCTAAATAAACCTTAAATGACATAAGTGACGTCACATATTATTGATTTTTTTCTGATTTTTTATTCTATCTTAAAATTTATTATTTATTTATTTAGCGTATGGCAATTGTACACAATATAATCAAGTTACAATTCACAACTTAGTGTCCAATCTATTGATATAATCAACCGTAGCTGGTGTCGCAAAGGCGAAATCTTCACTATTCCCAGCATATCTTCTGAGAGGGCATTCGGTGACGATGTGAGAGATGGTCTGTCTTGCAGCTCCGCAGTCACACTCCGGGGAAGGGGCCACATTCCACTTATGATGAGAGTCCCTACAGTTTCCATGGCCCGTTCTGATTCTATTAAGAGAAGTCCATGTTCCGCGAGGGAGGTCGAATCCCGGTGGTGTTTTGTCAATGCTTGGCATCAGTTGCATTGTGTTATATGGCGCGTTGTTTCGTTCTTCCTTCCATTTGTTTTCAAGTTTGAAATTGCTCATTCGCAGTTCGTTCGCTGTTCTAACAGGAGGATTTCTAGAGCGTAGTCTGTCGATGTTGGCGTCAGCAATATCCTCATGTATTGGCAGGTGAGGATTTTTGATTATTTTTTCAAACTCTCTAAGTAAGGCGGTTTGTCGGCGTAGTTCTGGGGGGGAATATGGCTTAGTAGTGGGAGCCACTGGGTTGGAGTTGATTTAAGTGTGCCAGATATTAGTCTCATGGTGGTATTGAGCTGCACATCGATGAGTCGGGTGTAAGAGCTGTTAAGCCACACAGGAGCGCAGTATTCAGCTGCTGAGTATACCAGTCCTAAGGCCGAGCACCGCAGAGTTGCAGCTGTTGATCCCCATGATGTTCCACGTAGTTTATGGATGATGTTATTACGGGTTCTTAGTTTGGCTGCTGTGTTCTGAAGGTGTTGTTTGAAAGACAAGGTTCTGTCCAGGGTAACCCCTAAATATTTTGGGTTATTATTATGCTTTAGTAGTTGGTTATCGGCGTATACTCTTAGTTGTCTATTTGCCATCTTGTTGTTGAGATGAAAACAAGACACCTCCGTTTTATTATTATTGGGCTTGAGTCTCCACTATTTGAAGTAAGTGTTGATCTTAGCGAGGTCATCTGTGAGGATCTCTTCGGCGTGTTCGAATGAGGAATGCCTAGTCGCAATCCCCCAGTCATCTGCGTAACCAAATTTACGTGAGTTGGTTTCAGGCATGTCTGATATATACAGACTAAATAGGACTGGCGCAAGTACTGATCCCTGGGGCAGCCCGTTATTCAATGTTCTTAAGTTACTCTGACGGTTGCCCAAGGAGACTCGGATCTTTCTGTCACTGAGCATGTTGTTTAGTAATCGGGCGATCGTTCTACATGGGATGGTTCTTAAGACCTTATATAGCATGCCATCTTTCCACACGGTGTCATATGCAGCCGAAAGATCTATGAAGGACACAGACGTCTTGAGCTTTCTTTGATAGCCTGCCTCTATATATGTTGTGAGAGACAAGACTTGATCGGTTGTGCTTCTTTTGGGCCTAAATCCTGCTTGTTCGATTGGGACTCTCTGGAGTATGTTAGGGCCTATTCTGTTAAGTAAGAGTCTTTCCAGAAGCTTGTAGGCTGCACTTAGTAAGCCAATGGGACGGTAGTTTTCGGGCTTGTCGCTGGGCTTGCCTGGTTTTGGAATTGCTATTATCTTAGATTGTTTGAAGCTATTCGGTAGATGTCCAGTCTCGAGTATGCTGTATGTATATGTATCTTAAAATAATTCTTCTTTTCAGAACGTTCAGAAAATATGTGCGAAAAATTGATGCCATACTCCTGACGTCATAATAGATCGCGGTTTCGACCTGATTACTTATATCTGAAATTGCATCGTTTAGCTGATTAAAAAATTTAGGGATTCCACAACTGAAAACGTATGTATTTTAGGGATTTTCTGGATCACTCTTAATTATATCTTATTTTTATCTAAGACATCTACCGACAACCGGTCGTAAAGCTGCATCTAGTACATGTATAAGACGTCATTGGGATGCGCTGTTGTGGGGCATTTTTTTTTGGAAGCTTAAACTACCTAGGTAATAATTCCCTTGATTTTTTTCTTCAGGCCGGATATCTGAAATAGTTATATTCATAGATGATGTCAATCAAGAATAATTTTTATGGGGCTAAAATATGTAAAAGGATCATAGTTCTAGAACTCTCTTGTAATTTACTTATAATAGCTTCTTCGAAAATAGATCCTGGAACGACTCAATTGATCTTCTTTATAACGAAAGGATATCTGTCAAACAAAGCGAAGGGTCCAAAAGATTATAATTTATTATTGTTGTTTATAAAAAAAATAACAAATCTTAAATACCTATCGCCTACTTGCATAATAAGGTTATTAACTCGTATATGCGATGTCATTAAATACAGATCACACATTTGAACCATAAGGTTTTAACGTGAACGTGTGATGTCACTAAATACATATCACCAATGTGGTCAATACCTTGGCCACGTGATGAGGGGAGAAAAATATGTATTGTTGCAGAATATTATGCAGGGGAAGATACAGGGAAAAAGAAGTAGAGGAAGAAGACGCATTTCCTGGCTAAATAACCTAAGGGAATGGTACCACTGTAGTTCCGTTGAGTTGTTTAGAGCTGCAGCATCAAAAGTTAGAATAGCTATGATGATAGCCAACCTTCTAAGAGGAGATGGCACTTGAAGAAGAAGAATGTGGTCAATAATTAAGATTTTAACGTAAATGTGTGATGTCGTAAAATAGCGTTCAAGTGGCTAAAAATTAATGTTTTTAACTGCGAAACGTGTGATGTCCTTAAATATCCCCCACGTAGATAATAATTGATATTTTTAAACGCGAATCGTGTGATCTTCTTAAATATCGCCCACGTGGATAATAACATTTTAACGTTAGCATGTGATATCATTAAATACATATCGACAACATCGGCAATAAATCAGCATCAGACAGATCCCCAAAAATTCTCCCACGGCCTTCTCAATAAAAATCCCCATAAACATTCCAGCTCGTAACAATAATGTATAATTTCATTATCATGTCCAGTATGTTCATCACACACCTTGGCCATTGGCGGAATTACGTTAATCACCTGTCTCAACCAACATCACTTTCCCACTGGTTAAAACAATCACACCCCCAAATTTTTCCATAGTTTTTAAAAAATTCACACGATTTCGATAAAAACCCCCAAAACACATCTCTTAACAATAATTTATATACATTATCGTATCCAGTATGTCCATCATACGCCTGAACTATTCGCAGGATAACCTGTATCAACTAACATCACTCTCTCCATTGGTTAAAACTTCCCACGGATCACACCCCCAATTTTCCCATGGTCTTTAAAAAATTCTCATCTCAATAAAAGCCCTCCCACGTCACATTCCATCTCTTAGCAATATAATCACAAATCGCACGTGCACAATTATGCTCGTAGAGGTGTATGGGGTAGGCACAATACGGCCGATGATGGTACCAAATTGGTGCGCACACCTGGGCCATTCGGGGAATCATGCACGTTAATCAACTGTCTGAACATCACTTTCCCCCCCCCCCCCCCCCACTAAAAAACTCCCACGGTCTGGAAAAAGCACCCACGGTATCAAGTAGAGCCATACCTACTACGGTTTATTTTTTAAGATGTTAACTAAAGTTAAAATTTTTAAATGGAACACCCTATTTTAATTAATTGTACATGCTTTACAAAAATGGTTAGTTGGTTATATTTATGCAATTTTAACAATAGGCTATGGCCAATTTATTAGAAACAATGGTGAAATGGTCAAAACTTGACATATTTTTAGTATTTATGAAATACCTATTACGGAACAGGTTTATAGTATGCTTTTTATTTAATTATTCTTTGCAATGACCGTTTATGATAATAATTATGAAATAGTACATTACGTATCAAGGGCCGAAAAGAGGCTTTTACGGACGACTCGGAAAAGCCTTCGACGGCCCGAGATATGTACCGTATTTTTTTTTAAAAGTGCTCCGAAGCTTTGATGCCAAATAAATAAAGAAATTCTTCAGACAGTTTTCCTGTCTACATGACATGGAAACACTCGCGCATGGAGAATGTAAATATCTATTTATTATTTTTGACAAATAGGCTCGATGGCCTAGTGCTTTGGCGTACGCCTTGTGATCTAAGAGTCGCGGGTTCAAATCCCGCACTCGGTATCGCTGGTTTTATTTATTTTTTTACAAGTGCCCGAGTCTTTGAGGCCTTATAAATAAATAAATTCTTCAAACATTTTTCTAAAACATCTTTGAAAAATTAACTGCCAATTTAATTTATATATAATCCGCTATTTATTATCGCTTGTAGTATGGCTCGGTAGGTAGAGTGTTCGCCTGGCGATCTGAGGGTCGCGGGTTCAAATCCGCACCGACAATTCTCGTTTTATTTATTTATGAGGACATGGTTACTCGAAGCGGGTGGGAAAAATCTTTCCCGCCCGCTTCGATACTTTCCCGCCCGCTCTCTTGGAAAACGCCACTTTCGGTGAAGAGAACATGCATGAAAAGAGGCACTTTCGGGGCCCATGTAAAAAAAGTATATGTTCGCATATTTCATTTAAACCAATTTAATATTTAGAATAGCTTTCAAATTTTTTAATTTTTTTGAAATAAATACACGATGGCCTACCATTATAAGTACGTAACTACAAATTTAAAAAATATCGCATTTTTAGGTTATTTTTTAATATAAATATAAACAACTATACATTTTTGTGAAGCTTAAAGTATGTCCAATTAATAAAAAAAAAATATATAGAGTAGTATCCCATATAAAATTTTTACTTTCATTAATATCTCAAAACATAAACTTTTTAGAAAAAATTTACAAAAACCTCCTTTTATTAACTATTCCTATGGTAATTTCATTGAATAAAACAGTTTGTCAAAGCCGCCTTCGATAAACAAAGCTATTTGATGAGAAATAAGTAAAAATAGAATATGTCTTTTTACCTACAATACATACGTTATTTTCACGGAAATTGATACATAATTTAACTAACTCCAGGGTTTCTCTAAAAAGGTTAACATTACAGAACAGGATATAGTCATGGACGCACACGCATTCCCACTGGCTTCATCTATTGATTTCCTGGGCGTCAATCTGGGAGGAAAATGTCTTGTCATAACCACGTTGTGGCAATCGCCAAGATAGCTTCTCAGAAACTTGGTGCACTCTTCCGAACCAGAAAGTTGTACACACCTCAACAACTTTTGACACTATACAAATCCCAGATTCGACCATCACTAGAGTACTGCTCGCATGTCTGGAGCTCTGCACCCAAACATACTCTTCGGCTACTGGACTCCATCGAAAGGAGGGCCATTCGTCTGATTGGAGATCACGAGCTGACGAAGTACCTCGATAGCCTAGAATATCGAAGACAGGTTGGGGATTTGACCCTCTTTTACAGATATTTTCATGGAAAGTGCTCGACTGACATTGTCCTCTTAATTTCGCCCAGAGCGGCGAATATCAGAAATATACGACGAACCACTGCCGCCCATCCATATGTGGTTAAGTTTAGTACTCCTCGACCTTCAATATTTAAGAATTCTTTCATCTGGAGGACTTCATTCTTATGGAACGACCTTACCAAGGTCATTTTTCCCAACGAATATAACCTCCAACGCAAAACCAACGTGAATCGCTTTTGGCGCAGACGCACCACTCCCGGAGTGCCCTAAAGGATTTTTCCTATAGTGCTTGTGTTTGATCATAAAAAAATATATATAGATCAGTGCAAAAAAAAGAAGTCGCTTAATAGTAATTTGACTGCGAGTTAATCCAACGTATTTTATGGGGAGCGACGCGGAGCCTCTGTTCTGACTTAAATAAATAATGCAACGAAGATATTTCATTTTATATAATATAATTGCCATATTATTATTTTAATATAACGGTATAGCCTAAAATTACTTGAACTTTTTTATAAAATAAAGTTTCAGGACATATATATATAATGAGGCTATGCTAGTATTTTTACTTCATCCTTACACCTACGTATATGAGATTAAACGCAATTATTTTTGAAATAAAATGAATAAAAATTTAGATTTAAAAGTAAACTCTATAAGAAACGATGAGATGACTAAAATAGTAATACCTCTTTTGATACTATCCGGAATATGGAAACAAAAGTTAACAAGCAACAAATTTCTTAGTTTGCTTTACTTCTTGTACTCTTGGATTTTTCAAAGCATTTTCATGATTTTTTTAGGTCTATTGGTGGCTAAGTTAGTTCAACTTATACACGTGCATGCCAATACAGGCATACTGTACACTAACATCGCTATATTGGTTTCTAGTATAGCAATAAATATAAAAATATCTATATACAAAATAAATGATGTTTCCAGTATATGTGAAGACATAATTCAAGAAGAAAAAAGGCTGTTGCTATCAAGGGATAAGGATTTAGATACACTTTATAAGTCAAAAGTAAATATTTGCAGGAAACTAAATTCGGGCATCATAATATGTGTCAATTTGGCAATGTTAGGGTTGTTTGTAATAAGTGTTGGAAAATTCATAATCGAGGATAAGTCCGTTGAACTTACAGAAGAAGAATTAATTGAAAAATATTTTATGTACCCTATGTGGTTGCCATTCCGGGAAAGTACTCACATGTCCTCTGTAATTTTCCTGAATTGCTTATTTGCCTCTGTCGGAATTATTTTGTTCAGCGTCAATGTTACGCTTTTTGTTACTCTTATGGTCTTCAGTGTTACTCAGCTGCAACTTCTACAAATTAAAATAAGGAAGCTTGATACCAAAGATTTCAAAGAAACCATTGCTTATGGTTCTATGCAAGAGCTCGCAGAAGAACACTCATCGGCAATTGAGTAAGTATACAAAGAAAGTTGTAGTTTTAAACAAATACTAGGTATACTACCAGCCGGAACGTCGGAACGTTTGATCTATTTTATTTAGAACGGCACCCTATGTGACGTTACTTCGCAGATGATGAAGAATTGGAAGGTGATTCTGTCTTGAACGCAAACACAAATAATTACTTTCCTGAAGGAGGAAGTAAATTTTTTTTATGATCGAACAGAAGCAGTATAGGAAAAGTCCTTTAAGGAACTCTAGGAGTGGTTCGTGCGCGGGATAAAGCCATTGACGTTGGTTTTAAATCATTGAAGGTTATATTCGTTGGGAACATGACCTCGGGAAGGTCGTTCCATAAAGATGAAGTCCTCCAGATAAAAAAAAACCTTAAATAATGAGAGTACTAAGCTGAACCACATATGGGCGGCAGTGGTTCGTCGTGTATTTCTACTAATCGTTGCTCTAGGTGGAATTATAAGGGCTAGGTCAGTCGAGCATGTTCCATGGAAATATCTGTAAAAGAAAGTCAAATCACCAACCTGTCTTCGATGTTCTAGTCTGTCGAGGCTCTTTGTCAGCTCATGGTTTCCGGTCAGACGAATGGCCCTCCTTTCGATGGAATCCAGTAGCCGAACGATATGTTTAGGTGCAGAGCTCCAGACATGAGAGCTAGTGATGGTCGAATCTGGGCTTTGTATAGTAGCAAGTTGTTGTTGAGGTATGTGCAACTTTTTGGTTTGGAAGAGTACACCAAGTATCTGTTATGCTCTCTTGGCGATTATCACAACGTGCCAGCCAGTGAAAATGCCTGTCCTGCCATGACTATATCCGATTCTGTAATGTTAACCTTTTTAGAGAAAACTGCTGCTTGTTTTTTTAGCGTTAAATTCGACTTGGTTACTGTTACTCCAAGGCAAAATTTCTTCCTGGTCTTTGTTGTTCATGCTGTCTACAAAGATACGCGTCGGTAGCCGATGCTTGTGCAAATAGGAAGATGAGATGAGTGTGCTATCGTCAGCAAAGCTAAATATAGGATTTTTAGTTTCCACTAGAAGGGCGTTAATGTAGAGTAAGAAGAGGATGTGAGACAATGTAAACCCTTGAGAAATCCGTCAATCGCCACTTGCAGAGAGCGGTCCTTAGGAAAGCTAGACAACCATGCACAGAAGCGACTGGGATACCATGGGATCGCAGTTTACTTACTACTTAAGAAAGAATACAAAATAAATAAAACCGTATCCATTCTAATTTTTTGTTCTTATCCTTAGGAAAGCGGTAACATCTTATTATATTTCTATCAAATTTCTTTGCCTGGTTATCCATATCACGACCGAATACAGCGCACCTCATTGTATGAAAATTCAGATATTTATTTTAATCAACACACACGACTAAATAAGAAAAAATTCTGGTGAACTTTCAAAATTTCCATGGAAAACTACGGTAAACGATACCTCTCAGTGGGAAAACGGCACTACGTGGAGACCAGTGTTATCAGAAATGATTAGTAATGGGTTGACGATTTGAAAAGTAATAGAATAATAAAAAACGGTATCAGAGTAAGAAGAGTTCGAAAAAAAAGGTTGTTACTTTCCTATGATATGAGGGCTACCTCCAGATTAAACATAAATTTTATATGGGGAGCGCCACAACAAGCATGAACATCTCAAAAATTGTTATAACAGTAATGGATAAATTTTACAATTGTAAAAAACTGACAACGCTGGTGGCAACAAACAGGGGTCGCGGGGCAGCTTCCAATGGCGCGGCGGATGTTCTAAAAGTTTGTCGGAATATTTTCTTATTTTAGTGGTATTTTAGCTGTAATGTGTATTATATTTCTATGAAATGAATATACGTATTTTTTTTTCTTTTTACATATATCACTAAATGCGTAAAACCCTTTAATACCTTTAAAATATAATTAAAAACGCTAATACCGTATAAATCTTCATATGAAATTTAAAAATCACTCTCCCTGTGATGTCACTGCGTGCGGCAGACGAAATTGGAATGGTTAGATATCTTACCTCTAGTTATCTGTATCATGATTGGAAATGAACGTGATGTCTAAACTATGCGTCGTGATATTGGACCGCTGCAAAGCGAATTTCAGGTAAAAGCTGGTCAAAATAGATAAAACCAAAGTTATAATTATGTCGTAAAATCATTAGCCCTTAATTAAGAAATAACCAGGGTATCATAAATCACCCCTGTTATATTTATATTATGGCCAACCATAAAATTATTTCAGTTCAAAGTTTGTTTTTCTAGTGTGGTTGAAAAAAATCACTGTATTTAGTTCTGTTATTCCGCTAAGTTTTTGTAAAAATTTTGAAATACTATCATGGAGCCTATTGCTGGTGGTAAGTACAATGCTATAAATTTTTTAAATTAAAAATATTTACACTAGTACTTTTGATTTTCTTCATTTTATTAACATAAATTAAAATAAATTAAACAATTTAAAAAAAAAATTTATCAGGCAAAATCTAAAAAAGGGCGCTTTGGAATGCGACCAAACTATTTGTTAACTATTGTTTGAAGGGTCCAACTAAGAGTTGCTGCGACAATTTGCGACCTTGCCGAAAATTGAATTTAAAGAAAAAATTGTTAGGTACATTTTTACAAATATAAAGACATCGAACCAATTTTGAAAAACTTTATTATTACTAAACCGATTCCGATAAAACGTACTAGTTTAATAGAGAATTAAACAAACTTTTAAACAGGCGAAAAAAAATTTCCGATATTTTTCAAAATGGTGGCTATTTTTTTCTGAGTATATTAATTTTTACAAAAAATTATACGGTTTGTCAATTTTTTGTTGTTCTTGCAGGATCCACAGCAAAATCAGTATCTTTCACAAGGATTCAGCTCGTGGAAATATTAAGAGACTGTCCATCCAAAAGCGATAAAGATCAACATGAATATTTGGAAAAAAAGTCTCTCTTCTGATGACACAGAACTCGAGTAAATCAAAATTTCTATTTATCAAGAAATAATTTTTTTTGAAAAAATCATATACCTATGTATTTTGGGTTATCGTTGAAATGAAATTGTATAATTGTTGAGGAGGGGGTTGGAGTTTAGGGTTTTCAAAAACTTATTTATATGAAATTTATGCACATTTCTCTACATTCCAATTTTTTTTATCTCTAGTGAAACATATATTATTGTTCAACGAGGGGTGGGGGGGGGGGGGGGTCGAGGGTGCTGGGGGGAGATTAAAATAAACATATAATAAATGTTTCTCCCATGATAATATCGTAAAAATAAACCACCTTTGTTTATTCCAATTTCTATAATTTAATAACCATAAAAAAGGGGTGTGGAGGGGGGCAAAGATGTAAGATATTAAAAACAAAATGCAATATTACTATATTTATAACGGTTTCTTACAATTAAAAACATTTTTTGTCTCATGTTACCAAGATAATCTTTTTGGCCACGAATCCGTCGAAATTCGCCTGTGTGCGCTGCTACAAAAACGGCAATAAAAAATTAAATTTTTGTATTCGCTTCGCTTTTAATTAGAAATTTATTCTGTTACTTCCATAAATAATATTTCAATTAGAATTTTAGTTTAGTTAAAGAGCAACGGTTTGTTTCTGAAATAATTAGATACTTTAGGTTAGAATAGTTTGGCGACAAATTATGATTTACACAAATTAAATACAAAAGAATGCAAGATTTTTTAATGTAAAGTGTTACCTCATGTTTTAAGGCGGTGATATAATAAGGAATACTACAGAGTAAGTTTAGTTTCCTACCCGACAGTCACACAGACACAGAATACTTTCAATAGTAACCCGCGTTATCAGAAATTGGTTCATTTTTATCAGAAGGATTGTTCGGATTTCCTCGGGTTTGTTGTTAATTGCTAAATTCACAGGCACTATCATTTTGTGGTGATTTTCCGCACTCGCCATTGGTCCCAACTTAGAGGAAATTTATTATTTTAGAATCGAACATCTTTAAGTTCTCTTTCAAATAATTTGGACTAAAAACAAAAATTAAAATTTAACTTACTAAATTTCCACTGTATTAACAATAACTTACTTTTGTTTCTTGTTTGAGCTGGAGATAAATATACCTAACATATTATACATTTCAATTAATTAAAAATATAATATATTTTGTGTCCTATTTAAATTTTTTTACTTCTGTTATTATCTCAAAAACTAAACATTTTAGAGAAAAAGTGGTTATGCCACTGAACTCTACGTAAAAATCTATATTCTAAAAAGAGAATGTTTTCAAAATCACCCTGTAAATAAACCAAGAGAGCCATGACAAATTTGACACCGGCACCTCTCGTTTTGTTAAAAAGCGGTACTCTAAAGTGTATACCCAACATTCTATCTTTGGTATTAACTCGAATAGCCCCCCAGAAAGTCTCGAAAATAGGACACCCTGTACATATTTTTATTATTGACTAGAAAAATGAAATAAAACAATTTAAAAACAAAATCCAGCATGTAATTTACGTTCTTTTTTTTATTATTATAGGGCATCGCTATTGCCGACAGTCTCTGTAATACAAACTGGTACAATCTTGATGAGCGATCCAAGAAAATATTGCTTATCATGATTTTAAGATCACAAAAGTTCCTGACGATCTCTATAGGTCCATTTGGACCAATGACTATTGAAACAGCTTTAGGGGTAAGTTGCTTAGAATGGTCAATCTTTCCTTCTCAGACAAGAATTTTATGTACCGATTAACACACAACCAAAAATTTGCCTCAACTTTGATTTTATGTATTTTACAAATTTGTTGGTAGTTTTAATCGATTTTCTTTTCTAATTGTAGTTACTTTTCTTAAGAATATTATTTTTTTTGTTTTTTTTATTGTTTTGGTTGAAACTTTAGTATTATACCTGGAATTGTTTTTTTTACACAATTGCAAGTTAATGCGGATACAGCCAAATGAAAGTGTCATGATTCAGTTACATTTTCTTTTTTAATTCATTTCATTGTCTCTGTTAATTCATGAAATTCACAATTTTTATCAACTACGTTCGCCTATATTTTTAGTTCAAAAATAACAATGCCAGAAAATGAACCGATTGCTTTAATTATCGCAACAACAATAAATAAAATAAAAAATACCCAAAATTGGAAGCAAATATACAATCAGTATCTGGTGGTTCCACCTCTGCCCTAAATTACCTTCAGACATCTTTGATTCATACTTGAAATTAAGGTTTTTTCGTTTTAATCTAAGCCACTCCATAATTCGATGAGCCTTTCGCAATATTCTTTTAAGTTTTGAAATTGACGTTCCTGTTTAACAATAAAACCCCAATTGGGATTTAGGTCGATGCTTTTAACTAAAAGATCTAGGTACATTTAATAAAATTTGTGTATTTCATGAAGTGACAAATAAACAAATGAATCAAAAAAGAAAATGTAAAGGAAACATGAGATGCTCATTTGGCCGCATTTACAATAACATGCAATGATTAGCATACTCCACAGTTTTATAACACCTGGTATAATATGAAAGTTCCTTTCTTAACCGAAATAATAAAGGCTGTTGTTGCTAGGAGGATCAAGAATAAAAGACTGTTATGCCGCGTCGACACAAACCAGCAAAACAGCAACACAATGTTTTTCAATAATTGAGAAACAAATCGTCATCTTACCAAATTTTATGTTTTGTTTTGGTTTTTACCAAATTATTGTTTCCTGCCAGGTCCACACCAAACCAACAAAACAGAAACAAAATAGCCACACAATCACCAAAGCTTTCGTTTTGTTTGTTGTGTTTCTGTTCTATTGGATGTTTTTGTTTCATTGGTTTGGTGTGGACACGGCATTATACAATTCAGTGTTGTTTTTCATCCGGTGTTTATATCAGTTTATTTTTTGTTTCAGACTATGAAAGCTGCATATTCATTCATAACTTTAATGCAACACTACAAATAAAAAAATGATCGTCTATTTTAATATATTTATTACACAAGAAGGGTGTATTATTCACTGGCATACTGTTAAAACGGAGACAAATATAACATTAACCCTTAAATTATGAATAATATCTTTTGGGGTTTGGTGGCGGTGGGTAATGAGCCAATTATTAACACACATTAATGATGAAAATTGCCTAAATAATGGATATTTAATATTAATTGTTTAACTACATAACACTCAAGGAATAAATATCCCAATTTGCTACATATATCGTCAAATTTCTTTGATCAGCACTTTCCTAGTTAATAACATCCGTACCCTAGTGCAAAACGGTATTGTCCAATTTTTTTAGTTTCCGTTTTTTTAATCCCGATATTTTAATGTTCGCCTAATCTGCTAGGATAGTTTAAACCGTCTTAGGACTCAACATGTCTGAATTAGCAGTTTATGACCAGTATCAAGTCCTCCTCACCAATAGGAAAGCAAAACAATAACATATTCATTTTGCATGTATTAAATACATGAATAAGTTCAGAAAGTACTATCTTCAAAATAATAAAATCGGTGTTTTCTTGTTTCGTTCACTCAAGTTTGGTACACATCAAAAATTTACCTGAAATATCCTTGTATGGTACACGGGATTAATTAATCCATTACACCCCATTATGATGGCCCAAATGATGTGGGTAATATATAATATAGGTACCAATAGACTTTTTCTATACATTTTTTGATGCCTGTCGCTAGTCGTAGAAAATCGCTGCGATTTTTCAACACATTCTTCTTATTAGATGAGACATACGGAAGGTGTACTCTTTGGTGCTACTCCTTCGGGTTTTAATAGCGAACTGCATAAGAGACCAAAGCGACAAAGCAGCAAAGCTGCAGTACGCTGGCCGTACAGCGGTGCGAATCGCTTTCAATACACTTAGCGGAGAAGAATACGTTTTCCTTGTAGAATGGCCGATGAAAATGTAAAAGTCTGTAAAATGTCTGGAGTCTGGAACTTGGTTGGTTAGTTGGTTAAAGGCGGGGGTCGGTTTAAAAGCCCGAACTGCAAATCACTGCAGCCTTTCGGCTAATTGTGTACCCCGATCTTGTTAGAAGATGCTTGTTCCTTCTATGAGGTCCAGTAACCTTCTACCAAGCTTGTCATGTGGGAGGTTGTCACCACGTTATATGTTCCCGAAGATATTTTGTCTTCTACGAGATAGCGCTACGCAGCGGTATATTATGTGTTAGGCGGTTTCATCCTCTTCGCCGCAGAGTCTACATTCAATGGATCCGTTGTTTATCCCTATCCGTTGAAGATGTTTTCGCAAGTGGCAGTGGCCTGTTAGCAGACCCATCACTTGTTTCAACTGGGGCCGCGTCAGGGTTAGCGTCCCATTCGATAGTATGTTCGGTAGTTTTCCAATTACGGCCCGTGCGTGTATTTGACCAGGTAACTCTTGCCATCGAGATATGTGTCGTTTTTTCGACCATCTATCTAATGTTGTTTTCGTCTGGAACTTAGTCATCTTCTGATAACTCTTGGGCAGCAATAAATAACCTTTTACTACCGTTTTGTAGATAAAAGGATGCACCCAAATGTCCTACGTTTCTTCTTGTTCTTACAGTGTAAACACCGAGGTCCCACTACTTATAAAATAGAAGAAAATCTATCCATTTGTGGATTTTGAAAGGCGAGACTAATCGTCTCTGCAGGACAAACCATTTACGCTTCTATACCTAAAGAGCGAGGAAATCCAGGCACAAACACAATCAGTCGCAAACGCAATTTGTATTTATCTCAGGAATTGCCGGTTTAAATATAATACGTCATTTCCATAACACCCTGTATATTGTAAAACTTGATTAGGTAGATTATTTTAATGTCAATATCTATAACAAAATATAGAAACATAATCCTGTTCATTGAGTTAAAATTATTAGAATATAAAGTTATAGGGAACAAAGCACCTCGAATGACCCCCAAAGTACAAAGATCTCTGGCGTGGAGGTACTTTCCTAGCTTCCTAAATTTTATAGCTCTCTTCCTGAACTGTTACTCTCGATTTTGTAACTCCGCAATTAGTACTTGCACTAGGCCGTTCCTTCATGGCAAATCGTTTTTCGTCAAATAGGTATTCGTCGAACAGTTTATGATCAATGGCCTTAAACCAACGGTTTTTATCAATGGTTTTCAGGATAAAAGAAGACAAAAATTAATCAGCCGCGTGTGTGAATGAACAAAGAAAAACCTCAAAAATAACTGTGCCTGAACGGCCAAAAACCAAGGAAATAATGACATATATGATGCATTTTAGTCTGCTTCACTACTTGTAGAATTGTTATGTGAAAGACACATGTTCCTAGATGGAATTACACTTTATAATCGACTTGATCGCCCCAAATATCAAAGGAAGTGGCGGTTCTCAACACACTTAGTACCCAAGAAGACACCCAAGTCCCAAAAAACTATGTTTCCTCCCGGCCAATGGTGGCCGCACGTATCACTGGCTGTTACGAAAAAATCGATAATCATAAAGAAGACCTACCTCGTGTGAACCAAAGGTATGAACCATAGCACGTGAGTGGCAGAGAGAGACGCCAATAGTCATGTCAAAACGAAACGTACCGTTATGTAGCTGTGTTCACTGCTTCGTAATACGAGCCTGGGAATAACTTGTGAGTGTAAGAGATTTTTTTTTTATGATCAAACACAAGCGGTATAGGAAAAATCCTTTAGGGCACTCTGGGAGTGGTGCGTGTGTGCAAAAAGCGATTCACGTTGGTTTTGAATCCTTGGAGGTTATACTCGTTGGGAAAAACGCCCTCGGGAAGGTCGTTCCACAAGGATGAAGTGCTCCAGATGAAAGAATTCTTAAATAATGAAGTTCGAGGAGTACTAAGCTTAACCACATATGGATGGGCAACAGTGGTTCGTCGTGTATTTCTGCTATTCGTCGCTCTGGGCGGAATTAAGAGGTCAAGGTCAGCCGAGTACCCTCCATGAAAATATCTGTAAAAGAGTCAAATCCCCAATCTGTCTTCGATGTTCTAGGCTGTCGAGGTTCTTCGTCAGCTCGTGGTCTCCGATCAGATGAATAGACCTCCTTTCAATGGAATCCAGTAGCCGAAGAGTATGTTTGGGTGCATAGCTCCACACATGAGAGCAGTACTCTAGTGATGGTCGAATCTGGGCTTTGTGTAGTGTCAAAAGTTGTTGAGGTGTGTACAAGTTTCTGATTCGGAAGAGTACCCCATGCTTCTGAGATGCGATTGCCACACCGTAGTTATGCCAAGACATACTTCCTCCCAGATTGACGTCCAGCAAATTAATAGATGAAGTCGGTGGGATTGCTTATCTGGCCATGACTATTTCCGGTTCTGTAATGTTAACCTTTTTAGAGAAAAAGGCTGCCTGGGTTTTTTAGCGTTAAATTCGACTTGGTTACTCTCACCCCAAGCCAAAATTTATTCCAGGTCTTGATTGAGGCGTGATACTTCAAGCTGTCTGCGAAGATGTGCGTCGGCAGCCGATGTTTGCGCATTCAAAGAGAATGATGAGATAAGTGTGCTATCGTCAGCAAAACTAAATATCGGATTTTTAGTTTTCACTAGAAGGTCGTTAATGTAGAGTAAGAGAGTGGGAGACAATATGGACCCTTGAGGAACACCGGCATTGATGGTGAAGGTGTCTGAGAGAAATCCGTCAATCGCCACTTGCAGAGAGCGGTCCTTAAGAAAGCTAGAAAACCATGCACAGAATCGACTGGGCATACCACAGGATCGCAGTTTACTTAGAAGACCCTCATGCCAAACACGATCAAAAGCTTTAGAACTATCCAGTGCAACAACAACACTCCCCATGATGTTCGATTGTGGTGTTTCAAATGTGAGTGACATAGGCTAGAAGATCTCCAGTTGAACTGGACTTCCGAAAACCATATTGATGATCGCTGATAATGCTGAAGCCTTCCAGGTAATTTAGAAGATGTCTGTTAATAGCTTTCTCCATTACTCTTGATATAACTGAAGGCAATGCGACTGGTCGATAGTTGTTAAGCAGGGTTCTCTTACCTTTCTTTGGAATAGGCTGGACTCGCGCCATCTTAAAGCAAGATGGAAATATTCCTTTTTGTAGGATAAGTTGAAAAGTCTACAAAATACTGGTGTTAGTTCATCGGCGCATTTATTGAGAACTATAATAGGAATTTCGTCTGGACCAGTAGCTTTTTTGACGTCGAGTCCTTTCAGGATTTTGGATTGAACTACTGGAATGTCGGGTGGTGTTCTTCCCTGGAAATCTACAGTGGAATGCAAAGAAAATAGTTCAGCAAGTAAGTTTGCTTTGTCTCCGGCTGTGGATGCTGTTGTACCATCGGGACGTGTTAGAGGTGGAATAGTTGATTTGGTGAAATTTTGGCTGACGGTCTTTGCGATTGACCAAAAGGACCTTGATCCGTTTGAACTATCAAGAAGTTTGTTTTTGATCCTCACGTTATGGGCTTCTTTGCTTTGATCTATTGTTAGCTTACATTGGTTTCGAGCGGTAACAAAAATTGTACGATTGTCAGTGGTAGGGTTTTTACGCCACTGTCGGTAAGCCAGATTTTTTGATCTGACAGCACACTCACAATCCTTGCTAAACCAGGGCTTGCCGTTGGAAGGGCGTTTTTCGGAGGAGGGGATAAATGCTTCCATGCTCGTTAGAATGACGTCGGAAACCTCCCCAGTACAGACGGATGGATCATCAGAAGAGAAGCATACGCTCATCCAAGGAAAAGTGCGAAAATGGTCTTTCAGGTCTTCCCACTTGGTCGATCTGTAATACCATATCTACCAAGGTTTAGGAGGTGGTTGTTCAGAGATGAAGAGATGTATTAAACGACCCACAAGCGATACGTACATTTTCAAGTCATTGACTCGTTTAATTATACTAAATAGTTGGAAAAAATATACCGATATTTAATGCCACGAGTCATATTTGTGGATACAAAAAAAATATTTATTTGTCACAACTATAGAATTAAATTGGGCCAAAAAAGTTACAATTTCCTTATACACATTTTTGGTTAAACAAATCCTTTTAAATGTATCAAATACATTGAAAAACTAACTTAAATACATATGTTGTCCCGCTATAGTAAACACATATTTACTTGACGGAACCCAATAATTATGATGAAGAAATTAGAGATTCCTAACTATAAAGGTATAAAATTAAAAAAACCAATGTAGGCCGATAGTTACTAAATTCGGTACGCTTGCATAATTTTGAATTACGAGCAACTTTTCTTAATAAAATTTTTCGATATTTTGTGAATAAGACACACTTTAGCTATACAGAAAACAGAAAATAAAAATAATGCTTCGGTCAAGGCCTGCTTGATTTATTAAAAATTACAATATGTTAAATTGTATTATCTAATCAAGCAGGCCTGATCTCAAATGGTCAAATTTCAATTGGAAATTTTTTTGGCATTTACACCTATAAGTTGGCTTATCCTGGAACACACTCTATACAGGGTGATTCACGACGAGCTTGCATTATAACTTTATGGAGAACTACTGAATATATCATTCTGAAACTTTGGGGATTTAGGTATATCGATATGCTCTCTTTAACTAAAATACTCACGTGTTTTTGTCATTTCCGATTATACCGGAAGTGGAAGTAGCTGCCAACTTTCTTTTTTTAAATACAACATGGTAATTTTTTATGACATTTTTCGATTAAGCATTAAATACTAAGCACATTTCATGTTTTTGTCAGACTCTGTTAGTTTTTAAGATATGTGGACTTTTTGTAATTATTTGGCAAATGCATGACCATGAAATAATCCATATAATATTTTAAATTAATTAATATTATCTGTATTTAGTAAGATTGCCTACCTACCTATACATTCACCCGATAACCAGACCATCGCAATGGTCGGTGTAAGAAACGAGGAGCCAAAAGTGGGTTAATTAATTCAGTGTACGAAACGAGAACGTTTAAGGTAAATTTTTGACGTGTACGAATCGCGAGTGTACGAAAGGAGAATGAATCATAAATTCTACGAAATGTATCAAGCCCATTATTTCAATAAAGAGATTCGAATTTTGTGACGTTTATTATTTGGTTTAGTATTTATGACAAGTTTTTAATGACAAGTTAAAGCCATATACTACACGAAGATTAGTGCGAACACATTTACCTGTGAAAGAGTATTTTCCTATCACTTAGTGATAAGTACAAAGAAATTTAATCACCTTCAAAAATTGCTAACGTCGGTCCCAAAAAGTTGCCATTACTTTTTCCAGAACCTGGTCAATATAAGGAAATAATCCAAGAAGATAATGCTCAGTAAGAGTGAAAACTTTGATATATCTGTCATTTTCATTTGTTTGAGAGATTAAAGTTTCATTGTTTCTCTCTTGTTTTGAATTTTTACTTCTTAAATTTTACTAAAAGAATAGAAAATTTATATTTTTAAGTGTTTTATTATTTATTTTTTAACGTTTGAATTTAATTTAGAATTCCTAATTTTTCCCGTCGAAAAAAAAACTTTTTTTGATTTTATTAAAGTAAAATGGGTTTTGACAGTGCTTGTTTTTGTTCGGACTTTTAAGAAACCATATTTCTACTCCAAGAAAAAAACCCGAACAATTTGTTGAGTAAAAAGATCTGGAAAAGAGAGGGTATAAAGTCATGCCAATATACTCCTTTTGTGGAGGAACCGATATTTTTGAAAAGAATTATTTTTCTATTTTCTAAATAAATCTTATTTAATCATGTAATTACCCTTCCGTGATCAAATATATAATTTTACATTGTGTTATATCTCATTGGAAGTACCCGTGACAATAAAATCAAGTATAGTTAGAGAACAAAAGTTAGGATTCGTCCTAAGTTGAAAAAATAACTAGACCAAATTAAATTCATTCTTTAATTATCACAGACAAAATTGTACCCTCATCATCTTCTCCCTCTGGTGGACTGTTGCAAATTACCAGCTGGTGGAGTAGAAGGTGGCAGGACCATACAAGACCGACTGACAAGTACGCGTCAGTTCGGTATCGGCAATCATGGCTGGCATACCTGACAATCGAATAATGTCAAATCGTAGCCATTTAGAAAACAGAATGGTAATAGTTTCTTCCCAAAATACTAACTTTTTTGAAATTCAAGAATTCTCGAGGTACTTTCTCTTCTTAAAGCCGGCTATAACGCCAGTAAAAATCTCTAGGTGAGTTGTGAGCCCTTTGGAGGAAGCCGATCAATCGGGATATCAATTAAGAAAAAACCCACAGTAGTTCGGGGGCTCAGCAAGAGTAAAAAATTGGAAGCAACGGGTTTCATCGGCGAGCTACGCGTGTCGAACGTACGTGCCGATGACCAGGAGGGCTTTTCTTCAAATTATATGGGATGGGTGTGCAGTACTACAGTCTTCTCTGATGATATGCATGTACGGCATTGCTAGTATATTACAATTGTAATAGATCTATTAGTATTCTAACAATTCTATTACCGATCTTTTTTGAGATGTTCAATCGTGGGAGCTCCCCATTTGAAATTTATGTTCAATCTGGAGATCGGGTTTATTCGGGTGTGTTCGGGTTTGTTCCCCATATCATAGGAAAGCAACAATTTTTTTTGGACTCTTCTTACATACCATTTTTGCTATTCCATTACGTTTCGAGCCGTCAACCTATTACTTTTAATCAAAGATTTCTGGCAATATTAGGCATATATACCCTGTACTGATGAGAACAGAAGAATTAGGAAACCGGTCTGCTGGTGGTGACATTTTATCAGTGAGAAATGGAAGCATCCATTTTAGGTAGTAGCATTCCATCTGAATTAGTATTTTAATAGTTACTCAGGCAAAAATACGCCCTATATGTAAAGTTCTTCGGTTAGTTAGGAAATGATTTTTTCATACATACAGGGTGTAACAAATTCGTCCTTCGCCATTGGGATTTCGGGAAACGGTAAGAGATACGATGTCGGTTTAATTGGGACACAGTTGCGTTGGACCAATAATATGTCGCAAAAAATCATAAATAAATTCGAAATATTTCGAAAAATCTAAAATTTTGCTTATCGGTTTTAATTTTTTTCTTTGTTCGAAGAGATATCCAAAAATAAATTTAATTTTCTCATTTCTATCGTCATTCTTCCACATAATATTCACTAAAATACCCCTAGTACGATCCTGTAATTTACTTTTGTTGCGAACTGAAGATTTTTAAAATATTGTTCTCTATCTCTGTCCTTAATTATTATTATTACGTACTTACGTACTACTACTGTTTTTTTTTTTATTCAAATCAAATTTCAACTAGCAATTTTATCAACTTTCTACTTAGGTATAAGGGGCATTCCGCGAGAGATTTATTTTCAAAATTAAAGTTGACCTCCTGAGTAGCCCAAAATGTTCGTCAATGTGTCCTTAATGACCTTGAATTTGTTTAGATTTTTTTTCGCCCCCGTTCCCGAGATATCCACGCTTCAATAAAGCAAAATCCGGGTTTTTGCCCATTTTTCTCGGGCATTCGGCTATAACTTTTAACAGACACGTTTTAAATGTTAGATGGCAAAGTGCCCGTATAAAGAGCGAGGAGAAACTATTATTATTTAATTACTAATCCTCTCTTCTTTACTTTAAATACGTTTCAAATATTTGCCACGATTTATGTTCCTTAAATCTTCAAATGTTTATTTATAATTATTGTCTGATCCATCACGTAATTGATCAAAAAAACGTCAACGACGGTATAATAAACAAATTTCCGCCCAACGTTTGACGCTACTGTAGAGAAAATTTATGTGCGTTTTAACGGCGCTACGAGGAGCGGAACTACACTACTACTACTTATTTCTTGTTAGCTTAATGAAAATTTCTGGAAAAATTTTGCATGATTTCGCCTCATAGCAAAAATCAAACCGCGGCTAAGCGTTATCATATATCTGAAGACAATCAATAGTACGGATTTATCTTATTAATATAAATATTGTCAAAAATTATCATTTTTACATCTTTCCACATTTGTTTAGGTTGATTCGATAACATTATGCATAACATTATATTAAAATTTATTATACTACTGGTAAGTCTAATTGTTCTAATTGGAAATTACATGATTATTTCCTGCGAATGATTTATACAACAAACATCACCTAATTTTTTGCTCGCATTCCTCCCACTATTCAGAAGCGGTTGGGCATACAACATGACTCCGGATGCAGTCCTCGTCAGTCAATTTTTATCCTCTTTCAAGCCCTTCAAGATAATCCATGCAAATTCACTTAACGGGAGCAACCAACAACACATTAACAAGACAAAATACGCCCGATACGGGCGGGTAAAGCGATGCCGTCAAATAGCCGGCGTGTTTTATGACCCGTATAGGATTGATACAGGCAAAAGTTTGATCGTTAGCGAAGTACACGTCTTATTTATTTCCAAACTTGGCTCCACTTACGAGATTTATCGCTCAGGTAAACTGCTTACTACTAAATTATGTCTATTGGCTGTTAACAGTTTAAGAACGATATTTACTGGCTTTTGACTGCACAAACAACTTTGATTTATTTGTGCATATATTTAAAACTTTCAGGCTCTGAATATTAAAAATCTGCAGACGATACAGACGCGACGAGACAGAATTTGGTATATAGGTTGTTATGGAAATTACTATTACTATATTTCAACCCGTAAATCCAAATCCTGGGATGAAAATAAATTGGAGAAAAATAACCATAAATGGGACATCGAGTTAGAAGCGAAAAAACTTATATTTTTGTCATAAAACGTCGTAGGCGCTGCTGACATTTCCATCTAAATAATTAAGAGACGTCAGCCGTGATGTTTATTTTATACGTTATTTCTTCAGTAAGTGGAAACTCTAGAAAATATCCTATTGTTTCCACAAAAATTGAAATGATAAAAGTACACTACACTTATTCTAGTGTTAGTATTAGTATTAGTATTAGTATTAGTATTAGTATTAGTATTAGTATTAGTATTAGTATTAGTACTAGTATTAGTATTAGTATTAGTATTAGTATTAGTATTAGTATTAGTATTAGTATTAGTATTAGTATTAGTATTAGTATTAGTATTAGTATTAGTATTAGTATTAGTATTAGTATTAGTATTAGTATTAGTATTAGTATTAGTATTAGTATTAGTATTAGTATTAGTATTAGTATTAGTATTAGTATTAGTATTAGTATTAGTATTATTGTTTTGATGCAGGACGAATCGCGTGTTCGCCAGATCCATGTATGCTTGTAACATTTGGTATTTTAAAGTGATTTTGTGTAATTACGCAGGTAAACATTTTATTTGCCATTAACTTATATTTAATCGGAAATTTAACTTTGGCAACAATGTACGCTTATGGTTATGCTACCGTGTTTTAAAATTGAATTATCTGTCAAGGGGGTACGTGTACCTACGGGCCAGCCCGCATATGGTATGGGCGAAGTGGTAATTTTTTCATTCCTTAGACGCTGATTTAAAGAATATATATATGTTATTAGTTCTCTAGGATACCCAAGGAGTCACCCATTTAGATATAATAAGCCATTTCCGTTATACCTTTCATGTCCGTAGCGGCTTAAATATTTGGCTACAAGGGTACCCCAAGGAGTTTAAATCAAAGACGATGCGGCTTTGGTTTACAATCTTTGAAGAATAAACAATTCACATTCTTAGGTAGGTTGTTAACAACTTCCCAGAACAATAATAGGGGCGCTCTGAAAAAAAGTGTAATTATTCTTTGTCATTTTCTGCTAATTAGACAAAGACATTACGTCGCCTTCGAGCATTCGGAACGTACTTTCTATAAAGCCATTATTGGAACGGCCATCTTACATACCTGCTTTCACGTTTGACACTACCTTATTAATACCCGTCATATTTGTCGTTATGGTTCAATAAAATTATTTTTTTTACATGTGCGCCGAAAGTGCCTCTTTTCATGCATGTTCACTTCACCGAAAGTGGCGTTTTCCAAGAGAGCGGGCGGGAAAGTATCGAAGCGGGCGGGAAAGATTTTTCCCGCCCGCTTCGAGTCACCATGTGCTCATAAATAAATAAAACCAGAATTGTCGGTACGGGATTTGAACCCGGGACCCTGAGATCGGCAGGCGGACACTCTACCCACCGAGCCATACTACAAGCGATAATAAATAGCGGATTATATATAACTTAAATTGACAGTTAATTTTTCAAAGATGTTTTAGAAAAATGTCTGAAGAATTTCTTTATTTATATGGCCTCAAAGACTCGGGCACTTGTAAAAAAACAAGAAAAAAAACAGAGGTTTGACGGGATTGGAACCCGGGACCCCCAGATCACAACGCGAACGCTATACCTTTAGGCCACCAAGCCTATATGTCAAAAATAATAAATAGATATTTACATTCTTCATGCGCGAGTGTTTTCATGTCATCTTGACAGGACTGGAAAACTGTCTGAAGAATTTCTTTATTTATTTGGCATCAAAGCTTCGGAGCACTTGTAAAAAAAAATACGGTACATATCTCGGGCCGTCGGAGGCTTTTCGGCCCTTGATACGTAATGTACTATTGTTGTTTTTCTGCATTTGTGTGTTAAATTTAAGTATTGTTTGTGGAAAAAAATAGTAAATCTTAACTCAATGTGGTAAGACAGTGTCAAGTCTGCCATATTCTGGAGTCACGTCCGTTCATTGTTTGTCTTTCCTAACCAAGACAGGAACAGACAGCGTTTTGCGTTTATGTTCGTATGTTTGCTTCAAATCAATGATGTTTACACTGCAAATTTAAACAAAATTATTTTACAGAAGTTATTTTAAGTTATAATTATTAACACATCAGAAGTCTACTTTGGACCAAAAGTTTAAAGATCCCCAGATATTTGAAATTTCTTCAAAAATCGAAAACTTTTTGGACGAGAATGGTGCACCAGCAGATAATGTTACCAGATATAGCAGATAGATAGGGTCCATGTTTGTTACAAGTAGATGGGTACGCCACTAACATTTTTCCATGTGGATATTTTTTCTAATTAATCTGGTCAGTTCGACATAGTAAGACGCACGAACCGTTCTTTTAAAACAGTTAAATTAAAATTGAAACTCATTCTTATTAACATTGATAATGATAGTATTTCCAACATTTTTTATAAAAATAAAATGAATTAAGATTAAATAATTCTTCACCTAAGTCAGTACATTACGCTTACATGCGTATATATAGGAAACGGCTTAAAAACATTTCACCCGCTACTTCTTTTTACATAATTTGGGCGCCACTTCGACGGATGGGCGCCATCTTCTCAAAAAAATGAAATAGGAAGGGGGTTTTTGCAATACATCGTCTTGAAGGTACTATCGAGCACTTTACGGTGCCACAATATTACTTCTCTATTCGCAACGAAAACAAGATGGCGACGTTTTAAAAATTGCATACTTATTATTTTCTTATTATCCTTTATTTCATATACAGTTCTGTTCATTAAAAACCCGTACAAGTCTTATAATTAGTTTCTCTATTGTTTAAGCTATTTAGAACAGGCTTTTGTGATTGATTATTATTGTTAGGTTATCATTTATGTTAAAGGTTAGATTATGCCAAAAATGCAAATTTGGATTATAATATGAAGTAAATAAAAGAAAAACGTAACAGAAACTAAAATTATATTAAACAAGAATTATAAAAGATTTCAAAAATTAATATTTGGTCATTGAACCTTCTTTTTCGATCACCTGTGCCAATTTATTAGCCATAGAGTTTATTAAATTTCTTGCAATATTTTGGTCAAGTTCTTCCCAGCATTGATGTATAATTTCCCACAATTCATTAGAATTATGAGGAAAAAAATACCTATGATAGATTTTCTTTACGATTATAGCCCATACATTTTCTATCGGATTAATATCCGGACTGATAGAAGGCCAAGGTAACACTTCTACATTATTGTTGTGAAACCAGTCCTTCACAACATTTGCAATATGCACTGGGCAATTATCCTGCTAATAAATAAAAGAAATATTTGGATAAATGGAGCGAACAGATGGAAGCATAATATGTTCTAGAACTTGACGATAATTTTCAGCATTGAACCTTCCCTCCAATTTCCAGCATATCCCAAGCCCATAGTAACTTATCCAACCCCATACATTGACAGAAAAGCGCCCTGGTCTAAAAGCAAGATCACTGGTATAACGCTCTTCAAATCTTGTTCGGTCTGGTCGATACACTTGAATTGATCCATTGTATGTAGATTGGAAAGTCTTTTCATCCGTGAATATGACCCTATTCCAAAATTGAGGTTCGCGATATATATAATTTAATGCAAACAGTAACCGCGATTGCTTTCGTTCTTCTGTTAGTTTAATTTTTTTCGCGGCCACGCGGTTTCTTAATTCTGATTTATTGACTCTTCTACTGGCCGTAGGTCGAGAGCCAGGAAATCCTGTGGAATTCATAGCTTGCCTCACCATTTGAAAGGGATTATCTCTTAAGTGGCCTAGAAACAAAGCATCTTCTTCAAGACTGGAAATTCTAGGACCTCCAGAACCCTCTCGTCGGTCGAATGACCCTTCTTGTTGCCAGCGCTTCTTAATTTCTTGGATTGTGCTTTTATTTCTGCCATATAATTGTGCTATGGAACGAATTGACCATCCGTCTTGGATTCTTGCTACTATTTGTACCTTCTCTACAATAAATTGACGAGGCATTTTAAATGTTTGACTTTTAAACGTCTAACAACAATTGCCACCATGCAATTTTAAAAGTGTATGCCAAAAATAAAAACGAACGACTTACACCGGAACAAATTAGATGTACGGGTTTTTAATGAACAGAACTGTACGTACGTACGTATGTCGTGGAAAAATAAATACAACTTGGCATAGTGTAGTAGGAATCAGAGAGCTACACTTTCTTGTATATTTCATTCTGTTCAAATTCAAAATGGCGGATGAGCGCCATCTTGATAAATAAAATGTATAGAAAGTGACGTCTTGCGATATATCATTTTGAAGATCCTATCGAATACTTTACATTCCCGGAATGTTGTGTACCTATTCGTACCCAAAATAAAGCTATTAAATAAATAATATTTACAATTTTTTTTCTATTGCTATTTCAGTTTATATTTTATAACTTTGTACAAAGTCGGGTTTTCAGCTGGCTTATACTCACTGCTTTATGCCAAGTTCTAAAATGTGAACTAAAATAGTGCAGAAAGCCGCCATTTTGTTCTGGGTACGGATAGGAATAAAATAATTCGGGATCGTAAAGTACTCGGTAGGACCTTTAAAATAATGTATGGCAAAACCCCACATCCTCTTAATGTTTTTATCAAAATGTCGCCCATCCGCCATTTTGAATTTGAGCACCATGAAATATGCAAGAATGTGTAGCTCTCTGGCTTTTCTGCTACACTATGTCAAGTCGTATTTATTTTTCGAAGACGGTAAATAAAATAAAATAATTACTAGTCAATTTTTAAAACCCCGCCATTTCTTTTTCGTTTAGAATAGAGAAATAATATTCTGGAATCGTAAAGTATTGGATAGTACCTTCAAAATGCTGCATCGTAATTTAATTTTTGTTTACCAATATGGCGCCCTTAAGTCATTTTGGCAGTTAGTACTGTTATTCTTCCGTCAAAAAGTAATTTACCTTCCCCTCTAAGCCACACCAGAATTTTTTAAGAAAAAAAAATTAGCGGGTCAAATGTTATTGAGCCGCTTCCAGACTATATACACACACTGTATATTATTCCCCGTAATACAATTCAATGGAATGTTAACGAAGATCGCCATTTAGCTTACAACCTTAGGATAAACTGAAACTGTCATTCAAAATCCACTAACGTTTATGAAATCAGTCTTTGTTTATATTCCATACATTTTCCATAAGTCGACAAACCAACATTCTGGGAAATAAGAGGATCAAGTTGCTTCCTGAGCGGGTGAAAAATCATTCTATGATGAAATAATTCTTAGTGCATAAAAGGAAAAGAGAAGAGATTTTATAATAATTATCTCCATTATTAAAAAAACTAAAACTTCTTGTAAAATGTGTAAAAATATATTAAGAATGTATAAATGAAATAATAATTTTTCCAGTTAATATCTCTTTATATTATTACCGAGAGTTCTCTTCCGTGTCATAAAAGAAAATAAAGCATCTAAATGAAAAATAATAGCTCTAAGCGGAGACGGAAAATTGGTCCATAACTGTGATGCCGAGATCAGGATAAATTGCATTAAAACCTAATATTATATCTGTAATACAAAAATAATATGAAAAAGGAAGAATAATAGCAGAGAGTAGAATTTTTGATATAAGTCGATTACAATTTAACTCAAAAACTTAAATGTGTGTTGAATTTAGGTAAAAAAAAAACAGCTTAGATTAATGATTATTTGTGTTGTTAGATAACGTTTCGATCTCGATAAGGTTATTCTCAGGAGGAACTATACATGGATAGATTTTCTGCGTAAATACATACATTTCACGTTTTTACGTTACATTTCAACAAAATAGTAATTACCACGATACATATGAATATTACAAGATTTTTCAAAGACGCCATAGTCGAATTGGTTTAATTAATTGGTCACATTCTGGGAAGAATAAAATCATGGTATAGCTTTGAGTTAGTATCATCATGGTAGTCCAAAGACGAATCGTTCATATGTAAAAATTTTCCCTTGTTCGATAAAGCGAGTTTTGGTGGCTTTGCCACTTCATCAAAGTGATAACTGACGATCTGAAGTTTTTCTTAGATTTAAATAATAAAAGCGCCACTCTTTTAATTGTTGTGATTATTTATCTTCTATTAATGGTCCAATATATTAAACCCATTTGAAATAATGCTATCTAGAGGCTTGTCCTGCTGGTTGGCTTCATCTTTAATAAAATCGACGTACAGGGTGATTCAACGATTGCGTGGAGTAAATTTTTGCGAAAAGATTTTGTGTTGAGGTGTGGTTGTACATTCTGTACATTCAAAAAATATTTTAAATTATACAGGGTGCGTTCAAAAAGTAGGGTGACAGAAAGTTGTATTTTTTTAAATGGGACACTCAGTATTTTCTTGCATATTTAGGTTGATATTAGTTTTCTTCATTAGTTTTCTCTCTAAATACCTAAAATATTATTTAATTTGCTTGGGTAATTTAAAACAATAAATTAAAAACTAAAAAAAAAATGTTTATTCCATAAAAGAAAAATCGAAAAAATATTCTAAAATTATTTTTTCAACCTCTGAATTGGGTGAGCTTTATAACAAGGAGTCTAGGAATACTACGAATGCAATATTGTTTATCTATTTTATACAGGGAATTGATAATAACACATTGTTCTTAATATATTTAAACGGAACACCCTGTGTATTATTTGTTTATTGGAGGAATAATTCATAAGCAATTTTTTTTTGTAACACAAACATATAAGTTATTTCCAGCCGTTTTCGAAATTCCAATTTTATAAATATTGTTGTTTAAATATCATAGGTGCTAATAATGACTAATAATTGTAAACTACAGTAAATGTTCAAAATGTTTTTCATCTTGATCTGTGCATAAGTAAATAGTCCTTGAAAATATCTGTTTTCGTCCCTCAATATTTCAATTGAAAAACCTAGCAAAAACGTATCTCACTTTGCTGCATATTAATAGCAGTTAGAGTAGTTCGGGATTTCGTGACGCAAAATGGCTTCCTGCTAACAAACAACTTTCTTCGCTCCCACCAAGTACAAACGTCATATTAACCAACCGATAGAATCCATTTTAATTTCTTATTATAAACAAATGAATCCCTATTTTATTTGAAAGGTTGATATGGTTTTTAGGCTTGACCACTAATAATGATCCGTGGTGGTAGAATTTTACCTCAAATGATAAGAGATGTAAACAAATCCTTTCAAGGATAAAAAATAAAATGCATAAATCTAAAAGGAAGATATTTTGAACATTTACTGTAGTTTGAAATTAATAGAGTATGATCCAAAAAAACCAGAATAACTTATGATTCCACAACTAATGACTTGCAAAAATCGAATAGAGAGAAAATGCATTGGGAGATTTTAATTTTGCTATCAGAAAATGTTAGTAGCCAAAATTAAGTAAATTCATGGAGCTAAACGAAAGAACCAACTTTTAACAACGTATCCATGAAACCACTATGTACCAAGAAAGGGGTTCAAATACAGAAAAACTAAATATTAGAAAAAGTATTTACCTTAATTGTCGTTTTATTGCTACTATCCAGTAATTATCTGAGAAGCAAATGTTCCTACTGGAATTTATTCAGATATTTGACTAGCTGCGTCCAGGTAACGGTTGAAATCACCGTTTTTATCTTTGACTGACTAACAATGTAAGTTACAGATTTGTTGTATGTAGTCATATAACCAAACTTATATGAAATCACTCAGTATTTATAACTAACATTTTTTGTATGGAAATAACTTGGTATGATAGTTGAAGATAAAGTTCTTTGGTGTACATAAACATGATAACAAAAAATAAATTACTTCAACAAAAAATTAATGACTTCAAATTATTATAACTTTTTCAATTTTGTATTATGTAGCAACATCATGTTACTTCGATATTTTTATTTCGGTCCAAAGAAGATAATAATGCCTTATGTTTGACTAACATATTTGCAAAGGAGGAAAATTATTTCTCTAATTGAACATGGAATGCCCCTAAGAGATGTAGTAGAGGTAGTAGGCGTTACCCAGGGTGTTGTATTAAAAGCGTATGAAAGGAATTAGGTACAGACCTAGCCAATATCACAAAGAACTAAAACTGAACAACAGGACCGCCTTGAAAGTCAAATTGCTGGAAGAAATATGAATATTTCTCATCCAAAGCTAAAACGACAACTTCTGGAAGCTACACGGTTAATATTTCAGTTAAAACTACTTCGTGCTGCAGGGGGTAGTTACGAGTTCCAGAGTTGTCCAGGCAAAATAAAATTGACCGGCTAAAATGATGCCATCAACATCAAAACTGGACAATTGAAAATGGGCAAAATGTCCTTTGTTCAGATGAGACCAGCATTGGACTTAGGTCAGATAACTGTCGAATTCTAGTTCTCAGAGCTTCAGGAACACAAAGTATATAAAGGAGGAACCGTACTGCTCTGTGAGAGGCAACAATCGTTATCAGGTCGGAGGTGTATGTTGATTTGGTGTTTGTCCGGATTTATTCGGTTAAGCTTTGGAGAGGTGCTAGCAGAATGGCTCGAGAATTTCTTGAAATGGAAGAAGGTGTCATACTTTTGTACTGACTTGCATACTCGCAGAACTTCCAATTGAAAACTTATGGCACTAGCTCAAATCAGAAGGCTTAGAGTCCGTCAGGATAATCCAGGAAATATAGCACAACTTACTCTAACAGCGTTAAGAGAATGGGAAAGCCTATCCCAAGAAAACGTTGATAATTTAATCAGAAGCATTATAGTTCGAATTGAAGATTGCATAAGGGCTAAAGGTTACAATCCGGAATATTGTACAGTGAAACCTCTCATAACGGACACCTCTAACAAGCGGACATTTTTTCATAGTCCGGAACTAGGTATATGAAATTCCATGAAAATCAACCTCTCTTGGGCGGACTATTCTTTTGGCGGACGCGGCAGGCTATTTTCATACAAAGATTGGGAAACCCCACCATTAAACGGACAAAAAAATTTTTAAGCTATTTGTGAGACGAATAAGTACGGTCCAAAAACTCTCTGAAGACAGACCGGCAACCAATCACGTATACGTGGCAGAGCGACAGGAAGGACTTCACCGAATGAAAGTATGTGTGATTCCCCGACAGTTGTAAGTTGTAAGGTTAAAATCGTAAACAATGGCACAAAAATGTCGCGTTTTGAGTCTGAAAGAGAATATTGTTGTTGTGAAAGATTTGGCCTTGGACTTGGTATTACATTTTCTAGATTGCAAGTATAAAATGCAAACACGTCAAACTACGTTATTAGATTTTTTTAGTACTACGTCCTAACTAAAACTAGTGTATTTTGGTTATGTTATGTTTATTTGTACATACGTATGTACATATATGAACATAGTAATAATTTTGCATTTACATATTACCTAATAAGAAATTTCGCATGGGCGGACACCTCTATTAGGCGGACATATTTAGACGATCCCGTAAGTGTCAGCCTAAGGGAGGTTTCACTATAATTAACAATTCTCTATTTCTTCTCGTTTTTTACTATTAATTGTTCTTCTTTTGCTATCCAGAAATAAAAAAAAACCGTTATGTTCATTTTGTCGAAGGTAATATAATATCTAGGGCTCGATTTTTATAGATAATATTTTTAATTTCATAAAATTTCCTAAAAAAAATTAAACCTTGAATATCACAATGAAAAAATAATCGGTAATAAAACGGCGCTCGATTTATATTTGATAAGAATATTTTCAGAACTTAAATTAAATATTATAATAATTCGAAAAATTCTTTTAATCTATACAATATCGATAGTCGTCAATTTCGATACTAGCTTATGCTCTCTACTCTAGACTTCCCTCCTAAGCTAAAGGTTAGTTGACTAAAATTTCAAAACAAAATAAGTCGACAACATAATCAGTAATAATTAATTAATTAATTTGTATTTGAAAATTTTTTCATGTCTTTGGTAAATTTTTTTTATTTCTATATAATTAATTTTCAAATTTTCCAGGAATCTTAAAAAATATTAGGTGGTTCCATATAAGTTTGGTATGTATACTGAGTAAGTACCAATATGAGTGCAACTAAAATCAAATTGCGGATCGTTTATCCCTGCACATATTAATATAAAATAAGCCCCAAGAAACAATAAACCCTAATCAAATTTCTGTAGATCGAAAAGCCCATTAAAAGAAAGATCACACATCGTAAACCTATTAGTTCGACAATATCTCGTAAAAATGATGGGCCAACAAATATGGGACTTCCCGCCTTCATAGATTAGTTACGTGAGAGGAAAGCGTTTCTTATTATTTATTGACTTCGGCGAAAAGCTTTAAAGATAACGGCGAAATAGCTGGTTTGGCAGCCCATGTTTATATTCTTCACTCGGAGTTGATGCCAAATAAATTGAGCCTTATCGGCGGAAACTTTCCTTATACCAGGTAAAGTTTGAAAATTAATAGGTTATTCTCTAAATTTTTAGTATTTATGTAAACCGAGGTCTCTAAAAACATATACTGGACACTGAGATAGTAGAGTTACTTAGATTGGCGCGAAATATGTTTTATTTTAGGTTCAATTATATTGGTACTCTTATTCTCATTGTTGTTCATTTCTGCTTCTCGTTTTGGAATGGACATTTAAAGAATAATGGTGTGTTTATGATGCAAGGTAATTTTTCCCCAAAACTATATTCTTGGCGTGGCCTGGAACATTTTTGTGCTGATATTCATATTTCCATTGGTATTAGTCGTTTTTTAAAGTCCAGTTTTTCTTCCCTGCACCGTTCACAGACCCTGTGATGCTGGTGCTAAGGTCGACGAGCAGCGATATCTCGATAACTATGTGTTCTACAGCTTCCGGGAAAGAAAATTATTACAAAAGTGATCTCTAGAAGTATACTAAACTTATTTTTAACTTTGAAATTTGTGCTACCGTACTTTTAATTCAAAATCAAAAAATGTTAACATCTCTTAAAATCAATAGTGAAGGTACTGTTTCAGATTCTCCAACTAACACTCAAATTATCTGTTTGACGTTTTGGTCTCCTAAAGTAAGGGATGGGGGAAGGTTTGATTCGTGTTAAAGAAAAAATTCGATAACTTCCGTATACATTAATCGATTTTATCGAACTTAGTGCTCTTTGATAGCCGAATTAGATTCTATAATAATACTTAAGTTTTAGTTTAAGATTGAACCGCTAAATGGCGTTTGTTGATCGCTTTAGTAATTTACTCCATTTTCCATGAAAAGTTAAATGGAAACATAACTTTTTTATTTGCTAGTCTTAATACTCGTAAAATTATTTAGAAAGTGGCGCAAATCGTAAGTCGCTATCGCTTTTCAAACAAATATCTATTTTTTAACACTTTAAAATGGTAACACCAAATATTCGTCAATAATAAGTTAGCCATGAAAATCCAAATAATAAAAGTGACAATAATTAACTGTCATTAGTTTCGCCGTACTTTGTTATTTTGAATTCTAAAATTGTCCTTTTATTCTGCCGTGCTAAGACAAAAGGTCGTAACTGACAAAATTTGTGATTTTTAGATTTTGATATATTTGGAATGTATATAGTTAGTTCTGTCAGTATGCCAAGTCCAAAAATCGTATCCGTAGTAGAAATACTCGAAATAATGTAACGATTTTGTCGTATTTGTCAAATATCAAGTAAATACCAAGTCGAAATGTCTTATGTAATGTCCTATGTGTCACTTAAGACATATTGATTTGGCTTATTAAAAAAAATACAACAGTACAAGGTGAAAATGACTTATCTATCACATACAAAGTCGAATTGTCGTAGGTTTTTCTCATACAACTCTTTGACCAAGTCGCGCCGCGGTCAGCGGTTGGTCCAAGAAATAAAGCACAAGTGTGATTATGTTATTGTTTTTGATTTTTAGTTATTATAATAATAGCTGACCAGTGTTTTAGTATTCCGGATTATTCGTTAGATTCATGTGTTATTCTTGATCAGAACTGGCTTATTGTTTTATTAAAATGGTGTATTGTGATTTAGAGAGAATTTAGCAGATAAGTTTAAGTATAGGTTAGGTTTCCTGAATTCCCTCGGTTTGTAAATGGAGAACGATGTAATATAAATCCTGATTTTTAAGAATCTAAAAAAAGCTCGCATTGGTCAGGGCCAATCAGCAGCTATCAGCACGATTCAAAATCGCACCAAAAAAACGTGAAACAAGTCAGGATTTATATGCCGATGAAATTTTTAAAGACCCAGACTACGAACCTAGTAGTGGTAATAAAAAAAGTAAGTATTAGGTATACCTACTATATTTAAATTTCACTAGAAATCTCGATATATACACGGTGTCCGAGAAATCTAAATTCAAGCAGCAACTGATATAATAAGTTCAGAGGGTATTGCAAGGGAAGTTTTGAACAATATAGTTAATAATGCTATAGAAATTTGCTAAAAAAATAAACAGAAAAAGTATACAAAAAAGCGAATTATTCGAAAAAGAATAAAGTTTGAAACCACGCTGAAAGAAAGAAAAGATAAAAAGAATAAAGACAGAATTGCGAATTGTGTTCTCAGGGAAACATATGCGGATGGTTGTGTGCGTAAATGTTCAGAAGTCATCAATAAAGAAAGACAAAAAGTATTCATTCTCAGTATTTTAAATCGACCCAAATCCAACAACATCAGTTCATATTTAGTGCTGCAAAAAAACATCAAAAAAGAAGAACTATATAGAAGAAACCTTCAGAAGGAATAAAACGATACAATATTTTTTAAAAGATGTACAAAGCACAGATTTTCAAGTATGTAAAAAGTTTTTTTTGGGAACGTTAGGGTATCGGATAAAAATGATCGCACGGTAAGGGATGTTCTCTCAAAAACTTCACCTGAGGAACTTACCGTACACCAGGTGGAGAAGTCTTTGAAACAAAAAGGAAAAGTTTTAGACCTCGAGGACTCTAAAAATTGTATTCAATCATCAAATAGTGGTAAAAATATCTGTATATAAATGAGCTACAATGATTTTCTGAACATAAAAGATTTTTCTTCCCGATTCAAATTGAATAAAACTCAGCCAGAACCTTACCTTTCTAATATTTGTCAGGGAACGTAGAATATTATTCTATAAGACAAATTCCGAGAGCGCTCCTATTGAACTGGACTTCCTCACTTCCCACGCATTAAAGGAAGGTGTTCCTTAGCCAGAAAAAAAAAGAATCTCCTAGAGGCATCAGTGTAAATAGAAAACAGAATCTGATAAAAAAAAACTGACAACTATGGGTATTTCACAGAGTAGAATCATGTTTTGGCAAAGTTTGCCCGAAATTCATGAAGATACAAATCTTCATGACTAAAATATTTATTTTAACGTTAATGTTAGTATTTTTCAGAATTAATCTTTATTTCACATTCGTGTTAATAATGACTTACTATTATATCTGCAGTTATTTCATTTCATTTCTCACAGAATAATCATATTTTCCTATATCAACCCATGATAACAATGTTTGTAACATTACATTGTAATTCACAGGATATATTCCAAAATATTCTTAAGACAGTATGTCGTTAGTTGTTATCATATTTATCCACAATGTTATAGCAATAAGGATATGTCGTATCTTGATAATCCAAAGTCGCAAGTGTCAAAAAGATAGGTCATTGTCAATGCAAGAAATCTGCATTTTCTAAGTCGAAATGTCAAATTTTCAAAATTTCAAATATCTCTACTAAAGTACTATTTGGTATATCAATCAACTCATACTATAGATCAGATATATTTCATTTTTCCGTTTAGTCCAAAAACATTTTGCAAATAACTGTAATATTCAAAGATTCATTGATAAAATGAAAATATCTCCGAATTTTATTTTTATCAGTTACGACCTTTTATCTTAACACGGCAGTATTATTAAAAAGAGATAAACAAATTGAAATTTGACGTCTCTATTGCTAACAATAACATTTTTCGCGGACAGTTTGAGTTTTTACCAGTAATACTTGTACAGGTTCTCGCAGCCGTCTACTTCTTAGAAACCATCCATCAAACCTGTTGTATCTTCGGATATCTAATCGTGTACTCCTGACAAGCAATAATTGTATTTTAAAAATATTGCACATACACGGCCAGCAGGTCATATGCTTTAGCAATAGAATACGACAACTTCTATTTTTAATAACAAAAGCACAATTTTAGAATTCAACAAACAAGTTACGGTGAAATTAATGATAGCTCATTGTCAACTTTATTGGTTGTATTTTCATGATTTTCTTATTATTAACGAATATTGGATGTTATCATTTAAAAATGTTAAAAAATAGATACCTGCTCCTAACTTAATTAATAATAATTTTACGAGTCATAAGACTAGCAATTTAAATAGTTAGGCTTCCACTTAACTGTTTATGGAAAATGTTGTAAATTACTAAAGCGATTAAAAAATGCTCTCTAGCGGTTCAGCCTTAAACTAAAACTTAAGTATTATTATAGACTATAATTCGGCTATCAAATGGCTTTAAAACAAGACTAAGTTCGATAAAATCGGTTAATTTATTCGGAAGTTATCAAACTTTTTCTTCAATACCAATCAAACCATCCCCCACCCATTCTTTTAGGAGATAGACCAAAATGTGAAATAAATAATTTGTACAGTGTTTATTCGAGAGTTCAAAACAGTTCCACGTGATATACCGTCACTATTGATTTTGGGAGATATTAACATTTTTTGATTTTGAATTAAAAGTACGCCACCTAGCGGTAAAATTTCAAAGTGGAAAATAATTTTCATATACTTCTAGAGGTCACTTTTGTAGTAATTTCTTGGTCCCAAAAGCTGTAGACAAATAGTTGTCGAGATACCGCCGCTCGTCTACCTTAGCCGTTCACCCGGTACACAAACCACTGAAAATACCAAACTTCGCCAATTTTCCCGAACATATTTTCATAGCGCCATCGTATATCGTTTCCTTTTTAGTTATTTCCTCGACTTGCGGTTCACTGATAATTATGTTCTTAAATCTTGATTTAGTGGTTTCGTTGCTGTACGGCCATAAATCAGCTGATATTAAAACAACCGGTTGCGGAGATTTTTCGTAAATTTTAGTGGAAAGCCCCGTTTTGTTTCATGTGGAGTTCTCGCCCATAAATTCTTCAGCTGAAACAAAAGGTCTAAATTAAAGCACTAATTTTAAATTGAACCATAAATTTCAGTTTGTGTTTTCTTAAGGAAAATTTCTCATTAAGAAATGTAAATGGGCTATTATAGGACTGTACATTTTTCAATAAAAAGCGGCGCCGGCAATTTTTGCTAGTGTCTTGTCGTCACTTCAAGCCGTTTTCCGCGTGCGATCGCCTGCAGCGCATTCATTGGACGTGCGAGAATACAGCCCACTTTCGACTCGCGTAGCTCGTCGGTGAGACCCGATGTTCCTAATTGTTTACTCTTGCTGAGTCCCCGAAGTACCGTGAGTTTTTTCTTAAGTGATGTCCCGATTTTGTTGTAAAAATACTTTTTTTCCAGTTCCAGGAAGCTAATGAATTTATTCTTTCAGACAAATTATTCTAAATAATTCCACATGCAAAATTTGACGGGCTTTTATAGTTTTGCGGTGTCGGCAGTATTTGGTTCCCTCTCTCTCTTGCCGCACCGGTAGATTAAATCGGTCAGGATGACGCAATGTAACGTTAAAACAGACGAATAAAGAAATTCTGCAGGAGGCAGTTTTTTTAGTCGGTTTTGGGTTCTCAAGTACGCGGTATACCGTCGATTGGAGTTTCCCAGAGTCGTACTCAAACGCAATTTAGTTTTTTTTATTAATTTTTACGTAACACTCTCAACCGTATTTTGGGTTTGAGAGTGTTTATCACCGAAAGTTCCGAGAAAAGTCAAACCGCGGATCTTTCTTTCAGTGAATTTTATTTATAAACACTCGTGTTTCCGGCGAGTATAAACAACACTGAAATATCTTCGTGTATTTTAGTGCGAGTCTAAATAATAACTAAAATTGATCTCCGAATACTCGTTTCTGGCGCGAGTATAAATAACACCATAAAGACACTTGTATTTTGGTGCGAAGATTTATTCAGAACAGACTTTGTGCCCAAAGCTAGAATAATTTTCGAAACTTAAATTTGCCTAATTGTGACAGTTTTCTGTATTCTGAGACCAGAAAAGAAAGTAATGGTACAATACGTTTCACGACAATTGGATACGACTTAATGATTTCCTGGGTCGGTCCCGTTGTGTCGACAAGAGCTTGACAATAAATAAGTGAAGTATGAAGGGACGGACTAAGGAAAACAAGTAATGATATGATTATATTAATGAAATCAAATGAAATAACATTTTTTTTAAATATTACTAGTCATATTTATTTACATTTATAATGTCATTCTATAGATAGTTCTGTTTCGCTATCGCTATCCTCATCAAAATTAATTATAATTGGATTAATTATACGATCCAGACTAATATATCAATTTTCTACAGTTATTACGTGAGGGACTGAATTTTTCCAACTACCTGGGGGAATATCATTAAAGCATTTTTGGTATTAATTCTACAACACTAGAACTTAAAATCGGAGAAATATTGTCAGACCTAACCAGTGATTTTAACTGGTGCCACATATGCTCTATGGGGTTAAAAATGCAATAATAGGGTGGGAGCCGTAGCACTGTATGTCCAATTTCTTCTGCCAATGTGTCACAAACATATACTTTTTTATACAAAATGTCTTTAAAACTTCTGAAAGATCACTTTTTTTATAACTTTCTTCAAAATATATATCATTCGCCGCCATGTAGTTCTGAATCTCCAATTTTGTATTATTTGAGCTTGGAGTTTTATGTAATTGGCGACTGTGATAGCTCGAATTGTCCATTACTATCACGCTATTCTGAGGAATGTTTGGTAAAAGACAATTCTTGAACCATTCCTCAAAAACTAACTAATTTTACCACAAAAAGATATTTAAATATAAATTAAGCAATACCTGCTGTGCCTATATTTAATTACAATTATTACAATCCGATCCTTTCCACATAATAATATCAAACGGTCATAAATAATGGGATCGCCCAGGTACTTTTACGGCAGTCATTAAGTTATATCCATTTTTCTTGAAACAATCTTTAACTATAAGTTCAATATGAAATATCTTAAGTTAATATTATAAGACTCTATGTTGTTATTGTATTCATTGGACATGCCCGAGCCAATACAGTCAAAAGTATAGTCTGAACCTCAGTTACGCCTTATCCTAGGTTCAACTAACTATAATTTTAAATTAAAATCATCGAAAAAATTGCGGTCGAAAATTCGCAGTAAGTAGGAGCATCTCTAAATTATGATGAATTTTTCATTCAAATATCAAGACTGGCGACATAACTAATAGTGTCGACCAGCAATCATACATTTTCAAAATTTAAAATGATTCAAATAGTTGGATTAGCTCTAAGTAAATAATTCCTGGGTGGGGAATTCACCTCTGGATAGAATTCAAAAATGGGGACAAAATTAAATTTCCATAAAATAGCCGTCTACTTAATAATCCGATTAAATTAAATTCAAATAAAACTTAAGGGGAAACTTGGTTATACGGAGGTTGTCAAAGAACGTCTTACGTGAAACGCGCAGATAAGGAGAACGTTTAGAGTTACATATAATTTATTAAGCTCAAAACGGACGGACGTTTCGGGCTACGTACTCCACTCATATCATGGTATAATGTACGTACGTTCCGCTTGAAAAAATTCCTTCGGGTCTTTTTCTACAATTAGGCAACAATTTATCGGCTTCTTCCAGAGGGCTCAGACCTCACCTAGGGATTTTTACTGACGTTATAGCCAGCTTTAAAAAGAGGAAGTAGCTCGAGAATTCTTGAATATCCAAATAGTTCGTAAAATAAGTCCCTAAAATATTACCCTTTCCTATTTTCTAAATGGCTACGATTTGCCATTATTCGATTGTGAGGGATGCAAAGTATGGTTGGCGATGCCGAACTGAAACGAACTTGTTGGATATGAGGCTAAAATTTTGTCTATGAGGATTAATGAATAAATTTAATTTGGTATCGTCATTTTTGAACGTAGGACTATAAGGGGAGGGCAAGGCAAAATGGCACAGTAGGCAAAACGACTCATACGTCCTATTTCGGTTAAATTCGTTGATATCCGTGTTTTTCGTGCAACCAGTTTATGCGCTTAACACACAGTGCGACGAGAGCTGCGGAATAAGCTGATTGCCCTTTTAGGGTGCAATTTTGTAAAAATGTTAATAAAGATCAAGGTAAGCACAAGTTATTTTACAAATCTCCAGAGTTGTTACTGGCAAGATCAGCAAAAACTAAATTTTTTATTGAATAATTAGTTATTATTATTGATTACATAGTATAATTATATTAGATATTAATAATTAATTTAGATGTGTGAATATTTATGCCATTAGTTTAAAACGTTAATTTTCGCTCGGCGGTACACCCATGAATATAATTATTTCTATGGTGAATTATCGTTTTTGCAAATTCTATTACCTTTGGGAACACTATAGGTATATGGTGGGATAAAAATTATGACCAGATTATTATTTTCTGAATAACTTTGATCGAATTAAAATATCATATAGGGCCAGGCATGTTAAAAAAAGTTACTTTAAATAACTGCAAAATAAGTTTTTTTTTCAAATAATTGGAATTTACATATTAAATCTCTTATATTCTGAACAAAAATAAACTATTTTTAACATTGTATGATAATAGATTTGATTTGAAATTCACTACCGAATTTTCTTTGACTTACATCGTCTTTAATGGTCAGTGGGGACGAGTTTGAGTTCATTAAAAAACTGATATCGCTTATAGAACCCAGTGTCGCCAATTAGCTTGTAATTAGACGATTTGTGTGCATTTTCATTGCCTTGTGTGTAATTTCTGTGCAGCACAGTGTGTGCGCAATTTATGTGTCATTTGAAACTATGTTAATATTCAGTTTTGTTGCCCTTTTCTTGGGCACAATAAATCAGAGAACACATAATGTATATTACTTTCAATTCTGGTGACCTTATCCTTTGGCTAAATAGATCTGAGCCGACATAATGTATATTACTTTCAGTTCTGGGAACCTTTTCTTTTGGCAAAATAAATCAGAGCAAACATAATGAATATTACTTTCACTTCTTACCATTTCTTTTGGTAAAATAAATCAGGCCCACATAATGTATATTACTTTCAATTCTGGTGACCTGTTTTTTGGCAAAATAAATCAGAGCTCACATAATATATATTACTTTCAGTTCTGATGATCTTTTCTTTCAGCAAAATAAATCAGAGCCAACATAATGTATATTACTTTCAATTCTGGTGACCTCTTTTATGGCAAAATAAATCAGAGAACAAATTTAATAATGTATATTACTTTCAGATCTGGAGGCCTTCTCTTCTGGCAAAATAAATCAGAGCCCACATAATGTATATTACTTTCAGTTCTGGTGACCTTCTCCTTTGGCTAAATAGATCTGAGCCGACATAATGTATATTACTTTCAGTTCTGGTGACCTTCTCCTTTGGCTAAATAGATCTGAGCCGACATAATGTATATTACTTTCAGTTCTGGTGACCTTCTCCTTTGGATAAATATATCTGAGCCCACATAATGTTTATTACTTTCACTTGTGGTGACCTTGCCTTTTGGCAAAATAAATCAGAGCCCACATAATTTATATCACTTTCAATTCTGGTGACCTGTTTTTTGGCAAAATAAACATAGTCACATAATGTATATTACTTTCAGTTCTGGTGACCTTCTCCTTTGGCTAAATAGATCTGAGCCGACATAATGTATATTACTTTCAGTTCTGGTGACCTTCTCCTTTAGCTAAATAGATCTGAGCCCACATAATGTATATTACTTTCACTTGTGGTGACCTTGCCTTTTGGCAAAATAAATCAGAGCCCACATAATTTATATCACTTTCAATTCTGGTGACCTGTTTTTTGGCAAAACAACATAGTCACATAATGTATATTACTTTCAGTTCTGGTGACCTTCTCCTTTGGCTAAATAGATCTGAGCCGACATAATGTATATTACTTTCAGTTCTGGTGACCTTCTCCTTTGGCTAAATAGATCTGAGCCGACATAATGTATATTACTTTCAGTTCTGGTGACCTTCTCCTTTGGCTAAATAGATCTGATCCGACATAATGTATATTACTTTCAGTTCTGGCGACCTTCTCCTTTGGCTAAATAGATCTGAGCCCACATAATGTATATTACTTTCACTTGTGGTGACCTTGCCTTTTGGCAAAATAAATCAGAGCCCACATAATTTATATCACTTTCAATTCTGGTGACCTGTTTTTGGGCAAAATAAACATAGTCACATAATGTATATTACTTTCAGTTCTGGTGACCTTCTCCTTTGGCTAAATAGATCTGAGCGGACATAATGTATATTACTTTCAGTTCTGGTGACCTTTTCTTTTGGCAAAATAAATCAGAGCAAACATAATGTATATTACTTTCACTTCTTACCTTTTCTTTTGGTAAAATAAATCAGGCCCACATAATGTATATTACTTTCAATTCTGGTGACGTGTTTTTTGGCAAAATAAATCAGAGCTCACATAATATATATTACTTTCAGTTCTGGTGACCTTTTCTTTCAGCAAAATAAATCAGAGCCCACATAATGTATATTACTTTCAATTCTGGTGACCTCTTTTATGGCAAAATAAATCAGAGAACAAATAATGTATATTACTTTCAGTTCTGGTGGCCTTCTCTTCTGGCAAAATAAATCAGAGCCCACATAATGTATATTACTTTCAGTTCTGGTGACCTTTTCTTTTGGAAAAATAAATCAAAGAAAAACATAATGTATATTACTTTCACTTCTTACCTTTCTTTTGGTAAAATAAATCAGGCCCACATAATGTATATTACTTTCAGTTCTGGTGACCTTTCCTTTCGGCAAAATAAATCAGAGCCCACATAATGTATATTACTTTCAATTCTGGTGACCTCTTTTAAGGCAAAATAAATCAGTAAATGAAGACGGCACCAGAAGAAGAAGAAGAATTGTGTAATTTCACAAATTCAGATTGGCAACATTGATAGAACCTCTCTATGCAATCAGTCTAGCCAGCTTATTTGCGCAAATCTAAAACAATTCCTCTGAGGCGAAACAACTCCGCACATCGCCGTAAATTTTTCTGACATTTATTTTGTTGTGCCTATCTATTATTAACACCAGCGATTAGAACTAGTGGTATTCACCATAATACCTGTTAGTTTTTTTAATAACAAATATGTTTACAACAGAAAGTTTGTCGCAAATTTCGTAATACACATATAAATTGTAATGATATAATTTTGTAATTATATTGATTATATAGTAATTGAAATTTACAAATATAAAATCATTAATTTTTTTTAGAGGCCCATAATAAGTTTAATAGATATTATATGCCTACTTTAATCCGATACAATAAAAAAAATTACTCTTTTCAATAATACAAAGACAAAGTTGAATTTTATAGCCCAGTGTGATTTATGATTTATTGAATTAACAATAAACTCTTGATACCCATATTTTACACCAAAATTTAATCTCGAATTCTTTGTTCCCAAATTGAACGTTCTGCTGCCGCAATAGTGTAGCATGTTGGTTGAGAGGAAGCTCCTCCAAAAAGTTTTCTCATCTTGAAGAAATTTCAAATATCTGTAGATATTGAAACTTTTGGCCCAACATAGACTTCTGTGTTCCTAATTATCACTTACAATGCTCGCTGTAAAACAATTTTATTTCATTTTACAGTGTAAGCCCAAATCGTTGGAAAATAGTCTGAATACGTAAATAGAAGTCAGCCATCCGGTGCCCAGAGCACAATGCCATTCTTACAAGTAGTATTATAATATCAGGCTACACATTCACAAACGAATTTTATTCCGCATAGAAGCTCTCGAAATTTCATTAAATTAAAAGCCTTTTCCACTTTTTTCGGAAGTGTGTTTTTGTTGATATTTTACATCAAACGAAACTTTATATCTATGTTGGGCAGTTTCATGTTAATTATTTTTATTTTATTGTGTTAGCATTCCTTTGTGTAGTTTCAAAACGAAAAACACATTCTATTTTCGTTGTATTATAACGCACAGCGATGTTTATTTTGTTTATGTTGAAGCATCCGCGGGAAATATGTCGTTGTAACTTAGAAGCACTGAATTTACTTTTCTTCGTGCAGGTAATTTTAACATTTGTAACATGGGATCATTTTATTTTAAGAATTAACTTATATAATATAGAGCTAAAGAGCTCAAGGTTAATATACAGGGGCCCAAGATAAGGAGGGCCCCTGTGGGGATCTCGTTAATGGTAACAGATACAACTTCGATTAAATCGGGAAAAAGTATCGTAATTAAGCCACGCATAATATGCCGTACAAAAAGATTTGGTAAGATTTTTAAGTTTTGGGTTATTTAAGAAAAACTGAAATTTTGAATGTTCATTTTAATATTTTTTTCACGTTCATTTTCAAGTTAGAGTAAACAGCAAATATTTTTTTTTTATCCGACGTTTCGGTTTCAAGCAATCATCATCAACTTAATTTTTTTCTGAAACGGCTTTGATTTTATAATGTCAAATTTTAAGACCTGTTCTATTCTGAATTCAACGACACATTATCGTTTAATTACGTTTCGAGTCTTTTTAATCATCTTCATGAAATTTTCAGGATACGGAAGTCTATTTTCCATAATTTTGTAAAAATGTAAAACGTAAAAACGTCTTATTTAGCATGTGACACAATTGTGACATTGTGAATAATCATTAGAACAAGAAGAAACGTACTATTTATAGTAATAATTATTCAATGTGAAACGTGGTTGTTTTATAGACAATAAATCCAATAACAACTATCAATATAATTTTAAATAAATTATATAAGACAAAAAAAACATAACGAAACTACAAAATAAAATAAAACTAAACACAAAAATATCACTAATAATAAATTGAGCAAACATTCAAAAATAACATTTGTTGCTATAATTCTCGGAATACGGCTTTGACGCTACCAAACGCATATCCGTAATCAGACTCTGCACCAATATAAAATTATTAATTTTGATAGTTGTAACAGGTATTTTTGTACCAGGTATTTGGAACAGGTATGGCCTTGGAACAGGAACAGCACATACCTATTACGAAAAAATAATAGTTTTTAACGTACCTAGTTCATAGGCGTTGCGGTTCCTTCAATACCTAATAGCCAGGCACCGACACCGACAATCTTTATATGTGTACTTGTTTGTTTAGCAAGTGATAATAGCTCGTATTGGGCTTAAAATGTAGGTTATTATATTCTTAAAACTTAGAACTTACTTTTTTTCATGCAGGTAATTTTAATATTTGTAACATGGGACAATTTTCGTTCATACGTTTGAAACGGCCCGGACCCGGGTATATTTTTCGCTAAAAAATGTCGATGTTGAAAATAAAATAGACAATATATTTAGGTCCAGTAATACATGCATAGCCTACATGTAGTTTAAAAGAGATTAAAACAGCAAAAAGTCTAATATATTAGCGACGGATCAACGAAGGGATCTCAAATGGTCACATTCTTTAGGTTAAAAATAAAATAGGGGTGCATAAAGTGACGCAACAGAACTAAAGCAGGGGTGCGCCTATATAAGCGAGAGACGAGCTCATAAAGAATTCAATTTCTGACTTTCGCAAATACAAGTCGTTACGCTGTCCGATTCAGAGTCAAAATTTCCCGTTCTCAAATCAAGTCATTTCGCTGCCAGTGCTCTTTCAGTGCATCATTAATCTCTTTAATTTCAACATTCAAATTTTTCCAATTCACAAATTAGTACTAGTTACGCGGTAATTAGTATTCCACGGCCATTTAGTGTTCAGTACATCATTCTACGTCGTATTAAGAAATTTCCTTCTACTTGTTAGAGATTTCTGGTGGCTCACGTCGGCTTTGTCGATGTCGATGCGCTAGGAATCTTTGACAACGGAATTAAATTCAGTATGGTATGCTACTCTTAGTATATCACTCTTTTTCTTTAGACAAGTATTAAGAAATTTCCTTCTACTTGTTAGAGTTTTCTGGTGGCTCACGTCGGCTTTATCGATGTCGATGCGCTAGGAATCTTTGACAACGGAAGTAAATTCGACATGGTATGCTACTCTCAGTATATCACTCTATTTTTAGAGACACATATAAATAATTTTCTTCTACTTGTTAGAGTTTTCTAGTTGCTCACGTCGGCTTGCCAATGTAGATGCGCTAGGGATCTTTAACAACGGAGGTAAATTCAGTGTCCCAAAATCAAATTAATTTATACACAAAATGGCCGCTCTCTTCGTGTACGTAAACTGAGGGATAGTACATAAACAAAACGACAAGTAAATTAAATAAAAATACGTACACGAAAATGGGGTCATATGTAACAAAATAAATTGCAGATTATCAGGGGATCAATGTAAATAAAATGGTCGCAGACCAAAGGTTCATGTAAGAAGCGAGATAGAAATATCGGATATCTACTATTATTGTCACAGACATAATAGATAGAGAACAGGTAACAATGCTATTATTGTCGCAGACATATAATACTTAGTATTGTGATAAAGGGGGTAAATCATCACCATTCTGTCGCAGACAGATATTGGTGAATAATGACGGGCCAAATTATGGAAGACAAACACTAATGTAAAACCTTTGTATTTGGTAAATTATTAATTTGTAATAAGTGAATGGTTAAACTCTCTTTGATTTAAATTCCTGGCAGCGGAATCCCATCAGTACTTAGGGAAAACGTCATACTAAGAATGAAGCTAATAAATCGTAAAACCTGACAACCTTACCGTTCTCCCAAACTTTAAAAGAACCTGCAAAGTAAACACAACGTATACAGGGTCGTACCACAAAATTTGACAATTACAGCCAGAGTGATGGATTCCATCAGGTGAATAACACACCCGGGGTCGATCAGTTTCAAGTTTTAAAATATCCATTCCAGCTGTATCAGTTTCCTCTTATACAGAGTGTTTCAAAAAACATGTGTAATCGCTCTTGCGGTGATTTCTTACCCAAAAATAAGACAAAGAATTCTACTAATCCTATAGATGGATACGTAGATGCTTTAAAAGATACAGGGTATAACAATTTTAAGATTTTTTTCGATATTTTGAACGTATTTCCGAAACGGCTTGAAGGATTTTGTAATGAAGTTGATGGAGGCCATTTTCAATACTTACTGTAATTTTTTTTATGTAGATATCTTTTCATGGCAAGAAATATCTAATTTGCCAAAATAATGTTACGTTGCCTACATTTATCTTGCGACGAGACCTATTTCAAATAAATATTATATCATTTAAATTTCTAACAAATTATGATATCAAAATATGAGAAAGACAGTGTCGTATCTATTTTTCGTTAATAATTATGAGACCGCCTGATCATACGAACGTCCTTGTTCACATATTTTTAATTCTAAAATATGTGTTATTTTAACTACTTTTTATAACCCAAATTTCACTAAAATTACTGAAGCCGTTTCGGAAAAACTTGAAAACAATGAAAAAATTATAACACCTTGTATCTTTCAAATAAAGCTGCATGTTAATTACTTATCTTATTTTTGGATAAGGACTCACCACAACGGCAGAACCTAGTAATATTTCCAGAAGCATACCTAGAGTAAGTCAGATATCATATTACTGAATTTTTCATCATATACATTATTTTGAAATTTGCAATACTTTCTAAGACCTGTATATCACAGAACCATAGCCCTTGTTAATAATAAATTAGGATCATATCAAAGTCGACAAAATTCCCTATCTGACCTTGGACAAGCGATCCCTTTCTCTGATTTCTGCTATCAAATATTGATTCTCAGAAAGATGCCAATTTTTGAAAATTCCGTATTCATTTTTGAGTAGTGTAGAAGCCTGATATAGGTAAAATTTGGGCATTTCTCACAATTAAAATTACGACGGGCCATTTTGTTCTTCAAAGGTACCGACGCACGGAGAAGTATTTCATAAGAAAACCTGGCCATATTGCGAACATTTAATTTCTTTTAGAAGCCCTTGCAATTAATATATTATGATAGGCCAATTAATAGCTTTTAGATCACATTATGAGCTAATTTTATGACACCACGGCTCCATTCCGAATACAGGTAGTCCAAGTTTTCTGATTTTGATATTTGTAATTGATGCTTTTAACGTCACAAAAATGTATAATTGATTTGGAAGAAGGAGGTAAGTACATAATGTGGGTTAAAATATTTTCACTTCAGGCTTTTAGTAAATATATAGTTTTATATCTTGATAATTATTTATACAAGTAATAGTAACACTATTTATAAAGAATAAGAAACTTAATAAATAATTCCATTAATAGTGTTTATATAAAATGAAACAAAAGTTAACGTTGTTATTTGTCACTATATTAAAATACATTTGGCGTTACGGCCGTTTCGTAGAACAACTACATACTACTTCAAGACGCTCACACGAGAGTGATCCCAAACTAAGTGTATATAATATAGGCAGTAGTAGTAAAAATTATAGGTAGTAGTAAAGAATAAAAAATATTAATTTGGTATAATAAATAATGCTTGGCACAGTAGTGTAATAAACTTAAATTAGTGACACACGGATCAGTAATCAGAGAATCCACATGCCAGATGAGATTTTTACAATAGTTTTAATAACGGGGAGTTGCCGAGATCTAATTGCTAATGCGAATTCAATTTATGGCTTTTTTGTTCAGTATGTAAGATTTGTAGGTTACTTATATCTGGAAAAGTGTGGTTTGTATCTAAGAAGTGATTCGCAAAATTAGATGATCTTTTATTAAGTCTAAAGCATCCATTGTGTTCTTTAAATCTCGTTTCAAAATTTCGTCCCGTTTGTCCTATAGGTTTTCTTATGAAATACTCCTCCGTCCTGATTATGAATGAAACTAGCAAGTAAATTCTGCATTTATCAGATTGTAAAAAATGCTAGTTAAACATGGTACTTGTCTTAGCTGGTCAGAATTAAACTATTTATATTTATTTGAAATATTTTTATGATTTTAAGTACGTGCACATGTGTATACCGCTAAACTAAAACTATTTAAATATGAACAAAATATAATTATAAGATGATATCTTTAATTTTTAAAAAGGTTTTGCCCTTAATGGTTTCAATCTGTCCGTGACTAATAAAAATCGTTTAGGGATTCTTTGATATCTCTTTCTTACCCAGACTTCTTTTTGCGATAAGCCCTAAGATGTTTCTCTTCTCAACACAAAAACTACTCCCTGGCTAAGTGAAACTAATTTAATGATGCCAGCAAAAGCACTTAACAAAGACTTCTGTTACGAACAGGGCTGGATTTAGGAGATTGCTCTACCCCATGTTACTCGTATATATGTAGGTTAGACATAAAATTATATCACCCGTGACTTAGATTTGTACACCACGCCAATTAATTATGGAATATTCAAAGATTCACGTCGTAATTAATAAACTGTTACTTCACTCATAATTAATAATAATTTACAAATGGAACATGTTGGCCCACCCGGAATCGCCAGGTTAGATACCATTACATCGGTTTAGGTGGCGTAAAGTTTCCTCCTTGAGTTAATGTTTGATCATTGAGTTTCGTCGCTTGTGCCGATGGTTCCGGTTACGAGGGTGGGACCTCAAGAATACCATGATGGGATCTCCAGACACAAAATACTCCGGAGGTAAACTTGCACACCTATCGGATCTCCGGGCGGGTGCTGGTCTTAAGGCCCCATCAAACGAAGTTCATCAAACAACAACCATTTCCTCCAACAACACTCAACGAAAAAATGGTGTGGCACCTGCAGTTGCTAACCAACAAAGAATTAGCAACTTCAAGATTGATTTCTGCACTGACCGAGACAAAGGTGAAATCGTCAACAAACACCGTCAGCTATCAAGAAGTAAACAGCTCTGCCATAAACTCTAGAATCTATGTATGTTATATCATTTTTAAAAAAGATGAAAAATTTATGAAAATTGGTTCATTATTAATGAAATAACAGCTTATTAATTTGAACGTGAATTTTTGAATATTCGACCAATAATTGGCGTAGTGTAAATTGAAAGGGTTAGAAATCCTTTGTATCAAAATTAGGGCACGAGATTCTCTCCACCAATTTGCTATAATTTATGCAATTGTATTAATAAATATCAGTGTCTTTCTTAACAACATGCTAATATTTAAGGAGGTTATTCTTTGGTCCATTTTCAGAAAAAACTTCATATGAACGTCCCTCTGAGATAGTTATAGTTATTTAAAGATTTTCAAAAAATTTCGATTTGTATTAATATGTGTGATAATCCTCTAGATATTTTTGTACACGCTTCTTATTCATCAAGAGGCATTTTATGATGTATAACATATATTTCTTCAGACCAGTGGCGTTTGTGCGGGAATTGTCCTCGATATTTTTAAAGGAAAAGAATGGTACGCCACTTCTTTTCTTTAATACAAATATTATTTTTGAAATTCTCATTCCTTGCTGAGCAAATGGCGTCTCTTGATTTTTTGTCGTTTGACGTAACGATTTCGTATAGAAAAATGAAATTCATTCATTTGCGCTCTTATGAAATTAGGTATTAATTAAGATTAAAAAGGATCTAGTAGGTAAGAAATATATTGTTTCGTAAACAGTTTTGATAGTTGTCTAATTAGTCTAGTTGTCAGGTGTGTAAGTAATTAACCTTAAAAAATTATTATAAAAACATGAGCTGCATCGGTCGGCGATTACACACTGCAGAGGACGTTACTTTTGAAATGACGTCATGACGACAGCAACAAGATTGGAGACTAATATGTTTAGCTCAATTAAATAGCTACAAATCTGATAGAAAGGTAAGGAAAAGTAAAAGGGCGGACATTTTTATCCAATTTCTGCTTTTTCTGTAATTTCGGAAAAAATTACATATTTAACAAGTCAATAGAAATCTTAATCCCTGCTACCCATGATCTAAATTAATATTCTTAAAACTATTTATAAGCTAAATCAGGTCCTTCAGGTTATGTTAGGTCCGTATACCGTCTATATCCAGTGTGGCATTCAATTTTTCACGTAAAAAAATATTTTTTATTTAAAAAAAGGGTTGAAATACTGCATTATTAAACAAAGATTATAATACGCTAACTGCCACTCCTATATTTCGTCATCCCGGTCGCAGCATCAGCAAAATAGGACGCGACCGACAATAATTGAACGAAGTTGGTACTTTTCTCGGTAATAGTTAGTCGATTTTCGGTTATTAACGGAGCAGTGCTACGCTCTGCTAGGCTGTCTTCAGATTTGTCAAAATCGGTCTCATCAGTGGAAAATCCCATGCTTCACGTCGAAAAAAAATTTCGTTAAAATATAATCTAAAATAGTTTAAGTTATTCTTAGTCTACGGAATCTTGCTTCAGGTATCTTTATAATCTCCAGGATAGATAATATCTCTTTAGTTGAGATTTTTTGTTAGCTTATGTTTGACTTTTATTGTAAAAAATAAAATGTAATAATACAAAACTCGCCTGAAAGTTTCAAACTCTAAACAAGCGACTTTATCTCTGCGTCAAGATTTGTAATAAAAAAGGAGATTTCCACATTTTTCCCGGAAACCGTTAGTTGTATATAAAAATGTGAAAGATGAAAAAAAGAGAGCAACCCTAATAATTACTAAAAAAAATTCAATAAACCGAAACAAAATAATTCGCATATTTTAAAGACATGCTTCCATTTAAAAAAATCAAATACCTAGTATAGACAAACTGGATATGAAGGATCAGTGTCAATGGGTTAATTCTCCTCAATAATATCATTCCTATTTTTAATCCCTGAAGATGCCATATTATATTTCCAAAAATAAAATTGAATAAGCTCTAGTATGCCCCGTTGTTCTAGAATTGAAAATCCCACTTGACCTAATTAGGGGCCACTGCGCGCAATTGTCGAAGACGTTTCTAAGCCTCCAGTCATTCGAAGCATATGAGAACGCTTTTTAATATAATATTTCAGAGTCGAAACAAAATTTATATAGAGAAATGTATATGTATTGGGGGAGAGCGACAGTTTATTTTAATCTAACATAAATTATAAACTATTTTCCAAAAAAATATGTTTAACAATTTTAGAGAGTTGATATAGTCAACAACCCAACTAGCAATTTTAGTCGCGGCTACGTATTCGCCACTAATAAATATCTTTATAAGCTTCAGCTACCAGTATCGACAACCGTTCAGGTACCGTTTCTTCACCACGTTGTTATGGGGCATAATTTTGTGGTAACGATTACGTGCCTGCATGGTCGCTGGCTATAACATTCTTACTTTTCACTACAGTTCCTAGAACGTTCCAAAACAGTAAATTTGTGATAATTCCGACCAAAATGAGACCATCATGCCTTAAACATATTTTGATATCTCTCTCTTTCAACTAAAATAATGTATATTTATTCCGTCTATCTTATGGACCTCTATCCAAAAAATATGACAGGTCATATTTTATGCACTAACCATAAAATAATATAAGTAGGTATACATAAATATTTAGGACTCTGATTTCGGTATACCCAAGATACTAAAACCCAAGCGCGTTTATGTTTTCTGTGAAAATAAAGAGGTTGAATCTAAAAATAACAAAGCGACCTTAAAATAAAGCCGTTTAAAGAAGAAAATATTAGAAATTTGAAAAATAATTAAAAAAATATATATATTTGAAGAAGTAACCAATTTTGTAAATACCCTAATGCTTAAAAATAATAAAATACAAGTTTTTTTATAATAAAGCGAATATTTCGTATTTTACAAAAGTTTAGAAATTGGAGTCGCGATTGATTCCTATAAACATGGCGTATCGGGAAGCGAGTTCGGGTTTGACCTCGCGAATAGCGTTGAGAACGAAACGTTCAGTCCTCCTTCCGTCCGTAAGATAACATAGAACGCTTACGAATCGGTTACTGTATGGTAATTTTTATAGTCACTATGTCGTAGTGGGTACCTTTTACATTACTCTTTAGTCGCGCCTACTTACAAGTTATATTTCTGGCGTAAAGGCGACGTTTCCTTTTTACTTTAAAGTTTTGATATCATATATGTAGCTAAATGTTGATGCGCTGTAATTCCACTAACCATTATACTGACCATAAAGTAATGACACCATAAAGTCACTATACAAGTAAGTGTTACGTAATTTTTACTAATAATTTTAACTTGGTAGTAATTAATGTCGTACCAATTACCACGTTTTTACCAAGTCATGCTAGATGGGAACATATAGGTTTCCGAAAAAGCGACTTTGTATCCCTAGTTTCTAAATACTTATCTTCCTAATACAAAACATTGAGATATTACAATTCTTTATTAATCCTGCTATGTTTAAATTCAATTGCACTTGTTATACCAACTAACCCTATACGTAGGTAATTGCTAAATAGAAGATAAATATACGAAAAAAAGAGTGAATCTATTCGTCCAAAAACCAAACTTATGTTGTAAAAATACCTTTTTTCCAATTCCGGAAATTAATGAATTTTTTTTCCGTCAAATTATTTTTTAATAATTTACCAAGGATCGATAATTCCAGCAAGCAACGGCAAACGACGGGTTCTTAGAATCTGCAGTGTCGGCAGTATTTGGTTCCTTATCTCTGTTGTCGCAACGGGCATGGCTTTACCGGTAGATAAATCGGCAAGGATGACGCAATGTAGCGTTGGGAAGGATGAAATAAAAAATTGTTTTAGAAGTCAGTGGGTTCTGGGTTTTTATCGTGGCCGGACGCCGCGGTCTCAGGACCTCATGCAAACGCGATCTTATTTTTTTTTCAAAACGGGAGCCGCAACACTACAGGTGTCAGAGTGTGTTAAGCCGCGGATTTTCCCTGAGAAAATTTTTATTTGAAACACTCGTGTTTCCGGCGAGTAATAAAAAATACTGGACTGTCATTAAACACTCGTGTTTCCGACGAGTTTAAAAATTACTGGAACGTCATTAAATACTCGTGTTTCCGGCGAGTATAAAAATATTGGTATAAAGATATTGGACTATTATTATACTCGTAGTTTCCATGCGAGTATAAAAAACGCTGGAATCCCTTCAAAAACTCGTATGTTTCGGAGCGAGTATAAAAAACTCTGAAATACCTTCGAACACTCGTTGCTGCCGCGAGTATAAATAAGTTTTCCAAGAAGAAACCCGATTGTGACAAAAGGAACAAAGACATTCTGAGTCCGGAATAGTGAGTAAGTGTGAAATAAAATATCTTAAGGCTAGTATTAGTAGTCACTGCCGCGAGTCATAATTTTTCTTTCGAAAATTATTAAGGTAGTTTAGACTCTCTTTAGTTGAGAAACAAAATGCTAGCTTAGGTTTATTTTACATTGTAAATACTGTAAATAACTAAATTTTAAATGGGAGTACGTGACAGAGGAATGATAGGTTGGTTTGAAACGCAGAATGTTAGTGTAGGATAATTTTTATTGTAAATATAAAATGTAAATAATTATCGCACTAGTACTTCGGGTCGCGTTACTCGACTGACGTAAGACAAACCCCCCTAAATTCACCCTCAAAGACAAGGACATAAAATTAAATAAAAATAGCCCTCCGTGTTCCAATATAACAAACTTGCATTATTGTTATATTTAATTGGACGCGCCCGAGCCAATAAATCAAAAGTATAATCTGAACATCAGTTAGGCCTCGTCCTACGTTCAACAAGCTATACTTTTAAATTAAAATCATTCATTCTTTCTTATGACAAATTTGCCCTCATCTCTTCAATTGCGCTGGTGGACCGCTGACAGCTTCCAGTTAGCGGGGAAAGGTGGTGGGCCCGCCCAAGACCGACTGACACGTGCGTGTCAAGTCGGCAATGGCATTACGCTGGACAATACAAGAATCGACCGAAAAATTGAAAATCAAATCGTGTCCGAAAATAATTAAGTAAGCACGCCTTCAGATTGCGGTGGATTTTTTCATTACTTGCTAAGACTGCAGGCCACTTTACAGATAGTGGCGACCACCAGTTCTTACATCTTCCAAATCAAATGGTTCAATAGTTAGTTTGGCAATAATAATCAAATCCTGGGTGGGGGATTACACCTTCTGGTTAGAATCCAACAGGGGACAAAATTAAAATTCCATAAATTGCCATCTAACTAACAAACAGATCAAAGTAAATTTAAATTTGAAAATAAAGTTAAAGGGAAATTGGTTATACGGGGGTTATCAAAAACGTCCCACGTAAAAACGCGCAGATAAGGAGAACGTTAGAGTTACCTATCAATTACTAAGCGCAAAACGGACGGACCTTTCGGGCTCCGTACTCCACTCATATCTTAGTATGATGTACGTACGCACCGATCTTTCAAAATTTCAAAATTTTCTTACAATTCGGCGACACTTAATTACCGACATCAAAGAAATCTAACTAAAATTATTATACATCTGCAATTAGATCCATAATACGGAAGTTTGAATATTTTATTTTTTAATTATTTTTACTATTATATGATTGTTGTATAGGATAGTGATTAAAGGCGAGGGTCGGGTGTGTGGACAGAAATTCTATCACTGTCTTCTGGCTTATTGTGCACCCCGATCTTGTTAGAGAATAATTGTTCCTTCTATGAGGTCAAATAGCCTTCTACCAAGTTTGTCATGCTGGAGATTGTCACCGCGTTGAATATTCTGGAAGATTCTGAGTCTTCTGCGAGTCAGCTCTGTATATCTGTATATGATATAGGAGGTAGTCTCTCCATTGTAAATGCCTATAAGTTGAAGGTGCCTTCTTGAGTGACAGTGGCCAGTTAGCAAACCACTCACCTGTTTCAACTAAATTCACTTTAGGAGTAGCATTCTATTCGATAGTTTCTTCAATGGTTTTGCAATTGCGACCAGTGCGGATATTTGTACCATCGTACCATTGTTTTTTGCCCATCTATCTAATGTTGATATCGTTGCCTGTTTTCATGTCCCGAAGGCTAGTTTAGGGCCCCTGAGATTTTTAGTAACTCCAGCTCTCGCTAGTTAATCTGCTATCTCATTTCCTCTGATCCGTGTGTGACCAGGAACCCACAAGAGTTCTACCTTGTTCCTCCTGGTGGCCAGTTCTTTCAGGTTAGTAAGGCACTCCACTATGAGTTGTGATGTAAACCGATTAGAGTGCAGAGCCTTAAGAGCAGCTTGGCTATCCGATAGGATGTATATCTTTTGGTCGCGGTAGCCCCTTTCAAGATTCTTTTGTACCCACGCTTGTATAGAATGAACTTCCGCTTGGTATTCTATGGCGTAGTTACCCAGTGGGATGTTTGTGTCGATCCTGGAACTTCCCCCAAATTCACCTGCACCCACACCGTTAGCAGTTTTTGATCTATCGGTATACCAAACTAGGCAGTTAAACGACAGGGGTATACTATTTGTCCATATATCAGAGTCGCAGCCGTTTTATGAAGTTAGAGATCGTTTTCATAGGATCCGTTTTCTTCTCCAAGACTCGTCATTGATTATAACCATGGCTTCTATGCTGTATCCACTCCCCATTTGTGTTCTATATAATATCTGTTGATTTTAGTCATAGTATGACTTCCATTGCTGCGGTGGAGGTGATACACAAGCAAGCCGGTATTTACAAATTGTTAAGTTAAGTCGCTGACGTAATTTGCTGTGCTTTTGTCCATCAAACTACAGACCCGTAAGACTAGGGGTCTGATAACTGTGTGATACAGCCACTGCGGCCTGAATCCCCAGGTTTTATTAAACAAGCTCCTGCATTGTATTAGGTACGTCTTTGGTTTATTTAGGTTTCAATTCATTTGTTGGTTCCATATCCGTTTGGCATCCAGGATTAGTCCAAGATACTTTATATAAATAAAACAAAACATCTCACTTGTATTCAGCGTAATATAATTCTACCAAACGCCTAGCGCTTTTGGAATCTAAAAGCCCATCATCAGGGCTAAGGCTTCGTCAGAGTCACCTCAGGCACACAAGAAACATACCAAAAAGATATTGAAGACCCTTTTTTGATTTAACTGCGTGGTGAGTATAACTTATACTTAAGAAACCATCACTCAGTTAAATCAAAAAAGTATAACTTATACTTAAGAAACCACCACGCAGTTAAATCAAAAAAAAATGTTCAATATCTTTTTGGTATGTTTCTTGTGTGCCTGAGGTGACTTTGACGAAGCCTTAGCCCTCATGATGGCCTTTTAGAGGCCGAAAGCTCTAGGCGTTTGGTAGAATTATATTACGCTGAATACAAGTGAGACGTTTTGTTTTATTTATATGACAAAATCAGCGTACAACCGAACAAACCCGATATCAAATCCGAGGTTTCAACAATCGATAGATAGGACTTAAATTTTACTATTTGTCCGTGCATTCCCTATGTTCAACTGTCAAAGGGTGACGTTACATAAATTTTTTTTAAATGGAATATCCTGTATATTACTAGTAATTCTAAATTCACAAATATTTTAAAACATTTTTTCTATAACATACCATATGTCTAAATTTAATTGTTTCGGAAATATTGACAAATAAATGAAGAAAAACGGCGATGAAGTTCTGCTACCTATTGATAAGTGCAGAAATTTGGGTCTGATTTTTGATGGTAGTCTGAGATTTGATAGTTATGTATCTCATCTCTTATAAGCCTGTTATTATAAGGTTCAAATTTTGTATGTTCATAAAGAGTCCCTTGCGTCGGACATCAGGCTGCGGTTATGCAATGCATTGATTTTATCTTCCTTATCATATTGTTGTCAAATTTTTTGGCCTTCGCTCACTGTTAACGGACAGATGTAGCCTACAGAAAGTGCAAAATATGTGCTTGAAATTTACTTATGGAGCGCGAAAGTTTGATCAAGAGTCACCCCTTCTTAATGATTCTGGCTGGTTGACCTTGGACGAAAGATATCTTGTGCAGTTTACATCACTGATTAAAAAGCTAATGTTATCGGGTCAACCTTGGTATCTACGTACACTCTTGGTAAGGGGTGGAGATGTGCACGATAGGGTCACTCGCCATAAAAACGGCTTTGTATTCCCCATCACTCTTCAGCCATGTTTCGGTTTCAGTTTCAGTTATAGTGCTCCCAAGATTTATAACACTTTTGGTGTGCTGATTGCAAAGTGTGCTTCGGTTATGACTTTAAAGAAAAAAATTAAACAATTGATTGTATCAATATTAGTATATTTAAATTATGAAATTTTCTTTTTTTTATTTGTAAATATTATTAATTATAATTATATTAATTATACTATTTTTTTTATTGTTAAATATTATTAATTATAATTATATTAATTATAATATGTTTTGTATTTTTTGTTTCAAAAATAATATTAATTAATATCTATATGATATAGTCATAAGTGTAATTATTTTAGATTAACTTTCGTTAAGTATTCAATCTATGTTTAGGTCGTGTATGGATTTAAATATTTAAGTTTTTTGTTTTACTGTTAGATAGCTGCTTATAGCTGGATCTCGCCGTCCATTGATTATTTTTTTTTTTTGTAATTCTTCCTGTAATATAAAAGACATTTTTATTTATTATTTATTTATTTGTCAATATATCCGAACAATTGAATTTAGATATGTGGTATGTTATAGAAAAAATGTTTCAAATGTATTGAGAATTTAGAATAACTAATAACATGCATGGTGTTGCATGCAAAATTAAATGTAACGTCACCCCTTGACAGATGATGACGTTACTGACATGTGGAATGCACAGTCAAATAGTAAGATTTTAGTCCTATCGATTGTCGAAAACCAATTAAGCCATTCCCGAACATTTACCCAACCCTGTATATAATTTTGTGTTCGACGCCCGATTTAATAGGGGTATATCACGATGCTCCAATGGTATGATATTGTTGTGTAAAGTTGCATTTACAAGTATTTCTCTCTCAAAAAGGTAAAGCATTTTGTAGCGATTGAAAATTTGTTTTTTAGTTTCTTTTGACATTTTTTTCTGAAATTCATGAAGGAGTTTGAAGAACCAAAACCTTTCCTTCTAAATTTACTATATTTTTATACCTACCTACAATATTTTTTTTAGAAATTTTTTTCCAACTCATATTATAAGCGATACTATTACAAAAGAATCAGTAAACTAGGCGGCAGTAATAAAATTGTATTGTTTTAATCAATAATACCGTCAAACGAATAAATAATTTGTGATAAATTATTTTTATTGAACAAATTATTACAAGTTCTATTTTAGTACTTTAAGGTTCCTAGAAAATCATTGGCCCCGACCCTCAATTTTTAAATCCCCCCCTGATTACGAAACGTGCCTTTTATCTAACAGATCTTAGTTATCCATTCCATCCCAAAGTTAGCTCTAATTCGATTTGCAGCAGGCTGTGCCAGATGGAACGGAAAGACAACAGAGAATCGCAAACACGCCCGGCCACCTTTGATCCCATACGTTGTTTTCGGATGCACAATTGTACTTTCTTTCGCTTATACATTGCTTTTCTGCCAAATGGGATTACTTTTGTGAAATGCAGAGGTGGAGGACATACGGAAAATATTGGTATATTTAATAAGAAAGTAAACATTTGTTAGAATTGAAAGGTGCTGAAAATGTGGCTTCTTTTTCCTATAAAATAGCGTTGTCAGTTTTATGTCATTTTTTATATCTTAGATACCTATCATGGTCAACTTAAATTTTTTAAATACGGACCTGGATATTCTATTTTATTTTGTGTAAGTATTTTTTACCCCAAATACAATTCTGTATTACTCAACTCTATTTCGGCAGAAAATTTGAGAATTTTCTCAGTATGGCCCTAATTTTTAAAAATAATACGTACATACCTACATGATATTTTCATTTAAAATTTAAAACTATTAAAACTCTTTCTTTTTAAAAAAATAATATTGACCAAATTTGACCTAAAAACAACAATGTTAAAAATAAGTACAAATTCAAACATTCAATTCAATTCATTCATTTCATTAATTGTTCGAAATTACCTCCTTGATTTTCAATACAACGGTTGGTTCTTTTTTCCATTTGTTCAATAGGGTGCCTCACCATGTTGGATGTAACTGTTTGGAAGGCATCGATTATACGTTGCTGAAGTTCGTGGATTTATTACATGGGGTGTAATATACTATGTTCTGGTATACTCACAAAAAATAGTCCAGCAGATGAAGAGACATACCTCGATTGTCATTTTTTATACGCGGTTGAATGTTTGTCCCTATTGTACATATTTTTAATTTGTTGTTGTTAGGTGAAATCTGGTCTTTTTTTTTAAATTGAAAGATTTTTACTAGTTTTCATTTCAGCATAATTACAGCTAAATCAACTGTATGGATGATTTTTGAAAATCAGAGTCATACTGAGAAAATTGACAAAATGTCCCTTTTGATGTATAATTTTTGCCGAAACTATGGTAAATAGAATTGAAAGATACATCATTGTATTTTGGTGCAAAAAATACTCAAAAAAAAAATAAAATACCCTGGTCCGTATATAAAAAAAATTAATGTGACCATGATATTTAAGCTATTAAAACTGACATAAAAAATTAATAACGCCATTTTAGAGAAAATAAAAATATAAAGTCATTATCTAAAGGGCATGGTTCTAAAATGAAACCTTTCGAATTATTAAACAAATTAATTTTAGACGTTGCCAATACGTCGCCCTGTATATTCCATGAATCAAAAACAATTCGGCAACGTTGATACTGGATTCTAAATAGATTTTTTTTTATAGTCCAATTACAGTCTATAATAACTCTTAAGTTTTAATTTAAACTGAACCGCTAGATGGAGTTAATGGAAGCATAACTTTTTAATTTGCTAATACCAAATTTGGATTCAGCTTAGTTTATAAACAACTGTTTCATAAATTTTTTGTTAAAAGTATTAAAGAACGGTAGTTCTCGCTTGAAGCATTTTCATATTTTCCTAATTTATTAACACATTAGATCTAAAGCTTTTATATTTTAAATTCATTTTCTCAACAAGCATAAATACTTTTGGTCATAAAGAACCTTTTTTTGATACGTTACGCGGTAATCGAGATATGTGGGGGTGTCCCAAAATGCACAATTCTCAAAAACATCTCGTATATCAAAAACAAGGCGGCCTAGAAAAATTCTGATTACGGCATCTTCTGTTTGGCAAAAAGTAGCACAGTGCTGCGAAAACCGCATCGTTCTATCTTTACTAATAACGGAGATACCCCGTAAAACTACCCAAAAAATGTAACTACCGAAGAAATGTACTTAATTTTTTTCTAATCTAAAACTGGATTCGTAAAGTTAAGGGATTGGAGATCGGTATGATGAAATTTCCTTAAAAAGTATAATGTAATAAGAATAATATATAATAATAATTTCAAATATGAACAATTTTTATCACAAATATCCCCGAAACTTGCTTTATACCCCAATTAACATGTCAGATAATTTAAATCTCACTAAATTAACTAAAAACCTTTATTATGAACAGCTAAAACCTCACGAGAATAAATATTGATCAGCTGATCAGTCTCGTCTCTTTCTAACCTGCCTAGAGCGGCATATTTTTAACTGAATTGTTTCAACATATGGCTCTGATTGCTAATTTGGGATCCTCCTGACTAAGCAAAAAAATATCCTAATTTTATTTCTTCACAAAGTACATGTTTTTAGGTTACACGTTACGTTTTTTCGAAACCTACTGGTTGTAATGTTCGCCAATATAATAAAATCGCAGTTCCATTTAAAAATTAACGTATTTGATTCGAAAACTATAACGAACTAGTTTCGTTTTTGAGGGACTTGTCAAAACATGAAAACGTTATAATTATGTTGTATATCAAAAATTATATGGATCAAATGTGAATTTGTCAATTTTGATAGTTTCAATAGAAATTATCTGAAAATTAACATTATGTAAAATAATAACCCCTCCCCTTCAATGGGTGTCGGCACGAATCCAACTGGCTCGGTAAGTAAATATATGTAATTATCTGCGAAGTTAATCAAGAGGAGTATTGATAAATTTAGAAACATTTCAATAAAAGAGGGAAGTTGAAAAAAATTTAATTAATAAATTATTATGAGCTGGGGTTTCACAAGGGTGTTCATTAAGTATACCAACCAACCAACCAATCTGGTTCGTGTCTTTTAAATCTAAGGAAAACAACAATATTTTAAAATTTGTATAAAATAATATTTTTGTTAAATTGTTAGAGAACAGTAACTCTTCAGATATCAGGTTTGATTAAATGATAATAATATTAATATATATATATATATATATATATATATAATAAACCTTATATATTATATAAGGTTTGTAAAAACTAAAAAGTATTAGAATGCCTATAATTATATATGAAGTGAGCCGGTAGGAAGGTAGGTGAAAATAATGTAAAAAAACTTATATGTTCTTATCCATTTATTTTCAAGTTAGAAATATTGCAGCAGCTGCTAAAAATAAATGTTCAAAAACATCATGTCGAATCATTTTCTGCTTCACTTATAAGTGGCGTGTTGCTCTCCTGAGGGCTTCGTGTCTTATTTAATATTGGTTGGAGTATTTTTATAGTATTTTTACTTGAACAATACACTCCTGGAGTTTGGTCTGTCCTCCCAACTCACCCTGTTTAGATATCGAACCACAACCTATGTTTATTTACAACCACGCATGAAATAATGACATTTCATCTATCCTTGAAAGGTGGAAAGTTTACTTTTTTACATTTACTTTCCACCCGGTTGGAAAGTAAATTATTTTTGCTAATAGCTGTGCGTGTTTAGATATGTCTACTTTTTCCCTAATTGATAGAGTGGTCCTTAGCATTGAATATTGTGACCAAATCGTTGAAATCTTCTTTGTCTTGGCATTTACACTGAAATAAGCTAGTAGCGGCGACTAAGAACCAGGATTTTGAACTTTGTTTCCCGTACACCATTCTTTGAAACAGTTATATGCCTTGTCATATCTCGGGCGGCTTTTAGTTGGCAGAAGGTCTTCTTTTACTATTTTTGCTGTTTCTCGAATTTCTGGTGGCAGCAAAATCAAATTCCTCATCTGATTTCGCATCGAATTTTTCTGTTGTTAAAATAATATATTATTTAGTGACATGGAAACCATACTCAAAAAATGATACTTGCCATCTTGATGTGTATTATTACCTACGTTATTTTACCACCTACGGTTATTTGAAATTTAAATTTAATTTTTCAATGGAAAAGTCAAAATGACATTTAACTTTTATTAATAACTTTAATTCAAAATAACAAGAAGTGAATGTTAGATGTGGTTGTAAATAAAATAGTATACAAACCTCTGTGAAAAGTTTCATTACTGTCTCGAGATTTAGTAAACCTCGCCGCTTCGCGCCTCGGTTAACTACCGACTCTCTCGACAGGAATGAAACAATTTCCACCTCGGTACGTAATATACTATTTCATTAAATTTTTCCGAGACTCAAAAACCCAATTAGTGTGCGTAAACCTAAGTCAAGTCAAAGTAGGCTTTATGGTTTAAAAAACAACTTTTTAAACAAACATGAGAAATATTACTTAATGTGAAATATGCCCTTCCAATAAATTAATACAATGTATTTATTAACTGATGTTTTTAAAAGAAGAAACAAAGAATTACTTACTGAGCACAAATTTTACCGATGAAATTAAATTCGATTATAATTAATAGATGTAGGATGCCAACAAAATCGAAGTTTTAAACTCAAAAATATATTCTAGGTTTTACAATCTCCTCCCTTTTAAGCGAATGGCGGAATCATTCCATAGATATGGTTTTAAACTCCTTGTCGCACATGAAGATGAAATGCTTTTTGGGTAGCATCTACAAACAAAATAAAATTATGTTTTTATAGTCTTCAGTTATTAATCAATTTATAATTATCAAAAGAGGTGGTAACAAAGTATTCGAACCTTTCAAAGTATCACAATCTTGCAGTCATTTATTTTGAAGTTGTTCTTTTGCTATTAAATGTAATAAGTCTGTTGTTCCGAGTCGTTACATTTAGGGGGCGAATTAAACGATATCTGATCGAACGTGTCTTAGTTCTGAATCTGTAAAAGAGATGTTCTAAGCTGTCGAGGTTTTTCGTCAGCTCGTGGTCTCCAATCAGACGAATGACCCTCCTTTCGATGGAATCCAGTAGCCGAAGAGTATGTTTGGGTGCAGAGCTCCAGACATGAGAGCAGTACTCTAGTGATGGTCGAATCTGGGCTTTGTATAGTATCAAAAGTGGTTGAGGTGTGTACAACTTTCTGGTTCGGAAGAGTATAACAAGTTTCTGAGAAGCTATCTTGGCGATTGCCACAACGTGGTTATGCCAAACATATTTCCTCCGAGATTGCCGCCCAGCAAATTAATAGATGAAGCCAGTGGGATTGCGTGTCCGGCGATGACTATTTCCGGTTCTGTAATGTTAACCTTTTTAGAGAAAACTGCTGCCTGGTTTTTTAGCGTTAAATTCGACTTGGTTACTGTCACCCCAAGCCAGATTTTCTTCCAGGTCTTTGTTGAGGCGTGATACTTCATGCTGTCTGCGAAGATGTGCGTCGGCAGCCGATGTTTGTGCATTCAAGGAGAAAGATGAGATAAGTGTGCTATCATCAGCAAAACTAAATATCGGATTTTCCATTTTCACTAGAAGGTCGTTAATGTAGAGTAAGAAGAGAGTGCGAGACAATATGGACCCTTGAGGAATTACAGAACGTATCAGAACCGTACACCGAATAACGTTTTCGAAACGTGAATTTTTTAACGTTACAACATACATATGTACATGATTTTGCCGGCACCGCAACGTGATTTTCATAACGTAACAGGTACAAAAACAAAATTACGTTTCAAAAACGTTTGAAAAAGTAGTAATGAAAATGACACTCAACCTTAAATAGAAGATGTTTTCTAGGTTTCACTTTAAAATCGTTACAAAAAGTACTAAGCACGTTTCTTGCTTAGTGGGTTACCTTAAACGCTTGCTGCCTTTAAAAAACACGATATTGATTCTTTAAATTGTATGTTATTGTGCAGCGACTAAACTTTCACAAAACGAATAAAGGATAGCATTCAAACTTCTCGACCACGTTTTACACGTTTTAGAAACTAGAGATTTCTGGGTTCAGGAAGTTGTTAAGTGCTTTCAGTCGAGGAGGCATCATTAGATTTAGTTTTATTTAGAACTGCTGTCGATATTTGAGGTCCAGAGAGCTAATGGAGTTTAGAACGAACAAAGTACTTTTCTTTGTTTTCTGACAGAAACCGGATTTTATAAATTATTTACGTTTTATTTTTAAAGTAGACCATCCTGATGCTGTTGGAATATGTTCTTTACGTCATCTTATATAACAGTGTTGAAGAAATTCGTTGCACAAATCGAAACTTTTTATAATTGCGATTAGTTATAGCAGTGTTGCAAGTGGTTTATGGAGAAACAGTAAGTATTTTAAATAAAAGGTAAGTAATTACAAAACTGCTATTTTGCTGGTACGATACTGTTTTCAGTATCGAACTGAGCTTATTACAAAACCGTTTTATTTTAAGGTTGGTAGTGCGCTCATGTATGTTTGGTTGCAGAAACAATTACTAAACTAACCTCACACCTGTTGAGTTTAGGGGGAGTGCGGGACGGTTGACCATAAAGGAGACTTGAACCAGTCGCCATATTTGATTTATATTTCGCGCCAAGCGAAATCTACCGATCTTGAACGATAACTATTCATAGGTGTATTGTACCGACAAAGCATCTTAGTCTAATATTATTATGGATGACAAACAAAAGTTTCCTAAAATATCTTATTCATTTTGTAACATATTCTCACTCAACCCAAGAAAATCGAACTCTCCTAATCCTAGACAACCTAGTCACGTGTCCATCGATGCAATAAATTACGCCAAAGATAATGGAATTACATTACTAATACTATCACCACATTGCAGCAACTTGATGTTGCAGTTTTTTCATCATTTAAATCTAGGTATAATATATCTATGAATAACTGGATGTTAACAAATTCAGGCAGAACCATTTATATATCTATGAATAACTGGATGTTAACAAATCCAGGCAGAACCATTTCAATTTATAATATTCCGGAGTTCGTAAAAGAAGCAGTAATACTATGGAAACTGAGCAAGGTGCTAATCACTAATCAAAGGGGGGGTGTTGTTGGAGTTTAGTGTTTCAAAAACTTATTTATATGAAATTTATGCACATTTCTCTACATTACAATTTTTTTATCTCTAGTGAAACATACCTTATTGTTCAACGGGTAGGTTGTTCGTAACATTCGTTCGTAACATAAAATAAATGTTTCTCCAATGATAATATCGTAAAAATAAACCACCTTTGTTTACTCCAATTTCTATAATTTAATAACCATAAGAAGGGGTGTGGAGGGAGCAAAGATGTAAGATATTAAAAACAAAATGCTATGTTCCCATATTTATAACGGTTTCTTACAATTAAAAACATTTTTTGTGTCATGTTACCAAGATAATCTTTTTGGCCACGATTCCGTCGAAATTCGCCTGTATGCTACGCCTCGAATTGAGTCCATATTATTTATATGTATTAACTTGTATTTCACTTATTTAATAAAATACATTTATTATTATTACTATTATGTGGCGAGTACATTTCAAAAGAAAGTAGAAGAGTGATTTGTGACTTTCTGAAAAAAGCTTATTTGGCATATTTTGGTGTTCACTTAGGAGACCAAGAGCTCATAAATGATTCACATTTTACAGAATCGAACTGAATTTAATACATCAGTAAATCGGAAAATTACCGAGAGATAGTGGAAGATATCTCCAACAACTTTAACCAACATGGGTGTAATATGAGCATTAAGATTCATTATCTCCACAGCCAATTGTAACGATTCCCAGAAAATCTAGGTGATTTCATCAGGACATAAAAACTATGGAAGAGAGATATCAGGGTAGATGAGACATTCACATGATGGCCGATTACTGCTGGAGTCTTTAACCGGACTGTCCTTTTCAATCTCATGCGAGAAAATCTTTTAAAAGGAAGTTTTTGGCTGATGCAGATTAGCTCATTTTTATTTATTAGTTTAGCTTAATTTAAATTAATAACTTAAGTTGATATTGTTAATGTTATTGACAGATGATTTTTGTATTTGTTGTGGTATACAATAAACATTTTTCTTAAATTCCTGAGTTGTTTTTTGGTGGTAGTAGTAATACATATACAGGGTGTTCGCTAAGTAATGGGACATGGAAAAACAACAGACTCCTTATGCATAAATATTAGGATTTAATTATACTTACCTATATCCGAAAGTTGATATTAATTGAGATACACGGTGTTAAAGTCTAAACTTCATTTTTATTTTTTCTAATAACTTTGACAGAAACAAACGGATTTTTACCAAATTTAGCAATTATAGTTTCTTTAGGATGAGAAACTTATTTATTGGTGACATTTTAATTTACAATGTAGGGGCCACTGCCTGCGGCATTTTTTGCATATTTATTAGGTCCTAACTTTTTGTGCCTCCGTATATTTAAGTTTTTAATGAAAATAATACTTTTCTCCTATTTATTACGTAAAAAAGGTATACTAATTTCAGGTCGCCCAGAGTTACCGTTTCGGATTTTTTTTTAAAGTAACCTATGAGAAAACAAATGAAATTTAGAGATACAGTTGCTATGAAACCTCCATGTTGTTATTTGTTTGTTGATTAGTGTATTTCGACATTGTTACTTAACTTAGGATAAACTTAAATATAAAACATTTTTTTTACACAGCTATTTTACAATAATCAACCAGCAAATAACAACATAGAGGTTTCATAGCAACTGCATCTATAAATTTCATTTGTTTTCTCATAGGTTACTTCAAAAAAAATTTTTTCTTTGCAAATTAATAATAGGCACTAAACAATATAGATGCATATATCTCCGAAACGGTAACTCTTGGCGACCTGAAAATAGTGTACCTTTTTGACGAAATAAATATGAGGAAACTATTATTTTCATTAAAAACTTAAATACACGGAGGCACAGAAAGTTAGGACCTAATAAATGTGCAAAAAATGCCGGCGCCCCTCCCCCTACATTAAAAATGAGTTTCTCATCCTATAAAAACATAATTGCCAAATTTTGTAAAAAAACCGTTGGTTTCTGTCAAATTTATTAGAAAAAAAACAAAAATGAAGTTTTAACTTTAACACCCTGTATCTCAGTTAATATCAACTTTCGGATATAGGTAAGTATAATTAAATCCTAATATTTTTACGTCTGTGGTTTTTCCATGTCCCATTACTTAGCGCACACCTTGTGTGCGATATAAAATACCCTTAATCCCGAAAATGTTGCTTATGGTCCTAGTTTTTGAAAACGACCTAATGGAGCAAATTTGAGGTAATTTTTAGGTTTCGCAGACCCAAATTACCCAGAAATAGTAACAAAATTGCCGGCACCAAATTATGTATTGACCAGTGTATACATTGTTAAATACCTAGTTTAAAGACATAAATCATCATCACATTTAAATTTAGGTCGACTTTTTCAAAAATAGTTAAATATCTCGAAAACGCGTTATCTTAACTATAGGAAGCATAACTATTTTGTCTATATAATCGAAATATGCAATACTATACAGGGCATTTCATTTAAATTTTTGCAAGTTTGATATGTAACTTTCTTGCGAAATCCTATATATTTCAAAATAATTTTAAAACGTGCTGTTATATAATATACTTGTTGCTGTAAATGGACTGACGCGTATTTGGTGACCCACCCTGTATAATAAACTATGCAGCTAAAAAAAAATGGGCGCCTCTGTTGGTCTGCTTTTATACCAAATTGCTTCAAAATAGAGGTGTCAGTCTCGCGCCGAGCACACAGGATCGCATTAAGAACAATATAATAACAGTACAATCTCGAACGACGCATGAAATAATAGCCTACACAGAACAACGGCCCTGTTCTCGCCAGCAACGGAAGTTTTATCGCCGTTTGACCAATAGCAATGAGTTTATGCATCAAGCATATGGCTATCGTGCGCTGATTTTTGTTTATGGCCCTGAATTGGTAAAATGAATAGAGTATAATATTTGGATGTTAACTATCATGCAAAGATACTTTAACAACTACATAGTTTTTGTTTTCCTATCGAATAGTAAAAATAATTTTCTCATATTACGTTAATCTATAATTTTTATTTCTAATGATATTTTCATTTAAGAGTTCAAACCATCCACAGTTTGATAAGAAATTTTCCGCATTTCTATCTTAGCAGCCATCTTTCTCATAAATACATTCAAGGTGTTTTGTTAATGGGGTTTGTGCAGTCGCCATCCAGCAACAATATTCCAATTCGCCGTTGCTATTCAATCTAAAAAAATAAATAAAATATTACTTATTTCACGTGTGCCCATCTTGGACAAAATGCATCCGGCTTAAATGGACCCTCGAGAAGGAACTAGTAATAATATACAGTGTGTGTATATAGTCTGGAAATAGCTTAATAACTTTTGTACCAGAAATTTTCTTTTTACAAAATTTGGCAGTGGCATATAGAATAAGGTAAACTACTTTTTGACGGAAGAATGACGGTTGTAACTGTTAAAATGGCGGATGGGCGCGATCTTGGCAAAGAAAATTAAATAGGAGGAGATGTCTTGCAATACATCATTCTGAAGGTAGAATTTAGTACTTTACGATGCAAGAATATTACTTAGTGATTATTTCTATTATTATTCTTCATTTCATTAACCGTTTTAGAAAAATAAATACACCTTGGTATGGTGTAGTAGGAATCAGGGAGCTACACTTTCTTGCATATTTCATGGTGCCCAAATTCAAAATAGCGGATTGGCGCCATCTTCATAAAAAAAATTGAATCGGAAGGGAGGTCTTAAAGGCTCTATCGTGTCCTTTTCGATCCCAGAATATTGTGACCCTATTCGTACCCAAAACAAAGTGGCGGTTTTTAAAAAAATAATATTTACTATTTCTTTCTTAGTGTATGTCCACAACGGAGCGCCGATCATCGCCCTCGCTCATATCCTGGTACCATAGCATGGCGCAGTAGTGTCCACAAAGGCGCTCCGACCCTCGCTCATTACCTTGCCTGTCGATCAGTTTGTCTCTCGACATCGAGATATAAACATGGACTGTGCGTTGTCATCTTCTTCCGATGGAGAAGATATTATTTTAGACGCTAATATAACAGAATGGTATATGTTCAGAATTTGACGCGAAATTGGAAAATCAGTTAATATACAGGATGTCACATTAAAAAATATGTTGAAACAGGGTCGTAATTAATTAATTAGAAAAAAGGTATGCTGGAATAATTTTTAGCATTTTAATTGTTATTTTGAATAGTGTTGTCCTACATAAAATTCAAGTAATGATATATTCAAAAATATCTATATGCATTCTCATATACGCACAGTCCATGTTTATATCTCGATGTCGAGCGACTAGTGTTCGAAGCTCCAGCGAGGACTGTGCCGTGCTATGGTACAAGGCGATGAGCGAGGGTCGGAGCGCCATTGTGCACACGGACTGATGCTATTTTAGTTTAGATTTTACAATTTTATAGAAAGTCAATTTATCAGTAGTCTAATACTCACTGCTTTATTCCAATTTTAATAGTTTCTTCATTCCATATTTAAATAGTTCTAGCATGCTCTTAACTCATCTTAAATTAATTATAAAAAATACTATTTTGTTCTTAATCCTCGTATCTACAAAACCCATGCTAAGAAAAAGTGGTAACTCTTTTAGTTCGGAAGTTATTAAATATTTTCGAGTCACCAAGCGGGTGAAGAGCGATGCACCCGACGGGTCGAGGAGTGGCAGAACTACGCTTTCGAACGACGCGAAAGATGGATATATTAATAATTCACACTGCACTGAGATCGATTATAAAGGCCTCCAAACGTCGCGCTGGTGCATTTCCCGCTCTCTGCGTGGCGTTTGATTGAAAATATGTAATAACGTAACAAACAAACCAGAACTCAAAGAGGTACCACTTTTTCGTAAAATGTGTTTTGTAGATAAGAGACTTGTTTACAATGACAATTTTTTTTAATATACTTCGAAAGCCAACGTACAAAACGTAACAAAGTGTAAAATAAAAGACCGATATTGATCCGAGCAGTACCACTGGCGATATTATATTTCAAATATGAGAAGATTGGAGAAAATCCAGCAAATTATCAAAAATTTGTTGATATTTTCGAAAAATATTTTTTTTCAGCAAAATCATGAAATACAGGTCAACTAATTTTATGTAAGTTGTAAGAAAAATTTCGGAAGATTCTAAAATGTCACGGTTAAAAAGTTTGGAAAAGAATGACCCATATACCGACAATGTTGAAGTGTTTCCTAAAACTGAGCCTAAAACATTAATAATAAGGAAAGAAAAGAACATTGTTTGTTTTTTGGTGGTTTATATGACTTCAGTTTTCCAATTCGCTATTATATAATTTTTGACTTTTTTAATTTTTTATTTTTTTTCTCGGAAACGTTTCAAGTCGAAACGTATACTATAAAGCTTTTACAGAATAATACCGTTTAAAGACAAACATGTTTCTTTTACAAAAATGTAAGTTAATTTAAAGGAGATAATATTTTACAAGGGGTGGAACTTTTTGACAGTCCCTGTACATTTAGGCTATGAGTCAAAATTTGGTATTGACGGGAAATTTTCAACTTCAATAATTTTTACTAATTATTTTTATCTTATCTTTACACATAAGGATACTTTGTTCTTAGCTTTCCTTAATATTTTTCTAATTTCTGATCACCCGGTATACAAATATGCGAAAATAATATGCTTTTGGGTCGTTTGAGCACAAGCAGGAGTTTTTTTCATTAACTCACAAATAAAAATGTTCTCCTTCTTCGGAAGCCAATCCGTGTGGAATTAAAGCAAAAATATTTTAAAATAATTTTTGTTTAATTTCCTTGGCTATCTTTAATGAAATACTTAAATTATTTGGTTAGTAAGCATAGTTTAAATGGTAAAAAATCAAGATATATAATTCTAGTCTACTGACTTATTTGTCATATTTTAAGATTTATGGCTTTTTCATTTTTATGACGACTATTATGTTTTTGATATTTAAATTGCAATATTTTTATGTTTATAATATCGTATACAACGTGTCCAAGATAAGGAGGGCAAGTACAGGGATCTCGGAAACCGTAAGAGATACGAAGCCGGTTAAATAAATTTAAAGTTGCGCATTTACGTGCCTAATAATATGCTGCTTAGAAAATTTCCGAGTAGTTCCGGAGATATCCGGAAAAAAATGAAATTCTGAAAAATCGTTTTATTGTTTTCCTGTTTTTTTTTAGATCGAACTCTAAAGTAAATTGCACTTTTGTATTACCACTTTTTCCGCTCTATCTAACAGCGTTAATTGTTTTGTAATCCGACGAGTCGTCTTCGAAGCGCCACTATCAACTATATTTTTTTAAATACGGTCTTGTTTTTCTGATATTGGAATTTGAGAGTTTTTTTTCTTCCCAATACAACGATGTATGACACATTGTGGTTTAATGACGCTTCGAGGGTATCTTGAACAACATAAGGAAATTTTGGGATACGGTCCCGTATTTCTCCTAATTTTATAAATAATATCTCATAAGTAAGCTGTAAATTTTTACTTATGTTGGACTAGTTCAATAAATAACAAATAATTTAATAATAAACCACAAATAAGTGAATAAAATACAGAAACATTATTTCAAACTTCTATTGATTCGGGATTTAAAAGAAAAGTAGGCGCTTGAACCAAAAAAATTAAGATGGTTACGCGTGATATGTTTCACTTGACATTCCCATTATGATCGTTTGAGAGCGTTTTAAGGGGTTTCCTATTTTCCAGAAAATATGGAACATAAATTTACAAATGCTGAAAAGTTTCATTTTATCTCAAAAACTCTTATGGGGCAGTTAGAAGATGTTATTTGTGCTAGAGAAAAACGGAAATCATTTTGAACACCTTATTATGTAGTTTTGGAATGATTTTTGTTCACTTATTTGTGGTTTATTATTAAATTATTTGTTATTTATTGAACTAGTCCAACATAAGTAACAAATTTAGAGCTTACTTATGAGATATCATTTATAAAACTAGGAGAAATACAGGACCGTATCCCAACATTTCCTGATGTTGTTCAGAAAACCCTCGAAACGTAATTAAACCACAATGTGTCATACATCGTTGCATTCGGGAGAAAAAAAGACTCTCAAATTCCAATATTAATAAAACAGGACCGTATTTAAAAAAATAAAGTTGATAATGGCCCTTCGAAGACGACTCGTCGGATTACAAAACAATTAACGCTATTAGAAAAAGTGGCAATGCAAAAGTGCAACAGTACTTTAGAATTCTATATCAAAAAAAAAACCAGGAAAACAATAAAATGATTTTTCAGAATTTCGTTTTTTTCCGGATATCTCCGGAACTACTTGGAATTTCAAGACTTTCTAAACGGCATATTATTAGGCACGTAAATGCGCAACTTTGCCTCAATTTAACCGACTTCGTATCTATTACGGTTTCCGAGATCCATGTACTGGCCCTCTATATCTTGGACACCTTGTATTTACGATATTTTACAATATTTCGAATATAACTAATCTTTTGAAGGATAAAGATAATCTTTGTGAAATTGTATTTTTAGAAATCACCCAACTAGCAATTTGAGTAGCCGCTATGTATTCGCCACTAATAAAGATCTCTATAAGTCCCCCTACTTGGATCGACCACCGTTCATGCACCGTTCCTCCACCACGTCGTTATAAAATGGGGAATAATTTTCTGGTAACGATTACGTGCCTGCATGGTCGCTGGAACTAATATTCTTATGTTGTACTACCGTTCCTAGAACGTCCCAAAACCCGAACTGTGTAGTAATTCCGACCAAAATGGGACTTACTCCCATCATGCCTTAACATATTTCGATATATCTCTCTCTCAACTGAAAAAATATATATTTCTTCCGTCTATCATATCGACCTCTATCCAAATAATATGTCAGTTCATATTTGATGCACTTAACCATAAAATAATATAAGTAGGTATACATAAATATTTAAGACTTTGATTTCGGTATACCCAAGATGATAAAACCCAAACGCGAAGGAGGTTAAATAAAGCCTTCTATAGAATAAAATATTAGAATTTTGAAAAATACTAAAATTTAAATATATACAGTATGTCCACTGATGGGGTTTACAAGAGGACAAATGGACTAAAAATTGAAAGATACGAAAAAAAGTCACTCTTAATAAACGTTTTTGCTTCTCTAGAAAATACGATTCATCATAAGAAACTTTTTTTTATACAGGGTGGGTAAAAACTGCAAAAATGGTATTTTGCTTAAGAGTAAACATACTTTATTTTGAAATATGAAAAAAAGTCACTCTTAATAAACGTTTTTACTTGAATAATGAATAGGTGATAATTGTTGTCAATGTCTTTATTTAATGAAGTAATTATAATAATAATAATACGAACATTTTTATTAACATGAAAAGAATACGATAACGATTTCATAATTCAAAAACTCCACACCCATACTCGACACATTTTTCTAATTGCTCTCTCAAATAAGTGAAAGAATTTCTGATTTCTTCCTGAGATATCGATTGGACAGCCTGGATAATTCTGCCCTTCAGCACTTCAATATCATTTGGTATTGCGGTTGCAAAAACAATTTCTTTTAAACGGCCTCATAAAAACATATCGGCCAATGTTAAGTCGGGACTTCTTGGGGGCCACAAAACTGGGCCATTCCTGCCAATCCACCTTGGACCAAATCTACGGTCAAGCCATTCTCTAACCTCACGAGCGAAATGGGCTGGACAACTATCTTGCTGAAAATACATATTTTGTCGAAAATTTAATGGTAGATTTTCGAGTTCATCATTGAAAAATGTATCCAGCATTTCTAAATATGATAATTTATTGCACGTGTTATCAAAAAAATATGGCCCTATAATGCCATGGATGGATATCGCACACCACACGTTCACTTTTTTGAAATATTGTCTTCTCGTCATAATTTTGAATTCGGGATTTTCTAAAGACCAGTGCCTAACGTGCTGGGTTTCAACGGTTCCATTTGTTGAAAGTGTACTTTCAACACATGGTACATTTATAAAAATCAACATTTCCACTTAAAATTTGTCTCCTATCCACAGGCAAAAATCAAGTCGTTTCGCGTCGTCTCCCTCTTCCAATCTTTGATTAAAGTGCGGTTTATAAGGAAACAATTTACCTGAATTAGACTTTTTTTCACAACTTCCAACTGAGTAACACGATTTCTAAGGGACGTCATAGGATTTTCTTGAACAAAATGAAGAACTAAGACTGTAGCAGCATCATCATGGTCGTATTTCTTCTTTTTTTTTCTATGAGGTCCATAGCCGAACCAGTTCTCTTGAACTTTTTTATTAATTTGCAGATTGCCATCCTAGTTATTGGGATTCCTACAAATTTCTCGGTAAATTGTTCCATGACGTAGCGGTATGAAACTTGACCATTCCCATAACATTGTATTATAAAAACTCTTTGTTCAGTAGATAGCATTTCTACTTAAATAATAACTTCATTAAATAAAGACATTGACAACAAGTACCTATCACCTTAAGCGTCATTATTATTTTAACTAGGTTCACCTGTCAGAGGTGTGCCAGAGAATACTTTTTGGGAAAAAATTGAAGTTTCTTAAGATGAATCGTATTTTCTAGACAAGCAAAAACGTTTATTAAGAGTGACTTTTTTTCGTATCTTTCAATTTTTAGTCCATTTGTCCTCTTGTAAACCCCATCCGTGGACATACTGTATATTTGAAGAGGTAAGCAATTTTGTAAATACCCTAAAGCTTAAAAATACTTGGAGAATTGTTCGTCAGCGACAGTCCATCTTTTCTGGCAAGAAAAATTATTACAACACTAGTACCACCTGCAAAACTCAGCGGATTGCTGCGTGTGTACCGATTATCAACAAAATCAACAGTATCGCGACGCTGTCGGTGTTAAACTGACAAGCCGCAAGCGTACGACGACATATACGAACTACACGTCGGTTCAGTCGTTGTAAGCCAAGTGGGTGGCATTTCGTCATTTTGATTTTGAACGCATGGTTGTTCCAGAGCATACTTTTGTACCGGTACACTTTAGAGAGTACTGGCTGTATTCAGCAGAACCAATCGATTTATAAGTTTTAATGAGTGACGTCACGATACGTATTGATTTGTAATTCTGCTGAATGCGTTTTGTTGTCAGTTTTTGTTTGGTTAGGTTACATTCTAAATATTTGAATCAAATTTTACGTTTTATTCTGTGCGAAATGGATAATTTTATTTTTAATTCTCCTCTTCACTAAAATCGCTGTCAAATCACAAATCGCTTCTTAAATTCGATGGAAAAAATTGCGTCCGATTTCCCATCGATTGTGAAATCAATTTTTTTTTAGTGTATTCAGCAAATGATTACTAATCGCTTACAAACCGATGGGTTCTGCTGAATGCGCCCAATGGCACGTTGGTACTTCGAGTTTTTGGTACACCTTTCCATCCAAGGATTTGTTTTGTTATGTAGGGCTGTTGAAAGTAACGTCCTTTTTATAGGCGCCGTGCTGTTACATTTCTATAAAATTTGGTACAATTTTGCCGATCCTGCCGGTACAAAAATTTAAAGCTTTGGAACAAGCTTTCGTTCGTTAGTTCGTTCGTCGTATCATTTTTAAATTGAAGGAATCGTATTTAAAATGTGTGTTTTTTTAACTAGTTGAGCCAATAAAAAAGGACAAAAATTAATTAAAACAACGTTCCCGTGTAATCCGTGTATTCTTTCTTGTGAATAGTTGCTATTTATGAAAAGTAATGGAGAAAGCTATTAACCAACATCTTCTAAAGTACCTGGAAGGCTTCAACATTATCAGCGATCATCAATATGGTTTTCGGAAGTCCAGATCAACTGGAGATCTTCTAGCCTATGTCACCCATATTTGGAACAACGCAATCGAACATCATGGGGAGTCTCGGGCTGTTGCACTGGATATTTCTAAAGCTTTTGATCGTGTTTGGCATAAGGGACTTCTAAGTAAACTACGATCCTATGGTATGTCCAGTCGATTCTGTGCATGGTTGTCTAGCTTTCTTAAGGACCGCTCTCTGCAAGTGGCGATTGACGGATTTCTTTCAGACACCTTCACCATTAATGCCGGTGTTCCTCAAGGGTCCATATTGTCTCCCACTCTCTTCTTACTCTACATTAACGACCTTCTAGAGAAAACGAAAAACCCGATAGTTAGTTTTGCTGATGATAGCACACTTTTATCATCGTTCTCTTTGAATGCAAAAACATCGGCTGCCGACGCACATCTTCGCAGACAGCATGAAGTATCACGCCTCAACAAAGACCTGGAAGAAATTTTGGCTTGGGGTGACAGTAACCAAGTCGAATTTAACGCTAAAAAAACCCAGGCAGCAGTTTTCTCTAAAAAGGTTAACGTTACAGAACTGGATATAGTCATGGACGGACACGCAATCCCACTGGCTTCATCTATTAGTTTGCTGGGCGTCAATCTGGGAGGAAATATGTCTTGGCATAACCACGTTATGGCAATCGCCAAGATAGCTTCTCAGAAACTTGGTGTACTCTTCCGAACCAGAAAGTTGTACACACCTCAACAACTTTTGACACTGTACAAGGCCCAGATTCGACCATCACTGGAGTACTGCTCTCATGTCTGGAGCTCTGCGCCCAAACATACTCTTCGGCTACTAGATTCCATCGAAAGGAGGGCCATAAGTAAAGGTAAGAGGACATAATTATGTCTTAAATAAAATTGCATTTTTTTAAATAGTTTGAAAGATAATCATTCAAAAGGTCAATGACCTTTGACCTATTTACTTTCCTGTGCTTGTGACGAATTTGAAATTTGTGTGTGATATTACCATTATTTGTTTTACAAAACAATTTTCGCCGTCGGTTTTCTGGAATCATATTTGTTCATAAATGATAGAATGGAAAATTATTAGAAATATAATTTCTTAGGCCAAAATGCGCTGACGTCTGACTGCAGACCTATGTGTTGATTGTTTACATATTATGCCAGGGCCCTACATGTGCTTGTCTGTTCACAAGTATCATGAAATTATTTTAAACAACAGCTGTATCTCCAACTGAGCATTAACATGACCTTGAGTGTTTCCATTTTTTTTAATTTTTTGTATTAAGTGCCCTAATTTTTTGTCCATGCAGGTACCGCAATGCCGCGACCAAACAACAAATAGGAAAAAAAACGGTTAGTTGTGCTGCATCCACAAATCCAGTTATTTTATCCGTATATTTCATTTTTAAACTTTCTAATAATGTCCCTGGATTTACCCTTCATGGTCTGCGTTAAATTAATTTCGGGTTTAGGTCATCCCGCATTCTTCACTTCAATTTTTTTCTCCAAACTCAAAGAGCTAAAGTTATTTTTTAAATCGTCCACCGTGAAACTATTCATTTTAACTTAATAAATATATAATATTAAAATATTAAAACAAACACGCTCGAATTTCTAAATACATGCACGAATAGACAACAGTGCGGCGTGCACTAAAATTGAACGCCTTTTCCATGTTAAATCGCCATAGCCCCGGTATCTCTCGCTGTCCCCCGCCACCTGTTACTACAGAGAAACTGCATTATGACCCGCCCACTTATTCGCATATGCGAGTATATCGCGTCATTCGCGTCATTATCCTTACTGAGTTGCCGGATAAATCGAGAGCTTATAATATACAGTTCGGTTTGACGGTGCGATAAAATTAGGGAGGGTCGGACTTTATACGATAAATGATATTCAAGGAATATAAATTAATATTTTTTTATTCTCCTGTGGAAGAACTGCCACTGGTCTGATTTGACATAAGGTGATATAATCCGCTTAATAATTAATAGCACCAGTTATGGGTATTTTTCTTCAATTTATTTTTATCTCAAGGTTTGCCGGTTTAAATATAATAAGTCATTTCCATAATACCCTGTATACAAATTGATGGTCCCGATTTTATTTTAAAAGTTAAATATTAGAAATAACTACACCTAGAGTGACCACCAAGCCAAAAACATAGGCTATCGTTACGTGCCGTCAAAGGTTGTTTAAGGAACCTAGACGTGGCGACCTCCAGAAAATGATGCGGAATTATTTCACAGCCCGTGTTAAACCCTTGAATTAGCTAAAAGAATTTCAAAATGTCGGTGACGTGGTCTGTTGGAAATCACCAATATATACGCATGATGATAAACGAAGCCCACAGCGTTAAATGACAGTGAACAGTATAGATTTATTTAGTATGTGCTGTACAATAAAATTTATTGTGATAAAATCACATTTAGCCAAAGCCTCAATAATAGTTGCTTAGAAGGATTTAATTTAAGTATAATTTTTATATCTTACTTGTAGCTTCGATGTATATCCAATACAGTCTGTTTGGCAAACTTCATTCCTCCTATAACGGAAGATTTCAAAAACATTTCGCCTTCTTTTACGTGTCCTTCCTCCACAGTAGCAACTCCAAGGTTTTGTGCTACAGGAGAAATTAGCAGATTATAATCGCATCGCCATCAATATGAAAATTGACATGGCTTTGCTTGCAAAGTATCGAACCATATCTAAAATACCGGTACAACCTGCAGGGACCTTGAAAGAAAGGCGGCGTGCAACGGCAAGACATCAGCTCGGCAAAATATATTTACCATTGACTCTTATGGAGTTATGAATCTTGCAGGTGTAAATGCACACATCATGGCAAGCGACGATCCGTCAAAATTCATAAGACGAAATGATTAACCTTGCACGATACTGAGAATCATCTGCTGCATCAAATGCTTTGTAGACCAATATGTCCTGATTCTCAATAAATGAGAATGGATCTTTAATGGATCTTTAACTTAGAAATATATTCTCTTTCCTACGGTTTACCTGTGAGAAATGCAATAGTACACATGTCTTCGTCGGGTCTAAGGAAACCAAATTCGAGATGCATATTCATTCTGTTTTGTGGATTCCATGTGACCTGTTTGTAGTTCAGCAAAGGTTGCCCCAAGGACCAGAAATTAAGTTCATCATCAAACTTAACCTTATATTTCATCGTCGGATATTCGACAATGGCTCTAACCGATTTCCATTTACCTAGTTTTAAATACAAAGGTAGGAAACAATAAATCGAAGGCCGATCAATGTTAATGATAATTGTTCAGTCTAGTAGATATTGTCGACCCAAGTAACACCAAAGGCTTCAAATAGGCTGTGGCAACGTTATTCCAGCTAACTTTAGAGCAGCTTTTACAGAAAGCTGCCTAGACACTCTTATGACGTCCTTAAAACGCTGTGACAGCCGAAATGGTAAAACATTTTCCGGCTTTTAAATGGATTTTAAAGCCATATGGCAGAATTTTTTAGTTGAACGTGCGCCAATAAATGCCAATAAGTGGTTATTATAAACTTTTTGGTTGGTACCGATTAGGGCGAACTTCTCGGACGATAAAAGGAATGTGGGAATTTAAAATTATATATTTAAAATAAAAATGCATTAAAAATACTCCTGACCATAGTTTGTGTACTTAAAAGTTAGAAGTTGTTAATTTTTATTCGTTAATATTGTACTTTTTTAAAGCAAAAATAAAAATTATCAATTTTCTTAAAATATCCGATGTTCTCTTTTATTCTCCTGTCCCAATGTTGTACGAAATAAATTTCCGTCGACATAAGACATTTTTCCTGTGGTTTTGTATAAAAAATAGCCAAATGACAGCTAATTGGAAGCATTATGGACAAGGAAGTCAATTAGATATTTTGGGAATATTTACCACTTTTTGGCCTATAATTTACTACATTATTGTATGGTGTTGTTGGATTTCCATTTGTTAGTAGTACAGTCAACTTTACAGCTAAATATTATGACCTGATGGCATTGTCCATAAATTATCTTTTTTGGCAAAATAATGATACTACCCAACAAAAAATTATGACTATTACTTCCAGCTATAGTTTGGCAATAAAAATGCATTTAAATATAATATTTAGCAAAGTTTGAAAGCAAACTAGTAACGTTGGAAAATTTAGTTGTAAAATTATGCCGCTTTAAGATTATTACAGATACAAATGGAAATCAAAGAGTTGCAGATTTTGAAAGCCGGATTACAGCAATGTGGGTTGTCGCAACGTTATCCCTGCCAATGATCAGCTTTAAATTTTTTTTTGGACAATCCGTGTTACTTGGGGTTTGTTGGGGAGTCACACAAGTGCTAAATTTTATAATATAATAAAATAATAAAGCAAATCTGATGTATCTGTGATGTCCGAGTGATTAAACATGTAATTATTGAGCTGTGATAGATATAGATGCATGACTTGATCAAGTAGATAAATATAATATTTACAAAATAAGTGTAGAAATCACCTCACCAGATTCAAAAAAAAATTATCTATTTAGTTCCTATTTGAAAATTATATATGTTACCCATTAGCCAATGCAGATTTTTTAAAACTTTGTGGACATTCGTCTTGGGCATTGCTAGAGTTTTCTTAATTTCCCAACCAGATAAACGTTTACTTTTTTAGAGAGTAAGGTAATGAACAAATATAAAACTGTCAAATTAACTGTCATTTACAGGTGAACATGATTTACCGATGACAAAGACATAATATAATAAAGTCACTTACTATATTTTTTAGTTCGTCATCTCAAAGTCAAGATCTGGTAGCGAAGAGTCCTCTGTCTTCTGTGTCAAATAGAAGATAACATATGGAGCCTTTCAAAAAAATATCAGCCCGGTGAGACTGCTTAAGGGGGAGATCGAAACACGTAAGAAGGCGATGAAAGTGACGTCACGCCATGCCTATCGCCGCTAAGACCTACGTTTTCCATGTGTGTCAAATATTCTTATGTGTCAATATCAGACTTACGTAGTTATATCTGGAAGCCATAAGTAGGCGTGTTTAATGAAGGCGATTTAATCTTGACCATATTTGTTTCCTTTACCGAATCGGTGATGGTTGATGCAGACAGAGACAGACATAAAATGCGAACAGCCCGAGTTGTTAACTAATTTTACGCAAGTCAATTTCCTTCGTCTGGCATGGAATATATGAATGATAGTGAATGAAAATGGCGAAAGCGAAGCGTCCTTAAATTATAAAATAATTTTTAATTTTCTAATCTTTTCACGAGAAAGGTCGTTTCCTATTTATTGCAGGTAAGTACAGTTGTATTGCCCTATTTGCGTAAATCAGGCTTTTCCAATTGATTTATTGTTTTTAAGGTTATGAGCAATCATCATTGGCGTCGCTAAACAAAATGAAATAATCTAATTAAATGCGATAAATGTATAAAACTATTTCTGTAATAATAAATAAGTAAATAAATTATGTCTTTATTGTAACATTTAAAAGCTACAAAGGGCGAAGTTGAAGACTACGCTTCCTCACTTAACCTACACAAAATAGCAATATACAAATACATATTTTTTACTCAACTACTAACGTAGGTACCCGAATTTATTCCCTATATTTAGATTGAAAAACCTTTTCGTCAGTAAACACTGCCGCATTTTACTGACAGTCGCGGAATATATAATTTAAGGCGAGAACTATCCAAGACTGTCTACGTTCATCTGTGAACATTATTGTTTTACGCAGCTATCCAGTTTTTTTAGCTCCAATTCTTTTGAGTAGGAAATGTGGACCCGGTCAGTACCAGTTTTTCTTTGCAACGACCCTTCTTGTTGTTTAACTGTTAAAATTGTGTTCTTGCCTTTTCCGTATAAATTTGCTAGTGCACGTATTGACCACCAATCTTTAATTCTGCCTACTATGGAACGTTTTCCAAGTTCTGTTAAAAGGCGATGCAGTTTGCGAATTCTGACAGTGACAGCGTTGTCAACCCTAAACTTTTGAGGAAGTCAAAATCAATGAAGAATGATTTACATTCTAACAAATCTAGTGTCCCCATTTTCAATAAATACAACTGTAACTTGTAATTCTTCTTCTTCTTCTTTTAAATAGGACGGTGTCCTGTTTTCTTCGACGTGAATATCGTACTCCTGAGAGGCGGATGTCCAGCTATCATACCAGCGTTTGGTTAGCCTCCCGGGTAGTCTTCTGGTATTGGGCTTTGCAGTCCTAGCTATCCTTGCCAGGCGTTCCTCCGCCATTCGTTCCACATGGTCTCTCCACTCTCTGCGTCTGCCTCGGGCCCATCTCACGATGTCCTGGATTCCGCACTCGTTCCTTATTTCCTCACTTCGTCTTTGATCGATGAGTGTATTTCCAGTGATTGATCTTAACGTCCTCATAGAACTTCTCCCAGTAGCCCCTCTTTATTCTGCTAATCTCTGTATTCACCCTATTCCTCTCCACCTTGTACTCTTCATAGGTGATTTGGTTGCTTCGGTATTTTAGGTATGCGTTTTTCTTGGCTGCTGCTAGGGTTTTGACATCTGGCGTAAACCAGGGCGTTGGTTTCTTTCTATTGCTCATAATTGATTATTGCTTGTAATTGAAATATTTATTTAGTAATCTTTATTTGTTATTTTGTATTATAAAATAGTCCAAGTTAAAAAAAAATTGTTGCTTATTTCTGAGTAGCAAGCACCTTTTTAAAGAATTTTTCATAAATTTTAGTTAATAATTTATCAATCTAGATATGAGAAGCTAAACATGCAACATATTTACAGCTTTATCAATTAACTTGTGGTCAGAATTCTTCCAAATATTTTTAAAATAATATTATTATTCCTTTTCGAGGTCCTCTTTTTGATTATTGGACGAGTATCTAAAATAATTTTACACCGTAAAGTCACAGGGAGTCAATGGAAAATGGGGCCCAGAACTTACAACACCAAAATAATAAAATACAAGGATATACCTATAGTTTTTTCTAAAGCATGCTTTTCCAGTTGTAAATTCGGTAAATTTAAAAATAAATAAAGAATGAAATTTAAACCTGAGTAAAAAAATTACAAAAATAATATTTTTAACCAAAAATTGAATAAAGTGTATTGAGACTAAGCATCAATAATAATTTCTCCTCAGAAATCATATGGGGCCCAAGAATATTTTTTTTTTTTTTTTTTTATGGTCAAACACAAGCACTATAGGAAAAATCCTTTAGGGCACTCTGGGAGTGGTGCATGTGCGCAAAAAGCGATTCACGTTGGTTTTGAATCGTTGGAGGTTATATTCGTTGGGAAAAACGACCTCGGGAAGGTCGTTCCACAAGGATGTAGTCCTCCAGATGAAAGAATTCTTAAATAATGAAGTTCGAGGAGTATGCTCTGACTTGGAGCCTGAAATATTTGCTATGGCCTAGAGCCCAGTTGAAGATGGAAAATATTTTATGTAAATTATGATTTACTTCCTATTTTTTAATAAAACTACTTACAAGCTTATTTCTGAAGATTAATTTTTCATTTGTAGTCATTAGTTCAATAAACGATATAAAAGTGTATAAAGATTATTTTAAAGTGATATTTACAGCTTAAAACATGTCAGAATCCTAATATTTGATTTTCACTACTTAGTAAATCAAATAAAAACTTTGCGAATGTTTTTTTTTTGCTTAAATGTCCTTTTAAAATATTAACAGTAATAAGAATTTGGACAAAAGCGACATTTGAATAGAATAATGGATGCCATAACTTTATGACTGCTTCGATTAACACGGCTCTTTGTCTTCTTCCTGGTCATAAGTATTCGTTGAAAAATACTTATAGTAAAAGTGGCCAAGGGAAATTCATTGAGAATATTTTCATGTTTCTAGGTTGGCCAGAATAGTGTTTGTCCGTGCTTGTTATTTTATGATACAATAAACGGATGACATTTGAATGTCAATTTTCCATACTTATGACGTTTTCTCTTTATTTTGAGTATATTCCCCGCCAATAAATTCGGTACAAATTGGGCGTATTCACACTTACAGATACGACACCGACACGGAATCGACACGACACCGACACGATTCCAGTGTATGACAAATCTCATATAATCAAATAAGAAGCTTACAGACTTACCGCACATATCGTGGTCATGACGTTGCTGGCACTAAATTGTCGTTCCTTGTCGTCGAGAAGTATATCATGTCATCCCCGATTTCAAATTTAAATTTTTTTACATGTGCTCCGAAAGTGCCTCTTTTCATGCATGTTCTCTTCACCGAAAGTAGCGTTTTCCAAGAGAGCGGGCGGGAAAGTATCGAAGCGGGCGGGAAATATTTTTCCCGCCCGCTTCGAGTCACCATATGCTCATAAATAAATAAAACCAGAATTGTCGGTGCGGGATTTGAACCCGCGACCCTCAGATCGCCAGGCGAACACTCTACCCACCGAGCCATACTACAAGCGATAATAAATAGCGGATTATATATAAATTAAATTGGCAGTTAGCTTATCAAAATGTTTTAGAAAAATGTCTGAAGAATTTCTTTATTTATATAGCCTCAAGAATCGGGCACTTGTAAAAAAATAAATAAAACCAGAGATGCCGAGTGCGGGATTTGAACCCGCGGCTCTCAGATTATAAGGCGTACGCTTTACCACTAGGCCACCGAGCCTATTTGCCAAAAATAATAAGTATATATTTACATTCTCCATGCGCGACTGTTTTCATGTCATGTAGACAGGAAAACTGTCTAAAGAATTTCTTTATTTATTTGGCATCAAATCTTCGGAGCACTTGTAAAAAAAAATACGCTACATATCTCGGGCCGTCGGAGGCTTTTCCGAACTCGTGTTCTCCGCATCTCGTCCGTAAAAGCCTCTTTTCGGCCCTTGATACGTAATGTACTATTGTTATGTATGAGGTCGTAAAATAGAATATTACGTACCGAGGTGGAAAGTGTTTCATTCCTTCGAGAGAGTCGGTAGTAACTAAATCTCGAGACATTAGTGAAACTTTTCACCGAGGTTTGAGTCTTTCCTGGTTCTGAGTCGGCGCTACTAGCTTATTTCAGTGAAAATGCTAAGACAAAGAAGATATCAACGATTTGGTCACAATATTCAATGCTGAGGACCACTCTATCAATTTGGGAAAAAGTGGACATATCTAAACACGCAAAGCTGTCTATGTAGACTATTGAAACTCTTTTGGAACAAGCACCTATGGAATTTCTTGTTCAAAAGGTATTTTAGGCCAAAAGGTTGACCATTTCTATATTAACTTGTTATTTTATACATTTGTAGGTCGCATTGGTTATTAGTTATTGGTGTCTCAAGTGCCTGCCGATTAGGTGAATTATACAAAATGAAAACAGCAGACGTTCACTTTTTAGAAGCAAAGGTCGCGATTGAAATATTAAATAGCAAAACGTACCAGCCACGATCATTTATGATAACTGATAAGAAATGGATTGTACCACTTAAGGAGTATATAACTTTTCGGAAAAATATACGGGATTGAAAGCTTTAAGATATGGAAAAATTACTAAACAATGTATTAGGCACAACACTTTAAGTAAGTTTAAAAAAAAATTGCAGCCTTTCTGAAGCTGGATGTTGAAGGTTTTACCGGCCACTGTTTCAGAAGAATAGCGGCTACTTTGCTCGCACATAAAGGTGGCGACCTCATGCAAATTAAGCGGTTAGGAGGCTGGAAATCTAGTACAGTAGCTGAGGGATACATAGATAGTTCTGTCTCTACTCAAGTTAATACGGCAAATTTGATTTCAGAGCCAAGTTCAAATTACACTAACACTAATTTAAATTCAACTAGTCATGACCTAAACCTTTCAAAACAAAATTTTTAGCAAGGTTTTAACATATCAGTGACTGCCTAGAATAATCCCAATGTAATATTTAATGTAAATAAGTAAAACAAAAACCATGTTAATTTTTTCTTTTTTATAAATGTCATTAGGTTTATTTTAAAAAATTAAAAAAAAATTCATTGTCGTTAAACAAGCCACGTCACATAATAGAAGTGACCAAAACACGAGGTGACAATACGCGCTATTAATTTTCGATTATTTGTTGATGCTACTCCATAAAATCATGTAATGTTGTCAATTCTAAATAAAATTGAAGATGCAATAATTTCTTTAAACATTTGTATCTACTTGATCTACTTGATAAAAATAGTTATCTACTTTCAAACTTAAAATGTAAGTATTGGAGAATTTCCTATTTTTATTACATTATTTAAAATAGTAATAGCACGTCCGTGACTTTATAATATAAATTATAATATTATTATGCTTTTGTGCATAGCAGACTGAATTTTGCTTCGATTATTTGGAACCCTTTCTATTCAGTTTACATAAATAGATTAGTATCAGTTCAGAATAAGTTTTTAAGGACTCTTTCATTTAAAGCAAGCCTTGATAACTATCATCGTAGTTTTATAAGAATTCATTTTGGAATTATGACTTTAGAAAATAGAAGGAAATTGTCGGAAGTTATGTTCATGAGTAACATTCTTTGTAATAAGGTGGATTCACCTGATTTGTTGGGTAACGTTTTTTTTTAATGTTTCCCCTCGTCAATTTAGATGTGGTACTTTCTTCAGTCTACACTTTAGATGCACAAACAATGCTCAATATTCCCCTTTATGCAGAATGATTGATTGAATGATTATCAAATTTTTATTATTACAACCTTGAATCTTTTTTAGTGTCTAACAAGCTGTGCTGAGGAAAACAGTAAAATGATATTTATTGGAATGTTTGTTTGAGTTTTTTGTACTATCGAATTAAATAGATTGTAGTTTTTCATTAATTGTACCATAAATCTATTAATTTAATATATCTTTATTTATTATCTTAATTAGCTAATATATTAAGTGGATATTGTACATAAATAAATAAATAAATAAATAAATTACTAAACCATGCTTTAAATTATGTTGCTTCCTACTTGTCGACCTGTAACTAGCAGTGCTGCCAGATCCGAAAATGACAAAGATCCGAAAATGACAAAGACGTTAGATTTAACATGTAAAAATGGTAGATTGAGATAGACGGTATACGGTCTGAGAATAGAATTTTTTACCGAAAAAAAAACAAAAAAAACGTAAAATTAAACACGAATCGAAAACGCAGATTGACAGCTAAAAACAGTAAGCATGTCTGCTACATACAGGGTGTTATGGAAATGACGTATTATATTTAAAGGGGTGACTCCTTGGGTGTCCTAGAGAAACGCTACATTTTTTTTTTCAAATCGACCGTTTTAAAAGTAGGGTCCAGCCCCATAAACCCACACCTCATCCGGCGTTTATTCGGGTTTGTTCGTCATGTCACACTGTGGTGGCATATCAGGAAATAGGTGCTACGTGCAATATTGCCGAATTGAATGCAAAACTGAAATTCCATATAAAATTATAAAAATAAATTATTTATCTACCTACTTGTATTTATCTTTATACCTCCGGGCACAAGTTTTTTAAAATACACTCGGATCAGATCATTAGATTTTATTACACGCGACGCGACGAAATTTGACTTATTCGTCGGCGACATTCCATTTTTCTATCAAGTCAAACGTCCAAAACAAACTACTCGTTTTAACTGAGCAACTTAGGTTCGTCTATAAAAACAATGTCAAATAATATACAAAGTTTGGACGCGTAGCCCGAAAATCATTACAACTATTATACGCGTACCTTCTGAAAACAAAGCGGATAGCCGAGAGTGTAAATGGTTATCAACAGAAGCGACCGCACCCTAACGCTGTTCTTCTATTACTGACACTTGCAAGTCGCACGCTTGTGCCCATAGACTTACGTCGGCCCGGCGCCGAGTGGATTGTGTGAAAGAGATGGAGAGATGGCCGAGCGAGAAAGAATATAAAATCTGCGTCGGTCTTGTCATTTGGAGTAGAGCTGGCTAATTTAATTTTTTAAGCTTCTCAAAAGAGAAAGTACAGTCGCAGTGTTATCATTTTATTCAATTTGGTCGAAATTCCATTTACGCCATATCAATAAACACGCTGCAAGAGATGTCGCGGTAAATAGTCAAGAAGAATCTCGTAAAATAACAAACTGTCAAATATTGCCCATCTCTATTCCGAGTTTCGAAGGTATCTATTTCGTTCGTTCGTAGGTTAACTGTTTTATGGTTCGTAGATAAAATGTCATTTTTAAATTGAAGGATTGCATTGTGTGTATTTAAAATGTGTGTATTTTAAACTAGTTAAATAAATATACGCGATATACGTAATAGCAAGGCCACTCACAAAACTAACAATTCCTCAGTGGTTTGGCATTTGTCTATCTAATTTAGAGTAAAATTAATATTTTCAAATATTTCTACGAAAAAATTAGGAATAGGAACTAGCTAGCAATCATTTTTACAGGCCCATTGTCTTCATCTTTTAATTTGCTGGGCGTCAATCTGGGAGGAAATATGTCTTGGCATAACTACGTTGTGGCAATCGCCAAGATAGCTTCTCAGAAACTTGTTGTACTCTTCCAAACCAGAAAGTTGTACACACCTCAACAACTTTTGACACTATACAAAGCCCAGATTCGACTATCACTAGAGTACTGCTCTCATGTCTGGTGCTCTGCACCCAAACATACCCTTCGGCTACTCGATTCCATCGAAAGGAGGGCCATTCGTCTAATTGGAGACCACGAACTGACGAAGAACCTCGACAGCCTAGATAATCGAAGACAGGTTGGGGATTTGACTCTCTTTTTCATATTAATATATTTTCATGGAAAGTGCTCGGCTGACCTTACCATCTTAATTCCGCCCAGAGCGGCGAATAGCAGAAACACACGACGTACCACTGCTGCCGATCTATATGTGGTTAAGCTTAGCTCCTTAAGCTCCTCGAACTTCATTATTTAAGAAAACAGCGGTCGGGTCATACCAGGTGCTGAAGTTTTTAATAATCTGTTTTTCTGCTCGTATGCCATTTTTTTTGTCACTATGAAATAAAGGTACCATTCGAGTGCCGCGCGTCGCCATTATGGGATGGTGCTCACGGTTTACCGGTCATATTTTTATAGGTTGCTCGTCGGTTGACTTGCTCACAATGTTATCGCTGTCATATATGTAACCCCGTCGTATTGATGCCGGTTTGATTGTCAACCAACGACGTGAACCAAGGACGACCGTTTAGATCCGAAATCAGTCGTAGATATTAAAAATCTATCGATACGTGGACAATAGATTTCAAAATTAATTCTAAAAGTGTCTTTTTAGTGATGGCCACAAGATCTTTTATGCGAGAAAATAGATTATTTATTTCCCAGTAAAGAAGGTCTTAAGGTGTCAAAATATTGCCGTGTAATCATTTTCATTAAATGCGAAGTACGGTCCTGTTCGCCGGTTAAGGTAAATAATTTATCAGTGGGCATTGCGCATGACATCTGACGATCAGCTTTGTGTACATGCGCGAGGCCATACATTTGCCACTTTTGCTTTTAGAGTTTGGCTATCTACAATGTGTACATAAAGTAAGGAACAAATTCATTATCTAGGAATCTAAAAATATTTCGGAAAAATCCTCGGACACGTGTATAATAATTTTTAATGGCGCATTTTTTCCCATACAAACTTAATATACAAGGTGGCTCATGTAGTAGATATGACATTATCGACGATTTTTTTAAATGGGAACCCCTATATTTTAGTTCAGATCTGTAATCTCCAAGAACAGCTGATTTCAAAAACATAACACACTTAGGGCCTAAAATTCATAGTTTCGTTACTACAGGGTAAAACAAATAATTTTATTTAAGATATTTTTTTTTGGCTTGGGAGGCATCAATTAATTACGTGAGGCGTTTTTAGCGATTTTTCAACCCCCCTTCCCCCAATAAAAGATTTCGTGACATTTGGCTCAATCCCTTCCGCCATCACCCAATTTTACCTGAAAGCCTTACGTAATTAATGGACGCACCATCATTTGCTGTTACTTATGTTTTTTCTCAAGTAGGCTTATTTGCTGTTATGTAACTATGGTATTTAGATAATCTCATTGTTATTACATTGTATTTTTTTAGTAAGTTTATTAGAAGTAATAAATTTTATTTTAAAACATATTGAGTTACTATGCGTTTATCTTTAACACAAAGAATAGAAATTCTTATGATGATTGGATATGGTGATAGGATCCGTACTCAACAAGAAGATTGCATTTTGTTTAACACTAAGTATCCAGCAAGACCAATTACTAGATCAACTGTGAGTAATCTTGAAATGAAATTTCGGGAAACGGGTTCAGTGGAAGATATTCCCAGAAAAGGCCGTCCAACTATTCCGGATGATAAGAAATTAGATATTTTATTGGCTATGGAAGAAGATCCCCACAACAGCGTCCGCCAGATTAGCATTGATCATGGGGCGGCTGCTATGACCGTTCATAACCTATTGACCGTAGAAAAATGGCACCCGTTTAAAATCCGATTGGTTCATGAGTTGAATGAAGATGATCCAGATCGTAGGATGGAGTTTTGTCAAATATTAATGTAAAGATGTAACTTAGATCCTTTGTTTGTTGAAAATATCCTATTTTCGGATGAATCTACCTTTAAATTAAATGGAGAAGTGAGCCGGCAAAACTGTAGATACTGGGCAAAAGAAAATCCCAGGTGGATCCGTGAGCACCATACTCAATATCCTCAAAAAATTAATGTTTGGGCTGGTATTGTGAAAAACAAAATTATTGGGCCATATTTTTTTGACAACAATGTAAACGGGCTAAATTATCTTCATTTTCTTCAGAACTTTCTTATCCCTACGCTAGTAAACTTATACCCTAGTAGAAATAATCCAGGAATTCTAGATGAAAATTTGTGGTACCATCAAGACGGCGCACCTCCACATTATGCAACAGTAGTGCGCCATTACATAAACCAAGTTTTTCCGAACAAGTGGATTGGAAGACGTGGGCCTGTGAAATGGCCGCCTAGGTTTCCAGACCTTACACCACTGGACTTTTTCTTGTGGGGTCACCTGAAAAATGTTGTTTATAAAGTCAGACCTGCCAATATTGAAGATTTAAAAAATCGAATAACAACAGAATGCAGGAACGTTTCAGAAGAAATCATAAGAAAAGTCCAACAAGAATTTATTGATCGCTTGGGGTACTGTCAGGCAGCAGAAGGAGGACAATTTCAACACTTAATTAAATAGCTTATTTAATTTTTTTACATTTTTTTAAATTAAAAGTATCTTAAATAAAATTATTTGTTTTACCCTGTAGTAACGAAACTATGAATTTTAGGCCCTAAGTATGTTATGTTTTTGAAATCAGCTGTTCTTGGAGATTACAGATCTGAACTAAAATATAGGGGTTCCCATTTAAAAAAATCGTCGATAATGTCATATCTACTACATGAGCCACCTTGTATATTAAGTTTGTATAGGAAAAAAATGCGCCATTAAAAATTATTATACACGTGTCCGAGGATTTTTCCGAAATATTTTTAGATTCCTAGATAACGAATTTGTTCCTTACTTTATGTACACACTGTATAGATACAGGTAAGTGGTGAACACTGGTTAAATATGGAAGTTGACCAAACATTTCCTATGCTAATATGACAAACGATGAAGAAATTAGAAATTTCTAAGTAGGTAAGATATTGTATAAAATGGAAAAGAAAAAGAGTTTTAGCAGAATGAGTGTTAAATTTTCTTTAATAATCAAGCAGGCCTATATCCCGAATTGTCAAATTTCAATTCGAAAATGTTTTGTCATTTACGCCTATAGGTTTGCTTATCGCACACTGTATAAAGCAGGCCTAAGTTAAATTATAAATTCAAAAAATGTTTTTACTTGAAGACAACGTTTATAGATAATAATTGATGGATACAACAAACCCTAAACAAACCCGAAGAAACAAGTTTTGGTCTACAACATTTCAGATCTCCTTGAGAAAAATGTATGATATTTTCCAATTTAACACCGTTTAGTTTTATGTTTGTATAGCATCTAGTGAAATATGTAGGCGGAAAATTATTTAATAATATAATAGGTTCATTGTAATCGAAACCTACATATTTTATGTTTGCTATAGAATTGAAACATTTTTTATGTCTTCCCGTTTAATTATAAATTATAGAGCATTGTTCCCGTTATATTCAATTAAGTAGATGGTATCAGCGTTTACACACAAAATGTCCCGAAAAGTTGTTTTGGTTGTAGTCACCATATGTTTTTCAGCTCTAGCCCAAACCGAATTTCTCTATAAAGGTAATGTAGAAATAGTTTTAGAATAAAAAGTAATTTTCAACCTCTCCTATACGAACCTATAATAAACTACTCAAAAATGAATAAGCAACTGAAAATTATTTACATCATTTTGAGGATAAATACTTTATAGTACAAATCAGTGAGGGGGGTCGTTCTTTCAATGTTGGATTCAAAAGTTTGTCGACTTTGATATGACCCTAATTTACCATTAAATGGCCTGTCTTATACAGGGCGTTTTAGAAAGCATTGCAAATTTCAAAGACTTCCTGTGCTACAGAATCTGGTAATATGACTTCTGACTTATTCTAGCGTATTTTGTGGAAAGCTTACTCGGTTCTGCCGAAACTTCTTTGGAATCGTCGATCTATTTCGTAAAGGCAGGAAGATATTAATTTTTAAATTAACCTATACATTTTTCCAGCTGTTGAACCTTAAAGTGTTCAACAATGGCCTTTCCCACGAAAATGAATTAACAACTAACAACTTAGAGTTATATCATTTACCATTACCACCATATTCTCCAAACTTCAACTCGAATGAGAATCAAGTGTGTCTTGGAAATTTACAAGAACAAATTTACAAAAAGTTTAAATAAATCGCCTAGGAAACCAATATCATCCATGGTGTGTTATATATTTGAAAAGAGAATTTAAAATGCTATCTTTTTACATTAAAATATACACGGTGTTCCATTGAAAAAAATTAGGTTAGGTCCGATAACTTTCTTACCTGACCCCATATATTTATTCTGATGACAGATTATTCAATAATCATTATAAAGAAACTACTGTATAAAACATTTCTCTGTATCTCTTTCAACTAAGATAATATAGGGTATTAGGAAATTGTCATTTTTTTCATTTTCCCCCGTATCTCTTAGCGAGCGAAAATTTTACATTACTTTTGTGATAGCACTAACAATTTTGGCGATACCCTATAAAAGTGTCGAAATTGGGACACCCTGTACACAATTTCTTGAAGAAAAGTTATTCTAAACAATAACTTAAACACGATCGGTTTATTTCCATCCATCTATTAGATATTTATATAATTGATTTTAACAATATAATTGAATCGGTTATTTGGAAAAGGGAACATATCCAATTTTTGGCTATTTCAAGATTTTGCCGCTAACGTAATTTTTAAAGGTAAATACATGAATTTACGCGAGAACGGAACATATCCAATTATTACCATATTGGTAGTGATGGCATTTGTCCTACGTTTGGTTCGAAAAGGCAACATGTCCTGGATATGTTACTTTTTCGAAACAAACGAACCATCAGTGCGGCGCGGCGCTAGTGTTCTCGTAGTTATGCGTCATTTAGTCGTGTTTGAGCAAATGCAAACGATTGTTTTTTTTTTCATTTTATCACGATGTCTCAGACGGATAGCAGTACCGAAAGTATTGACAAAGTTATCAAAACAAAAAGAAAGAAGGGTGTTAGTCATCCAGAGATGTATAAAGCAAATATTATTAAGAAGGCAAAAGTCAGTGGTTTATCTCATAAAAGCCACGCAGGAAGAGAAATGCCCGCGCGAGTGACTGGTGTGCCATGCCGGTAAGAACTTGTTTAGAAATTTAAGTATGTAGGTAAAACAAACGATTCTACCTGAAATATATATTATTGCATTATATTAAAATTTTGTCAATCCCGTATTGTAAGTTAAGGTTTATTTTCAGCTGCCGTCTAAAATGTTATGAGAAATACTCTGATCAAGAAAAGCAAGAAATGTTGGCTACTATTAATAATTTTGAGGACAAAAATGCACAGGATATTTATATTGAAAGTTTGATCGAAGTTCAAAATGTTCAGGATATCAGAAAACGGGGCGAGGAACCAAAAAAGCCAAAAACACATACTTTTAAGTACCACATAAATCTAAACGGAAAAAGAACAACTGTCTGCAAATAAGCATTTATGGGGCTACATGGAGTAACTCATAAAAGAATATGGCGTTTATGTACTTTACAAGCTCAAGGAGCCACTCCCACAGAAAAGCGAGGTAAATCGGTGGGATCTAGACACAATGCAATATCTGGCGAAATTTGTATCAAAATACAGGATTTCATAGAAAGTTTTGATGTAAAAGAAATACATTATTCGAACAACATAGTTAAAAAGTATTTACCTGCCTCTCTTAACGTCAAAACTATGCATAAAATGTTTGTAGAAAAGTTTCCGGAGCTCGAAACAAAAGTAAAATATCACTTTTTTAGTCAATTCTTCAACCAGAATTTTGATTTATCGTTTGGTAGACCTCAAATAGATGTCTGCTCAAAGTGTGAAGAACGAAAAGTAAAACTTAGGAACCCACTTAAATGATACTGCTAAACGGGTAGCAACAGCTGAGTTGATTGTACACAAAAGACGAGCTAAAAAGTTTTTTCACAAAGCCGATGAAGTCAAAAAATTGTGCAAGGAGAATGATTCCATTTTAGGCATTACTATGGATTACATGCAAAACTTACCACTTCCACATATCCCCATACAAGAGGTTTTCTACTTGCGACAACTCTGGATCTATGAATTTTGTGTACACAGTTTGAAGACTGAAAGAAGGACAAGCTCATAAAGGACCAAATGAAGTATGTACTTTTTTGACACACTATAGAGAGCATTATATACCTCCGGCCGTAAAAGAACTGTATATCTTCTCTGATGGATGTCCAGGTCAAAACCGAAACCATACAGTCGTTCGCGTATTTATGGCGTTAGCAGCCTCTGCTCGTTTTACAAAAATTCACCACATTTTTCCTATAAGAGGACATTCTTTCAATGCATGTGACCGCGACTTTGGTATTGTCAAGAGAAAAATACGAAGACAAGACAGAATTTATACACATGATGAGTATGTACAGCTTATACTCGAATCATCGAAAAATGATAAATTCACAGTTGTCAAGGTCAAGACTGAAGACATTATTGACTTTAAGAAATGGTGGCCGAATTTCTATAAGAAGACTGTTCTCTCACACCGAAGTCAATCTAAAAATGTACCAAAAGAAGAAAAAATCTCGTTGAAAATAACCGATTATTTCCATTTTGAATACCACCTCTCCGATCCGGGAGTTCTTCTTCTTCGGCCATATATCGATAACGCTGTTAGTGAAAAATTTTCCCTTGCAAAACCACAACACTTTCGTCCAGACTTGCCTACTGTACTAACTTATAGGGCATATGCTGATAAGCTTCCCATTAATAAAAAGAAAATGGATAATATTAAAAGTCTTCTGCAGTACATACCTGATGACAAAATTGAGTTTTACAACGAAGTGATGAAGTGACCAGTAACAGATTCAGAGGAACGTCCTGAAGAAGATTTTTAAAGTTTCATTAGCATTAATAATGTTATTTATAATATATAATAAACCGATTATAATCAAATTTAAAAATTTTTTATTTTGTTTAGTTCGAAAAAGTCCAAGAATTTAAAAATAAATTTAAAAAATTTCAAGAAAATATAATTTATGATTTAGCTCACAAAAGTATCATTAATACAAAGTACTACAAGATAAAAAAAAATTGTATTATTGAAAGCTTAGCGTGGATTCATTAAATTCGTTTTTTGCTCCTCCTGTAAAATTACCATTTCTGGACATGTTCCCTTTTCCAAATAACCGATTCAATTGAACATGACAATTTTTGCGCATTAATGTCAGTGTCAAAAATAAGACATTTTTTCATTGACATACTTTTTTTGCGTTACCATGACCACGTGCGCAAAATAGTGTTCATAATATTTTGCATGTCACAAAAATTAAACAAAAAAGTCGAGAAATATTTATTGTTTTATCAAATATTGTTTCTAAATTGTTGAAAAAAAATGTGTTTTGTTTCGTTGGTTTGGTGTGGATACGGCATTATAATACAAAATATCGTTTTATGCTTTTAGTTCAATGAACTTGAAGTCGTAGAAAAAATATTGTTTGCAACTCGCCGTCGAAATTCAACAACCAACATAACCCCAAACTGGTACAAACAAACGTCATTTTCTACACAAGAGGGCGCTGCAATGCGTTTTAATCGGCCATTAACTGGGCAAATCGCTCAAATTTGCCCGGTTAGTTAAAATCTACGATTAGAGTAGATTTAAGGTTGATGGATACGAAATTAACTAATTATTGTCAATTAAAATTTAATTGTTGAATTTGGTCATTGGTGGATGGATTATCTAAAATGAGTTTTAATCGATGATCAATTCCTTTTGAATAATCTAATATATTGTTGGGAACAAGTTCACTTAAAATATTTCGAACTCGTTTGCACAGTGAGAATATATTTTTTTGGCCTTTGTGGCTCAACGCCTCTATACTGTTTAATTCTTACTTCATTTAGGTTTTGCTCCTGTTTAATGCAGCTTATAAATTTCCAAATTTTTGGGTGTATTGCAGAAACTTTTTCCTGGAACGGCGATTTCCATCTTTCACTGAATTATTGGTTCTTGGTAAATCTTTTACCACGATGCTTGTTCAGGTTTGAAGTCTACATCGTTCCATTAGAAATTACTATTATATTATAAATTTTAATCAGAATCACAATAAAGTTATTTGCAAAAAATATCTCATTGACGACTAACATTTTTACTAATGCATCTTTAGCTGATACCTATTATTTTCATGTGTAGAATCTGTGGTTACTCTATGACCCATTCATTACCTACCACCCTGTATCGAGCCATGTATACATATTTCAATAAATTTTTTATTCGTCATAAAAAGACGAAGGACGATGGGTATTTCTAGAGTATAAAAAATCGAGAGATCGTTAGCTTCGATACATAATCGTGAGATCTCACGATAAATAGTGGAATCGTGCACCCCTGGTCAGTTTGATATTGGTGTAATTAATAATTTCATATAGTATATCCTCTGCAAATAATAAGTCCCACTCCTCTGCAAATAGTAAGTCCCATTCTTCTATTGAACGTGGATTATCCCCTAGTCTTATTGCAGGTCCTCGAATGCCAGGGAGATTTACTATTAAATTATGCTCCCGAGTTCTTACGTTTTGTGGAGGCGATTTTATTTACATAAAAGGAAGAAAAGGTATTAACATCTTAGAAAAATTATTTAACTACTCAACAATTGGTTTTTTTGTTTTCCCACGATCGTAATAGCAGTCACTCTTATTTTCTTCCTGGATTAGATTTGCTTCATCATCCTGCTGCTGAATAAGTTCTATCAACGGTTCAAGATAATCTTCACCTCCAGATATCTCGGATTCGGTGTCGTGATCACTTTCCATCACATAGTTGTTACCTTCTTAAAAAATATTTAAACAACATTCTTCAAATTCGGGATCATCAGGGTGTATTTTAGATGGGCCAGGTTGTGTTGACATTTTGATAAGCGGTGATTAAAAAAAAAACGCCAGAACCTAAAAAATTATAGGGCTAGAAGTTCCATTGTGCCACTAAATTTTATTACACTTACACTACGATGCGGTATCACGTACCGCAAAACCTGATAACTCGTCTGTCACGACCACGTTTGTCTCAATTGAGAGCTCAGATACATACTGATGATTCCATCTCGATGCACTTGAAAGGTACTTGGCGGTCTGTGATACTGCATGATAGCCGTTGCGGGGTAAACATTAAGTGTATTTATCAATGGACCACATGGTCCGATTTGGGATTTCGACGCGGGCCGCGCCGGCTGTATCGAGGAAGTAGGAGACGTGTTTCTTATTCTTCTGCCTTTGATCACCCGAAGCTTTTCCAAATCACTTTAGATACTTACGATTTTAGATATTTTTTCTGATAGCCTTGTTGTGACTTTTTTGCATTAAAACTAAGCTATGAAATAAATTGAGAATATTGATAGTGCATGAGTTAACTACTACGATTCTTTTTAAAAAAGGTTTACTTATTATTTAAAACATATATTTCAACGTGACGTTACAATAGAAATATCTTCAGCTGACTGGCTTAAAAAGAACAATAATGAACATTATAATATAAAGATGAATGCAGCGTCAGCAGAATAAATGTCTATTCAGGATTAAGTTGTTACATAACTCCTCCTCCCATAAGATTCAACTATCAGGCTTGACAGAGTAGTTGAATTTCTTCTTTGGAATATGTTTCTTGTTTTCTTTTCAGGACTTTAGGCATTATTTTGTTATAGGCAATAAACAGGCATAGAATGGCGATGAAAATGTATAATAATATTGTCCATAGGCTTGGTGCTTTCTTCATTTCACTGAAAATCAAACGGGGTTGGTTTTGTTTGATTTCATTTTTCAGTCTATGTAGGTCATCTAGTTTTAAGTCGTGCAGGTGCAGGCTTAAATTCAATACTGGTAACAGATTGGGTGTTTCAGGAAGATCTGGAAAGAATATTGGTTGATTATTAGATTTGATTTGTTTCCGGTCATTGATTATCGACTCTGAATGAGTGTTGATTTGGCAGCCAATCGGAATATAGCATAGATAAGTTCCTACAACATTCCGGACTTCGGATTGACCAAAACATTTCAATTTGATGGTTTCTTTGGTAGGTGCGACCAATATCCATTGATTGGTTTTGTCTAAACGATTGGTTATAGTTTCCGTGATTTTTGCTTCGGTTTGCTTACAAGATGAGGTGTCTTTGTCAGAGTTTAGAAGTTTGACTTCGCAAGGGCTGGTTTCTTCAATTTCGTTAAAGTTTTCTTTCTCACAGATATAGAATTGTGGGAGTACTTCTTGGCATTCTTGATTATAATATGCGTAGTGTAACTGATTTTTCAATAAATATTTATTATACGACAAGACAACCTTAAACAGACTCTGATAGTATATTGGAACTGAATATATAGGAAAGTAATCAAAAGAATGTGGGTGCATTATTGGTACATGTAAAATATATGTTATTTTATTATTAAGCACGAAAGATTCGAGGTTAATGATCTTTTCATAAAGTAAGGTATTTTCTAATGTCACCGGTAAATGCATTTGTTGAATATCTGTGCGTTTTTGTAACTTGGTTAATTCAATGAAAAGGTCTTCAGTTCTTATTATACTGGGATGCATTATTTTTAATCTTGAAAATGTTAAAGAATTTTCTACATCTTGTAATATAGAATCGATTATTTCGTATACGTTAAGTATTTGATTAATATCATCTTTTATATAAAGAGAGTTTTCTCTGTAAGCAGATTTTTGTATGATAAGAGAGATTTGTTTTATTTTAGATTCTAGCAATTTTTCATTATAGTTTATTTGTTGTACTGTAGAATTAAATTTTTCAATAACATTTAAAGAAAGTGAGTTTTGTTCCAAAATGTTTGCTTGCAAATTATTTTGATTTTGTCTTAATTCGTGAATAAGTTTTTCGTACCGTTCACCATCGGATGCGTCAAGATTTCCTGTGACAGCTTTAAATATGGATCCAAGGCCGTTTACTAGTCCTCGTTTAATTCTGTCAGGATGAGGAATAATTTCTTTTATTTTATTTTCGACTCTATCCTGTGTTAGTTTAATAGTCCTATATAATTACTGGTGTCATTACTAATGTTCTTTATGTGTGTCTATTATTTTAATAACGTATTGAGATTTAAGATGTAACTTGTTTATCTCTAGTATTACAGGAGTTAAATCATAATAGTGTATGAGTGTGTAGGCGTAATTTTCAATTTTTGCCGTCCCTAATTTAACTAATAATAATAATAATAATCTTTATTTAGCACTTGGCTAGTTACCACTAAAAAATACAAGTTAATAATAATAATACTGGAATAATTCCGGGGTTATCGTCTAGTTTTCGTATGTTGATCTGTTCAGGAGTTCCTATCACGTATGCGATAGTACTGAAATATAATATTCTTAATTACTAGAAATATTTTAATTTAATTGTGGCGAAGCGTTTTAGTGTGTAAGCATATGTAATAAAATGTGTATCTATATGTATTAAAATATAAGATAATAATAATGTTATTAAGTGGTTAAAACTAATTATCGAAACTATATTTGTTTCTTAAAGGGCATTTCAGCTTATCCATATGAACTTTAGTTTGTGACGTAGTTGCCACGGTTTTACGTATTGTGTCAACATCTTGTATATGTGTGGGTGGATTAAATGTATCGGAAAGTTTTTGACGTACGTGTTTTTTGACATATACCTTTTGTACAGGTATAAATAATGTAGGTTTATCACGGTCTTTATTAATATGGTTTAGTCGCAATGGTTTAGTCGCATTAGGGGTTATATTCATTTCGGCTTTAATTGGATGACGTTCATATTGCTTTTTTGGCAAATTTTGCATTCGTTTATATACGTTTCAATCGAACTTTTAAGGTTAGGCCAGTAATATTTATTTTTTATTCGTGTTTCTGTTTCTTCGATACCGCGATGGTTGGTTTTAGTTTCGTGATAATTTTTAATAATTTCTGGTATTTCTCGTTTATCTACGACATCAATTAATTTTATGAGGCATCTTTTAAATTTTAGTGATGGCCATTTAAAGTTTTTTCTTACTACTTCGCAGAAAGGTTCATAAACTTCGGGATTCTCGAAATAAAGTGAATATAATTTATCAGGGATTACATGTTCGTTAATAAATTGTAAAATATCATTTTCAAAGTTGTTTTCAGAAATTTGGACGATAAGTCGTCTCTTTTGTTCGAATAAAATAAGACATCTTGGTTTTGCGGGTGAATGTAGAACTTTTGAAATTATTATTTGGTTAGCACCATAATTTACGGCTGATTCGATAACTGGGACTCCTACTATAGGAGTTCAGTATTTGTATGCACAGTTTGGTCATCATTCTCGTTGACTTCAGCATCAGCTGTTTGTAGTTCAAGGTCTGGTTGTGCCATAGTATACATTTGGTCTAAGTTAGGGTCGTTTATAACTGTATTATTATCAAATTGCGTTTCGGCTTCTAGGCTTTTATTAAATTCATTTTTGTAAAAAACAGGAGTAAGAAAACTGTTTGTTTCCTTCGTATGCAATTCGATGCGACTTAATGCATCAGCGTTAGTTTTTAATTTCACGACTTGTTCGGTGTGAGGAGATATAGTTATATTATTTACTGCTGTTTCAGTGTTAAAAAACTTAATCTTTATTTTAGTATACGGGGTGATTAAAAATCCTTGGGCGTAATCAATATTAACTTGTCATTCTTTTAGGTTATCTAAGCCTATTAACCCATCAAAAAATTTATTAAATTTGAATAAGTAGAACTTCAGGTGTTTGTTATCAGGCAATTTAAAAATAGAAGAAGCCGATATTTGCATACTATATCGTTGTGCAGACTGATGAAAAGCACTTGATACTATAAAGCGATCGTGAATTATGTTTTTAGGGTAATATTTATTGGCTAGGTCAGGGTCAAAAAATGATTTTGTCGAACCACAGTCTATTAGAAATGTTAAATTATATTCTGGAAATACAATATAGGATAGTTCACCTATGTTGTTGTTGTTAACGTATATGACTTCGGGTGCTAAGTCTTGGGGTTTCCTTGGGTAGTTATTTTGGTCATTACTATGAGAAGCGTAAGCCGGATTTTGTTGAGAAGGTTCGGGTTCGGTATATTGACTTATATCAGATTCGTCAAAATACTGAGGTTCTTGTGTTTCGTAAAGATTGTTTTCATTATCAAAATAATAGTTTTGTTCAATATTATCAGAATAATATTGGTCCTTATTGACAGTATTGATATTATATAATTCTTCTGCTATGATATTTTGTGGTTGATTAACCCGTGATTGAAAATGATTTTTGAATTGAGGTTGACAATTAGTATTAATTCTGAAGGTGTTATTTGTCTGTCTTGTATTCGTGCTCATTGGTGTTGGTGGCGGGAATAGTTTATTCGGATTGGGTTTAAAGACATTTGTCTGATTGGGTCTATTTTTAAATACTTGCGAGTTAGTAGGGAATCTTTGCGATATGTTATTATAATTCGACTTTATTGGTATAGGCTGAGATGGAAAAGTTGATTGGTTACTAAATAAATTATGTGGCGTATGTGTGTTAAATGGTGGTATAGGTCGTGTATGCGTAAAATTTTGATTATTTGTGGGCATAAAATATTGTGTAGGTTGTTTTTGGTTTGGAATTTCTGACAAATTTTGAAAATAGTGAGTGTTATATTCTACATTAACAAATTGTAAAGCTTCAGGTAAATCTTTAGGCCGCATACAACGTATGGTTGTTCCTAATAGTTCTCGTAGGCCAGATAAAAATGTTTTTAAAGCTAAATCATTATAAAGATTTCTTTTTAAATTCTTTGCTTCTTCGTTCGCTTCATGAATATTTACATAGGAACAAAGTAGATTTAGAATATGTAAAATACGTTCATAAAATTGATACGGTTTTTCTGAATTTTGTTGTCTAAGCATGACAAGGTCTCTGTTTAGACAAGCCTCATCGCGTTGATCAGCAAAGTGTCTACATAGGATAATCTTCAATTCTTCCCTGGTTTGTACATTCTGGGTACCTAAAATTAGTTTCGCGTTCCCGGTTAGTTTACCGACGATACAATTTAGGAAGTAAATATTTTGAAAATTGTTTGGTTCATTTCTTTTGTAAAACGCATCAATGATACTTTGACATACTGCCAAATATCTATTTAGATCATTAGGATTGCCGTCGAACTGTGGCAGACAGTTTAGGTACTCTGGTTTAAAGTGATCCATTTCGACCGAAGTATCTAAGTTATTTTGTACTGTGCCTGCAGCACTGTTTCCTAATGTGGATTGTATAAAAATTTGATTTATTTGTTTAATTACTTTTTCTGATTGAAAAGCAGAGTCAGTTGAAGGAGAAATTTCTAATTTAAGGTTGCTTAATTGATCAATTATATCATTGACTTCTGACATATGTTTCAATTGCACTTACATACTAAGAACGACGATCATCAACATCTTTTATAAGATCAGGTTTTCGCTTGGCAATGTGGTCCTCCCAAAATATCCTGTCTTGCGAGATTTGGCAATGTAGGTCCAATCTCCGATCACTCCACGGTAGCAGGTTCACGATGAACTGGGGTTTTCGATTTTCAGAAATCCACTCTGACACCTCACAGCAAACACTAATGATGGTAAGTTCTTTTAATCGGTTAATTCGAATGTCCACGAAAAAATCAATACGTTCGATACGTACTATTGATTTCCGATATCCTACCGACTGCGCCAGTTAACTACTACGATATTGATAATGTCTTTTTAAAAAAGGTTTACTTATTATTTAAAACATATATTTCAACGTTACGTTACAATAGAAATATCTTCAGCTGACTGACTTCAAAAGAACAATAATGAACATTATAATATAAAGATGAATGCAGCGTCAGCAGAATAAATGTCTATTCAGGATTAAGTGGTTACATAACTCATGCAATACTTTCAAAAATATATAATCATATTTTTGCAACTTGAACGTTATTTACTGTGTTAAAAAAAATTAAATTATTTTTCGAAAAATTCAAGATAATATAGTCATGTAGTACCATATTTCGAAGCTAAAGGACCCCGCACTGAACATATGGGAATCGGTCCTCGGTTAAAAACTTTGATACTCGGGGATATTATTCAAAAATCGATGCTGATCAAAAGTATCCATGGGCCCGAGTTCCGAAAATGATATCCCTGTATATTGGAAAATATTTTCCAATACACAGGGTGGCTTAAAAAGTGTGGTAACATAATGCTGTCTCTTTTAAATGGGACAGCCAGTATTTTATTGCATATTTAGGTTCGTATTAGTGTCCTTTATAATTGCCTAAAGTTTATTTCATTTGGTTATGTAGTTTAAGAAAAAATTAAAAATTAAAAAAAAAAGTTTTGGAGTCTTAGAAAAAAATTTAAAAAAAAACTACTTAAATAACTTTTTTAACCAAGGCATTGAGTAGAATTTAAGACAAGACGTCTAGAGATACTGTGAATATAATAACGTTTATTTACACAGGGTGTTCATAATTAGGTTTCAAACACGACACATTTAAAAATAATTTTTCTCCAGATTTTCAAATGGTATTGTTTGTATATGTCTGTATATTTATATTATGCAAGAAATGACATTTATCTTTTATTAATAATTTTAATTCAAAATAATAAGAAGTGGATGTTAGATGTGGTTGTAAATAAAATAGTATACAAACCTCGGTGAAAAGCTTCATTACTGTCTCGAGATTTAGTTACTACCGTCTCTTTCGACAGAAATGAAACACTTTCCACCTCGGTATGTAATATTATACTATTGTACGCATAGATACATTTTGAAGTAGATTCGAAATTTGTAAATTAATGTTTTGAATTTAACATTCCAAATTTACCCCCATTCCTAAAAATATGGAGAGGGAGTAAAATATCAAAAATGTGCTTAAATATGTATTTCCCCATTATCTCACCAAAATGTCATGAAAATAATTTTCCTACTGTTTTTGAGATATCGCATAAAAAATCACACTTTCTAGTAAAAAATCACTGAATAATTTTTAGAATTATTATTCAAGGATGAATTAGTATGTGTGAGAATTTTTCTTTATTAATAGGCTGTGAGAAAATTACATAAAATTATGTTTATTACTTACATCAGTTTTGAAGTTCTGAGTCCCCATTGCTAAAGTTTCGAAGACTGGCAGTTTAGTGACTTTTTAAACGAGACTGACTTTGTGTAATTTTTGAGTAAATATAACGGTTTCCATATTTTTTTAGATTGTATCGAACCCCCAGAACAAATGGAAGATAGCGGACGTTTTTGGACATTTAATTTCCTCAATCAGAAATGTGAACCATTTACCTACAAAGGATGTACTACAACCAAAAATTTTTTCACTAGTCTATCCGCCTGCGAATCCACAGCTGGACCCATCTGTAGAGCACTGACATAAAGATTATAATAGTAGCCAAAATAATAGTACGTTATATAAGTTGAGAAATGATATATAATTGCCTTCAAAACCAAAGTATAGAGGGTGCCCAAGATAAGCAGGGCCTGTATGGGGACGTCTTTAATGATAATAGATATAGCTTCAATTAAAGTGGGAAGAAAGTATCGCAATCAAAGTACCTAACAATATGCCATTTGGTAAGTTGAAATTTTGGAATTTTTGATTTAATTTTTATCAGGCGTTAATATTATAGTTAATAGTTAGAGGAAAACTGATAAAACAGCAACTTTTATTGAACTTAAAGATTGCACAAACATTTTTCTTCTCGACGTTTCGTTAAGGAATTATCATCGACTTCATTTTCCTTATAATGTCAAATTTGGAAAGTCTATTTTATTCTAAATTCAATTATGTACTACTTATTATCGTTTAAATACGTTTCGAATCTTTATAATAGTCTTCATGAAAGTTTCAGGGCACGGATTTTCATAAATCTCTGTCGACTAAGATTTCCTTCTATTTCCCAGTATGTTTTTTTGCCGATATACCTATTTGGTTATTTTTCCATACTTACTGTTTTGTTATTGTTAATAAATTATCTTGTTTTATGATTATTATGTAGTGCGTTATCATAAAAGAATTTAAAAAGATTAATTTTAGTACAAAGTGTCCCATTTTCGACACTTTTATAGGGGTTAGTTGGTTAGTGTTATCAAAAAATGAATGTAGGTGTCATGAGCTCTTTTTGGGCCAAACTTAAAATGGTAAAATCAAAATTTGAAAATTTTCGCTCCCTTAAGAGATAGGTAGGGGGGAAAATAAAAAATTGACAATTTCTAAATTACCCTATATTTTCTTAGTAAAAAGAGATACAGAAAAAGGTTTTATACAGAAGTATTTTTATATTGATTGTTGAATAATCTGCCGTTTTCAAAATAAGTATACGAGGTCAGGTAAAAAAGTTATCGGACCTAACCTCATTTTTTGGAACACCCTATATATTTCTAAAAAGATACTATTTTAAATTCTCCTCTCAAATATATAACACACCATGGATGATATTGGTTTCCTAGGTGATTTATTTAAACATTATTACTTTGAAACGAAATAAAATATTCAGATTAATGTAAAAAAATAACGGGAATCATCGCAAATGTTCGGAATATGTTCTTAAATGGTTACCGTCTTTCTGGATAGCGAAGAAAATATACATGTTGCGCAATTTCTTTGTGTTTTCCACTTTCAATATAAACTGATATCATATCAAATTTTTCAAAATGTTGATAAGTCATTTTCACAAATGAATATGTAGAAATGAAATTGACGTTAAATGTTAATAACAACTAGGATGTCAACATAGTTGTTTCTAGCATATTAGCATGGTTTACTGTGGTTTAAAGTAATAAACTTTAATAAATCGCCTTGAAAATCAAGATCATCCATGGTGTGTTATATATTTGCAAGGAGAATTTAAAATAGTGTCTTTTTAGACTAAAATATACAGGATGTTCCATTTAAAAAAATGAGGTCACGTCCGATAACTTTTTTACCTGACCCCGTATACTTATTCTGATAAGGGCAGGTTATTCAACAATCAATATAAAGAAACATCTATATAAAACATTTTTCTGTATCTCTTTTTACTAAGAAAATATAGGATAATTTAGAAATTGTAATTTTTTTGATTTTCCCCCGTATCTCTTAAGCGAGCGAAAATTTTCTAATTTTGATTTTACCATTTTAAGTTTGACCCAAAAAGACACATGACACATACATTACTTTTTTGATAGCACTAACAATTACGGAGATATCCTATAAAACTGCCGAAAATGGGACACCCTGTACATAATGCATTGAACTGTTTTTCCAAATTGATGGTACATACCTACAGGCCCGTATATTGAAAATTGATGATTAAGGAGACTCAAAACGTAATTAAACGATAATGTGTGATACATAATTGAATTTAGAATAAAAATGGCTTTTAAAATTTAAAATGATAAAAGCAGAGCCGAATTAGAAAAAATTAAGTTGATGATGATTCCTTGAAATCGAAAGGTCGTATAAAAGATAAAAGAAATTGTTATGTAATAATGTTTTGTCAGTTTTGCTCTGAGCTTAATATTAACGCCGGAAAAACATTTAATTAAAAATCCAAAATTCCATTTTTTTAAATATCTTAAAATCTTACCAACACTTTTTGTATGGCATATTGTTAGTTCTTGATTGCGATACTTTTTTCCCAATTAGGGAAATCTGTTAGACCTCATACGCACTAAGCGGTTAACCGCGACGCGGGAAGCGGTCCGATTGACCGCCAGCAATGAAGTTACATGTAAACGCATGGACTCTATTCGCACTGTGATGCGTCTACCTGCATAAGGGTGCTGCCGTTCGGCGAGCAGCGACCCCCGAATCAATCTTCGAAATGATCATTTTTTGGCGGTAATCAACAACGGATTTTCAAGCGGATGCTGCGGATGCGATTGCGGTTACCCTTAAGTTCAACCGCGTATCACGATGGCTGGCCGCAATGCGATTACCCGCCTCATGTGTATACACCCTTAATTATCTTGGGTAACCTGTATGTAAAATTCTTCATTGCTTCTAACATCACCATATTTTACTATATTTGTTTTGATATTGTCATTTCCCAGTCATTTTTCAAATATTTAAAAATATCCATGTGAGAATTCAGTTGTCAAACTAGCAAAACTAATACATAGAAAAATTTTCATTATTTAACTTGGTGTTTTTTTTTATTATCATTATTTACCTAGTAAATAATATTACTTCTCATTAGAGGAATGGAGGGAATAATGGTGAGTTCTCAGGTTAGTAGTAAATAAAATATATTAGCATAAGAGGGGGAAGTCGGTTGTACGCCGTTTTGTCAAATAATAATAATAAGAACAAAACGTCTCATTTGTATCTCTAACATGACCGAATTCTCTAAACTTAGCCTCTATTCTACTCACCATCTTGACATATGGGAGGACGATCAGGATGGATTTCATTAAATAATTGGGCTGTTTCTATTTGAGTACGTGTTTTATCACCAAACCCAACCATGCATAGAATTTCAATTTTTTCCCGTTCCGTTAACTTCACCATTATTGTGAAACCGAAACTTTGAAACTACGCTTGACAATAATTATACTTATTTGAAATAAAATTGTCATACAGTTTCTATGGAAATAAACGGTGACAGTGAGACAGTACACTCTTACTTATTATGGAGCCAAAAATGCCATATTGCCAGAAGATTTGATAGATCGTTGGATTCCCTAAATGATACTATGTTCAATCCTAATTATTTCAATAACTGTTGAGTTTATGTATAGGACATGGTACATGAAACATGCTTAGAATTCAATGCAAAATTCAAAAATGAAATAAAAAATATATGTTTTCATTTGAAAAAATGAAGTTGATGGTCGTAACTTATTTTTGAGCTACCCTGTATACATGAAATTACCACAAAAAAAAACTCAAAAAATCAAAATCGACGGGTACGAGCGTTTTTTGAAAAACTTACCGCTGAATTTTAAATGAATTTAGACATTTCTTCTGGGACTCACTGTATAACGGCGGTGACGTTGCCAATTTTTCTCTAAACAGTTCCGTTTTTAAGATATTAACAAAAATTGAAATTTTTAAGTGGGCCATATAGTGTTGCTACTTCTACTTGAAAGTATTAGCAACTTTGATAATTTAAATGGAACACCTTGTGTATTATTTTTGTTTTAAAATCCTTATTAATTTCTTAATAACTTTCCTTAATATTTTCCTATACCTATAGTTCTCGAGGTAATAATTAATTTCACTTTTTTTTCGCAAAACATGTACTACAAAAAGTGATGATATTTTTAAACTTTAACGAAATTAAAACACTGAAATTTGATATGGGGTCAGGTTATATCCAGAGGTCTTTCACCCTCTTTCCAAATATTAGTTATAATAGTATAGGGTGTTTCAAAATACAAATGTTTTGATGGTTTGAAAAAATGGTAAATAGTACGTTTTTTTAATGAAATACCCTATATTTTTTCTGTTGTCCTAAAAGCTATTGAAATTGTCTATCTTCATATGTATAATGTTACTATACCTATCTTGAACAGTTTTTTGACTTATGAACATATATTTAGCAAAATTAATTATTACAGATTACAATCACACTTTTTAGACCAATTTGGCAAGTAGCCTGTTTTGTAACGATTGACATTTTGCAAAAAATATCTAATTACTTTTCAATAAATAGTCAATATGTTGGCCGTTCACTTCAAAGCATATCAGAATTCGGGTATTTTTTTTTTTTTTTATGATCAAACACAAGCACTATAGGAAAAATCCTTTAGATCACTCCGGGAGTGGTTCGTGCGCGAAAAAAGCGATTCTCGTTGGCGATTCTGGTCAGATGAAAGAATTCTTAAATAATGAAGTTCGAGGAGTACTAAGCTTAACCATATATGGATGGGCGGCAGTGGTTCGTCTTGTATTTCTGTTATTCGTCGCCCTGGGCGGAATTAAGAAGGCAAGGTAAGCCGAGCACCTTCCATGAAAATATCTGTAAAAGAGAGTCAAATCCCCAACCTGTTTTCGATGCTCTAGACTCTAGGCTGTCGAGGTTCTTCGTCAGCTCATGGTCTCCGGTCAGACGAATAGCCCTCCTTTCGATGAAATCCAGTAGCCGAAGTGTATGTTTGGGTGCAGAGCTCCAGACATGAGAGCAGTACTCTGGTCGAATCTGGGCTTTGTATAGTGTCAAAAGTTGTTGAGGTGTGTACAACTTTCTAGTTTGGAAGAGTGCCCCAAGCTTCTGAGAAGCTATCTTGGCGATTGCCACAACGTGCTTATGCCAAGACATATTTCCTCGCAGATTGATGCCCAGCAAGTTAATAGATGAAGCCAGTGGGATTGCGTGTCCGGCCATGACTATATCCAGTTCTGTAATGTTAACCTATTTAGAAAAAACTGCTGCCTGGGTTTTTTTAGCATTAAATTCGACTTGGTTACTGTCACCCCAAGCCAAAATTTCTTCCAGGTCTTTGTTGAGGCGTAATACTTCATGCTGTCTGCGAAGATGTGCGTCGGCAGCCGATGTTTGCGCATTCAAAGAGAAAGATGAGATAAGTTTGCTATCGTCAGCAAAACTAAATATCGGATTTTTAGTTTTCATAGAAGGTCGTTAATGTAGAGTAAGAAGAGAGTGGGAGACAATATAGACCCTTGAGGAACACCGGCATTGATGGTGAAGGTGTCTGAGAGAAATCCATCAATTGCCACTTGTAGAGAGCGGTCCATAAGAAATCTAGACAACCATGCACAGAATCGACTGGGCATACCGTAGGATCGCAGTTTACTGAGAAGCCCCTCATGCCAAACACGATCAAAAGCTTTCGAAATATCCAGTGCAACAGCCCGAGACTCCCCATGATGTTCGATTGCGTTGCTCCAAATATGGGGACATATGCTAGAAGATCTCCAGTTGATCTGGACTTCCGAAAACCATATTGATGATCGCTGATAATATTGAAGCCTTCCAGGTACTTAGCGACTGACCAAAAGGACCTTGATCCGTTTGGACTGTCAAGAAGTTTGTTTTTGATCCTCAAGTTATGAGCTTCTTTGCTTTGATCTATTGTTAGCTTACATTGGTTTCGAGCGGTAACAAAGATGGTACGATTCTCAGTGGTAGAGTTTTTACGCCACTGTCGGTAAGCCAGATTTTTTGATCTGACAGCACACTCACAATCCTTACTAAACCAGGGCTTACCGTTGGAAGGGCGTTTTTGTGAGGAAGGGATAAATGCTTCCATGCTCGTTAGAATGACTTCGGAGACCTCCCCAGCACAGACAGATGGATCATCAGAAGAGAAGCATACGCTCATCCAAGGAAAAGTGCGTAAATGGTCTTTCAGGTCTTCCCACTTCCCATTGACACCATCTGTAGTAGTAAGTCTAAGTTTATCAATATCCAAACTTTGAAAAGAGCGATTCACCCGATCTTCTAAATGTTCCCTTGAATTTACGGGTGTTTTGTTAACAATATCAAAGGTAAAAATCTAGAGGCGTTAAGTCTAAAGACCAGGCAGACCAGTTCCAAGGTCCCATACAAGATCCTCAAATATTCTCCGTATTTACATACTTACTTCAGCAGTGCAATGAGCTGGAGCCCCGTCCAGTAGGTACCACCTCTTGCGATACTTGGTAAGGGGAAGATTATCAACGAAATTTTCAACAAATGTAGTTAAAATATCGAAGTATTTTCTGGTTGTTAAATTTCCATCATATATCAAATATCGAATTTTGTCATCCATCATTAAACAAAAACATTAAAACTAAACTTTTCCTGGAATGAAGAATCTCTTGTAACATGGAGATTTTATTGCCCCCAATAATGAATATTTTTCCTATTAAAAATTCCTTCGCGTAAAAATTTCGACTCGTCAGTCCAAATAATATTTCGCACGAATTGTGGGTCTTCCTGTATATGAATTAATAAGTTTTCGCAAAACAAAGTTCTTTGTGGACAGTCCTCAGCCTTGAGAAATTGAACTTTGGTATACTTATAATCATGCATATCATGTGTACACAATAGTTTTTGCACACAAAAAAACGATAAGTACAAATCTTCTTTCGCACTTCTTATTGAAGCCTGTGGATAGGCATGAAAATAAGCCAAAACATTGATTTCATTTTCCTCATTGGACGTTATAGGTCTAGGTAAATTTCTGGATGCTTTCAATCATGATCGAAAATTTTCGAAATTGCTTTGAGTTCGTCTAAATTTCATATTGCTCATTGATGATAAATTTGGATACATTTCGTTGAATCTTCTACATGTACCGGGTGTCCCACTAAGAATGGCTCTCGGCCGTATCTCTGAAAGTGTTAGTCGTATGGCTCGCGGAAAAATTTTTTAATAAGAAAAGTGATCATAAGAAATTGCTGGAAATTATTTTCAAGTTTCTCAGTCGAGCGCTAGAGGGCGCAACCGTAACGGTAAATCCTTAAATCTCAGTTTTTTCAAAAGTTACCGCGTTAAGGTATGTTGAAAATAGAATTTTCGTATACTTTAAGGTTTTATGAAGAAAATTTACTTATGACATATTTTTGTCACTTTTAAAATAAAGTGGTGGGGGAAGGTTCAACATTATTTTAAATAAATGCCTACAACTCCGGGTTGGCTCAACAGAATTTAGTGAACTTTGTTTTGTTAAAAAGAGGTTCCCTTACCCTATACTTTACTCTATAAACTATGACAATATGACTTTTAAAGTAGGCGCTAGAGGTAGCTCTTTTACAACTTAACAAACATTGCGCATTTTTTCAAAAATTTTAAATACAACAGTATATTTAATTTTACTTCATCACAAAGATTAATAAAAGCCTAAAAAACTGGCGGAAACCACAACTTGATATCTTTTTTCAAACCGGAGATATTAACAAGACCAAAAATAAACACGGAAAAATATGATTATATTTAAGTTTCAACGGTACGGTCAAAGGCTGATGGAGCACAACATGGTAGGGATGTAGCCTAAAGAAGAACAAAATACCCATTATTTTGACTTGAGAGCTACTAGTATAAGCTATATTGGCATTTTTCTAAATTATTTGAAAGTTAATACCTAGTTATTACTTACTCTTCTTCTAGTAAAATCCTATTCACAGTAGTACGAGTAACTCCCAATTCTCGGACAATTCCCATAATACTAATTTGTGGATTAAGTTCCACATATGCCAAAACGTTAATTATGTTCTCTTCGGTTCGACCTCGACTTCGTCTGCGATATATAGGGCGAAGAATACTTCCCGTAGTACGAAAACGTTGGGCTAAACGATTAAACAGTCTACTGTCATATCGACGCCTTTGGGGGTATCGCATTGCATAAACCCTTGCAGCAATACTTGAATTGCTTAAACATTTAAAATACACCGCGATGATATCAACCGCTTCTTCAAGTAAAATAGGCATTTTCAAAAATTAATACAACGGCACAACAATAAATACAACGGCACAATACTTTGGACACGATGAAAATTTTGACGTAATAAAAACCTTGACGTGAAAGCATCTAATTTTAAATTATATTTTGTTTTTCCAATGCCTGTTTGACTTTTGAAAAAACCTGTACCGTTGAAACTTAAATATAATCATATTTTTCGGTCTTTATTTTTGTTCTTGTTAATATCTCCGGTTTGAAAAAAGATATCAAGTTGTGGTTTTCACCAGTTTTTTAAACTTTTATTAATCTTTGTGATGAAGTAAAATTAAATATACTGTTGTATTTAAAATTTTTGAAAAAATGCGCAATGTTTGTTAAGTTGTAAAATAGCTCCCTCTAGCGCCTACTTTAAAAGTCATATTGTCATAGTTTATACAGTAAAGTATAGGGTAAGGGAACCTCTTTTTAACAAAACAAAGTTCACTAAATTCTGTTGAGCCAACCCGGAGTTGTAGGCATTTATTTAAAATAATGTTCAACCTTCCCCCACCACTTTAATTTAAAAGTGACAAAAATATGTCATAAGTAAATTTTCTTCATAAAACCTTAAAGTATACGAAAATGCTATTTTCAATATACCTTAACGCGGCAACTTTTGAAAAAACTGAGCTTTACGGATTTACCGTTACGGTTGCGCCCTCTAGCGCTCGACTGAGAAACTTGAAAATAATTTCCAGCAATTTCTTATGATCACTTTTCCTATTAAAAAATTTTTCCGCGAGCCATACGACTAACACTTTCAGAGATACGGCCGAGAGCCATTCTTAGTGGGACACCCGGTACGGTTGATGATATTATTACAATAACCATGTAAAATAAATAAATTCATAAGTACTACATTTGAATAGTTGTTGTTTTCTTCCATTTTTTTAACTTTAAATTTAACTTTAAAAAATTAAAATATTTAAATACACCAACTGACAACAAGACTGAATGAATAATAGCAAAATGTCAAACATTACAACTATTTGCCAAATTGGTCTAAAAAGTGTGATTGTTATCTGTAATAATTAATTTTTCGAAATAAATGCTCATATGTAAAAAAACTGTTCAAGATAGGTATAGTAACATAGTAACATAGGAAGATAGACAATTTCAATAGCTTTTACGATAACAGATAAAATATCTGGTATTTCATTTAAAAAAAAACGTACTATTTACCATTTTTCCAAACCATCAAAATATTTGTATTTTGAAACACCCTGTACTATTATAACTAATATTTGGAAAGAGAGTGAAAGACCTCGCGATATAACCTGACTTCATACCAAATTTCAGTGCTTTAATTTGTCAGAGTTTAAAAATATCATCACTTTTGTAGGACATGTTTTCCGAAAAAAAAAAAGTGAAATTAATTATTATCTCGAGAAATATAACAAATAGTTATAGGAAAGTATTAAGGAAAGTTATTAAGAAATTAATAAGGATTCTAAAACAAAAATAATACACAGGGTGTTCCGTTTAAATTATCAAAGTTGCTAATACTTTCAAGTAGAAGCGGCAACACTGCCCGCCCCAAACCCAAATTTGCAAAGTGATGCTCTGACTAGTTCTCCATAAACGTCTAATAGGCAATCCACCACCAATCACCCTGTATATTATTTTGTTAATTAATTAAGCATTTTTGGGCTTTACAAAAATATATAGTTGTTTATATTTATATTCAAAAAGAGCCTAAAAAAGCGATATGTATAATAATTTACATTATTTATAACAATAGTCCTTGAATTATTAACAAATGCAAGTGGTCAAAACTTGACAAATCTAATTTTTTATAATTGATGAAATACCAAGCCTTGTTATAATATGCTTTCATTTAATTATTCTTAACAATGGAAAGTATACTATGTTGGTAAGTTTTATATAATCCAATTTAATATTTAGAATAGCTGTCAAAATTTTACATTTATTTCTAATAAATTGACAATGATCTACTGTATAAGTAACGCATATTATTAATAATATCACATTTTTAGGTTCTTTTTGAATATAAATGTAAACAACAATACATTTTTATGAATGTTCATTTAATTCAAAACATAATATATAGGGTGTCCCATTTAAAAATTTTTTATCTTGTTACTATCCTAAACACTAAAATTTTCAGAGAGAAACTGAATTACCCCATTGAACTTTATATTAAAATATCTAAAAAGATCAGTTTTCATCTTTTTGACAAGTTAATGCATAATGAATAGTTACAAGATCACCCTGTAGACAAAAACTAAGAGAGCCATGGCAAATTTAACATCAGAATGTTTCGTTTCATTAAAAAGTGGGAAGCTGAAGTGAAAAACGCAATATTCTATCTTTGATAATACTCTCAGAAAGACATCATATACTCGGAAGAACTTTAAAATACTATTTTGTATAATTGTATATAAAATAAGAGATTATAATCGTGAACATAAAAATTGCATATATGAATTGAATAAACCATTTGAGGATATGAGAAACCTATAAATTTTATATTCGCTAAGCATGATCCATTATCTGCTTTAGTATTCCGTAGTCACATAAAAATCCTTCCAGCAAAACAAAAACACAAAAACTCAACTGTTTTTGAATTGTGGAAACAAAAGGAAATTTTCGACTATGCAGATAAAACAGGTAATAATTTAGACAGATAACGATCCAATTAAGAGAATAATGCAACTCTGCGAGCAAATTTCTAGATTAAAGCGGTAATTAAATTATTGAAAACAAATATTAATTAAGGAAATTGTTCTCAATTTCATTATCTCGAATCGATTTCGAGATTATATGCCTGGCAAACAATATTATTTGTCTATAGAAGGAAAATTTAATTTTCATATAATTGAATGGAATTAAGGAACTATTTTGAGGAAAATAGCTAGATAAACGAGATTTTAAATAGATCGGCTTAGTTGTTCTTTCCTAGGAGGGGCGACCATCAGTTTTCTTATACAAGATATATGTTCCCTAAGTACATAGTGTCCCATTTTCCACACTTTCTGGGGATATTAGGGTTATGATCATCTGATTGGAGACCACGAGCTGACGAAGAACCTCGACAGCATCTCTCTTTTACAGATATTTTCATGGAAAGTGCTCTGCTGACCTTGCATTCTTAATTCCGCCCAGAACGCCGAACCACTGCCGCACATCTATATGTGGTTAAGCGTAGTACTCCTCGAACTTCATTATTTAAGAATTGTTTCTTCTGGAGGACTTTATCCTTATGGAACGACCTTCCCGAGGTCATGTTTCCCAACGAACATAAGCTCTAACGATTGAAAACCAACGTGAATCGCTGTTTGCGCACACGCACCACCCCCAAAGTGCCCTAAAGGATTTTTCCTATAGTGCTTGTGTTTGACCATAAAAAAAAATTATCAAACATAGTATGTTACGGTTTTCACCTTCCGTCCTACTTTTTAACGAAACAAAAGATTCCGGTGTCAAATTTGTCATGGCTCGCTTAGATTTGAATCTACAAGGCGATTTTGAAAATCTTCTCTTCTTAAACACTTTATATTCTCGTTACACGTTAACTTATCAAGAAGCGAGAAACTGATCTTGTTAGAAATTCTTACGTAAAGTTCAGTGGCGTAGCACGTTTTCATTTAGAAAAGTAATTTTTTGAAGTATTTACAAAAATAAAAAATTTTAAACGAGACACCCTATATATTATTTTTTAAATTAATTAATAATATGTTGAGATTTTCAAAAATGTATAATTGTTTCAATTATATTCAAAAATAACCGCTAATAATGCGATATTTTTAATATTTTACTAGAGTTACTCAAATATTAGGACATGATCAATTCCTCATCATGAACAAACCCGAACAAAGTCATGTTCATTTACCAAAAAATTATACAGAAAATATTAATATATCAGTGAACTCCTGGAACCTGGAAGAAATTTTGGTTGGGGTGACAGTAACCAAGTCAAATTTAACGCTACAAAAACCAAGCGGCAGTTTTCTCTAAAAAGGTTAACATTACAGAACCGGATATAGTCATGGACGGGCACGCAATCCCACTGGCTTCATCTATTAATTTGCTGGGCGTCAAAACTCGGGATTTTTATTTTGTTCTAGAGGAATGTCGACTATAGCAGCGGCGACTTTTTGTCGAGATATGTAAGATGTGAATATATTGTTTTGATACGAGGATAAATATCGATTTAGATTCGAGAAAGTTAGAACGACAAATTGAGTCTTCAAATTTTTATTCGTGAATATATTTATTATATATTTATAAGATATTTAATACGTTTTATAGGGCCTTTGGGCAAATTCATCAAATATATTTTCCCATCCAATAAAAAAGTTACCCTTGGGATTGGTTTCTAAACTTAATGTGGAATTAATATTTAGAAAGTTAAACTTTTCCTTTGAAACTTTTTTCCATGTTATATTTTGCAGGAGATCGTCTTCGAATGGGGTGGGATTTCTAAAAACAAAATAAGAAGTTTCAGAATTTAAATTGTGTTGCAAGAATGCCAAAATCGATAAAAACAGCATATTTTAAAGCATCTTCTTAAATATTTAAAAAACGGACGCACATTTGGGATACCTCATTATTTCGTATTTTTAAAATGTTTATTTTGAGATAAGCGAACTGGAAGGAACTTCTGCCTATAATAATTGTCTAATTTAGTCGAGCAATTAGAACGGCATCAACAAAAATATTCGGAATTTTACGATAATCAACCGATAAGTAAACTAATGGATAATAAAATATTTTATTTAACAAGACCATAAAGCAGTATTTATCAGTGTCACCATTAAAGTTGGAACCATAAGTTTTTGGTTCAATAAATACCAAAAATTACGTAACAAAATGACGAAGAATGGCATTTATTTATCGAATTTTAAAATTTGTTTTTAAAAAAGTTGTTTGTATTGTAAAATCTTATTTCCACATATCGAATTTGAATCACTTATAATAATTTTTGTTTTCTATCTATTTTGGCCAACATCTATTTTCATTGAAACCGGAAGTCGACTCACCGCCGTAATTATAAAAAATGGCTCTATTGTTCTAATATGTCCATTTTTTTTCAATGTATTAATCCTTATGGAAAATGGCTCCCGGTCAAATTGGCCCAAACTATCGTCACTGATACGATTCGGTGAGTAGATAAAAAGTGTCCATGGGCGCCCAGTGAAAAAAAATCCCTGTCGAGAGATATCTTCGTCCGAAACTAGGTTCTTTTCCGCTGCCTAGTGTCCTGCAATACTCTGTCAGGCTTGCATAGCTCCTATACGAATTAACTTAATTTCATTCATATGCCGACTTATACGGTATTATAGGGTGAATTTCAGAAAAATATTTTGAAATATACAGGGTGGCCCAAAAATGTATGGTAACATAATGCTGTCTTTTTTTAAATGGGGCACCCAGTATTTTATTACATAATTAGGTTCGTATTTAGTGTCCTTAATAATTGCCTAAAGTTTTATTTCAGTTGGTTGCGTAGTTTAAGAGTAATAAATTTAAAACTAAAAAAAAGTTTTGGAATTTTAGAAGAAATTTCAAAAAAACTACCTAAAATAACTTTTTTAACCAAGGCATTGAGTGAAATTTAAGACAAGAGGTCTAGAGATGCCGTGAATATAATAGCGTTTATCTATTTTATACAGGGTGTTTAATATTAGTTTCAAACACGACACATTTCAAAATAATTTTTCTCCAGATTTTCGAATGGAACTCCCTGCATATTATTTGGCTATTAGATGTAGAATTCATAATAATTATTTTTTTGTAATGGATGCATATACGTTATTTCCAGCCGTTCTCGAAATAATTGCCATAAATTATGTTGTTTAAATACAGTTTTTATTATGAAAATTATGCATAGGCGACTAGATTAATAATTATAAACTACAGTAAATGTTCAAAATGCCTACTATGTTGATATAGTATAAATCGGCATATGAATGAAATTCCTAAGTTAATTCGTAAAGGAGCTATGGAAGCCTGACACACTATTGCAGGACACTAGGAAGCTAAAAAGAACCTAGTTTCGGACGAAAATATCTCACGACAGGGATTTTTTTACGCTGGGCGCTCATGGACACTTTTTATCTACTCACCGAATCCTATCAGTGTGGAAAGTTTGACTGGGAGCCATTTTCCATAAGGATTCTGCCGGGTCCTTTAGAAGATAAGTATTTTATAAATAAATAGATTTACGGTGGTAGGGTGGACAAAAACTGATAGAAAACGAAAAGTATCAGTGAGTAAGTAATTCAAATTCGGCGTGTGGACATAACATTTTGTTTATATTCGATCAATAAATGTCATTTCTCGACATTTTGTGGAAGAAATGTAAAATTTTTCAGTTAACAAATGCCGCATGGTCCCATTTAATTATGTAATTTTTGGTATTTATTGAAGAAAAAACTTATGTTAAAGTTGACCTAAATTGAAAAATACATTTTGCCCCATATGATTCTAACTTTAGTTGTGACACTGTATACGAATAGAGAACTTGGCAATATGAAACAGACCCTATCCGTTTTATGAAACAGAAACATATTATTTACAAGCCGTAATGACAATTTATTAATCACGACAATGACATGCTTCATTTAATAGTCAATACTACTAGTGGTCTACAATACTTTTAATTGTTTCCGAAATGGTTTTTCGGCAATATAAAGTATTTTGAAGAAATAGTCATTTTTTGTTACCTTGAGGGACATGGGCCAGTGCCTAACTCAAATATATAACTAATTCATTTAGTTTAAAATAGTTATTTAAGTAAAAAATGCATAAAGTATATACTTTTCTCACGATCGAGAAATTTGAGCGCGCGAAGGCTATGCTATCCCGTATGTGAAAAAACTAACTTTATGCATAAGTTTTACACAATATTTTTTCTACGATCGTGTCAGTTCTCTTTTTCGAAATTAAAAAATATATATTAATGTATAACCAACTCGCTGTTAGTTAGGAATGCAATGCAAGTTTGGAATATTTGTTTATATCGACTCGATTATTAAGAATTCATTTTGATTTTAGCTCGGAATAACATGAGCATGAAGTCAAAGATTTAAAAATGTTTCACCCTTCTTGAAAATACGTCAACAGTAACTGTTCATTGAATAATAGAAAAGTTTTGGACTTGCATTGTCTTTATTTGTTATATATCACAACGTTTCAACTGGTAAGTATCTCCAGTCGTCTTCAGGTGAATACTAAATAAGAAAAGTAACTACAGGTCTATTTATACTAGCTATGTGCACTGAAGCATAATTGAGATGGGTGCAGTCGTGCGTACTGTTTTTTTCGCGATATTGGTAATTATAAGCTTACATCTACTTAACAAGAGCTTCCAGATATTTCTTAAATCTAATGAAAGTTTACTAAAACAGCCAGGGTTCTGGTGTATGGTAGCAGCTTCCTTGAACTTCCTCTTCCTCCAGTGTGGTTCTTTGAGCAGGATTTCGGCTTCTGTCCACCTGATGTGATGGCCGTGTGTCCAGGCATGTTCAGCTGCACCTGATTTTTCCGTTCCTCCTTTTTGAGTGTTGTTTATGTATTTAATCCTTGTTTCCAGTGGCCGTAGTGTTTCCCCAATATACGATCGGCCAAATTCGCAGGGGATCTGGTAGACACAGTTTTTCCTATCTTTTTGGCTAGTTGGTTTCGTCTTCGTTAGATGGCTTCTTAAGGTGTCTCTCGAGCTGAATACCGTTCTGATCGTTGTCCTAGTTTTCTAATTCTCTCGGGTATTCCTTTGACATAATTATGGAATGTTGAGTATTGGTTGAGCCTCTTTTGTATCTCCTTTTGGTGTATTTCCTGTACACAGGAAACCTACTCATACAGGTCAATATCTGAATTACACATCAAATCACTCAAACAACATAAAACATGGGATAGTAAGAACGCTTGTGGATAGAGCAATCATCATTTGCAACTCAAATGAAGCACTCAAAACAGAAACTGACCACATCAAGACCGACTTCAACAAAAATGGCTATCCCACGAAATTAGTTGATAAAATTTTGGAAAATCGTAAGACTCAGCCAAATACACCAAAAGGAGAGACAAAAGAGGCTCACCAATACTCAACATTCCATATGTCAAAGGAATATCCGAGAGAATTAGAAGACTAGGACAACGATACAACGTCAGAACGGTATTCAGCTCGAGAGACACCTTAAGAAGCCATCTAACGAAGACGAAACCAACTAGCAAAAAGATAGGAAAAACTGTGTCTACCAGATCCCCTGCGAATGTGGCCGATCGTATATTGGGGAAACACTAAGGCCACTGGAATCAAGGATTAAAGAACACATGAACAACACTCAAAAAGGAGGAACGGAAAAATCAGGTGCAGCTGACCATGCCTGTACACACGGCCATCACATCAGGTGGAAGAAGCCCGAACAAACCCGAAATCCTGCTCAAAGAACCACACTGGAGGAAGTTCAAGGAAGCTGCTACCATACACCAGAACCCTGGCTGTTTTAGTAAACTTTCATTAGATTTAAGAAATATCTGGAAGCCCTTGTTAAGTAGATGTAAGCTTAGAATTACCAATATCGCGCAAAACTGAACGCACGACTGCACCCATCTCAATTATGCTTCAGTGCACATAGCTAGTATAAATAGACCTGTAGTTACTTTTCTTATTTAGTATTCACCTGAAGACGACTGGAGATACTTACCAGTCTAAACGTTGTGATATATAACAAATAAAGGCAATGCAAGTCCAAAACTTCTATTATTCAAGAAACACCATTGTCTACAACCTTCAAACAGACAATAAATGTCTTGCTTTTGGTCCACTGCCATTTAATAAACGTAGTATATTCCTTTTTGTAAGCTTCTTTCGATTTTTCAGGCAATTTGTTCGGGTGTCATTGGCTTTATTAAATTACCAATTTTATGAACTCATTTGCGTAAAAGAAATATAGTTTTTATAACGATAGTCAAGGGTTTTCCAATAAGAACGATATGATTTTGAAACGTTATGGTACGACACGATGGTAATAAAGTTATACCTGTCATTAGTTGTCATTTATGTTCAGTATACTCTAACAATATATTATGGCTAAATACGAACTTCAAGAATGTTTGATTATTATCCAAAAAAAATTACGAAAATATGCGTTCTTTTGTGAACTCCCTTCTTTGTTTGCCATTCGTCGCATCGTTGAGAAATTTGAAAATAATTTTACTCTTCACGATGTAAAAACACCAGCAAGACGTCGGAATGCCAGAACTGTTGAAAATATTGCTGCTTTAAGGGAAAGTCTTGCAGAGCATCCAAATTTGTCAATTCCTCGTCATGCTCAACAGTTAGAGCTTCTTAAAAACACGAAAACTCGGCGGATTTTGCAAAAAGATTTCAAATTACGTCCGTATAAAATTGTCTTGACACAAGAACCATCGTAGGCGCCGAGAATTTGCTACCTGGAGTTTGGAACAACTCGAAAGGGATCCTAATTTTGCAAAAAAAAAATATTTTTTTAGATGAAGCTCATTTTTGGTTAAGTGGATATGTCAACAAGCAAAATTGCCTGTTCGAAAACAATAAACAACAAATTCACGAGAAGCCCTTGTATCCCCTAAAAGTAACTGTATGGTGTGGTTTATGATATGATGGCATCGTCGGACCATTTTTTTCCAAAATGAGGTAGGAGATTCTGTTACAGTGAATGGTGAACGGTACCGAGAGATGTTAAGAATATTTTTGTGCCCAAATTTAGATGGACTTGATTTGGTGGATATGTGGTTTCAGCAAGACGGTGCCACACTGCTCATGAAACTATCGACGTATTGCAAGAAAAGTTTGATGAAAGGATAATATCAAGGAACTGTTCACTGGCCTCCAAGAAGCTTTGATTTAACTCCTTTAGATTACTTCTTGTAGGGCTATTTGAAATCTAAAGTTTATGCAAACGGACCACAAACACTTGACATATTAAGAATGAACATTGAACGCGGCATTCTTCAGATCACGCCCGATTTATTGTACAAAACCAACGAAAATTGGGTTCGTCGAATTCGCTCGTGTAGAGGAACTCGAAGTGGATATTTAAACGATATATTATTCAAAACATAACTGTTATCGACTTTACTTTAATATAATATAAAAGTTTGGTTGTATCTGAAATAATTTTAATTTTATTTCATTTTTAAATCATATCGTTCTTATTGAAAACCCCGTTAGAAAAACAAATTAAATTCAATTTTTATATAAAATGGGAAAACATGTTTCTTTGTGAGCAAACTTATATACCCCGCTAGATAGAGATAGATCTGATAAGTTCGATCGATTAGTGATTTTTTACGATATCAATATTTTTTTGACAAGAAAATAAACGTTGATAAACTTCAAAGATTTTTGAATAGTCCATTATAATGTTATTACGATAGTATAGAAGGGCTAAATAAAAAAAATATTAAAAATAATTAAGTGTAATGAAATTTTGGCGTTTATATGGAATTTGAGACTTTGAAATTAAAATTTCTACTTTATCTTCGAAATTTTAACTTTCAAGGGGTTAAAGTAGAAATTTCGAGTTTAAGTCGAAATTATTACAAAGGCATTGAAGGATTATATAAAAAGAAATTTAAGCGTAATTAAATTTTAACTTTTATGTCGAAATTGTTACTTTAAATATAAAATCAAAATTTCTACTTTATTTTCGAAATTTCGACTTAAAAGTTGAAATTTTCAAAACACATTAGAAATTTTGATTATATAATGTCGAAGTTTCGACGTAATCGTAAAAATTTCATTATGCTTACTTTTTTAATATTTTTTTTTACTTTGCCCTTCTATGACTTCGTGGTAAATAGCTGGAGTTGGGTCTTCGAAATGTTGAGTTTAAAGTCGAAGTTTCTAGTTGAAGGTTGAAATTTCGGAAATAAAGTAGAAATTTTGATTTTAAAGTAGCAATTTCGACATACAAGTAAAAATTTCGTTACGCTTAATTTTTTGACATTGCCCTTTTACGCTTTCCTACGTTACACTATTTTTACAAGAAATTACAAATGACTTACAAATATTTAACGAAATTGGTCCAAAGTCTCATCATTCTATAATGGGTTAAACGGTCCTTTACATTCAATTGGTTTAGGGGTATAGTGCTCCAGTTATACTTCAGTTCTTCTGCATGAGCTACACTATCAGCATCTAAAATATATAGGATTTCTCCAAAAATGACGGAAAAAATTGTATGTTTTGCAACCCAACCAATAGTAATATCACACAAATTTGAAATCACATCACAACATTTATTATTATAAATTATTTCGCAACAGAACAAGAAAAGATAATGCTACTACTGGTAAATTTAACAATTTATTTATTCAGACAGAGATACCTTAACGTTTCAAATTCTTATACAAATAAACGGGATTTGAAGGAAGAGACGCGTGCGATGACTTCTTCCTTTCGCATATCAAACCAGACTGAAGAACGGCCGACCGAAGGCACGCTTGAGCAACGATATCCAGCGAAGCATCCGTTGTGAGCTGCATCATTTTTTTATTGTCAAACAGAAGCACTATGAAAAAATCCTCCTCACGAAGGTGATTCCATACGGATAACGTTCTCCAGATGTAGAAATTCTTAGTAATGAAGTTCCAGGAATACCAAGCTATTTCTTCTATTCGTCACTCTAGGTGGAATTAAGCGAGCAAGGTCCGTCGAACATTTTTAATGGAAATATATGTAAAATAGAGTCAAATCACCAACTGGTCTTTGATGTTCTAGGCTGTCGAGGTTCTTTGTGAGGTCGTGGTCTCCGATCAGACGAATGTCTCTGCTTTCGATGGAATCCAGCAGCTCAAGAGTATGATTAGGTGCAGAGCTCCAGACATGAGAGCAGTACTCTAGTGATGGTCGAATCTGAAATTTGTAAAAGTGTCAAAAGTTGTTGAGGCATATACAACTTTCTGGAGTCAATTTTCTGCGAAGCCATCTTGACGATTGCCACAACGTGGTTATGCTAAGACATATTTGAAATTGCGTGTCCTGTCATGACTATATCCGGTTCTGTAATGTTAACCTTTTTAGAGAAAACTGCTGCCTGGGTTTTCTTAGCATTAAATTCGACTTGCTTGCTGCCACCCCAAGACAAAATTTCTTCCACGTCTTTGTTAAGGCGTGATACTTCATACTGTTTGTGAAGATGTGTGTCGGCAGCCGATATTTGAGCATTTAAAGTGGAAGATGAGACAAGCATGCCTATCGTCAGCAAAGCTATACCGGTTGATGAATCGTTAAGTTGTATATAGGAAATTCCATGTAATTTTTTAGGTGGCTCAATATTGGCTCCCCTATACATTTTATAGAAAAATTGCATTGTAACTTCTTGAAGAGTCCCACATGATAACTCCATGTGCCGAGTTTGAATACATTTTGGTGAGCCAAGCTATTGACCTTCTAAACGTGATGACAAAACCGCGAAACTCTCATAGTTCAGGTAATACAGCAAACACCACCAACTTAAAATTTGATATTGACAAAAGGAAAATTAGTGCCAGGAACGCATCAATTTGTAATTTATGTAAACTGCATATTTCTGACATGTGAATTTCAATTATTTGTAAGTTTTTGTTTGGTTAGAATCCCTCCTTGAAACAGTTCAATTTAATGAATTCGTCAAGATAATCTGGTTCTGTTCCCCTGTACATTGTCTACAGAAACTGCATTAAAAGTTCTTGAAGAGGCCGACATGGTAAAACCATGTGCCGAGTTTGACTACATTTTAGTGAGCCAACCTAAGCAATTCAATTAAACGTAATGGCAAAACCACTAGACTCTGTGTCTGAGATAAATCTGTCAATCTCAACTTGCAGAGAATCATTAACCCTACTGACCTAGTCTTGTAGATAAGATTATTTAATTTACTAACCTGGATATGTTGTGTTTACTCCCCCTGCTTCGCCGTCATAGGAAAATATGTAAAAATAAACATCATTGTACTGAGTCATCAGTTTTCCTTGTTTGATAACACTTCTTGTATATTGATTATCACTACTAAACTAAAACATACCATATTTAAAGTAAACAGAACAAAGCCTGTTTATACAGTTAGTCCATAATACCGTCACACCAGAATAATTTCTTACGATATTTTAAATCTTTCAGTGCAGTGGCACAGTTAAACGTGTTCGATGTAAACGGTAGAATACCAATTTAGCTACAGAAAAAATGCATCTTTTCATTCAGCATTTTTTCCTAGAACTAATCGATTCTTAAACAAATGTCTGGTCATTTTAAATAGGAATAGTAAAAATTATCAATTTCGAAATGTAGTCAACTCAGACGTTAAAAATGACCACCTCCTGATTAACGTATGATTCCAATTAGCTCATTATTAATTACACATACATAGAAAACTTCCTATTTCGTATGATATTGCAATTTTAAATTATTACTTTTATTAAGTCGTTCTCAAGAATTCAATTTATTTTAGCTATAGTTCGCGATCAAAACAAATTGCAGGGACGCAGCAAACGTGACCATGGAAACCATTACAAACCACCAATGACAACACATCACTTTGGCTATTTCCATGGTTTCAACTGTTACGTCACTACCATTCGTTTTGGTCGCGAATAATAATAAAGATCATTTATATTTACCCTTATGTACTTCCCCAAATTATTTTCAAATGAATCGTTACCAGCATAAACTTTTCGTATTTCTTCTCCTACTTCCAGGGCAGTAATATTGGGTTTATAGTTAAAATTTCCTGGTACTTGCGTATCCAAATGATGATCAGCGAGTGTGGCGTACTTTTTAAGGGTATCGTAATCTTTAAAAAAATAAAAATAGTTACTCAGAACTAGTTAATATAATATTGATTTTGGATGCTCCTACTTATCTCGACATCTCTCTCGAGCTTGCCGTCGAAGACCAATTAAATTACTCTAAAAAGATATTTAATAAAAAGTGATGTGTAATACAATAAAATACAACCTTCCGATCAAGTCAATCTCTATTCAATAAGGATTTAAGGATTCCTTAATTCCCTGTATATTTCCTCAATTTAACTCGCTTTTTATAAGTATTTATTTAATGATACTGATTGACTTACTATTCGCCACAGTAATCTTCTCTTCCGAATTCACTCCAATAATTGTTGGGACTTGAATGTAGTTTCCAGAATCGAATGATTCGTACATTGCTTCTGTTATTAAGGCACCTGGATGTAGTGGCTCTATGACTGGAAGAGGTTGTTTCTATAAAAAAATAGTTTCACGTTTTAATAATAAATTAATATTTTTAAAGATTGACTGGGTAAGAATATACAGCGTGTTTCTTAATAACATGCTGATATTTACTGAGGTTATTCTTCGGTTCATTTTCAGAAAAAACTTCATATGAACATATGTCCTAAACGTCTTAACTTTTGAGATACAGGGTGTTAAAGATTTTCATGTTTCTTTAATAACTTGTTAAGGTTAATGACTTGTGACAACTAGACTAGGTAGACAACTGTCAAAACTGTTTATGTCTACCAAACAAAATCTGCTTCTTATCTACTAGATCCTTATTAACCTTCCAGTACACGGGTTGGGTCTCATAGACCGGATAATTGATTTTTTGATTCCCATTTTTAAACATTTTTGAATTGAGGGTGGCTCCATTGTGTACCTTTTGGTCGACTCCTTCTACAACTTAAAATATGGATTCAAGGCAAATTTAGTGCATCTGGAGATCGCAGTACCTGATGACGTCCTGTGAGACCCAACCCGTGCATTAATGTTAGTTTTCGGGAAATCTCTAAATTTTTGCTTTTACTTGTTATTCTCTAAATTTTTATTAAAAAGTGTTTATATTATTTTGTTGTATCGATATACAACATGAATAAGAATAGTTATGAAGCTGAAGTTGCTACACTCTGGAAATATTACAAAGAAGTGGAAGCAGATGGCGAATTAGACATAATCAGTGATGAGGATTCAGTTGCCGATCCTAACTATGAAGAAGTTCCTGATCATGAATTTGACACAGAGCTGGATGATTTGATTTTAGAGGAAGAGGAATCAGGAGGTAGCAGCAAGAAATATTACTACAGCATGTTGTAATTTCTTGTCAAGAATGTAGCGAAAAAAAATGGTAACATTCTTAGATAACATTTTTTGGGTACTGTTTATTGTTTTTATATTTTTTTTTATATTTCCATTTTTTGAACATTTTTTTAGAATAATATTCCGTTTAAGTTGTAAAATTTAGGTTTAAGGTTTATTTCTTCCAATTTTTACGTAACGACGATAAAAATGTAAGCTTTTTATTTCAATTTATTAAAGACATTTATAAAAATACCATATTGTTTTTTTTTCGCCAAATCTGCAAAAAAATACTTACGATCTTATAATAAAAGTCAGTTGCTGACTAAAATATAAAAGAAAAAAAAATACCTAATATTTGTTATTAGGTCTAATAGACCCAACCTGTGCATCGGTATAACTTTTTTTCACCCGTGCACTGGAAGGTTAATCTTTGTTAATACCTAATTTCATAATAGAGTGCAAATGAATGAATTTAATTTTTTATACGAAATCTGTACGTTAAATGGCAAAATATCAAAAGGCGACATTTGCTCAGCAAGGAATAAGAATTTAAAAAATTATTTTTATTTAAAAAAACAAGTGGCGTACCAATATCTCTTCTTCACAAATACCGAGGGCAATTCCCGTACGAACGCCACGGGTCGGATTAAAAAAAACATGTTATACATCATAAAATGCCTATTGCTGAGAAAGTGTGTACCAAATTCCACAAAAATATCTAGAGAAGTATCACAGATATTAATAAAAAATGAGATTTTTTGAAAATCTTTAACCTTTGTATCTCAAAAGGAGACCTTTAAGACATATGTTCATATGAAGTTTTTTTCCTGAGAATGGACCCAAGAATAACCTTCTTAAGTATTAGCATGTTATTAAGAAACACCCTGTATATTATTGTTTAAAACTTCTAAATCCTACACCGTGGTAAGAGAGTTAAGGGCTGATTCATGAACTTATTATATTTATTTATTTTGAAATTTGAATAAGATAAAATTAAAGCAATAAAATTAAACTTACAACAGGAGTTTCAGTTGATGCCACATCAATTGTTTTCGCATCAACACTTTGTAAAAAGTCCACAAGTTCACTGCTAGTTGAATTTATTGGTAAAGAATTGTTAATTGTAAGCGCTAAATTTACAGTGTAATCGAGCGGATTGCTTCGAAATGCCCATGTATTCATGGGCGAGCCACTTTCTATAATGGCCGCTCTAAACATACCTGAAAAATATAATTGCATTATTAATGTCATATTTTTGTTCGTAACTTCATCAAGCTAATTCGTCTAGAAGCGATCAGATCATGATATATTCGTAGGCGCTTTACGAGATCGCAAGCAAAAGCTATAGCTAACTATCCTACCACTTAACTATTCCTAGTCAAAGGCTAGTTTTCGTCTACGCACATTTTTTTTTCAATACTAGTATTCAGAGTATTCTAGTAGAAGTTTTGAATTTGATCTAGAGATATAATATGGCCCTTCGCAGTAGTAAAATTTCGAGTTTAAAATTATTTCAGATAAAAAAGTACATGAAAAGTTTCCCAGTATCTAATGCAAGAAGTCAATGACTTAAATAAGGAGGAACATTCTATTAAACAAAATTTTGCTTTAAAAAATACTATAGAGGAGCAACTACGTTGTTTTTAAAGGAACTGCCGAAGATTCCGGCGAGGAAAATATATTGTGTCTATAATTAGTTCCTAAACAATTTGAAACTCTGCTAACTATAGTATCACCAACAATTCAACGTTCTTATACTCAAATGAGGGATGCAATACCCGCTCGTATGAAACTAGAAATAACACTAACATTTTTGGCTAAAGGAAATAACTATAGAACTCATTTGTTTCGTGATGCAAAACCACAGTTTCAATATTTATTCCAGAAGTATGTGATTAACAAAGAGCACATTAGCTGTTATATAACGAGTTATGCATCGTTAAATTGAACATAGGAAATCCAATTAAATTTTTAAGGTTTCTGAATATTGACTCTCTGGTAGAAAAATTGCATTATAACTCTTGAAGAGGCTCACGTGATAAACCCATGTGCCGAGTTTGAATACATTTTGATGAGCCAAGCCTAAGCTATTTACAAACATAATGGCCAAAGCACGAAACTCTCATAGTTTTGGCAATATAGCAAACAGCAGCAACATAAATTTTGACATTGACAAAACGATAATTAGTGTCAGAAACGCATCGATTTGTAAGTTTTCTTGAATGCATATTTTTGACGATTCAATTTCAATTTGTTTTTAGTTTTTTTTGTTTGGTTAGAATCCTCCTTGTAACAGTTCAACTTAATGAATTTTCTGTAAGGAACAAAACAGAAAGTACATTTTTAACAAATTAAAAATATAGGGCACAAACATTTTAGGAATAGGAACTCAAGAACAAATTGTTGCTTAACCCAACAAACCGATTCTATAGAAAAAATGGCGTCCGATTTGGTGTGGAGCTAAATGTTTTAGCTCTTAGTTTGCTGAAAATATTCTAACGAATTAAAATTACTTCAATGATTGAACAAAACTTATATCCTATTAATAATTAATGCTTTAAAACTAATATTCAGTTTAATATTGAGAAGTGCAACTTTATATCACTTAAAAATAATCTCTTTGTAATTAACCATGACTATTTATTTGCTTTAAAAAAAATATAACCCGCTGTGACTCATTCTGTTTCCTAGGACTTGTTCTTGACATAGAATGTTCATTTATTCCCAATATTAATAAAGTAGTGGGTGAAGCTGTGCGGGGTTCATTGTGCTCTGTAAAAGGAATTTTAATAACACGGGCGTTTAAGAAACGTATAACGCCTACATAAGTTCAAAATTAGAATATGCTGCAGTAATCTTGATACCAGAGTACAATGTTCATATTGATCCTTGATTATAAAAAGATATTGTAAGACCGAGACTTATTGTCTTTATATAATTATTTACAAAAATTATCAGTTCTCTTTGAGAAAAATCGAATGGTTTTTCCAAAGTTGTTCATATTGATGATGATGGAAGCATTAATAGGATTTTCATAAAATTAAAGTTTATTTGAATAATCTCTTATTATGTAAAAGTATTTCATAGCTCTTTTTTCATAAGTGAGAGGTGGTGAAAACAAATACTGCAAGTTGAACGATTGTATCAAAGTTCTTTTACTGTTAGTTATCAGAAAATTTCCAGTGTCTAAACGATTTTGCACCAGAAATTAATGTTTTATGTCATTTGGGATCTGTATCATGTTTTGCCGATCCCTGTATGTATTGTAGATAGTTGGAGTATTAAAAATGATAACTGGAAGAATCAGTCAGTCAAATTTATAAAGAAAATAATGTTGATGTTGAAGGCAATAAAAATCCCGGTCAAAATATTAAACATATTAACTATAAAAATATGAAATTCAGGATATCTGTCAAATTGTCCCATATCGAGCTAGTAACTTTAACTGTATCATTCGTTAGCAAGATTTATGTTTATAATACACACCTTGATTTTTTGAAGTTAAAAGTTGCCACCCTACCGACGATCCACCGGCACTTTGACCTGCAATGGTAATAAGTTGATTGTCACCACCGAAGAGGTGTACGTTTTCGTAAACCCATTTTAGTGCCAAGGTTTGGTCCTTCAAGCCAGCATTTCCAGGAACAGTCAAATCACCCGTTCCTAAAATATTGATATATGTAAGTCAATGACGCGTGCCAGAAATATTATGATTTAACAATAATAAATCGTTTTTATTAGTACACATGGGTGTTGGTAATTTCGCCAATGGGGTCAATAAAAACACAAATCGATTCGTAAATTCGCCCCCAACTTAAAAACAGTCCGAATAGGGATAGGTAATTTCGCTACCGCCCGCCATAAAGTACCGGGTTGGTACGTTATTACTTCTATCAAGTAACTGAGACTATATGAGCCGCTCAGAGGAAAAGTGGTATAAGTCAGGAGTTTTTAATTTTTGAGTTATATCATTATTCTGGTTCCTAGAAGTGTTCTACATTCAGTAGAAAAGTGGCGTAAGTTAGAGTTTAATAACGGCTGAAAAATAGGTGTCTAACGTTATTCCTCTCAACATTTTTCCGTGCGTTTGCTGGAATAGTAGTATAAGTCAAGGCGCGCGCCGTTTCCGACAGCTCTGCTTGTGATCTCAAGGCAATAGTTGAGAGTCCGAACAATAGTGTTAGTAAAGTTAATCACAAATTTATGATGTCTGGCAATTCATTTTTGCCTAATGATAGAGATTTTGGGCACATCGACAAAACAGCTAAGCCGACCGTGCTCTATACTAAAGATGAGTGGATATGACTAATACGCAATACAAGAAAATTCAAGTTCGAGGTGTACGAAATTCACAAACAAGATTTTTTCTCAACTAAAAATTTAGAACAGCTTGTTACAAAAAGGAGAATGAACACTCAAAAAATGTATTTCAAGTGGTAACAACTCCAGTGGCTAAGATTTGACGGGACACCTTACGTAATTTTGTACAAGGAGACGTTTAATGATCTTGTGGAGCTTAGTAGCTAAGATCTAAAAAAAAAATCCAAGGGTAGACCCCGTACTTCCTTTTCTTCTGTAGCTCTACAACCATTGTACGATTCTTCCAGACCGGTCACTTCTGCCAAGAAAAAGGTTATAATAGAACTTCTTCAATGGATTGCCCCTATTCAGCATCAGTTCTTTCTTGACCTAGTGACCAAAGAGGATGCTACTGATATTGGCCCACTGTCTGAGTATGAAAATAGTGATGGAGAAGACTACTCTTTTTTAATAACTTCTAATAAAGTTAATGTTACGCTCATCGAACTCTGTATTTTTATACCACCTCTACTTTCCACGAAACACACTCTTCCTCAGGTTATTTTTTGGGATTAGTTCCGAGATCTCGGGATTAGATTCTCTTTATCCCGAAAATCCCGGAATTGGAACAAAGCTTCGAGACTGGCACCCCCGCATGGTATGTATCCCCTGTGTTGCATTTCCACTTGATTGTTTCGTTGCATGTCTAATACCTTCCTGTAAAAATTTTTGTAAATTACACGGGTAGAAGCCGGTTCGAGTTTGTTCGGGTGACTACCAATTTTTAGTAAATTTACCTAAAAATCCAAATGGTCCAACTCGATAGTTTGGTATTACAACGACTATATCTTCATCCATCCAGTATTGAGGCCACCAATTAGCGCATCCATTTATAAACCCACCCCCATAAAACCAGAAGATTACTGGGAGCTTGGTTAAATTTTTTGCCTAAAATAAGTCAAAGTATTAAGTTGATTTTAGCTAGAATGTTCGATATTGCATGCAACACATTTAAAGCAGACCCTTTCAATGATTCCAATTATTTTAAAACCGTTGTATAATATGTATAATAAATTACATTTATGAAACATTACCAAATAACAATTATTTCCCATCCCTTAAAGTGCATTACTTGTCTACTACCTTTTAACTTACTTGTTAATAATAGTATTGTTAACTTTGCGACTGGGAGTTTAAAAATTACATTTTTCTTGGATAGAGTGACACGTTCTTATTTCAATTAGTTTTGAATAATAAATCTTCCTGCACATGGTTAAAAAAATGACCCAATATCCTGTGCTTCCTTAATTTTCTTTTTATTTATACTGGGTGTTATGGAAATGGTTTATTTTATTTAAATGGGTGACTCTCTGGGTGTCCTAGAGAAATTCTACATACTTTTTTTTTAATCGAATGTCTAAATACTTGAGTAATAAACCTTATAAACGTTAACTGATGTGCTTTCCAATGCAATGCCATACTGGGCTGTTTTCAGCAAACAAGCGTTATTAGGTCATCCACCACGCGACGCTGGTATTTCAGTCTGTGCCCGTCCGTCGAAGGCGTATGTCGCATCTCGTTAAAATTCCCACATGTTTATGCGACTTTGAGACGATTGTGAAATAATTTATAATAATAATTAATGTGATGTGATTTCAAATTTGTGTGATATTATAATTGGTTTTGTTGCAAAACATACATTTTGTGTTATATTTTTCATGAAATTTTTTTAAATAATACTCTTACAAGGTAAGGTCTCTCTCTAAAAATTGTATTTTTTTTCTGAAGAGTTTGAAAACCTGACAATGCGGGTCAATAACGTTATTTCAGCATGTGCCCGTCCGTCGACGTCGTATGTTGCGCCGCGTGAAAATTCCCACATGTTTAAAAAACTGACAATGCGGGTGGAAGACGTCTTGTTGTCAAAAACTCACCACGTACCTTTACAATTCTGTGTTGTAATATGACAACACCGCCTAACATTCGCTGACCTCTTTTGAGACTTGACCTACATGTATTTTCAGATATCACATAAAATGTATATCTCGCTTATTAATTCACAGTGCCATTTATGTTTATTTTTCCTCAATTTGGTTTCATCTCAGGATTTGCGAGTTGAAATATAATAATTTATTTCCATAACACCCTGTATGTTTATATAATAAATTATCAAGAACTTGAAGGAACCGGAAGTAAAAGCTAACTTAACTGGGATGGACAGAGTTGTAGACCCAAAAAAAAGATAGTGGATTATAAGTTGCGCTTCAGACAAATGTAATTGTATGATATTGCCTATCAAGAATTGCATCTTTAGGTTTCGTATTCATGTACTAATGTCCCTCACAGTATTATTAGTATATACTATCAAGGTACAGTTTTTCGGAACAATAGCAAATACAACTTGTCATATTCTTGCTTAGCTTGTTACTTTTACGTTGATGAAAAAATATCATATTAAAGAACGTTTTATATAGCATCATATTTGGGCTATAATGTTTTCATAGATTTTTTTGTATTATTTTTTCTATTTTACATCTCTTTTAATAAAAAAATCCATATTTAAAAAATTTACGCCATAAAAGTTTTAAAAATTTTTATATCTAAATTTGATGTTAGTAACACTATCAAATTATTATTGTATATATTGTATATATAAGATGATTTTAACTTAAAGCCTCCTAAGTTAGGGATATTGCTAATCTTTAAATGGATATACGTATTTGTAAAATTTTATAGTGCTGTGTGGTCGGTTTTAAATATAAAGTAAACATGACTGGTGTTAGGTTAGTTTAAAAATTTGATACTCCACTGTACGACGTATTTGTATACGGACTTTTGTGGTTAAGTATTGGAATAAAAGTACTGCAAGTAACGAACTATATAAAAATTGTATTTCCTAACTGGTTATATAAATATACACATATGGCTACTTACTGCATTGAGTACTGGTGTGAATACATTTAAATGAAGACAATCCTCATTTTCTTGGTCAAAATCATGCACAACTGAATAACAACAGTGTTTTAGTTCTGTAGTTTCTACGATACCTTCCCAGTTATCTGGGGGCTCTGGTGCCTTTAAAAATAAAAACATGAGGAGATTTATGGGGGCATTATTTCAATCATTATTATGATGATCAAAGGAAAATAACAAATTCCTGGACTAATTAAAAATATTCGAATGAAATCGAGATAAATTTAATTAATAATTAATTTATAAAATAACTTTTAGATCTTATAGTACGCCACTTGTGTAGCTAGTTTTAGATATTTGATGCTTTAGTCCTATTATTAATTACACTAGGGAACAAATTTCAACTTTTTTTTTGTTTCCTGGACAAAAACTTTTTTATATTCAACTACACCCAAGTAATTAAAAGATTTTAGTTGGCTCGCAAGAAAATATGAATTTGAACAAAAATTTAATTTATTGGCCTATACAATGAATATACAAAATACTGATAAAAATATATTGTTATTAATTTTCTTGAAGTAGTCCATCTCAAAGTGGAGTGAAGTTATAAGGAGGTAAAGAAACTCACAGTCTGCTCCACTAGTTTAATAGAAATAAATAAAACTATAAACCATACATGTTTCGAAGGCTTAAGCCTTCATCTTCAGTGGAAAGTAAAACATCAAAAGGGGTGTACCTATGACATTGAAGTAACTGTAAGTAAGAAAAAAGAAGTTTAATAAGTTGAGTTTAAGAAAAATGATTGAAAGAAAAGAATTGACTCAATGGAGAAGTATAATTATAGGGGAGTAAAAAATTTGAAAACTCATTCTTACCTAGCCAAGCAGAAAAAGAAAAACTTTTTTGAATATGTAAAAAATTCAAGTATGTAAAATAAAGGGTGAAAACTAAAGTTTATTTTATTATAAGGTAAACATAATGAAAATTCTTTTTTAAAAAAACTTTTTATAATAAAAATCCCTTATAAAAGGTTTTAATTTTTTTTGAAATTTATATAGATTAAAGAGGCAGATAAGAAAAAACCAATGTCCCAGGCTAACAGATTCAAGAAAAAAGCACCAAAAATGTAACAAAGAGAGAAAAATTTTAAATGATAGTAATAAGGTAGGGAGATATTGGAGTAGGAACCGATCACAAAAATTCAAATAAATGAATAAGCAAAACTCCGAACGTGCTGCTATAGAGTGTCATATGTCGCAAGTATAAAAATCAAATAATAAATATGAAAATAATTATTTGTATAAAAATAAAGAGACAGTTGAAAGGAAAGTTTGTCCCTCAACCGGTAGGTGGCGATACGAACTGGAACTGCTTTTATATTAAAAGTGACGATAGATAAAATGTTTTATGAAAAGCTTGTTGTTGAATGACGAAGCAAAATAGGTTAGGTTAAAATTGGGAAACAAAATTATAAACGTTAAGTAATCAATTGGTCAAGAAATTTAAGGAATTAAAGAAATTTAAACAGGAAAAATTAATTTGGTCATTAATACAATTCAAATCTGGGTCCTTTAAAGCCTTGTGTATTTCAACGATCTCAAGTAAGTTAAGGGTGATGCCCTTGTCACAAACATGCAAAACCTTAGTACCAGTTTCAAGATCAAAAGAATGTTTAAAATTAACGACATGGTTAGCAAAAGTAGAATTAGAAACAAGATCGACTTTGTCTAAGTTTTTATCTATAATCCTCTTATGCTCGTTAACTCGAGTTAAAATCTTGCGGCCGCTCTGGCCGATATAACAGGTGTTGCAGAGAGGGTGACCGCAAGAGATAGAATACACCCCTGACCTATCTAGTGTGTGTGTACTATCTTTCGACCGAACAACAAAGTTTTTTAATTTTGATTTAACCCCGAAACTGATGTTAAGGTTGAGCTTCCTGAAAATACCCTGTATCTTATAAGAAATTTGACTATGAAATGGTAAAGAAAAATATCTCTTGTCATCAAGGACAGTGCTAGGACACTTTAGACTTTTGTTAAGGATTAAGTTTGATAAATGTCTGTATTAAAGTTTATTGATAAAGTTAGAAGGGTAGTTATTGTTAAAGGCTATTTGTTTGATAATGTTAAGTTCTGCATTAAAGTTAGATTCTGAAAGAGGGATGTTAAAAAGTCTATGAAAGTAACTATTGAAAGCAGCAACCTTGTGACTAAAGGGGTGGTTAGAGAAGTAGGGAATGACCAGATCTGTACTTGTAGGTTTATGGAAGATGCCAAAAAACAATGAATTTGAACTTCTTTCAATTAAAAGATCAAGAAAAGGAAGGAACCCATTAGTCTCTGTTTCCATAGTGAATTGAATAGAGGGGTGCAAAGAGTTGAGAAAGAAAGAAAAAGGTGTAGCTCGTGGTTGTCACCCTTGAAAATAACAAAAGTGTCATCAACATATCTGAAAAGACAAGAAACCTTGTGAAATAAGGGGTGTAATTCGATCTTGGATTCAATAAACGCTAGAAAAATTTCCGGCAGCAGAGGGCTAAGCGGGGAGCCGATGGATAAGCCTGATTTTTGAGAATAAAATTTATTATTAAATTGGAAAAAGTTTTGTTTAAGGACAGTGTCAATAAGTAAACAAATGTTGAGGATATGGTGAGTAGGTAAATCCGACTTAGTGAACAAAAGGTTTCTAACAAGTTCGATGCATTCCTCTGGAGGAACACTAGGAAACAAGTTTTTTATATCAAAAGAAACAAGAATAGAGGCATCAGGAATGACAAAATCTTTAAGTTTATTAGAAAGTTCGAAAGAATTTTTAATAGAATATGTGCTGCTAAAATTGGTTAAGGAAAGTAAAACAATGTTGAGCCAGGAAGCAAGTTTATGACATGGAGAATTAGTATAACTAACAACAGGACGTATAGGGATACCATCCTTATGAATCTTAGGCAACCCATATAAAAGTGGGGTTTGAGGGTTCATCGGATATAGCCTATTTTTATCAGAATTTAAGAAATTGAGAGTCTCATTAGTAAGAGAAAGAATTTTTTTAAGATAAGAGAAAAAATATGAAGTTAAATTAGTTGGAATCAAAGGAAAATCCTCTGGGGTCAAATTGTTCTAATTCTACTTTTGCTAACCATGTCGTTAATTTTAAACATTCTTTTGATCTTGAAACTGGTACTAAGGTTTTGCATGTTTGTGACAAGGGCATCACCCTTAACTTACTTGAGATCGTTGAAATACACAAGGCTTTAAAGGACCCAGATTTGAATTGTATTAATGACCAAATTAATTTTTCCTGTTTAAATTTCTTTAATTCCTTAAATTTCTTGACCAATTGATTACTTAACGTTTATAATTTTGTTTCCCAATTTTAACCTAACCTATTTTGCTTCGTCATTCAACAACAAACTTTTCATAAAACATTTTATCTATCGTCACTTTTCATATAAAAGCAGTTCCAGTTCGTATCGCCACCTACCGGTTGAGGGACAAACTTTCCTCTCAACTGTCTATTTATTTTTATACAAATACCTATTTTCATATTTATTATTTGATTTTTATACTTGCGACATATGACACTCTATAGCAGCACGTTCGGAGTTTTGCTTATTCATTTATTTGAATTTTTGTGATCGGTTCCTACTCCAATATCTCCCTACCTTATTACTATCATTTAAAATTTTCCTCTCTTTGTTACATTTTTGGTGCTTTTTTCTTGAATCTGTTAGCCTGTGACATTGGTTTTTTCTTATCTGCCTCTTTAATCTATATAAATTTCAAAAAAAATTAAAACCTTTTATAAGGGATTTTTATTATAAAAAGTTTTTTTAAAAAAGAATTTTCATTATGTTTACCTTATAATAAAATAAACTTTAGTTTTCACCCTTTATTTTACATACTTGAATTTTTTACATATTCAAAAAAGTTTTTCTTTTCCTGCTTGGCTAGGTAAGAATGAGTTTTCAAATTTTTTACTCCCCTATAATTATACTTCTCCATTGAGTCAATTCTTTTCTTTCAATCATTTTTCTTAAACTCAACTTATTAAACTTCTTTTTTCTGCTTTCAATGTCATAGGTACACCCCTTTTGATGTTTTACTTTCCACTGAAGATGAAGGCTTAAGCCTTCGAAACATGTATGGTTTATAGTTTTATTTATTTCTATTAAACTAGTGGAGCAGACTGTGAGTTTCTTACCTCCTTATATTGTTATTGTTCAACAAAACCAAATAAATAACATATTTTTATCCTTGAATCTAAAGTTTAGACACTGATATTGCACTTCTTGGCCCGCCTTTTGAAAACATCCTCTTGGTCATCATTCGTAATAGTCCAACAGCAGTCGGCTAATATCTCACAGTTCCGTAACTTCTTTCCAAGTTTTAAATATCCTGGTAGAGTCTCTCACCGTGGTCCTCACTTACAGCATTAGAATTTTCCGTAAAGTAATCCAGATGAGAAGCCAAGAATTGAATTTTCAACGACATATACACCCTAGGTTTTGGTAACACGAAAGAAGTTGGGAAACCAGCTCTTTATAGTTATCTGCTGTTATGTTTCCCAAAAAATTTGTTGCGGCCATTTGAAATGCATTCTACGCGTCTCTTTTCTTACCTTCAGGTATGGAGTCGAATTGCGCATCTCCGACAAGTTTCCTAATCAGGAGACCCACAAATATTATTTCTGTAATTTTATCGTCACTGATTCTAGGGATCTTTTCTTTTGATTAACTAGATGCAAGACCTTCTTAGTCCCAATTTTAATTAATATTAAAGTAAATTCCATTGTTGCAATTTTGCGAGAGGTCAAAAGTTCTACTTTTTCTTGGTCAATTCCAAATTCATTATAAGGTCCACTTAATTCACTTTGACTTATTTTGTGAGGCTTCCTACTGAGAAGTTCACAGACAAAATCAAAGTCTTGCGAGGTTAATGCGCCGGCGACATTTTCCCGAATACCATCGTTTGAATCTGTTGGATCATTATCAGGATCAAGGGTATACTCGTGAGCTGGATTAGGTACAGGCAACCCGTTACTATGAGGCACCTGATGTATGGCGGATTCTAAATTTAGATACTGTATCGCAGACCTTTATTTTCTCCGTTTTTTTGATAATCGATGATAAACAAAGTAACTGTCACTAACGTGATCTTTCGGTTCTCGGTTTTGTTCGGGTTTGTTCGGTCATAGGAATAGGAAAGGGGATTTTGGACACATATTTGTAGTATCAGATATGGGGAGCAAAATTTTTATCCTGGTGTCCAACTTTGTAGCCAAAATGCAAGAGGCAAGTCTTTTTATTAAATGACTAAGTACGTTTTTGTTTCACAAAAGTCACTTCACCACATATACCGGGTGTCCAAGATAAGGAAGGCCTCTAAGGGGATCTCGTTAATGGTAACAAATATAACTTCAATTAAATGGGGAGAAAGTATCGCAATCAATGCACGAACAATATGCCGTTCAAAAAGTTTTGGTAAGATTTTTAAGTTTTGAGTTATTTAAAAAAACTGAAATTTTGAATTTAATTTTTTTTTCGACGTTAATATTGAAACTAGAGCAAAACTGACAAAACATTCTCACAGCAAATTTTAATGAACGCAAAGATTACATAACAATTTTTTTTATACGACGTTACGTTTTCTAGCTATCATCATTAACTTCATTTTTTTCCAATACGGCAGCCACGGCCGAAGACAAAGCAAACTTACTTGCTGAACTATTTTCTTTGCATTCCACTGTAGATTTCCAGGGAATAACACCACCCAACATTGCCTGCAATTCAATCCGAAATGACCGAGATCGTGTTCCGTCAGCGTCCCGTTAAACGAGTCGTGACGGGCTCGACGGCAAGAAAGCTTCTGGTCCAGACGAAATTCCTGTTATAGTTCTCAAGAGATGCGCCGATGAACTAACACCAGTATTTTGTAGACTTTTTAACTTATCCTACAAACAAGGAATATTTCCATCCAGCTGGAAGACGGCGCGAGTCCAACCAATTCTAAAGGAAGGTAAGAGAACTCAACAACTATCGACCAATCGCATTGCTTTCAGTTATATCCAAAGTTATGGAGGAACCTATTATCCAATAAGTTCTCAAGTACCTGGAAGGATTCAACATTATCAGCGATCATCAATATTGCTTTCGGAAGTCCAGATCAATTGGAAATCTTCTAGCCTATGTCGCCCATCTTTGGAACTACGCAATCCAGAACATCATGGAGAGTCTCGGGCTGTTGCACTGGAGATTTTGATTGTGTTTGGCATGAGGGGCTTCTAAGTAAACTGCGATACTATGGTATACCCAGTCGATTCTGTGCATGGTTGTCTAGCTTTCTTAAGGATCGCTCTCTGCAAGTGGCGATTGACGGATTTCTATCAGACACCTTCACCATCAATGCCGGTGTTCCTCAAGGATCCATATTGTCTCCCACTCTCTTCTTACTCTATATTAACGACCTTCTAGTGAAATCTAAAAATCCGATATTTAGCTTTCCTGACCATAGCAGACTTATCTCATCTTTCTCTTTGAATACACAAACGCATGTTCGCAGGCAGCACGAAGTATCATGCCTTAATAGTGACCTAAGAAATTTTGGCTTGGGGTGACAGTAACCAAGTCGAATTTAACTCTAAAAAACCCAGGCAGCAGTTTCCTCTAAAAAGATAAACATCGCAGAACCGGATATAGTCATGGCAGGACACGCAATCCCACTGGCCTCACCAACTAATTTGCTGGGCGTCAATCTGGGAGGAAATATATCTTGGCACAACCACGTTGTGGCAATCGCCAAGATAGCTTCTCAGACTTGGTGTACTCTTCCGAACCAAAAAGTTGTACATACCTCAACAACTTTTGACGCTATACAAAGCCCAAATTCGATCATCAGTAGAGTACTGCTCTCATGTCTGGAGCTCTGCACCTAAACATATACTGGATTCCATCGAAAGGAGGGCGATTCATTTCATCGGAGACCACTAGCTGGCAAAGAAGCTCGACAACCTAGAACATCGAAGACAGGTTGGGATTTGACTCTCTTTTACAGATATTTTCATGGAAAGTACTCGGCTGACCTTGCCCTCTTAATTCCGCCAATAGCGGCCAATAGCAGAAATTTACGACGAACCACTGCCGCCCATCCATATGTGGTTAAGCGTAGTACTCCTCGAACTTCATTATTTAAGAACTCTTTCATCTGGAGGACTTCATCCTTATGGAACGACCTTCCCGAGGTCGTTTTTCCCAACGAATATAACCCCCAGCGATTCAAAACCAACTTGAATCGCTTTTAGCGCACATGCACCACTCCCAGAGTGGCCTAAAGGAATTTTCCTATAGTGCTTGTGTTTGATCATAAAAAAAAATGTTAAATTTTAAAGCCTTTTTTATTCTAATAATAATAATTTCTTCAAATACTTGAAAGACAGATGAAAAAAATCTTCAATGATGTACCACACATTATCGTTTAATTACGTTTCGAGTCTTTTAGTCATCTTCATAGAATTTTCAGTAGAGTATAGATAGAGTATCAACTTATTGTTTATTTTTTCATACTTACTGTTCTGTTATTGTTAATAAATTATCTTGTTTTATGATTATTATGTAGTGCATTAATATGAAATAATTTTTAAAACATTCATTTTAGTACCTACTACTACCTGCAATAAAATGTTTTTACAATATTATTGAAATTGAAAAATTGATGAAAATAATTAAATTGACTCGAAACGTAATTAAAAGATAATGTATGATATGAATTTAGAATAATAGAAGGTCTTCAAATTTTACATTAGTAAATCAAGGTTGTATTAGAAAAAATTAAGTTTGATAATTGCTTGAAAACGAAAAGTCGTATAAAAAAAATTGTTGTGTAATCTTTGAGTTCACTAAATGTTGCTGGGAGAATGTTTTGTTAGTTTTGCTCTAACTTTAAAATTAACGTCGTAAAAAATTAAATAAAAAATTTCAAATTTCAGTAACTCAAAACTTAAAAATCTTACCAAAACTTTTTGTATGGCATATTGTTCTTTGATGCGATACTTTTTTCCCATTTAATCGAAGTTGTATCTGTTACCATTAACGAGATCCCATAGAGGTCCTTGTTATTTTGATGCGGCTTATTTAAATAAACTCGCGACATGTTGCTCAAAACTCTCTAATTTCTCAAATACGAACTGTTCTAGAACAACTGGTGGTTGAAATACAACTAAGTAATAATTTAGGATTTATATTATATGTATTTAAATCCTTATAAAGTACACATGGTATAATAAATCTAGACATTTCTCATTTAATGGTCGAATTTTCCCAAACATTAAGGGGTAGTTAATATGGATCTATAAAACCCGCGCAATTGAGACTTTTGCAAGACAGATTGTTAATTATTTAATGAAACAAGTAAGATTTTACTATTTTCGTCTCAAAACCATGTTGGCTGTTTCCCAGTGTAACTAATTCTTATCTTATGTGACAACGAATAGCCGTGAAAGTCAGGCGATGCCGACATCCGTCGTGACGATTAGTATTTGACCGCTTATGAAAAACGTGTGCTGTTTTTTTATTAAAACCGATAAGTTTTTATATTGAAGTAAAGATTATTTTGGATTTCGTATCTAACAATAGTTTCTCAAATAAATATCAATTAGCTCTGAGGAATACAGAATTGACTGCGTCATGGAATGATAGAAAATCAACTTAGAATGTTTTTAATTTCCACTCGAGAATAGTTATCTTCCTGTTTTTATAGTGTATATCATGACCATTCGATTAAATCACATTACAGTACATTATATTTCATTATTTACCTGAAATCTCAGTTTTCCAAGAGGTGGTTTAGCAAATGGAACTCCTTCGAATGCCAGGTAACTTTTATTTGTGAAACTTTGGACCTCTTGACCTCTAATTTGTCCATTTGGCAATGAAACCAAAATTTGAGCTGCCTGAAAATAAATAAAATCAGCTCCGCCCAGCCCATCTGTACCCGTTTCATTGCCTCAAATTACAAAAGAAACTAAGTTTTTCGTATTTCTAATGGAAATGCGCATACTTTATTGAGAAAAAATCGTGAAAAAGGTACTACTTTTATGGTTAGCAACACTTTTTGTACTTAGCCACTCTTTATTTACTCGTCGTTATGATATTTTATTTACAACCATGTATGTAATGTTGACATTTAAGACTATTTAAAAGTTATAAAGAATTATATTTGTAACTTTGACATTTATCTGGATTGAAAGGATATTCATCACCAGGGTAAATGTCACTTTCAACCCAGATAAATGTCAACATTTATTGAATAACCAAAATGACTTGACAACTAGACTTTTTTTTCTTGTGGATGGTTGGGAAGCTTTTGGTTATAGTTGGTGACTTTGTTAAGTTCTGGCATAGTCATATTTATCACAAAAGACATCATTTGCATTTAAATGGTACGGTTATAAATAAAATAGCATACAATTCTCGGTGAAAAGTTTTATTCCAGTTTGGAGAGATAATTCACCTCGGCGCTACGCACCTCGGTAAACCATCCTTTTCTCTCGGCAAAAATGAAACTTTACCTCGTTACCTATTATTACCTGCACTTCCAGACCTGACTGATTTATTTGTCTATCTGACAGTTGTCTACCTGCGGCATGTAGTGTACCACCGGGGTGAAAGTTGAATGGGGAACTTGGAAGCAAAAAAGGAGACAATGAATATAGTTCCAACCCTAACAGAATCCAGTTCTGGCGCTGATGTAGCAATTCGACTCGCTCACACGTCGTTGAGGAGACATTTGCCGCCATTTTCATCGCGAACGGAACGAAGCGAGCATGCGAAGTGTTTATGTTTTTATTATGTTATTAACAACTTTGTGTATTATTTGTAGCATTCGACCAGCTCGAGACCAAGAAAATACCAAGAAAGGACCCAGAAGAGACTAAGAAGGATTAAAGAGAGTCCCATATCAGGTATTTTACCAAAAATATTTTATTTTTAATCTTCAAAGGTTAGGTATGTTTTATGATTAATTTTAGCTTTTTTTCCGTTTTTAGCATATATATAATTATATATATATATATATAACTGTGTCCAGGAAACTTGTCCCAATTCAATCCAGTAGCAGGTCGACGAGGGAATGAAATAATGGATTGTTTTTCGAAATGTTAAATTCACGTAAGTTTATACCTGATTATAACATCCTGTTCCTAATTATGACCACCAATACCCCTCAATAATAATAATAAAATGATAGTATAATTTTAGTGTTTTTTGTTATGTGATAAGTGAGTTTCTAAGGTTAAAGACTATATCATTTTAGTGCTTTTGGTAGTTAGAAATGTTTATTAACTCTTAAATTTGTTATTGTTGAGAGATTTTATTTGTTGTGGATTTGATTTTCGTTTAATGTGTTTAGTGTTTTTAATCAAATATTTATTTGTATTTATATGCCTAGTTTATTAGTTGCCTATCTATATTCATTAGTATTTAATTTTTAAAGACGTTATTTCTTTTAGAACATTAAGTAATCGATAAAATCTTAAATATAGATTATTGATTATTTAAGTTTTAAAAAAAATAATGTCTTAAAAATTTAAAATACTATTAAAAATCCAAAAATTTAAAAAACTTAATTTTGAGAAGCCCGGGTTTTTCGCTGGTTTTCTACTTACTTTCCTTTTCTAATAGTTAACTGTTTTATGTAGTGTACTTTGCGAGACAATAATAATCTATGATGAAAGAGGGTGTTGAACGCGTAAGAAAAGTTAGTTTTCTATCTTGTGAAAATTAATATTTCCGCTGAATAGAAAACTGTCACTTTTCTTCACTTGTAGAAAAATCTACTAATTTTACCGATTGATACATGGAAATTAGTGGATGTTCAAAAGTTGAATTTTACTTGAGAGAAAATGTTTCGACTATTTCCTGAATAATCATAATATACACAAATATTAAAAAATATAATTTACTTTGCGCAGTACAAAGTATTTGACAACAAACTGACATGACGCGAGCTTGATATATCGTAACCCTAGCAACAAAATAGACATTGATAGCAGTATTCAATAAATGAGTTTTATCTTAAAAGCGTTATAAATTGAGAGTTGAAAATATAAAATGATAACTGTACTATAAGTCAATCTAGGTACTTATATCAAGATGTGCAGTTACCTTTGACACAACGAACAAACCTGAATAACCCCTTATGCTCATTGGTAATAACAATTTTTAATTATTTTTACTTTATTTTAGTCGGAAAAATATAACCCAAATAGCCTATTGACAAAATATTCCCAGGTGAAATCTGAACTTGTGAATTAATGGCATTTTTAAAAGTTAAATCAAAAGGATATCTGCCTAATGAGTCAAAAGTTTAGGAAGGTGAACAAGTTTTACCTTTGGTGGAATGATGCTGCTGCATAAAGTGGTACACGTAATGGGAGTTCTTGACGGCCTAGCGATGAGATGGTAAAAATGACCATTAATGATATTGAGGATAAGGGGCATGTCATGCTTGTCAAGGTACCAGATACTAATACTGTTATGCCAAAGAGATTTACTATAATCAAAGGAGACCAAACAGATGCCTTAAAATTGATTAGACATTACCTTACATTAAGGCCAAAAGGAATTAAGGAACGCAGATTTTTCCTTAGATACCGAAATGATAAACGCATAGTTATGCCTGTGGGCAAAAATACACTAGGACGTGTTGTTCCAATAATAGCAAAATTTCTTAATTTAGAAAACGCCAAGGAATATACAGGACATAATCTACGTCGGACCTCATCCACACTTCTTATCGAGGATGGTGCTTCCCTTGCAACACGGAAGTTGAAGAGTACTAGCGTAGCGGAGGGTTATACAGAGGAAAGCATCAAGAAGGAAAGCCGAATAGCAAAAGATAGCTAGAAAGAAAATATGTTACTAAATGTTGAAATAGAGCAGGAATCCCCATGCATATCGAGAAACTCAGCAGTGGAGTCGCAAGATTTAATAGTTGGTCTAGCTTCTTCCTCAGGAAAATTTAAAAATTGTATATTTACCATAGGAAAACAGAATAATATTATGTAAAAATAACTATAAAATTAAATACAAGTTTTGGTCGGGTTTGTTCGGGCATTATCAACTTTATCGCCCGCTAATATTTCCTATGATATTCTGATGATGTTTATAACAACCGTTTCTAAATAAAATAGTTTAATTGATCCGTTGCTGTGATAAAATGTGCTTTAAATAATTAAATAAAGTAGATAATATTTGACTCATATCACATAATTTTATAGTACTAGAGAAAATGGAAAAAAATTATAGGCCAACTTCTATCGGAAAATAATGATTTTATATCAGTGGCACCTTTACGCATTATTTGAGGTGGAAAAGGAATTTCTACAACAAAATATTATAACCGATTTTGTCAATAAATAACACGTATCTATATATTAAAAAAAAAAATAAAAATTAAGTTGTCATAGCAATATGTCAAAATTCAAGCATCTGATTGGCTACAATTAACAGGCATACAATTTCCATCAAAATACTTTTTTTCTTGCGGAAATAAAATATGCTTTCTCTTAAATATAAGTAAATGAAAACATAAGAGGAAAGAATATTTCTATTCATAAATAAAATAGTTAACTTATATTGATTATGAGAAATCAAATTTGCATCTAATTTCTACTTAATAATACTTTTGAGCTAATTTAGATTAGTACTTACTGCGTTCAAGCTAAATATAAGAACAAAAAACAACTTCATGTTTTATTCCTAAAAAAGCGAATTTATAGTGATTAATTTAGGTATATTCAGATATCAAAAATATCTAAGTAGCATCATTATTTGACGTAAATAGATTAAAATTTAAAAACGATTTTAAAGTATCATTATAACCAATTGAATATGGCGCTATCGAGATATGAACATCTCATTTAATTATAAAAGTTACTTAAGTTTCATTCAGTTGTTATCAGAGTTTGAAAAGTGACATTTTTCTAGTAACATCTGCTTGTTGCCAAATATAAGCTATTTTTGAATATTTATAATTTCAATAATGTACCAAATATAGAAAAATTATTGGTTTATAGACATGAATTCGTCTCTTTACATAACAACTTTATTTTAAGTAAATACTAAAAACATATATTGATTTATGGTGTCCAGTTATGGGGCTATTATAGCAAACAGAGCAAAGTCAACATAATCTAAAGATTTCAATCAATGATTCCTTTTATGTCGGAAATGGTGATCTCCACTGGAAGCAGCGAATGGAGGTCGTGGGTATAGAAATTAAGAAGATCGCTATGAGTTAAGAACAGCTATCAGACATCCTATAACGTAGAAAGGTGTGACAAACTACAAGAAAACTATTAGATAGGATTTTAAATTTAGCTTCGAAATATAATACTAGACTAGATGATTATCTTGAATTTTTCGAAAAAGAATTTTATTTTTTTCAAAACCGTCAATAACGTTAAAATTGAAAAAAATTTTTTATGATCAACACAAGCACTATAGGAAAAATCCTTTAGGACACTCTGGGAGTGGTGCGTGTGCGCAAGAAGCGATTCACGTTGGTTTTGAATCGTTGGAAGTTATATTCGTTGGGAAAAACGACCTCGGGAAGGTCGTTCCACAAGAATTCTTAAATAATGAAGTTCCAGGAGTACTAAGCTTAACCACATATGGATGGGCGGCAGCGGTTCGTCGTGTAATTCTGCTAATCGTCGGTCTGGGCGATATTAAGAGGGCAAGGTCAGCCGAGCACCTTCCATGAAAATAACTGTAGAAGAGAGTCAAATCCCCAACATGTCTTCGATGTCGAGGTTCTTCGTCAGCTCGTGGTCTCCGATCAGACGAATAGCCCTCCTATCGATGGAATCCAGTAGCCGAAGAGTATGTTTGGGTGCAGAGCTCCAGACATGAGAGCAGTATTCTAGTGATGGTCGAATCTGGGCTTTGTATAGTGTCAAAAATTTTTGAGTTGTATACAACTTTCTGGTTCGGAAGAGTACCCCAAGCTTCTGATAAGCTATCTTGGTGATTGCCACAACGTGATTATGTCAAGACATATTTCCTCCCAGATTGACTCCCATCAAATTAATAGATGAAGCCAGTGGGATTGCGTGTCCGGTCATGACTATATCCGGTTCTGTGATGTTAACCTTTTTAGTGAAGACTGCTGCCTGGGTTTTTTAGCGTTAAATTCGACTTGGTTACTGTCACCCCAAGCTAAAATTTCGTTCAGGTCTTTGTTGAGGCGAGATACTTCATGCTGTCTGCGAAGATGTGCGTCGGCTGCCGATGTTTGCGCGTTCAAAGAGAAAGATGAGATAAGTGTGCTATCGTCAGTAAAAGTAAATATCGGATTTTTAGTTTTCACTAGAAGGTCGTGAATGTAGAGTAAGAAGAGAATGGGAGACAGTATGGACCCTTGAGGAACACCGGCATTAATGGTGAAGGTGTCTGAGAGAAATTGGTCAATCGCCACTTGCAGAGAGCGGTCCTTAAGGAAGCTAGACAACCATGCACAGAATCGACTGGGCATACCATAGGATCGCAGTTTACTTAGAAGCCCCTCATGCCAAACACGATCAGAAGCTTTAGAATTATCAAGTGCAACAACCCGAGACTCCCCATGATGTTCGATTGCGTTGTTCCAAATATGGGTGACATAGGCCAGAAGATCTCCAGATCTGGACTTCCGAAAACCATATTCATGATCGCTGATAATGTTGAAGCCTTGCAGGACTTTAGAAGATGTTGGTTAATAGCTTTCTCCATTACTTTTGATATAACTGAAAGCAATGCGACTGGTCGATAGTTGTTAGGCAGGGTTCTCTTACCTTTCTTCGGAATAGATGGAAATATTCCTTTTTTGTAGGATTGAAAACTCTACAAAATACTGGTGTTAGTTCATCGGCGCATCTCTTGAGAAATAGGAATTTCGTCTGGACCAGAAGCTTTCTTGACGTCGAGCCCTTTCAAGATTCGTTTGACAAGGCGCTGACGGAACACGATTTCGGTCATTTCGGATTGAACTGCAGGAATGTTGGGTGGTGTTCTTCCCTGGAAATCTACAGTGGAATGCTGTAATATAAGTATAACCACTAAGTATAATTGACAAAATGTCGTTTTTATTTTAATGAAGCTCCGAGACGATTAGTAATACCAAAGGGAAAGATTATTACAATGCGAAGAAAATAGTTCACCTAGTAAGTTTGCTTTGTCTCCGGCTGTGGATGCTATTGTACCATCGGGACGTGTTAGAGGTGGAATAGTTGATTTTGTGAAATTTTGGCTGACAGCCTTAGCGACTGACCAAAAGGACCTTGATCCGTTTGGACTGTCAAGAAGTTTGTTTTTGATTCTCACCTTATGGGCTTCTTTGCTTTCATCTATTGTTAGCTTACATTGGTTTCGAGCGGTAACAAAGATGGTACGATTCTCAGTGGTAGGGTTTTTACGCCACTGTCGGTAAGCCAGATTTTTTGATCTGACAGCACACTCACAATCCTTGCTAAACCAGGGCTTGCCGTTGGAAGGACCTTTTTGGGAGGAGGGGATAAATTCTTCCATGCTCGTTAGAATGACGTCGGAGACCTCCCCAGCACAGACGGATGGATCATCAGAAGAGAAGCATACACTCATCAAAGGAAAAGTGCGAAAATGGACTTTCAGGTCTTCCCACTTGGCCGATCTGTAATGCCATATCTTGCAAGGTTTAGGAGGTTGTTCAGAATTAATTGGTAGTTCGCTTAGAGTTGAAATAAGTTTGTGATCGGAAGATCACACAGAGGCTGTACGGTGACTGTGTATAGATACGGATTTGACGTCAAGAAAAGATCCAAAAGACTAGCAAAATCTCCAGCTTGGTCTGGAATCCGCGTGGTTCTTCTACGAGTTAAGTTAGACCAGAACTGATCGCGAAGGATTCGGCCTCGTGGCCTTGATCATCGTCTGTATTTGAGTATTTAAGCCAGTTGACATTGTGTACGTTAAAGTCACCAAAGATAGCAATCTCGGCATTTGGATGGTTGGTTTGCAAGAAGTCGATTGTATAAAGGTATCTGTAATGGGTATCCTTCGAGGACGGTAAAGGCAGCAGATAAACTTGGTGATTTTCGGCGTTGATATTTTAAACCACATTATATCAAAGTCTTTCGGCTCAAGTGTAAGTTCTCGTTGGCAGCAGAGATCATCTCGAATAAAAAGACATACGCCGAAGTTACGTGGAAATCGGAAATGAAAATCGTATCCAGGGTATAAATAGCTGACGGTGTTTGTTGATGATCTGACCTTTGTCTCGGTCAGTGCGAGCACGTGAGGCTTGGAAGATTGTAAATGCTGGTGGACTGAATTGATGTTCGTGTTAAGCCCTCTAATATTGCAGAAATCAATTTTGAAGTTGCTAGTTCTGGGTTTGTTAGCAACGGCAGGTGCAACACCATTTCTTCGTTGAATTGTATCTAATATGGTAATACAGTCATTTCTGAGCATTATCAACAATCTCAATTAATTTCATTGCTTAATTTTAATGCAAAAAATGTCACAATGAGGTTTTCAGAAAATATATCGGAAATCGCAACTATCTAAAGTGATTTGGAAACGCTTCGGGTGATCAAAGGCAGAAGAATAAGGAAAATATCTCCTACTCCCTCGATACAGCCGGCCCGGTCGCTGGCTCCTCGTGTCTTGGAATGGCGATATTGTCTCACTGTTCAATAACAATGACTTATACTGTTTCGATAAATACTCTTAATAACAGTAACTTTATCAACATGTAAACGTCGAAGGAATCGAGCAGGACTAGTGGTTTGGTTCACAAGAGGAAAACCGTTTGGATTATTTTAAGGCGGGATTACACGATGCCAGCAACTTGTATAAGTTACTAAAATTAAAGTACTGAATTTTAGTAGGTTCTTGGTATAGACAGACATTTAGTACTAAAATCCAGCACTGAATTTAGTAATCCAGTCCAGTGAATGGAAAGTACTTCTATTTATTGGCGTAAGTGGCTACTCTCATACACACTATTATTCAGATTTCATAAGTTGGGTATAAACTAATTAGAGAAGAAAATGTAGCATTTCTCATTGATATCGTTGATAGTTATGCTCTACTTACAAGAATAATGTGTTATTTTCTTATTTTTTAATTTGAAGTGAATTGATATAAATATGTAATATTAATATACCTACAATATAGTTAACAATTTAGAAAATATGTACTTAAATAAATATATAGCAAACTTTAACTAGCTAGCGACTCTTCAACATATTCAACTAAATAAATTTACGTATTTTTTTTTAAAGAAAAGGATTGAAATAAAACTATAATTTAAAAAAATATATCTATATTGTTTGTTAGAACTTAAAATATCTATTATAATTTCAGAATCCGGTCATTAATAAAATTAATATTCGTAGTTTAAATGGATAACTAAACATTTTACTAATTGTTTGCAACACTAATATTTCAACTAATCATTCACATCTACCATCCTAATTTATTAAATTCTTAACTTAATTTCTGCTTACTTTCTTTTTTACTTCCTACGAACAAACGTAACATCACTCTTAATATTTTAAAAATGACATATATTACTAGAAGAATCACTAAAGTCAGAAATGCGATAACATCAATGAGAAAATATTGGTAAAAAGGCATATTGATTGCGGGAGATCTCATGTGGTCAGCTCCTTTATGCCGGGCAACGTGTTCTACCCAATACACTGCTGTGTCCAAAGGGGACAGTGGTCTATCTCGAAAACGGGTAGAAAGTGCTTGTGCATCACTGTAGGTTCTAAAAAATAAATAAATATTAGGACCCGATTTTTTTATATTCTTTCTTCGCAAAGAGTAAAGTATCTAGTGTTTGTTTGAAGGTTAGAGACAATGATATATCATGACTTATTTTTGACTTCCATTGTCGTTATTTTTTTATAACACAATGTTTCAACTGGTAAACATCTCCAGTCGTCTTCAGGTGAATACTAGAGTATTATATACACGGTGTTGAAAAAAGGTCGGTACCCCGAAATAACTCCGGTGCATCGCATTGCACCGGAAAATGTCTAGGGAAGTTGTTTAGTTTTGAAGGAGGAATAGTTGACAATTTAAACCACCCCCCATCCCTAAACCCACGGGGGCGGGTTTGGGTAAGTTTAGATTTTCAAATGGAACAGCATAATTTTTATTGGCGTATCGTGTCCCTCGACCAAAAATAAACATCTTTTGTCCGAAAATTTTTTAAATTCATTTAATTACAGGATTCATCACAGAGGACTTTAACTTAACGCCGTACTATCGACAGTAGTCCCACACAATCTGAACCGACGTTATTTGATTAAATCAAATTTTAAAAATCCATCTAAGAAATAAAAAGTCTATGTTTGTCAGGTGGTATTAATATCAAATATCAATATGGAAAATTATTATTTCCAGACCACCCGATGATCCTTATACAATAAGGGCGTATTTTTGTCTACACAGTAGCACTTTAAAATACTATTTCAGATTGAATGGTACTACCAATAAAAGGAACCCCTCTCCATTGATAGGATGCAACCACGTGTAGACCACCTGTAGACCACCTGTACTGACGAGAACAAATTAATTCGAAACCGGTCTACAGGTGGTTGCATCCTATCAATGGAGAGGGCTTCCTTTTCTTGATAGTACCATTCAATCTGAATTAGTATTTTAAAGTGCTACTGTGTAGACAAAAATACGCCCTTATTATATAAGGATCATCGGATCTGGAAATAATAATTTTCCATATTGGTATTTGATATTAATACCACCTGACAAGCATAGACTTTTTATTTCTTAGATGGATAAGTTACTTAACCCGAACAAATACGAACAAATGTTTATTTGTTTATAAAATCTTTAAATCAGAATTTACTTACTGAGGATCTAGAACTTTTTGTAGAGCTTCTACTATCATTTCTTCCGTGGCGTCATGAAGATACAAAATAACTCCGGCACCGCTGTTTTCCACAGCATGAGCATTATGTCTTTGGTCACCAAACTGAGGCATTACAATAATGGGTACCCCACAGTGCACAGCTTCTGTCGTCCCCAGAAGACCACCATGAGAGATGAAAGCTTTTACATTGGAATGGCCTGGAATTATGATATAAGTTATTGCATTGCCCGGTGCCAAGGTAATACAAGCGATTCAAATTACAGATTTTTTTTGGCTAATATTTCAATCAGTTAACAACGTCGAGCCCTCGAACGTGCGACGTATGGTTGCTCTACAGAGGACACATAACGCCTTAGGTCTTCAAGTAAAGACCGTCATGCAAAACGATTTTAAAACCCGTACATACACCCACAGTTTAGTGTTCATATTTCAGATCAATTTTTAAAGTCGCTATGGGGAAAACATGGCTTTTAAGTTTTTATTCTTGCACGTATTCTCTCCGCAGACGGACATCTTACCTGAACAGGTAAAACATAAGGTTCGATATCATGTAAAGCGTCAAGTAAAACGACAGATAAAACCTTATGATAGACGCTGTCCATGCTTAATATATGTGTCACTGATATTATTTGACACATTAGTCTGAGAGGGTGAAAAGTATATTCATATTAATTTTTTATTATAACATTTATTAGACATTAAATGCAATTGTAAATCTGAGCTATTACGTATGTTTGGTTTGACGGTACGATAAAATATTAGTAAGGTTCGGACTTTATAGGATAAATACTATTAAATGAAAATTAATTAATATTTTATTAATTTTTTTATTATTTTTGCGGATGCACGTGCTAATGTGCTCTTATGGACGAACTGCCAATGGTAATTAGTAGAGTAGATTTTTATTATCTGGGGCTATTTAAATCGATCACGTTCTTGTTTTTTTAATTCAAGCTGACGTTAATAGTTATAATACGCTACTTAATAAAATTTATGAAGAAAATATAATATTTGAGTCTTCAGGTTACTAGCTTACGTAAAGTCGCAATAGTATTTTTCGGAAGTCCAGATCAACTGGAGATCTTCTAGCCTATGTCACCCATATTTGGAACAACGCAATCGAACATCATGGGGAGTCTCGGGTTGTTGCACTGGATATTTCTAAAGCTTTTGATCGTGTTTGGCATGAGGGGCTTCTAAGTAAACTGCGATCCTATGGTATGCCCAGTCGATTCTGTGCATGGTTGTCTAGCTTTCTTAAGGACCGCTCTCTGCAAGTGGCAATTGACGGATTTCTCTCAGACACCTTCACCATCAATGCCGGTGTTCCTCAAGGGTCCATATTGTCTCCCACTCTCTTCCTACTCTACATTAACGACCTTCTAGTGAAAAATAAAAATCCGATATTTAGTTTTGCTGACGATAGCATACTTATCTCATCTTTCTCTTTGAATGCGCAAACATCGGCTACCGACGCACATCTTCGCAGACAGCATGAAGTATCACGCCTCAACAAAGACCTAGAAGAAATTTTGGATTGGGGTGACAGTAACCAAGTCGAATTTAACCTTAAAAAAACCCAGGCAGTAGTTTTCTCTAAAAAGGTTAACATTACAGAACTGGAAATAGTCATGGCCGGACACGCAATCCCACTGGCTTCATCTATTAATTTGCTGGGCGTCAATCTGGGAGGAAATATGTCTTGGCATAACAACGTTGTGGCAATCGCCAAGATAGCTTCTCAGAAGCTTGGGGTACTCTTCCGAACCAGAAAGTTGTACACACCTCAACAACTTTTGACACTATACAAAGCCCAGATTCGATCATCACTAGAGTACTGCTCTCATGTCTGGAGCTCTGCACCCAAGCATATTCTTCGGCTGCTGGATTCCATCGAGGGGAGGGCTATTCGTCTGATTGGAGACCACGAGCTGACGAAGAACCTCGACAGCCCAGAATATCGAAGACAGGTTGGGGATTTGACTCTCTTTTACAGATATTTTCATGGAAGGTGCTCGGTTGACCTTGCCCTCTTAATTCCGCCCAGAGCGACGAATAGCAGAAATACACAACGAACCACTGCTGCCCATCCATATGTGGTTAAGCTTAGTACTCCTCGAACTTTATTATTTAAGAATTCTTTCTTCTGGAGGACTACATCCTTGTGGAACGACCTTCCGGAGGTCATTTATCCCAACGAATATAACCTCCAACGATTCAAAACCAACGTGAATCGCTTTTTGCGCACATGCACCACTCCCAGAGTGCCCTAAAGGATTTTTCCTATAGTGTTTGTGTTTGATCATTAAAAGAAAAAAACATTGACATATTCAAAATGATGGTCCTGTCCTTATGGCGGTCAAAATGCTTATTATTAGAGATGCCGCCGGAATCGGATCTAGATCGGCTTTCTTTTTTAAATTTATATAGGATCCGTTGCTTGCAGAGAGTATATTTCTTTTTTTGTTATATATACAGTAGTTCAACGAGAATCGCTTCCATATACAGGGTGTTTCATTAAGGCGGATCACCGGCCATATCTAGGTAAATACTGAGCATAGAATTTTAGAAAAAAAATCATTATTAGGCTATGAAAAATGTATGGAAATTATTTTTAAGTTACACATTTCACCACAAGGGGAAATAATTAAAAAGTAAATATTAGAATTCTAAATTTATCCGTTTAATTAATTAATTTAAAAAAAATTAAGATATACTAGAATAATTTTTAACATTTTAATTGTTATTTTAAATAGAATGATTCCACATAAAAATCCAAGTAATGGTATAATCAGAAGCATTCTCATATATTCGAAACAGTGTTGGAAATCTTTCTTTATATCGCTTTACGTAAATGGGATGGACAGGTAATTTAGATTTTTTTTTAACATATACCGCTTTGTTATATTTGAGTCTAAAACAATATCTTCTTCATCGGAAGAAGATGATAACGCACAGACCATGTTTATATGTCGACGTCGAGAGACAAACTAATCTGACAGGCAAGGCAATGGACGAATTTCAGTGCTCCGATATAGCCACTATTGTGCGAAGCAAAAGCGAGGTTGTGTAGTGCGATGGTACCATGCCATGGACGAGGCTAGGTGCAGTGCGAAGAGCAATGCGCCATTGTCGACATACACTAATGACCGGATGCTATTTTGAAGGCAATAACCGTAGTATCTACTTTACCGGCTTTGATGTAGCGTCGACTTCAAATTAATTAAGAAATCAAAGTTTTCAGCTCAAGGATGACGACACAGGATAATTTATGGTTGATATTTGACTGTTACCTTAAGTTAGGCCTTATATAGGGTAGCCTTAACGTTATGATAAACCTTAAAAAAACTATATTTTAAATTAATTTGATGGTCAATTGACATGTTTACTCTAAGATTACCTCGTTCCTAAAGGTATATTCCTTTAGATGAGAGTAAAAAAGAGCTTTAATATACTGTCGAACTTGTGTTAAGGATGACGTATGTCATTTTTACTTTAAGGTGTACCTAATGCTACTTAGGATTCCTTTTTTCCACCGAATCTAATACTCTAAGCTTTTCCATAGAAGGAGTTATGAGTCATAACTTATGACTCTTGTGACACTTTAGATTAGTTAATTTAAAATTTTTTTTTAGATATAGAAATTTAAATATCTTCATCGAGAATCGAACCTGGATCTGGATTTCTTAGTTTCCAGGAAAATGCGTGACCAAATTCTAAACTAATTTTGACAGTCGATAAAAAGTTATGAACTTCTGAACATCATGCCAAATTAGGTCATCAAAACTTACACAAAATATCAAACTGCGGCATCCACTTGCTGATCATGACATTGTCCGGCTTGCCTGACATAGTGTCGTTCTCCCACTTCCATAGCACTCTCTGAGAAAGTCTGGAAAACACCCTCGCGAATGCTCTTCGCTGTTTCTCTGGAAATGTGTCGCCTTTGATCATGGATCCAAGACTAAAGTAGATTACTCCGGAATCTGAATTATTTATCCAACTTTCCATGGCCTGAAACAGATAATGGAGTTTTTTTAAATTTATCGATATAGAACTATAATAGTGCAGAGTCTGTTACTTATTTAAATCACTTCAATGTAAAATACAGGGTGTTATGTAAATGACGTATTATATTTAATTGGGTAACTGCTTGGGTGTCCTAGAGAAGCTCTACATTTATTTTTTTTAAATCGACCGTTTTAAAAGTGGGGTAACAAGCACTCTTACTCACAGGTCAGTCTGGTACTATACAACATTTCATCCAAACCCAATGGCAATGTAGCCAAACTTACTGTAGAACGGAAATTGCATAGACATTATAAAAATTAATTATTTATCTACCTGCTTGTATTTATCTTTATACCTAAAGAGTGTGGCAAACACTCAGTTTTTTTTTTCATGGGAACACTCCTGGAAACACTTTATGCTCGAAACATCTTAGATCTTGATAGCAACACAGAATACAATAATAGTGAAACAGAAACGATAGTTAGTTTTTTTGAAAATACACTTCAAATCAGATTATTAGATTTTATAAAACGCGACGCGACGAAATTTGACTTGTTCGTCAGCGACATCCCATATTTTCTGTCAAACGGCAGCTGTTGCGTCCAGAAGAAACCTTAAACTGAACAATTTAGTTTCATTGCTCAACAATATTCATAGTTTATTTATGGACTAGCAAGATACACGAGTAAACCGAAAAATTATTACAAACACGAGTACCACCTGCAAAACCTAGAGGATTGCAGCGTGTGTATTGGGTTATGAATAAAATCAAGCGTATTCCGACGCTGTCTGTGTTAAGCTCGCAAGCGTACATCGACATATACGAACTACCTCGGCTCAGCCGTAGTGAGCCGAGTATGTACCATTTCGTCATTTTGAGTTTTGAACGCAGGGTTGTTCCATTTTGTACCGAATTCGGTACACTTTACAAGGTATTGGCTGCATTCGACAGAATCCATCAATTTATAAGCCGGTGACGTCACGATGCGCTTTGATTTGTAGTTCTGCTGAATGAATTTTGTTGTCAGATTTTTGTTTGGTTAGGTTCCATCTAATTTTACATTTTATTCGGTGTGAAATTGATAATTTTATTTTTAATGCTCCTCTTCAGTAACAGAGATCGTGTATAATATGTTTTCATAATTTTAATTCACTTCTTTCGTAATTTTTTATAAATTTTACTCCTCAACCTGACAAACAAAACTGACATAAATCGCTAAATCACAAATCGCTTTTTAATTCGATGAAAAAAATGGCATCCGATTTCCCATCGATTTGTGAAATCCAAGGATTTGTTTTGTTATGTAGGGCTGTTAAAAGTATCGACTTTTTTTTACGTTCACTTTCTTTGCGAAAATGTAACGACCTTTTTTTCTTAGAACTCTAAGTTTTTTTAAGTTGGTGTCCAGTGAAGTGGCGTCCTTTTTTTAGGTGCCGCGCTGGTACATTTCTATAAAATTCGGTACAATTTTACCGATCCAGCCGGGACAAAAATTTAAAGCTTGGAACAACGCAGTTTGAAGTCATTTGAATGTTTCCTTTAGTTCGATCGTCGTGTGTGTCATTTTTAAATTGAAGAAATTGTATTTAAAATGTGTTTAAATAAATAAATCTAAGCGAGAAAAAAGAGACCAAAATTAATTAAAACAATGTTCCCGTGTATTCTTTCCATATGAACAGCTGCTATTTGTGAGGTGATGTGAGAGGTTTTTTCCACTTCGATTCTGTGTGGTTTGTGTTAAATTATGAAACTAATAATTGTTTTTAAATAAGTAAAGGTAAGAAGAATATTAACATTTAGAATGGTACGACATAAAGACATCGTGCAATACTGGTTATTCACTAGACAAATATTGGACATTTTGTAAATGGGAAATAGCTTGTCACCTATTAGATACAGACATTGTGATATTTTGCAGTTGTGTGGGCATTGCGAAACTATTTAACTTACGACAAAAAACAATTTTGCCCTTTTTGTGACATATGACATTTTGCACGAACGCCGACGATGTGTCTTAAATAACGTTGCATTTTTTTAAAAGAGTTTGAAGATAATAATTTAAAAGGTCAATGACGTTTGATCTATTTACTTTCCTGTCCTTGTGACGAATTTTAAATTTTTTGTGATATTACCATTATTTGTTTTGCAAAACATCTTTCATTTGTTCAAAATGAAGAATGAAAAATTGTTAAAAGTATAATTTTTTTTCTCAAGAGTTTGCTGTGTAGATATGACAACACGGGCCGAAATACGTTGATGTCTTTTTACACTACAGACCTTCTATTTTATTGATTCCGACCGTCGTCAGTAGCGGCCATGTAAATTTTTAGATTTCATATAAAGCGTATAATTTCGCTTAATAATTCAAAGCGCCATTTATGGATATTTTTCTTCAATGTATTTTCATCTCAGGATTTGCCGGTTTAAATATAATACGTTATTTCCATAACACCATGTATATCGACCTTTATATTGTATGGCGAATATGGAATAATACGTATCTTATTAAAATAGTATAAAAGGTTTCGACATGAGTATGTGTAATTAGTACATTCGTATGTAAATCAATTATTTAAATGCAATCGAACCAGTCACTGGTCAATTTAAAAAAAATATCGAATATTTTCAATCAATCGTTCGATTAACCAGTCTTAAATATTTATCGGTCTGTTCACCGCTTCCGTTTAGCGAATGATGTATCATGCCGAACGATTGATTTCGAATTCCGCAAAAAGTTCATTATTTTATTTCATGATACATATTCTAGTTGAGGGTTCACAAGATATAATATAGGTATATAAGTATATATAAGTTCATGGTTTTGTTTCAAATAGCATGGTTGTCTAGCTGTATTGAGGACTGCTCTCTGCAAGTGGCGATTAACGGATTTCTCTCAGACACCTTCACCATCAATGCCGGTGTTCCTCAAGGGTCCATATTGTCTCTCACTCTCATTTTACTCTCCATTAACGACCTTCTAGTGAAAACTACTAAAAATCCGATATTTAGCTTTGCTGACGATTGCACACTTATGTCATCTTTCTCTTTGAATGCACATCTTCGCAGGCAGCATGAAGTATCACGCCTCAACAATGATTTGGAAGAAATTTTGACTTGGGGTGACAGTAACCAAGTCGAATTTAACGCTAAAAAAACCCAGGCAGCAGTTTCCGCTAAAAAGGTTAACATTATAGGACCGGATATAGTCATGGCAGGACACGCAATCCCACTGGCTTCATCTATTAATTTGCTGGGCGTCAATCTGGGAGGAAATATGTCTTGGCATAACCACGTTGTAGCAGTCGCCTAGATAGCTTCTCAGAAAGTTGGTGCACTCTTCCGAACCAAAAAGTTATACACACCTCAACAACTCTTCATACTATACAAAGCCCAGATTCGACCATCACTCCTGATCTCATGTCTGGAGCTCTGCACCCAAACATACTCTTCGGCTACTGGATTCCATCGAAAAGAGGGCCATTCGTCTGATCGGAGACCACGAGCTGACCAAGAACCTCGACAGCCTAGAGCATCGAAGACAGGTTGGCGATTTGACTCTCTTTTACAGATACTTTCATGGAAAGTGCTCGGCTGACCTTGTCCTCTTAATTCCGCCCAAAGCGGCGATTAGCAGAAATACACGACGAACCATTGCCGCCCATCCATGTGTGGTTAAGCTTAGTACCTACTCTTCGAACATCATTATTTAAGAATTCTTTCATCTTTGTGGAACGATCTTCCCGAGCTCACTTTTCACAACGAATATGACCTCCAACGATTTAAAACCAACGTGAATCGCTTTATTCGCACACGCACCACTTCCAGAGTACCCTAAAGGATTTTTCCTATAGTGCTTGTGTTTGGTCATAAAAAAAAATAGATATAACTCCGATACAGATTTTAGACTACTCAAAATAAAAATATTTATTCATTAAAACAAAAATATAAGTATTTTAAATATCACTGTTGAGAAACGATTTTATGCGAATGGAATTATTTTTATAGAAACATATCCACGTTTTCAAATTTAGCAAAAAATTCAAGAAGGAACAAAGTACATGTGAGTATTACCTTTTTGTGTGTAAAGGCCACAAATTTTCAAAAATTTCAAAGTTTCCAATTCTTTTGAATAATTATAAAACAATAACAATAAGTGCAGTAATTGTGGAAAAATATAATATACAATAACTTGACAGTTACATAGTAAACAAAATTACCTCTGGTAACTTCTTTGGCTTCCTATTGGATACATGCAATCCTCCCACTTCGACAATACTGGGTGTTAAGGGTCTGACTCCATGTAATGTATAATGAGTATTAATTAAAACAAGGCTAGCGTTGTAAGGATCTGCGGGCTCATGGCCAATATATTTTTTAGAAAATTCATTGCCAGGGTTTTCCATACCATATTTGTACCTAAAATGTAGCAACTAATTCAGCTAGAGTTGATATTGGGAACAGGCATGTTGTGACTGGCAAAAAATTCGCTGGACTGATGCATATGGTACGCCCAAATATTTTTCTCAACTTCGGATGGAATTCTGTGGATACGCATAGAAGTATCCCAGGATATTTATAATACTGTCTTAACCTTCGACTTCCCAAGTCAGAAAAATTACGTAGATTCCCACGTGGGGTATATTTGTACCCCATGATGAAAATGATACTTCTAATAATTAAACATGTGTTTAATTATACTAAAAGGTAATAATAGGTAAATTAACCTTAGAACAAAGTATAGTTAACAATTTTTTTATAAATTCAAATAAGGTTTAAAAAAAAATGTCTTAATCTTCTTTGCATCGAAAACACTTGACTTCCTTTACAAAGTGTTCTGCACATACGAAGTTTTGACACTCTTTGCAAAATTGCCTAGATTTGCGGTCTTTATTTCGTGGACATAGATAACAACGTCCACTTGCAAGTCTTTCTCTTGGTGTTTCAACTGGGGCCGATGCCAAGTCTGGAACAACATCCCGCATAAACTGCTTTAGTGTGTTTCTCAATCGTCCTTGTGCATTATATCTCCGTATAATATTTTGTTTTATAAGAGCTTCTCCTAACTGAAGTAAAAAATACCGTCGGCCATCCTTAGTTTCAGAATTTTTTGGATATTTGATGCCCCATAAAATGTAAGCGTTTAGGGACGCAATATCTAATAATTGCATATTCTGCGAGCAGAGTATTGCTTTACCATTTTATCTGTAGTGTCTACAGCACCCTTTGTATGGTTATAATGAAGTATAATGTAAACTGTTGGTCTATTTTTAGCAGTGCCGCGCGCCCGTTTAGATTTCCAACGTGCAAATGTCCGAACGGGTCATTACTTAATATAGTAGCCGCGGATTCCCACGTGGGGTACAAATGCACCCCACGCTATTCAAAATGTATTATTTTTAAGAAATTTTAAAAAAAATCTTGTTTGACGGGCCGTAATTATTTACAAAGCCCTTACTGACACAAAATAAAATTAGTCACAAAAAATATGCACCTTTGGGGAAAATATGCAAAAAAAAACGTTTCTGGGGTACATTTGTACCCCACCCGGGAAGACGAAGGTTAATCTGATCTAACTAATTTTGATAAAGTGAAAGATGCCGTTAATTTGAGTCCTAATACAGGGTGTTATGGAAATGACTTATTATATTTAAATGGGTGACTCCTTGGGTGTCCTAGGGAAAGTCTACATACTTTCTTTTTTTTAATCGAGTAAAAGGAGGGTAAAACCCCTTTTAACCCACATACTGTCGCGCCGTTCCATCTTGATTCACTTAGCAACAATGTGGGTCAATAAAGTATACAAACAGTGATGACAGATCACACTGCATGGCTCGCCCTTCCTTGGATACCTACCGCGCGCCACTATTGTTGCTTCAGTATGTTTCGAGACTACGACCCTGTCGAGGGTCCATGTGCTTAACGTATACGAATTTTAAACGTTTTGTTTGATGTAGCATTACCCGATTTTTTTTTGTTGTGAAATAATTCATAATAATAAATGTTGTGATGTGATTTCAAATTTGTGTGATATTATCTATTGTTGGTTCTGTTCCAAAACATACTTTTTGTGTATTATCTTTTTTATGGAATTTAATTATAAAACGGATTATTTTAAAATAAGATCGAAGGTAAGAAAGTATGTACCTTAAAGGTGTAGTTCTTTTTTTCTAAGAAGTTTGAAAAAGAAGTGATATCGCGCGCCAAATACGTCTTGATGTCAAGAACTGAACACGTGCGATTACAATTCTATGTTGCAATATGACAACACTGCCTATAATGCTCGTTTGAGATTCGAGACTGCCTCAATAAACTATTGATTGTGAACGTCCTCAGTAGCGGCCACGTAAGTGTTGAGATTTCATTTAAAGTGTATATTTTGCTTAATAATTCAAAGCGTCATTTATGGTTTTCCTTCAATTAATTTTCATCTCAGGATTTGCCGGTCTAAATATAATAAGTCATTTCTATCTATAACACCCTGTATATAGGGTTGATCAAATGTTCCGGAATGGCTTAATTACAGGATAACGAAAAGTGATGTCAAATTATGATTTTCGACAATCATTAGGGCTAAAATTTTACTATTTCACTGTCCAGTCCATATGTCAGTAGCGTCATCAGGGGGTCAAGGGGGGGTCGTTTTATTTTTCATTTCATTCTCAATTGCCAATATATTTAAAACATTTTTTCTATAGCATACCATATGTCTAAATTCAAATGTTTCGGTAAATATTGACAAATAAATGAAGAAAACAATACATCTTATTTTAAAAAATAAGTAAGGGTTTTTACATAATCGAAAATTTTAAATAAAATGAACTTTTGATGAACATGTAAAATTTTGCTCTTTGACGGCTAATTCTTATTTATATTTATATCAAAATAGAACTATACCAAATTTAATTATTGATTCCACCATCAATACAGGGTGTTATGGAAATGACGTATTATATTTAAACCGGCAATTCCTGAGATGAAAACAAATTGAAGAAAAATATCCAAAATTGGCGCTTTAATTTAATATGCCCTGTACATGACCTTATGTCAAACCAAAAATTACCACGTGGTGCCCCTGCCAGGAAGGTAAACAAAAGAACATATGGCGAAAAACGTTAGTGAATCTTAAACAGTGTTGTCATATCTTCAGGGTAAATTCTTTAGAAAATCAACAAACGTTTGACAGATTTCAGATTGTTTATTTTTCAGGGTACATTATTATAAACTTTTACGTTCAGCTCAGTTCACTGGGAAACAATCCCTGATTTATAAACTCAAACTGACTCGAACAAACCACCGCGGAGTTTATAATGGTCAGGAATGTTCTCACTTGTTCAATTCGAAGAACGACACCCGTCGGATCTGAACAACTAAAATGCCACTTTACCCTTTAGAAGAAAAAGATGCAATTTTATTTACCTTTTCGGCCTTATTTAAAACCAACTTAATTTATAAAAAACACCAGTTAACCGAACCAAAACCGTCACAAAACACCAAAACAAAGTCATATAAATTCACATCGCCCATCTCGTGAACACATCTAAGTACCATACAATTTGAATTAGTATTTTAAACTGCTATCGTGTAGACAAAAATACGCCCTTATTATATAAGATTTTATCAGCTGGTAGTCTGGGAAATAATATAATTCTTTCATACAATGGTATTCGACATCTAAAAATGTTGAAACTAACCTTTGAACCTTTTCCTATCTTGACGTGTCTGTTGTCTATCTAAAAATACAGCGTTGCCACTTTCGATGTTTTATAAGCGACTATCATAAATTGCCTAATTTCCTTCTATAATATTACATTCCTGAATAATTATAGTCTCGGAAATGGCAACCGCGCTGGCTGTAGTAGAGGAGAGTTCTCGGAAAGAAAGTGCAAGGTGGACTAGACCATTTATTTCATAAGGTAGTTCCTCTCAATTGTTTCATTTTATCTTTAGTAAAGGGTTAATGGCCCATAGAAATTAGCGTTTTTATTATTTCTATTGCGAAAAGATTAAATGCTCTTGTTTAATGTGTTCGGTATTGTTATTTTAAAGTGTAATTATGCGTTAGTGTTTAGTGCTTTCATGTAATCTGATAATAGATGCATATCTTCAAGAAAACTAATTTGAAACTCGTGGGTGTCTGTGTGTTTCTTTAAGTGATTTAGTGCAATTTGTTCTGTTTCACTGTGTTTTTTTCTTTCGGCTTTATACCGGTTATATTCCGAGATTGGTAATAAGAGGCCGAATGAGGTTTAGTGATAAGCTTATTATGCACTCCCACACTATCATCAGGACACGTGATGAGCATAAAGTTTTTCCCATACTTTCTAAGTAAGCTAAATATTTATTTTTATAAGAAACTAAAGTTTTATACTTTTAAACAGTTTGGCAACATTGTGCCTGAACATCTGTTGATTACCCAGCTAGGCAATATAATTTGTTCATATATGAATGTGCCGAGGAGTTGTGTGTGGGTTTAGGGGTGAATTACCCCACTTTTTAAAAGTTCGATTTAAAAAAAATATATGTAGCGCTTCTCTAGGACACCCCAGGAGTCACCAATTTAAATATAATGTCATTTCCATAACACCCTGTATAACGATCAAACATTTGGAAATTACATTTGGTTTCAGCTTGATGGAGCGCCACCGAATTTTAATAATCATATCAGACACTATTTCGATTTAACGATTCCTGGAAGATGGATAGGAAGACGTGCGGGCATTGAATGGCCTTCTTGACCACCAGATCTAACATCTTTAGATTTCTTCTTTTGTGATCATTTAAAAACTGTCGTATATCGTCCGAAAACTTTTTCGAGGATATTGAGAACAACTTTACATGCCGTTCAATTTATTCATCATCAACATTCGCAAAATGTGTTTTTCCATTTTTTAAGAGAGGCTTGGGCACTCTCAGGTCGCTGAATGACGACAATTTGAACATTTACTTAAATCATTTTTATTTTAAATTATCGCTTATGTAAAAATTGATACTTATTTATTTAAATAAAATGTATTGGGTTCTTCTCTTTTTTAATCAATATTTCCGAAAGAATTGAATTTAGACATATGGTATATATATAATATATTGAGAATTTAGAATAATTAAGAATATACAGAGTATTTAATTTAAAAAAATTAAATGTAACGTCACCACTTGACGTATGGAATACACAGTCAAATAGTAAAGTTTTAGTCCTATCGATCGTCGAAAACCCGGATCCGATATCTCTTTTCGTTCGCCTGTAATTAAGCCGTTTCTGAACATATGCCTAACTCTGTTGTGTTTTGTGTTCGTACAAACGTCCTCTTGTTCATTTGCCTTCAGGTCTTAATGTATAAATAATGACTGTTCACTGGGGCCCCTAAATGGCACATCCTTTTCATCCTGATTCTGAACTTACCATAAATTGTCAAAAATTTGCAGCAAAGTGTTTTCTACCCTAGCAAAAAATGACATTGGAGTTTTATAGCCCATAAAAATTACTTGGTTATACGCTGGGTTTTGTGGAGCGCCAAACCATTCTGGATGCCATGGAAATAGAGGAGAAGAACATAACCCTGAAAAATAAAGATTTGGGTAAAAATAAGTATAATAGTACTGTGTCACACAAAAAGTCCACATTATATGGGTAATTTTTATCCTAAATGGTAAGCCCCCGACAAACTTCTTGGCAGAACACTTTTAAATGGTGATATCAAAGAAAAAGTTCCTCAAATGTGGGCCACCCTAATATGAAGCCATAGTATTTAAATATTCTGACAGCATAAACAATTTGACGCATAACCGTGTGGCGATCATTTAAAAAGAATGTAACTGCTTTTATTTTTCATTTATCAATTATTTACTTATAATACCTTAGAAACGGTTGCTATACATATCATCATAATACCATATTGGTTCAGACTATCTCAAAGAATAAACATAAATATACCTACTATATTGAGTAATGGGCATGATTTAAATTTTGAAATTGAAATATGCACCAATAAATAATTAGTGTAGATTAACGTAGTTTTTTGATGTACAAAAATATTCAGACAGACAGAAGACATGATTTACCATGGATAATTTCGAGAAACATTTAATTATACATTGTTTTAAGCATTAATCAAAATAGCAGCATAATGTAACTAATATATAACAATATTAGTATCTACAACTTATTTTAAATTTTTTTTTATTGGCTTATAAATTTAATTTTTGCTTAATTTTCTAATTTTATGCTTTTTTGATAAATTTTGTGATTTCTTAGCATTACTAGTTAGCTTTTTTTCATACTACTTAAATCTATGGCTACATAAGAAAACACCTCAAAATATTATTCCATCTAAGAAATAAAAAGTCTATGCTTGTCAGGTGGTTTAATATCAAATAAAAATATGGAAAATAATTATTTCCAGACCACCCGATGATCCTTATACAATAAGGGTGTATTTTTGTCTACACAGTAGCACTTTAAAATACTATTTCAGATTGAATGGGTACTACCAAGAAAAGGAAGCCCTCTCCATTGACAGGATGCAACGACCTGTAGACTGGTTTCGAATTCAAATCCTGTCAATGGAGAGGGCTTCCTTTTCTTGGTAGTACCCATTCAATCTGAAATAGTATTTTAAAGTGCTACTGTGTAGACAAAAATACGCCCTTATTGTATAATAAGGATCATCGGGTGGTCTGGAAATAATAATTTTCCATATTGGTATTTGACCAAAAGATTATGATTTTCCAAAAAACTGGCTTGAAGGTTTAGAGTAGTTTTGTATGTACAAGTACTTGAACTTGTACTTGATATTATATATCGTTTGAAAACAAATTTAACCTCCTGAACTTCTTATATCTATTTAATTACATAAACCTATGACCATCAATATTCATAGCGATAAATAAATGCTTTTTTTTTGTGATAGTAAGGTATTATTGCGTGCTGAATTATTTTATGTACGAGTAGTAAGTAGTATAGCAATGATAAAAATATAGGAATGCAAATTATGTAACTAAAATTAAACAGTTATTTTATATTCATACAGGGTTCATACAGGGTTCTATAGAACTATTTCATGCAAGGTCGTGGTCAATATAAATGATCATTATTTGTGTTAAAGGGGACGCTTCTACAAATGATAAATTTTATAACCGAATGGCCCATATAAATAAGATTCGAAACTTTAATATGGTGATTACAGTTACATTACTAAAAATAATATGCAGGGGTTCCATTGAAACACAATAGCTATTGCCGGTTTTTAGTAGTAACGGAAATAAACATAGTTTAACCTCCTCTGTATAATATCGATTTGATCTTTCTATGGAGATAGAATACTTTTAGTTTTCTCAATAAGAATAATGTCCTTGTTCAATTTAAAGTGTATTTTCTAGTAATTTAGGAGTTATTGAACAATTGAACAACATCTTTCTCTTTGAATGCACAAACATTGGCTGCTAATGCACATCTTCGCAGCCAGCATGAAGTTCAGCAAAGACCTGGAAGAAATTTTAGCTTGGGGTGAGAGTATCTAAGTCGAGTTTAACACTAAGAAAATCCAGGCAGCAGCCTTCTCTAAAAAGGTTAATATCACCGGACCGGATATAGTCATATCAGGACACGCAATTCCACTGGCTTCATCTATTAATTTGCTGAGCGTCAATCTGGGAGGAAATATGTCTTGGCATAACCACGTTGTAGCAATCGCCAAGATAGCTTCTCAGAAACTTGGTGTGTACTGTTCCGGACCAAAAAGTTGTACACACCTCAACAACTTCTGATACTATACAAACAAGCCACTAATAACCTACCAAACAGCGAATCGAATCACCACAAATTAAAAACTCCTTTACAAAAATTATTGTTAGGTAATGAAAGTTTATAAGCACTAATATACCGACAACAATGTGGATGAACCACTTTTTATTCTGTAATTTGAAAAAGCATCCGGAACCAAAGATGGCCACGAATAACAACAAACAAATAATGTCTGGCCGGCTCTGACGCGATCCATAAAATTTCCACGCTACTGCGCAAACTCAATAGGCCCGTGTGATCTCCCATGGCGGGGACACTTCTTGTATTTTGGAACGTTCGTATTGGTAATATACTGTTTATTTATATGTTGTATCAAGTGAAAGGCATGATTTAATTTATCGCCTGGATTTATAATTGCAGTATTATTTCCTATCGAGCGAAAAACTGCTCGAATATACGTCGGCGTCAAGCGAAGCTCGGGTATCGAGCGGTTTTTTTAATAATAAGCGAGCTATGTCGGTTATTTCAATAGTCGAGTACTCAGTCGGTTTTTCGCTCGAGAGCCGCAATATGGCTTGGAAATAAATTATTTCGGCTGCACCTCATAGTATCGCTTGACGGGATTATTACTTACCGATGTAGGGTGCCTTTATCTTGGTAATAATTCCATAATAACAATTTGTATTAAAAAACTCTGTTAAAATTACATCAAACTGGTGATCCTCTTTGAGGAAGTTCTGTACATTCTGATGCTTAAGATCTTGTGGACAGTTGGTTTGTGCGAAGTCAGCAATCAATTTTGGCTGCATATAATAATCCAATCTCGATAGTTTAGTATGCGCAAGATCCATTACATTTGTCATTGGATCTTCATCCCGCAATGAAATATGCTACAAATTAACGAAATATCCCTATCAGTGTAACCAGAGCTAGGTACTAGATTTAGTTCTTTTTCGCGACATTTAGTACTTTAGTACCGTCGGGCTCAAATGTAATACTTTTTTAAAATCATGAGATGATATGGGTTACGTCAAAAAACTTAATAAATAGACAGAATTGTTTTCATACAGTCAGAATCATACAAAGTTTTAAACAGTAATCAATGATGCCAAGTCTGTACTGAGAGTAATAAATCTATCGCCTGAGTTCGAAACCGAAAATTATAATATTAATTATAATGAATGCATTTCTCATGTGTACCTATTCATTAAAAATATTGGACTAAATATGTGTGTCTTTTTCTACTCGTAAAGTTATTTATATATATCCCAAAAACATCAAATTGAAATGTTTTAAGGAAATCACAGTTGCAACGCTGTATGCTCATTTTTACTTGCTAGTGTAAAAATAACCCTGAAGTTTACTAATTTTATTCATTTTCTCCGGCGGTGTTGTTACCGGTTGATCGCTGCTGCTTTTGTGATTGTTTGTGATCTATTGTATTTTATCTTGATTAATTTTTAGTGTTTTTTCGAACTAAAACTATTTAGAGCTATTTATTCGCCATCTACAATGGTTCGTCAGTGCGCGGTGTGTAATGATTGATTAATATTTCGTCGATAAGTGAGAATAATGAGGTTGTTGTTTTTTTTAAAGTAAAGCAGTGGTGTAGATAATTCTATATTTTAAGTAAATATTGGAAAAATATGAATTGTTGCTTTATAATATCTGAATTTCTCTAAAAAATACCTACAACGATTACCTATTTATGACTAATGTTAGACCGAAATTATCTAAACGTGTACCTTATTACAGCATTGCCATTTTTTAAAGTCATCTTCTTATTTGAAACTGTACAACTGTGAATGATTGTAAATAAATGATTTTTTAGGAATAGAATGTTTTGTCTCCCCTGTTATATTATATGTTTATGGCTACGTCGTATGAATAATTAATCATCAGCTTTCGCATGGGTTAGATATTGTCTTATATATTGTTGTCAGTTAGACAAAACTTCAAATTTAACAAATCTAATACTTTTTAGTACTTTTTTAGGTACGCTCTAATGCTAATAAAAAAAATTTCTAGCAACACTGATCCCTATATCGTCAGTGTAAATCGCAAAGTTCGTAACTCCATTTAAGAAAATTTTACAGTACAGCTAAAAGAAATTTTTAAATGATAAAAACTAAAGTTGATTGGAAGGAAATTTGATTTTATTACTATAAGGGCCGGTTGTATAAAACAATTCTGAACTTAGGTTCAATGGAACGCCGATCAACCTATGAACTACGTTCATTCAATATTACGTTGTTCAATATAAATTGAATCTTAGTTCAGCTGAACTAAGATCAATTTATGTTGGCATGACTATTATTTAGTTACTTTTATTTTATTTTAGATTTTTGACATAAAATATAACCTTTTATTTGATATGGCGTTTGGCGGGCTTGCATTCCAAGCTTTTCTATTCGGTGTACTGATAAAATATTGTTAAAAATAAGAACTTAAATATTTAAAATTGTATTTGCAGACTGGCGATACATTTCTAAAGCGAATAGAGCTTATTGATTCCATTAAAAAAATATATATATTATTAGATACGTACGTTAAAATAAATAAAAACAAACAGCTGTGTTTTTTGTTAAGCGTAATCTTTGGAAATATTCATTGTCTGTTCATTTAGCAAATTGATCAGGATTTTTCCGGTATATCCGTGTTCACAGCATTGACTGCAGTATCCACAAAATCCAAAAATCTTCATCATCAGTTATAATTTCATTAAACTCCTACATTTTTATAAACAATAAGATAACGATAATTTACTGTATTGTATAATATGACACTGACCTGACACAAGAAATATATTTGAAGTTAGAAAGTGCTTGGATCGACAGTTCAACTTCTGAACCGCCAAAAGTGGACGTTCACGTGAACTCCTGATTTGAACTGAGATCAGTGTAAAATATTGTTTGTACAACAACTTTTTTACTTTGAACTGAGTTCAAGAGTGAACTACAGTTCAAAGTGTTTATACAACTTAGTCAACTTTTTTTTTTTTTTGAGAACTTGCGATGAGAATCTGCAGACAGACACCCAGAAAAGAACATCCTCGTTGGTTAACGAGGGTAGGCGGACCGACTAAACTCACCGCGGGAGTGAGCCAATTAGCCTTTGCCTTTGACTCATATTCACTCGATAGTGTTGTCTGCAATCGTGTATCTTTGTCTCTGTATCTAGCTTTTAAGCTATGCGCTTTGTTTGGTGTCAGCTCCTGTAATTTTTCCATTCGAACTTAATCGAATGAACAAACTTTCAGGAGCTCCGAACGTATAGGGTAGGCGTAGTGGGTAGGCGTAGGCTGTCATTTTTGGGGTTGTGGTTGAATTTGGTTCAGCAATCAAGGCCCTATATTTTTGTTTTTGAGACCCTTATTCTTGGATCAGTCTTTAGATAGTTTATAACATGTATTTGGCTCTGAATGCACGTGTGATGCACATATCAGACTGTTGTTGGCAATGTTAGCCTTGGCGTGGTATTTCGCGATGGTTTTATCGAAGAACTCGGGGATTGTTTCTACTTCGAGATCTCTATGCCTACATACCCTGTAAACGCTCACAAAATTCAAGGCGCCTCTAAAAGTCCCTTTCCAAAAGTTCTTGGAGAACTTGCATTTTATAAGGATGGTATTTATTTGTATGCAGTATTTTAAGAACTGTTGTTTTTCCAATATCCACGTCACTTGCTACCTGCCTAGACACCACATGCTGGTTATCTTTGCTTACTGTTGATTGTGATATTGGCGGACGATTGGGGTATTTTTGATTAAATAACTCACAAGTTTCTTGCTGTGTTCTGACCCTATCACCGTAGCCCATCATCATCAAAACCTCTATGCGCTGTTTCTCAGTGAGCCGCATTTTAATTTAATTTAGTTCTGAAAAAACGAAATGAGTCTTTTGAAAACTAGTAAAACGTTAGGAAAATACACATAAAACTGACAATAACAGTAACTATTGACATTAATTCTTTTGGTTCTTGCATCATAACTCCAAAGCCTACTTGACTTTTCTTGCGCTTCACGCATGCTGACTACAGGTTTTCCTCAGCGTGCATGAATCAATGCAAGTCTTGATTGATTGCGAAATATCTGATTTTCAAATTTTGCATGAGAATAACTCCAAAACGCTTGGGCTAAGGTATAGCACATGCTACATGAAAAATGTTTAGGATTTTCCGAAGAATCCGTACATGCAATAATATACAGTGGGTTCTATTTAAGAAAAAAAAATTTTGTGTGTCACTCTTATTTGCAACACCCTGTATATCTACATTTTATGTCAGAATATGCGCGTTCGAAAAACAAAATCGAAGGGTCCGAGCGATTTTTAAAAAAAATTGTAGTTTGCGAGATAATGAATTTATTCCTTACTTAACGTCCTCACTGTATACAAAAGAAGACAGCCAAAAACAAACAAAAAAATAACTCCATATTTACTTTAAGAAGCATTGATTAGTTGCTTATTTGTATTTTAATAGTATTCTACTCATGCAATAATTTCATCGTAAAAAAGTTCATTGTTTGTTAATACTGCAACGAGATCTCCTGAGTGTCCTGGCCAGTTGTATTTCGTATTTCCCGCATAATAACCTATAATTTTTGCACAGCTGTTAACACCAACAGATATTTTTCTCTAGTTTGAACTACGCAGTATATTTTTAGTTTCGGTTCAGAAACAGTTAAAAAAAATATATAAATTTTGGTTTTAGGTTATGTACATACACCGAAGAAATGTTTAGCGCCTAACAAACGTGACGGTAAAGATTACTTTAGCTACATTTGTTTCGCATTCTGTCGATACATTATCGAAACAATGTTTAGGTTTCGACACATTTTCTATAAATTATAGCTACATGATGTACGAAATATTATAGAAGCCAAAGACAAGAAATTGTGTCTTGAGTCCATTTTGGACCAGAATAATGTATTGCTTTCTAGCGGCCATTTTGTGAAATGAATTTTTATGATATTGTTAAAATGAGTTTTAATGAAATTCCTGCATCTCTTGAAAAGCTAAAAGTTGTTTCATAAGTTCCATTTTCCTAGGTAAGTCGATTTATAAAAGAAATAAATAAGAATTTGAAAATATTTTAATTTTTATTTCTTTGGCAAAGTATGTTTTTTTCTGTAATGTAAATGCAAATAAATCGAAGGCACGTTAAAAATATAAAGCCAAATTACTAAACTGTATGATAAAATTTACAGCGACAATGATTTTTTGGTTCTTATGAGCAATAACTAGGTATATGAAAAAAAATATACTTATAACGAATTCATCATGGCGAAATTATTGTTTTTCCTTTATTTTACAATAGTGAAGGTATCCTAATTATTTGTTCCCTTATTTTGTCCATTTTGACATGTTCACATACAATATCAGCCACACTTGGAAACAATTTGGTTTCGCATGCTTTAACATAGCCCCGCCCATTTATACTGTCATTTAAACAGATAAAGTAACAGTTTCGAAATATTTTCGAACATTTCCGAAACATTTTCGATACAAGTTTCGATTGTGCATCGAAATAACGAGAGTCACAGCTAGTACCAACCACTTGGAAACACGTGCAAATGTGCCATTTAAAATGTATAAGTTTCGAAAATATTTCCATTTTTGTAGCCAACAGTTTCCAATTTTAATCAGGAACAAAAACGATAGTTTTAATTTAATTAATAATGGTGCCTAAAATTTCTTTATAAATTTGTTTATATAGCAGCTTCGGATCCGCTATATTAGATTTTTTCTTCGTTTGCCTTCCCTTCGATTAAGAGAAATATTTTCGAAGACACTATCCCACCATGCACCGTCACCGTGTATGCCGAAATTACTTGACGACTTTAAAAATACGCCTCAAATTTAAAAAAAAAACAGAAAAAACATACTATCATTTCCGCTAATGAAATAAAAGAAAGATAACACAGGCCAACAAAATAAAAAAAAAGATTTTGGTGCCTGAGATGTGAGAACTGATTTTAGATATACTTAATGTGCTGATTCTAAAACTGGCATCAGATATTTTCTATCAGCTCTAGTTTTTGAGATAGAGACTAATTGAATTTAGTTCTAATAAAAGGCAAAAATGAATAAATCTACATCTCTTTAAAATTCAAAATAGAAATTTGGTATTCAAAACTAGGATCTAATTAGCCAAATATACCTGAAATTGTCAGTAAACCAATATTCCTACTTAATCCTATTAATTTTATTACCTATTTTATATTTGGAATTCCCTATGATCCGATCTCCCCATACCTGCTCAACCCCGACTAATTGGTTTTGGAAACATAGTACCTTTTGTCTACCTTTATCCTTCTCGACTTAGTATATTGTGTAGTTTTTGCAAATAAAGTTTGTTTGTTGTGTCATAATTTTGTGTACATTTTCGTCGTTTTATAGTGTTGAAACTAAAACAATGGCATCCTCCAGCAGGCGTAGCTGTGTAAACCATCCAGATGTTTTTTGTTATGTATGTGGCGAATACACTTTGAAAGAAAGTAGAAAAACTATTTCTGAATTTGTGAAAAGGTCTTATCTTGCCTATTTTGGCGTTCATTTAGGAGATCAAGATAAATCCTGGGCTCCACATGTGGTGTGTAAAACATGTGTTGAACATTTACGACAGTGGACAATTGGAAATAGAAAGTGCCTTAAATTTGGTGTACCAATGGTTTAGAGGGAACCACATAACCATTATGATGACTGCTATTTTTGTCTCGTTAATATTAAAGGCATAAATAGGAACAATCGACATAAATGGACATATCCTGATCTAGATTCTGCAAGAAGACCTGTACCGCACTCTAAGGAAATACCCATTCCAACCTTCAGCAGTCTTCCTGAAATCCCGGAAGATGATACAGAAACATCGACGTCTGATGAAGTTCAAAGAATGCAATCAGAAAACGACAGCGAATTTGAAGCAGATTTAACAACTCCTGAGTGTTTTAATCAACAAGAACTGAACGATCTCGTGAGAGACCTATACCTCTCAAAGGAGTGTGCTGAATTACTTGCATCCAGATTAAAAGAAAATAACTTTCTTTATCCATGCACTAATGTTACATTTTATCGTGAGAGAGAAAAGGATCTGCTGCCTTTTTTCACTCAGGAAAATAAGCTGGTATTCTGTAACGATATAAAAGGACTCCTACAAAAAATGGGTTTGCCAGAATACACTTCAGACGATTGGCGCCTTTTCATTGACAGTTCAAACCGTAGTTTAAAATGTGTCCTTTTACATAACGGTAACAAATATGCCTCAATTCCTATTGGACATTCTACTACCATGAAAGAGGAGTATAAAACAATATCACAAGTTTTGAAACAAATTAAATATGAAGAACATCAGTGAGCAATTTGTGTTGATTTGAAAATGGTGAACTTTCTCCTTGGACAGCAAAGTGGATATACAAAATACCCCTGTTTTTTATGTCTTTGGGATAGCAGAGCTAAAGATCAGCACTGGGTTAAGGGAAAATGGCCTTTAAGAGATACTATCGTTCAAGGAAAACAAAACGTAGTTAATGAACCTTTGGTTACGAGAGAAAGAATCTTACTACCACCCTTGCATATCAAGTTTGGGCTTATGAAGCAGTTTGTGAAAGCGTTAGTGGAAATTGTTTTGGGTACTTGTCAAGTAAGTTTTCTAGGATTAGCACGGAAAAACTAAAAGCTGGTATATTTGATGGTCCTCAAATAAGGCAACTTATGAAAGATCCACAGTTCACCACATCAATGAATGAGGCTGAATCTAACGCTTGGGTTTCATTTGTTCAAGTAGTTAAAAATTTTCTTGGAAATCACAAAGCAGACAATTACTTAGAATTAGTGGAAACTATACTTGCAAATTTTCATATTCTCGGTTGTAACATGAGTATAAAAGTTCACTACCTCCATAGCCACTTAGGTCGCTTTCCAGAAAATTTAGGTGACTGTAGTGAAGAACAGCGAGAAAGATTCCATCAGGATATTAAAACTATGGAAGATCGATATCAAGGACGATGGGATAGCCACATGATGGCCGACTTCAGTTGGAGCCTTCAGCGAGACTACACCGGTAAACTCCATGCTAGAAAGTCGTATGAAAGAAAATTTGTAGGTGATAGTGACTAATATGAGTATGAATGTATGTTAAGCTACTTTTCATAATAAATATTTAATTATATATGTTTTTGTTTTGTTACTGACAATAGTCATAGTTGTAACGTAAAATATATAATAGAGGTTAAAAAAAGTAAATAATTCCTATTTTAAAAACTAGATCTGATAGACAAAATCTGATGGCTATTTCGGATTCTCCACCCAAAAATTACCCAGGAACAATTAAAAAATCGCCGGCACCAAAATGTGTGTTGGCCAGTGTAATTGATGCATAAACTTGACAACTTTGAGGGGAGGGAGCAAGCCCCATCTTGCCCCTCCCAAACGACGCCCATGCATCTTCTATTTGGTTACGTCAGCACAGGGGTGCTCGAAATATAAGTAATAAGTAAAAGAAGAGATTTTTACATTTTTCTCGAAAATCGTTAATCCTTAGAGAAAAAGGTGTTGTGTGTGTTGATGATCATATATTAATGCATTTTTTGTAGATCTACAACTTTTGTATATCACTTTTTGGTATATAATTAATTGCTCGCACTTTAGAAAAAATATATACACAGGGTGTCCCATAATATGTGGGTAATCTCCCGGGTTCATATAGGACACTTAAAAATAACAGGAGAAGTTCAAATAAATTTTTCTTCCTACGGCCTCCCCTACGAAGATACGGGCCCATAACGGACATCCCTGGAAATCGTTGTTTTTTAAATAATTTATTAAGTACTAGGTGTAATTTACTAATTTTTTAGTATAATGGCTAGTAGATGAGTCTCATTAATATTCGCCCTTTTAAACACATTTCGCTTATTTAGTTTCCCAGGGACCAACTAGAAGTAACACAAAAATGATTTTTCCTTGTACACCTTGTATGATGAAGGAACGACAATAATATTTTTGGATACGCTAAACCTTAAGCTGAAAAAATGTACTCTTGATCAATGTCGATAAAGTGAACTATTTTCGAAATTTTTTTTGTTCAATATGGTTTTTTGCATTAGTTGTTGTTTTATGTTCATAAAATTCGCTCATTGTTGTTACGGTTTTTTTTCACATGTACCGATTTAAATTAGATTTATGCCAGTGTAAGTTTATAATATTGTCTTGACATTTGCGGTTTTTCTCCTTTGTCTTATTAGTTACTAACTCAGTAATGGAATTTACATATACTGAATATAAATCATATTGAACAAAAATATATTTTTTTTCGAAAACAGTTCATTTTATCGACATTGATAAAGAGTACTTTTTTCAGCTTAAGGTTTAGAGTATCCAAAAATATTATTGTCGTTCCTTCATCATACAAGGTGGACAAAAAAAAGCATTTTTGTGTTAATTCCAGTCCGTTCCTGGCAAACTAAATAAGCCAAATGTATTCAAAAGGGCGAATTTTAAGGAGACTCATCTACTAACCAGTATACTAAAAAATTATTAAATTACACCTAATAAATTATTTAAAAAACAACGATTTCCAGGCACGTACGTTATGGGCCCGTATCTCCGCAGGGGAGGCCGTAGGAATAAAATGTATAGGTACTTCTCCTGTCTGGGGATTGCTGACATATTCTGGGACACCATGTATATTTCCTGTAATTTTATGTTATTTTCGTTCTTCAACGTTCTTGGGCACCCTTTCCCTTTAGCCGATTAATCTGAAATTTTACACAGATTTTTTTTTTCACGGAATGGCGCCAAACGGATGGTAGCGCAAAAAAAAACTGGAAATTTTAGTAACTAAGGGCCACCCACCCTAGCAATACGCACCATGTCGTCTACCCACTATATTTTTCTTAATGGATTTTAACCCAGAAAATTAGAATATTTCGTACAAATTTAACTTACCCTTATATTTTTATATTCGTTTGCAGGAACATGGCTTAGAATTGTGACATTATGTCCTCTGGCACCGAGCTCAATCAAAAAGGAACTGAAAACCTCATAGTGACTTTTACCTGGATGTCCAAATATCACCAAAATATTGTACGAGTCACTGAGGTTAATATTGATAATCACAGTCAGTGCGAATATTAAAAAATTCTTAAAAGTCATGGTTGCAATATCTCGTACACGCAGTGTGTGAATAAATTATGATTAAATAAGTCTATTCAATTTCATTTAATTTTTATTTTCGTATCCGTCATCTATCTCACAGTAGTCGTATGGATAGCATATGGGTGGATCTTTAAAAAATGGACAAATTACATTGTTGAAATTTTTGTTTACCTCGTCTATATAATTTTGTAGGAAGAAGATTTATGGAAACCTTTACATATAAATGCACAGGTTCTCCTATCTCTTAAAACACCAATTTAGATTGATTGATGAGATACTGTAAAAAGAAGGAAGCAATCTCCATTAAGAGGATATCACCAAACTCAACAGTATATGGTAGGTGTACATGGTATAAATAACTAAACAGGTAAGATTCCACGCCGAGGGAGGCGTGGTATGTGACGTCAACAGGTAAGTGATTTTTAAATCTCTTATGGAGATTTATATTGCTGTTAACGTTTTTAACTCTCTTTTGAATGTATTTGAAGGTTTGAAGCATTTAATGATATATGAAATGACAGAATAATATCATGATATTTATGTATTCATGTATTCATGAACATAAAACAAAGATTAAAGCTAAAGTACGACCTAAGTGGTTATAAACAAATTAAACTATTTTTTTTTAAATAGTCGATCTCTCAGTGGAGTGAAATTATCAGTTAAATGTTTTCATTTAATAACGGATATAAAAAGGTCATTAATTTTTGCGAAAGTTTTTTCGTAGGACTTTTTTCGTATCGCCGATAATAGGTGTAAAAGGAAGTAGTTTTAAAATGATTGTATATTCCATACGCTTTATCCAAATTTAATCAACTTGGACTTGTTTTAAAGATAATTTTGTTCTTATTAAATATCCGATATTAGTCTTGACCGCTAATTTATACTGAGTCTTCTAGAGGGTGCTGTTTACCCATAATTCTGTTCATTTAAATTTTCTTAATAATGTTAACATGATACACTAGCAATACGCACCATGTGTCTATCCACTATGGATTTTAACCCAGAAAATTAAAATATATCATATCGTTTCTTAATAATGTTAACATAATACATTATTTTATCAAAAATAGCTACATTTTGGCGCAAATTGTAATTCATAAATTTTATTCCTTCTCGAGTTATTTACAAAACCTACATGTTATGTTATCCACGAAACAAGCTCGATTCCAACGCAATCTAATACTAAGAATTGAAGGAATAACTAAAAACAGGACGGTCAGTATTTCGAGAGACCTAGAGGAAAAATGGAATAAAAAAAGTCAGCACTTTATGAGGTCTAACCTTTGATTCGGAGGCCCACCAAATCTAGCGTGGCCTACCATAGTTAAAATTCGTCCAGTTTGTTCTCGTGTCTAAGAAATAGTAAGAAATTTTTAAGTATTATTCTTCTTGCCCCTAATGATGAGGGCCGGGCGCCAAGTGCCGCGTTATAAAGCTTACACTGCCTGGAATTGTGCAATAAGGAAACGACTCTACTAGATTATAAAACCCAAACAAGTAAATTGGAACCATTTGTTCGGGTTTGTACTACAGATTATTCAATGTTAATTTAAAGCAACCTTTAAATAGGTCAATAGGTTCGTTTATATTGTATTGGAAGTAACAAATATTGATAATTAGGCACGCATATATACAAAACACTGCGATAAATAAATTTAACAACTAATCAATAACTTCTTGTACTAGATACATAAATAGTTGTGAAGATATTTGTGAAGATGCTGGACGAAGCCATAGAAGTCTTGTATTGCTATAAAAATTCAGTCGGGTAGACATGGCATATAGCTCTTCTATATTCTTCGCAAGTAACAGCAATCTCAGGTTAAAAATTGATACTCCAATAACTCTTATACCCATGTTCTGATCTTCGAAGACTTCAAAGACAATTATTGGGTGGCAACCAACGAGATCACATTGACTGTGACTTAAATGCCATTGGCAATAGGTAGGAATTATTATGCCATCGTTAAACTAGCCTAATTGATTTAGGGGAGAGTTGTCCACAGTGAGAAGTTTTTTTGTTACTCTAGATTTTTTCAAAACTGGTTAAAAATTAATTAAAGTAAACAGGTTTATAATGTAATATGAACCTTTATTTTCCTAAAAAGCATAAAGAAAATAAACAGAAACTTAAAAACTTAAATTTTAGAAATATTTATTGTTGACATTGCATATAGTATCACTGTGCCCCATGGTAGTCTACAGTGAGACTTAACGTGGTCCACAGTAAGACAACCCTTTATTGGACATCTAGCTTAATTAACTTCAAACTCGACACATTGATTTTGTCTTTGTCTTCAAACAAAACAGTAGCAACTCTAACATTTGGGTAGACGAATTTGTTTGATCTATCTTTTCTCGCAAATAACTTATATCATATTCAGATTCATGGGAGATATTGCTTTTGATTTTGCCAATGAGATATTTTGTTGATTTTTTCCCAGAATGACGGCATTTCTATCTAGTTCCTCAAATCCATTAAGAGGAGCATCCATGTCTACATCATACTTTGTTTACATTGGCTTTTGCTTTGCGTTTCTTGACGCTCTTTGCTTCCAGTTCCAGTGTCCGTTGGAATGAAACTTTTTCTGTGCTTTCTGTTGTGCACCTGTTTTCTCTGAGCAGCTTTGGGAAATCCTCGAAACTCCTAATGAGTTAAAAATGCTTTTGTTTTAATGACTCTGTGGCTTTACAAGTATCACAGTTGGCTGAATCTTCTTCAAGTAAATCGACGGGAGATGGTGTTTTCATAACACTATCTGAAATCGTCATCATGCTGTTGTTTGCCATTTTTGGTAGAATTTAAAACTGATGATTCAGTAATAGCATTTGAGGATGTAGACGGTTGGGGCTCAGGATTTAAGAACTTGGACGGTTGCGGCTCAGGCCTATCTGTTACGGAGCTAGGTAGGAAATCGTCTGAAATACACTGGTGATACACTCTGGTATGTCATAGATCGTCATTGGAACGCCAGGATGGTGTATATTGTAGTGTGCTTTGAATGAGAAATAAACGCCTACATCTAATGGTTGTAATTTATTAATACAATGAGGCGGAAAGGTCAAATAGTCACTCCGTTATCCTTTGCCAAGTCAATACATTCAATTAAAAGGTGACTTTCCTGATTGTCAAGCAACAGTAATGTTGGATTTTCCAATGAGGAGTTTGCATGTTTTATAAAGTACCGCATACTTCCACAACTAATTCGCTGTCCATCCAGCCCGATGGTGTTGCGAGTCCCAAGCTACCAGGTGGTCCATTGTGAAGCATGTGCGGCCTAAAACGCGTCCTAGGAAAGATAAGAGCTGGTGGAATCGTGTTTCCTAAGGCACTTATAAAACAACAGGCGGTTACCAATGTTCCTCGCTCACCACTAGTAACTTTACTGACTTGCCTGACACCTTTGCAAGCGATTACTTTTTTGGGTTACTGGACGGTGGTTGTTCCCATTTCAGACACGTCTCAGTATGCCCCACCTAGTGTTGTCTCACTGTTCCCCACAAGCATCATGTTTAAAAATCATGTAATATTTTGTAATGAACCCGAAATAAAAATAATATCGCAATGTAAATGAACACACAAATACCTAAACTTTACTTACCACCAATCTTAAAATGCTAATTAAAAGCATGCCAAATAAACACTAATCAAAACGGCTTTTCGAAATATTACTTTTGCGGTCAAAATTTGCATAAACACCGCCCTACAGATAAAAACAAAATAAACTGAAACAAAAACTGGTTGGTGGATCTGGTGTGTAAAAAAAAGCTTGCGCATGGCGCCACGTAAAAGGCGGGGTTTCCAGAGCCTCGAGAATTGTACTGTCTTACTCTGGAACATGTCTCACTGTGGACCACTCTCCCCTACTAACAGGATAACTTTGAACGTGAGTAAATAATTTCTGCCTATAACAGTAAAAGTTATCTGTTAAGTTAATTATCATTTATTTAAAATCATTGTGCGACCCAACACAAAGTTAGTAAATGTAATAAATTTAAAAACAAAAGACTCTGCAACTCTCGTTGTGACGGCAGGATAAATTAATGGTACAGCGGTACAGCCGTATACTAATAAAATGTATCGATAAACTAATGTTTGATTATGATGTTTTCCCTTTGATGAGAATCACCCATATATCATTAAGTTACAGTAATCTTTTTAACAACCAAATATTTAATTTCAAGTCAGTAGATAAAATATTAGCTATTATTACCTATTTCTTTGTTCGAAACAGTGGAATGGAATTCATTCTTACTCATTAGACGATGTCGGGTATAAATTATGTACTATTATTTTTTAAATCACAACGATATTTTCAAGAGTCCACCTTAACTTTTGTTGCTACTATGTATTATTCGGAGCAATGCAGTAGCGTAGCAAGGGACACCCTGTCTATTCCTCTGTCCCTCCTTAACGTAACACATTCAATGGAACCACAGACAATCGTATTCGACCTCGACAATTTCACCTTACGTCTCTTGCCGTTTCGCCTTAACTCAAGGTTAATCTATAAAATTGCAACCAATGACAATCGTCATTTCTAAATATATCGATTTAATCGAATCGAAATATATCGACTGAAAGGTAGACCCCGCTACATCTTGTCGATAAATAACCTTGAACCTAACCTCAAATATCAGGAATATATTTGCCGGCGGGAAACATTGTTCCCAGTGTAGTAATATAGTACTAGATTTATTACTTTTTGTAGACATTTAGTACTTTAGTATCTTCGAACTCAAATCTAGTACTTTTTCAAAATACGGGTAACGGGTAAATAATAAATATTGACGTGAGTTAGGTTCTTTTTTTATAGGATTTTTTATGGGATTTTTTTAATATTTTCAGTTAGGTATGGGACGGGACCTTTTTTTCCGATATTGCCACCCATTGCTATGTGCAAAAAATTAGTCCCAGTGTATAAAATCTAGTATATTTTAGTACTTTTCTTAGTATCAATCTAGTACAAGAAGGCGATCGACTGCTCTTTATCGATCGACATAAAAGCGATTGTTCGTGGTTCCACTGCTAATTGTAGAGAACCCCCTCGAGGGAGGCTCAAATAGCCCAAGCCTCAAACTCAGTGGCTGATTTAATAGTGGCTTCGCTCCTAAAATAAGGGCGGATATATGTAATGTTAATTGTATAATATTTTTACCCAAAATCTCTCTTCGGTTCTTTAAATTTTGCAAATCATTATTACGTATTTGAACTTACCAACTTTAAAATTACTGAGGTCATTTCAACACATTTCAATATTTTGATCTGATCTAATTTATAAGTAGAAGACAAATAGGGTGTCTGTTTACCTGTCGTCGGTCTCCCTAGGGTCCAGAGCTCTACAAAAGGTCAGAGAAAAGGAATAATTTTTCGTCATTTCAGCATGGCTTGAATTTTGATTTATTATGCAAAATTATCATGTAAATTTAGAAAAGTTAATGCCAAATACTTTGAATGGTCTGAAGAATGTGTCGCCGAATTTGTAAGGATTTTGAAAGGAACGGTGCGTACGTACATCATACTAATAATTTGAGCGGAGTACGTAGCCCGAGACGTCCGTCCGTTTTACGCTTAGTAATTGATAGGTAACTCTAACGTTCTCCTTATCTGAGCGTTTTTACGTGAGACGTTTTTTGATAACCAATTTACCCCTTATGGAATTTTAGTTTTCAAACTTATTTGACCCGAATTTTGTTAGATGGCAATTTGGCAATTTTAATGTTGTCCCATTATTTGCTTCCATCCGAAGGTGTATTCCCCCCAGCCAGGAATTGATTATTTGAAGCCTATCTAACTTCTAAGCCTTTTTAATTTAAATTTTGAAAATATAAGAACTGGTCGACACTATGAGTAAAGTGGCCAGTCTTAGCAAGTAATGAAAAAAACATAGTAATTATGAACCGTTCCAATTAACTATTTTCGGACGAGATTTTTCTTTGCTTCAATAAGTTTTTTTCGATTTTTCGGTGTTATGTCAGGGATGCCAGGCGTAATGCCATTGCCGATTTGACACGCACGTATCAGTCTGTGTGCCCACCATCCTTTCCCCGCTAACTGGAAGCTGTAAGCAGTCCACCAGAGCGCATGAAGAAATGATGGCAACAATTTTGTCTAAGAAGTAAAGGACTGATTTTAATTTGAAGTATAGTTGTTTGAACGTAGGACGAGGACTATCTTTTGTTCAAGCTCTTATTTTTGTATTGGCTCGGGCATGTCCAATGAATACAATAACAATGCAAGTTATTATATTGAACACGGAGGGCTTTTACTTATTTAATTTTACTGTCTGTTGTCATTGAGTGTTATTTTATGGGGTTAGTCCTTTCGTAAGTCGAGTTCTTGCAAGCTAAGTATTTACATTTGTTACAATAAGACTTAACCTATACGAACATTCCTTTGTTCCAACCAACCTGTCATTGCTCTGTCACATACTCCCACTTTAAATTTAGTTATTTACATTATTTATAATATAAAATAAACCTAAGCTAGCATTTTGTTCCCAACTAAAGGAATTTCAACTACCCTAATAATTTCCAAAAAAAAATAAAACTCGCGGTAGGGACTACTAATACTAACTTAAGATATTTTAACGCTTACTTTTGATGCCACAATCGGGTAATTTTTTGATTTCGAATATTATTCCATGCTTGGGCGCAAAGTCTTTATAGAATAATTTTACTCGCACTTAAGTTGACTTTCCAGTTCAGACTTATTTATACTCGCATGAAAGACGAGTGTTCGAAGATATCGCAGCATTATTTATACTCGCACGGACAGCTACGAGTTTTCGTGAATCAATTTTAGTTGTTATTTAGACTCGCACTAAAATTCACGAGTGTTCGAAGATATTTCAGAGTTCTTTATACTCGCACTGAAATATACGAGTGTTTGAAGAGATTCCAGCGTTATTTATACTCGCACGGAAACTACGAGTGTTTAATGCCAGTCCAGTATTTTTTAAACTCGCCGGAAACACGAGTAGTTGAAATTAGATTTTACTGAGGGAAAGATCCGCGGATGACTATTCTCGGAATTTTCGGTGATGAACACTCTAAAACCTATTACCCCCCCTTCTTACGTAAAAAAAATATGAAACGAAACCGCGTTTGAGTACGGCTCTAGGAACCTCAAGTTGGCGGCCGCCACGTGCCTGAAGAACCCAAAACATCGACTGACTTCTCCGCTGCCTCCTGCCGCGAAAAAAACCGTTCTAATAATTTTTTGCTGATGATGCATATTACGATATGAAGTCGGTCTGATTTTGCATGTGGAAAGATTATGTTTCTTCGATCCTATTTATTTGTTAATTTATTTAAAAAATAATCTAACATAAAGTCCTCATTAATTTTCTTTAATTGGAAAAAGCCAGTTTTACAACAAATGTGCCAGACTTTCTAATAATAAGATAATATTATGTACCTTTACAGAACTATCCTTAAAAAGAGATAAATTCAATCAAGAGAGTCAGAAGGTTATTTATATCTTATTTACAGAAAGTTAGCGGTTGGCGATGACTTATTTCTTATTAATGGAATCAATTAATTAAAACACAGAAATCTACTTTCCTTGTCAGGTTTTAATATTTTATAAATATGTATGGAAAAATTATTTCACAATCACACACAATCGGTTGCACTTCCACTATTTATTTTCTAAATTTGCCTACCACAAGATAAGAATTGCACTTGTATTGAACTTGAATTGGCACAATGCACTTGAACCATGTAATAGAATTTCATTTTGCACTAAAAATGCTGATGCTTAAATTAACACTTATGCCGACTCATTGAAGTGGTAATGAATGATCGTGCACTCATTTTAAACTATGGCGAGAATTTTCAAATGTGTCTTTATGTTTCTAAATTCATTGGGTTTAAAAAATAATAAAAGTAATAATAATAATAATGTTTATTCCCAACGAGCCATTTTAGTATATTGCAGGGAATATTATAACATAGGTAATCAATATAAAAATTAAAAATAAAAATTATTATAAATGTTTTTTTTTAAGTAATTTGTATGTTCGGGTTTGTTCGGGTTTTAAATTAATTTTTTTTTAATACTTTAGGTAATGTATTATAAATAAAATAGATTTTATTCCTATTCTACTTTTAACTTGGTTTTTTTTTTTTAAATGGTCAATATTTCTGGTATTATGATTGTGTATATCAGTTAATTTTACAAATTTTATACCAGATTTGTTATTTTGATTATTAAATGTATGAATTAGTATACTGATTTTTAATTTATAGAACTATTCAGATCTAGATATCCTCTGGGTTTATATAAATTTGTTGTCGGTTCCAAAAAATTTAGTTTATGAATACATTTTATAATTTTGATTTGTAGTCTTTTTAAGGGTTTAAAATTATGGCACATGCAGATCCCCAAACTGATATTAAATAGTGAAATTTTGAATAAACTAATGAATAATAAATATTTTTTAAATGTATTAAAGGTAATATAATCTCTAATTTTAAATAATATTCCAATGAGTGGTGAAACGCTTTTTCGAAGGTTTCCTACATGTTTTCTCCAATTTAAATTTTGCATACTTAATTTCATTTCCATTAAAAATTATTGGTGAAATATTGTTCCCAATTGCACATTTAGAAATAAACGTGAAAGATGACTTTTCAAAGTTTAAAGAAAGTTTATAGGATTGCAGCCTTGAAAGTATAATTTTCAAATCATTAGTAATATCAGTTTGAATATGGGAAAAAGACTCGCCAAAATATAAAATTTGATTTTATTTTTTAGATTTAACTTAGAAATTTAATTTATATATATAAGGAATAAAGTTGGTCCTAAAATTGATCCTTGAGGAACACCGCAAGTAATATTTTGTTGAGAACTTCAATATAAACATACTGTTTCCTGTTATATAAATAATTTTTAAACCAATTGTAAATATTTCCTCTAATACCAATATTGAAAAGACTTTGTAATAAAATTTCGTGATTCACAGTATCAAATGCCTTTCGCAAGTCTAAAGCAACATTTTTTGTTATTGTCTAAAGTTAATTGAATGTCAGTAATAATATCAATAGCAGATATTTCTGTATCTTTAGACTTACGAAATCCATATTGACCACTAAATAGCATGTTTTGATTTTCTAAAAAAATTGTCAATTTCTTTCTTATTCATTATTATTTCCCAAAATTTTAGATAAAACAGGTAAAACAGAAATTGGTCTATAATTATTATGGTTTTTTTAAAAATTGGAGATATCTTTGCCAATTTAATTTTTTCTGGGAAAATACTCGTAATAAATGATATTTTAATGAGAGATTGCAAGATTGGAACGATTTCTTTTTTGACCATTTTAATAGTTTTTATCGAAAACCGTTGGCCTTTCTTGGGTTAAGATTTATAATAATTTCATCAATATCTTCTTTAAAACCTTCCTCTGGATTTAGAAACATTGAATTTCGACTGAAATTTTCTTCAAATCTTTTTACAATAATGGAATCTTCCTTGATAAATTTTCTCCTACATCGATACAATGTTTATTAATTTTTTCACATATCTCCTTCTTTTCCTCAATTTTGTTATTGTTGTTTGTTCGAGTTTATTCTCAAGATTTATAAAAACTTAAAGTTACGAGATCCTTGTACTGAAAATTTTTTCTCTCTGACAACGAAATAAGAATAACTCTTTTTTATTCCTATATGATTTTAAAATGAGAATTCATATCCTCTTTCTAATTGTTTTATCTTCAAAATGATGTCCCATGTCGTGCATTATGAAATTTCTGAATAATAAAATAAGTCAATCATACAGGCCCGAATCTAGGGAGGGGGGGCAAGCCGGTGTCCATGCCCCAGGCGGCAAATGCAATGCAAGTGTGGCAGCTGTAGCACCCCGGGGCGTCGCACCGTACCCGATTATTAATCGATTAGAATCTTTTATCAGTGTCCAACTATTCATAATATCGCCCAAAGTGCGGTTTTGTTAAAAATCTTATACAAAGTGTCCCAAGATTAGTTGTACACAGTAAAACTGCAGATTCTTTGGGTAAAAATACACAGGGTGTTTAAAATTTACATTTAATTTAAGAAAGATTTTAATGTTTGAATTCTTTCATAATGAACCTGAATTATTTTTGAGGCTTAAATGATCTTCTAGCTATTCGGTAAGAAACATTTTTTGTCCAAGAGCTAATGTACAAAACTTATGAATTATGTCATAACCACGCATTTGCTAAATAATTACAAAAAATCCAGATGTTCTATAAAATTTGCATAGAATTTAATGGTTAATCAAAAAATATAATAAAAATTACCATGTTGTATCTAAAAAATGAAAGTTGACAGCTACTTCCGATATAACCGGAAATAACACGAACATGTGAATATTTTAGTTAAAGAGAGCATATCGATATACCTCCACACGGTTTCAGAAAGATATGTTAAATAATTCTCCTTAAAGTTCTAATGCAAGCTTGTCGTGAATCACCCTGTATTCCAGGGGTTTCAGGAGAAATGCTCAACGATATAACTTTTTTATTGTTTAAATTGGAGAAATAAAATTTGGTAGGTTTGTTATCATATTATTTTGCATTTTTTGACATTTTGTCACTGTCGGTTTAACGGGAAATGATCCACTCTGGATTTTTAGATGGAACACCAGTATATTTTTGGCTATATCGATTCAGAATACCATTCCAAATTCAAGCACACCCCATACGTTACTTTTTGATACTTTAAATAATTTTTCTTCATGTTCTTATTTTTTTATTGCTATGAACTCCCTAAAATTGTTTACTTCTAAGCCAAATTCTTAATAAAAATACCATTTTTTAGTTTTATTGTGTTTTAAATTTTTTACACACTTGTTAACTTTTTAAGAAGGGTTTTTCCCAGAAACTAAACATTTTTTCAAATGGAAACATATTGGCTCACTCGGATAAAAAGATAATTTTTTCCAATAATTTGATAGCACACACCAAGTTAGAAGAGGAGAGATAATTGATTAAAAACACCAATTCATTACAAGAAATACAACAAAAAGAAAAAGGTTTTGCATTTATCTAAGAACCCATGACACCATAATGCTAACAAACAAATGAACATAATTAAAATTTTAAATCCGCCATAATTTCGCTTAAACCATTTAAGGAGCTCATAGCAATCTAGATGAAAAAAAATGATTTAAAGCGCCAAAAAGTGACCTATGGGGAGTCGTTGAAGTTGTAACGGTGTTCTGAATCTATACAGCCAAAAATATACTGCGTGTTCCATTTAAAAATCCAAAGTTGAGGTAATTTCCGGTTAAACCGGAAGTGACAAAATGGAGTCCGTTATGTCATAAAATGCAAAATAATCTCACATACCAACCCACCCAATTTTATTTCTGTAATTTAAACAATAGAAAAGTTATAGGGGTGAACGTTGTTCCTGAAACACCCGGTATATCATTTAAATGCTTAACGACTTAAACCATAAATTTGCTTGACTTGAAATATTACAATTATGAAGATTCTTTCCATGCACCATTCAGATATTTTTAACGCAAATCTAATTCAATTTTCCACTTCCGATCATATAATTTCAAAAACAATAAAATGGCGCATTTCGGTATTATGTCCTTTATTAAATTCCGATAAAAAATAATTTCGGTGACAGGCTGCGCTTAATATGTGTCGCCATCAATAACCCACAGCCCTCAGTTTCTCGATGAAAGCAAAATTGACGTTTGAGCGCTGCATAAAATATGACGGAGGTCTAACTTTGTCCCGATTGAAAGGTCTGCCAGTTGGTCCTATAATAAATTATCATTTTTATTAAATTGTTCTATAAAGGCCTTGATACTTTCCAAACAAAGAAATTGATGGATAGAAAATGTTGCTCTACGATTGGCTCAAGAAAGTGTAAACTTATATTATTTTTATTATGACTTACTTACGGACACAAAATGATATTTTCTATATTAGGTATTCTGTTATAAGATGATATAGAGTATGTCAAAAAAGATTATGTTGTCCGTACTTGGCTAGTTACAAGAATTTTGAGCAAAATATGTAACTAGGGTTTTATCCGCATTTGGATTATTCGAGTGCCATTGGATTTGAATGAAAGATATAAATAAGGACTTATATTACTATTAAAAAATCTTATATTGCCCATATTTAACAAGGAAAGACTCCTAGAATTATTTATACGCTACGAATGTCATTTCCGCAACATGTCCCCAATGAAAAAATTCAAATTTAATAAAGTATAACTTACCTAATTAAGATCTTATATCCATTTTCATAGACAAATTGTCAAATCAAAATCTGCATTTATTATATCATAATAAATAAAATTATTCAACTATTTTTCGTAAATTAATAAACGCAAAGTAGAGTTTGCCCTTGGAAAAAAAGTAAAGGCTTTGAGGGGTCTTTGCTCACATTGTCTGGGACTACTAAGAGATGGCGCTACTCGTTATAGTTTCCCGACTAAGGAGGTTGACAATACAGCATAAAGTAGTACCTAGAGAGTTGATAGGGTATGGCGGTATAACGGGTTAATTGTCAAAATGATCAGGCTAGGAGTACCAAACTATATGATAAAACTTATAGCCTCCTATCTTTAAAATCGATCGTTTAAAACTTTTGTTGAAGAGTGTTACTCTACGTCAAAAATAATCAGGGCAGGAGTCCCACAAGGTTCGGTAATAGCCCCCCTACTTTTCAATATCTTTACTTGTGATATCCCAATGCATCCGTCTTGCGAAAAATTCATATACGCTGATGACACAACCATAGCAGTGACATCAAGAAATCCAAAACAAATAATGCTGGCGCTAAAAGAAAACATCATTACTCTGGAAAAATGGCTCAGCAAGTGGAAAATAAAAATGAATCCAGAAAAAACACAGGCAATTTACTTTACCAAGAACTCATCAAGATTCAGAAGACCGGAAGGCAGGGTCACTGTAGGAAACAAACCAATCGATTGGAGCCCAAGCGTAAAATACTTGGGACTTCACTTCGACAAACGCCTCAATTGGATAGTAAATACAGCCCACAGGAGAAAGATGGCTCACGCCCAACTGAGCACTCTATACCCGCTGCTCAACAGTAGGAGCAAGCTAACAACCAGGACAAAAGTCATGATGTACAAAGTGCTCATCAGGCCGGTGCTCACATACGGAGCACCGACATGGTGCACACTGGGTAAGCAGGACTTACAAAGACTACAGGTAATACAGAACAAGGCACTTAAAATAATACTGAATACACCTAGATATACCCGAACTCACGTAATACATCGAGACCTCCAAATTGACACAATTTCGGAGTTTCTCGATAAAATAATCACGAAATACCACACCAAAGCTAACTTGGCCAACAACGCCAAGATAGCCTCATCGCACATACGCAGACTACCGCGTCAAAAACACAGAATGCCCAAAGACTGGATCACTCGCTAAATCCACACTCCAAATTATTTAAGAACTTGTTCCGTATAAAATAAGGGTACACGCACACTACGCACACTATACGCCTCTGTAAACAATTACAATAACTACCCCTCTACCTCTACACCCAATATGTTAACGGAGTTCTTAAAACTTGTTATTTGATTAAATTCAAATAAGAAAGGGTTAAGAGCTGTAACCGAAACACACCAAGCAACGCTTCAAGGCTTAACCTAAAAAATCATACTGATGACAAACAAAAATAACACGTCTAAGTGAAAGGAGTTACAGGTATCATGCCTGACTCAGACGGTGAGTTTTAGTCGGTTGGCTCGTCTCCTTCTGAGGCGGATCCCCTCCTTCAGAGCGGATGATATTGATGGTCTTTCCCCACAATGCTAGCCCGACACTACCTTGCAGCCGCGTCTGTAAGGTGTCTGCGCAGATTTCTCATCGTGTGTCCAAAAAAAAAATCTTCTTTCATGATAGGTCATGGACACTTACCCTATACTGACGAGAGTTCGGAACCGGTCTGCAGGTGGTGATATCCTATCAATGGAGAGGGATTCCCTTTCTTGATAGTACTATTCAATCTGAATTAGTATTTTAAGAGGTAAGACACCCTATACATTTATATGTAAAGATTTCCATAAATCGTTTTTGAAAATTATATAGACTTGGTAAACAAAAGTCTATTAAAAATTATAAGGAACATAGAGGGAGGAAAAGTATTTTCCTCCCCGGGAGGAAAAGAAGTATTATTTTCCTCCCGGGGTCGAAAGTTATGTTTCCTAATTAGGTAGGTAGCAAACATTTTTTTTTTCTTAAACTGCGATAACAAATTAGTCTTCGTAGTTATGGATTGTAGTTTAGGAAACCCCCTGTTTATTGAAAAATCCTTTTTTGCTTGTATTTTCCATTGAAATGTGAAAAATCCGAAACAATTACTCAACTCCTCGATATAATATGTTTTTTCATAAAATATATTTTTTCGTAGTATATTATTTATGACTTGTTGCCCCATATTTTAGTGTTAACAAAGTGTTTTGTAGCGTCCAGTTTGCTCTATCAGTCGTCCGCCTCCGATTGCGTTTGTCAAGCGAGATTTATCATTTTAAGTGCGCTTAGCCAGTATGTGTAGCTGGCAAGTGACGTATATTTGAGTACTTTTTTTTACTGTGGACATACAAAATAGTCAAGAGAAGTAAAACAACGAAAAAAATTGTAAGAAGCTAATCTAAACTAAACTAAATTGTCAACAGAAAGATCGGTAAACGGTTTTTTTATCTTAATTTCTACAGGGTGTTACAAATTCGGCCTTCGCCATTGGGATTTCAGAAATGGTAAGAGACACGATGTCGGTTAAATTGGGACAAAGTTCCATAATTATGGGCAAAATAATATATATAATGCAAAAATATTAAAAATAAATATAGAGGCTATCAAAATATTTGGAAAAGTCATCAATTTTGCGTTTCGGTTGTTAATTTTTCCTGACTTTGTTCGAAGAGATGTCCAAAAATAAATTTAATTTTCTCATTGCTACTTTTCATTCTCCACAATGGCGTCATCAGATCGTTCATGCGACGTTTCGTCTTTAGGTTACCATCATCAACTTCATTTTTTTAAATGCTTGCCTGGATTTTTTTTTTAAATTATTCCGTGGTATACAACACTTATTGGTTTTCCGACGTTTTGTTCTTTAAATTGAGAATCTTCATTAACATACCCTTAGTGCGTTCCTGTAATTTACTCTTGTATCGAAGAAATTGAAGTAAAATTATTATAAGGAGGTAAAGAAACTCACAGTCTGCTCCACTAGTATAATAACAATTAATAAAACCATACATGTTTCGAAGGCTTAAGCTTAAAATTATTATTGCTATTTCTGTCTTTAATTCTTATTGTTATTACGTACTAATACTGTTTGTGTTTTGCTTAAAACTAATAGTATCAAATTTCTACTTAACATAAGTACAAGTAATTTATTTCATTAATACAAATAAAATTTGATTCTTAAACCCAGCACTTTCTTAAGACTTTTAGAAGAGGTATTGCGTTTTATATTTTCGAATTATACCGAATTTAAGAAAAAAAATTAAATTACAGGAACGTACTAGGGGTATTTTAATGAAGAATAGTAAACGTCGCAAAAACCAGTAAGTTTTGTATACCACTGAACGTATATTTCGGCCCTCTTTCATAATTTAAACAAAAAAATCCAGACCCGTATTTAAAACAATTAAGTTGATGATGGTAACCCAAAGACGAATCGTCACATGAAAGATCTGATAATGCCGTCTTGTGGAGAATAAGAAGTAGCAATGAAAAAGGTAAATTTATTTTTGAACAAATAAGAACCGGAACACAAAACTTTAGATTTTTCCAAATATTTTGAAAGCCCCTGTATTTATTTTTGATTTTTTTGTGGCATTTTCTTAAAAAAAAATTTGACGTAGAAGTAAAACAGCTTTTTAAAGCTTAGGTAAATAAATATCTTACCATAAGTTTGGCAGTTTGTTGTTTAATGCGTTGTGTCCAAAGTTATCTTATCGAATTTACAAAAAACAGCATTTTTAAATTTAAAAATCAGAAACTAGCAATCTATGCCCTTGTACAGCCAGATTTTTATTCGAAACATTACTCACGGTTTATTAATGAGTAATTTATTTTAGAAATAACCATTCAAATGATACCGCGTGTCCTAAAATATGACCAAAAAGCAGAATACGTTCTACATGAGAAAAAACTTACTTAATAGAAACATTTGTAGAGTAAATTTAGTCGTGTGTAAAGATGGTTTCACGAATAATGGCTACGACTTAATGATTTCCTGGGTAGGTCCCATTGTGTCGACAAGAGCTTGGCAATAAACAAGTGAAGTGTGAAGGGACGGACTAAGGAAAACAAGTAATGATGTGATTATATTAATGCAATCAAATGAAATAACATTTTTTTTTAAATATTACTAGTCATATTTATTTACATTTATAATGTCATTCTATAGATAGTTCTGTTTCGCTATCGCTATCCTCATCAAAATTAATTATAATTGGATTAATTATACGATCCAGACTAATATACGAATTTTCTACAGTTATTACGTGACGGACTGAATTTTTCCAACTACCTGGCGGAATATCATTAAAGCATTTTCGTATTAATTCTACAACACTAGAACTTAAAGTCGGAGAAATATTTTCAGACCTAACCACTAAATCGAAGCAGGCATGAACAAACGAACTAAACCCCCCCCCCCCCCCCCCCCCCCAACAAACCACATATGGTGCCACATATGCTCTATGGGGTTAAAAATGAAATAATAGGGTGGGAGCCGTAGCATGGTATGTTCAATTTCTTCTGCCAATGAGTCATAAACATATACTTTTTTTGTACAAAATGTCTTTAAAACTTCTAAAAGATCACTTTTTTTATAACTTTCTTCAAAATATATATCATTCGCCGCCATGTAGTTCTGAATCTCCAATTTTGTATTATTTGAGCTTGGAGCTTTATGTAATTGGCGACTGTGATAGCTCGCATTGTCCATTACTATCACGCTATTCTGAGGAATGTTTGGTAAAAGACAATTCTTAAACCATTCCTCAAAAACTAACAAATTTTACCACATATTTAAATATAAATTAAGCAACCTTACCTACCTGATGTGCCTATATTTAATTATAATTATTACAATCCGGTCCTTTCCACATAATAATATCAAACGGTCATAAATAATGGGATGGCCCAGGTATTTTTACTGCAGTCATTAAGTTATATCAATTTTTCGTGAAACAATCTTTACATACAATTATATAGAATATATTAGAAAATCCGTACTTACTGGCTATAGACCTTATCGCCTCTCAAAAATATTACTTACTATCATATCAAATCAAATTTTGAAACCATAATTTTAAGATATTAAATTTGTTTCTAACTTGCCCCGTACATTTGAAACGATAATAAAGGGACTAAATTTAGGTAACGATGCTTTTTTTATTTAACTTATAGTTATAGTAAAATATTGTGGCCTATTTTTCCATGAAGAACGTATTCTGCTTTAGAATGCATATTTTGGTCATACTTTGGGACACCCGGTATCAATAGAATTATTCAATAATAAATCATGAATAATATTTAGAATGCAAATGTGGCCGTACAAGGGCATAGATTGCTACTTTCTTATTTTAAAAATTGAAAAAAGCTTATACAACATGTCCAAGATAAGGAGGGCTAGTACAGGGATCTCGGAAACCGTAAGAGATACGAAGTCGGTTAAATGAAGGTAAAGTTGCGCATTTACGTGCCGAATAATATGCCGTTTAGAAGGTTTTAAAATTCCGAGTAGTTCCGGAGATATCCGAAAAAAACGAAATTCTGAAAAATCGTTTTATTGCTTTCCTGGTTTTTGTTTCAGATTGAATTCTAAAGTAAACTGCACTTTTACATTGCCACTTTTTCCGCTCTATCTAATAGCTTTAATTGTTTTGTAGTCCGACGAGTCGTCTTCGAAGGGCCATTACCAACTTTCTTCTATTAAATACGGTCCTGTTTTCCTGATATTGGAATTTGCGAGCTTTTTTTCTTACGAATGCAGCGATGTATTCCACATTGTGGTTTAATGACGTTTCGAGGGTTTCTTGAACAAAATCAGGAAATTCTGGAATACGGTCCTGTATTTCTCCTAATTTTATAAATAAAATCTCATAAGTAAGCTCTAAATTTTTTACTAATGTTGGACTAGTTCAATAAATATCAAATAATTTAATAATAAACCACAAATAAGTGAACCAAATTATTTCATTATTTCAAACTTCTGTTGATTCAGGATTTAAAAGAAAAGTAGGCGTTTGAAACAACAAAATTAAGATGGTGATGCGTGATTTGTTTCACTTGACATTCCCATTGTGATCGTGTGAAGGTGTTTTAAGAGGAATTCTATTTTCCAGAAATTATGGATCATAATTTTACAAATGCTGAAAATTTTGATATTCTATCGCATGTTTTATTTTATCTCAAAAAAACTGTTATGTGGTAGTTTCAAGATGTTATTTATGCCTAGAGAATAACGCAAATCATTATGTAGTTCCTTACTTTTTTCGTTGTTCGTATTATTACTGTTGTGGTATGATTTTTGTTCACTTATTTGTGGTCTATTATTAAATTATTTGTTATTTATTGAACTAGTCCAACATAAGTAAAAAATGTATAGCTTACTTATGAGATATTATTTATAAAATTAGGAGAAATACAGGACCGTATTCCAAAATTTCCTGATGTTGTTCAAAAAACCATCGAAACGTCATTAAACCGCAATATGTCATACACCGTTGCATTCGGAAGAAAAGAAGCTCTCAAATTCCAATATCAGAAAAGCAGGATCGTATTTAAAAAAAGAAAGTTGATAATGGCCCTTCGAAGACGACTCGTCGGACTACAAAACAATTAACGCTATTAGATAGAGCAGAATGCAATTTACTTTAGAATTCGATCTCGAAAAAACCCAGGAAAGCAATAAAACGATTTTTCGAATTTCGTTTTTTTCCGGATATCTCCGGAACTACTCGGAATTTTAAAACTTTCTAAGCCGCATATTATTAGGCACGTAAATGCGCAACTTTTCCTTTATTTAACCGACTTCGTATCTCTTAGGGTTTCCGAGATCCCTGTACTAGCCCTCCTTATCTTGGACACGTTGTATTTTTTGTTCTAATATGATAATTTTTGCCGCAACGCATTAAATAAAAAACTGCCAAACTTATTTTGAGATATTTACCTAAAGCGGCGTTCATACCTTGCGTCATAATAGCGGCATCCGCACAAGTTTTACGTAACGTCTTACCCGACGCTTTACCTGAGAGTCTAACAGTGTTACCAAGTCTGGTGAAATTTCACCAGATCTGGTAATTTTCTGAATAATCTCGTTGATTGGTGAAAATTTTATAAAAAAAAGCCCGATTTCTGGTGTCTGCAGTCTAATTTGAATAACTAAAACTTGAAGTAAAACGTCAGCTAAGACATAAGGTAAATCGTCAGGTAAGACGTCAGGAAAGACGTCAGATAAAACGCCAACGACTAAAATTTTTTATTTTTTGACATTACTTTATTTTTTGCCCTGTATAATATTGAAAAGTCGTTCCTGGTCAAAAGCGTTCCCCGCCACTCAATTCGCACAAAATGACGTATAAATATCAGAAAACTTTATTCAAATCGGTTGACCCCAGCTATACAGTTTTAATTTTTAGCGATCTTTTTGTTGCCCAGTTTAAATCGATTTATGAGACGAGTGTTATTTGTGTCATCTTACCTATAGAAAGCGACCATTTCTTATGTTTTTTACATCCGAGAACAATAACTGCACATTGATTCTATTGATCATCCCTTTGCTTCATAAAAATCCATGTTAATATAATACAGGAACCTACGTATGGGAAGAATAAAAGAATGAATAACAAGAAATGATTAATAATGATATATTAGAGCGTGGGCAATACTCTACATCAAAGTAAGCGAAATGTTTATAAAGAACATGTTTCGACCTTAGTGACGGTTATCATCAGCATTCAGCAAAGATAATACCAAAAGAAGAAACACTTATGTCTATGGACAGCCAAATTGCAAAACTGGCAAATTTATGACCGCCCACATGTAAGTAAACTGCGGTCCTATGGTATACCCAGTCGAGTATGTGCATGGTCGTCTAGCTTTCTTAAGGACCGCTCTCTGCAAGTGACGATTGACGGATTTCTCTCAGACACCTTCACCATCAATGCCGGTGTTCCTCAAGGGTCCATATTGTCTCCCACTCTCTTCTTACTCTACATTAACGACCTTCTAGTGAAAACTAAAAATCCGATATTTAGTTTTGCTGACGATAGCACACTTATCTCATCTATCTCTTTGAATTCGCAAACATCGGCTGCCGGCGCACATCTTCGCAGACAGCATGAAGTATCACGCCTCAACAAAGACCTGGAAGAAATTTTGGCTTGGGGTGACATAATCAAGTTGAATTTAAGGCTAAAAAACCCAGGCAGCAGTTCTCTCTAAAAAGGTTAACATTACAGAAACGGAAATAGTTATGGCTGGACACGCAATCCCACTGGCTTCATCTATTAATTTGCTGGGCGTCAATCTGGGAGGAAATATGTCTTGGCATAACCACGTTGTGGCAATCGCCAAGATAGCTTCTCAGAAGCTTTGGGTACTCTTCCGAACCAGAAAGTTGTACACACCTCAACAACTTTTCACACTATACAAAGCCCAGATTCGACCATCACTAGAATACTGCTCTCATGTCTGGAGCTCTGCACCCAAAAATACTCTTCGGCTACTGGATTCCATCGAAAGGAGGGCTATTCGTCTGATCGGAGACCACGAGCTGACGAAGAACCTCGACAGCCTAGAACATCGAAGACAGGTTGGGGATTTGACTCTCTTTTACAGATATTTTCATGGAAGGTGCTCGGCTGACTTTGTCCTCTTAATTTTGCCCAGAGCGACAAATAGCAGAAATACACGACGAACCACTGCCGCCCATCCATATGTGGTTAAGCTTAGTACTCCTCGAACTTCATTATTTGAGAATTCTTTCATCTGGAGGACTTCATCCTTGTGGAACGACCTTCCCGAGGTCGTTTTTCCCAACGAATATAACCTACAACGATTCAAAACCAACGTGAATCGTTTTTTTCGCACACGCACCACTCCCAGAGTGCCTTAAAGGATTTTTCCTATATATTTGTGTTTGATCAAAAAAAAAGAATTACAAATAAAGCTGAACGTAATTGGTCACATCGAGACATTCTTTCCTGGACAATAAACAAACTATTTTCTCGCATAAAAGAAGGCACTGAAACCCACTTTTCGGATTAATTTTTATATCCATTATCCGCATATCGATAGATTTTTAATATCGTTACATCCCTACGACTGATACGGCTCTGGACGGTCGTCGTTGGTTCACGTCCGTAGTTGGTAATCAAACCAGTACCAATTCTAGGTTGCCTAAGGAATAACATATGACGGTGGGAACATTGTGCGCAAGACGAACGACGAGCCACCTTTAAAAATATGAGTGGTGAACCGTGCGCATCAACCCGTTTGTCACACATGAAATTTAACTATTTACTGAGTGTTATGTATCCATAAATCAGTGTGTAAAACACCTCAGCATCCATGAACTATTTCAACTTTTAATTATGTACAGGAAGGCTATTTTTATTGGTAAACGGTATAAATAAAAATAAAATACAGTAGGTACTAATTACTTACAAAATTTTTATTTTTCTTAATAATTATTTCCCAAATACCTTAATAGGATTAATATACTAACAAAATCAGGTTTTAATATAAAAGAGATATTTATCTAATATTAGTAATTTTAAGTTTAAACAAATAAGTATGTTGAAAAATGTAGAACTATCGTTTATGAAGAATTTAATCAACTTTAGTTGCATTTACCCATATTCCTCCTTCAACTGCCAAAACAAATGCGCTCCTATGAAATTCTGGAGGATATGGAGTTCGTTGATTAAGAGTAAAGTTATATCTATTGACTAAAGTCGCAAGACCGGCTTTGGACTGCATGATACCGAATCGTAGTCCTGAAAAATGAACGAATATGAGGAATTAATTTTTGCGAGGATTAAAATAATACTCTTTATGGCTTAAAATGGTTTCCGATGCTCAAACTCGGGCACTATACTGTTAACGTACGGTTTCGATGGCCGCTATCAGCGGCAGCAGAAAATGCGGCAGCTAGCTGATGCTGCCAAGTGGTTTCGGTGGCGTGTATGAAAGCATGCGAGCGTCGGCGAGATACGTTCACTCTTTTCTTGACTTTTAGTGGTGTTTTTTCGAATTATTTGTTCCTTTTATCTCTCAAAAATACGATGTTTGTAACCAATATTTTAATTAAAATCATGCTATATTCTACCGCGGCTACTGCCCGACTGGTCCAAGTAGCAGTCGAGCTGCTACCGCCACCGATTTCCGGAAGCTACGCTAAACCACATACACACAAATTCAAGTGAGCAGTTCAGTGCGATTGCCTGCCGCCGCCAACTTTACCACCGAACCCTCACTGATTGTCTTGGTGAATGTTGGAAATTTTGTACAATTGGAACAATGGTGTCTGTAATGGTGACCTTGTTTTTAGTTGTTCACTGTCTTGGTGTTGGTACATTTTCACCACATTTGGTACAATTTTGACGATCCAGACGATACTAAAATTTTAAGCTTTGGAACAACGCTGCTCTCGACGCAGAACAGTCGCAGCCGCAGCAGGTGTTGATATCATTTAGCAAAATGTAATGTAAAATGAGCTCCGAGGACTACAAGGTATTATCCACTTAATCAGACGATGTCGGCCTGGCCACATGGAGGGAAACGTTTGGCCAAATGACTGATGCATCCGGATGCAGTATTGCGGACGTCGCAGCAGCTGTCCTCGTGGAGGGAAACGTACCTTAAGGTATTACGGTCTAGAATATTAACAGGTCATTAAGGAGTACTCTATATTATTGATTCGTGGTTAAAGCAACAGTCACTGAAAACTCGAGGACGAGAGTTCGAAGGTTCAAACCCCACGGCCGGTGAACCGATTCGGACTAGGTGGATTTTAGTAGTATAAGTCATGTCGTTACTGTGCCGCATTATGCACCAAATAGGAGATGGTATCGAATATCTCAAGGGGGTACGAGGGACAGTATGCACGCACCATCGATAGGTTGCGGGGGAGCAGTCGGAGCCCACGTTAAGCGTAGGTCCCCTCAGGAATTACCTGAATAGGAAGAAATTCAGAAGAAAAATTGTTTTCGCTTCACCATATCTGACAAATAATATTCAGTTGTTAAGTATTCTTGTCCGCAGTTCATAATTATATTTGATGTCTCTTTCTTCTCTTTAATTTTATTTATTAAGAATATCTCACCTAAACACATTCGAGGGCCTTCTCCAAAGGGCATATACGTGAAATCTTTAATTTTAGATCTATTTTCAGGGCTGAACCTCTCCGGAATGAACTTCTCTGGCTCGGAAAAGTATTCCGGGTCCATCTGTAGCGCCCACGCAGGTATGTCAACTGGAGTGCCTCGTTCTATTACGATATCCGTACCGGGTATCGTGTAGTTTTTGGTACACAATCGTGGAATAGTAACTAGCGGGGGATATTTTCGCAGAGTTTCTAAAAATGAAAATGATTCAAAATTTATATCAAACGAAAGAATCTATTAGTGACATATCGTGATCAATACTATTTACTTTATTGACTACTAAAATCATCAAGTTTTATAGATACCAAGATTTTAATTACGTCATTAAAATAAAAATATTAATTTTCTTATTTCTGTGCAAATGATATTGACTATTTTATTACTTTGTTTTAGTCTTTTGTATTTAGCAGCAAACCATAATACACTACGCCAATTAATTATCAATTATTAAGAAATTTGCGTCCTAATTAATAAGCTGTTACCTATTTCATTAATAATGAACCAATTTTAATAATTTTTTTAACTCATAGAAAATAGATTATGTAGTTTAGGGCAGAGTAGTTTACGTCCTGATACATCTAATTGTACTAAGTAGCGCATAAATTTTCTAAAATTTTGATTTGACGTATATTACGTAAATATTGAACTTAATTAATTTTTTTAAACTAAACCAATTAGAGATAATACTTATATCTGGGTTAGACAATGGCCCAATAGTATCGCCATGCCACTTAATGTTACAAAAAATATATTATTTCCTCTAAACACGAGAAAGTGCTTCGTAAAGGATCATTGCGAAACTTAATCACTTTTAGCTTTTGCTAAATAAAAATCATTTCAACACTTAAAGTCTATAATAGTCCGGTGGCCCGTTACCAAAATGTCCTGTTATCACGCCGTCATCTAGTCAATGACTAATCGCTAGATTATTAATAGGAAAATTTTACTCGAGCGAAAAAGTTCGGCAACGCTGCGCTTACCGGTCAGAGTGATTTCAGTCCGTAAGAAAGCAGATCGTGTTTTTGTTATTACGCCTTGTCCGTTCTTGATGAAATCATATTAAAAATATATATAAAAAAAAAAAGAAAATTCATCGACAACGGACGTTTTGAGTATTGGAGTAATTCCATAGTTTAAATAAAAGATGTGAAGGAAAGGGGTATCAAAAAGTTACAGCGCCCGGGTCAATTTTTCTTTTAATTGTTGATAACACTCTAAAAAATAGTAAATCAAGTCGAACGGACATTTTAGCATAGTCGGATCTCGTATCTGTATAATTCATGATCGCGGTACACGGCACGCGCATGGGACGGCTTGCTGTGTCGCTTGGTTGTCTATAACAACTCGGTATCAGCTATGTCCCCATATTGCATTATTATTGATACACATTTTTTCTTGACTGAAAACGGTTTCGTTAAAAAATGTATGTGTAAAAATGTCAGTTCATATTTTTCCTCCATTTTCCGAGCCACAATATACGGTTTCTGCTTGAAAACGGACGAGGCGCGATAACTCGAACAGCGTTAAAAAATGACATACCTAAGATCCAACACTGCGCTTGCGCGTCGACGAAAATGTCCGTTCTAATTTTTTTCCGGTCACGAATAATGAAAACTAACATAAGACAAGTCAAACGGACGAGGCGTGATAAGTTGAATTCTCCAAAGCTCCTCTCCAAAGCTATTCATCGCACGGAAAATATCAGTTACTATTTTCATCTCATCAAAAACATCACTTTCAGTCAAAAAATAAAAAGAAGGGACTAGGCGCGATAACTATTACGACCACCTTTTTTTACATATGATTTCGCAACGTTGTCAATGTCCGTTCTTGTTAATTTCCTTCTCAACTTCTTATTAAATCACCAAAAAACTAAAAAAAAAATATAGGTCGTGATCAGTCTGAAATCCTGGAAACGGGCTGCCGTACTATAATACTCCCCGGTACAAAATTACCTTCTCCGTTCTTCATACAACACAATTGCATTTATACCACATTGTTCGGTATAAATATGTATGTGATATCGTGACCGGATTAAAAAGCTTTTTAAAAAACTTTCTTTTTATTCACGTATTACAAATTGCACAATATGTTGTAATAGTGGAATCTTCCCATATGGGTCAGCAAGAAATAAGATATAAGTTTTTATGACAAAGCATAATTTGATAAATGCATCCTTTATAGATAAGCGACTTAGAATACCTTCCTTATATTATAGTAATATTTGGTATATATCATGTATTTTAACTTTCAAACGAACTGTAATCTGCAGTTATCTAATTATATTTCATTTAAAAAAAAAATCAAAACAGCAGGTTGAAACACATTTTCATCGCATATTAAATAATCTGGCTGCATACTTATTTCCAACAAATTCTCAGTATTTCACAAATAATTAATAACATTTAAGGCTCAGACATTGCGTTCTCTGTCATGCCCACTGACCGTGGAAGGTTCTCTCTCAAAAGCTATATTTCTCCCCACACCGTAGACTATCAACGACAGCGCTTCAGCTCGCTAAATCATTTGTCTCAACAACCAATCAGCAGTATCAATCAAGCAGTTGCATAGACAACCTGCGTTTGATGGAACTCACTCACGTCTTTTTAATACGGCCAAAACCCTGTGCCAAATCACAGATTAGTAATATTCTGTGACCTCAACAGATATCTTCGCCACGATTAATTCGTAAAGAATTCCAACTTATTGTTTTGTTGACGAAACCCCGTCGCAGGTTAACAAATAAAAGAGACATCCGATCTTCTATATTCAGTCTTTGAGGCATCCCGCCGTATGTAAAATAGAAGCAGTAATAAATCAAGATGACAACGTGTGATAAAAAGTTTGTATATTGACCCGATGCAAGGTATAAATTTGTCATTTGCAATTGAGGAAGCTAACAAAAACTTTACATCCTTTTTAAATACGACAAGAATAAGGTAAACTGCACTTTCCATATAGGTAGTTAACCATTATTAGCGTTAGAGTAATATACTTTATTCGTACATAATGTATTCGTAACAACACATATTGTTCAACGTGTGAACAGTGTCATTTTGTCAATAAGTGTCATTCTCGTCCTCACAAGGAAGGCAAAATTTGTATTTGTTCAACCTAATTAACACTCACAACCTTATTAAATTGTAATTCAAATAGAAACAGAGTAACACCTTAAATATATCTAAATCAAAAATACAACGAATCATTTTTTAATTAGCCTCAGTAACCAAACCTATAAATGTATAGTTTCACACTACCTTACCAACTATTAATTAATTTGGTCACACTGATTTTAGATGTGAGGAAATAATCAATTTTTCCACATTTTAATGTTAACTAAATGAATAGAGAATTGCATAGCTGAACTCTATATGACAGACTTTAAAATTTCTCTGTATAGTTTGATACACTGAGGGCATGATGGGGCTATGATAAAAGAACTGGTAGCAATTTTCCCGTTTTTTTTAGGTGTTTATCTTACTTACCATGAATGACACTATCACAATAAGTCATTTCTTGAAGAGCGTCATAAGACAATTTTCCATTATACTTCTTTAGCACTTCTCGCACCTCTTCTCTTAGTTTCTTTTGGACGTCCTGGTGTTGTGTCAATTCGAGCATAGCAAAAGACATAGTTGTTGATGATGTTTCGAAGCCCGCAGTAAAGAACAACAGACATTGACCGGCGATATCGTCCAGTGACATTATCTCTGAAAAGTAGGAACGGAAGTAAAGAAATAATATTGCCCATGATGGGAAAGAGTTGCCTATTATAGGCCCAGTCATTTCTGAACATGCAAGAATGCGAGCAAAAAATTAGGCACCGTAAGTTGTGTTCTAAAAATATAATTACCATAGTTAAATATTCTAAAATAATACTTATTAAGTAATTCATGAGTTTTTACAAATTTTATTAAAATATCGGTGCCTCCCACTTAACCTCACTTCATGTGAAATTCGTTTGAAGATTATTAGTTGCTACATCATGACATTGTGGAGTCCCTGTTGTAAAAATATCTTTTTTCCAATTCCAGAAAATTAATGAATTTTATTTTCCGTTAAATTATTTAAATAATCCCACATGCAAAATTAGACGGGCTTTTATAGTTTTGCTGCGTCGGCAGTATTTAGTTCCGTATCTGTGTTGTCGCAACGGGTATTGCTTTGCCGGTAGATAAATCGGCCAGGATGACGTAATGTAACGTTGATAAGGGACGACTAAAGAAATTTCTGCAGGAGGCAGTTTTTTTTAGTGGGTGTTGATCTCTCGACGCGGGCGGCCGCCTGTTCCAGGTCCACCTCGCTCGCCCGCGATTTTATTTTCTCAAAAGGGGGTTCGACGTTTTGGCTACAGGTTTTAGAGCGTTCGTCGCCGAAATTGCCCAGAAAAGTCAAATGCGGACCTTTCCCCGAGTAAATTTTATTTTCAAAGACTCGTGTCTTGGCGCGAGTATAAATAAAAGCCAAAAGTATCTTCGAAGACTCGTGTATTTTGGAGCGAGTATAAATAAATCTAGAAAAGAAATTCGTTAACGCAACGTGGGAGATAAACTTGTATTTATTAATACAGAGTAAAGAGCACCATCGATTGACGTTCAACAGTTCCAGAGACTCGCCGTTGGAAAAGCAGACTGGTGCGCAACCCCAGTTCGCGTCCACCCGCGATTTCAGTGTGAGCTTTATAGATTCTTCCTCGCAAGGTATCATCTATATACCGGCGGATTAATCTAGACGGTGTTGCACAGGCTCAATATTATTTCGATCGGGAGAATACCTCCTAATAAGTCGATCCCTCCTAACGAAGTGTATTGAGTCGCCAGCCTTGCTAAATAGCGCTAATATTTAGTAAGTGAAAAGGCCAAGAATGAAGCCATCATTGAAAAACCCTGAAGACTTAAAATCTCGGCGGTGTCAGGCTAGTTTGTTTTCTCATGCGTTCGTAAAATAGCGACTGTTTTGACAGTGGAAGCTATAGGTAGAGAAACAAACAGAATAGCCATAGCTCGGTTGCAAAGGCAGCGTTGTCCCTGAACTGAGGGCGACGTCCGGCCTGAGTGACGTAAAAATTCATACCCCTTAAATTAAGGAAAAAATGTAACGGTCACTACGAACTTTGCTATACCTATGAGGTAACAATCAGTGACGGTGCGAAATAAAATATCTTAAGCTAGTATTAGTAGTCACTGCCGCGAGTCATAATTTTTCTTTCGGAAATTATTAGGGTAGTTTAGACTCTCTTTAGTTCAAAAACAAAATGCTAGCTTATGTTTATTTTACATTGTAAATAGTTTAAATAAATAAATTTTAAACAGAGTACGTGACGATGAATGATAGGTTGGTTGAAATATTGAATGATAGTACAGGTTAATTCTGATTGTATATAAATTGTACATAATTAACTACGAGTACTTCGGGTCGCGTTACTCGACATACGCAAGGACAGCCCCTTAAATTCACCCTCAAAGACAAGGACATAAAATTAAATAAAAATAGCCCTCCGTGTTCCAATATAACAAACTTGCATTGTTGTTATATTTAATTGGACGCGCCCGAGCCAATAAATCGAAAGTATAGTCTGAACATCAGTTAGGCCTCGTCCTACGTTCAACAAACTATACTTTTAAATTAAAATCATTCATTTTTTCTTATGACAAATTTGCCCTCATCTCTTCAATTGCGCTGGTGGACCGCTGACAGCTTCCAGTTGGCGGGGAAAGGTGGTGGGCCCACCCAAGACCGACTGACACGTGCGTGTTAAGTCGGCAATGGCATTAATGCCTGGCATCCCTGACTAATAAACAATCGAAATCGTAATCGTAAAGAACTGCGTCCGTAAAACTAATTAAGTAGGAACGTCTTCGGTTGCGATGACTTTTTCATTAATTATCAAGACTGGCGACATAACTGATAGTGTCGACCAGCAATCGTACTTTTTCCAAAATTTAAAATGATTCAAATAGTTAGTTTGGCAATAATAATCAATTCCTGGGTGGGGAATTCACCTCTAGATAGAATTCAAAAATGGGGACAAAATTAAAAAATTCTTAAATTGCCATCTAGCTAATCATCAGATTAAATTAAATTCAAAAATAAAATCAAGGGGTAAATTGGTTATACGGGGGTTATCAACAAACGTCCCACGTAAAAACGCGCAGATAAGGAGAACGTTAGAGTTACTTATCAATTACTAAGCGCAAAACAGACGGACGTTTCGGGCTACGTACTCTACTCATATCATAGTATGATGTGCGTACGCACCGATCTTGCAAAATTTCAAAATTTTCATTTTACAATTCGGCGACATCCCTTTGATAACAGTCTCGAGGTGGGATTAAAGATTAACTCTGCGATTGCGGTTACCCGCAAGTTCGACCACGTATCACGATGGCTGGCCATAATTATTATATAATCTAACCGTTTTCGAGAAAAACGCTAAATTAACATTGCTTGCATGTGTAGAATACGATATCATTTCAATTTATTTATTTATTTATTTTTGGTTTCCTAACAAAATCATAAGGTTAAATAAAATATATAAGTTACTAACTAAAACAATAAATTAAACATTCAAATCAAAGGTTAAAATTGACTTCCTACCTCTTCAATAGGGTGGAACAAAAATAAGGAATTTTAAAAAATTTCAATTTTCCTTTTTGTAATACAGCCAATAAGTTGCCTAATGAACTTCTCTCTTCTACCCCCCAAGACTGTACGCTATAAAATATCATTTTCCACTGCCCCATGAAGGCTGAAAATTCTCTAATAAGGCGGAGCTTAAACACAAAATATTTAAAAAATAAATATATAATATACCTACACCTACATATTATATAATATTTAAATATATAATTTTAGTTATTCGTTGAATAATCTGACTTTGTCTCAAATTTCGGCCTCATTTTACGAGATTCCAACCTCGAGCGAATGAAACCGTCTCTGGAATCTGGAATACAAACTATTGTAGATTCTTCCGTTACTAACTTAACGCACCTGTCAACAGCTTGGGTGTGACATGGAAACTTTGAAAATTGCATAATAGTGTTACCTTCTGTCACACATCCCGAAGCTATGATATCCTTTATCTCCTTTAAGGTGGTTGGGTTAACTTGCAGTCTTGCCAGTGTATCAAGTCTATGCAATCTTGAGCATCAAAACTGAAAGCCTGAATCTGGAAAATCCTTATTGTCTAGCCTTTTTCATTTGGTCTTGCTTTCAGAATCCTTTTTAGAGCAAACTCTCTTATATGCTGCCTTTTATGATATAACATTGTTAAAATGATATAGGATATAGGATGTCCAAAGTACCCGTTTCTTTAAATTACAGGATCAAAGGCGCATCGTAGATTTAGATCTAGATAACGCGACCATTTTACTAGTTCCAGTAAGTTCTCAGATCCGCTCTTGCATGACGGGTTAAATTTCATTATAAACTAGACTGGAGCATATGTTACCAATACTTTCAGATTCTCTGATGGAGCCTGAGTTACAACATATAATCGAATTAGCCTATTAGCTAATGTTAACCATCGTGAGTGGGATAGTTTGTCAGGATTCCTTCGAGCCAAAGTTTCACTACAGTTACCGGAAATAGCCTCACGGCATATTTATAACAAATATTTTTGGTCCGTACTTAAGTCCGTTTCATTAACTTCGGGTAATTCGGATTCTATCGGAATAAAATCTATAACTTGAAGCTTTTCACATTCAGGTATTTGTTTCCCGATGGGTCCCGAAAAGCCACGTGGACCAGTTGTTGGTCCATCTAATTGTTGAAAAAGATGACGAAGGGGAAGTTCGTTTCCATGTAGCTAACAAACAAGCCATTGTAACGGTCTTCCAAAATGAACCTCTAGTAACCTTAAAATACTACCTTTTGGCCCTGTATTGACTGCCGTTCCATCACACCCTATAGCCAGAATATTTAAGGTATCAATCTGATGATTTTCTAAATAACTAACTATACTGAATTTAATATTTAAAGCTGATCCAGTTAACGGTGTTATATGTCCTATATATTTTGATCCAGGTTCTTGAACTAAGACATAATGTTCTTCCGTTACAGTTTTACGATAAGAAGTGTTTTTATCTAAAACCAAAATTTTGTTTTTTCTTCCATCAAAATACAACGCATTTAGTGGCAACATATTGTGCATTTCTTCCTTGGTTATATCTTTTCGTAATTTTCTTCTTTGCCTTCGAACTTTCATTCTATCTATTACACTTGCTGTATCTATTTGTGAAATAATTCAAATAACTTCAAGTACTGCACTTGCAATTATCGCAGCACTTCTGTCTGGAACCCCTGTTCTATCGCATGCTAATGCAAAAGAAGGCAATGACACACTTCTTTCCAGGTGTCATTTCAATATAAATAGGTATTTTTTCATTTTCCGAACTATCGTCCATCGTGTTTAATTTTGAAACTGTTTCTTTATAACTTAAATATGTAGACATTTCTTCCTTCTTTCTTGACCACAATATAAAACAAGCGTATCAGTATAACCATCATAAACACCACAGTGGCGTGTTAATTAAAATAGTTGTAAGCATTAAATAATTTAAAAGTATTATATTTCAAACATTTTGGGACAACGGAAAAGTTTCAACTAGGTTGCCTAAACTTTTGTTCATATATATATGCACTAAAAGGTCACTTTTGTGTACTATTAGATAATAAATCAGTGCCCCTGCTACCAACCATAAATAATGCCGGGGTATTAAAACATGTGAGTATATTTTCCAAAAAGTATTAAAATTACACCTCTTGGGGCACCAGAAATAAGATATAAGATTTATGAAATTTTACAGGTAAAACATACGGATCACAAGGCAACTTTTTCGCACTATTAGAATTCGAAAAAAAAATATGAAATTTTTCTCCACCCTACTCTTCAATGCATAAATTAATTCTTCTTAAAAAATTCCGATGAACTCTATGGAATATTTGAGAATTAGGTTGAGGATAATATTATTTTCGAGTAAATACACAATTATTTGATTTTTAAACAAGCCTGTATATCTCCATTAGGCATAGGGCGAACAAAATATATTTTTTGAGGCAAAACTTAGTGCAAGTTCAGTGTAATTCACCAATAATTTGTTAAAGCGATTAATTTCACGCCATTTGACGGTACGTAAAATAAAATACTGTTAAATGCAATTTGTTGCCTTACTTTTATCGCACTTCTTTTCGTCACTTTTTATAATTATAATTAATCAACCGACATGTTGTTTAAAGCTTACCAAAATGTTATGATATATTAATAATATTTCTTTAAAGTTATGATCGGGACGATATTTACAGGGTTTAACCAGTCCCTTTGAAAGATGCATTATCTCCCATATCATTTTTGGGTAGAGTGTAGTTTTAAAAACTATTACAAAATTTTTATAGAATTAAATATTACTTTATAAGAATCGTCGGTTTAAAAATAGGCATGTTTACGCTCTTTTTGTTGCTCCTACCTTTTTTTACTGTTTTTTCATAAACATCTTCATTATCATTAGTCAGTTCGGTAATAACGCCCTTATTTTTCAATTGAATCATAAGATGCAAAAAGTCCTTCCTAATTATTTTATTATCTTCTCTATATTTTAGGGTATCTTGTACAACTTGCCTAGAATCCAAAATCGGTTTGTTCGGGTTTGTTCGTGCAACAACACACACGAAACTAGCTTTAGTAAATAATACACTAATTTTCATTACTGTCTACATCTAAATCATGAAAAACACAACTTTAATGAAAATGTATACTTTTAGAAAACAAATGTCTAAAACTTAACCTTTTAGAAACTAATAATGAAATAAATATACAATGTGTCCACGGATAGAGTTCGGTAGAGGAAAAACGATTTTATTTGTAGATTTAGAAGAAAAAGTCATTCTTCATAAAAATGTCTGCTTGTGTCGAAACTACAATTTCTAATACTAAATTTACGATTACTATACAGGGTTAGTCACAAATAACATTTTCAGTTTTTCAATTTCGTTTTTTGTTTTCAAATTTTATGAAAATATTTTCAAACCCGTGATTTATTTCACCAATTATGCAAGAAACCTAATAAATATTTTTTCAAAGTGGTTAATTTCATAGCTAATACTAAAATAATAAAATATCAAGTAGCCTGTTCTAAATAAATGAAATGTTGAGCTTCTTTGTATGTTCAAAATTATTGACAGTTATGTCATACTTTCTCATAAATCTGCATAATAGTTAAAACAGAAAATGCTTACGTTAGAACAAAGAATTTATATTGTCCGAAGTTATGGTTTAGGACATGAAAAAAGCTATATCGTAGTTCTCCGACAATTCCATGAGATATGGCCTGATGTTCCTCTCACGGACGTGGGATTAAAAAAAATTGTAATGAAATTTATGAGAACTGGTAGTGTTTAGAATAAAAAAAAGGGAGAAGAAAAAGTATGATGAAGATGATGGTGTAACTGCAATGATAATGGATTCGGTTAGAAATTTTCCCAAACTGCCTTTAAGAAAAAGATCTTCTCAAATTGGTAATGTTAGTAAATCACTAGTAGAAGAGTTATTAAAATTCAATAAAATTCGTCCGTATAAACCTAAATTTATTCATTTTCTGGAAGAAAATGACGACATGAAGCGTTTGAATTTTTGTTTGTTGATAGGGGAAAATATCCTCAGACAAAGAAGTTTTGTTAATAATATTATTTTCTCGGACGAGGCCACTTTTAAAACAAACGGAGTAGTCAGTTCACAAAACTGTCGCTATTGGAGCCGTGACATCCTTAATTTTCGTATTCGCTCTAGAAGACAGCATTCAAAAAAAGTTAATGTGTGGTGTGCTATTTCTTACAATGGAATAATTGGACCATATTTTATTGAAAACAATTTAAATCAACACACTTATTTTCATCTCCTGAACACTTTTTTTATGATCATTTGCAAGATATACCTTTAGCTGATCGAATAAAAGTACACTTTCAACAAGACTGCTGTCCCGCTCATTCCACGATAATTGTTCGTGATTGGCTAAATTATCAGTTTGGGAATAAATGGATTGGAAGGTATGGTCCAAATGAGTGGCCACCTAGGAGTCCCGATCTCACAATTATGGACTTTCATTTGTGGGGATATCTGAAGCAACATGTGTATAAAACCAATTTCAATAATAACTTGGATTTCTTGAAAGAAAAAATAAGAGAAGTAATTGTAAATATCCCAATACAGCAAATTAGGAGCTGTTATCGGGAATTCAGATATCGAGTTGAACTATGCGCTGAACTCGTTGGTACCTTGTTTGAATAGAACTTTATTTATTTTAATATTTTATAATTTATAATTGAATGAATTAAAGAAATATGACATGTAATAATAAAAATAAAAATAAAAAATAGTTTACTTACAATAAAATCGTTATTTGGCCAGATATAAAATTTTATTTTAATAAGAAAGCAACAATAGTTGTTTATTAATTGTTTTTACGTAAATCTGTTTTAAACAAAATCCAAAATATTAAAAATGTTATTTCTGACTAACCCTGTATAGTAATCGTAAATTTGGTATTAGAAATTGTAGTTTCAACACAAACAGACATTTTTATGAAGAATGACTTTTCCTTCTAAATCTACAAATAAAAAAGTTTTTCCTCTTCCGAACTCTATCCGTGGACACATTGTAGATAAGAAATTAAATGTATTATTAAACAAACAGTTGTACTTGAATAGTTCCATATTTTTTAATTTAAATTTGTATAGTGTTAAGTAGTTGGTATTTCCACCCTCACCCGTAATGAACCACTGAAAATGTATTCTTTTACCTTTAAAATTCAAGATATTCGGATAATGCATCAGGATACTCAGAGAGATGATTAATAAAGATAGTAAATCATACAATATGTATAACAAATAGTCGAAAACTCAGTTCTTTTTTTGCTTCCATTTGAATAGCACCGGACACAACTTCTGTCAACCACCAGTGGCGGATCGAAAACCTTTCATTGTTTTAATACTGTGTTTTGTTGCTGTTAGTATTTGATGTGGAAGAGTGATTTAATAATGAATCCCTATACGATAAGGACTTAACAGTAGCTGATGGTCTACGTGACTCAGGTTATTCCATTATATACAGGGTGTTATGGAAATGATGTATTATGTTTAGTTGGGCGACTCATTGGGTCTTCTAGAGAAAGCCGACATACTTTTATTATCGAATATCTAAATACTAAGGTAAAAACTATTTTTACCTACGTGCTGACGCGCTACTCCATCTTGTTTCAGCTTGCAACTGGATGTAGATCATTAGAGTAAACTACAGTGATGCCAGATCACACTGCGTGTCTCGCCCTTGCTAGAATAACCGCCGCGCGCGTTTTGATATGTTTAACCTTCAATGTCGTTGCTTCAGTATGTTTCGATGATCGTGTTGGAACGACGTCGTCGAGGGTTCCACGTACTTGATGTATAGAAATTTTAAACGTTTTGTTAGTTGTAGCATTACCCGAATTTTTTTCTGTTGTGAAATAATTCATAATAATAAATGTTGTGATGTGGTTTCCAATTTGTGTGAATTTATCTACTATTGGTTCTGTTGCAAAACATACTTTTTGTGTTTTATTTTTTTATAGAATATAATTATAAAACGGATTATTTAAAAATAAGATCGAAGGTAATAGAGCATGTACCTTAAAATTGTTTTTTCTTAAGTTTGAGAAAGAAGTGATAATGCGGGTCAAAAACTGAACACGTTCATTTACAATTCTGTATTGCAATCTGACAACACCACCTACAATGCGCTGGCCACTTTTGAGATTTGAGACTGACTTAAGGAATTATTGATTGTCCACGTCGCCATTAGCGGCCACGTGAATTTTCAGATTTCACAATTCTAAGCGTCATTTATGGTTATTTTTCTTATTTTCATATCAGGATTTGCCGGTTTAAACATAATAAGTCATTTCCATAACACCCTGTATACATTGTGTTACAAATTCGGAAACGGTAAGAAATACGAAGTCCGTTAAATTGGAACAAAGTTGCGTAATTATGGGTCCAATAATATGCCGCAAAAAGATCAAAAATAAATACAGTGACTTATATATACAGGGTGTCCCATAACTAATGGTACACAGGAAAACTGCAGATTCCTTGGGTAAAAATACTGCGATTTGGATATACTTAGTTTAGTTCAATAGCTGGTAATAACCGAGATACAGGGTGTCCAAGTAAAAATTTAATTTTCAATTTTCCTAAATAACTTATTTCTGAATCAATATTTTTTCACAAAATTTTGTGACTAGGGTTTTTTGGGGGAAAGGAATTTGAATTTGTTAATAATTTTGATGTAGATTATAGGGGGTATAATTTTATTTTTATTAAAAATAACAGTTTTTCAATCATTTTTAAGCAATAAAGGTATACTTTATAAATGTCGCTCCGACTAACCGTTTTCGAGATATTTTCAATTACAATTTCTAATGCGCCATTTAAATTTGGATTTGTAAATGTGAAATTTGTCACAGTAGGCTTTGGTAAAAACAAATACAATGAAAGCACTTTGAAACCTCATTTCTGTCAAAGTTTATTTTCATTTGTCAGCATTGTGGGTGTTTTTAAGGAGTTTTTTGAAGATACTGTTATCAAAAATTAAACTAAAAATGCCGCGACATAACTGTTTTCTAACGGAGAAATGCGAGACATGGTATTACGCACAAGAAAATTTTAACGGACGCGGGGCACATCGGCGGTATTTGGAAATGTATCCAAATAGAAGAAGGCTTCTAAAAATTTTAAAATCTGGCTGCCTTCTATTTGGATACATTTCCAAATATCGCCGATGTGCCCCCCGCGTCTGTTAAAATTTTCTTGTGCATATAAACATACCCTGTCTGGCGTTTCTCTGTTAGAAAACAAGTTATGTCGCGGCATTTTTAGTTTAATTTTTGATAAGAGTATCTTCAAAAACTCCTTAAAAACACCCACAATGCTGACAAATGAAAATAAACTTTGACAGAAATGAGGTTTCAAAATGCTTTCATTGTATTTGTTATTACCAAAGCCTACTGTGACAAATTTCACATTTACAAATCAAAATTTAAATGGCGCATTAGAAATTGTAATTGAAAATACCTCGAAAACGGTTAGTCGTAGCGACATTTACAAAGTATATCTGTATTGCTTAAAAGTGACGGAAAAACTGTTATTTTTAATAAAAATATAATTATACTAAGGTACAAAAAAGTTACATTTCTTTTTATGTATCCAGAGTACCGCAGAGAGCGCCCCCTATAATCTACATCAAAATTATTAACAAATTCAAATTCCTTTCCCCCAAAAAACCCTAGTCACAAAATTTTGTGAGAAAATATTGATTTAGAAATAAGTTATTTAGGAAAATTAAAAATTAAATTTTTACTTATCTCGGTTATTACCAGCTATTGAACTAAACTAAGTATGGCCAAATCGCAGTTATGGGACACCCTGTATATATTTGGAAAAATCTAAACTTTTGCATTTCGGTTTTTATTTTTTCCTGACTTTGTTTGAGAAGATGTCCTAAAATAAATTTCACTTTTACATAACTACTTTTTATTCTTCACAAGGGGTCATTATCAGATGTTTCATGCGATGTTTCGTCTTTGAGTCACCATCGTGAACTTAATTTTTTTAAATACGGGCCTGGATCGTTTCCGTTTAAATCATGAAAGAGGAAAAAAATCTACGTTCATTGGTATACAACACATGGTTTTCCGAAGTTTTGCTCCCTAAATTGACCATCTTCATTAAAGTACCCCTAGTACGTTCCCAAATTTACTTTTTTCTTAATTTAGGTGTAATTCGAAAATGTAAAACAACGCCTCATTTAAAAGTCTTAAGAAAGTGCTAGATTTAAGAGTCAAATTTCATTTGTATTAATAAAATAATTAAAGACTGAAATAGTAATAATAATTTAAAAATCTACAGTTTCTTCGAAGCAAAAGTAAATTACAGGAACATGCTAGGGGTATTTTAATCAAAAAGGTCAATTTGAAGAACAAATCGTCGGAAAACCACTAAGCGTTATATACCACTGAACGTAGACTTCGGTTCTATTTCATAATTTAAAGGAAAACATCAAGGCCCGTATTAAAAAAAATTAAGTTGATGATGGTGACCTAAAGACGAAACGTTGTGAAAGATCTGACGATGCATTCTTGTGGAGAATAAAAAGTAGCAATGAGAAAGTTAAATTTATTTTTAAACATCTCTTCGAACAAAGTCAGGAAAAATATAAACAGAAACACAAAATTCAAGATTTTTTCAAATATTTTGAGAGCTCCTGTACTTAGTTTTGATTTTTTTCTGAATATTATAGGTCCCGTAATTAATCAACTTTGCACCAACTTAACCGACTTCGTATCTCTTATCGTTTCCGAAATTCCAATTATGAAGGTCGAATTTGTAACACCCTGTATATAACTTAATACAAAAATTAGTACAGGGTGTCCCATTTTCGACACTTTTATAGGATATCTCCGTAATTGTTAGTGCTATCAAAAAAGTAATGTAGGTGCCATGTGCTCTTTTTGGGTTAAACTTAAAATGGTAAAATCAAAATTTTAAAATTTTCGGTCGGTTAAAGCCCTGATTTTTATTACATTTCGTTACGAAATATTTCGGTGGATTGGAACGGAAAAGCTCGTCGTTGGTCATTTGGTCGTTATTAAATGGGCCTCGAAAAGAACCAAAAAATAAAAGAGTTTAGAATAAAAAATACGATTTTAAATTGACAAATTAAATTAGGCGCGCCCGTGCCTCAAACTGGCAACAGAGCAAGAAAATCTACGACAGAATAAAGGATCGGCGTAACTAAATGCGCTCATTATTTTTACCGACTTTATTATTATTAATAAATCGGAATATACAATGTCCCTATTTTTGGGTATAGGGGGGCCTAGGCCCGTTACGCAATTCGGGGTCCCTTATCACTTCACAAAATGTTTTTTCCAAGTTATGCAAAAGTAATTTATTATGATTTACTAATATCCCATCACAAGTTAGTGTCGTCTTATACATATATACTGTACATAACTCTGTAGGTTATTTCGTAAATTACTTTGCTGCATATTATAAGATAGGTGTCTAACAAAGGGCCTCAACATCATGTTGAGTAAAATCAACCCTACTTGTAAATCAACAGATCTAAATGATATTTGTTCCCATTGCAAATACTACTTTAAGAACCTTGTATACCGATCGTTTTAATTTTTCTCAAGTACGTAAAATAAAAAGGACATAATACGTGATTACCCTGTACAAATCAATCTACTAATATCGCCCATTTTTAATCACGCGCTTGTACTGCAGTAAAAACCACACATGTGACCAAATGACCAACGACGAACTTTTCCGTTCCAATCCACCGAAATATTTCGTAACGAAATGTAATAAAAACCAGGGCTTTAGAGATACGGGAGAAAATCAAAAAATTGACAATTTCAAAATTACCCTATATTTTCTTAGTTAGAAAAGATAGAGAAAAATATTTTATACAGAAGTTTCTTTATAATGATTGTTGAATAATCTGCCATTTTCAGAATAAGTATAAGGGGTCAGGCAAAAAAGTTATCGGACCTAACCTAATTTTTTTAAATGGAACACAAATTACTTTTCTAAATATATAACATACAGTATTGGTTTCCTAGGCGATTTATTTAAACTTGATTACTTTAGCTTTAGCAGTAGCTCTGAGCTAGACTGCGCCAGACTTTCATAATATGTTAAAAAGGGATATTATTTTGTATAATTTTTTTTTTTTGTAAATTTTCTGCTTAATTTAATTTAATCTCCAATAAAGGCATTTTATTATTATTATTATTATTATTATTATACCACAGTAGGCCATGAAATAAACTAATATCCCAGAAGCAACTATGTTGGCATTCTTGTTATTAACATTTAACGTGAATTTAATTTTTACATATTCTTTTGTGAAAATGACTTATCGACATTTTGAAAAATTTTATATGATATCAGTTTATATTGAAAGTGGAAAAAACGAAGAAATGGGGCAACATTTATATTTTGTTCGCTATCCAGAAAGAATTCAACCATTTAAGGACATATTCCGACGACGGTAACATTATTTAAAAATATACGGCTCTTTTACTATGCCGAGATCAAAAACTTATAATAAAGAAAACAAGGAAGTTTAAATAAATCACCTAGGAAACCAATATCATACATGGTGTGCTATATATTTTGAAAAGAGAATTTAAAATGCTATCTTTTTTGATTAAATTATACAGGGTGTTCATTTAAAAAATGAGGTTAGGTCCGATAACTTTTTTACCTGACCTCGTATACTTATTCTGATATAGTAGATTATTCAACAATCATTATGAAGAAACTTCTGTATAAAATATTTGTCTGTATCTCTTCTAACTAAGAAAATATAGGGTAATTTTGAAATTATCAATTTTTTTATGTTCTCCCGTATCTCTTAACCGAGCGAAAATTTTCAAATTTTGATTTTACCATTTTAAGTTTAACCCAAAAAGAGCATATGACACACTTACTTTTTTGATAACACTAATAATTACGGAGATATCCTATAAAAGTGCCGAAAATGGAACAACCTGTACATCTGCCAGTCTGTTGGAAGAATTTGTTCTATTTACTTTTTACCTAAAGAATCCTTCAACATCAGAAAAATCTGGCATGCCACCTTTCCGAAGACCGAGAAGTATTAAAAGAATTTTCCATTTTGGCGGATATCTTTTTTCTGGATTTGTGAAAATATTTTGTCCTTCTTTGAAGAATTCTGAGTTTACATCTTCTATTGAGTTACATTCTATTCCAAACCCACAACTTCCTAAAAAAAGGATAACAAGTAAATAAACGGGTCTCGAATTTGCCACTGAGTAGAATTGTGTAAAGCTAATATGGACTATCAAATCAGTTCATTCCTTCGTCTTCTTCGCATATTGGTGACATCCATAAATGCCATAAAAACTTGTTTCTGGTGGTCAAATTAAAAGGAGCTGTGTGCCAAATGTACTAAATACCACAGGAGGAAGGTACGGTATCGTATTGTTAGAGCCAATATATCTGTATCAGTTCCAGTTTAACCTCAAGTTTTTATACACCTATTCACCCTGTGAATATGGACGTAAATATTCTCGTACCGTGGCTACTATGCCCCTGCACAATGTGTTATAATTGGAAATAATTATTACAGAAATTTGACCAGTAATTTTCAAAAACCAAAAATTATCTGGGTGATTATAATAATTACATACCGATAACATCAGTAGTAAATCTTGCCAATAACTCTTTAATTTCAGTTGATTTCTTCGTTTTACATAATTCGCCAACTAAATCAGCCAATCCATTGGTCTTTTCTAATATAATATCAAACATCATCTTCATTTTTCCTTCAAACAACGAATAAATAAATTAATATTAAAGGTTTAAGAAGTAACCCCTTTCACAGTGGTTAATGTAAAAATAAAAGAAATAAAGGTCTGTCAAAACCATTGAATATAAAACTAACAGGAAGGATCCAATGTTCAGATAAGTGGGACCGGAATGGAGGTTCAATATGGCCGACTAGTGCTTCTGTCTGGTCAGTGGCGTAGAGCTTTAAAGTTTGATAGGAACTTATATACTTCACTTCACATTAATGTAGTTAATAGAAAATAAATTATATATGTAGGTATGATGTCCTGAATTTATAAAACCTTACTAGATCAGCCAGTTAAATTTATCTTTTATATAACAATTACATAAAATTAAATAATTGGATTTGAAACAAAGGAGGGGAAATCTGCTGAAATCTATCGAATATCCAATTTGTCTCCAACATCTACGATGAAGGAGCAAAACAATGAGTCATCCGTGGAGCTTCAAGATTGCCGATTCTGTTCCGCGCTAAGTCCTACGGGTTTTTCGCAAAACTCGTTCCTGTTCGTTTTATATTGAAAGGTTTAAACAACAAAAAATATATAATTTTTCCCCTTCTCCTTTTGTCAAACTCGTCCTTAGACGCCTTTCGGAGTATCACGGCTCATCAGTAAGGCTAGAGTACGACAATAGGAGAAGAATTTTTGCTTATTTGTAATTACGATAGAACATGAAGACAATGAAAATTTGATAAGAACATATGACCTTTTTACATTATTTTCACTTATACAATATACCTCAATCTGTGTTGAGAACGCCTTTTGCTTAGTTTTAGATAATTTGAGACACAAAAATGAAAAATGGGCACATTTTCAGGTCGGTCGAAGTATGGGGTACGTGGACTTTTCCACTCAGGTATTTTTGCTTTCTTCTAGTGTTGTTTATGCAGATGTTATCACTATAATATCTTTATGTCTTTAAAGAATTGCATGGTGAATTAACTGAGTTGTGTAAAGAAATTTTGTAATAACCTTCTTACCAATCACGAGTTGCGCGTATCTGTTCTTGTTGTATGCATAAGTTTCTGTTCTTTCTTACCAGATGTGAATGTTGGTGTTAGTTTCCTTCTCATATCTTTCCATTCCTCTCCATCCATATGGAAAATGTTATTAAAGAACAAACCAGGAAATTTAGGATTGTGGGCGGAGAAATATGTAAAATCTTTGACTAAAACGGCTTTCACTAGCTCTGGATCAATTGGCATCCATTGCCTTCTATTTTGAAGATAAACTCCTGTAAACAGTGGACAAATATAAATATTTTCTTAATAAAATTTATTATGAAATTTCATAAATAGCGATTAAAAATTTCCGATTTGTCTTACTTAACTTAAACCCCTTATTCATTATTTTTATAAGTGGTTTAAATTTTAAGGAATAAAATATATTTCTTTCACCATGTATATCGTTGTTTATTTTTTGGAGATTTATTAAATATATTTATTTTTTTTATATAAATTTTATGAAATTCGAAAATATTTAACAAAATACGAAATAATAAGTTAAAGCGTTCACATATCGGATTAAGGCATAATTCTAGCATTAATTTTTAATACCCGGAAAAAAGACCATAGTAAAATTGTTATAGAAAAGATTTTATTTTAAACTTTCTATAAAATATCGTATTCATACATTTTTTATTAGTAATCTGTACCAAAATAATATAGTAAACATAATTTTCAAAAACTTATAGTTAAAATTTATAATAAATTTAGTAAAATCAAGTAAATACTAAAATAAATATATTGTAAATTTTAACAAGCACTATAGTAAAATTATTATAGTAAATATTTTATTGTACGATTTCCTATAAAATATTATAATAATTACCAGTTTTATTATTAATACGTACCAAAATAATATTGTAAACATAATTTTCAAAAACTTAAGTTAGGATTTCTAATAAATTTAGTAAAATGAAATAAAATATATTTTAAATTTGACACGAATTTAAGAGAAAATAATTTACTGACGACTATTATTGTATAATATTTTAAGTATATTTTATTGTAAAAATTGCCAAGTTTTAAATAAACTGTTATAAAAATGCTTTTTTACAAGATGAAGAGCTTAAATCCGATGTAACGGATCAAATACTCGCTCTTCATTACGAGAACAAGTGGGAACAGACAACAAGAGCAATCGTTTCATACATTAATCATTAGAAGCCAAGAGACGTTGGGTACCGTTAGTACTTGGATGGGCGACTGTTTCGGAATACCGTGAAATTTTTACAAAATATTTTAGTAAATTTTACAAAAGATTGTAGTAAATTTTACAAAAAATTGTAGTAAATTTTACAAAAATATAAATGGTTTGCTAAGTAAATATCTTATACCTAAATAATAGTGAGTGGAATGTACCAAATATTTTAAAATATTCAAGTACTAGGGTTATAAATAATTATTTTCTCTTACATTCGTTTAAAATTTAAAATTCCTTTCTGATTGTATTAAATTGATTAGAAATACTAACTATATATATTTTTATAAATTACGTATATCTACAATATCATTTTGGTACGGATTATGGATAAAATATAATTCCTATAAAATTTATAGGAACTCGTACAATAAGATCTTTATTATAATAATTATACTATAGTGTGTCTTGCATGCACTTACATTCGTTGTAAAATTTAAAATATATTTTAGTAGTTACTTAATTGTACTAAATTGATTAGAAATTCTAATTATATGGGTGGCCCATCGAAAACAGTCCAGCAAGGTTTATGGCTGTGTACGTGAAAATTAAAAAAAAAACTCGTACCCGTAAACTTGTGGTTTCAGGGGGACACTTTTCACTATAAATTTCATCCCTGTAACCTCAACCCCCCTAGCGGGGCGGCTAATGCTCTTGTTTTTCAAATAGGAATGGGTATGTTTTGATACATCTTTTTAAAGGGCATTAAATTCTCTTTAAAATGGCGCTTCGTTTTGTAAATTTGAGCTAGGCGCCGCCGAGCAATGGAATTTGAAACATTTCACTGCACCTCTTATCAAGTACACAGGTTTGTGTGTAAACAATTTTTTTTAAGTAATAAGTATCAGTAAATTCAACTTTATCTTCAGTAAAGTGGTTGATCCAGATCTACATACGTTATTTCTGCGCTATTATTTTCTATTGAGGAGAGAGTGGAAATTATTGAATTGTATTTTATAAACAATCAATGTGCAAGAGTAACGACAACTTTGTTTAATGATAGACATCCAGATAGACACGTACATCATGGTTATATCCTAGAATTAATCGCAAAATTTCGGCAAACTGGTTCAGTGGCAAATAAAAAAAGGATCATTGAAAATCCGGTAAGAAGTGAAGCAATAGAAGTAGCTGTTCTGGGTCAAGTTAGTATGAATCCAACATTAATTACCAGAAAAATATCTGATGTAACGGGAATTTCGCGAACCACTGTACAGAGAATTCTGAAACATTATAAATAACACCCATACAAAATTCAACTTCGCCAAGAATTGAATGAAGATGATAATGACCGCCGTTTACACTTTTGTCTAGTAATATCAGAATAAGTATTAAATTATCCGAACTACCTTTTTAACGTTTGCTTCTCAGACGAATCTTCTTTTTTCCTTAATGGCACTGTCAATCGACATAACTATAATTACTGGTCCGACACCAATCCAAGGATTTACCACGAGGTTCATATTCAAAATCCTCAGAAATTAAACGTTTGTGCTGGTATTTTCGGTGATCACATAATTAGACAATTTTTCTTACCGGGAAATTTAAATGGAGATACTTATTTAGACTTGTTGGAGAATGCTGTATGTCAACCCAGCGCTAATGGAAATTATGGGAAACGACCAACGTTACCACGAAGAAAATCCAATATTTCAACAAGACGGGGCCCCCATTATGCATTACCCGTACGCCACTGTCTGGATGAAACTTTTCCTGGTAGATGGATTGGGAGGAGGGGTGCTATTGAATGGCCCGCGAGATCGCCCGATTTATCTCCCCTTGATTTCTTTTTGTGTGGACATCTAAAATCCAAAATTTATGCCACCCAACCCGAATCCTTAGAAGATTTACAGAACCGCATTACTAATGAATGTCAACAAATTACACCAGATGTTCTTCAAAATGTCCGAGAATACTTTGAACAGTTGTTGTACTATTGTATGGAGGTGAATGATGGATATTTTCAACATTTAATAAGATAACATGTAAGTATTACTCAATAAAATTACATTTTTTAAAACGCAATTTATCGGTGGCGCGGCGATGGGCCACCCTGTATATTTCTATAAATTTCGTGTATCTACAATACAATACCATTTTGGTACGGATTATTCATAAAGAATGTAATTGATACTATATATTATAGGAACTGGTAAAATCACATCTTTATTATAATAATTTTACTATAGTGTTTCTTCCGTGCCCTTACATTCGTTGTAAAATTTAAAATATATTTTAATAGTTACTTGATTGTACTAAATTGATTAGAAATACTAACTATACTTTTCTATAAATCATTTGTACAATATTATTTTAGTATGGATTATTAATGAACAATGTAATTAATACTAGATTTTATAGGAAATCGTACAATAACATTTTTCCGTGTATAAATCAACATCGAACAAGGTATTAACTAATAAATAAAAACAAGGTCACGGCCGCAGAAATAATTTTTAATATCAAACGTTAATATGTTTCGCCCTTATTTGGGCACCAAACACAATAATTCCATAACAGAAATACTGTTAAAACTCAAAATAACAACATCTACATTCTAGAACATCCCCGAACAGGGTAACAAAAAATAACTTACCACCATGTTTAACACCCATTTTCTTAAATTCACTATAAAATTCGTTGAATACTGCCCCCCTGGATCTTTTCTTCTGGAATATGCTTCCTCCATTTCCAAGCAAAATATCAGTTTTTAATTGAGGAATTCCCTTTTCTTGAAAATAAGTAAATCTCTTGCTTAACTTATTTACGATATAGTAGATAATAGCTAATAAGGCTAGAACACTATACAGTAGGAAGCTAGCCATTTTGGAGCTAAAAGTTTTGGCTCAGTTCTTGAAACTAGACATTTTTGAAGTACTATTTTTATGTAATTATAGGTTTATACAGGCAATATCGTGCAAATATATTATCTAAGCAAGATATGATTATTTATTTTGATTAAAATAAAGTCGGGGAAGTAAGTGCCACACACATACACACAAACGTTGTAAAGTAGAATCGATAGGACCTTCAAAATGATGGAAATTTGGAATTTTCCAAATTTTTTTCCCGATGAATTTTATATCGGGCGCGGACGATATATTTCCATCTCATTCACAAAATTTATATCTTCGCAGAGGCGATGATAATATCGCCTGTTAATTTAAATTCTATTGAAAAATATATGTATATTTTGAACATACCGGTTGGTGCGTTCGAACAGGACACATGGGATTTCCAATGTAAATTGCGAGGTTGTGAAATATTCGCGCCTGTAGTGATTTTACAGAAAATTTTATTAAGACTTTTTAAAGAGAATAATGAAAATAAAAAGTACACTAAATTTAAACTTTTTTTTATAGGTACCGTTTTTAAGAAACTTCTGTCTTCAAACTAGCTTAAATCTGGAATACGATTCTGTAATTTTAATTGAGGTTAAAATAAAAATACTTTTATAATCAGGCTTACACTTGTCAATATTTGACAGCGGATTTAGTTTTATAATTTTTATAATTTTCCCGCTTGACATTTTGCGACTTAACCCGACAACTTAATTTTGTATTATAATTAAGTAAGTGTTTTGGGTTTCAAATAAATTTATACAGAAAAATGTATTTCAGGATGTGCTGATGTTATTAATAGAACTAAATCTATATTCACAGCAACATCTCAGTAAAAGTATTCATTGGAATACCCATTGAGTTAAAAAAAAAACATGGACGACGTTTTCTATCTGTTTTATACACGTTAATGCTTTTTTCTATTTTTGTCTTCATTCTAACCTCTGATCGATTTGATATGTTTTGGTAAGTAAAAACCAGCAATCGACGGACGTGACTCAAAAGTCTATATTTTTATCCAGTTTAAGGTGGACTTGGCACAGTCTTGCCATATTGAGTTAAGAATTACTATTTTTCCAAAAACAATACACACAAACACTGAAAAATAACAAAAAAATTGTTTGAAGGTTGTAGACAATGATGTTTCTTGAATGATAGAAGTGTTTTGGACTTGCATTATCTTTATTTGTTATAAATCACAACATTTCAACTGGTAAGTATATCCAGTCGTCTTCAGGTGAATACTAAATAATAGAAGTAACTACAGCTCTATTTATACTAGCGATGTGCACTGAAGCATAACTGAGATGGGTGCAGTCATTCGTTCAGTTTTGCGCGATATTAGTAATTCTAAGCTTACATCTACTTAACAAAGGTTTCCGGACCTCCATCTCAGGTATGCTTCAGTGCAGTTCAGTATTCACCCGAAGATGACTGGAGATACTTACCAGTTGAAACGTTGTGATTTAACAAATAAAGACAATACAAGTCCAAAACACTTCTATCATTCAACAAAAAAATTGTATTTAACAATAATGACAAACATGACAGTTGTAAATCCGGTAGTATCAAACGTGACAGCAGGTATGCCAGACCTTTCAATTAAAGCTTTATAAAAAGTACTTTCCGAACGCTCGAAGACGACGTAATGTCTTTGTCTAATGAACAGAAAACGACAACGAAAAATTATACTAATTTTCAGAGCGCCCCGATTGTTTTTCTGGGAACTTGTTTATTCTTCAAAGCCGTACCCTCCTTAATTTAAAAACGGACGGAAAAACGAAATAACTGTAAAAATATTAAATTAAGACAACAGTGTCATGGGGCATATAAAAATAATGACACGGTGACAATACAACTGGAATGGTATAATATAATAGCTAAAAATTATAATTAATTAACATATCAAATTTAAAACTTTTTAGTAAATAAGGGGGTTATGTGAGTAGGGATATATTACCTTAGGTTCCTCTAAAATAGAACCTACGTGTACACTAGTTATTTTCTATTAATTCACAACATTGCGTCTGATTTGGTGACATTTGTTTTTTATTATCTTAACTTGTTAACAATCTAATGAGTTATCTAAAAATGTGATTAAAATAATAAGGCATCGCACGTAACTGAAATATTTTGTTTTGATGATAATTAACAATTAATCTAATCTAAGTAATAATTTATCCTTGTAATGTGAAAAATTCGAAAGGAACAAACAGATATAAATTAGAAAATTTCAACCGATTTTCCCTGTAAACAAAATATTATTTGGACGTCAACGATATATTTTTCATAGCACAAGAATAAATTATTTCCTATGTACAAAATTTAATTTTATAGCAGAAAATATAGTACGCCACTGCTTTTAACATATACAGGGTGGTCCAGCGAAAACTTAACACCTCGACTTTCCTGCTTTAAAATGAAAATGTAGAAAATCGCTTGGACCCGTCGATTTCTGATTCGAGGGGGAATAACTTTTCCACTTTTTTCATCTCCGTAACTTCAACCCCCTAACGGGGGTGAACACAACCCCCTGATTTTGGGTGTTGCGATACCTCATTTTGAAGATCTTATCGAGTTCTATATGACCCTAAAAATTTTGCTTCAAAATTTTCATCTTTAACGAAATAACAGCTAAAATAGTGGACGACTTTTGAGATTAGTTTATTAAATGCTGAAAATGGCCACCATTCACTTCCATGCAGTAAAGAACGCTGGTGTATGAATAGAGAATGTGGAATTTACCTCGAGGATATTACTCTTATCAGACGCGGTTAAATTTATTTATTTGTTAATTTTTTGTCCAAAAAAGTAGACGGACCATGTTTTTGATTTACCTTAGTCTATCGTGAATTTTTAAGAATATTAAAACTGTGTCAATTCGATTGTACCTTTGTAGTAGAATAAAAATTGTGTATTCCTTCGAAGAAAGGGTGGAAATTATAAAATTATTTTTTAGAAATAACGACTCTGCGCGAGTAACAGCGGCTTTATTTAACGAACGGCATCCTGAAAAAAATTTATCCGCTGCTTACGTTGTGCAACTGGTTGCCAAATTTGACGCTACTGGTTCAGTCGGAAACAAAAAGAGGATGTATGACAGAGACGAAGCGAGGGAAGTGGCTGTCTTAGGTCAAGTAGCAATGGATCCGACCCTTAGTACTAGGAAATTGTCCGATGTATCTGGTGTTTCACTCACAACAATCATAAGAATCCTTAAACAATATAAGTTCCATCCTTTTAAGATACGACTGGTTCAGGAACTGAATGAGGATGATTCCGATCGCCGACTCCAGTTCTGTGAAGTGGTCAGTGGAATTATTAACAATAATCCTAACTACATGTTCAATATCTGTTTCTCGGACGAGTGTTCATTTTATATTAATGGCATTGTAAACAGGCATAACTGTCAGTATTGGTCAGATGAAAATCCAAGATTATTTCGTGAAGTGCATACTCAGTATCCCCAAAAGTTAAATGTTTGGGCGGGTATTTATGGATATCACATAATCGGCCCTTTTTTTATACCCGGTAATCTTACTGGCCTAATGTATTTAGAACTATTAGAGAACGCTATTTATCCAGCCCTCGTTCAAGTAGTGGAGAATGAAGAAGACCATGTAACGATCATTTTTCAACAAGATGGCGCACCACCTCATCTCGCTCAACCTGTGCGTCAGTTCTTAGATGAAAATTTTCCTCAGACCTGGATTGGAAGAAGGGGACATATTGACTGGCCACCCAGATCACCTGATCTGGCTCCACTGGAGGATCCTTGCGTCCAAAACGTAATAGTGGAGGATCCTGTTTCTCCCAGTATGTCGTATAGGCTTCTAAAAATTTCAAAATCTGGCTGCCTTCTATTTGGATACATTTCCAAATACCGCCGATGTGCCCCGCGTCTGTTAAAATTTTCTTGTGCGTATAAACATACCATGTCTCGCATTTATCCGTTAGAACACAGTTATGTCGCTGCATTTTTAGTTTAATTTTCGATAACAGTATCTTCAAAAAGTCCTTAAAAACACCCACAATGCTGACAAATGAAAATAACCTTTGACAGAAATGAGGTTTCAAAGTGCTTTCATTGTATTTGTTTTTACCAAAGCCTACTGTGACAAATTTCACATTTACAAATCATAATTTAAACGGGCGCATTAGAAATTATACTTGAAATATCTCGAAAACAGTTAGTCGGAGCGACATTTACAAAGTATACCTTTGTTGCTTAAAAATGACGGAAAAACTGATATTTTTAATAAAAATATAATTATACTAAGGCATAAAAAGTTACATTTCTTTTTATGTATCCAGAGTACCGCAGATAGCAGCGCCCCTATAATCTACATCAAAATTATTAACAAATTCAAATTCCTTTCACCAAAAAACCCTAGTCACAAAATTTTGTGCAAAAATATTGATTCAGAAATAAGTTATTTAGAGGAAAATTGAAAATTAAATTTTTACTTGGTCACCCTGTATCTCGGTTATTGCCAGCTATTGAACTAAACTAAGTATGGCCAACTCGCAGTATTTTTATCCAAGGAATCTGCAGTTTTCCTGTGTATTCTTGTGGTTGAAAAATTCATTTAGTATTTTCATTTTATGTTGTTCGCATGGCTCTACATGGGCCTCTACACGGAAAGAAAAACTTAGTAAATTCACCGTCGCCAGTGTTTAATACTAATAATTTCCACTTGCCGATATGAAATCCACAAAATACACTGAACAAAGTGTTTAACTACTGGATTTAACTAACAGCATTAAATAGAGAACCTTAAAAACATGGAGGGTAAGAAATAAACCAGCCAACCCATCAGACCTAGACCTAATTGAGTTAATTATGTGTATTGAACATCTTGTTTGCCTCGAAGGCTTGTAACTTATTAAAGGAAGACGCCAGAATTTACATGAAGAGGTTTTTTTTAAAAGGTTCTTAACTGAATTAGTTATTATTAGGATGGAAAATAGTAAAACTAACTATATTTTATGGCTCTATAGGTATAGGGCTGGAATAATCTTTATTTCTGACTGCCATTAAATAATATTAAATGTTAACCTAAATTTTTAGTAAAAATTGCAAAAATATTTTTGTAACATTTAATAAAATTTTTACATATGGCATTCCCAAACGATCACAATCACAATCCAAGTACCAATCGTGCAAAACGTCGCTTGGCTTTAATGATCTAAGGTATTTTTCTGTTAAATTCTTTTACCATTATTTATTGGGAAAATCGAAATCCGAGTGATCTGTTGCTTCTAATTTGAGCGTTTCATTCTTGTGAAGAAGCATTTTTACACTTTATTTAAACCTTGTAATATTTGCAATAAAAAATACTTAAATAATAGTAGTCGATAAAATGTACCATACATTTAAAAATATTTAACTGCTGGAGTTTTAAATAAATTATTTTCCGTGTACAAGTCTTTGACCGTTGTCATTTCCTAACTCTTCTCTACGGAGAAGCTCCGACTATTTTATAATCATTATTTTTTCCTACTCTTGAATTTCGATTTCCTAACACAACCAGCTATTTTTGGTTCCCGAGGATTATAAGGGTGTCTGGTTTTTTAACGGGGTTGTTAGTCCTCCCCTTCATTACTGGTTGGTTGGTTAAATGCGGGGTTGGGTGTGTTGCCCGAATTTCTATTACTGCAGTTTTTTAGCTTATTGTTCACCCCGATCTTGTTAGAGAACATTTATTTTGTTCCTTCTATGAAATCCAATAGTTTTCTACCAAATTTATCATGAGGGAGGTTGTCACCACTTTAAATATTCTCGAAGATCTTGAGTCTTCTGCCAGTCAGCGCTTCGCAACTGTATATAATATGGAAGATAGTTTCATCCTCTACTGCGCAGAGTTTGCATTCGATGGGTTCAATGTAGATACCTATATGTTGAAGGTGTATTCTTAATTAACAGCAGCCTGATAACCTGTATCAGCTGGGACTCAATTATGACTCGCACCCCATTCGATAGTTTATTCGAGGGTTTACCTATTGCGGCACTTGCGTGAGCTTGAGCAGGTATCCCATAACATCGGGAAAGGTGTTGTTTTGCGCCCATATATCTAATCTTGTTTTCGTTGCCTGTTTCGTGATATTCCAAAGGCGGACTCTGGGCCCTTGAGATTTTGAGCAGATCCAGCTCTCGGTAGTTCGTCTGCTCTTTCATTACCTTTTTATTTTTAATTTACTTATATAGCATGAACTTCCGCTTGATATACTGTGGCGTAGTTACCCAATGGGATGCTTATATCTATCCTGGACCTTTCCCCCAATATACCTGTGCGCACACACAGTTGGCAGTTTTTGGCCCAGCGCTATACCAAACTAGTCCCTTGTCAATTGACGGGGTGTATTATTTGGCCACTAGTGTACAATCATTTTAAAAAATTAACCAAAATGTACTTTTCGACCGCTTTCACGCTATGCTATTTTGTAGAGATAATTCGTACATATTTCCTTTTAATGAGTAATCAAGGATAATTAATTATTTGTCCTGACATCAATAATATTCAACAATAAAATTAGTTATATAGCATAATTAGCTTAGAGTCATCATTGTCTAAATGCCATTAGCGGGCGCTATTATAAAACTGTGAACCTTAATTAAGCTGAAAATAAGGGAACGATTGAAATTGGATTAGTTATCCACAAAACCAACTTTCTCTTTACAGAATCACATCCTAGAACAAGCAAGAACGTAATAAATAACAATAAATAAAATGAAACGAACCTACTCAATATTTTTAATTAAACCTTCTTAAGTTAGCTGAGGGTTGACTCATTAAATATGGGATATATAATAAAAATAAAATAATTTTGGAAGTGTTTTTACAGCAGATAAATTTGAGAGTCTATTTTACATATTGCAACAAACAAATTTTCTGATTTAAAGCAGACCTACCAAAGCCAAAAAACAGATTTTAGTAGTTTTGACAAATGTGCGATGTGTTAGCCGTAATTATTTTTAAAAGTTCTTAAAATTTTGGTTTGCTGCAACGACTAAAATTTTCCTGCTATTTTGGCATAATTTTCATTATTGGTAAATTAATTTTCTAAGTTATTTTAGAGTCGCACTAATTAAATTATATCTTTTCGCCTTTGATGGAATCATGAATTTCTCCCAACAGAAATAGGGGAAAATAAATGAATTGCCGAAAATAACTGTTTACTCCTGTTTGAAAATAGTTCACATACTTAAAGGTACATATCCTCAATAAATTAGTACACAGCACTCCATCTACAGCTCGACAAGTGGATCTGTGTCTCCGACGTATCGGTAAGGGAGAAGCAATATCGTTAGTCATTGGCGTGCTATTAGGAAATTCTTCAGTAATTATGTTTTATGTTTGAAGGTAGGTAACTATTATTAGCAAAATATAAAAAATTTCTCTTTACAAGTAAATTTTTCGATATGAATGACGATTTTTCAGTTTTGGTCGTATTAATGTCCCTTTCTAGCTTTCACTTAAGTGACAATTTAAATATATTAATTTGTGATTCTTCTTCACATACCCTATAAACATCACTTCACAGGTTTGACTGAGAAGGTTTTTACCAGGAATATACTCATTCATTATCAAAAAGTTCAAAATTTTAAAATAACACCCTAAAACACGACACAAAGAACACTTATTTATAAAATACAATACAGTAACTAGTGCCCTTTCTATCCTTACGCAATTGGGAGGGTACGTCCATCAAATATCAGATGGTCCATCGGGTATCTCACGAGACGCATGCGATATCAACTGTCTGGGATATAACCTATCAAATTAGCTATAGTTACCTGTAACCATTGAGAACGCACGATGTTAAAATATATTTAGATTAAAAGTAGTTTAATCAAAAAATATATTACTTGCATTTAAATATCAAAATAAACAATATGAAAAAAAAAATTTCATAATATTGAACTATAATAGAATATTGGTTTCTTATATACCTCTTACAATATATTTTAAATGCGTAAATGTAATTTTAGGGTTTTCTCGTTAATATATGATTAAATTAAAATTTAATATATGTAACAACATTGTTAACCCCAGAAATTTTATTGCACGCATTCCTTTCGTAGCTACAGATAAACTTGTCGAACTGTACAATGACATGTGAGTGTATCGTACAACATATTGTCGTCAAAATGGTAATTATTATTCAATAATTACATTACAGAAGGAAAAGGGAATGGTACAACATCAAGGAAAATAGAGATTGAGGAAGCATCGTAGTAAGTAAATTATCAGAAAACTGTAATTATGCAATAAAGACTGCGTAATTTTGAATGAAACTATATTGTAATAATTTTACGAATAAATTTAAAACTAATTGGAATTAATAATCGTTTAGAATTAAAGTTGATTATTATTATATTAAATCGTAATAATATATATTCAGCAAAATGTGAAAAAGAAACATATATATGTATAGAGGGTGTTATGGAAATGACGTATTACATTTAAATGGGTGACTCCTGGGGTGTCCTAGAGAAGCGCTAGATATTAAAACGTGGGGTAATTCACCCCATAAACCCTCAGGTCACTCCTGGGCACACATATATGATTATATTACATTGCCAAGCTGTGTAAGAAACAGATGTTCAAGCACAATATTGCCAAACTGTTTAAAAGTGTGAAACTTTAGGTTCTTCTAAAAACAAATATTTAGCTTACTTAGAAAGTAAATCCAGGACGCGATTAAGGAATCCAGGGCACAGACACCTTCAGTTCTTTTTTCTATGGGAAAAACTTTATGCTCATTACGTGTCCTGATGATAGTGTGGGAGTGCATAAGAAGCTTATCACTAAACCCTATTCTCTTATTTCCAATCTCGGAACATAACCGGCATATCGTCGAAAGAAAAAAACACAGTGAAACAGAACAAATTGCACTAAATCACTTAAGGAAACACACAGACACCCACGAGTTTCAAATTAGTTTTTTTGAAGATATGCACCTATTATCAGATTACACGAAAGCACTAAACAATAAGGCATAATTACACTTTACCATAACACACATAGAACAAGAGCACTTAATAATTTCGCAATAGAATAATGAAAATGCTAATTTCTATGGGCCATTAACCCTTTACTAAAGATAAAATGAAACAATTATGTTCACATAATAACTAGTCGGAACTACCCTTTCAAATAATAATGGACCAGTCCAAACTCCAATATGCTTCCTTCCTCCGAAAACTGGTGCTAGCGATGTTGCCATTTCCGAGACTATAATTATACAGGAAAGTAATATTATAGAAGGAAATTCGGCAATTTATGAATATAGTCTTATAAAACATCGAAAGTGGCAACGCTGTATTTTTAAATATTAGCCCCAGCCGCTGCCGCGAAAAGAACAGGCCGTCAGGTAGCCCGATTGTCCAAAATCAGCTGTTTAAAGAAGCCGGCCGATTTGCACACGCGTTATCGGATTCCTATTGTTTTCACCGAGTTTCAAGCAGATTTGTGTATTAATACTTAAACCCGAGTTTAAATTATTAAGTTATTTGTTCTTTTCGCGACGGCACTGCCCCCGCCCAGCAGCTCAATATCGATCGACAGAACCAACATGTTATTTATTTTTAAATTTTTTAGATATTAAATACATTATTTCCCAGATAATAAGGGCGTATTTTTGTCTACACAGTAGCACTTTAAAATACTAATTCAGATTGAATGGTACTTAGATATGTTCATGAGACGCGAAAACTAATGTGATTTTGTGAGATTATTGTCCCGGTTTTTGTTCGGGCTACCTAGGTACTTGGTGTTTTTTATAAATTAAGTTGGTTTTAAATAAGTCCGAAAGGGTAAATAAAATTGCATTTTTTTTTAAAGGGTGAGTGGTATTTATAAACTTTTAAGTTGTCCAGATCTGACGGGTGTCGCTCGAATTAAACAAATGAGAACATACCTGACCATTTATAAACTCCGCGGCGGTTCGTTCGAGTAAGTTCAAGTTTATAAATCAGAGATTGTTTCCCAGCGAACTCAACGTAAAAGTTTATAATAATGTACCCTGAAAAATAAACAACTTGGAATCTGTCAAGCGGTTATTGACTTTCTCAAGAGTTTACCCTGAAGATATGACAACACTGTTCAAGATTCACCGCCATATGTTGCTGTGTTTACCTTCCGGACAGGGGCACCACGTGGTAATTTTTGGTTCGACATATTATTGACATTAAATTAAAGCGCCACCGCCGGATATTTTTCTTCAATTTGTTTACAATTGCCGGTTTAAATATAATACGTCATTTTCATAACACCCTGTATGTACAACTAAAAAGATTTCTTAGTATCTCATTGGGGGCGAAGCAGCAATAAAACGCCAGAGATGAATAAATTTCAAAATAATACCCTATACTTTCCTTACTCTATAGAATATTATTCAGTACATAGTGAAATCGTAGCCACTGAAAGACCGATAACGAGAATCCAATTTTTACCACACGAATGACCATGTATGAGAATTGCTTCCTAATAATGCACGATATCATACCGATGGAATACAAAGTAGAGTCGATTGAGTATACAGGGTCCGCAAACGAAGCGTGGACGGAAGATTAAATCGTTATCGAAGAACTTATCGACAATACTGAAACAGCTTGAGATATTGGATTAAAAGCGGCATGTTTTAAAAATATTTTACATTATACAGCGTGGCCCAAAAAAGTGTTACAGCATAAAGTTATATTTTTTTAAATGGGACACCCAGTATTCTATTGCATATTTAGGTTCGTATTACTATCGTTTATAAGTGCCGTAAATTTTATTTAATTTGGTTTTGTAGTTTCGGAGAAATAAATTAAAAACTAAAAAAAAAAGTTTTGCAGTCCTGAATAAAAAAATCAAAAAAAACAATCCAGAACTATTTTTTTAACCTCGGCATTGAGTGAAATTTATGACAAGAGGTCTAGAGATACTATGAATGTAATTGCGATTATTTATTTTATACAGAGTGTTCATAATAAGCTTTCAAAAACCCCACATTTTAAAATAATTTTTCTCAAGTTTTTCAAATGGAACACCCTGTATATTATTTGGCTATTTGACGTAGAATTCATAGACAATTTTTTTTTGTAATACAAGCATATAAGTTATATCCAGCCGTTTTCGAAATAATTGTAAATATCATAAATTATGTTGTTTAAATAGAGTTTTTATTGGGAAATTTTGTTATGGGCGACTAGACTAATAATTGTAAACTAAAGTAAATGTTCAAAATAGCTTCCTTTTACTTAATTTAATGATTTTCCTCTACTGCAAACAGAACTCTTAATTCATTTTCTTCATTAATAACGGGTTTATTGATTATCATCCTGTTTGTGTACGCAGTGCTTCCTGTTGCTACAAATCTTTGCAACAACTTCTCGAAGGTTTTCGGTCTCGGCTTTCTCTCAATATCGGGATATCTTTCAGCATACACTCGGCTCGCGAGGAGGCAATTTCTTGCACATTCACCCAGTATAAAAATCATATTTACCATTTCTAAAGTTGTAAAATTCGACATTTTGTGTAAGTTAGTACTTAATTTCGACGACTTAACAAGTGTAAATAATTTTATTTGGCGTCATAGTGACAATCTAAACAAAAAGAAATCATGGCAACTCGATTAAGAATAAAAAAAAAAATTAAATAATAAAAGAAGCAAAAATGTATGCTTTTAAAATTTATATCGAAATAACTAAAATACGGTAAACTCTAAGAGTAAAAGGAAGCTATTTCGAACTTTTACTTTAGTTTACAATTATTAGTCTAGTCGCCTATAACAAAATTTCGCAATAAAAACTCTATTTAAACAACATAATTTATGATATTTACAATTATTTCGAAAACGGCTGGATATAACTTATATGCTTGTATAACAAAAAAAAATTGTCTATGAATTCTACGTCAAATAGCCAAATAATATACAGGGTGTTCCATTTGAAAAACTTGAGAAAAATTATTTTAAAATGTGGGGTTTTTGAAAGGTTATTATGAACACCCTGTATAAAATAAATAAACGCAATTACATTCATAGTATCTCTAGACCTCTTGTCATAAATTTCACTCAATGCCGAGGTTAAAAAAATAGTTCTGGATTGTTTTTTTTGATTTTTTTATTCAGGACTGCAAAACTTTTTTTTTTAGTTTTTAATTTATTTCTCCGAAACTACAAAACCAAATTAAATAAAATTTGAGGCACTTATAAACGATAGTAATACGAACCTAAATATGCAATAAAATACTGGGTGTCCCATTTAAAAAAATATAACTTTATGCTGTCACACTTTTTTGGGCCACCCTGTATAATGTAAAATATTTTTAAAACATGCCGCTTTTAATCCAATATCTCAAACTGTTTTAGTATTGTTGATAAGTTCTTCGATAACGATTTAATCTTCCGTCCACGCTTCGTTTACGGACCCTGTATATAGTATATTACAAGGATCTATTACAGGGAAATAATGATTTTTTTTTTCATTTAAAATGTATTCTGACAATATAAATTCAAATTTACAAGAACTATTCCTAAAATTGATAAAACATATTTATTATACAGGGTGATTCACGTTATTCGAGACGACATATTATAGCTAAGCTATTTGTTGTGAATAAAAACAAATATTCAGGGTGGATAGGGGTCTATTTGAGGTACTTTTTAAAATTATTTTCATAATGTACAGGTTGTCCCAAAAACACGAAACGTATCAAAGTTGCATTTTTTTAAATGGAATGCCCAGTATATTATTTCATTTTCGATTCCTACGGTCAAAATAAATATTACTTTCATTAAGGTTTACCGTACTTAACCTTACGGTTTATGAAATATTTCATATTTTGTCAAAATGTAGTAAAAATTTTAATGATTAAATTCTCAACATGTATTTTGTTTTTTAAACCCAATTTCTCAGTGGACTCTACTCATTGATTAGGTTTTGGGTATCAGTTATGAAAAATTCACTAACTTATACACGGTGTCCAAAAAGTACTAATAATAATAAGTTTGAAATGGTAATAACTTGCTTAATTTAAATATAACACCCTATATTTTATGTCACTAGCAGATGTAGAATTTAATTGTCTATCAAAAAGTATTAACCTCTCCCATAGCTAATTACTCGCATTTTCATGAAAAATGCAAATATTGACAAAGCAGGCTAATTATAATCAATTTAATATTAATCAAGTCGCTTATGACATTTTGACAGATCAGATCTAGATTCTAGAGAAACAGAGGGTTTACAGTAAATGTCAGTTATTTCTAAAAGAAGTATTTCGCTGCAAATCGTCATTTAGTTATAATAGTAATAGTAGTTTCTGTTTTTTTATTTTATTAGTTACTTAAAATGATAAGTTATCCAAAAGAAGAACGAATTGATATGATTTTTATTCTTGGAGAATATCTGCAATATTTACTTGCTTCCCGAGTTTACGCTCAAAAATTTCCTAACAGAAACCATCCAAATCGAGAGGTTTTCGAAAGATTGTTGACTCAATTAAACAAGCTGGGAGTGTTCAGTATAAAAAACCCACTAAAAGGAAACTTGTGACAGGAAACGAAGAAAATTAATTTGCTGTAATTGGTTCTGTAATCCTCATATCGGTAAAACCAAATTGCGCAAAATATCAACATTAGCCAAGCAAGTGTCTTAAGGATTCTTCAGAAACATAGTTTTCATCCCTATTAAATTCAGCGTCACCAAGAACTTTCTGCAAACGATTTTGATAAACGAGTGGAATTTTGTATGTGGATGTTAAACAAAGTGGCAGATAATGAAAACTTTTTAATTTTGTTATGTTTAGTGATGAGTGTACATTTCATAATAATGGATTCTGATTCCAATCCACATCAATTTAGAATAGTAAATAATCAACACAGATGGTCAGTGAATGTTTGGGGCGGAATAATAGGTCGATATTTAATCGGTCCTTACTTTTTCGAAAACAATTTAAATGGGGAATTGTTTTTAGATTTTTTGATAAATCAATTGCCAATATTGTTGCAAGACATTCCCATCGCCATTAGAGAAATGATGTGACTTCAAATGGATGGAGCACCAGCACATTTCTATCTTAGGGTCCGTGAATTTTTAAATTTCCAGTTTCAAAATCGATGGATTGGAAGAAATGGACCTCAGAATTGGCCCCCAAGATCACCCGACTTGACTTCACCTGATTTCTTTTTATGGGGATATATAAAAAGAATCGTTTATAACGCAGCTCCAACAACTCCGGATAATATGAAGGAGCGTATTAGAGAAGCTTTCCGAAACATCAGCCCAGAAATGCTGTCAAATGTTGCTGAAGGTTTTAAAAAGAGGATACGTTTGTGTTTAGAGTCGGATGGTCGCCATTTTGAACACTTGTTATAAATATAAACAATTGTTTGTTGTAGGTATGTCCATTGTCCAGCAATATTTTCTGTCGTTACCTTTACTACTAAGTAATGCATTTTCCCTCTGTTTCTCTAGAATCTAGATCTGATCTGTCAAAATGTCATAGGCGACTTGATTAATATTAAATTGATTATATTAGCCTGCTTTGTGAATATTTGCATTTTTCATGGAAATGCGAGTGATTAGTTATAGGAAAGGTTAATACTTTTTGATAGACAATTAAATTCTACATCTGCTAGTGATATAAAATACAGGGTGTTATATTTAAATTAAGCAAGTTATTACCATTTCAAACTTCTAATTATTTAGTAGTACTTTTTGGACACCGCGTATAAGTTAGTGATCATAACTGATACACAAAATTTAATCAGTGAGTAGTGTCCACTGAGAAATTGGGTTTAAAGAACAAAATACATGTTGAGAATTTAATCATTAAAATTGTTACTACATTTTGGCAAAATATGAAATATTTCACAAACCGTAAGGTTTAAGTACGGTAAACCTTAATGAAAGTAATATTTATTTTCTGGATGGTTTCTGTTAGGATATACTGGGCATTCCATTTAAAAAAATGCAACTTTGATACGTTTCGTGTTTTTGGGACAACCTGTACATTATAAAAATAAGTTTAAAATGTACCTCAAATAGGCCCCTATCCACCCTGAATATTTGTTTTTATCCAAAACAAATAGCTTAGCTATAATATGTCGTCTCGAATAACGTGAATAACCCTGTATATAGTGACAGTAACTAAACTACTACTGTCAATATTATTTTACAAAAAATAATCAATATTTATTATATTGTTATAATCCAAGGCAGATCTAGCTATTGTTGGTCCATTTTTATTGGAACGTTCCGTACGAGAATGGGAGAAAAATGTATAGAAACCATGCTATTAAGCGTCTTACCATAGGCGTGCTTAAATAATAATTTATTAAGTGGAAAATAAATAAATACACTGTGTTGATTCCGCTGTTGATTATTCCTGAAAATTCAAAACTATAGTTTCTTTCCTCAAAATAACTGATTTAATTACTAGTCCCCTCTTCTTTACATACGTTTGTTTAACACAATTTACTTATTACTTTGCTTAACTCTTCAAATGTTTATTTCTAATTATTGTCAAATTCATCACGTAAATTATAGAACATTAGCAAAACGTAAACGCCGGTATAATAAACAAACACAAAATTTCCTCAGAGCGTTTCACGCCACTGCAGAAATAAATTTCTATGGGTTTTAACCGCGCTACGAAGAGTGGAACTGAAAAAAATAATATTATAGTCATGAAGTTTTTGTTTGAGTGTAGGATGTCAAATTTGATAAAACAAATTTAATGATATATTTTATGAAACGTATACAGGTCGACAAGTTTATCTGTAGCTACAAAAGGAATGCGGACAAGAAATTTTCTGGGGTTAACAATGTTGTCATATACAGGGTGTTCATTTGAAAATTTCCCACCACGTATTTATCGAAAACCACTGATTAAAAGAAAAAACGCCGAGACACGTCAAAAGATTTGCCAAAGGGGACAACTTTTTAACCAAAAACTACTTCACCCCCTTTTACCCTCTGGTCCCTGGGGTCATCCCCTTAAAAATTTTAAATGACAAGGGGTAGCAAGTAATAGCTTGTTTGAAAAGTCTTTCAAAGTGCTTTATTTTGACGTTTGATTTTTTAAAATAGGTCGATTCGTTTTCGAGAAAATTGGAAAAAATTTTACCGCCGTCTTTTTATCAACACAGATAACATGGGCGAACTGTTTTTATTCTTATACCTGTTTAGTTTTTTATACCTGTTTAGTTTTTTATAGTTACCAAGGGAAAGCAACAATTTTATTTGCAGTCAGTTACCTTTGTGACAATCTTGGGATAGTGAAAATTTATTTATTGATTCAGATTTTACTACCAAAATGGTTTACACACTAGCGGAAAGAGTGGAAATGATTCTAATTTATGTTGCCCAAAATCAATGTGCTCGGCAAACTGCCGTTACATTTAACGCCAGACATCCGGAAAAGATAAGTTCGCATAGGTATGTTTTGGACCTTGTTACTAAATTTACTCAAACTGGATCTGTTGCAAATTAAAAACGTATTCATCGTAGAGCTTTGGGTGAAGCCGCTCAAGTTGAAGTAATTTTGCAATAAATCCTAATACTTCATTACGCAAAATTGTTGATGCGACTGGTATTTCATTAGGTCTGTACACACAGTTACTAAATTAAATAAATTTCATCCATTCAAAATGAAAATATTGCAAGAGTTAACCGAAGATGATTTCGATAGGCGAGTTGAGTTTTATGAACAAATGACTGCAGCGATTAATGATAATACCATTCATGTAAAGAATATCTGCTTTAGTGATGAATGCACATTTTATCTAAATGGATTTGTTAATAAGCATAACTGCAGGTATTAGAGCAATGAAAATCCTCATGCTTTTGTAGAAATACTCAGTGCCCAAAAAAAATTAATGTATGGGCAGGCATTTTAGGAAACAAAGTGATTGGGCCATTGTTTATTAATGGGAATTTAAATGGAGGCATTTATTTAGATATATTGGAAAATACCATCAATCCGCTTATCACTGAAACCATTGAAAACCAAATCGAAGACGATGGAAACCCTATACTTGATGAGACTGAAATATATTTCCAGCAAGACGGCGCTCCTCCTCACTATGTTCTTCCGGTTCGGCAATTGATAGACGACGAGTTTCCAGATAAATGGATAGGGCGAAGAGGGCTTATAGGACTGGCCTGCTAGATCTCCTGACTTGACGCCATTAGACTTTTTTCTATGGGGCCATTTGAAAACTATAGTGGTCACTCCCCAACCTAACAGTTTGGATGAACTTCATCAACGCATCACCGAAAGCTGCCATGATCTCCCACAACATGTTTTTGAAAATGTCCGTCAGGAATTTGAAAATGGCCTATATCATTGTTTGGCCAATAACGGGCAACATTTTGAACACTTATTGAAATAAAAAGTGATATTTTCGTGTGCTTTTTTTTCTATCTGAACAAATTAAGATAAATAAAGTTTTTTCCAATTTTCTCGGAAACGAATTGACCGATTTTAAAAAATCAAACGTCAAAATAAAGCACTTTGAAAGACCTTTCAAACAAGCTATTACTTATATATTACTTGTCATTTAAAATTGTCATTTAAAATTTTTAAGCGGATGACCCCAGGGACCAGAGGGTAAAAGGGGGTGAAGTAGTTCTTGGTTAAAAAGTTGTCCCCTTTGGCAAATCTTTTGACGTGTCTCGGCGTTTTTTCTTTTAATCAGTGGTTTTCGATAAATCCGTGATGGGAAGTTTTCAAATGAACACCCTGTATATTAAATTTTAATATATAAGAAACTGATATTCTATTATTGTTTCCATGATCTTAAAACTTTCTTTTCATACTATTTATTTTAATATTTAAATGTAAAATAAAGTATTTTTTTTGTTAAAGTACTTCTAATCTAAAAAAGGCAACATAGTTCAATATCAACGGTAACCATGCATGGTATAAGAAAGAAAGGTATGATTGCCCGTCGATGATCGCGTGGCTTGTGACGTAATCGGTAGAGTAATTTTTAAATCTCTTATGGAGGTTTACATTGCTGTCAGTGCTTTTAACTCTTTTTTGAAGTTATTAAAAGGTTTTATGCATGTAATGGTATATGAAATGAAAGAATAATATATGACAAGTATGTATGTATATTAATTTCATAGAAATATAACACACAAATATCACTAAAAAAAAAAAAATTTCGAAAAATTCTTCGCGCAATTTGAGCCGGTCGACGATAGCCGAAGCATGCCGAAAGCTACTCGGCGACCTCTGCTGGCTTTGAGACAGTTGCCAGTCCTTTACAATTGTAACATATCTACTACTATTTTAACAATTCAATTTTTAACATTCTTGTTGTGGGGCTCCCCATATGAAATTTATGTTCAATCTGGAGGTGGTCCCCATCTAATAGGACAGTAACGACCTTTTTTTCGTACTCTTTTTACTCTGACACCATTTTTACTATTCTATTAGGTATCGAACCGGCAACCTATTACTTTCGATCAAGGATTTTTGGCAACACCTCTGTATGGTTGCCGTAGTTTTCACTGGAAATTTTGTAAGTTCACCAGAATTTTTTCTTATTTAGTGGTGTGTGTTTATTAAAATAAATATCTAAATTTTCATAAAAGAGGTGAGCTGTATTCGGTTGTGAGATGGATAACCAGGCAAATAAACTTGATAGAAATATAAGATTTTTCGGCTTTCCTATTATTATTATATTGTGTTAAATAGCGTTTTTTAAAAAGTATTCGTTGTTATAAAACTGTGATAATGAATAAATATACTCGTGGTAAAACCTTCCATAGTTAATCCCGTGAAGTGATTGCCAATGGATACAGGGTGAGTTAAGAGGAATCACAAATTTAAGAATTTAAATTGCCACTTAAGCGAAAGATAAAAAGGGTTGCAATTTATGCGGGAGTAAGCGTTGGTGCAGTAAAAAACATTCATAAAGAATATACTGAAATGGAAAAAAAACATCCGGATTAATTATTATTGTCACCTCCTGGCAAAAGAAGGGTCCTCCATCGACTTTGGCATTGTTAGGAGAACAATACAAAAGTTTATTTCGAACTAAATGTGGTTCCAACCTTTAAAAAAATTGCTACAACAGCTAAAAGAAGTGACATAAACTTTCCGTTTTTCTTTGAAACTTTGAGGTGCATGGTCAAATCAAATGAATCACAAAGAAATATCGTTATTAAACGATTAACTATGTAGCTGTTTTTTCCATGCTGAAGGAATGGCATCTTGTAAAACGTGATTATTTAAACCTTGATAAAAATAATTCAAACATAAAATACAATTATTGAAAATTTCCTATTTTTATTAAATTATTTAAAATAATAATAGCACGCCCATGCGACCATGTTTTAACAGATATTGCTTTCCCCTTACCGATACGCCGGAGAGAAAATTATCGACCTGTAATAAGTCGGCATAACAAAATATCTTGAATTCATGTATATTTCGGTCAATTTTGACCTAATTATTTCTTGTTAGCTAATGAAAGACTATTGAAAAATCTTGCGTGATTTCGCCCTTAGCAAAAAACAGGGCGCGGCGACAGCGTTTACATATATCCGAAAATAATGAATAGATATTTATTTTATTCATTTAAATATTGTGGAAAATGATCATTCTTATACATCATCATGGTTATCTAGGTTGATTTGAACCGCTACACATAATGTTATATTAAGCTTTATTCTATTACTGATACGTTTAGCTGTTCTAATTGGAAAATACATGAGTCTTTTCTGTTTACAACACAACTAACTGCTCTAGCTTATTTTATTGCTCACATTCCTTCCAACTATCAGAAACGCCTGAGTATACAATAAATAGTATGATTAAAAGTTAAAATAAGTTAGTATTTCCTTGTCTTTTAATAATAAATATTATTATAACCAACAAATTAAATTTTCTTCCTTATGGATGCTCAATTTATCTTGGTAATTTTAAAAATTTTATTATATCTGCCCTCATGAGTCGGTAAATAATTTTAACTGAATTTCCAAGTATTTCCTTGAAAATCTCAGAACAGGATAAGAGGAAATATTCCACTTACTTACACAAACGAAACCAACGGTTTTAGACTTATGACATGACGAATCAATGTATACAGAGTCACTATTAAAGTTGGAACCATATAGGGAAAAAATGTATAGTTCTATTTAGGTAAAATTTGATTGAGTTTTTTCTTCAGACTGAAAATTACATAATTAAATGGGACTATGCGGCTTTTGTTAACTGTCGAATTCAACATTTTCTACACAAAATGTCGAAAAATCGCATTTATTGATCGAATTTAATAAAAATTATTTGAAAAAATTGTTTGAAATGTTTTTTTATGGTCTAACACAAGCACTATAGGAAAAATCCTTAAAGGCACTTTGGGAGTGGTGCGTGTGCGAATAAAGTGATTCACGTTGGTTTTGAATCGTTGAAGGTTATATTCGTTGGAAAAACGACCTAGGGAGGGTCGTTCCATAAAGGTGAAGTCGTCCAGATGAAAGAATTCTTAAATGACGAAGTTGGAGGAGTACTAAGCTTAACCACATATGAATGGGGTACAGTAAGCGATTAAAAATGAAAGAGGTTTTACTAGGAGATCAGGACGAACAAGATACCAGATTGGCTGGAACCCATCTATGTTGTACTGCTGTACACAAAAGGAAAAAGTGAATAGTGAAAGTTTTTGTCGCTGTATCATATCTTGTGCAATATATTTTTTATTAATATAACAACAAATCCTCAGTAATGTTTTTGCATACATGCCACATGTTTTATATGTTTATATTAAATAAATATATTATATTGTAAAAATATGTCGTCTCCTCTTTTTTCTCCACCATCCAACCCTTATAACAAAAAAACGTGTTATAGTAATTAGCTTATCATTTTCGTATTTAGGACTCTAAAATACTTCAGAAAAACCTATTTTCATCAATGTTACTTTACAAAAATTTAAATTTGTCGACTTGTGTTATTTGCTGTGTCCGTACCATATTCTAAGATTACAGTCATTTCTTCCCAGGGATTTTCCACAGCGTGTGAACTTCTGTCAGTGGTACCATCAGAATGTTACACTAAATCCGCAGTTTGAGTCACAAATGAAGCAAATTTCTCTAGAAATGTTATTCAAAATTTCCATAATAATCATGTGTGGGCTCACGAAAACCCCCTTGCCATAACCGAAACCCATTTCCAACAGCAATTTTCGGTAAATGTATGGACAGGAATTGTTGGTAATCATCTTATCGGCCCATTTTTTCTGCCTGGACGCCTTGATAGACAGTCTTACCTATATTTCCTCCAAGAGGAACTAGCTGTGTTGCTTGAAGATGTACCAATGGCGTTAAGGAATCAAATGTGGTACATGCACGATGGAGCTCCTGCTCATTTCGCGACTATTTACATGCGGTTTATCCTAATCGTTGGATAGGTCGCGGAGGACCGCAGCAATGGCCAGCAAGATCCCGTGATCTCAATAGTTTAGATTTCTTTTTGTGGGGTCATCTTAAAACTCTGGTGTATAAGACTCCCATTAACACTTTAGAAGATTTAAGAGAGCGAATAGTTACATCATGCGAAACAATAAGGAATACGCTGGGAATAGTTGAATGAGTGGGCAATTCGATGCGAAGACGGGCGGAAGCATGCCCTTTAAGTGAAGGCCATATCCAACAATTTTTATTAAAACAAACTTTATCATTAATTATTTTATCAATGTATATAATAATGAGTTTCAATATGAATTTACTGGTTTTAATCAAGTCTGACGAGAAAAACTCAAGAGACCGTTTTCATGTAGAATTGACCAGAAAAAATCAGAAAATATATCCATATGGAAAAGTGTCAGTGGCGTATCATCTTTTTTGTAAAAAATATCAGAGAACATGTTTGCAGGGACGCCACTGGTGGAACAATTGAATAACTTTTCTAACTGAAATTTGTGGTTCTATATCCTATTGACACATACTAAAATAGAAAATATTATCTAAAGTACTTTCGGAGATATTTAAAATAACCATTTAAAATATAAAAATTCAGCACCCTGTAGCAAGAAATTTAAGCCGTTGCTGACATATGTTCATATGAACTTATCTTCATAAAATGACCTAAGGAATCACACCCTGAAATATTAGCACGTCATTAAGGAACACCCTGTATATACTTCAAACACGACAGGTGTTTTTAAAGAATCAAATATTTTTCAAAGATTACTCTTAGGTTATCATTGGTTAAAATGTTGGTTGGTAAGAGTTTATGAATTAAAAACCCTATCTTTCCGTTCAGTGCACCTTTGTCTCTATTCTTATATGTATTTTTTTTTTAATACTCTCAAACTAAGTGGCTATTTTCAATGGGTACCTTAATTAACTGTTTGAAACCCAATTGTTCGCCATAATATATTTAATTCTATTTTATATTATTCCACTTATCACAAGAGTAGCTACGTTGGAAATACAGACCGTTGCACAACGTTAAACTTTAAAACATTTTTCGGATATAAAATGAGCCACTTAAAGCAGCCTTTTTCCTGCTTCTTCGAAACAAAGTTAAACTTTGCGTCTAACTTTATTTGACATATTTAGTTCCACAGAACTTCCAGTTCGTATATTTTCTTATTTTGCGAAGCTACCAAAATAATATTCAACTTAAATTTGTCCTTAAAAAAGTTTTAACTTTATTTCCTAAAGTTTTAACCAATTTTTTATCCTGTTATAAAAGTTAGGAATAAATTTCGTTTTATGTACGCAATATACAGAAAAATAGTGTAATATGTTAAAGTACTATGTGACAATCGTTAGTCGAAGAAGCGCACTTGGAATGGCTCGAGGAAATTAACACATGACAATAGGAACATTTTTTTAATTAATGAGATTTTGCATTGAAGGGTTTGTTATCAAAAACAACCAATGTCATTTTTAAAAATATTTTTTTTTACTAAGTGCTTCGAAAGTGCCTCTTTTCATGTATGTTCTCTTCACCGAAAGTGGCGATTTTCAAGAGAGCGGGAGGGAAAGTATCGAAGCGGGCGGGAAAGATTTTTCCCGCCCGCTTCGAGTCACCATGTGCTCATAAATAAATAAAACCAGAATTGTCGGTGCGGGATTTGAACCCGCGACACGCAGATCCCAGGCGGACACTCTACCCACCGAGCCCTACTACAAGCGATAATAAATAGCGGATTATACATAAATTAAATTGGCAGTTAATTTTCCAAAGATGTTTTAGAAAAATGTCTGAAGAATTTCTTTATTTATATGGCCTCAAAGACTCGGGCACTTGTAAAAAAATAAATAAAACCAGAGATGCAGAGTGCGGGATTTGAACCCGCGACTCTCAAATCACAAGGCGTACCCTATACCACTAGGCCATCGAGCCTATTTGTCAAAAATAATAAATAGATATTTACATTCTCCATGCGCGAGTGTTTTCATGTCATGTAGACAGGAAAACTGTCCGAAGAATTTCTTTATTTATTTGGCATCAAAGCTTCGGAGCACTTGTAAAAAAAATACGATAGATATCTCGGGCCGTTGGAGGCTTTTCCGGACTCGTGCGTAAAAGCCTCATCCGTGAAAGCCTCTTTTCGGCCCTTGATACGTAATGTACTAATTTTAACAACAGACAAATGCTATTAGATGAGGAAATTGATTTTGCTGCTACTCCACCAGAAAATTTTCAGCAAGGTTTTAACATATCAGTGACGGCCTACAATAATGCCAATGTAATATTTAATGTAAATAAGTAAAACAGAAACCATGTTAATTTTTATTTTCTATAAATGTCATTAGGTTTATTTTAAAAAATTAAAAAAAAAATTCATTGTGGTTAAATTTGTGTATGAAGTTATATGTTGGTGTGCTCGTATATTATTTTGAGATACGGTTTTTAAAAAAATTACAAAAAAATAATTTACTTTCCACCCGAGTGGAAAGTGAGCATTTTCCACCCGGGTGGAAAGTAAAAGTAAAAGTCCTTTCCTCCTTTCAAAGATAGAAAATGTCATTATTACATGCATGGTTGTAAATAATAGTACCGTATCAAGGGCCGAAGAGATGCGGAGATGGCCGACCGAGCCGAAGGTGAGTTAGGCCACCGCACGAGTCCGGAAAAGCCTCCGACGGCCCCAGATATGTACCGTATTTTTTTTACAAGTGCTCCGAAGCTTTGATACCAAATAAATAAAGAAATTCTTCAGACAGTTTTCCTGTCTACATGACATGAAAATACTCGCGCATGGAGAATGTAAATATCTATTTATTATTTTTGACAAATAGGCTCGGTGGCCTAGTGTATAGCGTACGCCTTGTGTCTGAGAGTCGCGGGTTGAAATCCCGTACTCGGCATCTCTGGTTTTATTTATTTTTTTACAAGTGCCCGAGTCTTTGAGGCCATATAAATAAAGAAATTCTTCAGACATTTTTCTAAAACATCTTTGAAAAATTAACTGCCAATTTAATTTATGTATAATCCGCTATTTATTATCGCTTGTAGTAGTGCTCGGTGGGTAGAGTGTCCGCCTGGGATCTGAGTGTCGCTCGTTCAAATCCCGCACCGACAATTCTGGTTTTATTTATTTATGAGCACATGGTGACTCGAAGCGGGCGGGAAAAATCTTTCCCGCCCGCTTCGAGACTTTCCCGCTCGCTCTCTTGGAAAACGCCCCTTTCGGTGACGGGAACATGCATGAAAAGAGGCACTTTCGGGGCACATGTAAAAAAAATATATTGTTTAGTGATATGGAAAACATATTCAAAAAATCATATTTTCCATCTTGATGTGTATTATTACCTACGTCATTTTTCCACCTGCAGTTATTTGACATTTGTGTCTAATTTTTCAATTGAAAGTCAAAATGACATTTATCTTTTATCATTAATTTTAATTCAAAATAATAAGAAGTGGATGTTAGCGATGTGGTTGTAAATAAAATAGTATACAAACCTCATTGAAAAGTTTCATTACTGTCTCGAGTTTCAGGTACTACCGAATCTCCCGACAGGAATGAAACACTTTCCACCTCGGTACGTAATATACTATTACCTATTGGTAACGCCGTATCCAAAAATATAATTTTTGTATTATATAAATCTTATTGTGATAATAACTACCATAGTGAGTGAAATATAGTGACTAAAGTATATAGCGTTTTAGCAAGAAGAACCTTTGTCAGCGTGAATTATCTCAAAAACCACCAATATCACTAAATTTTCTTTAGCATATTATTTTAAGTGGAAAAAGTGATTAGTGCGACCTGAAACGTGTTTCAACAGGAATCGCGGAAATTTCGTAACTTGCTTAAGTCCTGTTGACGGTGCAGCGTGATTAGTTCGCATGGTAATCTTACCATTATTTAAATGCAGTCGATAATACTAAAAGATTCTGATTCTAATGTACAGTGGCTTGCTAAAAGGAGAAGAAATGGAAGAAAAGTTATAAAAAGACAAAAGATTTCCTGGAGAGGCTCATATTTTTATTTTTTTTATGATCAAACCCAAGCACTATAGGAAAAATGCTTTAGGGCACTCTGGGACTGGTGCGTGTGCGCAAAAAGCGATTCACGTTGGTTTTGAATCGTTGGAGGTTATATTCGTTGGGAAAAACGACCTCGGGAAGGTCGTTCCACAAGGATGTAGTCCTCCAGATGAAAGAATTCTTAAATAATGAAGTTCGAGGAGTACTAAGCTTAACCACATATGGATGGGCGGCAGTGGTTCGTCGTGTATTTCTGCCATTCGCCGCTTCGGGCGGAATTAAGAGGGCAAGATCAGCCGAGCACCTTCCATGAAAATATCTGTAAAAGAGAGTCAAATCCCCAACCTGTATTCGATGTTCTAGGCTGACGAGGTTCTTCGTCAGCTCGTGGTCTCCGATCAGACGAATAGCCCTCCTTTCGATGGAATCCAGTAGCCGAAGAGTATGTTTGGGTGCAGAGCTCCAGACATGAGAGCAGTATTCTAGTGATGGTCGAATCTGGGCTTTGTATAGTGTCAAAAGTTGTTGAGGTTTCTGGTTCGGAAGAGTAACCCAAGCTTCTGAGAAGCTATCTTGGCGATTGCCACAACAAAAAGGTGTTGCTAAACATGATAGCTGTACAGGATTTAACTGAAGGTAACTTATTCTGGTTTATGGACACAGTGCAATATAAAAAATCTTTGGAGAACTTCATAGATTTGAAACCCACGTATGAAAAAAAAATCATCAGTTGTGATAAAGTAAAAGATATTACATTTTAATTTTAGTCGCAGAAGCTACCACCAACGTTGACCTTGATGAAGAAGATATTAGCGATGAATGCGAAGTATTTGAAAATATTTGCAACTTTTTTTAAAAAAAATTAAACAAAATGTCAGAAGGTTTTTCTTCTAAAAAACTAAATATTGCGTAAGGCCGGTATTAGACTATCAAATTTATTTGACAAAGTAATTTTATAAAAGAAATTTTATAAAATATTTGAAGTGTAATATCAGTTCTTTTATAAACTATTTATTTTATAAAAGATATTTTATAAAAGATAACAACAGACAATTATCTTTGATAAAAGATTTTATAGTTGATTGGTAACGGTAGTAACCTCATTTTCTGACAATAAGACATAAATTTGACATTGACTGCGACTGGTAATAGTATATAATACCATGACGGAAAATAAGTTTGTCTGGTGCATTTCAACAACAAAATTTTTAATTTCGGAGTAAGAAAGGTTCGAAATATTGTACAACCATCAACACCCGGATTACAAAAACCGAAATAAAAGACTGTATATATTTATTTATTTATTTTCATTTTTTGCCTTGCAAGTTTCTGGGATTATGCCTGAAAGGGTACATTGAGGTATGCGACTGCTGTACTATAAACTAGCATAACTCTCTCCTGTTGCCATAAACCGAAGGGTAACCATAAGGCGTTCCTCAATGCTGATACAATTCCTTAAATGTGTATTCTGTCTGGATATCAATGGTGATATCGTTATAACAATAAAGTTAAATGTGTCCCCGTCCATTTTTAAATAGTTTTTATAACTCCTAATACATTCAACTCGTAACTTACGAAGGATGGTGGGCACCCCTTAAATTACGTCTTGCCGCTCAGGGCCATACCCAAATGGCGCCTGGCTCTTTTTTTTTTGTTTTTTAATACTAATCACATTGTAATCACGGCAGTGTTTAACGCTAGGCAAGCTAATGCACGTCTATCGTTAATTTTTAATTGTCAAAATGTGACAAGTTCCTTCAAAAATTGTCAAATTTATTTGACAGTGTAATACTAGTAAAACTTTTATAAAAGAAATATTATCAAAGAAATGCTACAAAATATTTTATAAAAGATCTTTTCAAATATATTTGATAGTCTAATACCAGCCTAAGCATAAAATTTATTGTAGATATATCAAACATACATACGTTAACCCATAATAACTCAAAAAAGATAAAGCAAACGATATTGGCCAGGTAAGGTTTTTTTAGTTTACTGGAAATTTAACTTTTTTGAGGGTGGTTGTTTTTGATAAAAACTCTTCACTTGTTATAATCAAATTTTGGCCAACAATTATTGTGTTTATTTATAGGTTTAGGTACCAATAAACTCGTCTAGGACCTGTTTAAAAGATATGGAATATGTATAGGCTACTATATATTATTACAGCAAATTTCGTAGCCAAATAGATCCGAACAAACGGTATTGTAAAGTACAATACTCGAGTAAAGTAATTAATTATTTCTGTGATTTTTAAATAACGTCGTAAATTTATAGCGAATATTGCAGAAAATAATATAGGTAATAGGGATTTTATCAATGGAAATAATTATCTTAAATTTAGTTAGTATATTTGCGACATTTTTGAGTATATACCTGGTAGAAGGTTCTATAATAAATGTACTAAGCGACCAAATGTTTATATGATATTTTTTGTGTAAGCAAGCTTAGTGCATTTCTTCGTGTATTTAGGAATCACCTTGTTTATCTAGATGTAGCATTGACATGTCCTAACCTCAAAAATCATTCCCTGTTGTTCTTAGCTAGATACAATTAACAAGTAAATGATAGTAGTAGATACACATGCAACTGTATTATCACTTTTTGAGAATGTCTTGCTTCGAAAATAAATATTGTTAAGAGTTAAAAAAAAAGAATACAAGCTTGCTCAATTGTTGCTGGTATAAACTCTATTTACAAGTTCAGCAAAGTTTGTTCCTTCCTTATTATTTTGATTTCCATCGGGTCAATACATAGTTTTAACACGCTTCGGGGTCTTGGTTTGTTACTATTTTTATTGAATACATACGGCGGGATGCCTCATCTACTGAACAAAACTATCGAGCGTGTAGTTTGTTATTAACCTGCTACGGGTTTCCTTTAAAACACAGTGATAAAGGTAAAATACACAAATTAATCGTGGCTGCTATCATTTGATGAGATAACAAATTTTAACTAACGTATGACGGGGCACAATATTTCTACCCGTCTGGATGACAATGAAGACATTACAGTTAAAGAGTTGTCGAGGGCAAGTTGTCTCTACAGCTGCTATACGGAGACTCTCCTCGACAGTGTGGTTCCAAAGCTTAGAATGTTTTTACCGTCTCGATCGTCGTACCAAATCTGGTAAAAGTGTACCAACATTCACTAAAAGAGAGTGAAGTACAAAAAAAAAATAGGTCGTCAGCAGTATAAAGACTATCAACAAGACTAACAACAAGAAAAAAAGGGCCAGGTTGTTACCGCATCAACAGTGTATCGAAAACTCGAATGATGTATCAACGTATAGTCTTTGCAGCGAACCCTCAAGCTTTTTCGACAGTTGACATCAGCAATATGCCATCGATCAGCTGTTGGGCACTTAATCAAATACCCCAGTTTTATACGAACCGCATTCAGCGTGTTGTGTTTTTATATTTTTCCAGTTTGATTGGTGCTAATAAGTTTTAAAAGTGTATTTCCGTCGTTTTAGTATAGTTTATTTTGTTTTGAAAACTTTGATTAACTACATATTGAGTTGTTTGTGTATCTGATAAACCACAGTAAGTACGACTCACGTAACGAAAAATTTATAGGTTAATATTTTATTTATCTGTTTTTAGGTGAAAATAATAATTATGGAGCATAATTATTGTCTGCCTTCTAGCTCAGCTGATGCCACCGTTAGAGAAACTAAGGTGAAGTTTAATATTAATAAAATAATTTCTAGATGTTTTATTTCTTTCCGAGTGAGTTGAGATTTATTTCAGTTAAATATGAGGTAATACTTTTGTGTGGCGACTTGAATGTAAACAGTTTGGTTAGCTGGGAAAGTAGGAAAATCTGCATGATATTTTTAATAGTTTTGGTCAGAATTCAAGTGCAATTATTGATCATGTAGTGTGTAATAATATGTTTATCTAAGTTCACTATTTTTAGAACTTTGCGGAGAATAGTAAATATCTTTTTTATTAAAGTGGATGTTGAAATTTCAGTTTTTTTTGGCACGAGTGGTTCCACGATAAGATTCCGCATAAAAAATAAATAAATAACAAAAAAATACAATGTGTTTGTATGTTTTATTCCCTATAATAAATAATAAAAAATTTATTTAAAAATATAAATAGACTCGTTTCATTTTTAAAATAAACATACGTACTATTTTAGTACGGCCCTGGAAGGCCCTTGAATGTCATACAAACCTAGGCAAAATAAATAACCAGAAATAAGCAGGAAAGTCATTAATGTCACGTGACACTTGACATATCTAGCGCGAGGGTTCGTTGCAACGACTATACCAAAAAAAACTAACGTGTACCGAATTCGGAACGTACGCTCTGGAAGCGGGAAAGCAATTTGACTACTTGAAAGAGGGGGTTCAACTAGACTGTCGTCAGTAAAACTGTTGTAGGTTATTTTTAGAATTCTGAGAATTGAAAACACGAGCGTGCTGACAGATTCGTCCGTATACGATGGAAATATGGGTTTAAACTTGCTTTTAGGGGTTTGAGGAGAATGAACTTTGATAGTGGAAGATAGCAGTCTATTTGCGAGTTGAAATACATGCGTATGAAGGAAGAATAAGGTATTTATTTGTACCAGGGAAGTTTAGAGATTAAATATAATTATAATTGGATAAAAAGAAACGATTGTTGGGACTAGTTTTTCAACAATTCTTGTTAATGTTACTATTTCACTGTTGTTAAACTCATAATAATATACTAATAACTAATCTACGCAAGCTAAAAACGTTTACCCAGTAAACACACAACATCCGTGGGACGTCTCATATTGGTCCAAACGTCTCACAAATGGGATGAATTGAACCGGTGGTCCCTGGGACGTCGATGGGACACAGGAAACGTCCTTATTAGATCCCGCTCAGGACGTCCTACGGATGTCGTGATTTATATTCGTAGGACATCCCCAATGGAACGAGCATTTTTTTTTTTAAACAAAAATTTATATTTCTATCGGGTTTGTTCGTTACCTTACGAGGTCTTAACGACATACGTCATTATATCCAAAAAAAGTAGTAGAATGAAATAAAATTGCAAAGTTAAATTTATCTGTTATATACTAAATATCATGCACATATCGGATTTGTTTTACCGGGGATTTATATTTTGCAGCAAATAGTGTTCGTGTTTAATCGAAAATAGCGCGTTTCGCTTGGTTTTACACAGTTTACTTATATTCAACAGCTTTGGCTGGCTTAATCCTTTTATTTTAAATTCATATTCTCAAAAATTTTTAACCTCACTTTTTGTCTTGGCTTGGTTGGTGTTCGTTCGTTCATTTCGTTATTTGTGCACAAAAATAAGTGTCCTGCTTCGAAACAAAAGTGTTTGTTAAAAAAAACTCATGTGAACTTGTAATTATTCAAAGTGAGGGGCTTTATTTAAGGTACTTAAACAGTAACTCGTTTTTTTCTAAGATGTTTAAAACTACACGCTGGCTTCAGAGTTGAGCTACTTTTTATCGACAAGTTCGTTCTAAAGGTAATGAAATATTAAATAATATTTTAAGCAATTCCCGGAGTAATTCAGAGATGAGATTAGACTATGAACATACGTTTTTTAGGAGCTAAAGTTGACATAAGTGTCGCTCACAAGAGAAGTCTGATGAAGATAAGGGCGACTGAAAAAAATATCGGAAGGGAAATGACCAGTTGGGGCTGAGGCATGCCCCAGAAGAAACACAATTATAAACTTATACATTGTCAATAATACGTATTAAAAATATTGTTTAAAACACTTTCTTAATATCCCATAGGTCTCTAGAGGTGGAGAATCTATACCGTATAAATAGTAGCATTTGCAATACGATTTTTAAATCAGATTGATTCATTTTAAAGTACATATAACGATTGAATATCGGATAATTTACCACCTTACAAGCCTTATATGTACCCAAAAGCATAAATACGCCCTAATATGTATATCCCAAATGCGTCCTAAACGCATCCTATATAAGTCCTAAATACATCCTACCTAAGTCCCATTTAGATCAAACCACCTTCTTAAGGTTCTATTATAGTCCCTATATCATCATGTAGGACGATATTTGGTCATCCACAGTATATCCCAATTTGTCTCAATGGAATCATAAAACTAAGATCTCCATTAGTTTTATGTGATTGATTCTGAGATTTTAAGAGTACCCAGTAAATACAAACTAGTCCCAAAGACGTTCCAGGGACGTACGTACGGGATGTAAGAATCATCCTAGGGACGTCCCCTATAACTCTCTCAAATCTCGGGGAGGTCCTGGGAAGGTTCCATTGAGCCAAATTGGGATGTACTGTTGACGACCCCATATCGTCCTACATGATGATATAGGGACTATAATAGGAGATCTTAGCCCACCACTATTACTATTAATTATTGTAAAAGCCATTGATTGTCATAATAGGGATGTGCGGTACGATACGATATTTTTATCTACCGGTATTTTTTTACCAAATATTTTGCGCGTAACGATAGTCTGTATCCTTAAGAATATTTTTTTTATAGTGTGTTATTTAATTATTTAACTATTAGTGTTAACTTGTTTCATTATTAATTAGTTTATTTCGTGGACAATTATTGAATTGGGAAATTAATCTTCTTCTATATCTTCGCCCACGAGCCATCACTGACTAAAAATTGTCAGTCGTTTTTCAGAAATGGTCTCCAAATGCAATTTCAAAAAAATATTTTTGTTCATTATTGATTTCCTTCTTATTTAATATAAAACAACGTACCGGTACTCACAGTACCGGTACTTTACTTAACGATATTGTAACATACCGGTATTTCCAAGTCAATACTTATCGATCAACAAAAATCGATACTTTTGGGAGAATCGCGCGCCCATAGTCGATAACATGTTGGAAGCTCCTGGAAGGTAGCGTACAGTGGGAATGGGAAGCATTCGGTAGAAGTCGGGATTGTTTACTATTATTTAGTAGGTGTAAGTAGGGATGGTTGGATCAGGGTATTTTATATAACAGGTGCAACTTGTTTCGGTTTTAAAAAATACCTGTTTTATGAAACCTGCTCCAGTTCCAAACTGTTTCAAAGTTCGCTGCTCTTCTGTTACATCGCAACGTCGCGTCGGCGTTGCATTCTGATAATGAGGGGTTGCCGGTTGTTCCATTAACAGAATAGTTAGCTTCTAGGGACTTTCCCCAGTTCTATTTTTATTATATTTTTGTGTTATAAAAACAGTTTTTGATAAATATTTAGTCTGAATTTTTTTCCGTATTTCCGAAAAATATTAAACATTGATGACACAGCGTAATTCATTTCCCATCGCCTTTCGTTGCTATCTGCTTCTACTCCATTGCTACAGACAGTGTGTGACACTATTTCATCGGACCAGATTGTTCCGGCCACTCCGGCGAAACAGGTTGTTCCGGCGAAGCAGACTAGTTCAACGAGCCAGACAACTCCTGCGAAAAGCGAAACAGCGGAACCGGAAAACCTATCGACCCATACCTGACCTGATTCACAGAAAAATCTGTTCTAAAGGGGCATCCCTAGGTGTGAAGTGTTATTGCAAATATGTGTTTCGTGTATTGTATTCTGCCAAAGTGGATTTTATTATAATTATTACTACGTGATGGGTATGGTTTTCGATTTTTCTCGTGCTTTTGATGTAGTCAATCATGATTTGTTGCTTGCTAAACTACATAGATACGGCGTCAGGGGTAAGCCACTTCAACTTCTTCAATCCTATCTACATAATCGGTCTCAGTTTGTAAAAATTAATGGCACACAGAGTAATCTACGTACTGTTGAAAGAGGCGTTGCACAGGGTTCAATTTTAGGACCATTCTTATACTTAATTTTTCCTAATGATTTGATTATTTTTTTAAAAAGTAATTCTTCCTACATTCTCGTAGTCTGCTATGCAGATGACACAAATGTCTTGTAATTGAAAATAATGAAAGTTCTCTAAAAGAAGCAGCAGAGGCCATAAGTAAAAAAAACTGGTTCTCTGGGCTAGAAAAAAAATCAACTTCATCTAAATACATCCAAGACCAAGTCTATTATTTTTTCTTTAAGGCCGAATACCAAATATGACAGCGTCGTCATGTTTGAAAACAGTGTCGACTGTTTGACGTCGTCTTTGGATTCAAAAATGACCTAGAAGAAATTTTGGCTTGGGGCGACAGTAACCAAGTCGAATTTAACGCTAAAAAACCCAAGCAGCAGTTTTCTCTAAAAAGGTTAACATTACAGAACCGGATATAGTCATGGCCGCACACGCAATCCCACTGGCTTTATCTATTAATTTGCTGGGCGTCAATCTGGGAGGACATACGTCTTGGCATAACCACGTTATGGCAATTGCCAAGATAGCTTCTTAGAAGCTTGTGGTACTCTTCCGAACCAGAAAGTTGTACACACCTCAACAACTTTTGACACTATACAAAGCCCAGATTCGACCATCACTAGAGTACTACTCTCATGTCTGGAGCTCTGCACCCAAACATACTCTTCTGCTACTGGATTCCATCGAAAGGAGGGCTATTCGTCTGATCGGAGACCACAAGTTGACGAAGAACCTCGACAGCCTAGAACATCGAAGACAGGTTGGGGATTTGACTCTCTTTTACAAATATTTTCATGGAAGGTGGTCGGCTGACCTTGCCCTCTTAATTCCGCCGAGAACAACAAATAGCAGAAATGCACGACGAACCACTACCGCGCATCCATATGTGGTTAAGCTTAGGACTCCTCGAACTTCATTATTTAAGAATTCTTTCATCTGGAGGACTTCATCCTTGTGGAACGACCTTCCCGAGGTCGTTTTTCCCAACGAATATAACCTCCAACGATTCAAAACCAACGTGAATCGATTTTTGCGCATGCGCACCACTCCCAGAATGCCCTAAAGGATTTTTCCTATAGTGCTTGTGTTTGATCATAAAAAAAAGATACAGACAATTTTTGACGTTTCCTTCAATTATTGTATATATTTCTATATTTTACAGTTAAATTGAAGAAATAAATGAATTATTATTATTATTGTAATATTTGTAATGAAACCATTTTTTAAATGGATTTCAGTGAATTAAGCGAGCTCTGCTTCCCTATCTTCCATGGAGGAAACGCCACTGAGATGTAGATTTTACAAGATATGTAATTTTAAGCTTGATTATTATTTAAACGATTAACAAATACAATTTATATTCCCTTAAAGCAAACTCGAGCAAACTACCTTATTGTACAAAATAAGACCGAGTCACAGCAGCTAATTTAAATTAATCGAAAAACCGAGTAACTCTGCGCTTGACAACCTAATTTGGCGAAACTATGTCAAGAAAGCTCCGCATATAATTGAGACCCACTCTCGAATGCTTTAAGAGATAGTCGAGTAGACCAAGTTTTTGTGCGGTCAATTAACGTGGAGCATTTCAAGTCGACTATGAATATATTTGTACTTGAATTGCATAAATTTTTATAGATAATTTAAATGTAGAGCAGAATTTTTACTTTCCCCGCACACATGAACGTTTATATTAATTGATAAAAAATTACTTGGCCGGTCTCCACATCATGAGGAAATGTTTCCTTCTTCCGTCTGTCTGTCAGTTATTCTGTCTTTTGGATCGAAAGCTCAAAATGTACACGGAATACCATCTGCTATAGTAAAAATTTTATTGTACGATTTCTTATAAAATATAGTATTAATTAAATTTTTATTAGTAATCCGTACCGAAATAATATTGTAAATAAAATTTATAAAAGCTATAGTTAGTATTTCTAATCAATTTAGTACAATTAAGCAAATACTAAAATATATTTTAAAATTTAAAACGAATATAAGTGAAAATAATTTATTTATAACTCCAGTAGTTAAATATTTTAAAATTACAAATGCAAATAAATAGACTTAAAATATTGCTCTTAGCATCGAACGATTGATTGGTTATGTCATATTTATTTTCATATTAGAACTGTAATATTTTTGGGATTTCCTGGATCCTACCTGACTACGCCATTAGTTGTAGTTATTTTATTATCGAAATTTTATTCTTACATAAGAAGAAAATTAATGTGTAACAATATTTATAGACGCCATGGGAAAACAAGTGCAAACCCGCCCAGATACACCTTGTGGAGACGATTTTATTGTATTTTAATTTAAAAAAACAAAATTCGAGCGCAAATCGGCCGACAGCACTCTATAGATATATAATTAAATTAGAGAACTATAACAAGTATTTATTATTTCTATCCTAATGTTCATCTGTCCTACACTATCTCAATTAGCGGGCCATATACCAGCGGATATCTTAACAAATTTGGTATGTCACGAGCCAAATATGCGGATAAAACTTTGTGTGTATGTGGCGAGCCGAGCTTCATCGGGCCGTGTCATATCGGCCATGGATTAAATCGGCAGATCGGAACTCATCAGTAGATCGCTAGGTATTTGCGGACGGCGCGTATCAAGTCTTCCAACTTAGTTTGACTAATTTGAAATGTAAATTTAAAATAATAATTATAAATCATGTCTGCCGATTCACGTTACATGTCGAAAGAATTTATAACCAAATTTATTAACATTTACCAAAGTTGAAGTGCAAAGATTACATGAACAAAAATTTGAAAAATATGGCAGGGCATATGAAAGATTTGTTGAATTTAGTAAAAAACTGTACCGTGTTCATCTCTACGAGAACTCCGTTTTTTTACCCACTTGCTTCGTTATTTTTATTTTTTAATTTTTTTATTGGCAATAAATGCATACGCCATGGCACAAGCTATAGCGCGTCTTGTACGAATGATATTCATTTTTAAAACTCACTAGTACAAATAAATTGCTGAGTCGGTCTAAAAGTGTCTAAAACCGTGGTTAAATCTTTCGGGAATTCCAAAAGATCGCGAGCCAAGCCAAAACTGTCATAAAACATCGAATTCTGTCCCATTAACGAGACGATTTAATCAGGCAAATCTAATCGGGTGATTAAGTCGGCGAGCTAAATTCGCCGGCCCAAAATTGACGAGAGTTTTGGTACGTGCCGAGCCTAGTTGGCAGGCCAAATCCGAACGGATCAAATCGGTCCAACTTATATGTTGATGTATGGGGGGCTAATGACCAACATGTCTATTCCAAAGAACAAATTTCGAATCATGCTCGGACCCGAAATTATACAAAATAATTTTTCCATAACGAAACACATACGAAACAACAAAGAAAGTATGCATATTCCATCCTTGTTAGTCGCCTTCCGCCCCTTCGCGTCGTAATAGTGGGTAGGGCAATTGCAGAAACGAAGATTCCCGGTTCAACACGAAGTGACCTCCGAGGAGTAGGGCAGATGCACTTTAGGGCAGATGCACTTTAGGGCAGTTGAGGTTTCCCCGCCGCACACCGCTTCGGACCGGCTGGAAATATCCGAACAACCCCTAAAATAAGCAGTATTATTGACTGTGAGATGTACTTTTCAGCATTTCATATGAATTAACTTTTTACCTCAAGTTTCTAATTTCTCAGTTGTGGTTTCCCCGCCGCACACCGCTTCGGACCGGCTGGAAATATCCGAACAACCCCTAAAATAAGCAGTATTATTGACTGTGAAATGTACTTTTCAGCATTTCATATGAATTAACTTTTTACCTCAAGTTTCTAATTTCTCAATATAATTTCTAAAAAATATAGAGTTCTTGATAACGTTATGGATCCAGAACTTTGGTTTATATTTTGCTGTTACTTCTCATACCAAGACAATCATACAACTTCGTCAGATTGAGATGAACTCCAATCCATTTTTTGTATTATATAGATATTAAAGTTGCTCAATAATGTCTGCAATAAACGACGGACAAAAACAAGCCGGTGCCGATTCAGTGCGCGGCAGACGCTACCGTGCCGAACGTGCCGTGCCAATTCGACCGATTCGAGTCTATTCGGTGCGCACCCTCATTCATTGTACTTTAAGTATTAAGTTTAAAAGAAATGTTTTTGAATTTACACGAATAAAAGGCTTAAATCAGATGCACGGATCCCTAAAATTCTAATCTTCGTAACAGATGATTGGTAGAGAACTTATTAAAACATTACATCTCGTGGGCGGCCCTGCCCCCCCCCCCCATATACGCCACTGTATCTTATAGCCACTGTCACACCTTTCCCGCAAAAGAAAACAAAATTTTTTTTAACATTGCTCCGAACGGCTCCCGAGAAACGGGGCCTGCAGAGCGGGACAGTGTAATAGCGCGCTTACGTATAATAGATATGGAAGGATGTATGATTATTAGACACTAACCCTATTTGAAACTGGATACACTTTCTGTAGTATAATAGGATAGGTACACTAGTTATTCAACTTACACGTAACAGAGGTATATTTTTGAATTTCCCTGTATTTATTTTTATTAAAGCAATATAGCCATCTTGTTTATGTTTTACCCTAGAGTATGAAACTACCATTTAAAAAGCGACTTAGTTTAAAACAAAGTTCTCCACTTTTAGATAAAACTGTGATAATCCGGGGGAATGTTTCATTTCAATTGATAAAAACGCTAGATTTTATTTTTCAATTAACTAGAATAAATCTGGATTCAATAAACAGCTGGTAACTACACGTGACCTAAATACTAAAATACTATTGGCCTGTTTATAAACCTTCGAGCACTAATGCAAGCGCCGACGAGAACGTCAAGTTTATAAATCGATCTTTTCAACTGTTTATAATTATTTGTTTATTAATATTGTATAGGGTACTTCCAGGATGTTTTTCCATACATATTTATATGATTACCCCTGACATGCAAAGTAGGCTTAGGTATTTGTTTGGGTTTGTTTGGGTGTGTTCAGATCTACAGGGTGTTTCTTAATAACATGCTAATATTTAACGAGATCATTCATATGAACATCGTCTTAACTTTTGAGTGACAGCTCTTAAATATTTTCATGTTTTTTAATAATTTGTTAAAGTTAACAACTTAAATATGTGAGAATTAGACTAGATAGATAACTGTCAAAACTATTTATATTTACAAAACAAAATCTGCTTTTTACCTACTAGATCCTTTTCATTCTTTGTTAATACCTAATTTCATAACCGAGTGCCAATGAATGAATTTAATTTTTTTAAATGAAAACTGTACGTCATACGACAAAAAATCGAGAGACGACATTTGCTCAGCCAGGGATGAGAATTTCAAAAATAGTTTTTATTTCAAAATAAGAACTGGCGTACTTTTCTTCACAAATACCGAATGAATTTCCCGCAAGAACGCCACTAGTCGGAATTAAAAAAAAACATGTAATACATCATAAAATACCTCTTGATGAATAGAAAAAGTATACCAATTTTCCTAAAAGTAGCTAAAGTACAGCTCGACAAGCGATTCTATAGCCACGCGGTATCGGTAAAGGGGAAGCAATATCTTTTAAAACATGGCCGAGTCATGGGCGTGCTATTCTTATCTTAAGTTTCACGGGAAAACGGAGAGTTTATGTCACTTCTCAGCTGTTGTAGCAACTTTTTTAAGGTTGGAACCACTTTTAGTTCTAAATAAAACTTTTGTATTGTTCTCCTAACAATGCCTTCGATTTTTCCGCAGAGAGACAGGCGCTTTTTTTGACAGGAGATGACAACAATTGATCCAGGTTATTTTCTTTCCTTTCAGTATCTTCTTTGTGAATGTTTTTTACTGCACCCACGCTTACTCCCGTATACTTTCTAGCTTTCGCTTAAGTGACAATTTAAATGTATTAATTTGTGATTCCTCTTCACACACCCTGTACACATTGGCAATCACTTCATGGGCTTGACTATGAAGGGTTTTACCAGGGTGTATTCATTCATTATTACAGTTTTAAAACAAACCCTATCACTACGCAACTGGATGAAGCATATTGCACATCCATGAATAACTACGCCGGCACAATAGGCGTGTCACCAGATGCGTGTCGTCATCCTCTGTCTCAGATATAATCTATCAAATTAGCTCTAGCCACCGGTCACCCATGGTTACCATTGATATTGCACCATGTATGTATGTATGTATTTTTAGATTAGAAGTACTTACTTTAATAAAAAATATTTTATGTTGCATTTAAATATTAACATAAATAGTATGAAAAGAAAGTTTTAAGAACATTGAAACTATAATAGAATATTAGTTCCTTATATAATTATGACAATTTACTTTAAATGGGTAAATTTAATTTTAGGGTTTACTTGGTTACATGCTATTAAATTAAAATTTAATATATGTGACACCATTGTTAACCCAAGAAATTTTCTTGCCCGCGTTCCTTTTGTAGCTACAGATAAAGTTGTCGACCTGTAGTATCAAAGATATTAATAAAGAAGGAGATTTTAGAAAATTTTTAACACCCTGTATCTCAAAAGTTAAGACGTTTAGGACATATGTTCATGTGAAGTTTTTCCCCCAAATGGACTCAAGAATAACCTTCTTAATTCTTAGCATGTTATTAAGAAACACCCTGTATTTTTCTTTATGCTCAGCATTTGGTGATGCAGAAAACATGATACTACCCCGGGAATAATCTTATAATTGTGCTGGTCTTCGTTTGTTATTAAACAATTTATATATTATTTGCCCACCCCGTAAAATATGCGCGAACCGCCACTAGTGAAAGTTAAACGTATACAATTTAGGGTGGAACGAAAAGAAAATTCATAGGGTTTTATTATCACCTATGTGGCTAAACACATCTGAACTATTCCCGAAAGCTGGGTAATCCATTTCAATAATATGTTCAGGTTGCTCATTGGGTTCCAATTTACTAAATTTAAAATTTTTTTTTTATAATCAAACACAAGTACTATAGGAAAAATCCTTTAGGGCACTCTGAGAGTGTTGAGTGTGCGCAAAAAGCGATTCACGTTGGTTTTGAATCGTTGGAGGTTATGTTCGTTGGGAAAACGACCTCGGGAAGGTCGTTTCGCAAGAATGAAGTCCTCCAGATGAAAGAATTCTTAAATAATGAAGTTCGAGGAGTACTAAGCTTAACAACATATGGATGGGCGGCAGTGGTTCGTCGTGTATTTCTGCTATTCGTCGCTCTGGGATGGAATCCAGTAGCCGAAGAGTATGTTTGGGTGCAGAGCTCCAGACATGGGAGCAGTGCTCTAGTGATGGTCGAATCTGGGTTTTGAATAGTGTCAAAAGTTGTTGAGGTGTGTACAACCTCCTGGTTCGGAAGAGTACCCCAAGCTTCTGAGAAGCTATCTTGACGATTGCCACAACGTGGTTATGCCAAGACATATTTCTTCCCAAATTGACGCCCAGCAAATTAATAGATGAAGCCAGAATTCAAAGAGAAAGATTAGATAAGTGTGCTATCGTCAGCACAACTAAATATCGGATTTTTAGTTTTCACTAGAAGGTCGTTAATGTAGAGTAAGAAGAGAGTGGGAGACAATATGGGCCCTTGAGGAACACCGGCATTGATGGTGAAGGTGTCTGAGAGAAATCCGTCAATCGCCACTTGCAGAGAGCGGTCCTTAAGAAAGCTAGACAACCATGCACAGACTCGACTGGGCACACCATAGGATCGCAGTTTACTTAGAAGCCCCTCATGCCAAACACGATCAAAAGCTTTAGAAATATCCAGTGCAACAGCCCGAGACTCTCCATGATGTTCGATTGCGTTGTTCCAACTATGGGTGACAAAGGCTAGAAGATCTCCAGTTGATCTGGACTTCCGAATGGATATGGATATGTACCGCAAAAATAGAATATATTTTAAAATAAGTCAGACCTTTTAGTATTAGTTTATTAGTAAATTAGATTTGTGTATTCTTTGTATATTCTTTCATAAATTTAAGTTAATTTATATTTTTTTATTGTCCTGTATCTGATATATTATTCCTTCGAACTTTGTAAATTTATTTTTCCGAAATAAAATATTTCGGTCATTCCACTGGGGTTTATGCTTGCATTTTATTGATTCTGGCTTCCTAAAAATCGGAATACATGGTAAACTAGCGAAGAAACATTCCAGATAGTTCAGATTTTTAGAAAAAAAATTCATTTAAAAAATATTTAATCCATTGAGGGAACTGAAAACAATTTTTTTTTTGATTCACGCTTTTGTATTGTGCCTTGTAACTACAAAGTGCACAATTTGACAATGGTTAAAAGTTTCTCGTTCCACCCTAGTGTGCACAACACATTTTTCATTCATTCATTATATAGCGGCATTAATGTGCCGTCAACAAAAAGAAGCTAAAAGCTTGTTATAATTTAGCCAGACTATTGAATAGCTCAGTTGCCGCCTTGGCGCTATTCAATGTTATTTATTACGTTATTTATACCGTCGAGACTGGATGAATTACAGTTGCAAGGTGTATCCGATAAATACGAAAGCCTTCTTGCTAAAGTGCATTATTCTAAAACATCGATAAAATGGTGCTGCATTACGTAAATAGAGTTAAGCAAATGCCAATCTTCTTTAATAGTTCTTTGTTTACTCAATTATCTTACAATGAAACAAAATACTTGTGAATTTGATAATTTAGTATTTTAACATAATCTCCGTTAACTTTATGGCTGTTGAGCCAACTGCAACAACTTACTATACAGTGAGTCCCAGAAGAAATGTCTAAATTCATTTAAAATTCAGCGGTAAGTTTCTTCAAAAAACGCTCGTACCCGTCGATTTTGATTTTTTAATTTTTTTTTTGTGGTAATTTCATGTATACAGGGTAGCTCAAAAATAAGTTACGACCATCAACTTCATTTTTTCAAATGAAAACATATATTTTTTATTTCATTTTTGAATTTTGCATTGAATTCTAAGCATGTTTCATGTACCATGTCCTATACATAAACTCAACAGTTATTGAAAAAATTAGGATTGAACATATCATTTAGGGAATCCAACGATCTATCAAATCTTCTGGCAATATGGCATTTTGGGCTCCATAATAAGTAAGAGTGTACTGTCTCACTGTCACCGTTTATTTCCATAGAAACTGTATGACAATTTTATTTCAAATAAGTATAATTATTGTCAAGCGTAGTTTCAAAGTTGCGGTTTTCACAATAATGGCGAAGTTAACGGAACGGGAAAAAATTGAAATTCTATGCATGGTTGGGTTTGGTGATAAAACACGTACTCAAATAGAAACAGCCCAATTATTTAATGAAATCCATCCTGATCGTCCTCCCATATGTCAAGATGGTGAGTAGAATAGAGGCTAAGTTTAGAGAATTCGGTCATGTTAGAGATTTGCCTAAATCTGGTCGTCCTACTCGAGATGAAAATGAACAACTTGACGTTTTGCTTTCCTTGGAAGAAAATCCATGTACTCCCCTGTCTCACATTGGGGCCGATTTACACATGCCGAAATCTGTTGTTCACCGAGTAGTTCAAAAGCACAAATATCACCCATAAAAAGTTATTCCAGTGCATGAGTTATTTGAAGATGATTTCGATAGGCGAAGTTAGTTTTGCGGACGCATGCAAAATATGTGCAATCTAGATAATAATTTAGTAAAAGAAATTATTTTTTCGGATGAAGCTACGTTCTATTTGAATGGTAATGTGAACAGACAAAATTGTCGATATTGGGCAACAGAAAATCCGCATTGGATGATAGAAGTTCATAGCCAGTACCTACCCTAAGAAAATAAATGTTTGGTGTGGAATCGTACGCGAAAGAGTAATTGGTCCATTTTTCTTTGAACAGTCTTTAACTGGACAAGTATATCTCGAATTTCTCCAACTAGAATTAATTCCAGCATTAGTGGCTTTATTTCCGAATCCATTGGATCCAGACTCCCCTGACGAAGAACTGATATTCCAACAAGATGGTGCTCCTCCGCACTATGCGGCCACTGTGCGCACATTTTTGGATGAAACCTTTCCCAATCGGTGGATTGGAAGGAGAGGACCTGCTAGGTCGCCAGACCTAACTCCGCTGGACTTTTTTTTGTGGGGTTACCTAATCAAAAGTATTTGTTAACAGGCCAAACAATATGCAGGAGTTGAAAGAAAGGATCCGAAGAGAAGTGCGTGTCATAACTCCAGAAATGGTTGGAAACGTGCAAAGAGAGTTTATTGATCGTCTTGGATATTGTCAAGCCGTAAATGGCGCACATTTTCAACATTTAATTTGATTTTGTTGTGTGATAACTGTTGAGTTTATGTATAGGACATGGTACATGAAACATGCTTAGAATTCAATGCAAAATTCAAAAATGAAATAAAAAATATATGTTTTCATTTGAAAAAATGAAGTTGATGGTCGTAACTTATTTTTGAGCTACCTGTATACATGAAATTACCACAAAAAAAAAATTAAAAAATCAAAATCGACGGGTACGAGGGTTTTTTGAAAAAACTTACCGCTGAATTTTAAATGAATTTAGACATTTCTTCTGGGACTCACTGTATGAGAAAAAATTGATTCCAGGACTGACACTGTTGATTAAGAAAAGCGATAGCGATCCTTATCCCTTAGCAAAATTTGTGAAAATTCGTACTCTGTATCACTGTTCGGGTTGTATCGTAGTGGGCCGATTAAGCACGACCTTGACGAGAACTCCAGATTAGTCTCTTTGCGGGTAAACCACATCTATCCTAAAGTGCATCTGCCCTACCACTCGGACCTCACTTCGTGTTGAACCGGGCATCTTCGTTTCTGCAATTGCCCTACCCACCCTTGCGACGCGGAGGGAGCGGAAGTCGACAAACAAGGATGGAATATGCATACTTTCTTTGTTGTTAATTTTTACTAAAAATTTTTGTTAAAATTTTGATATAATTTTATGGCAGTTCTTACTAAAAGTTATTCCAGTCACAAATTAATTCATAAATTATGGTTAGTTTTACTATTTTTATAGTCAAATTAACTAAGTCTTTCGTTCCGTGTATATATACTGGGTGTCCGCTAATTAATGGGACATGGAAAAACCACAGACTCATTACGCAAAAATATTAGGATTTAATTATACTTACCTATATCCGAAAGTTGATATTAACTGAGATACAGGGTGTCAAAGTTAAAACTTCATTTTTGTTTTTCTCTAATAACTTTGCAGGAAACCAACGTTTTTTTTTTACAAAATTTGGCAATTATGGTTTATTTAGGACGAGAAATTTTTTATGAAATTTTAATATACAATGTCTGTGGCATTAGTTGCACATTTATAAGGTCATAACTTTTTTGTGTATTTAAGTTCTTAATGAAAATAATACTTTTCTCATATTTATTATGTAAAGTAATAATGTAGGTATACTAAGTTTAGGCCACCCAGAGTTACCGTTTAGGAGATATTTGCATTTAAATTGTTTAGTGCACTCTCAGAAAACAAATAAAATTTAGAGATGCAGTTGCTATGGAACAGAAAGTAATTCATTTTTCGGTTTATCGTAAGTTTGTGTTTTCATTGCTGTTGGTTTCTTTCGACACGATATTTTCTGATGTCAAAGTTATTTTAATTAAAGTAAGTTAGATAACAATCCAATTGTTGAATTTATTATTCCCAATTACCATTACTAGAACATTAATTATCATGTAAAAGTTAATTGGTAAGAAGTAACAAAATATTAACTATGTGCTTGCCTGAGCTAACGGACTAAACAATTTAAATGCAAATATCTCCGAAACGGTAACTCTGGGCGATCTGAACTTAGTAAACCTTTTTGACGTAATAAATATGAGAAAAGTATTATTTTTATTAAAAACTTAAATACACCGAGGCACAAAAAAGTTATGACCGTATGAATGTGCGTAAAATGCCACAGACAGCGCGACATTGTACATTAAAATTTCATAAGGAAATCAATTTGTCATCCTAAAAAAACCATAATTGCCAAATTTTGTAAAAAAACGTTAGTTTCTCTCAAAGTTTTAACTAACACCCTGTATCTTAGTTAATATCAACTTTCGGATATAAGTAAGTATAATTAAATCCTAATATTTTTACGTAAGGAGTCTGCGGTTTTTCCGCCCCATTATTAGTGGACACCCTGTATATAACAAAAAATAGTCATGCATAATTTTAAATTTTACTATAGAATACGCTCTTTCAAATGAAACCAAGTTTGCTTAATTTCGTTAAGGCGAATACAATACTAAATTTTTGATATAACTTTATTTGGCATATTATCGATAATCTTCTAAGTCATAGGTTGGACGCCCTCTAGTGGTAAATTTGTAATTTGAAAACAATTTCCAGCATTTCAAAATCAGCTCAAAAATTAATTACAAATAGTGGTAGTTCTCCCTTGAACCTATTTTTACATTGTTGTATTTTGTGAGAACCCTGTATAATTGAATAAATTATTTTCTTCATAAACCTTAGTTTCTATCAAGCAGAGCTTTTTAGGAAGATGCACTTTCTTTCATAAAACATATAACAAAATAAGCATTTGTGTAGAACTCTCTTGGACAAGGTGTATTTGAATTTTTCACAAAAAATGTTTTCCTATCTTCATTTATATTTGTAGTCTGAACATATTTTATTAAATATTTAAATCCTTTTTGTTCTTAAACCTCCATTGGCTATTACGAAAATCTCTTTATCAAAAGTTTAATGTCAATGATAAATCCGAAAAAGATAATCAAATTTTACATTAATTTTAAACCGAAAGTTTGGCAAAGTTTATTAAGGGGATAAGATTAGGAATCCGCTTTCAGATAATAGTGAATATTAAAGTAAAGGGCTTAAAAAGACAGTTATTTTTAATATTATTCCCTGGTCCCAATCAGGGCTGTTCTTTAGAGCGCGCCAAAATAAGCTTCTTAAATAATAATCCGGTTTTAAATTAAATTATACTCTAAAAAATTCATTAGTTATCAGAATATTAGTACGCAAAGTTAATTTTGCTGCTAGGAAATGAAAATTGGTGAGCACAATGTTATTCTGCCATTAGATATTATTTTTAAAAATTATATCCCAATTATGTAATAATATACTAAAGTTTTATAAACCATCATATTATTTTAGCACGCGCCCATGTAAGGGGACAAGTGATATAATAGCTTCATAAAACATGTAGGTACTTTATATTATTTTTCTTTTTTAATAAAAAAAATTAACAATTAAAAAATATACAGGGTTGCCCAGAGGTCCGGAATAAAATTAATATAGCCTTGACCTGTAACTTTTGGAGAAAACGCTCGGACACGTCAATTTAGTTTTATATACAGGGTGATTGATGGGTTATGGCATATTAAACGTTTATGGAGAACTAGTCATCGGTTCACTCTGATAATTTGGAAGCTTATTGAAGCGGACATGATCTCTCTTCTAAAAATATTTTTAGCCATGCAGTATTGCCGCTTCTACTTGCAAGTATTAGCAACTTTAATAATTTAAACGGAACACCTTGTGTATTATTTTTGTTTTCGAATCCTTATTAATTTCTTAATAACTTTCCATAATATTTTCCTATACCTATTTGTTATAGTTCTCGAGATAATAATTAATTTCACTTTTTTTTTTTGGAAAACATGTCCTACAAAACGTGATGATATTTTTAAACTCTGACAAATTAAGCACTGAAATTTGGTATGGAGTCAGGATATATCCAGAGCTCTTTCTTCACTCTCTTTCCAAATATTAGTTATAATAGTACCGGGTGTTTCAAAATACAAATATTTTGATGGTTTGGAACAATGGTAACTAGTACGTTCTTTTAAATGAAATACCCTATATTTTATCTGTTGACCTAAAAGCTATTCAAAATTATCTATCTTCCTAGTATAATATTACTATACCTATCTTGAACAGTTTTTGACTTATGAGCATTTATTTAGCAAAATTAATTATTACAGATAACAATCACACTTTTTAGACCAATTTGGCAAGTAGCCTATGGAAATTGTTTTGTAATGGTTGACATTTTGCTGTTATCCATTCAGTCTTGTTGCCAGTTGGTGTATTTAAATATTTTTAGGAAGATAGACAATTTCAATAGCTTTTAGGACAACAGATGAAATATAGGGTATTCCATTTAAAAAAACGTACTATTTACCATTTTTCCAAATCATCAAAATATTTGTATTTTGAAACACCCTCTACTATTATAACTAATATTTGGAGAGAGGAAAGACCTCTGTATATAACCTGACCCCATACCAAATTTCAGTGCTTTAATTTGTCAGAGTTTAAAAATAACACTTTTTGTTGGACATGCTTTCCGAAAAAAAAAGTGAAATTAATTATAATCTGGATAACTATAACAAATAGGTATAGGAAAATATTAGGGAAAGTTATTAAGAAATTAATAAGGATTCTAAAACAATAATAATACACAGGGTGTTCCGTTTAAATTATCAAAGTTGCTAATACTTTCAAATAGAAGCGGCAATACTGCATGGCTAAAAATATTTTTAAAAGAGAGATCATATCCGCTTGTATAAGCTCCCAAATTTTCAAGGTGATCTGATGACTAATTCTCGATAAACGTCTAATAGGCCATCCGCCATCAATCACCCTGTATGCTCACATTTCGACGTTATTCGTTTTGTTTTTTTATAGATATTTGTCAAAGATATGACGACATCGATCTTTTTTTAAATAGAAACATACAGCTTGTGATACATCATTTGAAAGCTAATATCTCGTACAGTATGCTCATAAATTTTAGTGCGATTCTGTCAAGCTATTTCAAAATGGCCAACTGTTAAAAGTTTTTAAAAAATCAACAATTAGAAGTCTTACTGGCAGTTCAAGATAACCAGCATGTGGTGTCTAGGCAGGTAGCAAGTGACGTGGATGTTGAAAAAACAACAGTTCTTAAAATACTGCATACAAATAAATACCATCCTTATAAAATGCAAGTTCTCCAAGAACTTTTGGAAAGGGACTTTGAGAGGCGCCTTGAATTTTGTGAGCGTTTACAGGATATATGTTTCGTAAACAGAAATTTTGTAAAAAATATAATTTTTTCCGATGAGTCCACATTTTGCTTGAATGGTGACGTAAATACCCAAAATTATCGATATTGGTCCGATGTAAATCCACACTGGATGAGGGAAGGACACACACAATTTAATCAAAAGATCAATGTGTGGGCTGGCGTTGTCGATGACATTGTTATAGGGCCTTTCTTTTTTGACGGAAATTTAACAGCCGAGAGATACTTGAGTTTTTTAGAACAATAACTTGTTCCAGCCCTGGCCACCCTTTTTCCTGAGTTAGAACGTCCCGATTTGCCACATCATAATATCTGGTTGCAACAAGATGGTGCTCCCCCACATTTCGCTGTGGGAGTTCGTACATATTTGGACGATACTTTTCCAAACAGGTGGATTGGAGGAGGTGGTTTTATTGAGTGGCCGCCAAGGTCACCCGATACCTTAAGGGAAAAGTATTCAAAAGCCAGCCTGCAAATTTAGATGATTTAAAAGATCGCATCCGGCAAGAAATTCAGCAAATTACACCCCAAATGGTTCGAAATGTTCAGCGAGAATTTGTAGATCGGTTAGGCTATTGTCAGTTGACCAACGGAAGACACTTCGAACATTTACTTTAGAAAACTTATTTTTAAGTTCATCTAACTATTTTTTCGATAAATAAGAAATTTTTAAAATAATTTTATTCTTTGTTTCCTCCATGACTTTTTCCACTTTTCAAATTTTGAATGAGAATAACTCCAAAACGCTTGGGCTAAGGTATAGCACATGCTACATGAAAAATGTTTAGGATTTTCCGAAGAATCCGTACATGCAATAATATACAGTGGGTTCTATTTAAGAAAAAAAATTTTTGTGTCACTCTTATTTGCAACACCCTGTATATCTACATTTTATGTCAGAATATGCGCGTTTAAAAAACAAAATCGAGGGGTCCGAGCGATTTTTTTAAAAAATTGTAGTTTGCGAGATAATGAATGGGCGTGCGTGGGACACCCTATATGTACATTTTGTAAATTTTAATTTCAAAATTTAATGTTGGTTACTATCAAATTATTATTTTATCAAAGTAGCCTTTGATAATCATCCTTGTCTGACATTTTGTCGCGAAAATTCAAAAAATTTTTACAAATTAAACAATATTAACCAAGAAGATTTTAATTCAATTCTTCCTTAGTTAAGGAAAATTGCAAAGCGTTGAAATGATTTATTTATAAAATATTATAGTGTTATGTTCAGCGTTAGAAATAAAATAAACTGGACAGGTGTGAGTTAACTAACTGTTTCTGCAACTATAATGGTATATTAAAATATACAAGCTTTATAAAGCATTATATTGTCAAGGATCACTATATTAGCAAGGGGCAGTAACCTATATTAATCTAATTTAAACTATTTTTATTGTAATACTGATTAACATAAGCAATTTTCGATGTGGTCATAGAATTATGATAAAACATCCTGACTAAATCAATTTACTCAGCAATTTCGCAAAACAAAGTTAAATAAAACAAATGGCTGCAAGAACCAGGAAAAGTTTTTAGCATGAGGTAACTGAAAAGTACGTCCAGCCAAAAGGTAAGAAGCAAGCAGTTTTTCCTTTTCGGCCATGGAGCTGCATAGTCGGAGGCTCGTAGATGAGAAAGAACATTGCGGGTTCTTTTATTAGGTATAGGTCAGTCAGCTTTCGGGGTTTTGTCCGCGGAGCTGTAGAGCCATTTGTAAGAAGTAGACAGTAGACCAGAGTTAAAAACTATCGGTTATTTTGCTTCGTTCGGCTCTTTTTACCTGTTTTTTTGGAGAAGCTAACGTCGCGTGCCCGGTATCAAGCAGTATAAGCCAGCTTCCAAGATCCAATCCTGACCCTAGTGATGTGTAACTTGTGTAAGGCCTAGACCTGCCCTTTTCATGTAACGTCTTGACCTCTCCCAGTAATGTACGAAATCAGGATTAGTCTTAAATAAATAGTTAAGTTTAATGTTCCTCGTAAACCTATCTCTTTATTTCTTGGAATACACCCACACGCATCTTCCATTGTAGACCAAGAGCTGACAGAGAGCCTCGACAGCCTGAAACATCGAAGACGGATTGGGGATTTGACTCTCTTTCACAGATACTTCAATGGAAAATGCTCGGCTGACCTAGCCCTCTTAATTCCGCCCAGATTGGCGAATAGCAAAACTACATGATGAACTACTGCTGTCCATCCATATGTGGTTAAGATTAGTACTCTTCGAACTTCAGTGGCACTAAGAATCAAATGATTTAATCACGACTAGTCTGCACAGTAGGCAACCCACGATCCTGGAGCTAGCAAGGGGCATTATACAATACGAAAGTATTGCTATAGTGACTTAAAGGATTTTTTCTATACTGTGTGTATTTGACCAAAAAAAGACCATTTGACATACATCTCAAAATCGAAGTCTAATTGACTATTGCGGAACCCTGTATATTTATTGCCATCGTACCAACAATATGATTTTAAATTTATAATCATCATCATAAGTTATTGCTTCTTGTGCTGAATACTGATTACTTAATTTTTTCCTAGCTCACACATTATTCATCTTTGGATACGTTTCCCGCATTGACTTAAATTGACATTATTTTACCAACTTTAATTAACCGGTATTATTATAAGCTAAGCGGATTAAGCTATGTTATTTTGAATTCTTTAGCCTCAACAAAATTTCGTACCCAACGCCAGCCTGAAGACTCGAAGCAACACTTTTAATTCTTGAATAAATATTCCACGGTTAAAGTGGCCAAATTTACAGTCGAAACTTAATTACAAAAATAAAAGGTCATGGGAACAATTCCATTTCTTTTAAAGAACTGTGTTTATCTATAATTATAATAATGCCGTAAATATACAGGGTGTCCATTTTTGGGTGTTTTCGTCATTAGTAAAACAAAGGTGTCATAATTCGAATTTTTCTAGGCCTCTCCGATTTTGATATTTATATTTATTTGAGAAATTTACCTTTTGGGAGACTCCCATATTTCGGTTATCAAAAAGAAATAAAATGTTCTCTTTGTAGTTTCTTATGTAGAATCCAGTGACTCTTTCTTCTACGTTCAATGTTTTCAAGAAAAACACACTTGCTTTTTTTTAAATGGGTGACTTTATATATTTTTAAATAATTTAATTCAGTTTATAAAATGCTTCTCACTGAAATATATAATACTTTTTTCAGCATTAATATTATGCCCGACATTTACATTTTTTAAAAAATATACAATTTTTTGAGTTGGCCTGAAGGATATTCGTCTATAGTAGTAGTGGACACCTACAGATGGCAAATTGAACAGCTGATAAATATTTTCCAAAATTCTTTATGTTTGTAAATAAGCGGACTCAGCCAATTTCAGCCCCATTTTTTAAATAGTTTTCAACTGTGATTCAGACGATTTTAGTGCTATGCTAACCCTTAAAATTCATTATTTAAAAATATTTTGGTTTGTTCGGGTTTGTTCTCTCACACTGAAATTGGAGCTGGATTGAGCGGTAGATGCAGAGTCTAAAATAATAAGTTTATTTGATCAACTTTATTTAATTAACAATTTTGATTTATTTACAATCCTCGATCAATATTACAATCTCGTTTATATAATAAATAAATTGCCATGGATCTTTACTCGTTTAATGATTTGGTTACTGTAATTCGGTGATTTGATTCAATCGGAACTAATTGATAAAATTCTTCTTTATTCTTCATACTGTGATAATGCATGTAATTATTAGTGATGAATAATCCTACTATAATATTTTATATAGCTATTAGATAGCTTCTCAGATGCTTGGGGTACTCTTCCGAACCAGAAAGTTGTACACACCTCAACAACTTTTGACACTATGCAAAGCCAAGATTCGACCATCACTAGAATACTGCTCTCATGTCTGGAGCTCTGCACCAACCTACTCTTCGCCTACTGGATTCCATCGAAAGGAGGGCTATTCGTCTGATCGGAGACCACGAGCTGAAGAAGAACATCGACAGCCTAGAACATCGAAGACAGGTTGGGAATTTGACTCTTTTACAGATATTTTCATGGAAGATGCTCGGCTGACCTTGCCCTCATAATTCCGCCCAGAGCGACGAATAGAAGAAATACACGATGAACCACTGCCTCCCATCCGTATGTGGTTAAGCTTAGTACTCCTCGAACTTCATTATTTAAGAATTCTTTCATCTGGAGGACTTCATCCTTGTGGAACCACCTTGCCGAGGTCGTTTTTCCCAACGAATATAACCTCCAACGATTCAAAACCAATGAATCGCTTTTTGCGCATACGCACCACTCCCAGAGTGCCCTAAAGGATTTTTCCTATAGTGCTTGTGTTTGATCATAAAAAAAAATATTATCAAGCAGCAATTATTTTATTGTTTTATAAAGTATGGCAGGATTTCAATCGGAGCAGGATAATTTTTCAAGCTGATCGGTCCAGTATAAACTGTTCCATTATTTCCATCTCTCCATTGTCCTTGAGGAAGATAGACATCTCTTGATACTGCTCCATTCACGATTACAGGAGCCACAAGGATCTCCTCTCCCAATAGATATTCGTCAGTTGAAGCTAATGCGATTGGATCAGTGGGATTCACCCACCAAATTGGCGGATTTACTGGATATCCATTGGTTATGCTCTGATTCATAGCCTGAAGGATATTGGGTGCATATTGTGCGTGAAGATCCACATATTTTTTGACAATTCCTTCAATATCATATGAAACTTGATCCTTATAATCCCATGGCAAACAGCTGAACTGCATAGCTGGCATAAAAGTACTTGCTTGGGTCCATCTTACCAAGAGCTCGGCAGTTGGTTGTTCGTTATATCCATCCCCTCCAATTATATCAGGTAATACCATTACATACCCATTCATGTTCAGTAGTAAAAGCGTCGTGATAACAGTAGGCAGCATCTCCCAGGTAGAGTCTTTGTCAATCATTCTTATGAATTCTCCATATTGTTGGCCTCTAAATGACGATCTGACTTCGATAAGATCTCCAAATGCAACACAAGTCTCGATATATTTTTGAGTTAAAATATTTGGAGCATTTTCAACATCTTCATATATGTTCGGTTGGTTGGCGTAATCAGTTTCACCCGCATCAAATTTAAAAGTATCTATTCCTAAATTCACTTGCAATTTTCTCAACCTGGCAGCCCACCATTCAGCAGCCTCTGGTTTGGTAAAATCTATTTGGTGCGCATCGTTGCCATTCCACCATTCTGCGTGACTTTGTCCTGTTGAGTTTTGAACAAAGTAACCCAATGCTTGACCTTCTTGTGAATTATTTTGACAGTCGTTGTCTACAAATGGATGTACCCACAAACTTACCCTCCAGTTGTCCTTATGCAGAGCAGCTATTGTGTCATTGATGTTTCCAAAGGTATTGGGGTCAAATTCTTGGGATCCGTAACAGGTCTCCCAACTATCGTCGATTTCTAATTGACCTCCGGTATACCCATGGCTGCGAATTTCATTCGCAAACTCTAAAATCGTGGCATCGTTGATTGATTTTTTGTATTTCGTCCAAGTAGTCCAGATAGGTTCCGTGATGACTTTTTCATTAGGATGAGCAGTCGGTTTACCCAATAAAGTATTAACAGCATGTATATGTCCTTCCCGAGGGTTTGAAAAGACTCCTATCGTAGTATCAAAGTTAACATACGGTCTATAGAGATATGGTGTCCTTAGATCAGCTTTAAAGCAGAATTGGTCTTCGTACTCATGGTTTTGATCAACCCAGAGTGGTGTCTCCTCGTTCACCATAAGATATACGCCTTCAGAGTTGAGCCAGTATCTTTCTGCCACAAAGTAGTCGGACTTCCCAGGGACATATGGGTTGTTGCCATCCAGTATCATTTTTTCTAAAGGCCAGACTTGTGCCCAACGTTCTGGACCTCCATACCAATTGGTAGTATTAGCTTCCAAGTAGTAACAATTTTGAATTACATCTGCAACCCAAGTTATGTTGAATCCATTCTCCATTGGTTTGATCAGGAGTTGTTCGTTATCACCAAATTTGCATATTTCCTTTCCAATGCAAGGCACATCTTCTAGATTTTTGCCAACGCCAAGTTTTCCAGTCAGTTTTACCTTGCCATCCCTTATTAGTTCCACATCTATTCCATTGTTCGTTTTTTGATAATGCAGTTTAACATTTCCAGTGGTATCTTTTAAAATTTCTGAGGCATTAGTACTGGAACAAAGCGTTACTAATAGTGCAGCAAAGATCACCATCCGTTTATTAAGATTCATCGTATCTATCACTTTATTGCGTCGCGTCGTTAGGGTTTTTATATAAAAAATAATGTCTAAATAACTATTTTAATGGCTTTTATCTTATTATTATAGTACTCACTCAAAAGTACTTGAGATTCTTACATGAAGTGAATCATGTATGTTTAGATGTTCATGGTCACGACAAGATACCACACTGGCTTTTGCATTAATGTACATAGATAGGGAAATAATGATATCGTCATAATTACGATTATATGGACTACCATACCCTTCATAGATATCGACCCTGCATATTTAAATTTGTAGCAACATCCAGCAGGAATATCCTATAGCGAGACGTTTAATAAATATGTTAACTCAAGTTAACGTTGCTTCTTTTTAGGATAAAATAGCTACAATTTCAAGAATCTTCTTACCACCTAATTATAAATCTGTTTCATAGAAGTTTGGAGGGAGACGCTTAAAGTAATATGGCGAGACGAACCCGTGACGTGCCTGAGCCGCGCCAATAATGAGCCTGGTTCGTCGCATACGTGCGACGGACGCGCCTACCACTAGTCTTTCGAGGAAGGCTCGTCAGAGGCTCACAGCATGACCGACTACTTTTTATAGAATATAGAGTGTTCCAAAGAAGGTATAAATAACGCTATGTTCATTTGAAACCAATAATTGTCCTTTTTCTTAAATAATAAAGACGTCCTTTATTATTATTATTATTATTTAGGGGAGACCTACAAATTATTTTCTAACGTGTGGGATCCGAGGGTCCACTGGGGTATTTAATTGTACCAATGAAGGGTATTTTTGGGGAATTTATCTAAAAAATGTTGTTTATTGGAATTTTCTTAAGGTATTTATGAGTATTTTGAGGTATTTAATGCATATCTTTCTAGGTAATTAAAGCAATTATTTTAAAACGGAGGGGAGTCTCGGGCTGTTGCACTGGATATTTCTAAAGCTTTTGATCGTGTTTGGCATGAGGGGCTTCTAAGTAAACTGCGATCCTATGGTATACCCAGTCGATTCTGTGCATGGTTGTCTACTTTCTTAAGGACCACTCTCTGCAAGTGGCGATTGACGGATTTCTCTCAGACACCTTCACCATTAATGCCGGTGTTCCTCAAGGGTCCATATTGTCTTCCACTCTCCTCTTACTCTACATTAACGACCTTCTAGTAAAAACTAAAAATCCTATATTTAGGTTTTGCTGACGATAGCACACTTATTACATCTTTCTCTTTGAATGCGCAAACATCGGCTGCCGACACACATCTTCGCAGACAGCATGAAGTATCACGCCTCAACAAAGACCTGGAAGAAATTATGGCTTGGGGTGACAGTAACCAAGTCGAGTTTAACGCTAAAAAATCCAGGCAGCAGTTTTCTCTAAAAAGGTTAACATTACAGAACCGGATATAGTCATGGACAGACACGCAATCCCACTGGTTTCATCTATTAATTTGCTGGGCGTCAATCTGGTAGGAAATATGTCTTGGCATAACCACGTTGTGGCAATCGCCAAAATAGCTTCTCAGAAACTTGGTGTACTCTTCCGAACCAGAAAGTTGTACACACCTCAACAACCTCAACAAAGCCCAGATTCGACCATCACTAGAGTACTGCTCTCATGTCTGGAGCTCTGCACCTAAACATACTCTTCGGCTACTGGATTCCATCCAAAGGAGGGCCATTTGTCTGATTGAGACCACGAGCTGACGGAGAACCTCGACAGCCTACAACATCGAAGACAGGTTGGGGATAGCAGAAATACACGATGAACCACTGCCGCCCATCCATATGTGGTTAAGCATAGTACTCCTCGAACTTCATTATTTAAGAATTCTTTCATCTGGAGGAATTCATCCTTGTGGAACGACCTTCCCGAGGTTGTTTTTCCCAACGAATATAACCTACAACGATTCAGAACAAACGTGAATCGCTTTTTGTGCACACGCGCCACTCCCAGAGTGCCCTAAAGCATTTTTCCTATAGTGCTTGCGTTTGATCATAAAAAAAAGGGGATATTTTATTGTACAAATTTTAGGTAGTGGTTTACCCCTCGGTGGGTTCCCAAAGTGAAAGTTTATTTTAAAAAGAAAACAAAGATAAGTAGGTACGTGGAATGAGGTTGCGTCAGTCGTCCATGAATCTGTAGAGCTGACAAAGAAAGAAATGTCGAGTTTATTGGCTACCTACCATCGCCAAATTTTCGTTTTTTATTCACGAAACTTGATAGAAATAAAGCACCACTGCACATAACAAATAAAGCTGTCGTCTGTTCTTCGTCGTCAACATGGTCTACCTCCTTTGGCTCACCGTGTATAACTAAAATAAAATAGGTTCGTGGGAAACTCGTGGCAGACTCGAGTTGCCATGCGGAAAGGAAAAAGTCGAGAGAGGCTTGCGGCAGGCTCATGGCAGGTTCGTTGAAAGAAAAGCTCGAGCAATGTGAGGCTCAGGCACGTCTCGTGCTCGTCTCGTCATATTTACACACACCTTAACATTGATTTTCCTTTGAGCAGTAGTTCACGATAATCGCCGAGCGATGAGCAGCTATGATAGTCGCTCCGAGGAAACCGCATCTTTAAAAAGAAAGAAATATTTTTTGCGAAACAATTAAATTTTTGATCGGATTCTGTTTATAAAAATTACTCGATATTATTTATTGAAATTACCTACTCAAGATTCTAATTAATTGATTATTCGTGTTCTAAGAATTATTATGTACATAAATGATTTGTTTATATTTGAATAGAATTGAAGATCCGCTCAGTGATAAAGCTAAATAAAACAAAATATCCTAAGGATCATCATCAAAACAACGTGTTTATCAAAAGAATGGCAAAGTCATTGAAAACTAAGAAGAAAACTTTTTCCTTTATATCCATTTAAAATAAATATATAATTGAGTTTATTCGTTCAATTAACTTTTAATCATTTAATAAATTAATAAAGAAATAGATCATTTTCTCCAAAAGACCTGTTTAATAACTATTAAGAAGTAAACTCAAAGTCACGGCCTCACAAATTACATGTAATTACACGAATTACATGTACTTACATGTAATCAAATATAAGCAATGTAATTACAGTAACTCAAAGTCACGGTTACACGAATTACATGTAATCAAAGTAATGTAAGTAATGTAATGTAATTAATACATACAATAACTCAAAGTCACGGTCTCATGAATTACATATAATTACACGGATTAGATGAATTCAAAGTAATGTAAGTATTGTAATGTAAGCAATGTAATTACAGTAACTCAAGGTTTCATTACATGGAATTCGTTAGACCGGGACTTTGAGTTTACTTCTTAATATTTCATAATCATTAGATAGTTTCCCATGCCCATGATTTTACAAATATAAACTCCTGGGCAAAATTAACGCAACATCATAAATTTTCCATATTTTTGATGCTATTTTTTTTCTGAATGTATGATCCGATTTGAATGATTTTTTTTGCATTGTAGGTTGGTTCCTTGACAATGTCATAGTTTTCGCTGTTTATGATAAAAATTTAATTTTCGATTTATACTGGGTGTACTAAGACTGCTATGTTTTTTCCGAAAATTCGCATCACCCTGTGGACTATATTAGCAACCGAAACATTACAGTTAACATAAAACGGTAGGTCCATCCTTCCCCAACATTTTCTCTTTTGGTTTACTTCATTATCTGTGTTATTAAAGGAGATACACCGTTTTATAGCGTAACATGTTTTTATAGACTATAATATTTAACACATTCATTGTTAAATGTTTTCAAGTAGACTATGGACTTTTTCTGACATTGCAAGCGTTGTGTCAGCAGATGTTGTGTTTTAAAGTTACAAAGGTCAAATAAAATTCGCCATACTGATAAAAACTGTTCGGAAACTGCTTATTAAACGTTCGTTTCGTATGCCCAGTTGCCCGACGAGTATTTTAATCTTGTAACCTACTTGAAAACATTTAACAATAAATGTGTTGAATATTAAAGTCTATAAAAACATGTTACGCTATAAAATGGTGTATCTTCTTTAATAACAGAGATAATGAAGTAAACCAAAAAAGAAAATGTTGGGGAAAGATAGACCCACTGTTTACTGTCAACTGCAATATGTTTCGGTTGCTAATATACTCCACAGGGTGATGCGAATTTTCGGAAAAAATTAAACTTTTATCATAAACAGCGAACACTACGACATTGTCAAGGAACCAACCTACAATGCAAAAAAAATCATTCAAATCGGATCATAAATTCAGAAAAGAAATAGCATCAAAAATATAGCAAATTTATGATGTTGCATTAATTTTGTCCAGGAGTTTATCTTCTGATAATGACCATGACGGTCGAAACGCGATAGAGTTCTTTCTGTATTATTTAAAATGTATCACACACTTTATCCTTGATACATAGTGCAAACATATTTGTATCTTCTGTAAATTTGTATGTTTAATAACGTAAACATACTATACTCTACGTACATTAATTGCTACCAAAATAATCTCAGATAGCTCAGAATTTAAAGAAAAATCTTATGAACTAAAAACTATGTGTGAAGTTTCTTCACATGAGATATAGTTGCTCAAATTAATTTTAGGCTGTATAAAGTTACAAAAGTTCATTAAATTATATATTGTTGCTAGAACTACCTAATAAAAAATGACAGTGTTTCCTATTAATAATAATAATAAACGTCATTTATTCAACCATAAATAAATACAAATAAGCAATATTTAGCAAACAGGGCTATTCTTACATATAACCTATTAGTTATTAATCGGGTAATTCCACTCAGCATTAATTGTGGAGCTTCTTCCGGATAATTAAGAAGGTAAGTAAAACATTTAGCCAACTGCGCATGTGTAGCCTTAAACTGCTTATACCAAAGTTCTGTATGTGGTTTCGTCCAGGAGTTTTCCAGTTCAAGGTTTTACTTATAGCTTGTGTCACTTGTTCCTCTGTAATCCTCCAACCAACCAACCACCAACTTAGTGGTTTTCCTGCTTGGGTTATGTCTTTGGTACTGTGTAAGTATACCTATAAATTTTCTAAGTCGTTCTATTTTCCCATTGAGTCGTTTTTCCCTTGGCGGAATAGCATTTGTGCCCTTCCTTACAGAGGTTTTGGGCAACAGCTTCTGCCCGTTTAACTTAAATGCTGTACATGCGCCGGTATATATGAGACTATATAATTATGATAAATGGACAGTAGTTCAGTAATTTTTAGTGAAATGATGTTGTTTATGTTGTTTAATATTTCTACTGTTTTAGTATGAAAATAGAGTTTTGGCAGTCTCGGCTTGCTAAACGGATCCATACCATCATATTGCATATTAACTCTTTCGAACTCCAGCTCCGCCGGCGTTGGCTCTATTTCTGTGACTTGAGGAGTCTCTGTAGGTTGGATTATTGATTCTGCCTGCGTCATACCTAACTCCAGCGATACTTCATTCTTAATTCTGTTAATAGTATCGCTCATGAGCCGGTTACGGTAAAGAGTGATCTATGCTGATCTATGATATTTTGAATAGTTTTATTATTTAGACTCGGTTACTTTTCTAGCATGAGTCTATGCACTTCTTTGATATAAGGGTTTTTCCAGATTCTAAACGAGTAATTTTCAGATAGCATCGAACCAGGTATTTGTTCATATCAGGTGTCCACATGGTTCTTTGCCTTTGTCTATTTCCAGCTGAGGTGGGCTGAGATATGAATCCCCCAGCAACACCGATAATCTCGTTGGAAGTGGAGGGTAAAGGTGGTATCGTTTCTTCCATTATTCGTAAGCCTTGTCGTTCACGTTGGTCGATTGTAGGTAAATCATCCCGACGGTTCCGACCCGGGTCCTGCTGCCCCGGCCCGCCTGAGTATCTCTTATGCCTTGTGTTCACAGCGAGAGAAATCTCGTTTGGTGAGATGCTAACACACCAAACGGTTTGTCACCATTTACTCCTGGTGACCCAGGTAACTCGGGACCGTGTGGTCGTCACTCCACAAATAATATTATATTATAAGTCATATTACCCCCGTGCGGGTATAATAAACGTCTTTTATTCAACCATAAATAAATACAAATAAGCGATATTTAGCCAACAGGGCTATTCTTACATATAACCTATTAGTTATTATTAATCGGGGCTTATAGAGAAACAATTATCAAATTCCTTATACTACTACTCGATAACAAATAAACTACTCAAAAATTTATTTGCAAAATTTTTGGAATTGAAACGTCGTCTTCTGGGGTTCAGCCCTGCTTGGATAGTAATTAATTTGTGTCATAATTTTAATTTCGAGAAATCAAGTAAGCCTTAGAAATATATTTTTCTTATTAGTAAATTCTATAGAAGATACGAAAAGAAATTAGTAAGAGAAGATGTTCAGAAAGAAAAACAGTAAAAATACAATATTTTAACATCCTATGCGTACTTTGACAATTTCCATTATTTCCATTGCTTAAGATATTAAAAATTTTTAAATTATACAAATGTCTAATAGATGGACGGAAACAATCGTGTTTAAGTTATTATTTTGTACAACTTTTCTTAAAGAAATGTTGTAATATCTTCAATAGAGAAGGTGGAATAAAAATAATGCAAAATATAAAATAGGCATAAATAGTTTTTCTTCCTGGACATATTTTTTTAACGGCATTTTTTCGTATCTCCTAAACAAAAAACACAATATTTATGGGAAATTATAAATTTCCAATGCATATATTTGATTTTCAGCCGGGTTGAGTCTGGAGAATATTGCGGTAATGGTAAATGATTTAACTGTAAGTTGTTAATTCATTTCCTTGAGAATGGCCGTTGTTGAACGCTTTAGAACAAGCTTAAAAATTTTATGGTTTAATTTAAAAATTACTATCTTTCCGAATTTACGGAAAATCGATGATTCCCAAAAAGTTTCGGTAGAATCTAGTTTTCCAAAAGGTACCCTAGAGTAGGTCAAAAATAATGTTACCATATTTTGTAGCACAGAAAAGTATTTTGAAATATGTAAGCTTTCTAAAACACCCTGTATAATATCGAAACATAGCATTTTTAATGATAAATTAGGGTCAAAGTCGACAAATTCTATATCCAACCCAGGAAGAGCGACCCCCGCACTTGTTACTGCTATAAAGTAAGTTTTCCAAAAAGTACCCTAGAGGAAGTCAAAAATAATATTACCATATTTTGTAGCACATAAAAGTATTTTGAAATATGTAATTCTTTCTAAAACACCCTGTATAACACCGAAACATAGCATTTTTTAGTGATAAATTAGGGTCATGTCAAAGTTGACAAATTCTATATCCAACCCAGGAAGAGCGACCCCCGCACTTTTTTCTGCTATAAAGTAAGTTTTCCAAAAGGTATCCTAGAGGAAATCAAAAATAATATTACCATATTTTGTAGCACATAAACGTATTTTGAAATATGTAATGCTTCCTAAAACACCCTGTATAACACCGAAACATAGCATTTTTAGTGATAAATTAGGGTCATGTCAAAGTCGACAAATTCTATATCCAACCCAGGAAGAGCGCCCCCGCACTTGTTTCTGCTATAAAGTAAGTTTTCCAAAAGTTACCCTAGAGGAAATCAAAAATAATATTACCATATCTTGTAGCACATAAACGTATTTTGAAATATGTAATGCTTTCTAAAACACCCTGTATAACATAATGATAAATTAGGGTCATGTCAAAGTCGACAAATTCTATATCCAACCCAGGAAGAGCGACCCCCGCACTTGCTCCTGCTATAAAATATTTATCATCAAAATTATACAAAAAGTTGTCAGTTGCCTATTCATGTTCGAGTAGTTTATATAACATAGAACGGGGAAGTTTACAATAATTGCGCTTTTCATTTGTCCAAGATACCTACATAAACAAGTCCCTTAGCCAACGAGGTGGCTTCCGCTTATTAGATGCAATTCCTTTAAAAATTCAGGTACCTTTTTTTAATACCTATATGCAATAAGAAATATATATATGTTATATACCAAAATTCTTATAATATAAGGAAGGTATTCTAAGTCGCTTATCTATAAAGGATGCAGGTATCAAATTATGCTTTGTCATAAAAACTTATATCTTATTTCTTGCTGACCCATATGGGAAGATTCCACTGTTACATCATATTGTGCAATATTGCGTTCTAACTTTAATAATATAAATACCTGCATCTAGCAGCGCCATATCAGTTTAGATAATTCTGAGTTCTTGTAAACTTAACCCTTTTGTTATAAATCTTTTATTTGTAATACGTGAATAAAAAGAAAGTTTTTTAAAAAGCTTTTTAATCCGGTCACGATATCACAAATTGGCGCAGTCGGTAGGATTTCTCGAAATCGCAAACAAAAAGGTCACCCAAAAAGACCAAAAACGCGAGTGAATTCCTATTCTTAAACAGAGAAGAACCGTCGGATCCAAAAGAAAAGGACCATTTGCTCAAGAAGAGCTCAAGGGACGAACGAGCCCAAACACAAAGCAAGGGACGAACGAGCCCAAGTACGAAGAAACTCACCCTGGTCGACGAACCCCTTGGTAGAACAAGTGGCTTGCGAGCAAGATCTAACTCTTAGAGGTCGTCGAATCGACGCTGAGTAAACCCTTACAACGACGTGTGGATTAGGAGCACCCAGTGGAACCCCTGACACGTCGCAGCCGAGATACCACGTGTGGATTAGGAACACCCAGTGAAACCCCTGACACGTTGGACAGTTGATTCCCCATTCCCAATGTTTCTTCATTTTATGTAAGTTATTGTAATTGATTTGACATTTTAAATTGATTTATTTTGTTTATTGTTTCAAACAGTTTATTGATTTATTAATTTTGATTTATTGATTTATTGATCGTACAACTGATTTGAATCATTTACGAAAATATTTACTCCGAATTATCTAAACTCACACACACACAAAAATATTTTTAAGAAAAATGGCTAATAACGAAGTCCGTGACCCGGTCGTTGTTGAAGTTGAGCCATACAAATTGTCAGAAATATTTTGCTTGGTACCCGAATATGATGGAGATCAAATTTCTCTTAATACCTTTATTAATGCGTGTAACAGAGCAAACGATATGTGCACTCGAAATCAAGAAATACTACTTGTAATAAAAATAAAAAATCAATTGCGTGGAAAAGCTGCTCAATTAATTAATTCAAGAGATCTAAATACGTGGAATGATATCTCTCAATTATTAATAGTACATTTTGGTGATCCAAGAGATCTCACTTCCTTGATACAAGATTTACAAAGAATGCATCAATTGGCGACCGAAAGTCCTTTAACTTTCGCCGCACGTATACAAACGCACAATGCAAAAATGCATGCAGCCGTCGCGAAACAAATTTTAACTCAACCACAGAAAAACGCACAAATTTTACTAATTGATAGTATGTGTTTAAACACCCTTTTAACCGGCGTAGAATCAAAATTAAGACAGGTAATTAGAGCAGGGAATCCTAACACAATGTTAGATGCCATAAATCGAATAAAAAGAGAATTGCAATTATCATATTTTGAAAATCAAAAATTTCAAAAAAATCTAAAACCCCAAATTTCAATTCCAAAATTTTGCTCATTTTGTAAGAAAAGTGGTCACAACATAAACGAATGCAGAACTAAACAAACTCAAAGACCCCAGTCGACACCTCAATTTAACCATACTTATCAACCCATGTATGCGCAAAATCAATATAGGACGCAGTCCGCATATCCTCAAAATAACCAGTTTAGGACACAAACCGCATTCCCCCAAAATAACCAACAAAGGACGCAGTCCACAAATTTTCAGAACAACCAACGACCAAATTTTCAAAATAACCAACGACCAAGTTTTCAAAACAACCATCGACCAAATTTTCCACCCTCGTCGTCTAATCAAAATCAACCCAAATTTCAAAATACCAAGCAACAAAAAACTTACCATTTAAATACAGATAATAACGAATATAATCCTAATTACGATATGAACCCAAATCATGACACAAACTATGACACTAATAACTACGAATCTCAAAACGAGTACGAAGAACAATGTTATGAAAATGAATACTACGAAGATTATTCGGATAATTTTCGTCCCTATTCAGAAAACCAAACCCAATACAACGAAAATCAAAATTTTTCTCAGTGTACTAACACTAATAATTTTCCTCAGTGTAGCAGCAATGAAAATTTTTCTCAAACAAACGTAAATTTTCAGCCTCGGAAATAACACAAATTACAGACCAATTTTATGCAATGACAGTTCAGGAAGACCAGTCATCGAACCCCAAAAACTTGATACAGGAGCAGGAATTTCTATTTTTAAACAAAAAACATGCGAAAATTTTAAAACAAGAATTACAGAAAATCTATTAGTTAAAGGTATCACTAACGAGAACGTCTTAATTACACAATCAACCTTAATTCCGTTTGTTGACAATGACCCACACAAAGTCTTTATTTATAACCTCGACATAGAATTCGACGGATTACTCGGATCAGAATTCTTAGAGCATTATAACTGTGTCGTTGACTTAAAGAATAAACAATTAATTACAAACTTTAAGATAATACCAATGTACAAGGTGGACACAATTAAAGAAACCTCTACTGAAGAAAATATGAACAACTTTAATAATATTATAAAAATGGAACCCCGTACAGAAAAAATTTGTAAACTAAAGACAAATAAATTGAGAAATACGGAAGCCATTCTTTTAGCCCAATGCATCGATAAGGTTCGATTACCAAATGCAATAGTAAAAATAAATCAACAAGGAGAATTTTTAACATCAGTTTTGAACATTAACATGATTCCCAAAACAATAAATTTTTGTGATCTAAAGTTTGAACCTCTTATTAAGGAAAACACTTCAGTTCGGAATTTTAATAAGAGTAACACCTCAGTTCCACAAGTAATTAACAGAGATGAAGAAATAATAAATCAATTAAGAACAGAACATATGAACGTTGAGGAACAAGAAGTGATCTCTCAAGTTTGTCTAGAATTTGCCGATATATTCTACCTAGAAGGAGACACATTGACCTTTACAAGTGAAATCAAACATTCAATCAAAACGAAAGATGCCAGACCAATTCATACCAAGTCATACAGATATCCACATGTCCATAAAGATGAAGTGAAGACACAAGTAAATAAGATGCTAGAACAAGGGATCATACAGCCTTCAATTTCACCATGGTCAAGTCCGGTATGGGTTGTACCGAAAAAAATGGATGCATCTGGAAAGCAGAAATACAGACTTGTGATTGATTACAGAAAATTAAATGACGTCAGCATAGATGACAGATATCCCTTACCAAACATATCTGACCTTCTGGACCAGCTAGGACACTGTCAATATTTTACAACATTGGATTTAGCCTCAGGGTTTCACCAAATAGAAGTTGATCCAAATGATGTAGAAAAAACAGCATTTTCTGTCGATAATGGACATTATGAGTTCCTGAGAATGCCTTTTGGACTCAAGAATGCACCCTCCACATTTCAGAGAGTGATGGATAACATTTTGATGGGTATCCAGAATGAAAAATGTGCAGTCTATATGGACGACATCATAATTTATAGTAGCACTATTCATGAACACATCTCCAGACTCAGAGAAGTATTCACTAGACTCAGAAAAGCTAACCTAAAAATACAGCCAGATAAATGCGAATTTCTAAGAAAAGAAGTTGCTTATCTTGGACACCTGATAACAAAAGATGGAGTTAAACCAAATCCAAATAAAGTCGAAGCAATCAAAGAGTTCCCAATTCCAACAAATACAAAAGAAATTAAATCATTTCTAGGACTCTCTGGATACTATAGAAGATTTATTCCAGATTACGCCAAGGTTTCAAAACTATTAACTACATTGTTAAAGAAAGATATTCCTTTTATTTTTGATCAATATTGTCAAAAAGCGTTTGACACATTGAAAGAATATCTGACAACAGAACCTATCTTAATATACCCAAATTTTGAAGAACCTTTTGTTTTAACTACGGACGCATCTATGTTTGCAATTGGAGCAATTTTGTCTCAAGGCCAAATTGGAAAAGATTTACCAATAGCTTTTGCATCCAGAACACTATGTCCAGCCGAAACAAAGTATAGTGTTATTGAAAGAGAATTATTAGCAATTGTATGGGCCGTCAAACATTTTAGACCGTACCTATTTGGAAGAAAATTCAAACTTGTAACCGACCATAGACCACTAACATGGCTATTCTCAATAAAAGATCCAGGCTCAAGACTTGCCAGATGGAGACTCAAACTAGAAGAGTATGATTACGAAATCCTATATAAACCAGGACGAATAAATAAGAACGCAGACGCTTTAAGTAGAATCAAAATAAACCATCTTAAACAAATTACTGCACTCAACAAAAAAGCTAACGAAGATCCAGAATCCTCTTCTACAGAAATAGATGAAAATGAAACTCAGCTAATGTCGCCTCAAACCATGGAAAATGAATTTAAAAGATTTTGGGAGCTATATCAAGTTAAATCTTTAATTGACTATTCAAAAATTAGATATACAAATAATCAACTTTTAGATAAAGATCATAAGAATATAATACTTGTTTTCAGACAAGATAAACTAACGGATTTACATTATAAAATCATAGATGATTTCCATGAAGAACACCCAACCTTTGATGATGACAAAATAAATATTTTGAATTCTAAAACCTCGACTAAAAGAAAATACTATCTAATCACAACACCTTTTATACTAGAAGACGCTATCGCTACACTATTCAAAGCATTGATTAGCTCACAAAGCGAGATAGATGAATCGAAAACTTATTATATAGAAAATAACGTAGAACTACCATTTTTGGAAATGCTATGCTTTATTTTTGCTGATAAAGACTTAAAAATTGTTATTTGTCAAAATATTGTAACAACCCCACAAGAAGATGAAATCCCAATAATTATGGATCAATACCACTCTGGAAAAAGAAATTTTCATAGAGGAGTTAACGAAACAATAAGAAGAATTAATGAAAAATATAACTGGACAGGCCTTAGCAAGAATGTTGAGACCTTCATAAAGAAATGCGAGATATGCCAAAAAAATAAAATCATGAGAAAAAACATGGATAATCCATTAGTTATTACAGAGACACCAAAGACCGCATTTGAAAGAGTAAATATAGACATTTTGGAAATTCCACAGAAAAATTATATCCTAACTATGCGAGATGAACTTACTAAATTTATTCAAGCATACCCACTCATGGATAAAACCTCGAAATCTGTAGCAAATACCTTACTACTCTATTTCCAGCACTATGGAACACCATTGAGAATACATTGCGATTTTGGAAAGGAGTTCAACAACCAACTAATGAATGACTTATGTACTCTTTATAACATAAAATTAACATTTTCTAGTGTAAATCACCCCCAATCAAATGGCTCATTGAAAAGATTCCATGGCACCCTACTAGAAATGATCAGGGTAATGACTACTGAAGATCCAAATGAACACCCTTTGCAATTATTGCCATATGCTTGTATATGTTACAATAATTCAGTGAACAAAACAACTGGATTCACACCATATGAACTAATATTTGGACACACCTCTTCAAGACCTTCAGAAACCCTCTATAATGAGAAAGAAATCGTTTCGAAATATATTAGAGGCCTCAATGCTAGAATCAAGCATTATTACGAACTCGCAAGAAAAATAACAATCCAATCAAAGGAGAAAGCTAAAGAAAGATTTGATGAACATGTAAAAAGAGATAACTCAGACTATAAAGTCGGTGATAAGGTCTATGTCAAAGAATCACAGATCAAAGGAAAACTTGCCAATAAATTTAATGGACCTTTCTTAATTAAGGAAATTTATTTAAACTCAGCAAAATTAGAAAATCTACAAACAAAACAAACAACTAAAGTAAACTATGACAGATTAAAACCATATTATGACGACATAATATTAAAACCAGATGACAAAACTGCTATAGAAGGAGAAGAAACTGATTAGAATTTTTCGTTTCAGGTTACTACTTATGCTATCCGATACGCTTGCACTATCAAGACAAAGAAATGATAATTATCGCTATTCACTAAAACCCATTGAAAATAATGTGGGATTATATTTTCAAAGAGAAACTAAATTAAAAGTATCAAATGATAAATGGACACTTTTAGTCTATAAAGATACACAAAGACTTAAAGATGTATATGAAAATAACAATAATATTTTACACAGCCTCGCCGCCATGTTAAATATTAATCAACATTTCCACATACAAAGTATACATGTTGATTTAAAAACACACATAAGCCTACTTGGACAAATTTCTCGAGATATAAAAAATAAATTTGAAGAACTGGAACTGGATGTATCAACAAAACCTAGAAGAAAACGTGGTTTAATCAACGGTGCAGGAAGCATTTGGAAATTTATAACCGGAAATCTAGACGCTTCAGATGGAGAATATTACAATAATTGCATAAATAAAATTGAAAAAGACGAACATCAACTCGAAGCTTTGATGAAAAAACAAATAATGGTAACAACCTCCGTAATTAAAAACTTTAATGAAACCATTAGGAAACTCCAAATAGACGAAGAAACTTTTAACAAAGATTTGAAGCAGATAGAACAAAGCATTTGGGATATTTCAGATGAAGTGGAACTAGTAAAAAGAAAAATACAACTTATAAATGTCTGTCAACAATTAATGGAATCCTACTCTTTTATAGAACAACAATTAAACGATATTCTAAACGCTGTTACTTTCGCGAGACTAAATATAATTCATACTTCAATTATAACACCAAAAGATTTAGTATCCTCATTAGAAAATATCGCTAAAAGCCTTCAAAAAAATAATTTACCTCTATCTCCTAGAGAAGCAAAGGTCGCTACTTATTTAGACATCATTGAATTGGCAGCCTTCCAAACAATGGATAAATTAATATTCGTTTTAGACATTCCTCTTGTTGAACCGGAATTATATACAGTTTATAGGTTATACCCCATTCCAACCAAAGATAATCGAACTAAACTACACTATATTTTACCAACTATCCAAAGATACATAGCGAAAGGTGATGATTCAGATCAGTTCATTACATTATCTGATATTGAACATTGTAAAGAAGTTATGATTAATATTAAGCTTTGTAAAAATTTGTACTCATATCCAATCGATTCCAATGCTATTTGCGAAGCGAAACTTTTAAAAACACCGCAATTTACTAGCCTTCCAAAAAATTGTGAAGTTATTTCTATTTATACTCAAGATTATAAGATACAACTTCTAAAACCTAATATGTGGTTATTAATAGTAACTGATCAAACTCCAATAACAATTAAGTGTGAGAAATAATCAATACTAATAATATATTAACTATATTAACTTTACAACCTAGTTGTTCGGCATTTATTGGAACAACGAAAATTCAAGCCTCAATGACTAAGGTCTCCGAATGGCATCATAATTATTCTAATACAATTAAAATACCTTTCAATTGTTGTATTGACATGCCAGATAACGCTCATGAAAAATTAAATTTAAAACCATTAAAAATTAATGACTTAAATCTCGAAGATTTAGAAATTGCTAAGCATAAATTGGATCAATATTCTAAAGATATAGACGACCTAATTAATGAACCTTTTGATCAAAAATATACACCTTGGTTCACTTATGTCTCTATAACCTTAATAGTACTTGTAATAAGTGTCTATATTTTTCGAAATTCGATTTTCGATTGGAATCAGTATCGAGCATTCAAATCCTCCAGATCCACCTTCTCCAAAACCCTGAATATCATTACTAGGGAAAAGATTTTCTAAAATGATACCGCGAAGACGTCCAAGCATTCGTCTTGGTGAATCAATTGATGAAGGAGAATCCTTCGAAATCATTGAAAACCAAAATACAAATTTAAATAAAAGTTTTGCATGAATTTCGAAAATTATGTTTAATCCGATTATATTGTCATTTTTTTATTGGAAACATTGCATTATGCTTTTATTATTATTTTTATCAATTATTGCTAATTGCTTATATTGTATTCTATTATTATTATTTTACACTGCTTTCAAAAGTTACTGCATTGTAAAGCATTAACTTTTTTTTATAAAGGGGAGTTGTTATATACCAAAATTCCTATAATATAAGGAAGGTATTCTAAGTCGCTTATCTATAAAGGATGCAGGAGTTACATCCATGGAACTTGCCGACCTAGATGATTCTCACGACATCTTTCTTAGAAGCCTTATCTGGTGATGACACCAGCATATTTGAATTGTAATGCTTTATTTAATGAAATATTAAAATCACTCTCTGTTTTAAGCTCTTAAAGTAAACATCTTCTCTGTATTGTAATAAAATTGTTTTTAAAAAGGAACTTTTCTTTTAACGGAACAAAATTGGCGCAGTCGGTAGGATAGTGCGTTTAGCGTGTTTTCCGATCGTATATCGAAAAAACTCGTCGAATTGTGGTATCAACCCTTCAGCACTATCAAAGAATCAACCAATCCAGAGAAGCCACTTCTGAGAAGCTCAGCCAGCAGAGTCGGGAAAGGAAGTTACGGTAAGTGCCAAATTCCTTTTCGCCCCTTGATCCTCCGAATAAGGTTTCTTAGGGATAATTTTAGGCTCGTGCATTGTGCACATCACCTAGCTTAGCTCAGTCTATTGTAGGCATTTTATTTTTAAGACCCGTCTATTGAAGACACATAATTTTAGGAAAGTTAAATTTTTAACAAAGAAATTTAAAAAAGAGAAAGAAGAATCTTTCATATTTTGAAATTTCAAAGTTAAAAAAATATTATAATTATTTATAATATTATTTGATAAATTACAGTTTAATTTAGTTTATCATTTGTTCTTTATTTTATTAATAAAGATGAGTACTCCGCAGGAGCAGACTAACCACACGCAATCCACACCTCTTGTTGTGAATTGGGATTTATTTAAATTAAAAATCGAAAATATCAAGCCTTTTGATGGCAACAGTGACTATTTAAACAAATTTGTTAAAAGATGTGACGACTTAGTCGCCAAATATCAACATTTTAACGATAATGACTTAAATACCCATATTGTGGAATGCATAATTGAAAAACTAACTGGTAAAGCTGAAATAATGCTTGGCAACCGCATAGAGCTGGACGAATGGCCGAAATTGCGCGCAGCATTAATTTCGGGTTTTTCTGATAGAACAGACTCAGACTGTTTAGTTCAAGAATTAACTAGAACTAAACCTCATAAAAGTGAACATATGTTAAATTTTGGCAATCGCATACAATTATTACGCAGTAATGTCATTCAAAGAGTAAGCAATAATAATAATTTAAGTGCCCAAGAAAAATTATGTCACATAAGTTACTATGAAAAAACGGCTTTAAATACTTTCATTGCAGGATGAACCGGCATATTAAAAAACAACATGCACATAAAAAAGCCAGCGACTCTCGAAGACGCAATGGCATACGTAAGCGAATTTGAAAATTTTGAAAAATTGTATAACAGTTTTGGCGAAACGCCTAAAATGCAAAAACAAGATAATTGGTTCCAAAAACCAAGCCAATTTCAAAATTTTCAGAATGGACATCAAATGTATAATAACTTTAACACGCCACAAAACATAGTACCACAAAACTTCCCTCAAAGACCAAAATTCCCAAACGGACCCATAAACATACAACCACGGTATTTGCCCCCGCGAAACTACCCCACTAACCAACAAGTTTTTGGCAAACCCCAAAATGTTTTCAGGCCTAACCAAATTCCACCAAATCAGTTACCACGCCCGGTACCTATGTCAACTACTTCTAGGAACCCGACGGTAAATTCAAATCGTCAAAATTTCTATAACGCACCACAAAATCATTTTAGAAATCAATATCCAAATCAAAAACCAAATTTTGCTTCTCAAGAACTTTATTTTAACGAAGAAAGAGACGATTTAAATTTCGAAAATACTTACTACGACGAATATGAAACACACGGTAGTTATGCAGCTAACTATCCGGACTATCAAATGACCCCTGATCAACAGTACTACGATATGCAATATTCGGATTACGATCAATATATAATGCATGAAAATCAACTCGAATTGACACATGAACAACCATTACTTAATAAACAGATTATGGACAAAGAAGACTATGTTCATACCCAAAATTTTCCAGAAACGAGCCCAATAAACGAACCGACATGACAGAAATTAATATATCTTCCTGCAACGCCCTTCCATATGTCAAAATTAAACATCCAAATTTAAAACTTTTAATTGACACTGGTAGTCAACGATCTATTCTAAAACCATCAATTGCAGAAACTTTTTATGCCCACTGTATTTATCATTCTAACAATACTATAAAAACAGCATTGGGAAGTCAAGTAACTAAATTCCAAGAATCTATACCGGCTTTCGCAGAATTCCGTATAGACTATAATATAAACTTTATTCTTTTTGACTTTCACGATTACTTTGACGGAATATTAGGTTTAACTGACCTAATTAATATGCAACTTAATATAGATCTATGTAATACGAGATTGGTCGGACCTAAAATCGAAATACCTTTCTTTTATAGAAAAGTACATGAATCTTCTTTTTCGTTTTCGGTAAACCCACACGAAAAAATAATAAAAAATGTTCCTGTGAACATAGTAGAGGGAGAAATTTTGACACGACCAGGTAAAATCGATACGCTATTTCTACCACAAACATTATGTTATGCAAAAAACGGATTCGCCCCCTTAGAAATACAGAATCATTCTGATAGAACCATTTCCGTGACATTAACTGAACCTATCCCTGTTGACTCATTCGAACAAAACTTGTATGAAATTTTCACTTTTGAAAATGTAGCCCAAAATTTACCAAAAACTCAAAATTCAAACGAAAAATTAAATACACAGGATTTAATTCGCACAGGTCATTTAAATTGCGAAGAAAAAATAGCTATAACAAAACTCTGTAAAGAATTCTCATATATTTTTCATAAACCAGGTGACAAATTATCATTTACATCAAAAGTTAAACATGAAATCAGAACCACAGACGACATACCCATTCATACGAAATCTTATAGATACCCATTTGTACACAAAGACGAAGTGCAAAGGCAAATAAATGAAATGCTTGAAAAAGAAATTATTCGCCCGTCGTCTAGTCCTTGGTCCTCACCTATATGGGTGGTACCGAAAAAAGTAGATGCTTCCCTTAAACAGAAATGGAGAGTAGTATACGATTTTCGTAAAATAAATGAAAAAACAATCGATGACAGATACCCCATTCCCAACATAACTGACATATTAGATAAGCTTGGTAGAGCGCAATATTTTTCAATACTTGATTTAGCGAGCGGTTTTCATCAGATCGAAATGGACAAAAAATCTATAGAAAAAACTGCTTTTACTGTAAATAACGGTCATTACGAATATCTAAGAATGCCATTCGGGCTAAAGAACGCGCCTTCCACCTTTCAACGTGTAATGGACGAAGTATTAAAAGATTTACAAAATAAAATTTGCATGGTATATATGGACGATATAATTATTTTCAGTACGTCCCTGCAAGAACATATTCAAAATTTAAAATTGATATTTTATAAATTACGCGAAGCCAACCTTAAAATACAAATAGACAAATGTGAGTTCTTAAGAAAGGAAGTTGAATTCCTCGGACATGTAGTAACACCGGAAGGAATAAAACCAAATAAAAAGAAAATTACAGCGATTCAAAAATTCCCGATACCAAAAACGTCACGCGACATTTTTAGGTTTGTTAGGGTACTACCGAAAATTTATTAAAAATTTTGCTAAAATCACCAAACCAATGACAAAATGCCTAAAGAAAAATGAAAAAATAGAACACACAAAAGAATTTATTGAATGTTTCAATACGTGTAAAAATTTACTTATAACGGAACCTGTATTATCTTACCCCGATTTTTCGAAACCTTTCGAATTAACCACGGATGCATCATCGTACGCTATAGGATCTATTCTATCCCAAGATGGACACCCTATATGTTACGCGTCGAGAACTTTGAACCCCGCCGAAATAAACTATTCAACAATAGAAAAAGAACTATTAGCGATATATAAACCCTTACAATGGCTCTTTTCCCTAAAAGAACCACACTCGAGACTCGTACGATGGCGCCTTAAATTAGAAGAATTCGATTATGTAATCCAGTATAAAAAAGGTAAATTAAACCAAGCAGCTGATGCTCTGTCCCGCGGACAATAACCTTAATGCCTTGGAGACAATATCTACAGACAATAACCCCGTTGACGTAGACAGCAAAAGAAACGAAAACCGAGCCGACCCGCTTGATTTCGCGCATTCAAATGAAGCCTATATTAAAACAAAAGCCAGAGGCAAAGACTTCCCGAAATTTAAAAATTTTTTGGTTAAAAATCAAAACGACAACACGTTAATCACACAAAATGGTACATATCATAGAAGTAGAATTAAACAACCACCGAATTTTCAGATAGACAATGAAAAGGACGACCCTGACATTGATCATGACGCTCCAAGTACTTCAAACGTACAGCAACACCAATGACATACAACTGACAACCCTTAAAAACCCTATTCTTCCCATAGAATTAGGAAAAGCTAAACTTATATATACAAAACATACATTTCTCCACTATGTAGATCTAGAACCTATTTTGTTACAACTTAGAAACGTAGAAAAATACTTTCGCATAATAAAAAGTCATATAAAGCTAGAAAACGCTACAAATCCAATTTCTTATCAGGGACTATCAGAAAGCGCAATTCTTAGAACGGAATTTTTAATTCAAACAACACAAGATAAACTCGAGAATCTCTACCCACACATAAGAAATAAAAGAGGTCTAATTAATATTGTAGGAAAAGTTAATAAATGGTTATTCGGTACACTAGACGCTGAGGATGGAAAAAGATACGATGAACATATAAAAAACCTTGAAACTAATCAGAAAAATATTATCCATGAATTAAATTTACAGGTTTCCTTATCAAAAACCTAATTAATAATTACAACAAAACAATATCGATTCTTAATGAAAACCAAAAACAACTGCAATATGGTCTAAAAGTATTTAAAGACGTCATTCAAAAATCAATTAATGATTTAAATGATTACATAAGTTTTCAGGGATTAATTCACCAAATAAATTTAGACTGTCAAAATTTAATTACCTTTATCGATAACTTAGAGGACGCTATTATGTTTGCCAAATTAAATGCACTGCATAATTCAATAGTTTCAAGTTTAGAATTAAAACAAATGATAGATTATCTAAAAACAATCTATAATAATGAGGAAATACCAAAATTTGAAAATATACTATCATATTACCAATTTTTGGGAACTCAGGTTACTTTTTCGAAAGCTAAGGTGATGTTCGCTATTCATGTTCCTATAATCCGTCCTGAAGGATTTACCTTCTACCACCTTTATCCTATTATCCAAAACCACAAAATATTTGTCCCAAAATATCCTTATTTGGCACAAGCAAAAGAAAGAACCCAATTTGAAGAAAATACTTGCCTCCAAATTGAAGAGGACTACTATTGCAATGAAAACTTCCACCCCCAAGACGAGTGCACCCTTCTACTGCTTAATGGATTCACGCTAGACAACTGTCCTATTCTAGAAGTTAATATACAAGAAATAATAATAATATAATAATAAACGTCTTTTATTTCAAAATAACATCAGAAATTATAGCAGAATACAAAACAAAAAAAAATATATAATAGTAAAAAATACTGCAAGAAAAAATAAATATATGAGGCAGCATAAAAGCCTGGCGCAGTCTAGCTACAGTAGCTACTCTACTGAACCAGTCAGATACGCATACTTTAAGTAGCTAAGTTGATTTTATTGATTACACTGGGAAACAAATTTCAACTTTTTTTTTGTTTCCTGAACAAAACCTATTTTTTTGGATTCAACTGTACCCAAGTAACTAAAAAATACCTATTAAAGATTTTAGTTGGCTCGCAAAAAAAAAAATCTCAATTATTTGTTACAAAATTTTAATTCATAGGCATATACAATGGACATACAAAATACAGATAACAATATATTGTTGGTTCAACAAAAGCAACTAAATAGCACATTTTTATCATTGAATCCAAAGTTTAGACACTCATTTTGCGCTTCTTAGCTTGCCTTTTGAAAGCAGCCTCTGGGGCATCTCTCGTAATAGTCCAGCAGTAGTCGGCTAACATCTCACAGTTCCATTTTCCCTGATATCTTCTTTCCATGTTCGAAATATCCTGGTGGAACCTCTCACCGTGTTCGTCACTTACAGCACCACAATTTTCCGGAAAGTAATCCAGATGAGAATCCAGGAAATGAACTTTCAACGACATATTACACCCTAGGTTTTGGTAACACAAAAGAAGTTGGGCAACCAGGTCTTTATAATTTTCTGCTTTTATGTTTCCCAAGAAATTTTTTGCAACCATTTTAAAGGCATCCCAAGCGTCTTTTTCCTTGCCTTCAAGTATGGAATCGAATTGCGCATCTCCGAAAAGTTTCCTAATCTGGGGACCCACAAATATTCCCTCTTTAATTTTAGCGTCACTGATTCTAGGGAACTTTTCTTTTAAATAACTAAAAGCACGGCCTTCTTTGTCCATTGCCTTCACAAAATTTTTCATAAGTCCCAATTTTATATGAAGTGGCGGTAGTAAAATCTTTTCTGGGGCAACTAATGGCGCGCTGGTCACATTTTTCTTTCCTGGCTCAAAAGACTCTCTCGGTGGCCAAATTTTCTTTCTGTAGTGATCCGATCGTGCTCGACTGTCCCATTCGCAGAGGAAGCAGCAGTATTTGGTATAACCTAGCTGCATTCCAAGCAAGATCGCCACAACTTTTAAATCCCCACAAATTTGCCATTTATATCTTTCATATTGTATGGTCTCAAGTAACAATTTCAAATTGCTATATGTTTCTTTCATATGGACTGCATGACCAATTGGGACTGAAGGCAATTTGTTTCCATTATGGAGTAACACAGCTTTAAGACTTACTTTTGAGGAATCAATGAAAAGTCTCCAGTCTTTTGGATCATAGTCCAGATTTAAAGCTGCCATTAATCCCTCAATGTCCCTACAGGCTACCAAATTGTTATCCATGTTAAAAAATGGTGTTAGGTTTTTCTGACGGCTTCGGTACACAGAAACTTTTACTTCATCTTCAAGTAAATTCCATTGTTGCAATCGAGAGGCCAATAGTTCTGCTTTTGTCTTGGGCAGTTCCAAATCCCTTATAAGGTCACTTAATTCACTTTGACTTATTTTGTGAGGCTTTTTACTTGGAAGTTCACAGACAAAATCGGAGTCTTGCGAGGTTGATGGGCCGGCGACATTTTCCGGTACACTACCGTTTGAATCCTCTTGATCATCATCAGAATGAAGGGTATATTCCTGAGGTGGATTAGGTATAGGCAACTCGTCACTATGAGGCACCGGGCGTATGGCGGATTGTAAATTTGGATACTGTATCGCAGACCTTTTTTTCTCTGAAAAGCCTTTTTTGATGGGAGGTGTCAAACAAAAGTAACAGTCAGTAACGTGGTCTTTCGGTTCTCGCCAGATCATAGGAACAGCGAAGGGCATCTTACGGTTTTTTCCACTTAGCCAGCCGCGAATGTTGGACGCACATTTGTAGCAGCAGATATGGGGAGCCCAATTTTTATCCTGGTCTCCAACTTTGCAGCCAAAATACAAGTGGTAAGCCTTTTTTATTAAAGGGCTAAGCGTACGTTTTTGTTTCACAAAAGTCATTTCACCACATATATAACAAAAATGATCCGGCTTATTTACACAAACTCGCGACATGTTGCTCAAAACTCTCTAATTTCTCAAATACGAACAGCTCTCGATCAACTGGTGGTTGAAATACAACTAACTAACAATTTAGGATTTATATTATATGTATTTAAACCCCTTATAAAGTACACCTGTTATAATAAATCCAGGTATTTCTCATTTAATGGTGAAATTTTCCCATATATTAAGGGCAGGTAGGTAAATTATCATAATTGGGATGGATCTATAAAACCGGAGCCAACTGAGCCTTTTGCAAGACAGATTGTTAATTAGTATAATAAAATAAGTAAGATTTTGCTATTTTGGTCTCGGAAACATTTTTGCTGTTCCCCAGTGTTATTAATAATTAAATAAAAATTTTCATGTTCGTAACCAATTACTAAAAAAAATTAAATAACACATACTCATTAGTCATTAATAATTAGATAATAATAGACTTCATAACCAACATTAAAAAAAAAAAATACATAACAGCAAACAACAATAAAGAGCCAAATTTAAATTGATCCTAATACATTCACAACAACAAAAAGAAAAACAAAAAAAAAAGAAAAAGAAAAATGCATTAAATATAAATTTCAGTGATTCTGTATGTGCAAAAGATATTTTTTGTATTTTACTCGAAATAAATCCGCATTCAAAAGCAACATTTCAGTGGGCAACGAGTTATAGTATTTGACAGCATTAAAAGAAAATGAACGCTGGAACATGGCACTCTGATGATGAAGCATGGTCAACTTACCCCTCCCCCTGGCCCCCCTATCATGAATGTCATGACGAAAAAGCAAACGCTCACGAATCGAGAGAGGGGAATCTGCGTTATTCATTATTTTGATGAGGAATGTGCAAAAATGAAGGATCCTACGCTCATCCATCCTTAGCCAATTAATAAACCTATATAAATGCGAAATATGATCAAACTTTCGCACACCATACACAAAACGTAATAACAGAACAAATCACGCAAGAAGAAGTACTTATAATTCCAAATAAAGAAGAAAGTCTTTTTTCAAAATGCAAAATTGATCAGTATATAAAAATCAATCTACCTACCCTGGCGAAAGTTCAAGAAAATTGCCAAATTCAAGTTGGACCAAAGAAATTTGTCAACGACATAAAAATTAAACAAGGAAAACCATTAATCCTACCGGATATAGAAATAGGAAACTCTACCTCATCGATAATGTTCAAGACACCCGACTTAGGGAAACTAAACTTTGAAGATATCTATAGATTAAAAGACATGGCTAACCAGCTATTACCAATATCTCCTATAGAAGAACAGGACCGAACTTCAAATATTACGAATTACCTAATAGGAATCCTAGTTATCATTCTGACAATATACATGGTATGGAAATTCAGAAGTCGACTTAGACCCCTACTCAAAATCTACACGACAAATAGAACCAATAATCAATCCCATGGCCCAATCGATGCCAAAACCGAAGAAACCAATTCCTCACAAAATACATCCAGTATTTTTTCGGCTTAAGGAGGGAGGAGTTACATCCATGGAACTTGCCGACCTAGATGATTCTCACGACATCTTTCTTAGAAGCCTTATCTGGTGATGACACCAGCATATTTGAATTGTAATGCTTTATTTAATGAAATATTAAAATCACTCTCTGTTTTAAGCTCTTAAAGTAAACATCTTCTCTGTATTGTAATAAAATTGTTTTTAAAAAGGAACTTTTGTTTTAACGGAACAAAATTCAGGTATCAAATTATGCTTTGTCATAAAAACTTATATCTTATTTCTTGCTGACCCATATGGGAAGATTCCACTGTTACATCATATTGTGCAATATTGCGTTCTAACTTTAATAATATAAATACCTGCATCTAGCAGCGCCATATCAGTTTAGATAATTCTGAGTTCTTGTAAACTTAACCCTTTTGTTATAAATCTTTTATTTGTAATACGTGAATAAAAAGAAAGTTTTTTAAAAAGCTTTTTAATCCGGTCACGATATCACATATATATTGTTGCAAACTCTTTATTCAAGAAAATGAAAATTATTCCCAAAATGAACAAAAAATTATTCTCTTAGAAAAAAAATTACCCATATCTTGGTACAAAAAAAAGATTAGTCACAAAACAATTTAAAGTTTAGATAACATTTCAGTTATATCATATTATCAAAACGAATACAAATATGAATTTTTTCAAATCTTTTTCCGGACATAGTTGCTCTTAATATCGGTAAAAAACAGTGACAGCAAATTTTCATGAGCATAAAGAAAAATGGAGCTAAGTAATGAAAGACCTAAAAAAGCTGTTAATTCGGTGTAATCTATGTCTTTATAATCGGTGGATTTATCATTTTTGTGGGTAGCTCTAACATCTCCTAGTTTTTTGTTGGTCCAGCGAATAATTTCATTTATCATAACATCACCAAAGAGCTGTTTCCAAATTTGCACACTAGTTGGACTATCACCTAAAGCTCTAGCCTCTTGACGCAATGAAGGCAATTTTAATATTATATTACGCTGTAGGGTACGTACAGTCCTATTCGGTTCCTCATAACTCCAAGAATATCCGTTTTTACCCTTATATAGTATTGTTTCAACGACTTGTTTAGGTTCAGATTCCGAAGATGAGGAGCCTTCTTGCTCTGACGTAGACTGCTGATCATCTACTATAAAATCCGCATCATCTTAATTCTGTTCTTCCTCCGATAAGGGATCTTCTTCTTCATACCATTGCCTTGCCTTGCCTCAAAATTAGGATCAGTAGATTTGCAACTTCTCGATGTACTTGGTCGGCTAGACTCCATTTTCTAAAATAAAATGGCAATACAATATATCTATATACTTCTATTAACTACATATACCTACCTTTGACATAATTATAGCGAAACCAAGTACTAATTTTTCGTAAAAATTATGTATACATTATCCGCGACTATCGGTCTTGAGGACAATCAACGCAAACTCCACTACCCGCGAGGATCGGTCACACTGACTGCCAGACACACAGATTCAACTTTATAACTAGCAAAACAAAATAGTATGGATGTAGGTGTTTCACTGGCGCATCAAGGACACTTCAACTTGAAGCTAGATGAACACCAAACCTAATCCTTATAAAATTAAAAGATATGTGGGGGAAATAAAAATACATAACGGTCTCACAGACCGACCTTGCGGGTTAAGGGTTAAAATACAATTACAAATAATTTAGTATCTCCATGGATATTTAAAAACTTATAAGCTGATTTAATCTTGAAAATAATTTCAAGTCAAATAATATTATAAGATATATTACAACCCACCCGCAAACCATGGAAGGATCTAATAGGTGCGAATTAGTGTAATTGTCATTTTAGAATTTCTAGCGTATTGTAGTAATTACATTCTGGTAATAGTTTCGAGAACGACGAAAATTGCCGAGATGACACGCAATGAAGCGTTAAATGACTGACTCAGATTTAATCGGGTGTGTGCCTTCGTCGGGAAAGTTTAATTTCATTACCGCCATTATTATTTCCTGTATCATTAGAGATTCTAATATAGCCAAACTAAATTATTATTGCAGATAATGTATTTAAGTGTCACCTACACAAGACGCTAAAATTTTCATGATAGATTTTAGATGAGTTTAGTTACATATACGATGTTCAGAAATTCTTAAGGAATAAAAGAATATGTGAAGTCTATATCACCTTAGTTTTTAATGATGATACTTGACATATGTCAAATATATTGACCAATACCTAAAAAAGGCCATATTAAATACAGGGTCCGCAAACGAAGCGTGGACAGAAGATTAAATCGATATCGAAGAACTTATCAACAATACTGAAACAGCTTGAGATATTGGATTAAAAGCGGCATGTTTTAAAAATATTTGACATTATACAGGGTGGCCCAAAAAAGTGTGACAGCATAAAATTATATTTTTTAAAATGGGACATCTAGTAATTTATTGCATATATGCATATGCATATATCTAGTAATTTATTGCATATATGCATATGCATATATGCAATAAATTACTAGATGTCCCATTTTAAAAAATATAATTTTATGCTGTCACATTTTTTTGGGCCACCCTGTATAATGTCAAATATTTTTAAAACATGCCGCTTCGTATAACTATCGTTTATAAGTGCCTCAAATTTTATTTAATTTGGTTTTGTAGTTTCGGAGAAATAAATTAAAAACTAAAAAAAAAATTTTTTGCAGTCCTGAATAAAAAATCAAAAAAAACAATCCAGAATTACTTTTTAACCCCGACATTGATTAAAATTTATGACAAGAGGTCTAGAGATACTATGAATGTAATTGCGTTTATTTATTTTATACAGGGTGTTCATAATAAGCTTTCAAAAACCCCACATTTTAAAATAATTTTTCTCAAGTTTTTCAAATGGAACACCCTGTATATTATTTGGCTATTTGACGTAGAATTCATATACATTTTTTTTATAATACAAGCATATAAGTTATATCCAGCCGTTTTCGAAATAATTATAAATATCATAAATTATGTTGTTTAAATAGAGTTTTTATTGGGAAATTTTGTTATAGGCGACTAGATTAATAATTGTAAACTAAAGTAAATGTTCAAAATAGCTTCCTATTACTCTTATAGTTTACCGTATTTTCGTTATTTCGATATAAATTTCAAAAGCCTACATTTTTGCTACTTTTATTTATTTAATTTTATTTTTTATTTTTAATCGAGTTGCCATGATTTTTTTTTGTTTAGATTGTCACTATGACAGCCAAATGAAATTATTTAGATTTGTTCAGTCATCGAAATTAATTACTAACTTACACAAAATGTCGAATTTTACAACTTTAGAAATGGTAAATATGATTTTTATACTGGGTGAATGTGCAAGAAATTGCCTCCTCGCGAGCCGAGTATAGCTTGTCGTTTAGATCTGCGGCTACGCGGTATCCGTAAGGGGAAGGGAAGGTAACAGGCCGCAAGGACAATCCATGGTCGTGCTTATATTGTAAAATTAAATATAAAAATATTAAAATATTAATTTTTTTGTGAATATAAAGGAGTAAGTAGGTACTAAATGTTAAAATAATAAGAACGAAAAGTATTGGGAGAAACAGGAATGCAACAATTTATTTCTGAGAAACTCCCAAATTTCAACGTCATAAAGTAGGTATAAAATACCAAAAAAAAAACGATATAATCATTGATCTCTACTGTATGTCGTTATCGTCTTCACTATCAGACTCACTATCTTCAGAGTCGGACTCAATGTCATCATTGCCGAGTGTAATTATGATGGGTTCTATTTCTTCCATCATGTAATCTGTCTCCCAAAATTTATTTTCAATACTAATAACATGCTAGCAAAATTTCTCCCAGTCAGATGGTGTAACTGACCTTATGGCCTCATCAAAGACCTCTTTCAGCTTGGTTAAACTGAAATCCCCTGATGTGTTTAGGTTCCGTATGTACCTTTTGACTGGAGCCCATGCCAACTCAATTGGGTTTAGCTCACACATGTAGGGGGGAGTTATAAGGGGAATATGGCCAGCCTGTTTTATGATATTGTCAATGACATAGCTTTTTTTATCACCTCGAGGCTTGTGCAATTTTACAAGTTCAAAAAGGTCAAATTTCATAATACCACATACCTATATCTCATATGTAAAATATTTGGTATTTCAACCAACAATTTTCGCTTATTTTGGCATTTGCGAAAATAAAACCCATTGGCTTTTAAAAGTTTATGCAAAGCATCTTTTCCATATGGAAAATCATTTTTTTACTATTTGCCCTATTAATTATTATACTATACGTGTAGCATTTACAACGCGCTGTCGCTGGTCAAAAATTAAAGCGTGTCTGGAGCATGGCAGTGTCATGTGTCTGGCGAATGTCTGCGGAGGCGTGTCCTTTATTTTTTTCCGAGTGAGTTGAGATTTATTTCAGTTAAATATCAGGTAATATTTTTGTGTGGCGACTTGAATGTAGACAGTTTGGTTAGCTGGGAAATTAGGAAATATCTGCATGATATTTTTAATAGTTTTGGTCAGAATTCAAGTGCAATTATTGATCATGTAGTGTGTGATAATATGTTTATCTAAGTTCACTATTTTTAGAACTTTGCAGAGAATACTAAATATATTGTTTATTAAAGTGGATGTTTAAATTTCATTTTTCTTGGCATGTAATATAGATAATGACTTTATTTTATATATTTGAATAAATAAATAACAAAAAAATACAATGTGTTTTATTCCCTATAATAAATAATAAAAAATGTATTTAAAAATATAAATAGACTCGTTTCATTTTTAAAATAAACGTACGGTCCTGGAAGGTCCTGGAATGTCATACAAACCACGTGACACTTGACATATCTAGCGCAAGGGTTCGCTGCAACGACAATATATAGCAAAAATTACGGGCTATTACAATAATTTCGACAATTTACACCTACAATAAATATAACAAATAAAAAATAAATAACGTAAATTTTGAGAAAATTATTACGATTTGGCAACGCTGCAGATAATAATAAAAGTAACTGAGAGTTATAAGGAGACTTAGTTGACGTTTCAATTCTTGGTAAAATATACAGGTTGTTACATTTGAAAATATTGAGTAAATTTAATCCAAACTTGGCAAAAAAATTACGCATCCTATATAAAAAACTCTTGGAAAATTTTATAAATAGTACTAATGTAACCCAGATGTAACTATTTGTAAAAAATGTTATTAAATTAAAATCACTAAAGAAACTGTAATCTATTTTATTGGCGCGGTACGAAAGCAAGAAAAGTAAGAAAATAATTAATATCTTGTCAACACTGCAACAGATTAAAAAATAATAATTGGGATTATATAAGCAATATGGACGGACACTAGTATCGAGTAAAAATATAGGGTGTTCTATTTAAAAATATTGAGATTTTAGTGGTCCTGATTTTGAGAAACATACTCTTTATTTAAAAATATTTCTTTCTATTTTGGTTTCATATGAAAGCTTCTTCGATACGGTTTTCAGTATCGTAATAAGCTTTTTTCATTTTAAATGGTTGGTGGTACTGTTGTGTATGTTTGGTTGCATAATAAACAATTCCTAAACTAACCTCACAATCACAAGTTTAGATCAACACGTAATACCTATATTCTCTTACAAATATATCAATTTAAAGCTAATAAATACACTGTACACTAATTATACTTATTTATTATTAAAAGTGCAATTGTTATAAACATTTATTGTGACCGTACTTGTGTCTGCAGCGTTAATTTTAAAATCGGGCATAGTTTGTGTGTTTGAAACGTTTTGTTCAGGATCCAATAATCCACTTTTATTAAGAACTGGTTGTAACAAATTAATGTATATGTAGGTACTGTACAATTTTCTTACCTTTAAACATAAGTAAATGCTATGGTCAGCCTCAGTTATAAACTTATTGATATCCTCTAAATCTAAAATGGAAGATTTTTTGGGCTTGTAGCTCTCAGATTGCCTTTTTAAAAAGGCTTGAAGTCTTGCATAATTTCTTATATCAGTGTTTTCATAAATGTTAATGCAAGCTCTTAATTTTGAGTATAAGGACCACAGAGTCGACGACTTCTTAGTTTTACTTTCCTTCTCAAAATAAGCGATTAGAACATTTTCACTACTTCTAGGAATACCCTTCGCAGTACACCAGATTGTGAAGGTCTTGTAGTCTTTTTCGTATACTTTCTTGGACTTTTTTGCTTAAAGTTGATCCAATGTATTATTTGCAATTTCCCTTAACCCAGGAGGAGTTAAATTAATAATATCTTCTTGAACCATTATTGATTAATTTTAAGAAAGCTTTCAATATTCGCGACAAAATGGCGGACACCTATAATTTATCAAAGCTCACTTGATAAATAATTTGACTATTGCCAATATAAAATTTAAACATACAAATTTACAAAATTTTTATGGCATTTATTGGTTTTAATTTTGTGTTTTTTTATTAAAAAATATACAAAATAGAAAAAGTAGTATAAAGTACATGTTTTATAAAGCTATACTCAGATGTGTATTTTAATAGTATATTAAAGTACAAGTTTTATAAATCATGATATTTTAGCATGCGTCCATGTTAGGAAACGAGCCGCTTGCGGCTAGCTTTATAAAATATGTACATACTTTAATATACTATTAAAATACACATCTTCAATAATGACCTAATTTTTATATTTATAGTTTTCCTCTATCGATGATATTATACAGTGATGGGCTCAAATATGGAACAAATTCATTTAAAAATCAGATTTTATTTTTTTGTAAAAACGCTCGGACACGTCGATTATAATTTTTTCTTCCGGATTTTTTGCCTTAAAAAGAAATTATACTGGGTGTAGTAAAATAGTAGATGTTGTAAAAATTTTTTGTATTTTAAATAGAACCACCCTATTTTTACTTATCACATAAATTCTACGTCAAATTCTGAGCATAGTTCATGTAGCATACTCTATCCTTATCTCTAACGGTTTTAGAGAAAAATTACATCTTAAAAAAGAAATTTCTTTAAAAAAAGGTACATGTACCTACTTAAAGGTAAACAGGTAAATTTAAATTAATTGTTACTACGATAGCAAGTCATGTGTCAATCAAAAAGAATTTTAAGTATAATACGCAATACTCACAAAAAGTAAATGTTTGGGCAGGGATATTAAATAATAGAATTATTGGACCTTTTTTCTTCGATGGAAATCTTACAGGAGACCGGTATTTACAATTTCTTCAAAATGAATTAATTCCCACACTAGCAGCGGATTTTCCAAATCCGAATCAGCCTAATCTACCAGAAGCGGCTATTTGGTTTCAGCAGGATGGTGCTCCGCCTCATTTTGCTCGACAAGTACGAGAGTATTTGAATACTATTTTTCCCGAACGATGGATAGGTAGAAGAGGATCCATAGAATGGCCTGCAAGATCTCCCGATCTTACACCAATGGATTTCTTTCTTTATGGTTATTTGAAATCAAAAGTGTATAAGGATAAACCACAAAATATGGAAGACTTAAAATTTAAAATTAGATATGAAATTAGGCAAATTAATGAAAATACTGTAAATAATGTTTTAGAAGGGTTTTTAAGTAGATTGGCATATTGTCAAGAAGTTAATGGTTTGCATTTTCAACACTTAATACCTACATCTACTTTTTGACACACCCAGTATAATTTCTTTTTGAGGCAAAAAATCCGGAAGAAAAAATTATAATCGACGTGTCCGAGCGTTTTTAAAAAAAATTAATACCTGATTTTTAAATGAATTTGTTCCATATTTTAGCCCATCACTGTATAAGGTATCGAAGAAACAATTACAAACTAAATGGACACCCTGTATTTACATGTACCCGACGAAGATGCATAATGCTCTTCCGGTCGCCTTAACCGAATAACCGTCAAAACGTGGAATGGATGCAGCATCGCAAATCGAAAAACATGTGGATGACATCTGTTATAACCACGGTAATCATTGTATTTAAAAAACCATACCTTTTCTAATTAGCAAAATGTCATTGTCATAATAAAAATTGTATGGTGACGAGTCTGTAATTGTCAATGTCATCGATCGACAATTGATAAAAATCATTGATAACGTAGTATCATTTTATTAGGAATAAAACGATTCCGAATTCAAGAGTTCCTGTGAATCAGAAGCCCAAAGTGGAAGACTTAGGCATCGATTATAATCCTCCTTCACCGAATACAATCAGCATCGAAGGGAAGGTGCATTCCTAATAACCATGTTTTCACCGAGAGATCGAGGGAAATAGTTTCACGTCAGGTGGCCAAAAAACTCAAATATTATCAATTTTTCACGAAATCTAAATATTACCAGAATTTAAAGCACCAGTTAATGCTTTTTTGGTAATAAAGCTGACGAAACATTTAATATGCTTGAACATTTCTCCGACCACGATAAGTTAGTACGTGTAACGGCATACTGCTTAAGATTTAAAAATAATGCGATAGTTTCTAAGGAAGCCCTATACAACTTGGACCATTAAGTAATGAGGAGATAGAAAACAGTACTATCGCGTTATTAAAAATTGTACAAACCGAATGTTTCTTAAATGATTTGAAAAATGTTAAGAAATTCAAAGCTGTCAAACCTAAAAGCAATATGAAGGCATTGTCTCCGTTTGTAGATAAACAAGCTCTAATTCGTATAGGCGGTCGACTCGAAAATTCTAATATCTCCTATAACCAAATGCATCCAATCATTTTACTTCGTAAGCACCATGTTACGCGATTAATAATTACACACGAACATGCTCGTTATTTGCATGCTCGTTTACACACAATCTTCTTGTGACACGTTAGACAAAAATTTTGGCCAATAAGTCGTAAAAACTCGGTAAGGACTTGTATACGTAAGTGTATAAAAAGTTTCAGGTCTAAACCTACCGTTTTGATCGTCAAAATGGGACAACTCCCTAGCGCTCGAATCACTCCTGCCAGCCCATTTATATCATCGGCTGTTGATTTTGCACGCCCGTTCGAATTAAAGGATGGTAAAACGAAAAACAGGAAAATCATTAAGGCTTATATTAGCGTTTTCATATGCTTAACGATGAAAGAGGTTCATCTGGAGCTCGTATCAGATTTGACGAGCGAAGAATTTTTGAACATATTAAAACGATTTGTATCAAGACGTGGTCTGTGTACTGATTTATGGTCCGACAATGCAACAAATTTTACTGGCGCGTGTAGCGGGCTTAAGGCTATTGAACAATTTGTAAATGATGAATTTTTTCAAAATTATTTAAATCAATTTAAAATTAACTGGCATTTTATTCCAGCTCGTTCACCCCACTTCGGTGGATTGTGGGAGGCCGCGATAAAATCGTGTAAACATCATTTAAAATTCGTATTAACTTAAACTCCATTAACTTATAAAGAATTTTATTCGATTTTGACTCAAGTGTAGGCAGTCCTTAATTCACAACCCATTATCCCTATATCTTTGACCCTTGGTCATTTTCAAATTGGTCGTCCTCTTACGGCTGTGCCACAACGAGAACTTACCACTTCCAAAATCAACCATGTTAAACGTTACCAACATATGCAGCAAATATTTCAACACTTTTGATCCAGCTGGATTAAAGAATACTTGCACCTGCTACAACAACGCACGAAATGGCAGTTCGATAAAAATCCTCAACTTCAGTTAGGTTCTATGGTTTTGCTAAAAGAAGACAACGTACCACCCCTACGCTTCAAGGCGGACGGAATGTTATAACCAAGGTAATAATTGTATTTAAAGACCCATACCTTTTCTAATTAATGTCATTGCCATAGTAAAACATGTATGTTGACGAGTCTGTAATTGTCACTGTCATCGATCGTCATCGATGTGGAAGACATAGTCATCGACAACATCGTTGTCTTCCCGGTAGTTCTGCATACGGATTTGTTCGATTGAATCGTAATGATATTATAGTTCTCGAGTCCTGATTGTCTTTTCATTTTTGAATAAACACGTGTATGTTTTTAGTGGGTTTTAGTGTTTTCAGGATGGATTTCATCATTTTCGATTTATTAGATATTTTGATATCATATTGTTGGACGTTTTGTACGTGTAAAGTGTATTTTTTTATTCAAAAGTAAGTAAACATACTTCAATGCTCAATAGTTTCAATTACGTAAATAAGTAACCACAAAGTTTTGTAGGAATGATATGTTTTGCAATGTATATTACGAATTTTAACACATTTTTCAGTGGAAAAGCTTATAATTTTTAAAATATTTCTTTTTATTTATACCATATTTTTTATAGGTTGTGAACATTTTGGCTGCAAAGTTGATTTTGTCCCTCTTTAGTACTCTGGCATAGATATATTTTAGGACAATGTGAAAGCCCTGACCAAAGTTTAAAATATGATGGTTGTGTTAACCAAATATTAATTTAAGCAATACTTAATATTAGTTTTGTTCGGTTGGGCAAGGAAACAAAATGATCTAATAACATAAACACTCAAGTGGCAACATAACCCATAAACATAATAGAACAGTTTTGGACTTGCACTGTCTTTATTTGTTATATATCACAACGTTTCAACTGGTAAGTATCTCCAGTCGTCTTCAGGTGAATACTAAATAAGAAAAGTAACTACAGGTCTATTTATACTAGCTATGTGCACTGAAGCATAATTGAGATGGGTGCAGTCGTGCGTTCAGTTTTGCGCGATAGTAGTAATTCTAAGCTTACATCTACTTAACAAGGGCTTCCAGATATTTCTTAAATCTAATGAAGGTTTACTAAAACAGCCAGGGTTCTGGTGTATGGTAGCAGCTTCCTTGAACTTCCTCTTCCTCCAGTGTGGTTCTTTGAGCAGGATTTCGGCTTCTGTCCACCTGATGTGATGGCCGTGTGTCCAGGCATGGTCAGCTGCACTAGATTTTTCCGTTTCTCCTTTTTGAGTGTTGTTTATGTGTTCTTTAATCCTTGTTTCCTCAATTATGCTTCAGTGCACATAGCTAGTATAAATAGAGCTAGTATAAATAGACCTGTAGTTACTTTTCTTATTTAGTATTCACCTGAAGACGACTGGAGATACTTACCAGTTGAAACGTTGTGATATATAACAAATAAAGACAATGCAATTCCAAAACTTTTCTATTATTCAAGAAACACCATTGTCTACAACCTTCAAACAGACACCATAAACATAACCTAGATTTATTTCACGCGTGGAACAACATAATAATATTTTCGTTTAGTTATCCTATTCAATATTTACGATAACCACCCGCGCCGCTATAATGGATAACTTGAGAAATACAAATACATATCTGCTACAAGGGCTTGTGCAAAAAAATAGTTGAACTTATTTAGTTATTCACCTATAGGTCTAAAATTAATTCTGAGCATTTGGTTGTTCACAAACGATTTCGGAGGTAAATACATAGCAGGATAATTTAAGATACCTATTTTGGTCCAATGCATTTAATAAGTCAAAATACACTCATGGACAAAATTATCGAATATTTAAAAATTTTCATAACTTCTTTTTGAAAAAATGAATTCTAATGAATCAAACCATTTAAACACTTTGTACTAGTAAGAACAATTTATTTTACAAATTTTAAGTGAACATTATTAAAATTTTATGAGTAGAAAATTGTGAAAAAAATTAAAGGCTAATTGTTACAAAAATTAAGGATATTTAGAGTAATTTAACTGCTACTGTGATGGCAAAATCTTAGTGTTTTAATTAAAGTAAGAACATAGTTAGTAACGAGTATTCCCTCCTCGAGGTCCAATGACTGCATGAATCCCTCTCGGCATGCTACTAAGTAGAGTTTGAATGTATTCTTGAGGAATTGCGTTCCATTCATATTGTGCTGCAAACCGAAGTTCTTCTATTGTACTTGGAACGGGATTTCTTTTTCTTATGCGGCGATTTAGCTCATCCCACATGTGCTCTATCGGATTTAAGTCTGGGCTATAGGGCGGCCAATCCAAAGTTTGAATATGGACTGAATCGAGGTAATTAGTCACTCTGCCAGCGGCATGTGGTCAGGCGTTATCGTGCATTAATACGAATCTTTCATAGCCAATATGGCCGATCTATGGCAAAACATGGTCCTGAAGGATGTTCTCGATATAACTATCCGCAGTAATTCGCCCAATCACTTCCACAAGTTCGGTGCGTCCCTCCCAACTAATATCTCCCCAAAGCATTATGCCGCCACCTCCAAAGCTAACGCCATGTATGAGAATGCAGTTGGCGTACCGTTCCCCAACTCTTCTATTGACGTGGTTTCGTCCATCTGGCTTCCATAATTGAATTCTAGTCTCATCAGTGAATAGAATATTTTTCCAGGGCTGGTGACTCCACGGAACATGCATTCTGGCAAATTCCATCCGACGAGTTTTGTGGTTTTGAAGAAGACCAGGAACTTTAGCAGGGCGCCTTGGCTTTAAAGCAACTTCTTTTAATCTTCTTCTGATCGTTTTCGAACTAACATTGCGTTGTCTTACATTTAGTAGCTCATTTTTGAGATGTGTGGACGTCAATGTGCGATTTCGAGTAGTACTAAGTATCAAGAAACGGTCATCAATTGGCTGTTGCACACCTTTTGCGCCCTTGACCGGGTCTTCTTTTGAAATTTCCAGTCTCTTCTTAAAACATTCGATACCATAGATTGGCCGCACAATCTCTTTGTGTTCATATCCTTCGTTATATAGTGTTACAATTTGTGCCGCTTCAACTTAGCTGCAACGTCTAACTGGTGGCATACTGTTATTTTAAATAGAGGACTGGCAAATTCGAATCACTATAACTCACTTAATTTCACCACAAATAACTTAAGTCAGTATTATTCTTAAATAAGTATGCAATGTTTTTTAGCATAATATGCACGAGAAACTATAGACGCCATTAATATGAATCAAATGGCAAAGTATTTTAAAACAAGTGAACATGTCCGCCTCCTAGATGAATACCATTAGCACATACATCAATTTAATTGGATAATTTAAGACTCTTTTTGACTAACAGTGATAACAAAAAATATTGGATAATTTTGTCCATGAGTGTAGGTAACTTCAAATATCTGCTTATGTAGATTTGACCGTGAATAGATATACATTTTCAGTTATCTTATTTTAACCATAAATATCATTACTATTATGATTTTTAAGAACTAGGTAATCCGAATTGTCATATATTTGTATTTACAATAAAAAAAAATAGCGTTAGTAATTAGAGATACGCATTTTAGTATAGGCCTATCTCGATAAGTCTACATCCTCAGAGGATCCTAGTGACTAACCTTATTGATAATTTGCTTTACCAATTTATCCAAGGTGGACATTCTTGGTTATGGCGAAGATATCTCATTTTTCAGATAACTTGACTAACTTACTCACGGATGGTACAGAATTTGCAGTTAAATATTATAGGAAGGGATATTCGTCCTGAGAATTGAACACACTATTAATGAGCTTCTGTTTGACTTCAGTCAAGATTATGCTGTTTAATTTAAAGGCGACAAGTCAGGGCCCGTAAAGTACAGTTTATGGTTATTTTTCTACAATTTGTTTTCATCTCAGAATTTGTTGGTTTAATATAATAGACATTTTAAAACCCGATTTAAAAAATATTCACAATTATGTTGCTTAACCATCTATCATAATAGTCTAAGGCGGCATTAGAGTATAGGTAGGTTAACGTATAAAAAGGTTGACTACACCACAATCTCTGTAATAGGTAATAAATAATATTATACTAAACTTGTGTGAAAATGTTTAACTTTTATAAATTAATTGTAAGTAAATATGTTGTTAGAAATGCTATTTCTATCCTTTCTATATCTTCCAGCGATTTTTATTTCATACTAAAGTGTAAATACATATTTTTCATGTGTCAATTTAAATCGATCAGGTCCAAAAGGCAACGACATATGTCTGTCTGTCACCTTACTGTTAGCTGGAGGAATTGGAAACAAAATTATTAAGTTTAAAATATCTTTAATAAAAAGACAACTAAACAATAGAATACAAATCTTGAACCATCAGCCTAATTTTGAGAGAATACTGTCTTTATAAATTACATATAAATTTTGTTTCTATACAGGGTGCCCCAAGTAAAGTGGCCTATTAGAAGTATTTCGAGAACTAAATGAGATTTTATTTTGAAAATTTGGCTGTGGCTATAAGAGACGGTTTTCTACGTTTATAAAATATTTTCGCTGGTGCGGTATTGCCGGATCATACCCAAAGTGGTAGCAACTTCCGAATTTTAAATGAATTACCCTATATATTATATATTTTTTTTAGAATCTAGGTAAAAATCTAGAACAGTTTTCTGTATAATATCATATACCTATCTTTAAGTTTTTGAATTATAAATAATTTTGTGATTTTTTAACGCCGTATCGGGACCTGAAAAGAAAATCGTATCTTTTTAGCGGTTACAGCTAGATAGCTGAAAATTGGACAATAGTTTCACAATACCATCGCAATTTTATAATTTCGAATAGTATTTAATTAGTTTTATTCAGGGCGTCTCCATAACAATATTTCTGAGGCAGATGAATTATTGCAAAAATCTTCCTTTTTTTAAATGGGACTCCCTGTATTTGACATGTTTTGCTAATGGAGGATCGAATTTTCTATCTAATGATATTAAGGGCTCCTATACCTATCTTCAGTATTTTCGGACTTATAGCGAGATTTAAAAATTATCTTATATAAATATATTTTTTGGTAGTTGGCTGTGGATTCATAGAAACAAAATAATGAAAAATCCATGTGACGTTATGTCTGTGTTGTTGTAATTAAAATGGCTAATTCACATTATTTTAGATATTTTAAGTTCATTTTATATTCATGGGGAGTATGGTAGAGTTTCATATAGAACTTGCAGAAAATTTAATGAACTGCATCCTGATGCAGCTCCTATGACTCCAAAAAAGTTGATTGGCCGAGGCGGTCCATGGAAATGGCCCCATGGTCTCCGGATCTTACCCCCCTAGATTTATATCTATGGGGTAGGATTATAGAAATAGTATACAAGACACCCGTCACAACAAGGCAAGATTTAGAAAATCGAGTACTAACAGCTTTGGGGGTCTCTAGAAGGGAAAGAAATGAAAAAGGTGACAAATAAACATGTTATAACCACAATTTATGAATGTTTAAGAGCCAAGCATTTTATACAATTTAGTTATTAGATATTTTATTGTGTGTTGTTGCGTAATTTTCATTTTGTTTATTTACTTATTAATAAATTCGATATTGGTTAACCATATTTTTTTACAACAACACAGACATAACGTCACATGGGTTTTTCATTATTTTGTTTCTATGAATCCACAGCCAACTACCAAAAAATATATTTTTATAAGATAATTTTTAAATTTCTCTATAACTCCGAAAATACTGAAGATATATATAGGAACACTTATATCATTAGATAGAAAATACGATCCTGCATTAGCAAAACATATCAAATATAGGGTGATTCATTTAAAAAAAAGAAGATAAAAAGATTTTTTTTCAGGTCCCGATACGGCGTTAAAAAATCACAAAATTATTTATAATTCAAAAACTCTTAAAGATAGGTATGTGATATTATACATCAAACTGTTCTATATTTTTACCTAGATTCCAAAAAAAATATATTATACAGTGTGGCCGTTTAAGTGTGCAACATATGGGAAAGTTTTTTATTACCGATTTCTCAGAAAATTTTATTCTTGATAAAAGTTGGTGCATGTTCGATAATCGTATTTGGTGCACTTGGAATGGTTGCAAGTCAAATGACGTACAGGGTACGACAAAATATATAAAACTTGTACAAGAATAAAGTACCCCTATTTCAGAAAATTCAGCGAAATGTTATTAAGAAAAGGTGTTTAGAATTAAAAGTTATGCATAGGTTTGAAAACGTGGCCACATAAAATAAAAACAAAATTTTTTTAAAAATATTAATTATTTCCCAAAAAAAATTTTTTTTTATTATCACCCTAAAAACCTTGATAAATTAAACAAAATCAAATCAATTTCACACATCTTTGTTCAAATTCAAGCATATTTGTAAAATTAACTTAGCTTTTTAATTTATTAAGGAATCACAAACTTCATGTTTGTTGCAAGGACATTAAACACAACTTTAAAATACCGTAAAAATTATTTTTAACAAGATAAAACATTAGTAATGATAATTTTCAAATTAAAAACTCCCATTTAAAGTGCAAAATTTTTATTTTAAATGTTTTATCTTGTTAAATAATTTTTACGGTATTTTAAAGTTGTGTTTAATGTCCTTGCAACAAACATGAAGTTTGTGATTCCGTAATAAATTAAAAAGCTAAGTTAATTTTACAAATATGCTTGAATTTGAACAAAGATGTGAAAACACCTTTTCTTAATAACATTTCGCTGAATTTTCTGAAATAGGGGTACTCTATTCTTGTACAAGTTTTATATTTTTTGTCGTACCCTGTACGTCATTTAACTTGCAACCATTCCAAGTGCACCAAATACGATTATCGAACATGCACCAACTTTTATCAAGAATAAAATTTTCTGAGAAATCGGTAATAAAAAACTTTCCCAAATGTTGCACACTTAAACGGCCACAGTGTAAATGTAGAAAACCATCTCTTATAGCCACAGCCAAATTTTCAAAATAAAATCTCATTTAGTTCTCGAGATAGGCCTAATAGGCCACTTTGGTGTCCACCAACGTGTTATGCCGCTCTTATGAACGCGTTTCTTGTCGCAGCGTTCCTTGTCGCGGTGTTTTCTAAACACATTGTTCTAAGTGGGCGCTTTTCATCCCTTTAACTAAATTTAGTTGCAACGTTTCCACCTATAAGAACAATGTGTTTAGAAAACGCCGCGACAAGAAACGCGCATAAAAGGGATCTTAATGTTCAATTGATTGGCTAAAGATTTAAATTTAACAAGTAAACTAAAAACAATATTTCATATTTATGTATTGAGAATTGAAGAAAAAATTCTAAATTTAATTTTCACATATCGAAGATAATGCATTATGCTAAAATAATAATTTTTATTTATTTCCTTTAGACCATCCTTCTTTCGACCCTGGTACTTGTTTCGATCTTGAACCACGGAACAGCTTCATGCGTTCCAGAACCCAATGACTTAGTTCCTATTATACCAACCATACCTGGAAATCAACATTTAATACCAACAGCGCCTTCGGACTTAGGTAACATTAGTATTTATCGTTAATAATTATTATTAGTGTTCTTTAAAGACGTGATAATATTTCAGAGTATTATTTCTTAGGTTATTTTATGAAGAAAACTTCGTATTAACATAATATGCCATCAACGGCTTAAAATTTTTACTCAGGTGGCTGTATAAAAACCATTACTTCTTAATATCTCCAAATGTACTTTAGATATTATATCCAATGTTGGTATGTATTAATAGAATATAAAATTATATATTTTAATTCGAAAAGTTAATTTATTGATCCACCAGGGGGGTCAATCCAAGCATGTCCTCTAATATACTTTACCAAAAACAAATATTTTTTTCTACTTAGCCTGATTAATTCTATACGAAAACGGTCTCCTGCATTCCATTAAATTCAGGAATATGACAATGGAATTGATTCCACTTATAGACTAGTTCATTATTAATTGTACGACAAATATAGGACAACAACTTGACAATACTTTTTTAAAAATGAAACATCCTGCATATTTTTAAATATTTTGATTTTACAGAAAAGAAAACTATAAAATAGGTATGAAAAAATATCTCCTAAGATGTTGAAAATGTTTTAGAAAATATGACTAGTGGAGTCGTCCTGGCGAAATAAACGACTCGAAAATCCCTTGACGAAATCGAGTAATTTTTTTTCCTAATCGATACAGTCTGAAATGATTAGTGTATGGCGCCGCATGGGAGGGGAGGGGGGCACGCCCCATAAATCTAACCTACAACGGGAAATTGAAAATAACTCAGCCGGTTTTGCTGCTACAAAAAAAATGTAGGAAGCAAAATTGAAGAGCTTGACAGAGCGCGTAAGCTCGAACAAACCCGATCCCGATATCTCAATGAGTTCGCGAATTAACGCGATTTTCAACTGCAAAAACAATAAAATTTAATTAATTATATCTCGAGAAGGGGCGGAATTGGGACATCATTTTGTCGCGAAATAAGGGGTGATACCGAGTACTTTGATGGGCCGGAGGCTGGGGTTTGTGAGGCAATTAGGAAGGATGTAAGGGGGATTGGAATTTTTTTACATAAATGCTAATAAGTAGTTTATTAATCGAGCTACGGGGATCAGGCCTGATTCAATTTGTTTATTTTTTTTATCAGCTAGAGGTGGGATTGGCGAAAAAATTTTTATTTTCCCAAATGAGCTCTGGGCGCGGCGTACAAGAAATAGCAATCTCCGAAAATACTTTAGATATTATGTGTAATTTTGGTATGTGTTAATAGGATATAGAACCTCAAATTTTAGTTAGAAAAGTTATTCAATTGTTCCACCAGTGGCGTCGCTGCAAACATGTTCTTTGATATTTTTTACAAAAAAGATGGTACGCCACTGATATTTTTCCATGTGGATTTTTCTGATTGGCCTGTTCAATTCTCCATGAAAACGGTGCCTTGAGTTTTTCTCGTCAGACGCACCGTTCTTGATTAAAACCACTAAATTCATATTGAAACTCATTATTTTTAACATAATAATATAATAACGTAATGATAACTTTTTTTTATAAAAATTGTTGGAGTGGGCAATTCGATGCGAAGACGGGCGGAAACATGCTTTTTAATTTTTATTTTCGCAAATGAAATGAAAAAAAATTATCATTAATTATTTTATCTATGTTAAAAATAATTAGTTTCAATATGAATTTAGTGGTTTTAATCAAGAACAGGCCAATCAGGAAAAATATCCACATGGAAAAATATCAGTGGCGTACCATCTTTTTTGTAAAAAATATCAAAGGACATGTTTGCAGCGACGCCACTGGTGGAAGAATTGACTAACTTTTCTAACTAAAATTTGAGGTTCTGTATCCTATTAACACACACCAAAATTAAACATAATATCTAAAGTATTTTCGGAGATGGCCATTTCTTGTATGCCGCGCCCAGCGTGCATTTGGAAAAATAAAAATTTTTCGCCGATCCCACCTCGTAGCTGATAAAAATTAATAAATTGAATGTGGCCTGATCCCTGTAGCTCTATTAATAAACTACTTATTAGCATTTATGTAAAAAATTTCAAATCCCCCTTACTCCCCTCCTAATTACCCCACCAACCCCAGCCTCCGGCCCATCAAAGTACTCGGTATCACCCGTTAACTCGCGAAAAAATGATGCCTCAACTCCGCCCCTTCTCAAGATATGATTAATTAAATTTTATTGTTTTTGCAGTTGAAAATCGCGTTAATTCGCGAACTCATTGAGTTATCGGGATCGGGTTTATTCGAGCTTACGCGCTCTGTCAAGCTCTTCAATTTTGCTCCTTACATTTTTTTTGTAGCATCAAAACCGGCTGAGTTATTTTCAATTTCCCGTTGTAGGTTAGATTTACGGGGCGTGCCCCCCTCCCCTCCCATGCGGCGCCCTACACAAATCATTTCAGAATATCGAGGGGGTCCTACTGTATCGATTGGGAAAAAGAAATTACTCGATTTCGTCAAGGGATTTTCGAATACCGGAACGACTCCACTAGACTGGGCTGTATTAGGAAAAAACGGTCTACAAATTTCTATTGCACATTGTGTAATCTTCAACAATGTTGAAGTCTGGTTATATCCAATGACACTTAAAAGTTATGGACCGGCCTTTCTCATTTACCGTAAGTTCGTTTCTTGCGGCGGAGCTAGTCCGGGCAAAAAGCCCGACAAGGGCGTATAATTTACTTTGAGATTCTTTACGTTTTACTTTTACCTATTCAGAGCTGGGCAAATACTTTTTAAATATATGTAAATACTAAATACTAAATACTTAATTAAATTCAAAAGTATTTAAATATTAAATACTTTTTGAAGTAATGAAGTATTTAAATCTTAATTACAAAAAGTATTTAAATACTTTTTAGGTTTAAATACTATATTTAAATACTTTCTAAGTATTTAATTACTTTTAAGTATTTATAAATACTTTCTGAGTATTTAATTACTTTTTTTTTAAATATTTATAAATACTTTTAAGAATGAAACACAAAATTTAAATACTTTGTAAACAATTACAGTCGAACCTCTATAACTCGAACCTCTCTTTAACTCGGACTTTTTAGTGGTTTTTGTACATTTTCCACGATTTCTATGTACATATTTTAATGGTACATAGACATAATGAATGTAATAAAAAAAATGTTTTGGAATATTCATGTTCTCTCTTCCAACTCTCTGTAACTAGATCTTTTTTGGTTGTCCCTTCAAGTTCGAGTTATAGAGGTTCGACTGTAATTACTTTTAAAAATATTTAAATAGTATAGTAGTATTTTCGTCTCCTCTAAGTAGGCAGTTGAATAGGTAGGTACCTCAATCCTCAAAATATTTTAGAATCAAATAATATTTAACAGCAATAAAAAGTGTGTTTTGTAATATTTTATTGGTATTGACAGTAAATTTTAATTAAAAAACCACGACAACATAAACTTAAGGGTACAGGTAGTTTTCATTTTATCCATAATTTGCGTCTGTTCATATTCATTATTGTACTTATACAGCGTTAGCCATCTCATTTTAAATGATGGATGAGAGATGGTTGCTACTATTGCCTCTTCATTTTAAGTGAAAGGTATTTATGAAATCGTTTGGTGACTGCCGTCAGAAGTTCATCTATGACCGAAGATAAATATTTGAAATGCTCTGTTTTGAGCTTCTCTAATTTAATTTTCATACTAGCAATTGTTGGTATTACAAACCCGTAAAATATATTAGTATCTCCTTGTAGAATATCTAACGCTAAAGCTAGTGGCTTAAGCACTCCGACATATTCTGTCAAATATTCCACCTCATGTTCCTTGAGAGAATATTGTTTAATTCCAAGTTTTTCGTATAAAACTGGTAGCTTTTCCTTCTCGTCTAGAATTTGGGTAATAGAATCAAAATGGGAATTCCATCTTGTGACACCTGGATAGCTCAGATGATGACCCAAAACATCTTTAATAATTTCGGCTGACTTTGGTCGCCCTGCCTTGATCCATAGTTAAGAACATTTGTTCAGAATATTTGTATGTCGTGATCGGGTTGTATGAGACTTATTGATGCTTTTTATGAAATCTGTTGTCGCTAATAAATTGATTGTATGCGAAATACAGCGATGGTGATTGGGCAACTGTATATTTGCTGTTGATCACTGGATGGATTAGGTACAAACAATATATCTTCTAGATCGAAATCATCATTATTTACCTCCTCGTACGTTTCCGTTTCACTAGATTCTGCCTCGAATTGCGCAATATAATTAAAAATTAACGAGTTAGGGACATCGATACCAAACTCCTTAAATGCTTTGATGAAATTGGAGCCATTGTCTGTCACAGGTAACCTATTCAAAATGTATAGTTTCGAATATTAGTTATTTATAAAAAAAAATAGAAATATTTATGGCCTTTTTAAATCCAGTTTTTATATACAGTATGCCCAAGGATGGATTTAACTATTTATGCTTAGCATCAATATTTTTGGTGTATTCATTACTCGATGATACTCTTCAGATATAAAAGTGTATATTTCTAGCCTACGCAACAAAGGTAAGATCAAGAAAGAAATACCAGCTTAGCTATTGCAGATTGATATACGATACTTTGACATTTTTTGAGGGTAGATGAATGTTACCATTGTGATGTATAACTGGTTGTCACTGTCTGTAATTTATAAAATAACAATGTCTGTGATTTATAAAGTAATAATATATTGTCAAACGATGTTACATATAGTTATAGTAGCATATTACTTTAGTAGTGTGCACACAAGCCACTAAGGCATATTGTATACTATAGTGATTAATTAAATAAATAAATTAAAATAATACGTACTTAAACAAGGTAGATCAAATAAATAAAAATAAATAAATAAATTATATAAAACCTGTCTTCACGACCTTGTTCCACTGCAAACGTTGTTTAAATATAGAAAAATCAAGATGTAAAATATTTTGAGGGGATTGTTCCTTTCTTCAGTATTTTATTCCCATGTACATTACCTCCATAATCTTCTTTTGTGAAGTGTTTCTCACAAATAACTGTTGTATCACCTGAACTATAATTATTCCTTCTTAGGGCATGTAACCAAATTTGCATTAGGCTACGACCATTTGGTATCCTAAGGAAGTGGATAAACATTTGGTTCGTTCTTAAACAAACCTAATTTTCATAGTGACGCAAACTCAAAATCAAATTTCTAAATATATTTACTAACTTGTGAAATTTTGATTTAATACCCTTGCATCTTCTAGTGAAACATTTTATGCCCGCATAAGACTCAACCATCTTGGAAATGCAAGATTTATACTAACAAATACACCAACTCAACTGCTTTTGCCCCGACTAGCTCCACGGACCGGTCCATAACCTTTTAAACGTCAATGGTTATATCAGATGGTTACATATTAAAACATAATCATACTTACCGAAGAAAAGATAAATCATTGTTGAAATGATCCACTCATTTACAAACTATACATGAAAGCACCATGATTGTTTATACTAAAGACGACTTTTCATCAATAATCAAAACAAAAACACAAAACAACCAAAATATATAAACATTCCCTTAGAAGTCAGCATCAACATTGTATTTTTTACTACAACCCGAGCCATTCATAAAATTTGACCTTGTGTCCTAGCGCATAGTAAATTAAACTAGATGTTGCCAGAGTGCAGTCGGTTTATTTCAAAATTTTATGTATAATAATTTTTTTTTTCTCACAAATTATAGTAAAATTATTGGGAAATAAATTTATTTTACGAGCAATTGCGGATTAACCTTAAACCAGTTATAATTGTCAAATTAACAAATTTTTTATTGGGATGTTGCAGATACCTTAGCGATAAATATGACAATCTGGCTATGCTGCAAACATAACAGGAAGGTGGGGAAAGCACGTTTCCATTCCTTGCGTAGACTAGAAATATAAGCATTTCTATCTGGAGTTTGTAAGATCTTTGGTTACGAGCTGTCGAAGATCCTCGACAGCCTAGAACATCGAAGACAGGTTGGGATTTGATTCTTTTTTACAGATATTTCCATGGAAAGTGCTCGGCTGACCTTGCTCTCTTAATTCCGCCCAGAGCAGAAATACACATAGAACCACTGCCGCCCATCCATATGTTGTTAAGATTTGTTTATTATCTAAAAATTATTTCATCTCTAGGATTTCATCCTTATGGAACGACCTTCCCTTATGCCGTTTTCCCAACGAATATAACCTCCAACGATTCAAAGATAATATGAATCGCTTTATTCACACATGCACCACTTTCAGAGTGCCTTAAAGTATTTTTCCTATAGTGCTTGTATTTGATTATAAAAAAACGTAAACTGTATAGTATTTGCAGAATTATACCGTTGATCTTTTGACTGCAATAAAACCTCATAATCCCTTCGACCATAAAATAAATAAGGATCAAGCAGAGCCGGACCAGGTATACAAATTCAATTTATACCTATGCCTAATGCATATACAGGGTGGCCCATCGAAAACGAAACAGAGACATTTATTGGCAGCTCAGTTCTTTTTTGGAAAAACGCTCAGACCCGTCGATTTTGTTTTCGAGGGGGACACAAAATCGGAACAAAATCACGTCAACAATTGCAGCCCCCTGGGCGGGGGTGGCACCACCCCTAAAATCTTAAATGGAAAGGGGGGGGGTCGAGTGATACCTTATTTTAAAGGTCTTTCAATTCCCTTTATAATGATCTAAAATTCATAATACTTCAGTTCAGTAGTTTTGGAGATTTATTGATTTTAAACTTAAATAAAACTTTAATACATCATTAGTGGAAATCAATACATTTGGTAGTAAAGTACTTTAAAAATTAAGAATGAACTGACCCGTCAGCCAAGTAAATGTTGGAAATGACCACCATGACTCTCCATGCAGTAATAAAGATTTTGCTCAAAACGTTGCCGCATATTTTGCAATATTTGAGGAGTAATTTGAAGGCACTCATTCACAATTCTTTGTCGCATAACTTCTAACGATGTTGGTTGAGTAGCATAGATTTTGCTTTTTAAGTGACCCCACAGAAAGAAATCCAAAGGTGATAAGTCTGGCGATCTTGGGGGCCATTCAATGGCACCTCTTCTACCAATCCATCGACCTGGAAACGTCTGATCTGAATATTGTCGAACACGTAATGCGTAATGTGGTGGGGCACCATCCTGTTGGAACATCAACCTATTCGTAATATACCGCCGATCATTCCCATTTTCAAATATGGCTGTTAATGAAGGATCTATGGCGTCTTGCAGTAATTCCAAATACATTTCACCGGTTAAATTTCCAGGCAAGAAAAAAGGACCAACTAAATGATCGCCAAAAATACCAGCCCAAACATTTAAATTTTGTGGCTGCTGTGTGTGTACCTCATGATAAACTCTGGGATTAGAATCTGACCAATATCGGCAGTTATGACGGTTTACTAGGCCATGTAAGAAAAAGGAACATTCGTCGGAAAAGCAAGTGTTGAATAGAAAATGTTCATCGTTTATAATTCGTTCACTCATATCTTCACAAAATTGTAATCGCCGATCAAAATCGTCTTCATTAAGTTCTTGTACAAGGTGAATTTTATACGGATGAAAACTATGGGCCTTCAGAATCCGTTGGATACTACATCGACTAACACCACACACAGTATCCAATTTGCGGGTACTTAACGTAGGATCTACATAAACTTGCCCTAAAACCCCCACTTCTATTGCTTCGTTCCTTATGGGATTTTCAATGTTGCGTTTTTTATTGGCAACTGATCTAGTGTCCCGAAATTTAGCTATAAGTTCTAGGACATATTTTTGATGCACGTTACTGTTCTCATGTCGCTCATTAAATATGTGTGCTGTTCTATTAGCGCACTGATTATTTCCGAAAAATATTTCGATAATTTCAATCCTTTCTGCCGTGGAATATACCATGGTTAATTTATGAATAAAGCGGTAAAAGGTACTTTAACAACAAAGTTTGGTCGAATCAATCGCAAACTATGTACAAATTCCTATTTAAAATAAGTACGAGACATTCCCTGCTTATCTTTCTTCAATAAACCACTTTTTTCGCGATAAAAACCGCTCCAATCGCTATTTTGAACACCAAAATGATAAACAAACCATGGGCGTAGTGAAGAAAAGCATTAAATTAATAAGTAACTGCCTTTACTCAAATTTCTTCTGAAAGTAGTACAAACTAATCAGATGTACCTATTAAAGTGTACTGTAAGCTTAAAATCAATAAATCTCCAAAACTACTGAACTGAAGTATTGTGAATTTTACATCATTATAAAGGGAATTGAAAGACCTTTAAAATAAGGTATCACTCGACCCCCCTTTCCATTTAAGATTTTAGGGGTGGTGCCACCCCCGTCCAGGGGGCTGCACTTGTTGACGTGATTTTTTTCCAATTTTGTGTCCCCCTCGAAAACAAAATCGACGGGTCTGAGCGTTTTTCCAAAAATGAACTGAGCTGCCAGTAAATGTCTCTGTTTCGTTTTCGATGGGCCACCCTGTATAAATACAAAGTGATTTTTAATAATTTTAAACTTTAGTGGTTTTCCGGCGAATAATTTTTAGTTAGGCTTATTAGTGGTAGAATGTGGCGTCCTTGGAATTGTGCTGATAGGGGGGCATCTTCAAGTCTAATTTTTAAAAGAAAGTATTTATCTACCGATGCCAAACTAATAATTAAAAGTGTGTATCAATCGTTGTTGAGTAGAAATTTTAATTCGATGGATGCTTTAGCAGATACGTCTACTTTGGCAAAACCTCCTTTATCTTCGGTAAGAGACTTAAACCTGTTAATCCTAGAAAAAATCGGAGTGATTCTGGCACATTTAGAAGCACGAAAATGACATGGATTTATTAAGAAGAAAGATTTGCCAAATGTATGAGGCACGAACTGTACCCACTTTGATTTCCCTCAAAGAGCGGCTGATTAAAGACGAAACAAATATCTCTTGTAGCCTTTCAAGCCTTAGGAAAATATTGCGTAAAATGGATTTTAAATACCGAAGCATTGATAAAAGACAAACATTAATGGAATCTCAACATTTACGGGCATGGAGACTTATATATTTAACAGCTGTTAAACAATTTAGAGAAGAAAATCGTCCAATTATTTACCTTGATGAAACATGGTTTGATATCCATGACACTCCAAGAGGTTGGGATGATTCTTCCAAAAAATGTCAAACCAAGGCACCATCAAATAAAGGCAAAAGGATCACAATATTACATGCTGGTTCAGAGAACGGGTTTGTACCAAATTGTCTGTTGCCAAGATACCGACGCACAACTTTTTGAAGATTTGTTTAAACATAAACTCCTTAACAATATACCTGAAAATAGCGCCATTCTAATGGACAATGCCTAGTTATCATAGTTGGCAAGCAAAAATCATTCCCAATTATAATAATACAAAAGCAGAAATTCAAAATTTTATGATTGAAAATGATTTATATTTTGAAGAAACTTACAAAAAACGAGAACTGCTAGAAGTATTAAAAGCTTTTAAAATAAATAAGGAATACGAGTGTGACAAACTTGCATTAGAAAATGGACATATTAGTGTTGCGTCTTCCTCCGTACTATTGTATATTCAATCCTATTGAGCTAATCTGGCATCAATTAAAATCCAATATTAGGAGAAATAATATTTCTCCTACATTAAATGCATCTGTAGTAGAATTAATTAAAAACGAACTAATAAAAATTCTGCAGACAGCTGGAAAAACTGTGTACAGCATGTACTTAAGGTGGAAAATTCTTACAAATTTTCAACCCTTAATTATAAGTTTAGGCTTAGATGAAGATAGTGATAGTGATACAGAGTTAAATTTTGAATAAATTATCAATAGTTTCTTAGAATTTAATTAATTTTTATTGTACTCGTTATCCTAATAGTTAAACTTTTAAATTATATTATTTTCAATTATCATTAATTGTTATCAATATTTTACATTTATTATAGGTACCTAAAACTAAAAATACCTATCTATTTATTTTAAATTATAAAAATAAATCATGTGGTGTGGTGTACATTTTCAAGCCGGCCCTGATCCCATTTATTGAGCTTTGAAGAGGTTCAGGCGTATACAATAGGGTTTAATCAGGTAGTTTATATATGGCAGTAAGAGTCAACGGTATAATTCTGCAACAACTATAACTCTGAGGTAAACTATTTATACATGACGTGACGTGTTATACCAAGGTTAGTGTTAATGCTTAAGGTAAATTAACGAAAACTTAAAACTGCATATTTTGGAGTTGACCTTTAGGTTAGTTGGTTCCCAACAGTCCTAACCTCAAATGTTTTGATATTTTTTCGAATAGATTATGGTGACAACAGGTTGATAAAAAGTTGGATTCAATTTGTCCACATTTTTAACAAAAATATCTAAATATTTTCGCAGCACAAGTTGGAGTAAATTTTTTATTGCAATAATATAAGATGGTATTATAGTCTGTATATTCACATATATGTACAATATTGTTTTAATTTTTTTAATATTCTTTAAAATTGGTATTTTCTGCCTTAAAAAGAATATTTTTAATACTCAAAACCAATTTTTCATTGGCTATTTCGCCTTGTAGAGGCTACATGTGCAGCTTGTGTTCACATATCATCTTATGTACATTTTGATTCGGCTACATTTTTTGCATTTCAATCAATTCCTCTTCTCTTCCCATGTTTAGGAGTTCGTTTTATTTTCTATTATCCTTTTAAGGTTTTTGCCCGGTATAGTCTGATGTGGATCAAAGAAAATTTGCTAGATTTTAATTTTTGATAAAATTGTAACTTTTGTTTATCACGGGCCTTATTCAGTCAATAATAATTCCACAAAATGTTGCAACATCAACTACAGATAACTGTTTAACTAACATTATACTAGGGAACGCGAGGATCAAAAACACCTGGATAAACACTTCTACTGGTAACACCTGAAGTTAACGATAGCTTATTGCTAATTAACATGCATAAATAACACTACACAGATAAACCAGTCCTTATGGAGATACTTCTACTGTGATTGTTGTTAACATTTCGAAAACAGTTCAAGATATAGGGCAATTTCATGAAAAATGTTTAGAATTGATTGTAAAATACAAAAATATAAAATATGGGTTTTCTTTTAAAAAATGAATGGACGGTTTCCATAAGGCAGGTGTGGAATAGATCGATCTTATACATCGTTCTTACTGACCATTTTGTAATGTCATATTATGTATCTTATACAGGGTGTTATGGAAATGACGTATTATATTTAAACCAGCAAATCCTGAGATGAAAATAAATTGAAGAAAAATAACCATAAATGGCGCTTTGAATTATTAAGCGAAATATACACTTTATATGAAATCTCAAAATTTATGTGGCCGCTATTGAGGCCTTTCGCAATCCATATTTTATTGAGGCAGTTTCCAGGTTCAAAATATGCGATGTTTTCATATTGCAACACATAATTCTAAACGCACGTCTTCAGTTTTTGACAACAAGACCTCTTTGACGAGCTCTATCACTTCTTTTTCAAACTTTTTAGACAAAGGAAACTACAATTTTAAAGTATATACTCTCTTACCTTCGATCTTATTTTAAAATAATCCGTTTTATAATTAAATTCCATAAAAAAATAAAACACAAAAAGTATGTTTTTCAACAGAACCAACTGTGGATAATATCACACAAATTTGAAATCACATCACAACATTTATTATATTATGAATTATTTCACAACACAACAAACCCGAACAAAACGTTTAAAATTCGTATACGCCAAGCGCGTGGCACCCTCGACGTCGTAGAACCAACGTCGTTCCACTCCCGAATCTCGAAACATACTGAAGTATGAAGCGGCGCGCGGCCGGTATTCAAGCTACGGCGAGACACGCGGTGTGATCTGACAACACTGTTAGTATACTCTAGTGGCCCATATTATTGCTAAGTGAATCCAAATGGAACGGCGCGACAGTATGTGGGTAAAAAGGGTTTTTATCTTCGTATTTAGATATTCGATTTAAAAAAAAGAAAGTATGTAGACTTTCTCTATGACACACACACAGGAGTCACCCATTTAAATATAATAAGTCATTTCCATAACAACCTATACACATTTAGTGTGTAATTCTTTGATATCTCCTATATTGAAAAGTTTAAATAAAAATAATATGGGACTCTTGATATATATATATTCTAAAATAATTTTCAAATATACAGTATGATTCATGAAAGCGGCGAGACGATTAAAACTTAATTTTTTTTAAATGGAATACTCTATATTTTTTAATCGGGTTTATTTAATCCCATTTTTTTTCACAATCTGTTCCAGTGTTGCCATGATATTAATTATTTTCCTATAGTCTTATCTTATCTTATAACTTCAAAATATTTATATTATTGTCTTCAGAATTGTCAAATTGTAATGATTTTTTCAAAAAATTTTATTTTAACTTTAGACTTGATTGACTTAATTTCGACGACTGAACAAATGTAAATAATTTTAATTGGCTGTCATAGTGACAATCTAAACAAAAAAAAAATCATGGCAACTCGATTAAGAATAAAAAATAAAATTAAATAAATAAAAGTAGCAAAAAGGCTTTTAAAATTCATATCGAAATAAATACGGTAAACTACTCTAAGAGTGAAAGGAAGCTATTTTGAACATTTACTTTAGTTTACAATTATTAGTCTAGTCGTCTATAACAAAATTTCCCAATAAAAACTCTATTTAAACAACATAATTTATGATATTTATAAGTATTTCGAAAACGGCTGGATATAACTTATATGCTTTTATTACAAAAAAAAATTGTCTATGAATTCTACGTCAAATAGCCAAATATTATACAGGGTGTTCCATTTGAAAAACTTGAAAAAAATTATTTTAAAATGTGGGGTTTTTGAATTCGAACGAACCCGAAAATCGCGAAATAAGCGATTTGATAACGCTGCAGATAATAATAAAAATATTTTAGAGTTATAAGGCTAGAAAGACAGAAAAATAAATTTCAAATTTTGATAAAATATACAGAATGTTCCATTTGAAAAGATGAGAGTAAATTTTATTAAAACTTCGGGAATTCTGGAAATATAATTAAAAGACCTTGTATAAAAAAATCTCATAAAACCTTATAAATAGTACTCATATAACCTAAGTGCAACTCTCTGTAAAAAAAATTATCAAAATTAACATCACTGAAGAAACTGTAATCTATTTTATTGGGGCGGTAGTACAAAAGCAAGAGAAATAGGAAAACAATTAATATCTTGACAACACTGTAACAAATTAAAAATAAAAATAATTGGGATTATATAGACAACAAGGAGGGATACTAATATCGAGAAAAAAATATAGGGTGTTCCATTAAAAAATATTGGAATTTTAATTGTCCCGCTATTATAAAACACACTGTATATTTAAAAACATTTTTACATCTTATAGTCTCCTAATTTTTATATTTGAAGTTTTCCTCTACCGATTAAATTACACACTAAATGAACACTTTGTAAATGGAATATAGCCAGGCGAGTAATTGTTTCATTGGTTCATACATCTCGTGAATAGTAAGGGTAATCGAATATTCGGATTATCTAGGCAATATATTCGTCTTCTTGTTTCAGGATCTACTACTACGAGTTTCTCAAATTTCAAGAGGAAACGAGTTCGAAAATATAAGAAGAAGCGTAAGAATAAATCTAAAAATAATTAATTAGTGCGTATTAAGGAAAATAAATTTATTATATGAAATTTAATTTTAAAATTCTTGTATTAGAAATAAATGAAAATAAACACCTACTTGATTACTAAAGTTAATTTATAATTTTGCAACTAGAATCATCCTATCCCACATCGTCTTCATTAAGTAGTCGGTCAAACAGACAATTTTTAAAATACAGTTTTAACAAAATTTTTCTCCAATCCAATCTACAAAATGATTTCTGATGTTAAAGTCTTGAAGAAAGGAATTACTAAATTTTGTAAAAAAATATCGAAAATTTCTTATTAATTAGAATTCAGGTGTTTATGTCATTGTCATAGCTTGTCAAAACTATATTTATGTTAAAATAATATTTTGAAACACAAACTTATTTTATTGTTACTAAATTAATAACATAATAACATCAAAAGAATTTAAAAATTACAAAAATTGCTGAAACTGATCACCATTATACTCTAAGCCATCAACCTGCCGCCCTCGGGCAGAGCTGATGAGCTGATTGATGAGCTATTTTTTAATCGTGTGCGGCCTCACATAAAATTAACGACTCTCTTTTTTTTATCATCACTCTTTGATTTTTATCTTTTATCTTTAATCTGGTGGTGGGAGTCTTCAGCGAAAGTAGAAAGTAACGACCTATTTGTGTTTTTTTTGCTACTCAAGTAGGGCGCCGTGACAAAATACCAAACCTCTAAGTGCCTGTTCTCACCAAAGCAACTGGCAACCGCAACGCGACCGCAACTTCAGTTAAGTTGCTCGCTTGTTCTCACCAAAGTAACTAGCAAGCAACGCAACTGCAATGTGACCGCAACTTTAGTTGAGTTGCTCTTGCTGTCCCACTGGACTCAACTGGTTTGAAGTCTCTTTTGACGTGAGCAAAATATCGTCTTCGTCAGATGAAGATATAGCCGCAACATACTTGCCCGTTAAAAAGCTATAAAAAAAAACTTAGCGACAATTTTGGGTTAACCCTTTTTATACCATAAATTTGAGACATAGTTCATATATACAGGGTGTCCCAAAAGTAATGGGACACAGAGCAATAGCAGACTCCTTAAGGCGAAATAATGCGATTTATTCAAACTTGCCTTATCCCAAAATTGATAACAACCAAGATACAGGGTGTCAAAGTTTTAATTTTATTTTCGTTTTTTTGCGATTATTTCTTAACAAAACGACATAACAGCACAAAATTAGGGATTTTGGGGTTTTTTGAGATTAGGAAATCAAAATTATCCATATTTTTTGTGTAACCAGTAGAGGGCGCTATCAATGGCATGCCCCACTTATTTTAGCTGGCATAACTTTTTTTAGGCTACGTATATCAATCCGGCTAATAAAAAATAAGGTTACTTTACTTCTTTTACATCAAAAACATATACCTTATTGAAGTCGCTAGGAGCAACCATTTTCGAGATAATGGCATTTCATATGTCCAATTAATCTAAATACGTGGTCCAAAAGCAACGGAAAGAAAATCGAGCTACGGTGAATTTCTGACTTAAAATGATTGTAAATCAGCTACATTTGCTAGGTGTCAAAGTTAGGTTAGGTAAATACTTAAGGTTAACTTTTTTTTCTAATAAAAAAGCTTTTTCATATGGAATTAGTAATTTTATTCCAATCAAAAATTTTATTTAATACTTATTAAAATCATTTAAAATTAACAAAATAGTTAGAAATAAAAATGGTAACGCCGTGATAGCAATTGTTCAAAATGGCCACCATTGACCTCAATACATTTTGCTATACGTTTTACAAAATACTGTCGGATTTTAAACAGGAGATCTTCATCATTTCTGCGCAGATTAACAGATTTTACAATTTTTTCATTTAACTCATTACGGTGGTTTATTGAACTGTTATAAACAATGGTTTTCAAATAACCCCAAATGCAAAAGTCCATTGGATTAAAATCGGGACTTCGCGCCGGCCAAATCAACGGGCCACCACGGCCTATCCAACGTTCAGGGAACTGTTCAGTTAAATAATTTCGCACTTATCTGGAGAAGTGTGCCGGCGGGCGCCCCGTCTTACATGAAATACATATTTTGCCGGACGTTTAGTGGTACATCTTCTAAAAGCCCTCCAAGTTCATTTTGTAAAAAATTCAAATATGAATCTCGGTTTAGAGTTGGCGGTAATTCAAAGGGGCCTATAAGATGATCTCCAATAATTCCACACCAAATGTTGACCTTAAACTCGTGTTGGAAATGTCGTTCAACAACTAAATGCTGGTTTTCATTTTCCCACGCATGTCTGTTTCGATAATTGAATACACCCCGTCGAGTAAATGTCGCCTCGTCCGTAAACAACACACGATTTAGAAACATTGGATCTGTATTTTGCAAATTTTGGAAGAAATGAGAAAACTGAAGTCTGGCTGGAAGATCAGGCGGCAGTAAACACTGTACGGGTGTAAAGTGGTATGGGTACAGGCCTTCATCGTGAAATATTCTAACAATTGAAGATTTACTTACACCTGTAGCTGCCTTCAATCTCCTCGAACTCACTTCTGGATTTTCCGCTACACGAACTAAAATCTCTTCTTCCTGTTCTGGTGTTATATTTTTTGGACGGCCCGAAACATCTTTTTTTTGTCGAAACGAACCAGTCTCTCCTAGTCGGCCATAAATATTTTGAAATAATTTCCGGTTTGGTTGCCTTCTATTCGGGAACAGTGCTTGGTACCTGCGCCCTGCACTCCGACCATTAAAATTTTCTTGTGCGTAAATACAAAGCATATTACGCATTTCTGCATTGGAAAATAAATTATGTCGAGGCATTACTAAAAAATTGAATAATATCTGCGTATTGTACTTAGAAAATTAATAACTTTGACAGATGATACTTTGTGTAACATGTTGTTGCCTTAGAAACGTCGTTGTTTTTAATCAAGGCCAGCTGTGATAAATAATAATAATACGAATACACAAATATTTTAGTACTCTTGCATTAGAAATAAATATGAAATGCCATTATCTCGAAAATGGTTGCTCCTAGCGACTTCAATAAGGTATATGTTTTTGATCTAAAAGAAGTAAAGTAACCTTATTTTTTATTAGCCGGATCGATATACGTAGCCTAAAAAAAGTTATGCCAGCTAAAATAAGTGGGGAATGCCATTGATAGCGCCCTCTACTGGTTACACAAAAAATATGGATAATTTTGAATTCCTCATCTCAAAAAACCCCAAAATCCCTAATTTTGTGCTGTTATGTCGTTTTGTTAAGAAATAATCGCAAAAAAACGAAAATAAAATTAAAACTTTGACACCCTGTATCTTGGTTGTTATCAATTTTGGGATAAGGCAAGTTTGAATAAATCGCATTATTTCGCCTTAAGGAGTCTGCTATTGCTCTGTGTCCCATTACTTTTGGGACACCCTGTAGTGGCACAGGAATTAAATAATGATCCGGTTAAATTCCATGGGTTTTACCGAATGAGCCACAAAAGATAAATATTTTGCTGTCTCGTCAGCTGTGACATCGCGATTGGAAGCAACTGACAACGGCGACGCGGTATGCTGGGCAACTCATAAGCAACTAGTTGCGTTGCCTTAAGTCAGTGGGAACACGCGTATTTAAATATTAGTGCTGAATCGCGTTGATGTTCCGTTGCGGTTGCCAGTTGCTTTGGTGAGAACAGGCACTAAGTGCGCCGCGAACTGAAGAAGGTTGGGAACCACTGATCTAAGCATAAATATGCGCGTCTTTGCATAAGGAAAATTTTCGACAAAATTATTGCCGTAAAAATGTTGAGTGTAATGCCATTTCACAGTTAGTCTTACGCCATTTGTAAAATCTGCCTCAAATAAGATTTTTTATGTTTTTCGTAAAACCCATTGGGAAAACACTCGAACAAACCCATCGTAAAAATACTTATAGGAACTGACTAACTAAAATTTTATCACAGGATTTCAAAACCGAAGGAATGATTAATTGATTAATATTTAGTGTTGAAAATAACGGATATTTTCTGACAGTCAGCTGGTATTTAGCGCATGTTTGATATTACGAATAATTTTTCATGGTTGGCAATAATTCTAACACGTAATTATTCACTTTCCTCTACATCCTACAGGCGCAGTTGTGTAAATTTATTTAAACACATACATTTGGATTTCCAATGTTATCTCAGATTTCTGACCCACAGACTGGAAAAATATTTACGCGCAGTTGACCTATAGTTTAATGGTGTGCTAATTGAATTAAATGTCCATTGGTGTACTTACTAAGTTTATTCGTTTCCTATTCTTATTAACAACGAACAAAAAGATATGTGATTATTTTATTTTTCAACATAATCTCCTGACGCTACCTGTGCTGCTTTATTTTTGGGCAAAGACACTTTTACCAATGTTAAATTTTACACCTGACTTGGGATCGTAGATAAAATCAGGTCAAAAATATTCATCAATTGCACAAAAAATGTGCAATTGTTACGTGAAAAACAATAAGTTTTGCAAATTGCCTACAGGTTGTTATTGAATTGCTTTATTAATTGCAAAATTCTGGGATGAAAATAAATTGCAGAAAAATATGCAGAAATGGCGTGTTGAGTTAATATGCAAGAAAAATCACCTAATTGTAATTTTCATATGAAGCCGAGCGTATCAAAATGTTATATAAATGAACTCACATGAGGACTCAAGAGACGTTAGTGTGTGTGATGATTCTATTCTATTTAATGAATTAAACAGGAGAATAGCACTTTTCCACCCTAAATATTTTTATTCCTTATCTATACTCAAATAGAAATAATTATATTTTTATGGCTATTTTTTGAAATTTCTAAATAAAATGACATGCGTTTTTTTTTTTTTTTTTTTTTATGATCAAACACAAGCACTATAGGAAAAATCCTTTAGGGCACTCTGGGAGTGGTGCGTGTGCGCAAAAGACGATTCACGTTGGTTTTGAATCGTTGGAGGTTATATTCGTTGGGAAAAACGACCTCGGGAAGATCGTTCCACAATGATGAAGTCCTCCAGATGAAAGAGTTCTTAAATAATGAAGTTCGAGGAGTACTAAGCTTAACCACATATGGATGGGCGGCAGTGGTTCGTCATGTATTTCTGATATTCGCCGCTCTGGGCGGAATTAAGAGGGCAAGGTCAGCCGAGCACCTTCCATGAAAATATCTGTAAAAGAGAGTCAAATCACCAACTTGCCTTCGATGTTCTAGGCTGTCGAGGTTCTTCGTCAGCTCGTGGTCTCCAATCAGACGAATGGCCCTCCTTTCGATGGAATCAAGCAGCCGAAGAGTATGTTTGGGTGCAGAGCTCCAGACATGAGAGCAGTACTCTAGTGATGGTCGAATCTGGGCTTTGTATAGTGTCAAAAGTTGTTGAGGTGTGTACAACTTTCTGGTTCGGAAGAGTACACCAAGCTTCTGAGAGGCTATCTTGGCGATTGCCACAACGTGGTTATGCCAAGACATATTTCCTCCCAGATTGACGCCCAGCAAACTAATAGATGAAGCCAGTGGGATTGCGTGTCCGTCCATGACTATATCCGGTTCTGTAATGTTAACCTTTTTAGAGGAAACTGCTGCCTGGGTTTTTTTAGCGTTAAATTTGACTTGGTTACTGTCACCTGTCACCCCAAGCCAAAATTTCTTCCAGGTCTTTATTGAGGCGTGATACTTCATGCTGTCTGCGAAGATGTGCGTCGGCAGCCGATGTTTGTGCATTCAAAGAGAAAGATGATAAAAGTGTGCTATCATCAGCAAAACTAACTATCGGGTTTTTCGTTTTCACTAGAAGGTCGTTAATGTAGAGTAAGAAGAGAGTGGGAGACAATATGGACCCTTGAGGAACACCGGCATTGATGGTGAAGGTGTCTGAGAGAAATCCGTCAATCGCCACTTGCAGAGAGCGGTCCATAAGAAAGCTAGACAACCATGCACAGAATCGACTGGGCATACCATAGGATCGCAGTTTACTTAGAAGCCCCTCATGCCAAACACGATCAAAAGCTTTAGAAATATCCAGTGCAACAGCCCGAGACTCCCCATGATGTTCGATTGCGTTGTTCCAAATATGGGTGACATAGGCTAGAAGATCTCCAGTTGATCTGGACTTCCGAAAACCATATTGACGATCGCTGATAATGTTGAAGCCTTCCAGGTACTTTAGAAGATGTTGGTTAATAGCTTTCTCCATTACTTTTGATATAACTGAAAGCAATGCGACTGGTCGATAGTTGTTAGGCAGGGTTCTCTTACCTTTCTTTGGAATGGGCTGGACTCGCGCCGTCCTCCAGCAAGATGGAAATATTCCTTTTTTGTAGGATAAGTTGAAAAGTCTACAAAATACTGGTGTTAGTTCGTCGGCGCATCTCTTGAGAACTATAATAGGAATTTCGTCTGGACCAGTAGCTTTTTTGACGTCGAGTCCTTTCAGGATTCGTTTGACGGGACGCTGACGGAACACGATTTCGGTCATTTGGGATTGAACTGCAGGAATGTCGGGTGGTGTTCTTCCTTGAAAATCTACAGTGGAATGCGAAGAAAATAGTTCAGCAAGTAAGTTTGCTTTGTCTCCGGCTGTAGATGCTATTGTACCATCGGGGCGTGTTAGAGGTGGAATACTTGATTTTGTGAAATTTTGGCTGACGGCCTTAGCGACTGACCAAAAGGACCTTGATCCGTTTGGACTGTCAAGAAGTTTGTTTTTGATCCTCACGTTATGGGCTTCTTTGCTTTGATCTATTGTTAGCTTACATTGGTTTCGGGCGGTAACAAAGATGGTACGATTCTCAGTGGTAGGGTTTTGACGCCACTGTCGGTAAGCCAGATTTTTTGATCTGACAGCACACTCACAATCCTTGCTAAACCAGGGCTTGCCGTTGGAAGGGCGTTTTTGGGAGGAGGGGATAAATGCTTCCATGCTCGTTAGAATAACGTCGGAGACCTCCCCAGCACATACGGATGGATCATCAGAAGAGAAGCATACGCTCATCCAAGGAAAAGTGCGAAAATGGTCTTTCAGGTCTTCCCACTTGGTCGATCTGTAATGCCATATCCTGCGAGGTTTAGGAGGTTGTGCAGAATTAATTGGTAGTTCGCTTAGAGTTGAAATAAGTTTGTGATCGGAAGATCCTAACGGAGGCTGTACGGTGACTGTATATAGATCAGGATTTGACGTTGAGAAAAGATCCAAAAGACTAGCAAAATCTCCAGCTCGGTCTGGAATCCGCGTTGGTTCTTCTACGAGTTGAGTTAGATCAGAACTGATCGCAAAGGATTCGGCCTCGCGGCCTTGCTCATCGTCTGTATTTGAGTATTTAAGCCAGTTGACATTGTGGACGTTAACGTCGCCAAAGATAGCAATCTCGGCATTTGGATAGTTGGTTTGCAAAAAGTCGATTGTATTGGCTAGTGATGAGAAAAGGTCTCTGTAATGGGTATCACTTGGTGGACGGTAAAGGCAGCAAATAAACTTGGTGATTTTCGGCGTTGATATTTTAAACCACATTACATCAAAGTCTTTCGGTTCAAGTGTAGGTTCTCGTTGGCAGCAGAGATCATCTCGAATAAAAAGACATACGCCGAAGTTGCGCCGGAATCGGAAATGAAAATCGTATCCAGGGTATAAATAGCTGACGGTATTTGTTGATGTTTGTATGCGTATTATATACGGGGTGTCCAATATAAGCAGGGCCTCTATGGGGATTACGTTAAATGGGGGAAAAAGTATCACAACCAAAGCACAAATAATATGCCGTGCAAAAAGTTGTGGTAACATTTTCAAGTTTTGAGTTATTTAAAAAAAAATAACAGAAATTTTTAATCTTTAATTTAAATTTTTATATTAAACTTTATATTAACAAGGATTGAAATTGAAGGGAATTAATAAAATTTATTATCTTTTACCAATTTTAAATTACATTACAACTTCTTATATTGTTTGGTTCTTTTTATTTTGTTAGATAAAGGGTTTATAATTATTAGTTTTCTTGATGGTTATTTAAAAAAAGCAATATAGGTCCGTAGACAAAATCATATGCATTCCTCTAAATTGTCTCCCACTCTCTTCTTACTCTACATTAACGACCTTCTAGTAAAAACGAAAAATCCGATATTTAGTTTCGCTGACGATAGCACACTTATCTCATCTTTCTCTTTGAATGCACAAACATCGGGTGCCGACGCACATCTTCGCAGACAGCATGAAATATCACGCCTCAGCAAAGACCTGACCATAGCACACTTATCTCATCTTTCTCTTTGAATGCACAAACATCGGGTGCCGATGCACATATTCGCAGACAGCATGCAATATCACGCCTCAGCAAAGACCTGGAAGAAATTTTGGCTTGGGGTGACAGTAACCAAGTCGAATTTAACGCTAAAAAATCCCAGGCAGCTGTTTTCTCTAAAAAGATTAACATTATAGAACCGGATATAGGCTTCATCTATTAATTTGCTAGGCGTCAATCTGGGAGGAAAGGAACTTGGTGTACTCTTCCGAACCAGAAAGTTGTAACACCTCAATAACTTTTGACACTATACAAAGCCCAGATTCGACCATCACTAGAGTATTGCTCTCGTGTCAGGAGCTCTGCACCCAAACAAACTCTTCGGCTACTGTATTCCATCGAAAGGAGGGCCATTCGTCTGATTGGAGATCACGAGCTGACGAAGAACCTCGACAGCCTAGAACATCGAAGACCGGTTGGGGATTTGACTCTCTTTTACAGATATTTTCATGGAAAGTGCTCGACTGACCTTGCCCTCTTAATTCCGCCCAGAGTGGCGAATAGCAGAAATACACGACGAACCACTGCCGCCCATCCATATGTGGTTAATCTTAGTACTCCTCGAACTTCATTATTTAAGAATCCTTTCATCTGGAGGACTTCACCCTTATGGAACGAGCTTCCCGAGGTAGTTTTTTTCCAACGAATATAACCTCCAACGATTCAAAACCAACGTGAATCGCTTTTTGCGCACACGCACCACTCCCAGAGTGCCCTAAAGGATTTTTCCTATAATCTTGTGTTTGATCATAAAAAAGTGAAATTTCCTCCCTTAGATTTAGATGCGTGTGATCTTCGTGTCGTATCAAACTATTCGCTGTAGTAGGAAATGAGTCAGATGGCAATAGTAATTATTATGTAAAAAATCATTCTGTTTTCCTCTCCCAAATATGTACTTAAAATAGTCTGCTATAAAAATATTATCCTATTAAATCATTAAAATTACGCCAATCCGCCAATGAATTTGTTTTAGTAATAGTGTCAATATTTAACTTCAATTTGAACATTTCCAAAATTTTCGAAGGTAGTAGATAATTTAATCATGGGAACCGGGAAAGTCCCAAGATTTGTTTTCGTTTTGTCGACATAAAAAAAAATTTACGTGAATATTGAATAAATATATAATTTATGACAATACATCAGTCAGATCAAATGACTATCAACACCTTTAAACCTTTAAATGAAATAACAGTGAATGAGTTTTTAACATAAAAAAGTACTTCAAAAAGAAATATTACGAGACGAAACTGAATAATCTAAATAAATAGAAAGGAAATGGTTTCCTGGTTTATGGTAAGTTATAATACATTACTACTAAATTAAAAAGTTGTTATTTAATTAATAGTGAACCAATTGTAAAATTTTATATTTTAACTGATAGAAAACAGATTCAAGAGTTTAGGCCTGAGTTAGTAGTTTATATCCCGACACGACTAATTATATGGGATATTGCATAAAATCACATGCAAAGTTCATAAAATTTAACCTTGACATATTTTACATAAATATTGATTTTTTTAAACTATTAGATTTACAGGGTGATTGATGGTGGATGGCCTATTAGACGTTTATGGATAACTTTGGAAATTTGTGAGCTTATAGAAGCGGACATGATCTCTCTTTTAAAAATATTTTTAGCCATGCAGTGTTACCGCTTATACTTGAAAGTATTAGCGACTTTGATAATTTAAACGGAACACCCTGTGTATTATTTTTGTTTCAGAATCCTTATTAATTTCTTAATAACTTTCCCTAATATTTTCCTATACCTATTTGTTATAGTTCTCGAGATAATAATTAATTTCACTTTTTTTTCCGGAAAACATGTCCTACAAAAAGTGATGATATTTTTAAACTCTGACAAATTAAAGCACTGAAATTTGGTATGGAGTCAGGTTATATCCAGAAGTCTTTCAACCTCTTTACAAATATTAGTTATAATAGTACAGGGTGTTTCAAAATATAAATCTTTTGATGGTTTGGAAAATTTTTTCCATAGCCTTTCATTAAGGTTGCAGAATTATACCCTTGACTCTTACTGCCATAAAAGTTAAACCCTATTGTATAAGCCTGAACCTCTTCAAAGCTCAATAAATGGGATCAGGGCCGGCTTGAAAATGTACACCACACCACATGATTTATTTTTATAATTTAAAATAAATAGATAGGTATTTTTAGTTTTAGGTACCTATAATAAATGTAAAATAATGATAACAATTAATGATAATTGAAAATAACATAATTTAAAAGTATAACTATTAGGATAACAAGTACAATAAAAATTAATTAAATTCTAAGAAAACTATTGATAATTTATTCAAAATTTAACTCTGTATCACTATCACTATCTTCATCTAAGCCTAAACTTATAATTATGGGTTGAACATTTGTAATCATACAATTGTAAGAAATTTCCACCTTAAGTACATGCTGTACACAGTTTTTCCAGCTATCTGCAGAAATTTTTCTTACTTCGTTTTTAATTAATTCTACTACAGATGAATTCAATGTAGGAGAAATATTATTTCTCCTAATATTGGATTTTAATTGGTGCCATATTAGTTCAATAGGATTGAATATACAATAGTACGGAGGAAGATGAAACACTGTATATCCATTTTCTGCTGCAAGTTTGTCACACTCGTATTCCTTATTTATTTTAAAAGCTTTTAATACTTCTAGCAGTTCTCGTTTTTTGTAAGTTTCTTCAAAATATAAATCATTTTCAATCATAAAATTTTGAATTTCTGCTTTTGTATTATTTGAATTGGGAATGATTTTTGCTTGCCGACTATGATAACTAGCATTGTCCATTACAATGACGCTATTTTCAGGTTTATTTTTAAGGAGTTTATGTTTAAACCAATCTTCAAAAAGTTGTGCGTCGGTATCTTGTTGGTAATCTAAAGAAGAATCTGCTATGTTTTTAGCTGAAAGAAACAGACAATTTGAAACAAACCCGTTCTCTGAACCAACATGTAATATTGTGATTATTTTGCCTTTATTTGATGGTGCCTTGGTTTGACATTTTTTAAAAGAATCATCCCAACCTTTTCTTGGAGTGTCATGGGTATCGAACCATGTTTCATCAAGGTAAATAATTGGACGATTTTCTTCTCTAAATTGTTTAACAGCTGTTAAATATTTAAGTCTCCATTCCCAAACGTTGAAATTCCATTACTGTTTGTCTTTTATCAATGCTGCGGTATTTTTAAAAATGACACTTGAAGATGCCCCCCTATCAGTACAATTCCAAGGACGCCACATTCTACCACTAATAAGCCTAACTAAAAATTACTCGCGGGAAAACCACTAACGATTAAAATTATTAAAAATCACTTTGTATTTATATATGCATCAGACATAGGTATAAATTGAATTTGTATACCTGGTCCGGCTCTGCTCGAAAAGGTTTTAAAATTTGGGATTTCCTAATTTATTTTATGGTCGAATGGATAATGAAGTTTTATTGCAGTCAAAAGGTCGACGATATAATTCTGCAAAAACTATAATAGTTATTTCTTTCAGTGTTTGGCGGCGTTTCATCAAAAGAGCAGACTTGTCATGAAACGGCTGAATACACTAAAAGGCTGCGACATATATCTTGCGACGCATTACCTCTCCCACCATCTGCTATAAGCTTGGGCAGTGATAAATAAATTATTTCCTCCTTGGTTGATTACCGATTTCATAACAAGTCTGACCGTGCAGTGTTTGTCTAGTGTGTATTAAATTTATTGTCTGCTTAGTTCTTTTTTAAGAATTTGTTAAAGAAACCACATTTAGTGCACGCTATACCGGGTGTGCTGCTATGGTCGATGAGCGGCGGCGGCGAATCTCGATAACTATATTTGTTCTACGGCTTTTCGGGGAAAAAAATTATCACAAAAGTAAACTCTGGAAGTATACTAAAATTATTTTCAACTAGATGGCGTATTTTTACTTCCAAATCAAAAAATGATAATATATCTTAAAATCAATAGGTGTGTCACGAGGAACTGTTCTGGACTCTTCAAATAACACTATACAAATTATTTACTTTTACATACATTACATTACATTTTGGTCTATCTTCTAAAATAAGGGATGGGGGAAGATTTCATTAGTGTTGAAGAAAAAGTTGAATAACTTCCCAATACATTATCGATTTTATCCAACTTAGTTTTGTTTTGAAGCTTGATAGCCGGATTTTAGTCCATAATGATACTTAAGTTTTAGTTTCACACTGAATCGCTAGATGGCATTTTCTGATCGCTTTAGCAATTTACTCCATTTTCAATGAAACTTAAAAAAAGCCTAACTTTTTAATTTCCTAGTCTTATTACTGGTAAAAAAAATTCTTTAGAAAGTGGCGGAAACCGGAAGCCGGTATCGCTTTTCAGACTTAACGCTTAAAATGCGAAGTTTTTTTTTGTAAAATTTTTCTATTTTAAACTTAAATTTATATTAATTTAGTCTTATTCAAAAGGTTTTAATGCAAGTTTTTGTTTAAATATTTGCTGATTTCAAAAAAATGCCGTTACTATATGGTAACGCTAGGTTTTAAGGTACACTTTTTATTTGAAAATCCAAAAATTTACAAAAATGATTATATTATGTATACTGACATTTAAAGATTTTAAAAAAAGTTATTTGGTATGAAAATCATAGAAACAAGGAATGCAAAGTCTTGCATCACATTTGACGCACATTGTTCTGATAATTGACGAGCAGCCCTCGCCAGCGCATCTTCTTCGTTTTTTTCCCGGGGATTCAATAACTAGGTGATTCTGTTCATCGTACCGTACATTATCAGAGATTCTGTTCAGTGAGACACTTGATTTTGAAATTTTTGGTCTTCCTCCCGGTTTGGCCGAGGTTCCAAAACTTTTTAAATATCTCGAAGCAACATCCCTTCGAAATTCAAGCTGTGTCACGTTGCTACCGGATTTTTTGTGGATTTGCACGTATTGGTAATTGTAACATCGATAAACCAGCTAAAAATAGACCACCACCATTTCTTGCTTCTTATGCCTATTCGGTACCGTGACAAGTTCTCATCCATAAGATCTGTACCTCCCATATGTGAGTTGTACTCACCAATCATATATGGACGAGGCACCAGGGTAATTTTTTCTGGGCAGAACTGTAACGTTTTACTTGCGAAATAGGTGTTATGCCGTGACAGGTGGAAGCAACCGTTACAACATTGTTGTCTACCCATCGTACAACCATAACTCTCGTTCCTTTTTCAATGGCCCCTTCGTATGTGCCTCTTTCTTTCTTTGAGAGAGTTTTTTTGTCTGAAATAGGAGAGCTATAGTTTTTAATAGGTTTTTTAACTTTTTATGAAGTTGATGATTGGACACCGAGAATTGAAGGTTCTGGCTCAGCAATAGTATCCTTACTTACAAATTTCACTTCTGCTGCAGCTCTTAGTTGGCGCCCCGAAAGGTGGTCAATGGTGCCACCAGCATCCTCATCTCCGGAATCTTCGTCGGTCAGTATATTAGAATCTAGTGTTTCAACATAAATAGCATCAATGTCCTCCGAATAGGACAGATCAAGAGCTTCTTGCAATGTAAAACCACGTCTAAAATAATAAACACCATTGGGAAACCAGAAGGTTATATATTTATGTAGCACATTTGCAAAAAACTTCCTAATACTATAAAAACTAAGATAAACAATACTTACTCGAAATTTATGTCCTCCATTTTTTTACGTTTATGAATATAACCATAACAAAAACAATATTTGCAAACAACCGCACGCTAGCAAAGTCAAAACTTATCTAACAAACAAGTCTGAACGAATACTTATACCACATATATGGCGCCATCTAACTTAGAAAATCGAGCGTACACAGAATAAAGGATAAGAAAGGAACCTATGTTTAGCGTTACCATTTGGTAACGCCAGGTCTTTATGGGTTGAGTCATAAAGAAAAATCTATTTTGTAACATTTTAAAATGATAAGATCAAATATTCGTTAATAATAAGTAAGCCATGAAAATCCAAACAATAAAATTGACAATTAGCTGTCATTAGTTTCACCAGTAATTTTAATTTTAATTTAATTTATTTTGAATTCTAAAATTGTGCACTTGTTGTGAAAGATGGATTAAAAAATTATTGCTGAAGCAGATGACATACTGTCCGTGTATTTTCAATGTCACTTTTGTAATTATTTTTTTTTCCGAAAGCCGTACAACAAAATAAATAATAGTTATCGATACACCGGCGCTAGCCGACCATAGCTGGACACCCAGTACAGTGCATATTATAGTGGTTTAGTGGTTAGTTAGTTTAAACTCATCTATCGTGCAATCGTGCGAAACAAGATTTTGTTTATATTAGTTCCAACCCTAACACTGGATGGCGCCACATTGCAAAAATTTTCGTGGCGGGCTTTTCAAAATTCAATTTTTGGATTTTTAATAGTACTTTAAATTTTTAAAGACATTATTTTTTTAAAAACTTAAATAATCAATAATCTATGTGTCAGATTTTATCGATTACTTAATGTTCTAAAAGAAATAACGTCTTTAAAATTTTAAATACTAATAAATCTAGATAGGTAACTAATAAACTAGGCATATAAATACAAATAAATATTTTATTAAAAACACTAAATACAATAAACGAAAATCAAATCGACAACAAATAAAATCTTTCAACAATAACAAATTTAAGGGTCAGTTAATAAACATTTCTAACTACCAAAAACACTAAAATTATGTAGTCTTTAACCTTAGAAACTCACTTATCACATAACAAAAAAAAACACTAAAATTATTATGTACTTCTTTAGTATTGGGGGTCATAATTAGGAACAGGACGTCATAATCAGGTACAAGGTGCCATTATCAGCAACAGGGAGTCGTTGTCAGGAACAAGGTATCACGTGTCAGTCGGTCTTGGGTGGTCCCACCATCCTTTCCCCGCCAACTGGAAGCTGTCAGCAGTCCACCAGAGCGCATGAATAAATGAGGGCAAGAATTTTGTCTAAGAAGTAAAGGACTGATTTTAATTTGAAGTATAGTTGTTTGAACGTAGGACGAGGCCTAACTTTTGTTCAAGCTATACTTATTGTTGTATTGGCTCGGGCATGTCCAATGAATAAAATAACAATGCAAGATATTATATTGAACGCGGAGGGCTTTTACTTATTTAATTTTACTATTTGTGGTCATTGAGGGTTATTTTATGGGGTTTCTTTCGTAAGTCGAGTATCGCGACCCGAAGTTCTCGCAAGCTAAGTATTTACATTTTTTACAATAAAACTTAACCTATACTAATATTTTATTTCGAACTCACTTCTTATTCCTGACTCGGAATGTTTTTTTGTCACAATCAATTTTGATTTCGAATATTATTCTATGCTTTGGGCGCAAAGTCTTTATAGAATAATTTTACTCGCACTTAAGTTGACTTTCCAGTGCAGACTTATTTATACCGCATATTATTTATACTCGCACATCATAATCAGGAACAGGAGTCACAATCAGGTACAGGGTGTCATTTTCAGGAAGAGGGTGTCATAATCAGGTATTGGGCGTCATAATCAGGAATAGGAGTCACAATCAGGTACAGGGTGTCATTTTCAGGAAGAGGGTGTCATAATCAGGTATTGGGCGTCATAATCAGGAATAGGAGTCACAATCAGGTACAGGGTGTCATTTTCAGGAAGAGGGTGTCATAATCAGGTATTGGGCGTCATAATCAGGAATAGGAGTCACAATCAGGTACAGGGTGTCACAATCAGGTACAGGGTGTCATTTTCAGGAAGAGGGTGTCATAATCAGGTATTGGGCGTCATAATCAGGAATAGGAGTCACAATCAGGTACAGGGTGTCATTTTCAGGAAGAGGGTGTCATAATCAGGTATTGGGCGTCATAATCAGGAATAGGAGTCATAATCTGGAATAGGAGTCACAATCAGGTACAGGGTGTCATTTTCAGGAACAGGGGGTCATTTTCAGATTCAGGTCACAGTTTGGAATCTATCACATATTCGTCACAGCCAGGCGTACGCTTTAGCTCAATGGAATTCATGAAAAAGAAAAATGGTTAGTGCTAACAGTCTTAAAATATGTATATGTAGTCATTATTCTTTGAGGATTGACATAAATTTAGGGAATTATTAAAAAACTACTTTAATTTACTGGATTTAAATTTTTTAACTTTATTATCATGTCCTGTGGTATAATCTTTCTTTGGCATTTTATTCTTGTATACTTAAAAATATCGAGACGAATGGTTTTGTCAATTAAATGACTATCAAGGTCATGTATGGCACAAAATGGGAGCTTTAAACTTGATGAGTATAAAGCCTTAAAGGTGTTTTCTAAATTTGTTTTATGACCATGATCATCTAAGAAACGGTATAAAAGTGTATGTACTTTATTTATCAACTGTACTACTTTTTCACTGGCATAGCATAGCCTTGTGTTGCTGGGATTATCAGAGTATTCTTTAAAAGATGTAAAAAGATGTATAGGGGTCACCTCTGAGGAGAATAGATCTTGATTGCAAACTTCACAGTCAGGCACACTAATGGACTTTAAAATGTATCCAGCAACATAGGCAGATGCATAATTATCCGAATCTAGAAATAAGTCATCTGCATCACCATCGAGATTAGGGTCATCCTCAGTGTCACTTCCAGGGTTGTCAGACTTATGTGAACTATAGTCAGTAGATAGAAAACTCGTTAAATTGGCAAGAAAACTGCAATTATCACTCTCACAATTTCCCCTAGCAACTGGAGCTGATAAAGAATTGACAACTATAGATTTTAAGGCACCAATAAACAGTTGTGGAGTAGGATGGTGATTTGTGATGCCATGTTGCCTAATTTGACCAAAAAAATTCTCCAGAGGGTCTTGATTAAATGACCTTAGATTTAGATATTGGAGACCTTGTGAATTTAAATTATTCCAAATGGAAATTATCGACCTAATTGTAGTTTGCCAACCTTTAACGAAAGAAAAACGGTTAGTCTTGTTCTTTCTAGAACCCTTATCAAATATTTGCCAATTGTTTAATTGAGTTAACATTTTCGACCAAAAATTCAGATGAGGAGATTTTGCACTCAAGGCACATCTATACATTTTATCATCAGGAGATACAACTGATGTACCATTAAGGGAATCAAAGAGGTTATCTATATTTGATATGAACTCGGCAGTATAGATGGCTTCAGTTGGTAGTTTTTGAGCACTAACCCAAGTTTCAATAGCTGCAGCAACTGAGTGACTTAGTTGTGCAGCCGCGATTTTAACTTTCATCTTGACATATGTATCTTTCTCATTGAAATGCGTCAAATTGTCAAGTTTGGGTAACATTTTATAAGTACGTTGTTGATCAAGATTGAAAGTATCTATGATATATTGAAATTTGGCCTCCTTTAAACCTGAATAACGAATGTCATTAGACATAAGACAATTTCGCGTATTTTTAAGTAAATGGGGAACATCAAAAACTATACAGATCGGTTGACCATTGATTGTAAAATGATATGGGGTTGGATTGTCTTTATTTTGTAAACAGAGATCTTTTAAAGCTTTCTGATTTGCCCTAAACTGATCACAAACTGTTGCAACCACTTTAAAATCAATACTTTGCAGCTGCTCAATAGCTTTTACTAGTAATGATTTTAAATTGTGTCCCGACACGGAATGGCTAGAAAAGTAATAGGCAATAACTTGCTTATAACTTTTTTTGACACCCCGAATCATAAACACTAATGCATGGTTTGCAAGTTCATGACTCCTACCTAACTCTCCTAAGTCTTGAAATCCACAGATGGTTTGCTTATGGGGTTCGTATTGTAAGTTTGGGGTTATAGCTATTTCATCAAATAAAATGTTAATGTAACGATCAAGTTCGGTCATTTTGTCAACTTCCGACTTTAATCATTCTAAAATTGGCTGGTTTAAACCTGTAGCAAAAGGAATCTTAGAAAGAACCGATTTTAATGTTCTAGGTGTAGGTAATTCAAAAACAGAAAGCAGATATCGATAAAGTTTTGGACTTCGCTTATAAATAGAAAGGGCAAAGGCTTTATCTTCATTGGTCCATCGCTTACCATGAGGTTTTCGATTGACATTCCTAAATTGAGAGTTTATGAACTCTTTAGAAACCTCATTAAGATTATTTTCGATATACTGAAAAAGACCACTATCGTGCATTTCTTTTAGTTCTTTAAGTTTATGTCTTTCATTGTCTAAAGCTTTATTTAATTTACTTAATTTGGAAGAAGTGTTTCTATGAATTGTATACATAGTTTGTTCAGTAGGTGTTAAGTCTTGTTTAGTAATTCCACATTTACCTAAAAACCCAGTACCTCTGGATTCAGAAAGAAAAGAATATTTCCCAGAAATATGTATCCCCTCAATACTTGAATTAGTATTATCTGGTATTATGATATCAAAATTTGGAGTGACTGTACAAGAATCAATTAAATTAGGTTCCTCCTCAACTTGATAAGAGGTGGATGGTGTACTAAAATCAGATTTTTTTACAAACTTGGCAGATACATTCGGAGTGCTGGCAAAAATACTGAAATTACCAGGCTCTGTGGGACATGAAGGTGTCAACCTCGATACTTCACGAGTGCTGGTAAAAATGTTGAAATTATAAATCTCTGTGGCACATGACGATGTTAGACTGGGTAACGATTAAACATATTCAAGAGGCAAAAGCTCAGGAATGGCTTTAGGGGACAGCATTCCAATTGAGCCGTTTTAATAATGAATTTTTAAATTGCGACTTCTCAAAGCGATCTTCACAAATTCTAAAATTTTTGCAACTAGTATCAGGGTTTATTTTACAGTTATCTTTCCAAACTTTCAATCTATCATCATTATTAAGGGGAAATTTAAAAAAATGTTTATTGACATAATTGGGTTCTGTTGAAGACATGTAAGCATTATTGCAATTGGGATATTTACAAGAATAGTTTCCACTAACATATGGATGATGATAATTGAAAAGGAACCAAGCGCCAAATTGCAAAAATTGAGATAATGGTTCCATACGATAGTTTTCAGCGAAATTTATATATTTAAAAAGTATCAAACGCCTACTGGAATTCTAGCGACATCTATTGACTAATGAACCAAGCGACTTTAAAGGAAAAAGCGGTTTCCTATTATCAAGAAAGATCCAAGTCACGGTGCCATTTATAGAAAATGATCAGTGTCATTTGGTTCCTTTTATATTTTATGACTATTAGTTTTTGTTTTAATAATAGTGGCTGCTGGTTTTCATGTTTATTTGATTTTATTGGAATAAAAAATGAGTAAAAGAACTAGACTAATTCTCAATAATGCTTTACAACTAAAGTGTGATGATCCGTCGTACAAAATAGAACCGAAAAGACGAAAATCCAGCGAATGCAATACAGTAAGTTTTTTAGGTTATGATTAAAAAGATATTTTATTTTTCACTATTTCTCTAAAAATTATTATCTCTTCTTATTGTTAAAACTCATACTTTTTTAACACTGTTACAAATTTTTTGAATTTTTGTGCATGTATTTAAAGAATTATTGATTACAAAGCGAATTACGAACCAAAGGGTATGTTGGTGGTTGGTTCCTTTTAGATATTATTTCAGTTTGTTGTTTGTTAAAAAAATACACATCTTCTCGTGTTTATTTTATATTTTTAAGGAACCCTGTGAACCTGAGCAACAACTACCGATTTGCAATTCCACTTTTGCAGGCCTAAGTTTACCAGGTAAAAATATATCAACATTTTGCAGACAGTAATACCTACTAAATACTTTTTTATTTTTCAGGGGTAAATATTCCGAACATTAAAGATAAAGAAACGGATGACACCAAAATTCAAGTACAAAATTATGGGGACTTAACTCTCAAGTCAAATTCGAATATAATAAGTAAAGAAATTTTGGCGTTTAAAAGCACTCCGAATATCCATTTCATTATTTCTGAGGAGGTAGACCTTCTAAATACAGAGAATAAAAAAACAGATAACTCGTTTTTTCACAACCAGAACAATAAAGACTCTACTGTCGAAAAAACAAATGTATTTGTTGAAGAAGTTCAAATTGAAGACTTACTACTTGCAGGCATTCCGATTTCTAAGGGCTTACATGAAATAATGGTAACTGATGAGAATATAAACAATAACTACAAAGATGACAGCATTGAACAGAGAATAATAGAAGACGAAGATTCAGATGACAGTATAAAAGATCGTGACTTTATTCCGGAGGAGGAAGGCGGCAGTACTTCGGAGGAAGAAGAAAATGAGTTGCTATTTAATGAAGAAGAAATTGAGAGGAAGCAGAAATTGAAGGAAGAAAAAAATGCTTGGAAAGGTCGAGCTAAGAAAGGAAGACATAACAAATATCCGGGACAAACCTTCGCTACGAGAAAGAAATTAAAAGATTCCAACAAGACTCACTATACAGTCAAGGGAAAATTAAAAGAAGCCAGACAATTTTCTGATTACAAATGCAGCTGTCTAAAAAAATGCAGTGAAAAATTAACAGGAGATGAAAAACAGATATGTTTTCAAAAATTTTGGGATTTATCGTTATATGATTTGCAAACGAGTTACATTGCAGCAACAGTTAAAGAAATTCCCATTAAAAGAAAACGAGCTAAAAATGGACCAGGTAAATCATATACTAGAGTGTATATGCTTGGAGAGATTGAAGTTTGCCGTGATACTTATATAAACACTTATCAGATATCCACAAAGAGAGTTAACACTGCATTAGAAAAAAAACGTAGCTCCCAAATAAAAGATGAGCGAGGCAAATCGGGAGGAAAGAAAAAAGTTAATGAAGAAGCAATAAACGAAATTATTGAACATATAAAGAAATTTCCTAACTATGTTTCGCATTACTCCCGGTCAGAAACTGAAGCTAAATTTCTACCTTACGACCTTACAGAGAGTAAAATGTATGAACTCTATATAGAAGAGAAACACCCAAAAGTTAGTTTTCAGTTCTATAAAAATATATTCTATAAACATTTCAATTTGAAGCGAAAACCTCCTATAAAAGATACATGTAACAAGTGTGACATGTATTCTTCACAAGTGAAAAATGCACAAGATGAGAACCAGCAACTGATTATAAAGGAACAACATGATGAGCATATCGAAAAGGCGCAGCTGGCCAGAGATCAATTGAACAAAGATTTTAAAGAAGCAAGTAAAAATCCACTTATTGAAACCCTTTGCTACGATATGGAAAAAGTTCTAGGATTGCCTAAACTACCAACAAATATTGTTTATTACAAAAGACAATTAAGTATCTATAATGAGGGTATTCATTCAGGGTCAACAAATACTCCATATTGTTTTTTGTGGAAAGAGGGAGTAGCCGGGCGAGGTGCCCAAGAAGTGGGTTCCTGTATGAAAAAATTTATAGAGTTGCATCTTAAAAAAGGAGCGGAGGAGTTAATAATGTGGTCAGATAGCTGTGGTGGACAAAACCGCAACATTAAAATTGTGTTAATGTTGAAAACAGTTTTAATGCAGCACCCTACATTAAACAAAATTTATTTTAAATATCTTGAGTCCGGGCACAGCTTCTTGCCAAACGACACAGATTTTGGACAAATAGAAAGAGCGCTTAAAAATCAGGTTCGAATTTACACCTTGAAAGACTTTATGAAGGTAATCGGAAGTTGCAAGAAACATAATAAATTTGTTATAAACCTTATGGAGTCCGATGATTTCTACTCTACTGAAGATATTGAAAAACAAATTGTAAACAGAAAAGTAACTATAAATAAAGAGAAAGTTTCTTGGTTGAAAACAAAAATAATAAAACTTGAGAAGTCAAACCCGAATACATTATTTTTATGTGAGTCGCACTCTCATGAAGAAAGCGATTTTAAAGAAATAGATCTCTCGAAATCAACACGGGGCAAAAAATCTCCGACACTTATAGATCCCCAAAAATTAAAACTGCTTTACCCTGAAGGAAAACCCATCTCAAAAAAAAAATGGGATGACATTAAGACTTTACTGAAGTTTCTTCCCAAGGATACAATTGACTTTTACAGAATCAAAAATATCGAGAACTTCGAAGATGATATTGAAGGTTTTGGCACCAACACAGATTTTGATTTAGAAGATAAGGTCTAAGGTTATGATATTGTTCTTTGTTGTTTCAAAATAAAATTTTTCTTTAAAATGACTCATGTTATCGTTTGCCTTTCCTTTAAATAGAACCATGGAACTTTTAAGTAAAAAATTACCATTTTTCAATTATTGAAAAAGAACCATTTTCCAAAAAGATGTTAAAATATACGTTTTGAGACTTGGAAAAAAAATTATTAACTTTTTACTATCACCTGCTTTCCAACTTGCACCCTTATTTCTGGGAAAAACTTCTAAAAATGTCGTAAATTTAAAAACACTTGATGACATAAAAAACCAATGATTACTCAAAATATGAATTTGGCTGTTGGTTCCTTTTCAATTATCATCATCCATATGCCATTTTAATTGGAAGTAATACAGGGGTAACTGAAAAACATACACTTAGATGATTTACTAAAGATTAATCCATGAAAAATGGCAAGATTCAAGATGAATTTTTAAAAAACTTACGTCAATTCAAAATTTCAAAAAACAACCCATTATTTCATTTCACGTCGACTTGCTACTGGATTGAATTGGGACAAGTTTCCTGGGCAAAATTATATGCTAAAAACAGAAAAAAAGCAAGAACTAATCATAAATTATACTAACATACCTAACCTTTGAAAAATAAAATATTTTTGGTAAAATACCTGATATGGGATTCTTTAATCATTCTTAGTCTCTTATTGGTCCTTTCCGGGTCTCGAGGTGGTCGAATGCTACAAATAAACTACAAAATTATTAATAATATCATAAATATATAAACACTTCGCATGTTCGCATCGTTTCGTTTGCTTGCGACGAAAATGGCGGCCAATCCGGGCCAATGTCTCCTCAGCGGATGGATTTGCTACACCAGCGCCAAAACTGGCTGGTGGAAGGGTTGGCGAGACTCATGGCCTACTTGTTTGTTTCCAAGTTCCCCATTCAACTTTCACCCCTGTGGGTTCTACTTTTTACGCCGGCCCTGTTCAATGTTTCCGCGCGAACACAAAATATTTGCTAACTGCGCATGACCACCGGCAGCTACAGATGCTCCATGTTTCAGAAACATTGTGATATTAGTAACATGTTAAGTCGGGTCCAGACCAAATGAGCGAGCGTTTATGTGAATGCACATGTGATGTAGACCTTTGAATATAAAACGAACAGGAAGGAGCATATGTTAAGATAAGTGAGACCGGAATGGAGCTTCAATATGGCCGACTATTGCTTCTGTCTGGTCAGTGACGTAGAGCATATATATTGCATGTAACATAAAATGAATGCAAAATAATAATTTTATCCTCAGGTACGCCTATGTGATACGTTTATTGGATAACCTTTAAATGTCATTCAAACGAAATGAGTTTTTATTTCTGAATATTCAATAAAATTGGCATTAAAAACACTTATCTGCGAAATGTTACACCATAATTTTGATGTTTTGGTGTCAGGGAACAACCATAGATACACAACTAACCATCTTTTTCGTTATTGTCCTAGTAATATTATAATGAAAGTGTTTTAACAATTTATTGAGATATTATTGCTAAATGATAAATATTATCACTAAAACAACCAACAAATTACTTTATTACACTAATTACAACGATTATTAACATTTGAAACTGCTCAAAACTATCAAAAATCCAATTCGTTTCCAACATCCACGATCAAGAAGCAAAACATGAGTCATCCGTAGAGCTTCAACATGGCCGTTTCTGTCTCTCGCTTAAGTCGTGCGCGGTTTTCGCAATGCTCGTTCCTGTTCGTTTTATATTCAAAGATGTAGACGGATTTTAAAATATTCGACATCACGTGAGCATTCGCATAAACATGATCTTGTTCTCGTTCGCTCTTGCAATCTCATTTCGTCTGGGCCCGACTTTAGACTTTATGATTGCTGTAACAATGGCGTAACGGGACTCAATCGTAAATGTTATCCACTTTTTCGCGAACCTTCATTTATGAATAAGTCCTTTAAGTTTAACATGTTACAAATGATTTAAAAGTAATTAAGTAACAACTAACTATATACATTTGCAGAAGATAATTCTGGCAATATTGCTAGCCAGTGTAGCGTGGGCAGCTCCGAAACCACAGCCATTCGGGGGATTTGGATTTGGTCCTCCTGGATTCTACGGGGGATTTGGACATTTTGGACCACCGCCACCACCACCATCACCTCCTCCTCCTCCTCCATTTTTCCCACCACCACCGCCCCCACCACCATATTATTGGCGTTGATATGAATAAACTAATTCAAGCACAAAATGGATCTTCAATAGTTTTATGTTATTATTATTCGTTACCTACTATTAGGTTTGTTCAGTAGGATATAACCTGAAATAAGATTTTTACGTCTCTTATTATCCTTTATGATAGTGCTGGGCAAGATCTGGGGGCTTGCAAGCCCTTTCAGTGCTTCAAGCCATTAAAACGCTAGTACGCATTAATTCAAGTCATTCTTAAAATATGTAATTTGTTTTTTTTTTGTGCCCCGAAAGTGCCTCTTTTCATGCATGTTCTCTTCGCCGAAAGTGGCGCTTTCTAAGAGAGTGGACGGGAAAGATTTTTCCCGCCCGCTTCGAGTCACCATGTCCTCATAAATAAATAAAACCAGAATTGTCTGTGCGGGATTTGAACCCGCGACACTCAGATCGCCAGGCGGACACTCTACCCACCGAGCAATCCTACAAGCGATAATAAATAGCGGATTATATATAAATTAAATTGGCAGTTAATTTTTCAAAGATGTTTTAGAAAAATGTCTGAAGAATTTCTTTATTTATATGACCTCAAAGACTCGGGCACTTGTAAAAAAAATAAATAAAACCAGAGATGCCGAGTGCGGGATTTGAACCCGCGACTCTCAGATTACAAGGCGGACGCCATATCACTAGACCACCGAACCTATTTGTCAAAAAAAAAAATAGATATTTACATTCTCTATGCGCGAGTGTTTTCATGTTATGTAGACAGGAAAACTGTCAGAAGAATTTCTTTATTTATTTGGCATCAAAGCTTCTGAGCACTTGTAAAAAAAAATACGGTACATATCTCGGGCCGTCGGAGGCTTTTCCGGACCCGTGCGGTCTTCGCATCGTCCGTAAAAGCCTCTTTTCGGCCCTTGATACGTAATGTACTATTTTGTAATTGTATTACTGTATTAGTGATTAGGGATTTAGAAATGATGGTAGAATTAACTCACACTACTGGTACCAACATCAAGAAACTCGTCTAAACTATTATTAGTTGCCCTTGTCATTTTGCATAGTCTCCTGAGTAAGGGATTCCCAAGGTTTCACAGTGCGCGGCGCCCTAAGAGGCTATTTTTAAAGTTTTGCTTCGCACAGATATTTCGATACTTCGAAAATAAAAATAAAATACCTTTAATAAACTAAAATCTTTGAATCAATCTAGCTCTTGCCCAGCCCTGCTTCATGATAACTATTTTTTAAATGAATACTAATCTTTCTTCAAAAAACTGTCTACTTTTAAAGCAGATCTAATATAATGTATAACAATGTGATTTTTTCAGTAATAGAATTAGGGTTTGCTTTAGTTAAGAGAAAAAATTGCACAAGTACCGTCGATATATTTAATTGACAGGAAGATGAAGTTCTATAAAAAGTAATGGGTAGTGAAATAAAAATATCTAATTTAATAAATTAACTTATTTCATTTTTATCTATACTCCAACATAAATCCAGGTATATTATATATACAGGGTGTCCGGGAACATGTGGGAAATCTCCCGGATATGAAGAAAACACGTGAAAAGAATACTATACGTTCATATAAACTTCTTTCGTATCGGCCTCCTCTTCGGAGATATGGACTCCCAAAGAGCACCAATGGAATCAAGTTTTTACACATAATTATTGAACCACCTGGTATATTTCAATTATTTTTTAATATGATGTATACCAGGTAAGACCCGTCAAATTGCTACCCAAGAAACTGTTGTGTATTACTCACAGCTGCAGGGACGGACTAGCTGTAACACTCATGGGCCCATTTTTTTTACGCCCTGTATGATGAGAACTTTGGACAATGTTTTTTACATACCTTTAACTATTTGCTAAAAATTAAGTACTCTTCATTCATGTCGCTAATCCTAACCGTTTTCGAAAAAACGGCATTTCATATACATCATGTGCTTCGGGTATTTCAATAAAAGATACATCTTTGTTCCGATCCACTGTTCAACCTTCAAGATTCCGCTTTTTCATATTTAACCCATGAGCAGTTAGGGGACTCAGTGTAAATAAAATGACGTTTTCTCGAGAACGGTTAGGATTAGCGACATGAATGAAGAGTACTTAATTTTTAGCCAATAGTTAAATGTATGTAAAAAACATTGTCCAAAGTTCTCATCATACAGGGCGTAAAAAAAATGGGCCCATGAGTGTTACAGCTAGTCCGTCCCTGCAGCTGTGAGTAATTCACAACAGTTTCTTGGGTAGTAATTTGACGGGTCTTACCTGGTATATATCATATTAAAAAATAATTGAAATATACCAGGTGGTTCAATAATTATGTGTAAAAAACTTGATTCCATTGGTGCTCTTTGGGAGCCCATATCTCCGAAGAGGAGGCCGATACGAAAGAAGTTTATATGAACCTATAGTATTCTTTTCACGTGTTTTCTTCATATCCGGGAGATTTCCCACATGTTCCCGGACAACCTGTATAATAAACATTTATTATTATACTTTGACAGTTATGAATCGACTTCCGTCAGAGTCTGTAAATTTGGTATGAAAACAAAATGATCCGTTTCATTGATATTGCACCGGGGCATATTACTATTCTCCCGCTTAAGGTAAACTTCCGAGGAACGCCGCCAAACGGTAGCGGCAGACGGCAACAGCATTGGTCACGGCAGCAGACTTCCCACCATAGATCATGCGAAAGCGCGTAAAGTCATCTATTGCCTCATGTAAGAATCCATTTCCTCCATCGTGTCGATCCCCCTTAGCGAAATCTTACTGAGTCCGCCCGCCTTGGCTAATATCGCCAATACTATACTCGGAGACCACAATTGTAGACAGTGATTCATCTATGACAAAATGAAACGACAACTGCATTTGAGCGAGAAGGAAATAGACTTCCAGTGGCGCGTAAAATTAAAAATTTATATAAGTACTTATTATTGAAAATTCGTAAAATTTCAGGTAATTACTGAATTCTCTTAGCGATATTTTTGGCAATGAGTCGTCCTTTTTTATTTCCGACATAATTTTTTTGTATGTGGGAATTTAATTCTTAAAATAAAAACCGTACTTTTCGACGAATTGCATATTTTGTCGCATTATCAAGTACGATTTTTTTTCGGCCTACATGATTCTGAACTTTGGAGTTATTCTTGTTCTTCTAATTTTTTAAAGTCCTGAGGACTGTACTAGCCCAGGGGTCGGCAACCTTTTGAGACGGAAGAGCCAAAAGTTATAATTTACACAATTTCTCAGTTTTTAAAGAGCCACTAACGGCCGCAATTTGATATCGAAAGAGACACAACTTGACATCGAAAGAGCCGCATGCGGCTCGCGAGCTGTAGGTTGCTGACCCGTCACAGCCAAAGCACTGGTGAATACGCCAAATTGTCTTGCATCGAAAACGAATTAACACCTACATAGAAACATCCGACGAGGGCGTCATTCGAGAGCTTTCGACGGATTGACGGCAGTAACGACGCGTGTCACGGGGGAGGAGTGCGGTGAAAAACGAGTACAAGTGGCTGAGAGATAGAATCGGTGCCTAATCCTCGTTAATCGATTCAGAACGAATTTTTAATGTTTTTTTTTTTCGATAAAATAAATAATATTTGCGTATGGCACAAAAGAGCAGCAGCTTCACATCCAAAGAGCCGCAGGTTGCCGACCCCTGTACTAGCCGATTCTTTCGTTAAAGAAGCACATAGTTCCGTTGAATCTAGCACAGATAAATCCTAATTTCGGGTCCGAACACCTTCATACGCAGATTTTATCATGTCTTGTTCCCTCTGTGTTAAATTAGGTCGTATTTTTTTTAAAGGTGGACCGCTAGTTGATGCAGTAGTTTGCATTTTTACTACTAGCACAAATAACACTATTAGTCAATAATAGAAAAACAGCAACAACAATAATTATATGCAGTAACAACTATCCACAATAACAACAACAATACGCAACAACAATACTCAGCAACAACAATACTCGGCAACAAGAATACTCAGCAAACAACAATACTCAACAACAACAATACACAATAACAATATACTCGAATTCAAATTATCTATGACAATACAGTAAAACCAGCTGGTTACGCCTCTCTCAACAGTTTGCAACTGATACAATAATATCAAACACTGTTGCCATGTGTATGCTATGTTTAAACGTTTGCCCGCTGATCCGTTCCCCGTGCAAATCCTATTACTATAAATAATATAAAGCTCGAGAAAACTACAGTTTGGCTACGCCGCGCGTTTGCGACCAAATAAGCGCGAGGAAGCGGCTTTTTAGGTAATTTTAAACAGACAATAGCGGGTAAACGTACAAGATATTATCAACCGCATTCGCTGCATTGTTGTTCGGACTATGAAATGAGTCACAGTCTACAATTATTCGAGTATAGTCAAGTGAACAGGCCAAGATCGAAGACATCATTGAAAAACAGAAGCAGTATTAAAAAATTCGGTCGGAGTAAGACTAGTTTGCTTCTCAAGCGTTCGTTAAAATAGCGGCCCTTTTTAAGGTGGAAGCTATGGTACAGTACGTAATAGTCATTTCTGTTCGGTCATTAAGGCATGTTGTCACAGTATTGAGCGCGACGGCGGCTGGCGTGACATTAAAACTCGAACACCCCTTAAATTTGCGCTACGCGAAAGATTCTCAAAAAAACACAGGTTGAGAGAAATATTTGCGTTTCTAAATTATTCCGTAAAGACATTTTGCGCCCGAAATATATTAATAAAACAAAACCGCGTTCTTACTGTTTTATTCCTTTATAGACATTTTGCGCGAGAAATAAAAAGTAACAATTAATAGAAATAGAAAAAGTATCGGTTACTAGAAATTTCCGTCTTCCAGTTAGCGGGGAAAGGTGGTGGGCCTACTAAGACCGACAGACCTGTCTTCGGCTGGCATCCCTGACTACACAAAAAATCGTAAGGAAAAAAATCGAAACTCGAAAAATGGCGGAAAACGTTAGTAACGCAAGTACCAATTCTAGCCTTGACTTTCACGACCATTATAGGACTGTTTACCTCATCGGTAGCGTCGACCAGTACCTCGGTTCGCATTAGCATGACTCTACTGCTCGGTCTGCTGCTCGCAAATGAATAATGCTAGCATTCAACAAAACTTTTGGTGGGGAATCGCCGCCTTCGGGCATGAAATTGGGACGAAAGCAGCAGCAGGCAGAGCGACTTAGCTTTGAATAAACAAGGGAAAAAATTGGTATACGAGGAACCCACAATATCGACCAATGAGTTACGCGCCGCAGGCGAAATAACCGCGCTTCCTACAATCACTAAAGCAGAAAAATACCGATATTTCGGCGACTTTCTATGTGAAGTGTTGTTTTTCAAATCTGTACAGATTTTATCATAAAAGATCAACAAGGCTTAGTTCTGCAAAAATTCCCAAAATATTGTTCTCTTTAAGATGTTATTTGTTTAAATATAGTTTAGTTATATATATATATATATATCATATACATATATACACTAACAAATAAAATTCTATTTAGAACCACAACTGATATAACCATTAATATACCGAACATTAACAATTACACATTAACTAATGCAGTCCCAGATAACTCAGTAATAATTAAATTTACTTCTTTTCCCTATATAAGAGAGATATCGCAACCAATCATGAGAATAGTCAATGATTTCTGTAATATTAAAATTGCCAATAAGTCTGTATTAACTATTAAAACTTTACACTCGCGTCTGAAGGACAGAGTCCCAATTGACCAACTCTCAGATGTGGTTTACGTTATTCCATGTGAAGATTGGGATAAGGTTTATATTGGCCAAACGGCCAGACCATTAAATAAAAGAATTGCGTCCCATAGGAGTGATGGTAGATTACACCCTGAGAGATGTGCGTTGGCTGAACATGCCAGCACGCTCGATCATAATATGAACTATGGTTCAACTAAGATTTTATCAACGCAGTCGGTGTATACTAAGAGACTCTTCCTGGAGATGGCTTGGATTTCTCAGATCCCCAATAACATGAACAGAAGAACTGACATCAGCCACTTAAGTGAGGTTTATTCCTACTTACTGGCGATAGATAAGAATCCCAGTCTCCACAGGGATAGTGGAAGTCAATAATAAATAAAAATTAAAAAATTAAAAATTTAAATAAAATTCATATATATAAATAAGTCACATGAGTGTTCAAGATATGTTTCAAGCGCTGCATACGTAGTGTTAAATAAACACCTCAACTAATATAATTGAAATAGGTAATAATTTCTTCTTCTTTTTTGTATCCAATATTGCGAGATGTACCTCACAGTTCCTTTGTGGAAAAGTTCTATACCACAGAACAATTTGGATCATAACTGTTCCTTAAGTTTCTCTAGGCTTGGTTCGTCAATGAATACCGGTATAAAATGGCCGTTTGTCTTAAACATGGGCTATGAAGACCAGGAGTTTTATTTGAAATTTAAAACTAATTTTAATCTGTGTCGTCTTTTTAAGTAATGTATTACGGTGTGTTCTGTATTGGTTTACCAACCACAATAGATTTTGTCTGTTTACTACTTCATTGCTTCCAAACTTTGCTGTGTTACTATAAATAATTTTTTACAAGTATATGAACAACCTCAACAAAGTTGTAAGTAACTACGTTTGTCGTGATTACTTCAGAGCTTATTTCTGACATCAGTCAACCTTTTCTTATATTGTAGTCTCCCTGATGATGGAAATAAAGATTTCCGAAAGCTTTGACCAACTTTAAAGAGTGCACTTTCATTTGCTGCAAAGCCCAATATTACCCAACTCGTTTTTTCCCTAACTAGTCAGCAACGACTACCCTTACTATATAAAAATCCAAATAAACACTATGCAATGTTTGCCTTTCCGGTACGACAATGTGTTTTTGTTAAAAATTTGTTCATGGAAATTTTAAAATTGGAATCGTTAACTATGATACCACAGAAAAGTAATATTATTTTATTATTTAACTCTAATATAGTCAGTAATAAATAACGAATAATTATAATACCACCATAAAGAGCGCGATCGACTACACCATTAAAACGGTGCAGAGCACACATACCATCATGGCTTCTTGATCCACGACCAGTATTGACTGAAATATTTGGTTAAAAGCAATAGGTAATAAAAAAAGGTCGTCACTTCATATGGGGAGCCACTACTTGAACATAAATACAGGGTGTTATGGAAATGACGTTATATTTTAAATTGCGACTCCTTGGGTGTCCTAGAGAAGCGCTACATATTTTTTTTTAAATCGACCGTTTTAAAAGTGAGGTCCAGCCTAATAAACTCACACCTCATCTGGCGTTTGTTCGGGTTTGTTCGTCATGTCACCCTGTAGTGGCATATCAGAAAACAGGTATTACGTGCAATGTTTCCAAACTGTGTAAAAATGCAAAACTTTAGTTTCTTATAAAAATAAATATTTTTTTCCCCCGTATCTCTTAAGCGAGCGAAAATTTTCAAAAGCCCAATATTACCCAACTCGTTTTTTCCCTAACTAGTCAGCAACGACTACCCTTACTATATAAAAATCCAAATAAACACTATGCAATGTTTGCCTTTCCGGTACGACAATGTGTTTTTGTTAAAAATTTGTTCATGGAAATTTTAAAATTGGAATCGTTAACTATGATACCACAGAAAAGTAATATTATTTTATTATTTAACTCTAATATAGTCAGTAATAAATAACGAATAATTATAATACCACCATAAAGAGCGCGATCGACTACACCATTAAAACGGTGCAGAGCACACATACCATCATGGCTTCTTGATCCACGACCAGTATTGACTGAAATATTTGGTTAAAAGCAATAGGTAATAAAAAAAGGTCGTCACTTCATATGGGGAGCCACTACTTGAACATAAATACAGGGTGTTATGGAAATGACGTTATATTTTAAATTGCGACTCCTTGGGTGTCCTAGAGAAGCGCTACATATTTTTTTTTAAATCGACCGTTTTAAAAGTGAGGTCCAGCCTAATAAACTCACACCTCATCTGGCGTTTGTTCGGGTTTGTTCGTCATGTCACCCTGTAGTGGCATATCAGAAAACAGGTATTACGTGCAATGTTTCCAAACTGTGTAAAAATGCAAAACTTTAGTTTCTTATAAAAATAAATATTTTTTTCCCCCGTATCTCTTAAGCGAGCGAAAATTTTCAAATTTTCATTTTATCATTTTAAGTTTGACCCAAAAAGAGTACATGACACCTACATTACTTTTTTGATAGCACTAACAATTACGGAGATATCCTATAAAGGTGTCGAAAATGGGACACCTTGTACACAATTTTTCCTACGACCACAAATACGATTCCCAATTATTTCAACAGTTCAGCTTACTTACCTGGTTGTAAATAAAAATTGCTTACGATAATTACTATGTATTGTGTGTATACATTTTTATAGTTTCTGATTTATTAATTAGATTAATACTGTTCAGGCGTTGTTCACCTCTTCAACGTAGTGGATTGTTTCATCATAAGAACTTTTTGAATTCTTAAAAACTTTTATTTAGGTATTAATTAAAGCAAACAAAATGGATGTATTCTTTCCACTGGTCTGCTGTCAGTTCTTGGTTCTCCTTTCCGCTAAGCGCGCTACCATTAAAGTTCAAGGAGCCGAACCGTTAATTTTTTGCTTTAACAAAATTAATCTTTACCTTAAATAAATACATATAATTCCAAGAAAAATCTAAAACTCATAACCTAACCTCATTACCCTGTATGGATATTGTCTCTTTGATAATTGTAATAATCGAAAATATATCGATACTTCTCCCATGACTCCTTTACCCAAGCACTTATTATATTTAATGGATTACTTACCAATTCTCTGTTACCGTTATATTTATCATAAAAAACCATAAGGGTCTCCACAAAAAAGAAGACAATTATATGTAATTTTTTTAATGTTCAGTATTGCTCTAGTGCATATTACCCCATCTAACATCACAATTTACTTAGAGAGATTTTTTGACATTATTCGGGTTTTATGTCGCGTCCACAATAAACCTACAAAACAGAAACATCCAACAAAATACTACGAAAACTGGCGTCCACACTGCGAGACAAAATGTCAGCAAAAGTGTATGTAGTAACTACGAAGTTTTGGTTTTGTTCGTGTTTCACCAACAAACAACGTTGTACGAATTTTTATTGAACACAACTATACCTTTTGATTCTAAGCAAGCGATAAGAACAATTAGTTCCCGCCTCGTATAATGATTATAATATAGAATCATAATAATTATTTTATTATAGTTCGAGACCAAAACCATTTTAGCAGTTTCCATGGTTTTTACTGTTACGTCACTGCCATCAGTTATATAAAGAAGAATAAATATGATCAAACCATGGTTAATTGCCCTCAAGTTTGACCGGGTTGACAATCTGGGTCTTACTGTATAGATTATTGGGTTCGCTGGTTCTTGTAGTTTGGTAAATATTAAACACAGTGGTTTTTAACACAAGAAGTATCTCTATTTCCTTATGGGGGGTATTGGTAAATTACAGACAGTTCATTGGTTATACAGGGTGCCCCAATTAAAGTGGCCTATTAGAAGTATCTCGACAACTAAATGAAATTTTATTTTGAAAATTTGTCTGTGGCTATAAGAGATGGTTTTCTACGTTTATAAAATATTTTCGATGGTGCGGTGTTGCCGGATCATACCGAAAGTGGTAGTAACTTCGGAATTTTAAATGAATTACCCTATATATTATATTTTTTTTTGGAATCTAGGTGAAATTCTAGAACAGTTTTCTGTATAATATCATATACCTATCTTTAAGAGTTTTTGAATTATAAATAATTTTGTGATTTTTTAACGCCGTATCGGGACCTGAAAAGAAAATCGTATCTTTTTAACGGTTACAGCTAGAAAGCTGAAAATTTGACAATAGTTCCACAAGACCATCACAATTTTATAATTTTGAATAGTACTTAATTAGTTTTATACATGGCGTCTCCATAACAATATTTCTGAGGCAGATGAATTATTGCAAAAATCTTCTTTTTTTTAAATGGGACACCCTGTATTTGATATGTTTTGCTAATGGAGGATCGAATTTTCTATCTAATGATATTATGTGTTCCTATACCTATCTTCACTATTTTCGGACTTATAGCGAAATTTAAAAATTATTTAAAAAAAATATATTAGTGGTTGGCTGTGGAATGGATTCATAGAAACAAAACAATGAAAAATCCACTTGACGTAATGTCTGAGTTATTGTAATAAAAATGGCTAATTCACATTATTCGAGCTTAGATATTTTAAGTTTATTTTATATTCATGGGGAGTGTGGTAGAGTTTTATCTAGAACTTGCAGAAAATTTAATGAACTGCATCCTGATGCCGCTCCTATGACTCCAAAAAAGTTGATTGGATGAGGCGGTCCATAGAAATGGCCCCAAGGTCTACGGATCTTACCCCCCTAGATATATATCTATGGGGTAGGATTAAAGAAATAGTATACAAGACACCCGTCACAACAAGGGAAGATTTAGAAAATCGAGTACTAACAGCTTTGGGGTCTCTAGAAGGGAAAGAAATGAAAAAAGTGACAAATGAACATAACCACAATTAATGAATGTTTAAGAGCCAACGGAGGGCATTTTAAACAATTTAGTTATTAGTTATCTTATTGCTGTTGTTGCGTAATATTCATTTTGTTTATTTATTTATTAATAAATTCCTTATTGGTTAACCATTTTTTTTACAACAACACAGACATAACGTGACATAGATTTTTCATTATTTTGTTTCTATGAATCCACAGCCAACTACCAAAAAATATATTTTTTATAAGATAATTTTGAAATTTCGCTATAAGTCTGAAAATACTGAAGATAGGTATAGGAACACTTAATATCATTAGATAGAAAATTCGATCCTCCATTAGCAAAATATATCAAATACAGGGTGTCCCATTTAAAAAAAAGAAGATTTTTGCAATAATTCATCTGCCTCAGAAATATTGTTATGGAGACGCCCTGTATAAAACTAATTAAATACTGTTCAAAATTATAAAATTGTGATGGTCTTGTGAAACTATTGTCAAATTTTCAGCTTTCTAGCTGTAACCGCTAAAACGATACGATTATCTTTTCAGGTCCCGATACGGCGTTAAAAAATCACAAAATTATTTATAATTCAAAAACTCTTAAAGATAGGTATATGATATTATACAGAAAACTGTTCTAGATTTTTACCTAGATTCCAAAAAAAATATAATATATAGGGTAATTCATTTAAAATTCCGAAGTTGCTACCACTTTCGGTATGATCCGGCAACACCGCACTATCGAACATATTTATAAACGTAGAAAACCATCTCTTATAGCCACAGCCAAATTTTCAAAATAAAATTTCATTTAGTTCTCGAGATACTTCTAATAGGCCACTTTACTTGGGGCACCCTGTATGTTAAACTGCCTGTCATGAACTTGGTATATTACTTTGTAAAAGAGGCCGGTGTGGCGCCTCGGTTACGACGATTTACTAACTTTCATTAAAACTTATAAGAAAGGCCTTTTTGGCACCTTAATGATTGCTGACCCCCTTCAAATTTCCGTGACAAAACGTGAGCTCACTTTTAGCATCGCGATCAACAATAACACAAGTCGACAAATTTAAATTTTTGTAAAGTAACATTGATGAAAATAGGTTTATCTGAAGTATTTTAGAGTCCTAAATCCGAAAATGATAAGCTAATTACTGTAACACGTATAGTTTTTTTGTTATAAGGGGTGGGTGATGGAGAAAAAGTGGGAACGACATATTTTTACAATCTAATATATCTATTTAATATAAACATATAAAACATGTGGAATCTATGCAAAAACATTACTGAGGATTGGTTGTTATGCGAATAGAAAATATATTGCACAAGATATGATACAGAGACAAAAACGTTTAATTTTTCCTTTTGTGTTCTGTAGCATCATCCCTTTTTAAAAACGAACAGTAGTCGCCCAACATAGAAGGGTTCCAGCGTCCCTGGTATCTTGTTTCCATCCTGATGTCCTGGTGAAACCTCTTTCCTTTTTCATCGCTTACTGCACCCAAATTCTCCGGGAAAAAATTCAAATGGGAGTGCAAAATAGTACATTACGTATCAAGGGCCGAAGGTGAGGGAGGCCACCGCACGAGTCCGGAAAAGCCTCCGACGGCCCGAGATATGTATGTATGTTTTTTTTTTACAAGTGCTCCGAAGCGTTGATGCCAAATAAATAAAGAAATTCTTCAGACAGTTTTCCTGTCTAGATGACATGAAAACACTCGCGCATGGAGAATGTAAATATCTATTTATTATTTTTGACAAATAGGCTCGATGGCGTAGTGGTATAGCGTACGCCTTGTGATCTGTGTAGATATAACATGTATTGTAAATATGAATATTGAAATAAAAAGTTAAGTAAGTTAAGTGATCTGAAAGTCGCTGGTTCAATTCCCTGACTCGGCATTTATGGTTTTATTTATTTTTTTTCAAGTGCCCGAGTCTTTGAGGCCATATAAATAAAGAAATTCTTCAGACATTTTTCTAAAACATCTTTGAAAAATTAACTGCCAATTTAATTTATATATAATCCACTATTTGTTATCGCTTGTAGTATGGCTCGGTGGGTAGAGTGTCCGCCTGGCGATCTGAGGGTCGCGGGTTCAAATCCCGCACCGACAATTCTGGTTTTATTTATTTATGAGCACATGGTGACTCGAAGCGGGCGAGAAAAATCTTTCCCGCCCGCTTCGATACTTTCCCGCCCGCTCTCTTGGAAAACGCCACTTTCGGTGAAGTGAACATGCATGAAAAGTGGCACTTTCGGGGCACATGTAAAAAAAAATATGTTTTTAGAGATATGCGAAACCATAGTAATTCACAGGTTTTCAACAGTTCATCTATGAGTGTTTTATAGTCTTCATCTTTCTTGTTGCCCAGAAATCCTTTCAATAACACATACAAAAAACGTCCATGCTGCCAATTCCTTTTCATTAAATTGTTCTTGAAAACGGAGATTATCTAGGAGCTTCCTTATCTGACGTCCAATAAATATACCTTCTTTTAATTTTGCATCACTTGAAGTGAGGAAATATTTCTCTTAGGTACTTGAAATCACTACCTTCTTTGTCCATGGCTTTGACAAAGTTTTTCATTAGTCCAAGCTTAATATGGAGAGGCGGTAGCAGTACCTTTTTTGGGTTTGTTATTTAATTTTTGAAGTACCAGGTTCAAAAGAAGTTCTATGAGGCTTTTTACCGTAGTGTTCTTTTGTTGCCCTACTATCCCACAAACACAAAAAACAGCAATACTTCGTAAAACCCCCTTGAAGTCGTAGAAATATACCTATCACTTTTAAATCTGCACAGATATCCCACTGATACTGTTCATATTTAACACGATTTAATATGGCTGCTAAGTTGTCATACGTTTCCATCATTGTCACTGAATGGGCTAAAGGAATGGATGGTTTTTATTTCAATTATGAAGCAGGACTGCTTTTAGGCTGTATTTCGACGAATCTATGAATAAACGCCACTCGCTAGGATCATGTTCCATATTAAGCTCATTCATTAAACCATCGATATCACAACAGTCACACAGCGACCCTTCCATTTAAAAAAAACTTGATAATGTTTTCCGTTTTCGATAAAGTGAAACACTTGCTTTTTTATCTAAGGAGTTCCACTGTCTGGAACCACCACATTCCGATTTTTGTTTTGACCATCCTAGGTCACGTACCAAGTCATTTAATTCATTCTGAGTTATTAAGTGATGTTCAATGGTAGTTGGTAAAAATATTGGGTCACAACTGGTGTTCTCAGGAAGTTGTGGATCAGATTCGGATGAAGTATTAGAATCGCCGGGAAACCCGGGACTTTATAATAAATCGTCCACATATATAACAAAACTTATCGGCTGGATTTTTGCAACATCGACGACTCGTACTTGCCATTTTATATCAAAATCGACTTAAACACTTAACTGTACTGTAAACAGACAGACAGGAACTAACTAAACTGCAAAAAACAATAAAACTCGTAAAGGTTCGTACAATACTGTGAAAATAACCCTTCTGCGGTCTTGTTATACTTTCCGGTCCTAGGCAGAGAGAGGCAGAGAAAATGAGATGCAGGTACTTGAAAATGAGTCGTGCTAGACCATTTCTGGGAAAAATTGTTTTAATAACAAACCCGAACAATAAATTAATAAGTCTAATAATGCAATTCACGCCCCTTTTCTCCACCGTCCGTCTATCTTACCCAATTAGTAGTCTGTTTGCTTTGATTGACAGTTCGTCACGGGGCATGTGAGTGCTTTCCATTAAACATGCCCATATATTTCAATGTACGGAGCATTTTCAATCTTGGGTGAGAGTACAGTGTTATCAAAAGCCATGGCTTGTGAAGCAATTATAGACCTTATAAATGTACTGCGTAAGAGCGGAAGTCGAACTACTGAATTTTACATTAAAGATTTTCTATATTTGGGGTAAGATGATGTTTTTAAGCAGACTTGAACATGGGAAAGTAATAAAGGAAAATATGCGGAGGGCAGTTTTGATGATTAGTTAATGTTTCGTCGACTTTTATGCATTAATTGAATTTTAACCTGTTAGAAATTGCAGAGACTTGTTTATTAAAATAAAAATAAAATTGTAAAATTTGAATATGTGTATACTTCAGGGGTTACATTCATGTTTCCCCAAAATACTACTTAATTTACCATAATTGTTCTTATAATGCTAAATTTTACAAAACATAAACATGGTCAAATGAACAGTATTTGTAAATTGCATGCTGGAGAGAGATGAAGAGTTTATATCGATGCTTGCGTTCTTTTATACCCATGTCATGTTTTACGTAAGACTTTTTTGATAACCCCCGTATAACCAATTTACCCCCTTTAATTTTATTTAAATTTACTTTAAACTGATTATTAGTTAGATGGCAATTAACATGATGAAACGATGGTATTTTACTCTGTATTAAAAAATATTAGTGTTTCTCCCATGTTGCTTTAACGAATTTCTTTCAATTTGGGAATTATTTAAACTCGCACCCAAAACGAGTGTTCAAAGATATCTCAGTATTATTTATACTCGTACGGAAGGCTACGACTTTCGAAGATCAATTCTAGTTTTTATTTATACTCGCACTAAAATACAAGTGTGTTCGAAGATATTTAGTTTATATGTATACTCGCATCAAATACACGAGTGTTAAAAGACGAGTCAGCACTATTTACAACTTTTGGTTACTCGCACTGAAACATACGAGTGTTTGAAAATAAAATTTACTGAAGGAAAGATGAGCGGTTGACTATTCTCGGAAATTTGGGTGATGAACATTCTAAAACCTGTAGCCGAAAATACGGACCACCCTTCTTACGTAAAAAGAAAAAAAAAGAATCTACCTCTTGAAGAACCCAAAAACCGACTGCCGTCTCTGCCTCCTACCCGAATTTTCTACTCATCTTTTTTACATGTTAGTTTGCGTCTAAACCATCTAATCTCCTGCTGACGATGCCTTGTGTGTTGGGAAAAACCGATGATTTTAATAATCGAGTACTTGATACTCGATCGATCGCTTGAGTGAATCGCTTGAAATTCCAATTCACCAAGCGATGACGTTACCGACTGCTCGACGGCAGCTTAGCCGTTTACATGTGATCAGGTAGGGTTTAACTAAAAAATTGTCGTAGCCACCAAAAAAATTCCAGAAATTTATTTATTTGTGAATAACGAATTTTTACCACGTGTCTCGATACCAAACAAAAAAAGTGCAAAAAATCACCCAAATATGTATTTATTGTTCGGGTTTATTATTGTGCGTTTTTAACCCGAACAAAAGTATTACCAAGAGTTATTGTTCTTCACATCTTTCTCAATCTACGAGCATAAAATAAGTAGATATTTAAAATAGCTTGTCAAATTCTTCCACTTTAAATTATCAGATGCTCACTGTGTGCACTTCAAAAATTTAGGCTTAGTTACGCGACTGGCAAAATAAGAAAATTGGTTATTATTTTTTTAAATTCATGTACTCATGTATTCATAGTTACCTAAAAGTTCCTGTTTAAATTTAAGAATGCTTACTTTTGGTTACGAAAAAATTTGTCGATACCTATGTTTTGTTAACTATTTTGCTCGTTTTCTTATTTTCCATTAACATTTTCTATAATGTATGTTATTTTTAAGAAGTCTTCTTGAGTTTAATAATAAAAAGTTCCTGTTTAGATTAAAAAATGTTTACTATAAGATTACCAACGAATTTTTCTATATATTTTGTTAACCATTTTGTTCGTTTTGTTATTTTTCATTAACAATTTCTATTATTATGTTAGTTTTGAGAAGTTTTCTCGTGTTTATAGTAATTAAAAATTTTAAAATTATATCCTTTTATTTTTTAATATTCACAATCGGGACCTAAACTACTCAGCTGGCTAGCCAGTTAAAACAAAACTTTACAAAATGCATGTGTCGATGACTCCGCTAAGGGATTCGGCATACTTTTTTATATGCAGCTTCTCGTTTATGTGCATTTAAGAAAGACGTATGTCGTATACGTGCTCAGCGTCAAACTCGAACGTCGCCTATCGGATGGCTCTATCGAGTGACCGTCGATATTTTTCGGTTTTTTGCCTGAATTTATAACTAGAGTATTTCCTATCCAGCGAAAAACTGTTCGAATATACGAGCAGTTTTTTAACTCGATCGAGTGAAAGATAATAAGTGACGAGCGACGCTTTTCGCCTGAATAGATAACTTTAGTGGTTTTTTTAATAATCGAGCGATGTCGGTTATTTCAATAATCGAGTGATCAAGCGGTTTTTCGCTCGAGCGATTACAACACTACTTTTTACAATAAGAAAGAGCAGGAAGCAAACTGTTAACATTGCAAAATTATAAAAAGCCATTCTGATTTTATATCAAAAACTCACATCCATTAAACAATATTATTATTTATTTCTTAATTTAAAAAATGTAATTTTACAATTGAAAAAAGCTAGTTTTACAACATACTTATCCACTATGTCGACATACCACGTGTGAAGTATTAGTTAAATTATTATTGTTATCTTGATGTAACAACTAAATGTGCCACGTGCAGGTTTTTAATTTTATAGATATAATAAATTTCGTACCTCGGTGTTAAAAACACTAATGATATTTAAATTTAAACCATCCTAATTTGACAGTATGTATTAAAGTTTTAAATTGAATTTTTTAAGTATAATTCGTGTGTCCTTTAAAAATATTTCATAATGCAGTAAGATCACTTTATTCTTTTTTTTTTTGAAAATATTTTGTGAGTGAAATTTGTACTTCCTACGGTTTCTTAGGATTCCCAAAAGATGAAAACATGATTTCCATGTCCGTCAGGGTGTAACACTATCTGTCTATTGACTCGGAAGCTCAAAAACTAATTGCCATACTTTCCGTTCGAGAGTGAGTTGATTAAAATTTAAAATTTTTATAATTTCAATTTTACAATCAATGACCTAGAGTGAACGCTAATTTGTTGATACCTTTAGTGAATCCAGACAAATTTGGCAAGAACTATTATTTTGTGACACATTATTAATTACTATTAACAATCCCGAGTTTAATTAATATAGGATGAACAACAACAAAAAATAAATCAGTGAGAATAGTGCTTGACAAGGTAATTATCAATTTTTATTCTGATCTGTAGAGCCACCTTGCCGTTACTCGAGTTGTATGTATTAGAGGACATATTTTGATAAATAGGACATAATACTTGTTACAGTAATGAGGGGCTACTAACGTTGCTCTTCAAATTAGGTGGTTTTTGTAATGAATTTAAGAATTGAGATACGCAGATTAGGGAAGGAAGGGCAAGAGTGAACATACACATAGATTCAAAAGTTTTGCATCAATCTGATTCTTGAATAAGTAATTACGTCATCGCGAAAATAGACTAAATATTAGTTCATTGATAAGTTTAAAATAAAAATCAATGAGTTTTAAAAAATTTAATTTTACCACAACATTTTAAAACTTAACAGTAAAATTTATTTATATCATATAATGTGTATATAGCTTCTAGCAGCGACGACAAGCTCCTGGAGAGTTCTAGGGGGATTTCTTCTAACGCGAACTGTCCTAGAGAGCATATCCCAAGCATGTTCTATCAGGTTCATGTCAGGGGACAAAGCAGGCCACTCCAAGCGATTGATTCCCTCACTTTCTAGGTATTCGTCCACAGCTCTAGTATGATGGGGCCGGGCATTGTCGTCCATAAACACAAAATTGTTACCAACAGACCCTCTCCACGTCCGATCATAAGGATGTAGAATATCCCTAATGTTCCTGTCGCCAGTCATTGTGCCCTGAACGTGGACTAACTCAGTACGCCCGTCAGATATAATACCTGCCCAAAACATGGCGCTTCCTCCCGCGAATGGAGGCAAGGGGCGAGCATGGGAAAGTTGGGCGGCTCTTGTTGGTTCTCTCCAAACACGAATCCGGCGACTATCGTTTACTAGTCAAATCCTGGTCTCGTCGGAAAATAGGATAGAATTCCAAAATTCCTAGGGTAAGCGAGTGTGCGTTTCCGCCCATTGCAGTCGCCGAACTCGGAGGTTATATTGTAGTTGGGGAACTCTTACTGGCCCCTAACATCTTAAACCGTATTCAAGAATGCGTCTTCTTAGTGTAGAGACGGATACGCAAACTCAAATTGCATGCGTAACATCTCTCTGAAGTTGTGAGACTGGCATAGTATGATTTCTCCGAATTATTAACGTAATATAGCGGTTCTGCTGTTCGTTAATATCACGCCTTCTACCACTTCGTGGTCTGTCTCGCACGGAATTGGTCTCTAGATAGCGATTCCATATGCGAGATACATCACTTTGAAAAACCTCTATTATTTCAGCAACAAATCTTTGGGAATGACCTTCCTCAACTAAAGCTACTATTCTTTTACGATCAATTTCATATATTCTCGGCGATTCATTTTTACACACTGAACCGAAAAATTTAACTGGCCAGCGCCAACAAAATATAACACTGAAAATGTTATCTTAAACAAATGTATTGATAATATTTTTTTGCTACAAACAATGGTTTCGTTTTAACTTATAAACATAAATAAACATTTTAAAAAAAAAATTATTCCTGAAATTATCTTAACATCAGACAAAAACAAAAATCAGAGTGATGCAAAACTTTTGAATCTATGTGTATTTTTCAGTTCCCGGCACACTTAGAAATTTAGTATGCCCAAAAAGGTCGTTAATAACTGAAGAAAAAATGTCGCCGATGGTATACAGAGTGACCCATACTAATAAGAGTACTAAAAATAAATGTCATTACTTTCATAGGGGACAGCGCCTGCACCAGAAAATCTTTCATCGCTCTCGCGGCACCCCCGGTGACTCTCCACGGCGCACAGGTTAGGACCTCCTGACTTAAGCTTTGGATTGCTTTTAAATTTTAATGCAAAATATGAAATTAACTTGCTTACCAGAGGCCAATCATTGGTGATATACGAACACAAGAAAATATATAAAAACAAGGAAAGGAAAATTAACTACCCCATAAGATCAAAATTATCAATCAATTATTAGACAAGTTTACCTTCAAAATAAATTTACTTAATTTTGGCCTTATTTTCTAGGGAAATTTAGGCAAAATAGCACAGTCAATTCGATAACACATTCACTAGTATGTCCATTAACGGCGACAATATCAATAATTAGAAAAATTATTGAAATGTCTACTCTTGCCCACCTGGTCCCTTTTGCCCTCGTGTCGCCAATATAATTAATTAGTTAGCAATTTATTAATAAAACAAATTCATAAAGACCGGTCTCAGTTTTGATATTAAAAACTTGAATTTGCCAATATTACATATTTGTTGCTTATAAATAGCATAATTATATATTTTTCGAAAATTTCTTTTTTAATTATTACCATAGATGACTATTAGAGGGACGATAAGAGAAGAGGCACTATTCACCATAAATTCGAGTTTGATAGAAATCGGATTACAAATCTGTCTATGTGTGTAAAATTTGATATTTAGCAGTACTTGTTAATATTAATAATAATAATATTTTACACTTTTCTGACCTGAAACTTTTTCTTCAACCAAGGGACATAATTCGATTTTATAGGAATAAGACACATGAGCAAATATATTTTTTTAATATTTAACATCTATTTACTAGTGAAGGCGAAAATAATTCTTGCAATAATTTTCGGTTGTGGCGCGGATTACCGACAATTGGGCGCGCGCCAATTGAACGCGGAGAATTAGACGCTACGACAATTTGACGCGGTGACAGTTGGACGCGGGGAAAGTTGGACGCGGCCACAATTAGACGCTGGGACAACTGGTCGCAAAGTATGTAATCGGTGAGCCAAAATGGCTAGTTGCACAGCAACTTATGGACAGCAAACATTTCTGAATCGGTCAGTAATTAATGTCATACTACAGTGCTGTAAATTATTTTGGTACGCAAATTAAATATATAAGCTGCTTCCACTTTTAATCAGATATTAGTAAGCAATCAGCGGGTGAGCAAAATATTTAATCTTGGTCATCAAAGAAAAAAAGCAATAAAACGTGAAATAGTGACAGTGCCCTGGGAAAACAAGTGAAACCCCGCCCCCGCTACACCTTTACACAAATACACACCCTTATACAAATTATATACTAGTTTATTTTTGCATGCGTCCAATTGTCACATGCGTCCAATTGTCACATGCGTCCAATTGTCCGACGTCCAATTGTCGCACGCGTCCAATTGTCGCGCGTCCAATTGACTGCGACCAATAGTCGTGCGTCCAATTTTCCACGTCCAATTGACGCGACACCTTGTGGCGCATATTTCTTTTTTCTTAGTTATCTCTCTTTTACATATTTACTTCTATTTGATGAAAAAAAATATCTACAGTCAAGTCCCCTGGCTCTAATAGTGTCACTCTATAACCGATTTTATAGATAAGTCCCTCTTTAAAATGAATGGAAAGTATACTGTAGTATTCATCAGGCGCTGTGATCTTATAGCGACATTATAGAATCGGCCAATGCATTTATACCAGTTTCCAGAACTTTTCTAGTTACCCGTTGCAAGATATTTCTAGAGGAATAAGTTTTTTCTACTACTGTATAAATAAATCAACTTTTGGGCCGTAGCAACACGAAAGAAAACGAAAGTAAATGTTACAGTTACCTGAATATTATCCGTTGCTAGCTACGAAAGTAGGTTGCTAGCTACGAAAGTAATACTTTCGGTGCCAGGACAAAAAAACAAGAATACAATTTTTTATTGTATTTATTCAAGCGAATTAAAAAAAAATCTTACTTAATAATAAAAAGTTTATATTTATTGAAAAAACAAGTGGTATAATAACAATAATATAAAACTTAAATAACACTAATTTTTATTTATTGTCATTAAGGTTAATAGTGAAATTTGAACAGTTAGAAATATTAATTGATGGAATATTATTCAATTCAATACCTTCGCCGCTTCTTATTAGAGACTCGTTATTATCCTGGACTTGGACCATACAACTATTTGTCACTCTCGCGTCGTTAGATGGAATAAAAGTAGGAGATCGATTTAAGATCTTTTTGGAAATTTCGATTTTATTTGTATACGAATCACCAATATATCCCTCCGCAACGGACGAAGATCTCCAACCGCCATGTCTTTTTAAATCCAAAATATCGATACCTGGAGCATTTGCAAGAAAGGTAGTTGATGTTCTTCTAAACGAGTGACCAGTGTATTTATTGATATCTTGAAGTTTCAAAAAATTGGCAATTTCTTTGGGAACATTTGAAATAGTGTGTTTTCCAATCACCTGATTCACACACCTACCTCGTTCATAGCGATATAACAAGCGTTCGTCTTGTGCATTATTTGGCCTAAGTTTAATATAATCTTGAAGTAACCTCATAAAAGAAACTGGACCTCCATCATCGGCTATCACAAAACTTCTTTGAACCTTGTTTTTGCTCTGGAGGATTTTAACAATAGCTACATCATCCTTGATTTCGATGTCGTTCAATTTCATTTTATAGATCTCATCTGTCCGGCATGCTCCAGCTATCCCCATTACTGCTATCACTTTCATAGATAAATAGCTATGATTAGGAGCGTCAAGTAAAAACTTTATTATTTCTTCTTTTGTGAAAATTTTAGATTTTTTAGCTTCGTAACCATCATTTTTTCGTTTAATAAATGCAATAAGTTTCTTAAACTGCGAAATATCTATATTTTTGTTCACAGAAATAGTCAATTTAAGCATGGAATATTGTGACCATAAGGACGGAGGTGATAAGGCTTCAGATTTCTCGTGGAAGTACGCTAGCATTACATTTTCGTCAATTTGTGAAAGGTTTTTGTCCACGAACCATTCTAGAAACAGGTTGTACGTATCTTTCGACTTTACGGGTAAGAGTGAGGCAAATGCCAACTCGGCCGCCTTCTGTATAGCTTCGTTTTGGTCTTGAAACAACATTTTTGACAATCGAAATTAAAAAATTCGAACTGACAGACTTTGACAGTACTCAAATAACTAGTTGTCATATTATTTTACAGGTGTATTTTATTATAATTTGAATAAAATCAAAGTTCATTACTTAATAATATAATTGATCAAAGAACAGTAGTAGAAAAAGTTTAATACATTACACGCTGCAAAAGCCCTTTAAGGTGCTTGGAGTTTTTTAAATAGCCTCGCACCAAAAAGTAAACTTTCGCAGCTTGTAATGTAAATAACTATTAAAGTCCTGATAACAAAAGCACGCAGTTTCCGCCTAAGGCCACATATGTATAGTACACCCTCCCGGGATGACGCAAGATCTTGTCCTTCGAAAGGAAATGGCAACGAACCCAGTCACCACAAATCCATTCCCCGGGAAGTCTTATGACGACGTTTTAATCAAAACGCGAGGCGAATTCACATATTGCAGGCTTATTAGCGGAACTAACCAAAATCTTCGTGATCGAGTTTTTTCAGTCGTAAAAGCACAAGAGCTTTCATCGGGTAAACTTTTGTTTTTTACGAACTAGATTGCTTAGAAAACGAAAACAAACTAACAAAGACTTATCAGCTAAGCCGAGAGACACGCAATAGGCCGTTTTCATCTAACCGGGCCCCACCCACTTTTTTAAATATCAGAACACATATTTTTCAGCGACGCCACTGGTGGATCTATAGAATAACTTTATTAACTAAAATATGTATTTTTATATCCTATGACCTCCTATCAAAATTGAAAATAATATCTAAGTTCTTAGGAAGATACATATTCTCCAAAAATTACCTAAGAAATCACACTTCATTAAGGAATACCCGTATATATTTTAAAATTTAACTCAGTAATAAAATTTGCGAAAGTAATAAATTATTTTATTTATTTACATAAATTACAACTATAATGTAACATAAAAAACACAAGCATACATATTTACAAAATTAGAAACCATTCGACAAGCAACGGTATTCTTGTAGATTAGAAATGATGGTGATGATGATGTCCGCCGTGTCCACCATGCCCACCGTATCCACCGTATCCTCCGTGACCATATCCACCGTGACCATATCCTCCGTGGCCATATCCTCCGTGACCATATCCCCCGTGTCCATATCCACCATGACCATGGCCGCCATACCCGCCATACCCGCCTATAAGAAGGAAAAATCAGAACTATATACAATTTACATAAACATTGGTAAAGATATATGGCCGAAGTTGATTGAGAAATATTCATAGTATCCGTTCCGCAATTGGAAGCATAGTTGCACAGAAAGCAAGAGGTTCAATATGTTATAAAACTTTTTCATATACAATAAATATGTTGGGTAAGCACTGAGCCACACCCTGTAGGAGTGGTATATAATTTTAAATCGTAGGCATGACACTGTATAACCCTGTCTTTGGAACGAATTGAGAAACTTTACAATGTCAATACTGTGGGTGGGCCACTCCAAATTCAAGTATATTACCTCCATATCCTCCATATCCTCCATATCCTCCGTAACCAAATTGAGGAACAGGTTGTGCTACAGGTTGTGCTACAGGTTGGGCCACAGGGTCTGGTACTGGGTTAGCAACCGCCATATGAAGGATTACGACAAGGGCTACAATACACAGATTCTGCGAAAAAAAAGTTGAATTATTATTCTTTTCCTATAAAAATATTTTCATTTTTTTAAATCTATTTTAGAAGTATCTACACGGAAAAAAGATTATTGTAAAATTATTATAGTTAATACTTTATTTTAAAATTTCCTATAAAATATAGTATTAATTATATTTTTTATTAGTAATCCGTAACAAAATAATATTGTTAACATAATTTACAAATAACTGTAGATAGGATTTCTAAATAATTTAGTAAAATCGAGTAGCTACTAAAATATATTGTAAATTTTACGCCGAATATAATATATACCCACACGGAACAAACACTATCGTAAAATTATTATAGGAAAGATTTTGTTGTACGATTTCCTATAAAATATATCTAGTATTAATTACAAAATAATATTGTAAATACACATAATTTATAAAAAAGGATACTTAGTACTTCTATTAAATTTGACCGATTGAGAATGCCATATGTCAAGATTTTTACAAAATACTTTAGTAAATTTTACAAAAAATTTTAGTAAATTTTACGAAAAATTTTAGTAAATTTTGCAAAAATTTAATTAAATTCTACAAACGATTTTAGTAAATTTTACAAGAATATAAATGGTTTACCAAATGTTTTTATAGTTACTAAAAATTTTTGTTAAAATTTTGCTATAATTTTATGGCAGTTCTTAATAGAAGTTATTCCAGTCACATATAGAGCAATAAATAATGGTTAATTTTAACATTTTTATAGTAAATTGAACTAAATTTTTCTTTGCTTGTAGTTATCAAAAATGTTTATTATATTAGATGGCTAGAATTTGTTTTTATATGAAGGTCCAGAAGGATAAGTCAAATTTGTCACAAGAGAAAATTTATGAAAATTTCAAAAATAGAATGACATTTTACTTTCTATCGTTAAGGATTTAGATCATTAAATACCTTCATTAATCTTCTTGGAAAATATCGTGCAACGCAGTTTGTTTGGTAGTAGTATACAAAGAAATATGAAAAGTTTAACTTTGAGGAATTACATTTCTTCAGTTTATACAATATCACAAGTAGACAAGAAATGTTTTGTTCATATTTTTGAAACGAATTTTTAAAAAAAAAATTAATTTTTAACTTCACAGTTACCACATCTACAGGAGAAGGTACTCAACGTTGAAAACCAATTTTTCTAGGTTTAAAAATATTTCTTATGGAAAAATGTTATATAGAGTGTTCAAAAAAGGTCGGTAACACGGAATAACTCCGGTGCATCGCATTGCAGCGGAAAATGTCTAGGGAAAGAGTTGTTTGGTTTTGAAGGAGGAATAGTTTGCAATTTAAACTACCCCCCACATCTCAACCCCCGGGCTCGGTTGGGGGTAAGTTAAGATTTTCAAATGGAACCCCATATTTTTTATTGGCGTATCGTGTTCTCCGACCAATCTTTTTTCCGAAAATTTTTTTTATTTGGGCCCATCCTTCACCAATAATCACCATGAGAAACACAAAATCAGAACCGTGCGAAAATCAAGTTTTATCCCGGAAATACTATTTTTCTCTGTCTTGTACTAAAAAATGCCCGTGGAATACAAACAACTTTCTCGGACAAAAGATGTTTATTTTTGGTCGGAGAACACGATAAGTCAATAAAAAATATGGGGTTCCATTTGAAAACCTTAACTTACCCCCACCCGCACCCGGGGGTTGAGGGGGTGGGGGTGGTTTAAATTGCAAACTATTCCTCGTTCAAAACCAAACAACTTTTTCCCTAGACATTTTCCGCTGCAATGCGATGCACCGGAGTTATTCCGGAGTACCGACCTTTTTCAACACCGTGTATAATAACTTCATTGTAATTTATATTTGAAAAATATAAGCCTATTCGATACAGGATGAACAACTAAAAAATATAAAATAACAGTGTACTAGGTAAATGTATTTACGATGGTTTTAATGTTAGATTTACAATAATAGTATTGAGTTTCGTAGGTTTTTAAGATATAAAAATTGTAGAAGAAAATAAATGTAATTAGGAAACTTTGTTGCTCAAATGGAATCAACAACACACAACATAATATGTTATATTCTTGACTTTAACATCAAACAAACCCTATTAAGGTAAGAAATCAAGATGTAAAAATATAGCTTTATTGAACAATATTTCCAAAATCAATGATTTATATATAGGCTTATGATAAAGAAACATAATATCACTTTTATATATAGAAGGCTGCTAAACTTTGCTTGCACACGTATTTTTATTAAAAAGTATATTGTTCAAGGAAGGACATCAAAAAAGTTACAGTATATTATAATCATATTGAATATTGCATATTATAAACATATCACATGTTCTATATTGAATTTAGACACTTTATAATAAAATTCATAATAAAGTATTTACCTTTTGTATTTTAAGAGTTAGAAATTAAGATTTCGAAAACAGTTAAGTATAGTTATGGAACCTGTTACATGAGAAATTCCCCCATGGCCCTTTTTCGTTATATAGAAAACTATACATGTATATAGATGTATTATATAGAAAATTAATGATTAGACGAAAAAATTGTCACAAAATAATGAAAATTATGCTTCCGAATAGTTACTATTTTATAGTCAAACTTACCACAATTGCTATCATATTGGCAATTTTAAAAAATCAGTTTTTCAAAAATTAAACCACAGTTCTAGTTCTAGTTCTTTACTTTACTGACCATCATAAGTTCAAGAATCATATTTTATAGTACTCTTTTGGCAATGAAAATACAGCATCATACGCCCAGTGACACTTAGTCCGGTCATCAAAGCAGGTTTATATCATTCACGCAAAAAACCCAAACACCAAGCTTGGCGGGTTTGGGGTTCAATGAAACTAAGTTCAAGAATACACGCGAGGTGAACTATATGTGTTTACTTCTGTGCTTTCGCTTTTAAATTAGTTATTTATTGCAGAGATTTAAAAAATCACGGTTAAGGTAAATTACCACTATATGTTGGACGTGACACGTGTGGAGAATTAGTTCAAGTTTTGTTATTATCTTGACGTCAATGGTGAGGTTTTTAAATTCATTAGTTTCCAGAATATGGCCATATTACATATTATAATTATTCACTTTAATAATAAAAATTTTCTCTAAATCTCCAATTCACTAAAGACTCTTGAGCGGCTTGTACCTTGGAGAGGCGGGAGTTGCACCCATTGGTATAATAATACAGGATGTTAATAAGAAAACTTTCCACCCATAATATTTAGCTTCTTGTAAATATTAAGAGAAATCTGAAACACATTCTAAAGGGGGACGCTTTCAAAGAATATTTGCAGCCTTCGTAGTTTTAGCCTGTGGGAGTAGTAGATGTAACCTTAAAATCTTAAATAGAAAGATGGGTCAAGTTGCACATTATTGTCAAGGTCGTTCAAACCTGTTTCCCATAATACCCTAATTTCTAATTTTTTAACAGTACCAAAATTTCAAAAATGGTAGTTACTAGAATTTTTTTTTAGGTAGTTCATGATTAGGCCCCTGATACATAATTGGAAAGGGCGGTAGCCGCAGTAGTAATTACTTACGGAACTCTAATCATTCTACTAGAGGATTCAAACACAATACCTTTTTTTAAAAATAATCTAATAAACATAAAACTCAGTGCAGCTCAATTTTGAAACTACTACGCAAGAAATAATAAAAATTATGGTACGATTGGAAATATATTCAAACAATCTTTAAAATGGTGTCACACTTGACGCCCCTTCCTATTTTAGATTTTAAGGGTAACCTACCCCTCCAAGGGGGTTAAACCACGGAGGCTGCAAATACTTTTAAAATAAAATAGACCTATCTTTAAGATTTTTACGTCTTGTCTACGAAGTTTATTCTCCAAAAAAAAAGTACGGGAAATTAAACAGCGTGGTTTCACAACCACAAATCTAAATATGTTGACTATAAATTGCCGAATTTCTGTAAAAACTTAGTTGTTGTTAGCCACAGATTGTACTAAGTCTCCCACGTATTTTTATTTTAGATTTATCGGTGGAAAATTGACTATAGAATATCCCCACTATTAAATTTTGCACGAATTCATTTTCAAAACAATATGTCATACATTATCATTTATTTGATCATAGCGTTCTTTTACTAAATATTTAAAATTTCGAGGGTGCATGTTACTCTGCAGTATTTATTTGTAAACTTTTTGAACGAGTTCAATGAACGAAAGTCTAGAGGTGAGATCTTGGGGGCCAACTAATAAGAGTGATGACCACCACGATCAATCCAGAGCTTGGGAAACCTTTCGCTTAAACTTATAAGCGAAATATATAGGAGCTCAAGCATACTGATAATACAGTTACATTCTGATGTTTACAAGAACATACTCTAGTAATCCTTTTACCAATTTATTTTGTAAAAAATTCAAGTAGTGCTCTCCCGTGAGGGGATTCTCCAAAATGAAGGTTCCAATTAAATAACTCTTGGGCCATACCATATCAAAGACATTATCTTAGAGCACGCGTATAATTTAGAAAACGACCCGCGAAGCGGCGTCGCTCGGTTAATGCGGATTTCAACGGCGGTATACTCAACTCAGATAATCCGGCGATCGGAAAACAGGGAGTCGGATAATCGAGAGTCCACTGTAATTACTTTTTGTAATGAATTTGAGAACTTATCCACGCAGATTATAAATCTATAATAATTAATTAGTTACCAATTTTATTAATAAAACAATTTCACAAAGACATGGCTTAGTTTTGATATTAATAATTTTAATTAACTTATATTATGTAGGTGCACATGTTACGATAGTTATAATTTTGTTTTTGTTATCGTTTTTTCAATGATAAATAATAAGTACCTTGGTCTAAATTACTGCTTGTTGTTTGCAAATAACTTAAACATAATTTTTAGTAGTTTTCGCAAATTGCTTTCTTAATTATTACCACAAATTACTTGGAGCGATGTAATTGGTCAGTACTGTTATCGCCCTAAAGTATCACGTAGAGTTATTACTTTGCATAGTTGTTGCAGAATTATACCGTTGACTCTTACTACCATAAATAAACTACCTGATTAAACCCTATTGTATACGCCTCAACCTCTTAAAAGCTCAATAAATGGGATCAGGGCCGGTTTGAAAATGTATACCACACCACATGATTTATTTTTATAATTTAAAATAAATAGATAGGTATTTTTAGTTTTAGGTACCTATAATAAATGTAAAATAATGATAAAATTAATGATAATTCAAAATAATATAATTTAAAAGGATAACTATTAGGATAACTAGTACAATAAAAATTAATTAAATTCTAAGAAACTATTGATAATTTATTCAAAATTAAACTCTGTATCACCATCACTATCTTCATCTAAGCCTAAACTTCTAATTAAGGGTTGAACATTTGTAATCATACAATTGTAAGAATTTTCCACCTTAAGTACATGCTGTACACAGTTTTTCCAGCTATCTGCAGAAATTTTTCTTACTTCGTTTTTAATTAATTCTACTACAGATGCATTTAATGTAGCAGAAATATTATTTCTCCTAATATTGGATTTTAATTGGTGCCATATTAACTCAATAGGATTGAATATACAATAGTACGACGGAAGACGCAAGATTGTATGTCCATTTTCTGCTGCAAGTTTGTCACACTCATATTCCTTATTTATTTTAAAAGCTTTTAATACTTCTAGCAGTTCTCGTTTTTTGTAAGTTTCTTCAAAATATAAATCATTTTCAATCATAAAATTTTGAGTTTCTGCTTTTGTATTATTAGAATTGGAAATGATTTTTGCTTGCCGACTATTATAACTAGCATTGTCCATTACAATGACGCTATTTTCAGGTATATTTTTAAGGAGTTTATGTTTAAACCTATCTTCAAAAAGTTGTGCGTCGGTATCTTGATGGTAATCTAAAGAAGAATCTGCTATGTTTTTAGCTGAAAGCAACGGACAATTTGGAACAACTATTTTGCCTTTATTTGATGGTGCCTTGGTTTGAAATTTTTTGAAAGAATCATCCCAACCTTTTCTTGGAGTGTCATGGGTATCGAACCATGTTTCGCTAAGGTAAATAATTGGACGATTTTCTTCTCTAAATTGTTTAACAGTTGTTAAATATTTAAGTCTCCATTTCCGTAAACGTTGAGATTTCATTAATGTTTGTCTTTTATCAATGCTTCGGTACTTAAAACCCATTTTACGCAATATTTTCCTAAGGCTTGAAAGGCTACAAGATATATTTGTTTCGTCTTTAATCAGCCGCTCTTTGAGGGAAATCAAAGTGGGTACAGTTTGTGCCTCATACATTTGGTAAATCTTTCTTCTTAATAAATCCATGTCATTTTCGTCAATGCTTCTAAATGTGCCAAAATCACTCCGATTTTTTCTAGGATTAACAGGTTTAAGTACTATGTCTCTTATCGAAGATAAAGGAGTTTTTGTCAAAGTAGACGTCTCTGCGATCGAATTAAAATTTCTACTCAACAACGATTGATACACATTTTTAATTATTAGTTTGGCATCGGTAGATAAATGCTTTCTTTTAAAAATCATGTCAGTACAATTCCAAGGACGCCACATTCTACCACTAATAAGCCTAACTAAAAATTACTCGTCGGAAAACCACTAAAGATTAAAATTATTAAAAATCACTGTATTTATATATGCATCAGGCATAGGTATAAATTGAATTTGTATACCTGGTCCGGCTCTGCTCGAAAAGGTTTTAAACTTTGGGATTTCCTTATTTATTTTATAGTCGAAGGGATAATGAAGTTTTATTGCAGTCAAAAGATCAACGGTATAATTCTGTAAATACTATAACAATGGCGGCTTCTCGAAGGAGGGAAGGAAGGCCAAGCTTCCTCAGCCTTTTCCTCTACGCATTTTTGCTCGGTGTTCCTCCAAGAGGAACTACCTGTGTTTCTTGAAGATGTACCAATTTCGTTAAGTTCGTGGTACATGCACGATGGAGCTCCTGCTCACTTCAGTGTAATTGTTCGCGACTATTTACATGTCGTTTATCCTAATCGTTGGATAGGTCGCGGAGGACCGTAGCAATTGCCAGCAAAATCCCCCGTTCTCAATAGTTTAGATTTCTTTTTTTGGGGTCATCTTGAAACTCTGGTGTATGAAACTCCCATTAATACTTTAGAAAATTTAAGAGAGCGAATAATTACCTCATGTGAAACAATAAGGAGTACGCTGGGAATATTTGAACGAGTGGGCAATTCGATGCGAAGACAGGCGGAAGCATGCCCTTTAAGTGAAGGTGGCCATTTCCAACAATTTTTATAAAATAAAATTTATCATTAATTATATCAATGTTAATAATAATGAGTTTCCATATGAATTTAATGTAAAATAATAATTTTTGTAAAAAATATCAGAGGACATGTTTGCAGGACGCCGCTGTTGCAACAATTGAATAACTTTTCTAACTAAATTTTGTGGTTCTATATCCTATTAATACACACCAAAATTGAAAATAGTATCTAAAGTACTTTAGGAGATATTAAAAAATATAAAAATTCAACACCCTGTAGTAAAAAATTTAATCCGTTGCGGACATATGTTCATATGAACTTTTCTTTATAAAAGGACCTAAGGAACACCCTGAAATATGGAACGTCATTAAGGAGCACCCTGACTATAATTAATTATAATATAATTTGGTTTGTAACAAGCTTTCCAGAAATATATAATAATCACCTCTTTTAGTGTTAATATTATGCCCGAAATTTACTTTTTAAAAAATATGCAATTTTTCTTTAGTAGGCCATAGGCCATGGTATTTAAAAGAATAATAATTACTGATGTAATTAAATATTAGCAATAAAAAATGATAATTTATGGAACTATTGCTCAAATTGTTCACCATAATGCAGTAGATGTGATTCACACTTAGCTCTTATGTGCGTTTGAAACCCCCTAAATGCTTTTTCAGTGATATTTCTTAAATTTGCCATTATTTGGTACTGAAACATTACGAGAAAACCGGAGCCGACAAGTGGGGTAACCTTGGCGGCCATCTTTTAGGTCCATTAGCTCCAAAACAGTCGAAGTTTTCCATTTGCATTTAGGGTGTCTTCAAATATATTACAAATTATTTTGCTTTTCGTATAAAGGATGAAACGCTGACGCCAAACCTGTCTTAACATTTGTGTGAGAATATTGCATGCTGATTTTCTTGAGGCCAGAACCTCGTATTCTGCCGAGTAAACATACCAGCACTGGCATTATGAGCCTCATCAGACCAACTAACGGTTCTTACAAAATTATTTTTCGTATTGAGATATTGTAAACGCCTATTACAATATTCTAGGATGTACGCTTTCTACCTGATATAGTTTATATGACTTAAATTTATGGTTTTTCTAAACTTTTGATTTAATTAGTCGTAACAAGCATTACATTTTTCTACAAGATCATTCAATTTTCCTGCAAGAACTACTTGGATTTGTTTCAGCTATTATGGTTCTTCAGGATTTGTTTCAACTTTTCATTTAATTACTCCTACCGATCAATCAATTTTCCTGCAAGAACTACTTGGATTTATTTCAACTATTACGGTTTTTCAGGATTTGTTTCAACTTTTCATTTAATTACTCCTACCGATCATTCAATTTTCCTGCAAGAACTACTTGGATTAGTTTCAACTATTACGGGTTTTCAGGATTTGTTTCAACTTTTCATTTAATTACTCCTACCGATCATTCAATTTTCCTGCAAGAACTACTTGGATTTGTTTCAACTATTATGGTTCTTCAGGATTTGTTTAAACTTTTCATTTAATTACTCCTACCGATCATTCAATTTTCCTGCAAGAACTACTTGGATTTGTTTCAACTATTATGGTTTTTCAGGATTGTTTCAATTTTTGATTTAATTAGTCCGACCGAACCATCAATTTTTCTGCAAGAGCTACTTGGATTTGTTTCAACTGTTATGTTTTTTTCGGGATTGTTTCAACCTTTGATTTAATTACTTCGATCAAACCTTCAATTTTCCTCCAAGAGCTACTAGGTTTTTTCAAATATTATGGTTTTTCAATTTTTCTGCAAGAACTGCTTGGATTTGTTTCAACTGAAGCTAACAAATTAATTTCAGTCTTGGGAGTTTCCAGGTATGGCAGATTTATTACGAGATTTACAAAATGAATCGTATTCAATTAACTTTGAGTTTATCCGGCTGTCGTCTTTCGCGATATCTACTAGTAATTGAAGGAATTTTGTAAATTTCATAGAATTACTACAAACAGGCTTATATTGAAATACTCTTCTAATGCTATTGAATTACTCTTCTAATACTTCATCTGTATTTTCGTTACACTGGATATAACAAACGAGCATGTCGTATTTTTCAAGGACTTTTCACTATTAATTAGATATCTTAAAACACCTTAGAGAATTTAACTATTCTGTCAGGAATACAAATTTTTCACTATGACACAACTGATTGTGTTCCTCTGTTTTTTTTTTAATATCCGCCATGGCCTACCAAAAAATATTGTATGTTTATGTTAGGCTACGGTGTTATATCCTGAAGCCCAATCGGGTTTTGTAGTACTGTGTAGCATAGGTAGTTCACTGGTTCTGGTAATTAGGCGTAAGAACAAACACAGAAATATATCACAAATAACTTATCTATTTTCAACGGTTAGATATATGGGTACGGTACAAAGGGGTTTATTTTTGCTGGTAAACCTGCCTGTTTTGACTGTTAACGATTCGGTTCACGAGTACTGATACTTGTTTAATTTAGTTTAATGTATAGTTCATCGTAATATGCATTTTGCTGTAGTCTGTAGGTCAAAGTTCCCGGTTCCGTCGGATTGCCGTGAAGTAGAATGGTAAAAAGTTCACTTAAGAAAGGTAGAAAGTTCGATATAGAAAGTTCGGTTTGGAAAAGTAGAAAGTCCGTTTTAATCCGATTCACTAATCGTGGTTGAAACCCGGTTTATTTATCTGCCGTGGTTTTTAGTTAGAAACGAAGATCGGCCACGAGGTGCCTAGAATACCGTGTCTGAACGACAGTAATGTATAGTATAGATTCACTTTATTTATACTTGTAAGTTACACTTTATTTGTACTTGTACGTTGCACTTTTTAGTTATAAAAGAAGATCGGCCACGAGGTGCCTAGAATAACGTGTCTGAACGACAGTAATGTAATAGTTTCACTTTTTATTCACTGTACTTACAATAGAAGTAGGTAAAATAGAAGATCGGCAGCTATGGCCTAGAAATGACGTGATTGCACGAGAGTCTGAAGCGGCGACCTGCCTTGAGCGAGTCTTCGAGCAACAGTAGTGTAATAGTTTCACTTTTTATTCACTGTACTTACAATAGAAGTAGGTAAAATAGAAGATCGGCAGCTATGGCCTAGAAATGACGTGATTGCACGAGAGTCTGAAGCGGCGACCTGCCTTGAGCGACGTCTCGCACAACAGTAATAGTTCTTTGGTGGTAAAACCTCCCTCAACGGAGGGGAGCGTGACGTCGTACGACTCTCTGGCCAATCACCGCCTAGATATTGGCGCTGGGTGCTGGGTGTTTTTTACGTACCATGGGTTGGCGAGTATGCATAGCCCGTGTGCAAGGAAAATGTTATAATTGTCGGGTGATTTGTGTAATTAGTATGTCGTATGCATGGTACAATTAGGTAATTATGTTATTTATTCAGTTTGATAGTTAGGTGGCACTTGAGTACTCGCCCCGCGGTAGCTTATTGATTACAGAGTTTAATGTGTCTGGGATGACATTCTCATTGTGGTCATGATCTAAAAGATAGTTTTTAAGTCTGGAATTTCATGTCAAGGCGTTATGGTTTATATGAATAGAGGTGATAATCGCGTGAAATCCAGTTGTAAAGTATTGATTTTTATCATGGTAGTTTTAACCATGTGATATGGGCTGAAAGTAACCGTTGGAAGCAAGTTTTGACTATTTGAGCAGGACGGAATGCACTGGGAAATAAGTTTTGTCTGATATTTGTCATGTGTTTTTCTGTATGTCGTCGAAACTTGTTGAAACGTGTTTATATGTTCTGGAATATAAGTTTATGCAAATTTAAGTATTTTATAAGGAATTAATGAGGGAAAAGGGTAGTGTTTCCCCAACATTCTCCCCCCTTTGAGGGAACTAGTGCTAGTGCTAGTGCCTCAACCGCTAGTGCCTCAACCGATACCGCAACCCTACCTTAAGTTTTGAAGTAAAGTTGGAGTGAGAAAATAAACAAGTTATTACTTTTGAGTGGCCTGTGAGGCAGACAAAGTAATGAGGAGTAATTGTAAAATGAGTTATGCTCGAAGGACCAGTATTATTAAGATAATACAACTGAAGAGAATAAGAATAAATAATAATGCCGTATTTGGCGTTAACAAAAATAATAATCATAAATAAACTCTGAATGTGAATGAAAGCACCAGATAGGTTGTAAGTCTATCCAGGTTTCACCGAAGAAGTAATAAGTAATATGTAGAAAGCTCGATTCGAGCGTAGTAAATAGAAAGTTTTTACTAGGGTAGTAACTTCTCTTCTGCACTCATGGCGAAGAACTTATTTTTTGCACTGATGGCAATTATTTTTAATTTGCTTCGTTGGCAAATATTTTGTAGGAGTACTTATGAACATCGTAGACCAGGTTGTAAGGCTGAACTATGTATTCATAAGAAGTAGTTTGAGTAATGTATAAAAATGTGATTGCGAAAAACTTGTAAGTTGCGCTTGTAGGAAGTAACTTTTAATTTGCTTCGTTGGCAAATTTGGTAGAAATACTCTTGTGGCAAGAAATCAGTACACTAACTCATTAAAGCGGCATATTACCTAGAGTGTAGTTAGAGTACTTTTGAATTAATGCTTTGGTAGAAATGCCCTTAGGGCAGGAAATCAGTACACTAAATTATTAAAGCGGCATGTTACCTAGAATTTAATTAGTGTACTTAGAAGATAAATGTTTTTATGTTGCACTTCTGGCACATCTTTTTATTTTGCACTCTTGGCAAATACTTGGTAACAAAAACTTTGGTAGGAATGCTCATGAAGATCGTAGACCAGGTTGTAAGGCTGAACTACGTTTCCGTAAGCAGTAGGTTAAAAGAGTTGTTCAGGGATTTACTTAGATTAACTCGTACGATGTTTCAGTGTGAAACAAAGGGCCAAACAAAAAGAGCAAGATCAATGACACGTTTTAGGTTTCCCAGGGAGACAGGCCATAGCTCCCAGTAGAGTTTAAGGGCACCCTACCAGGCCCAGTAAATGTAGATTAGAATGTAATATAAACACAATAGCATTCATTGTATTTGAACACGCGGAAGATATTTGCAAAAATATTTATAAAGTCACTTTAAATGTCATATACAAATTTAAAAAATGTTGAACTTGAAACCGTACTCCTCTGGTTTCTGGATGATAACAGGCGATACTTATCATTAAAACTGTATTTTGAACCAAATTTATACAAAAAATGCAAGACCACGAAAAAATAAAATCTTTATTAAAAAAGTTGTTCTTAAAAGTTTTCGCTTAATAAAAGTATTTATAAAATTATTTATGACTTTGAATTTATTTTATTTAATTTCGGATAAAACTGTTTACTCCGTACGCCACTGAACAGACGTCGGCAAAAACTTGACTTTTTATATTTGCAACTAGGCTGATATTCTTGTACACACTTATCTATTTCTCTGGTTTGTAAGACCAGCGGAACGTCTTGTGCATGTTTATTGTTTTTTAGTATTTGTAGAACAGGTGAAAACTTGTTTTGCTGAACTTGCTTATGAAATATTTTGACTTGCTTGGTTACTTGAAAGAACTTATGCTTATTTACTTGTGTATTATTTGAACTTAATTTCTTTAATTTGGCTTCTGCCTTTAAAATTGGATTTGAGGGTAGTTCTCCTGTATCCGGAAATTTGGCTGAGTCACCAATTTGACTTGTTTGTATAACAAATGAAACCACTTCCTGTGATTTACCAGAATTGTCATTAAAAATAAAAGCTTTCGGTATATTCCCTGCTATCAGCCAACCGAGAGTAGTCTTTACGAGGGTGGGTCTGTTTTTGCCTAAAGAATAATACCCTTGTCTTAAAATCGCGTAGTACACGTTTGTGCTTAGCAGAATGTCGATGCCCGACGGTAAGTTAAAAGTAGGATCCGCTAACTGTAACTTCAAATTGTGTGGAATATTTAATTTATTTATATCAATAGGGAGATGTGGCAACTGCGCCGTAATATTATCCAAAATTACGCATGATACTGAATAGCCTTTATTTTGATTTTTAGATTGAATATAAATATCTGCCATTTTATTTGATGAAATTTCACTGTTTGAAATGCTAGTAATATTTAAATTATGTTCGTACACTTTGCTTTGTAGTTTATCTACAAGTCGTTGAGTAATGAAAGAGCTCTGACTGCCATTATCTAATAGGGCTTTAACGGTAACAATTTCTCCGGAGTGAGTTATCACGTTTACTTGCGCCGTTGCTAGTAACGCGCTTGACTGCGTACTAGTCGTGGAAAGCGAAGTAACTTCATTCGGATTTGTCGTGAATTCCCGAGACTTGCGATTTGAACTATGTGAGTTTCTATTCTGAAAATGTTGATTTGTTTGACACGCTGAATTTTCAGACACTCGTCTGGTATTATTATTAAAATTCTGAACAGGTGACTGCGACCGAATATGTGCATCGTTCATATTTTGATTTGTCGAATAATTACTGTTATTATTATTATTATGATTTACATTGTGAATATTTTGATCATTGCCTGTGAGTACAGGACTTCTATTATTATTGACTTTGTGACTCCTGTCACTGCTGGATAAATTTTCAAAAGCAATACATCTTTTTTCAAGGAATTTAAATAAATCTGGCAACATTGGTAATTTAGATATGTCTCTATGTGTCTCAAAGTCTCGTTTTGTCTCGAAGTCAAGTTTATTTTCCAAAATATATACTAACATGTATTCAAAAAGTTCTTTTTCAGTTAATTTTAATTTTTTAAATGACTCGATGGTCGTTTTGGCTGTAGCCACAAAATCGCGCAGGGTTGCCGAAGTTGATCTAGTCAAAACAGGCGCGTCTAGTAGCTGATTTAAGTAACTATTTAAAACACATGTAATATTTTCATAACGGTTTTTCAATATGTCACATGCTAATGCGAAGTTATCTCCTATTAGTTCTAACGAATCTACCAGTTTAAAAGCCTCGCCCTGCAATGCTGATTTTAAATATATTAGTTTTTGGACATTGCCAAGATTTGAATTTTGCGTGATTAAAGCGTTGAATACTTCAGAGAATGACCTCCAATCCGCGATCGTACCATTGAACGGCGTGATTTCTATATCTGGTAATTTGACATGCGCATGCGCCTGTGGCGTAGAAATATGTGCCTTATTGGCGCTTGACTGTACACTACGATTTGTAATGGTTCTAAACTCTACCAACAATGAGTAATACTTATTTTCTACCTCATTTCTGTCTGAGTCATCTATGTTTAATATTTCGATTTGATCTTGAATATCTGAGTAGTTTTGAAATGCTTTCCTTAACGACTGTTCCCTGTGAGCGAGTTGTAACAGTTCATCTTTATCTGTTTTGTTTTGGTCGAACCAATTTTTTATTCGCGTGATTGCGCCTTTGGCCGTGCCACGCATTTGCACTAAAGAATCTACGTCTAACTCTTCCATTTTTTAATAATTAATGACTTCACACAAAAAAAATGAGCTTGAAATTAGTACTAGTTTTACTTAAAAAATGCTGAAAATACCTGGTAATAAATTGTCACACAGTTATAAAATAATACAATGAAATATGTCAACAAATTCCTGAAAATCAAAATAATATTTTATGAACACTTCCCTGAAAAATAAACTATTGCTGTTCTGCTTGAAGATCACCAGGCTGCTGTATTACCCCGTTAGTTAGAGGGTACACGAAAGTCTCTTATCACTGGGTCATGACCTTGTTGGCACTGACAGTTTTTCACCTTGGACACTGGTATTTTTCTTCTATTTTTATTTCCTGTCTCCTTTGGACTGTGTATTTTTCCGTTGTCTAGGTTATTTTTAATCTGCTTTTGGTTGTCCTTTGCCTGATCCGGCTCTGTATGGACCAAATGTTAGGCTACGGTGTTATATCCTGAAGCCCAATCGGGTTTTGTAGTACTGTGTAGCATAGGTAGTTCACTGGTTCTGGTAATTAGGCGTAAGAACAAACACAGAAATATATCACAAATAACTTATCTATTTTCAACGGTTAGATATATGGGTACGGTACAAAGGGGTTTATTTTTGCTGGTAAACCTGCCTGTTTTGACTGTTAACGATTCGGTTCACGAGTACTGATACTTGTTTAATTTAGTTTAATGTATAGTTCATCGTAATATGCATTTTGCTGTAGTCTGTAGGTCAAAGTTCCCGGTTCCGTCGGATTGCCGTGAAGTAGAATGGTAAAAAGTTCACTTAAGAAAGGTAGAAAGTTCGATATAGAAAGTTCGGTTTGGAAAAGTAGAAAGTCCGTTTTAATCCGATTCACTAATCGTGGTTGAAACCCGGTTTATTTATCTGCCGTGGTTTTTAGTTAGAAACGAAGATCGGCCACGAGGTGCCTAGAATACCGTGTCTGAACGACAGTAATGTATAGTATAGATTCACTTTATTTATACTTGTAAGTTACACTTTATTTGTACTTGTACGTTGCACTTTTTAGTTATAAAAGAAGATCGGCCACGAGGTGCCTAGAATAACGTGTCTGAACGACAGTAATGTAATAGTTTCACTTTTTATTCACTGTACTTACAATAGAAGTAGGTAAAATAGAAGATCGGCAGCTATGGCCTAGAAATGACGTGATTGCACGAGAGTCTGAAGCGGCGACCTGCCTTGAGCGAGTCTTCGAGCAACAGTAGTGTAATAGTTTCACTTTTTATTCACTGTACTTACAATAGAAGTAGGTAAAATAGAAGATCGGCAGCTATGGCCTAGAAATGACGTGATTGCACGAGAGTCTGAAGCGGCGACCTGCCTTGAGCGACGTCTCGCACAACAGTAATAGTTCTTTGGTGGTAAAACCTCCCTCAACGGAGGGGAGCGTGACGTCGTACGACTCTCTGGCCAATCACCGCCTAGATATTGGCGCTGGGTGCTGGGTGTTTTTTACGTACCATGGGTTGGCGAGTATGCATAGCCCGTGTGCAAGGAAAATGTTATAATTGTCGGGTGATTTGTGTAATTAGTATGTCGTATGCATGGTACAATTAGGTAATTATGTTATTTATTCAGTTTGATAGTTAGGTGGCACTTGAGTACTCGCCCCGCGGTAGCTTATTGATTACAGAGTTTAATGTGTCTGGGATGACATTCTCATTGTGGTCATGATCTAAAAGATAGTTTTTAAGTCTGGAATTTCATGTCAAGGCGTTATGGTTTATATGAATAGAGGTGATAATCGCGTGAAATCCAGTTGTAAAGTATTGATTTTTATCATGGTAGTTTTAACCATGTGATATGGGCTGAAAGTAACCGTTGGAAGCAAGTTTTGACTATTTGAGCAGGACGGAATGCACTGGGAAATAAGTTTTGTCTGATATTTGTCATGTGTTTTTCTGTATGTCGTCGAAACTTGTTGAAACGTGTTTATATGTTCTGGAATATAAGTTTATGCAAATTTAAGTATTTTATAAGGAATTAATGAGGGAAAAGGGTAGTGTTTCCCCAACAGTTTAAAAGAAACGCAAATTTAGGGTAAGACTAAAAATAAAGAATAATATATTTCTGAGAAGCTTGTTAAAAGCTAAAATTACATTGTTAAAAATACATAGGTTGTCCCATTTAAAAGAAGCCAATTTCTTTCCTTTTTTGAAAACTATTGAAAGTAGAAAAATCTGAGTATGTGACTGGATCTGACATAAACTCCAAATAGAATATTTTATTTCTTCTTGATAACTAATAAGAAGTAAACTCAAAGTCACGATTTCACGAATTACATATAAGTATATTGACGGTGTTCAAACGAGGACATCACAAAACAAGCAAATGTTCACACACAAACAGCTACATTTAAAAAATAAAATATGGACTCATTAATATAAACTACAACTATTGAACGTTCAAATGTGGACATAATAAGTGAGACCTTGACTTTGAGTTTATTTGTTATTAGTTACTAACAGGTCTCTTGGAGAAAATGGACTATTTCTATGATTTTTTTGTTTTGATAAGTTACGGGATAACAACGAACAAACCCGAACACACCCGTAATATGGGGGCTGTCACAAAATGCAAAATACTCAAAAACATCTTATATATTAAAAACAGGGAGGACTAGAAAAACGCTGATTGCGTCATCTTTTGATTCACAAAAAGATAGCATAGTGCTACGAAAATCGCATCCCTATGTCTTGATTAATTAATTTATTTCCGATTTGGGGTTCTAAACCCTAAAAGGTACCCACTAATTTAGAATTTTCTGTACAAGTAAGTTATAAGCTACATCCTTATATACCAACCATGGCATCATTCAAAACCATTTAAAATTAAATTATGAAATCCAACAACAAACCCGAACAAACCCAAACAATAGACTCAACCGGCTAAATATTCAATCTCTTTATTTACCTCTTAAAAAAAACATAGTTGTATTGGATATATCAATATCTTCACAACAATTGCTGTTATAAATTGTGCACATTCTTACTAAAGGTGAACTACTTTGCCCTAGATTTGTTCTATAATTATCAAATAATTCACGAGTTCTCGTTTGTTGAATGTGCAAAATTATAATTGATATTAATGTTGGTGAATCAATAAAATTATTAAGTAGTTTGTATAAAAACAGCAAAAAGGATTGTATATGTCTAATTTGAAGAGTGGTGACAGAGAAGCGCTGTCTCTTGTGACACATCCGCTATTTCATAAATGCCTAAAGTTTGAAAATCTGAGGAAACGTGATTGAATCGTTTCCAATCTATCTATATAAATGTGATAATAAGGAGACCAAACCAGACACGAATAATTTAGCATACTATAAATATAAGCATGTGCAAGGTTCAATTGCTTGTTAGGACTTAAGCATTTTACACACTCTAGTTATGAATCACAGTAATTTACTAGTTTTGTTAACAATGAAGTCGATATATAGACCAAATGTCATTCTCCTGTCAAATATAAGTCGCAAGTCTTTCACTTCTGTGACCTGCTTAATAATACTGTTCCCACTTTATAATTAAATAGCTTTTAATATATTTTTAGTAACACTAATGTGACAACATTTGTCTAAATTTAGGATTAAATTATTAATTATACAATACGCAACAAAGTTATTTATGTCATCTTGAACAAGTTCACAGTCTCTCGGGCTCCTAATTATTGCATCAAGCTTTAGGTCATCTGCATAAATAAGGAACTGATAAAACTTAAAACATGATTTAAAGTCATTCAAATATATCACAAACAACAGAGGCCCTAGGTGTGACTAATAACGGAGATACCTTCTAATATTATCGAAAAATGGAGACCTCTGAAAATGACGCTTACGATAAGTTACTGGGATTAGCAATTGCATAAATTAAGATTGACTAATCTCTCTAATTAAATTAGTCATTTTCTAAACATATATTGCGCCGGGAACAGTTAAATTGTTGCCCTTAATAGACTTGATGTATATAAAAATAGATGTTCTTTTATATCATTGAACATAGCAAGTTTTTAACGATTACAAATAATAATTTCTAAATCGTATCTAAATAGGAAATAAAAGATTTAGCTTACAAAAATGATCGCAAGTCGTATTCTTCGAAAGGAAACCCCAAGGAAGCAGTTAATGATTTGTAAACATAAACAAAACATTTAAAACATTTTGATGGCAAAATGCTAATATGATAAACGTGCCAAGCTGATTCATAATGAAAACAAGAATACGACGGCGATTAAATTAAATAAGGTGTATTGTAGGTCAACAAAATTTTGGGAAAACCTCCAAAAATCTCATGATCAGACGGGATCTACACGTGTCCGTGTGGCGCTTAAGAAGCTCTTTATGAAAAAAAGAAATATTGATTGGTATAATATGTAGGTACATGTACGGCCGAAACAAAATTCAATAGATTCACAGTCTAAGCGAAATTATCAGAAGAAGCTGCTTATTTAGACTGTCAGTTATGTGTAACTATTTTTGACCATGCGGGTGCAGTAATATAGGTAGCAGATTTAGTACTGTGAACATTAGAAATATTCGGGTTTGTTCGTTCTCACGTTCAATTTCACAAAAATTTCAATATTATTATTAGTTAAATGTATACACCGTGTCCAAGATAAATAGGGCCAGCATAGGGATTTCGGAAACCGTAAGAGATGCGAAGTCGGTTAAATGGAGGTATTTACGTGCCTACTAATATGCCGTTTAGAAAGTTTCAAAATTCCGCGTAGTTCCGAAAAAACCCGAAATTCTGAAAAATCGTTTTTTCCTGGGTTTTTTTGAGATCGAATTCTAAAGTAAATTGCACTTTTACATTGCCATTTTTTCCGCTCTATCTAACAACGTTAATTGTTTCGTAACCCGACGAGTCGTCTTCGAAGGGCCATTATCAACTTTCTATTTTTAAATACGGGCCTCTTTTCCTGATATTGGACTTTAAGAGCTTTTTTTCCGAATGCAACGATGTATCACACATTGTGGTTTAATGACGTTTCGAGGGCTTTTTAACAACATCAGGATATTTTGGGATACGGTCCTGTATTTCTTCTAATTTTATAAATAATATCTCATAAGTAAGCTCTAAATTTGTACTTATGTTGCACTAGTTCAATAAATAACAAGTAATTTAATAATAAACCACAAATAAATGAACAAAAAATAATGCAATAATAAACACCAATAAGTGAACAAAAACATACCAAAACAGTAATAAAACGAACAACGAAAAAAGTAAGGAACTACTTAATCAGATGATCAAAATGATTTCCGATATTTTGGTTGTCTCCTCTCTGGACACTTCTCCAAATGCATCCGCTCTGCCCCATATCAGTTTTTTTGAGATAAGATAAAACACAATAGAATATGAAACTTTTCAGCATTTGTATTTGTAAAATTATGTTCCATATTTTCTGGAAAATAAAAAACCTCTTAAAACGCTTTCAAATGTTGACAACGATCACAATGGGAATGACAAGTGAAACAAATCACGCGTCACCATCTTAATTTGTTTGGTTCAAAAGCCTACTTCTTCTTTAAAATCACGAATCAACAGAACTTTGAAATAATATTTCTATATTTTGTTCACTTATTTGTGATTTATTATTAAATCATTTGTTATTTATTGAACTAGTCCACCATAAGTAAAAACTTAGAGCTTACTTATGCGATATTATTTATAAAATTAGGAGAAATACAGGACCGTATCCCAAAATATCCTGATGTTGTTCAAAGAACCCTCGAAACCTCATTAAACCACAATGTGTCATACATCGTTGCATTCGGAAGAAAAGAAGCTCTCAAATTCCAATATCAGGAAAACAGGACCGTAGGTATTTAAAAAAAAAAACAAAGTTCAAAATGGCCCTTCTAAGACGACTCGTCGGATTACAAAACAATTAACGCTGTTAAATAAAGCGGAAAAGGTGGCAATGTAAATGTGCAATTTACTTTAGAATTCGATCTCAAAAACCCCCGGAAAAAAATAAAACGATTTTTCAGAATGTCTGGTTTTTCCGGATATCTCCGGAACTACTCGGAATTTTAAAACTTACTAGCCCTCCTTATCTTGGACACGGTGTATATGTTACCGTTAAACCTCAATTTCAGTTAAACCCCCATCTTCCTTGGAAAAAGTAGTTTTAACTATTCTGCAAAGCTATATTAGAAGAGATTCAAGTTTGCGGTTTCACTTGCTCGAGAAGACAAAACTGGCACGGGTTTGTTTTGATTTTTACCGGGCTTTATTAAAATCTTTATTAAGGTTAACAATTTACAAAAATTGCACTTACGTCACAATTACGTTAAAACAATCAATCAATTCAATCACAATTTCTAGACGGATTAAAACTTAATTAAAATGATAATAACTTCACCAATACAGGTATCATAAAACAACACTACGGGCTAAAATTGAATTAAAATTAAAAGTACGTAAACTACTGAACACTAAAGAAAGCTTCACCTATTAATAACTTTGTTCATTGGAATTTTAAAATTTTGTCCTATAAGCTCATGGTAGTTAGCTGGAAACCTATTTTAAAATTTGATTTCATGAAAGCCTGGATCATTCTGGCATATTTTTAGTCTGAATTAGGCAGATATAAGATCATTCTTATTTCTAGTGTCATTGCTGTGGATCTCCATAATCCACATCTTCACGGTCTTTTATGTATATCAGGTTTTGTAAGATATACAACGTGTCCAAGATAAGGATTGTCAGTACAGGGATCTCGAAAATCGTAAGAGATACGAAGTCGGTTAAATGGAGGTAAAGTTGCGCATTTACGTGTCTAATAATATGCCGTTTAGAAAGTTCTAAAATTCCAAGTAATTCCGGAGATATCCGTAAAAAACGAAATTCTGATAAATCGGTTTATTGTTTTCCTGGTTTTTTTTTGAGATCGACTTCTAAAGTAAATTGCACTTTTGCATTGCCACTTTTTTCCGCTTTATCTAACAGCGTTAGTTGTTTTGTAATCCAACTCTATTTTTTTAACTACGGTCCTGTTTTTCTGATATTGGAATTTGATAGCTTTTTTCTTCCGAATGCAACAATGTATGACACATTGTGGTTTAATGACGTTTCGAGTTTTTTTCAACAACATTTGGAAATTTTGCTGATACGGTCCTGTATTTCTCCTAATTTTATAAATAGTATCTCATAAGTAAGCTCTAAATTTTACTTATGTTGGACTAGTTCAATAAATAAGAAATAATTTAATAATAAACCACAAATAAGTTAACAAAAATCATTCCAAAACAGTAATAAAACGAACAACGAAAAAAGTAAGGAACTACATAATCAGGTGTTCAAAATGATTTCCGTTATTCTCTAAGCATAAATAACATCTTCTAACTGCCACATAACAGTTTTTTTGAGATAAAATAAAACATGCGGTAGAATATCAAACTTTTCAGCATTTGTAAATTTAGAAAATCGCGTCACCATCTTAATTTTTTTGGTTCATACACTTACTTTTCTTTTAAATCCCGAATCAACAGAAGTTTGAAATAATGTTACTGTTTTGGAATGCTTTTTGTTCACTTATTTGTGGTTTATTATTAAATTATTTGTTATTTATTGAACTAGTCCAACAGAAGTAAAAATTTAGAGCTTCCTTATGAGATATTATTTATAAAATTAGTAGAAATACAGGACCGTATCCCTAAATATCCTGATGTTGTTAAAAAAAACCCTCCAATCGTCATTAAACCACAATGTGTCATACATCGTTGCATTCGGAATAAAAAAAGCTATCAAATTCCAGTATCAGGAAAACAGGACCGTATTTAAAAAAAGAAAGTTGATAATGGCCCTTCGAAGACGACTGGTCGGATTACAAAACAATTAACGCTGTTAGATAGAGCGGAAAAAGTGGCAATGTAAAAGTGCAATTTACTTTAAAACTCGATCTCAAAAAAAACCAGGAAAACAATAAAACTATTTTTGAGAATTCCGGATATCTCCGGAACTACTTGGAATTTTAAAACTTTCTGAACGGCATATTAGTAGGCACATAAATCCGCAATTTTACCTCCATTTAACCGACTTTGCAAATTTCCTCCTCTTATCTTGGACACGTTGTATACAGGAAGCAAAATTAAATTTGACATTATTTAAAAGTTTATCTACAGTAATCAGTGCAATAATGGGTCCATTTTAAATACCCAGAATTTTAACGGCTGCGATATTGTCATTGGCAATACCAAGCTTCCTTAAGGAGAAAATTACCGTCTTTTAATTAACTGAGAATTTTAATTCTAATTTTAACAACTTAAATCTAGAATTAACTAAAATGCGTTTAGTCAAAACTAGAATTAACTGAGAATATTTGTAAATTCTAGTTTTAACTGGTTAAATCTAGTATTGATAGCTAAAACTAGTTTTTCATAGGAAAATCGGTTTTTTTTTTACGATAACATATACATGATGATTGATGGTGGATGGCCTATTAGATGTTTATGAAGAACTAGTTCAACGGATCACTTTAAAAATTTGGTAGCTTATATAAGCTGACATGTGCAGCCATACAGTGCTGCCGCTTCTACTAAAATCTAGTCCCAACTTTGATAATTTAAATGAAACACCCTGGGTATTATTTTCTTACTTAATACCTATTAGTTTCTGATTAACTTTCCTTAAAATTTTCTTTTACCTATATTTTACCGTTCTCATGATAATAATTAATTTAGGTTTTTTTCTTAACATCCTCCAAATAGAGCTGATATTTTTTAACTATGACCGCCGCACTAAAATTTGGCTGGGAGTTATTTAATACCCAGAGGCCTTTCACTCTGTTCCAAAATATATTACAAAATACAAATATTTTGTATGTTTGGAAAAATGATGAAGAGTATGCTTTTTTTAAATATTTTGTATGTATGAAATATTTTATCTGTGATCCTAAAAGTTCTTGAAATTATCTATCGTCCTATGTGTATCGAACAATTTTGACTTGTGACGAGTTGATCTAGCGAAATTAATTATATAATTATAAGCGAGTCGTCATAGACGTCGTGAAACGTTAATTTCATTACCTCAATTATTATTTCCTAGCTATGTTCCATGTCATTATCATTAGAGATTCTAATATACCTACCAAATCTAAATTATTATTTCAAATAATTTATCTTAGTTGTCACTGTCACAAGGCGCTAAAATTGTAACTTTAGAGTTTAGACGTATTTAATTAAATAAAGGATATATCTACTCATAAGGCCAATATATACAGGGTGTCCATTTAGTGTATAATTCTTCGATATCTCGTATAATATAATCGATAGAGGAAATCTTTAAATATAATAATTAGGAGGTGTATATAGGGTGTTGAAAAAGGTCGGTATCCCGGAATAACTCCGGTGCATCGCAAGTTACACGTCGTGCCAAGGGGTCGGCGTTTTAAAAAAACAACTTTATTTTATAAAAACACTTTGAAAACCCTTGAGTATAACAAAATTTATTTGGGTAGAAGGAAATTAACAGTTTCGCGACAATATCAGAAGTGCTCTTAATGCATTCCAATCCTATTTATAACATATCTTATCTTAGTAAGAAGGAGTGGCGAAAAGTACTATAATAAGCGTTATACAGGATGTAACTCGCATTGCAGCGGAAAATGTCTAGGGACAAAGTTGTTTGGTTTTGAAGGAGGAATAGTTTGCAATTTAAACCACCCCACCCCCTCAGCCCCCGGGCGATGGTGGGGTAAGTTAAGATTTTCCAATGGAACCCCATATTTTTTATTGACATATCGTGCTGTCCGACCAAAAATGTATGTATGTATGATGTATGATGTATGATGTTTGATGTGTGTGTTTTCTAGAATACGAAATAGTATATTGCGTACCGAGGTGGAAAGTATTTCATTCCTGTCCAGAGACAGTAATGAAACTTTTCACCGAGGTTTGTATACTATTTTATTTACAAGCACATCTAACATCCACTTCTTATTATTTTGAAATAAAATATTAACGAATGATAAATCTCATTTTGGCTTTTCCATTGAAAAATTAGACAGAAATTTCAATATAATATATATATATAATAACTTAGATAATAATACACATCAAGATGGCAAATATCATTTTTTGAATATGGTTTTCATGTCAATAAACAATATATTATTTTAACAACAGAAAAACATCAGATGAGGAATTTGATTTTGCTGTTACTACATCAGAAATTCGAGGAGCAGCAAAAATAGTAGAAGAAAATCTTCTGTCAACTAAAAGCCGCCCGAGATATGACAAGGTATATAACTGTTTCAAAGAATGGTGTACGGGAAACAAAGGTCAAAATCTTGGTTCTGAGTCGGCGCTACAAGCTTATTTCAGTGAAAATGTCAAGACAAAGAAGATATCAACGATTTAGTCACAATATTCAATGGTGAGGACCACTCTATTAATTAGGGAAAAAGCAGACATATCTAAACGTGCAAAGCTATTAGAATTTTTAAGGAAGCAAAAGAAAGAATACAGGCCGAAAAAATCGAACACATGGAGAATATTGAAACTTTTTTGGAACAAGCACCTATGGAATTTCTTGTTCAAAAGGTATTTTAGGCTAAAAGGTTGACCATTTTATATTAACTTGTTATTTTATACATTTGTAGGTCGCATTGGTTATTGGTGTGTCAGGCGCCTGACAGATGAATTATACAAAATGAAAATAACAGACGTTCACTTTTTAGAAGAAAAGCTCGCGATTGAAATATCAAATAGTAAAACGTACCAGTCACGATCATTTATGATAACTGATAAGAAATGGATGGCACCATTTAAGGAGTACATAACTTTTGGGAAAAATATACAGGATGGGAAGCTTTTTATGCAAATAAGATATGGAAAAATTACTAAACAATGTATTGGGCACAACACTTTAAGTCAATTTCCAAAAAAAATTGCAGCCTTTCTGAAGCTGAATATTGAAGGTTTTACTGGCCACTGTTTCAGAAGAACATCGGCTACTTTGCTCGCAAATAACGGTGGCGACTTCATGCAAATTAAACGGTTAGGAGGCTGGAAATCTAGTATACAGTAGCTGAGAGATACATAAATAGTTCTTCTCTACTCAAGTTAATACGGCTAAATTGATTTCAAAACCAAGTTAAAATGTTACTAACACTACTATAAGTTCAAGTAATCATGTACTAAACCTTTCAAAACAAGATTTTCGGCAAGGTCATCAGTGACTGGCAACAATAATGCCAATGTAATATTTAATGTAAATAAGTAAAACGGAAACCATATTAATTTTTTATTTTTTATAAATATCATTAGGTTTATTAAAAAAAAAATCATTGTCGTTAAAGTTGTGTAATAAGTATGTTGGTGTGTTCGTATATTATTTTGAGATATCGATTTTTAAAAAAATTACAAAAAGTTAATTTATTTTCCACCCGGGTGGAAAGTAAAAGTAAAAAAACGTAAACTTTCCACATTTCAAAGATAGATGAAATGTCATTATTACATGCATGGTTGTAAATAAATAATCTTTCATGTCTGATAATGTAGTACCTTACTCATTTCCGATCAAAGCGTTAAGGCGGGCGAACATTACATCAAATTAATACATCTTTTATTCGACGTCATGGTATTTTAGTTCATCTTCCGAATTGTTCAACGCACATTTAAGTTTCCACTCTGAATGTACCATTTTGAATAATCCTGCGTTCTAATTGACTTGTAGTGTAAATAGATAGTAATCAAGTAAGCTGCAACGCTAAAACTAAAATATCAAACAATAAACCTGAAACTCGGCGCTCCAAGTTACAACTTTGTCCGTTTTTGTGATGCACTTGCTAATTGGACGCCGCCATGTTGTTTAATTAGATTAATTAATAGTTTGCCACGCCATGTTGCATGGTTCTGTTCTAGCTAAGAGCTTAGCGGTTTATTACTGTTTTACTTGCAGTTTTGTTCAGAATCTATGGTTATAATAATGAACTATATTTTAATTAAAATTATATGTCACTCACTAATTGGGAGTTTTGATTTTGCAGGAATTTTGCAGTAAGTGCCGGAGCGAAAATAATCTGTATGGGGTGGGAGGCAGTTTTGGCACCCCACAGTTTTATTTGTATATAAGTATTCTAAATGCCTACGGATGAATCAGCATACATGATACATGATAAATGCATACAAATACTTATACAATATGGCCCATCGAAAACAGTACAGCAAAGTTGATGGCTGTGTACGTGAAAATTAAAAAAACCTCGGACCCGTAAACTTGTGTTTTCAGGGGGACACGGTTCACTATTAATTTCATCCCTGTAACCTCAACCCCCCCTAGCGGGGGCGGCTACTGTCCTTGTTTTTCAAATGGGAATGGGTATGTTGTGATACATCTTTTTAAAGGGCATTAAATTCTCTTTAAAATGGCGCTTCGTTTTGTAAATTTGAGCTAAGCGCCGCCGATCAACGGAATTTGAAACATTTCACTGCACCTCTATCAAGTACACAGGTTTGTGCGTAAAAATTTTTTTTTACAGTAATAAGTATCAGTCAGTTCAACTTTATCTTCAGTAAAGTGGTTGATCCAGGTCTACATACGTTATTTCTGCGCTATTATTTTCTTTTGATTTGATCGTGACATAAAAAATGGTTTATTTAGCAGAGAGTGGAAATTATTGAATTGTATTTTATAAACAATCAATGTGCAAGAGTAACGGCAACTTTGTTTAATGATAGACATCCAGATAGACACGTACATCATGGTTATATCCTAGAATTATTTGCAAAATTTCAGCAAACTGGTTCATTGACAAATAAAAAAAGGATCATTGAAAATCCGGTAAGAAATGAAGCAGTAGAAGTAGCTGTTCTGGGTCAAGTTAGTATGAATCCAACATTAAGTACCAGAAAAATGTCTGATGTAACGGGAATTTCGCGGACTACTACAGAGAATTCTGAAATATTATAAATGGCACCCATACAAAATTCAACTTCTCCAAGAATTGAATGAAGATGATAATTATGTATTATATGGCACTGTCAATCGACATAACTGTCGTTACTGGTCCGACACGAATCAAAGGATTTACCACGAGATTCATACTCAAAATCCTCAGAAATTAAACGTTTGGGCTGGTATTTTCGGCCATCACATAATTGGACCATTTTTGTTTCTTAAATGGAGATACAACCCAGCGCTGATGGAAACTGTTGAAAACGACCAACGTTACCAGGAAGAAAATCCAATATTTTAACAAGACGGGGCTCCCCCTATTATGCATTACCCGTACGCCACTTGGATGAAACGTTTCCTGGTAGATGGATTGGGAGGAGGGGTACTATTGAATGGCCCTCGAGATCGCCCGATTTATCTCCCCTTGATTTTTTTTGTTGGGACATCTAAAATCCAAAATTTATGCCACCCAACACGAATCCTTAGAAGATTTACGGAACCGCATTACTAATGAATGTCAACAAATTACACCAGATGTTCTTCACAATGTCTGAGAACACTTTGAACAGTTATTGTACTATTGTATAGAGGTGAATGGCGGACATTTTCAACATTTAATAAGATAATATGCACGTATTAATCAATAAAATTACATTTTTTAAAACGCAATTTCTCGGCGGCGCGTAGCTCAAATTTACAAAACAAAGCGCCATTTTAAAGAGAATTTAAGGCCCTTTACAAAGATGTATCACAACATACCAATTCCCATTTGAAAAGACAAGGGCAGTAGCCGCCCCCGCTAGGGGGGGGGGGGCCTACAGGGATGAAATTTTTAATAGTGAAACGTGTCCCCTTGAGAACACAAGTTTACGGGTCCGAGTTTTTTTTTTAATTTTCACGTACACAGCTGTAAACCTTGCTCGACTGTTTTCGATGGGCCACCCTGTATATAGTATAATTTATTAATAGGTAAAACTAATAGAGTTGGTAATATAAGGTGATATATAACATGAGGTGATCTTCATAAACTTATTTTCCATATATCAATTATTTACTTACAATACCTCAAAAAACGGTTGCTATGAACATCATCATAATATCATAGAAAATATTAGCCGGCGATAAAGTTCATAATTTCTGGTGATTTTCATAATGCCCGGTAATTATTATTAAAGAAAATATTGAACAAAATTGAATTTATTTTTACATAATATTTTTCTATTTTTCCTATGTTAACTGTATAATTTTTTAATTTTCCTGATAAAGAAGCTGGACCAACTGTGAAACATTGCTGAGTTTCTCGATGTGCATGCGGATTTCTGCTCTATTTCAACATTAATTAACATATTTTCCTCTCAGTAACCGAGCGAGCTATCATTTTTGCTATTCGGTTTTTCGACGTGATGCTTTCCTCTATATACGGTGTTGAAAAATGGTCGGTACCCCGGAATAACTCCGGTGCATCGCATTGCAGCGGGAAATGTCTAGGGAGAAAGTTGTTTGGGTTTGAAGGAGGAATAGTTTGCAGTTTAAACCACCCCCAACCCCCTAGACTCCCGGGCGCGGGTGGGGGTAAGTTAGGATTTTCAAATGTAACTCCATATTTATTATTAGCGTATCGTGTTCCCTGGCCAAAAATAAACATCTTTTGTCCGAAAAATTTTTTCATTTGGGCCTATCCTTCATCAATAATCACCATGAAAAAAATCAAGTTTTATCCCGGAAATACTCTTTTTCTCTGTCTTGTACTAAAAAATGGCCGCGGAATACAAACAACTTTTTCCAACTTGATTTTCGCACGGTTCTGTCTTTCTCATGGTGATTATTGGTTAAGGATGGGCTCGAATAAAAAAAAATTTCGGACAAAAGATGTTTATTTTTGGTCGGAGAACACGATACGCCAATAAAAAATATGGGATTCTATTTGAAAATCTTAAATGGGTGGTTTAAATTGCAAACTATTCCTCCTTCAAAACCAAACAACTTTTTCCCTAGACATTTTTCGCTGCAATGCGATGCACCGGAGTTATTCCTGGGTACCGACTTTTTTTCAACACCTTGTATAACCCTCCACTCAGCTACCACCACTCTCGATAAGAAATGTGGACGAGATCCGACGTAGGCAAAGTTCTGTATATTCTTTGGCGTCTTCTAAATTAAGAAATTTTGCTATGATTGAAGGAACACGGCTTAGTATATTTTTACCCACAGACATGGCAATGCATTTACCATTTCTGTATGTAAGGAAAAATCTGAGTTCCTTAATTGCTTTTAGCCTTAATGATACTGTCTAACTCATTTTAAGGCATCTGTTTGGTCTCCTTCGATTATCGTAAATCTTTTTGGCGTAGCAGTTTTAGTTTCTGGTGCCTTGACAAGCATAATAGGCCCCTTATCCCCATATTATTAATGGTCATTTTTACCATCTCATCCCGTCTCAGGCCGCAAAAAAACTCCCACTACAATACCACTTTATGCAGCAGAAAGGTATCATTCGGCGAATTTTTGATAAAAGTTAAAACTGTTTACCTTCCAACAGTTATAACTTTTTAAAAAGATATCCATTTGATTTAACGTTTAAAAATGCTATTAAGCAAACATCTATTTATTGACAATATCTTGAAATATTAATGTTTTCTTTTACTATAAGTTCAGACTTGACCTGGGAATATTTTGACCAAAGGCTATTTGAGGTATATTTTTTTGACTAAAATAAAGTAAATACTTAAAAATTGTTATTACCAATGAGCAAAAGGGTAACATATCAATTTCTCAAAGTAAGCCATCATTACTGTTTCAGTAATCACCGTAATTTGGTTTTTTACTTTCAATGTTGCAATTTGCCACAATTTTTTATTATAAAAAGTAACATATCTCATATGGGATAAGTTGCATTCCTCCCTTATTTGTTATAATTTGTAATCCATTCAACGTACATCTTGTTTATTTTCTACCTGTCAATTGTGAGGTTAAGAGAGAGGCTATTTTTGCTTTGTTGGTTCGGAACGTAGGTCGACGTACCCGAACATCTCGTGCTTCAAGGCGAATTTGGTTCCTTTTCTCTGCTTCTCCTCTGTGGTCTAGAACGCGGTATGGAGTGTCTGGTTGACTGGCTCATACTGCTCTCCTTTTACAACTGGTACTCTGGTGCTGATTGGAGTCGTACAAAAAGAAGGGAATGCTCCTTTGGAGCTGGCAGTATTTTGATATGTCAAAATGATCGATTATAATTTCCGTTTTAGGTTTTTTGAACTTCCTTCTTCGGTTGGCCGTCGTACCACGCGGCTAAAGGCATTTTTTGGTTAACCTTTTAAGAGACCAAGTGGTTGGTCCCAGCGCCTTATTCGAAGTAAGTAGAGTTAAGCTAGTATGGCTAAATTTTAATAAATTTTCATGATCCATTATAATCTCCTTTAATGCGATTATTGAACTGGGTTTTCTTTTGTTTCAGGGTTCTTCTTCTTTTCTTCTTCTACTTTTTCATTTTTATTTTCACTTCTATTGTTACCTTTACTATTTTATTTCTAATGGGAGTTTAAGGCCGTTGATTTAGCGGTTGATATCCCTAAGGGCCAATGGTTGAAAGAATAACCACCATCAATATATGTTGAGGTCAGCAGTAACCACCTGACAATGTTCGATCATCCTTAGCTGGAGACGGTAACCTATGAAGTGACCTCTTGGATGGTCCAGGATGTCATCACTGAACAGATTACACTGATCTGTTTCAGGTACATCGACATGGAAAATTTCTCCTTAAATTAATAACCTTTTTGTTCATAACCTTTTAAATTATTTTATTGTAAAGCAATCTCGACAGTATATATATAACATTTTCATTAATTTATGTCAGGTCTTAGGTAAGGTTCATGAATCTACTTCTTCCCCTACGTATTTTTCCTTAAATCAATTCATACAACCTTTATGTTCAGATGTGCTAATTTATTAATTAATATTTGAACGTTTTAATCATATACATTTTATTTTCAAATTAATTACCTTCACAGCTTCACTGACACTTAATGGGTTAATAAATTCATGATTATTTGTGTTTTATATCTGTGTTTTAATGAACAGTTTTCCAACCTAAACAACAAAACATTTTCCCAGTTTAGCCACAGTAAACTCGGGTGACGCCCACAATACGGAAGGGAAGTTTAAAAGTAAGCAACCCCGACCTTTAGCCTCCGCTATTGAAAGCTGCCATAAGCCTGTGGTGGTCGTATAAAAATCAAACAAGTGGCCACATCCATTATAGAAAATTTCCATACTCCTTGTCGTACTGGACTTTAGACTTTGTCGGTCTCCTTAGCTTTTGCAGCATTTTCTAAAATATTTTGTTGAATTTCCATATTTTCGTTTATAAAACGTAAAAGGCGTTAAAAATAAACAACCCATAGTAACCGTCAAACATATTCTATGACAAATACTAGAAAATCCAATGGGGGTAAGGTGTAAATTCAAAAAATTTGACAGAAACTTTGACGATATTCTCGTTATAATTCAAAAAGGGCGATATGCCTACAAACCGGTACATTTTGTGTACTGGTTGCTTTTTGGGACTAACCAGGACAACGGTTCAATAACCAGTACTGTGAACTTTTTTTTTATGGTCAAACACAAGCACTATAGGAAAAGTCATTTAGTGCACTCTGGGTGTGGTGCGTGTGCGCAAAAAGCGATTCACGTTGGTTTTGAATCGTTGGAGGTTATATTCGTTGGGAAAAACGACCTCGGGAAGGGCGTTCCACAAGGATGAAGTCCTCCAGATGAAGGAATTCTTAAATAATGAAGTTCGAGGAGTACTAAGCTTAACCACATATGGATGGGCGGCAGTAGTTCGTCGTGTATGTCTGCTATTCGTCGCTCTGGGCGGAATTAAGAGGGCAAGGTCAGCCGAGCACCATCCATGGAAATATCTGTGAAAGAGAGTCAAATCCCCAACCTGTCTTCGATGTTCTAGGCTGTCGAGGTTCTTCGTCAGCTCGCGGTCTCCAATCAGACGAATAGCCTTCCATTCGATGAAATCCAGTAGCCGAAGAGTATGTTTGGGTGCAGAGCTCCAGACATGAGAGTAGTACTCTAGTGATGGTCGAATCTGGGCTTTGTATAGTGTCAAAAGTTGTTGAGGTGTGTACAACTTTCTGGTTCGGAAGAGTACACCAAGTTTCTGAGAAGCTATCTTGGCGATTGCCACAACGTGGTTATGTCAATACATATTTCCTCCCAGATTGACGTCCAGCAAATTAATACATGAAGCAAGTGGGATTGCGTGTCCGGCCATGACTATATCCGATTCTATAATGTTAACCTTTTTAGAGAAAAACTGGTAAAATTAGTGCTAACCTTAGAGTAATAGCACACGTGTATTAAAATGACCGATAATTTTGCAAATAACTGGGAAATTATAAGAGATATACGATAATAATGTATAGGAATAAAAACAATGAGAAAAGAACGGAGACAAAAATATTATATTCATACAGAGTATCCCAAGAGAAGTTCAGCAGAGTGATTAAAGTGTTGATGTATATAATAATTTATTCAGGTTAGGATATTCATTACATCATCACTTATATAATACATAAATTATTAGCATATATCTAGTCTCTTGCATATTCTACAAGTGTAGCTTAAGATAGAAAACATCGTATATATCTGTATATATTTTCCTATTTTGACGAGCACTATCACTTCCTTAAATATCTAGGCACCTAGGTACCTAGGCACACGTAAAAGGAAAACTGACAAATATTTTAATTTTTAAAGATTTAGAAAAATACACGATTGGTGACAAAAAAACTAACATTATGGATTTTTTAGTTTTCTAATGGGTAGAACAACTGCATCATCATCAAAATCAATAAAGGTGGTGTTAAATACCCTGGTGTAGGTTTGATCAAAAATGTTCGAGTATTATTTTAGTATACGTTATAGTTATTTTAAATGCGGCGATTCCAAAAACAAGCTTTTCTTTGTATCAGCTATAGTTTTTAAGATAGAGCCTACTCATAATAAATTGTAATATTAATTATAATGGTGATAAATTTTATCAAAAATTTAACTAATTCCAAGACTCATGCCTTTTAATTATACCTATTTATTCATAAATCACTGGAAATACCTAATCTTCAAAATGACATGTAATTATCACAGATAAGAAATAATGTTTCCTTAAATTTTTTTGCACCTGCAGATTTCTTATTTTCGTATTTTCAATTAGCACATACATTAGAAGGCAATAAAAGATAAAGAAATTGTATACCGGAAACCTTATAAATTAATTCGTTAACTTGCCTTGTGTCCTAGGCTATTAGTACCTATACAGGGTGATTCACGACGAGCTTGCATTAGAACTTTATGGAGAACTACTGAATATATGTTCCTGAAACTTTGGGAATTTGGGTTTATCGATATGCTCTCTTTAACTAAAATATTGACATGTTTCTGTCATTTCCGGTTATACCGGAAGTAGCTGCCTACTTTCGTTTTTTAAATACAACATGGTAATTTTTATTACACTTTTCGATTAAGCATTAAATACTAAGCACATTTTATAGAAAATGTTTTTGTCAGACTCTAATAGTTTTTGAGATATCTGGAATTTTTGTAATTATTTGGCAAATGCATGACGATGAAATAATCCATATAATTTTTTTTACCTTAGCGCTTGGACTAAACATTTTTACTCACCGAATAGCTAGAAGATCATCAAGTCTCAAAAACATTTCAAATTCGGCATAAAATGTACAGGGTGGTCACAATTGAAGCCTCATTGTGAAAAAATTCAACCATTAAAAACTTTCTTATTTTAAATGGAACACCCTGTATATTTTTATTTAATTTGATGGCAAATTAGTTGTTCTTTATAAATAGTATTTACTGTCCTATACCTATATCAAAGCGTTTTCTCAAAAAATCCAATTTTATTCCGAAAATACTATTTGTTCAAGTGTGCTATGGAAACAATTGTACTTAGGGTACTGATGTCTATACAGAGGAAAATTAATAATGGCGGCAATATTTTCTAGTGTGCTTTGACAAGAAAAACAATTGTCTGATATTTCTTGGCATATTTTCAAACTGTCAATTATTCTGTTACTAAAAAATGTCACGCTCCGGATTTTCAAGTGAAGATTTTTTAAATTTATTTACGGTTTACATTGAATGTGGTAAAATTAAGCTAAGAGCTTGTCGAATATATCGGGATAAATATCCGAATAGGCCTATTCCCACACCTGATATTATTAGAAGACTAAATAATAATTGTTTAAAATTTGGATCATTTGAAGCCAAAGTACGAAGAATTAAACCAATACTGGACAATGAGGTATTTGAAGTTACCATTTTAGCCTATTTTTACGCTTTCCCAAAAGACTCAATTCGTGAAGCTGCAATGCAATTAAGAGTTTCGTATTCCAGTATACAAAGAATTTTAAAAAAATATGGCTGGAGGCCATATTCATATGCCCAAGTTCAGCATCTAAAACCACAAGATTTGCCAGCTCGAGTCGAACTTTTTTCTAATCAAAACCCAAGAAAATGAGCAATTTACGAATTCTGTAATATGGAGTGATGAAGCCAAATTTACTCGTAATGGTTTTCATAACAGACACAACAGCCATTATTGGGCTCACGAAAACCCCCATATTGTCAGGATAGGACGTTACCAGGAATCATTTCAATTTAATGTTTATTGTGCTATTAAACATGACCGTATATTTTGCTTACACATTTACGACGAAAATTTAAATGGTCAGAATTATTTGACAATTCTTCAGGATCAGTTAGAAGAACGTCTGGATGATTTGCCGCTCCAAGAGCGAATAAATGCATGGTACCAAAACGATGGGGCTCCAGCACACAACGTCCAAGTTGTTAAGACTGCCCTAAACAGACTTTTTCATGACCAGTGGATCGCAAACCAAGGTCCCTTCCACTGGCCAGCTCGTTCGCCAGACTTAACTCCACTGGACTTTTTCATCTGGGGAACCATTAAAGATAAAGTTTACGCGCGTCCCATCACCACGAAGGAAAATCTAATTGAAAGGGTGAAGGCAGCATTTCAATCTCTCACTGCACAAGAAATTAGGAATGCTACAAGAAATAGCATGATGAAAAGAATACATAAATGCTTGGGAGTAAATGGCAATCATTTCGAACATATTTTAAAAATATAATCAAAAGATATTAGGTATAATTTTCAAACACATTTTTAATTAAAGAATTTAAAGTTTATTAACTTGTTTCCTTGCTATTTTTAAAAAAATAATATTTAAACCATTAAATTTAAAACAATTTAAAACAATAAACTGCATTTTATTTATAAATTATTAAGAAACACTTTAGAATGTTGTATTTTCAAGCAATCAATCACTATTCCTCCGTATAGACATCAGTATACAGCCCCTAAGTACAATTGTTTTCATAGCACACTTGAACAAATAGTATTTTCGGAATAAAATTGGATTTTTTGAGAAAACGCTTTGATATAGGTATAGGACAGTAAATACCATTTATAAAGAACAACTAATTTGCCATCAAATTAAATAAAAATATACAGGGTGTTCCATTTAAAATAAGAAAGTTTTTAATGGTTGAATTTTTTCACAATGAGGCTTGAATTGTGACCACCCTGTACATTTTATGCCGAATTTGAAATGTTTTTGAGACTTGATGATCTTCTAGCTATTCGGTGAGAAAAAATTTTTAGTCTAAGCGCTAAGGTAAAAAAATTATATGAATTATTTCATCGTCATGCATTTGCCAAATAATTTAAAAAAGTCCAGATATCTCACAAACTAATAGAGTCTGACAAAAACATTTTCTATAAAATGTGCTTAGTATTTAATGCTTAATCGAAAAGTGTAATAAAAATTACCATGTTGTATTTAAAAAACGAAAGTTGGCAGCTACTTCCGGTATAACCGGAAATGACAGAAACATGTCAATATTTTAGTTAAAGAGAGCATATCGATAAACCCAAATTCCCAAAGTTTCAGGAACATATATTCAGTAGTTCTCCATAAAGTTCTAATGCAAGCTCGTCGTGAATCACCCTGTATAATCCTCATATGCGGAATATTGCCTGTATGCATTTGCAAAATTTAGTTGAAACTTGAGTTTAATTACAATACTGTGCTTTTTGAAAAATCGTATTTAAACATGGCTTCTACAAGTAGGCGTAGTTGCGTAAACCATCCGGATGTTTTTTGCTATATATGTAGCGAGCACTTTTTAAAAGAAAGTAGAAGAGTGATTTGTGACTTTGTGAAAAAGCTTATTTGGCCTATTTTGGCGTTCACTTAGTAGACCAAGATAGACCCTGGGCTCCGCGTGTTGTATGCAAAACCTGTGTCGAAAACCTGCAACAATGGACAAAAAGACAAAGAAAGTGTTTAGTTTGGTGTACCGATGGTATGTAGGCAACAAAAAAATTTAACGATTGTTATTTTTGTCTTGTGAAGATAAAGGACATTAATCGTAGCAATCGGCATAAGTGGAACTATCCTAACCTGTAGTCAGCAAGAAAACCTGTTCAGCATTCTGAAGAAATACCAATTCCAACATATAGCAGCCTGCCAACGTTACCAGAGGATATAGTTGAAACGTCATCTGACGAGCTACAGAGTGACCGATTTGAAAAAGAGGACAGCGATTTTGCAGGTGATTTAAAAAGTCACGAATACTTTATTCAGGAGCTAAGTGACCTTGTCAGAGATTTAAATCTCCCAAAAGAGTCTGCCGATTTAATTGCATCCAGACTAAATGGAAACAATCATTTTTATCCAGATATCAAAAATTAATCAGTGAAAACAGGGGGAACGATTCCATCAGGATATAAAATCTATGGAAGAGAGATATCAGGGTAGATGAGACATTCACATGATGGCCGGAAGTCGTAAAATACTCGATGCCAGGATGTGCTACATGAGGATTTTTCGTGCTCATTGGTTCAGGCTTGTTTTTTTTTTGCAACCAGTTTCCGTGCTGCGCAAGCCACAACAGTGCCGTGAAAGTTTGCTATACCAATAGCAACTATTCCACCTCTAACAGCTACCGATGATACAATAGCATCCACAGCCAGAGACAAAGCAAACTTACTTGCTGAACTATTTTCTTCACATTCCACTGTATATTTCCAGGGAAGAACACCACCCAACATTCCTGCAGTTCAGTCCGAAATGACCGAAATCGTGTTCCGTCAGCGTCCCGTCAAGCGAATCCTGAAAGGGCTCGACGTCAAGAAAGCTTCTGGTCCAGACGAAATTCCTGTTATCGTTCTCAAGAGATGCGCCGATGAACTAACACCAGTATTTTGTAGACTTTTTAACTTATCCTACAAACAAGGAGTATTTCCCATCGTGCTGGAAGACGGCGCGAGTCCAACCTATACCAAAGAAAGGTAAAAGAACCCTGCCTAGCAACCTCGACCAGTCGCATTGCTTTCAGTTATATCAAAAGTAATGGAGAAAGCTATTAACCAACATCTCCTAAAGTACCTGGAAGGCTTCAACATTATCAGCGATCATCAATATGGTTTTCGGAAGTCCAGATCAACTGGAGATCTTCTAGCCTATGTCGCCCATATTTGGAACAATGCAATCGAACATCATGGGGAGTCTCGGGCTGTTGCACTGGATATTTCTAAAGCCTTTGATCGTGTTTGGCATGAGGGACTTCTGAGTACACTGCGATCCAATGGTATGCCGAGTCGATTCTGTGCATGGTTGTTTAGCTTTCTTAAGGACCGCTCTCTGCAAGTGGCGATTGACGGATTTCTGTCAGACACCTTCATCATCAATGCCGGTGTTCCTCAAGGGTCCATATTGTCTTCTACTCTCTTCTTACTCTACATTAACGACCTTCTAGCGGAAACGGAAAATCCGATATTTAGTTTCGCTGACGATAGCACACTTATCTCATCTTTCTCTCTTGCTTCTGCCTTGGCATCCTTGCGTGGATCCAACACCTGAACAAGAACTCTTGCTTCTGACTTGGCATCTTAAGGTAAGAACAGTGTTCCTTTTAATTAAAAAATCGTCTGTATTATTCTTCTGATATCTTTTTTTTCTAGTTTCGACACGAAAATTTTAGATGTAGGGTGTTAAAATTTATGTATTTGGTTGGAGATGAGACACCTAACATCTGGATCTATTTTTTGAAATTGCACTGGTTCTTTTAGCATATTAATTCAATTTAATTTTTTACTTAGAAAATTTCATTATTTTTATGCATAAAGGTTGATAGTGAATTTACATATTTGGATGAAAATCGGGGCAACAGACGTTAAAAACTGATATGTAAGAATTAAACGATTTTTTTTACTAGGAACATAATGTTTTCAACTATTGTTTGATAATTGGTAAAAAATACTGTATTTAATCAGTAATTACTTTATAATGAAACAGAAAATTTATTAAATCATCCTGAAAGGGTTGCGATAAATAATAGAGTTAAAACTTAAACATTTTATATACGATTTGGCTTCTTTGATATAAAGGGATGATCGACTTTTTTCCACATGGAAACACGACAGGTACCCTTCCGAGGGGAGACGTACCGACTCTGGTGATCGATAATCCCTCCCTACAAAAGAGGTTGACACCTTTAAAGAGTTTGGTATATATAGTATTTTCCATACGTCTTATAGACACGATCAGGGAAAATTGTTGCCTGTTGGCTATTAAAGAAACCATCTAGCAGCCATCCCTAAAGGGTTATGATGGGTAATAGAGTTCCATTACATATATTTTAGAGTATGGATGTCAGGGTAGGTGATATACATCAAAATTAATTTTTTCTTTAAATATATACATTCTTTTTTTTTTGCTTTAAGGGTTAAAATTTTTTGATTAAACTATAATATGTAAATAGCCATTATTTGTTATTTAACTTCCTAAATCAGTGGTGCGTTTGGTTGAATTTTACTCTCAACCCAGATTAATGAAACACTTATTACGGGGTAGAGCTTATTCTCACTTAAAACAAATGTATCGTGGGGCTAAAGCTCATTCTAACTTAGTTCATCTTAGAGTGTAGACGTGTAATTTCCTCAGCTCCTTAATATTCTGATAAGTAATTGTTATTATTATAGATTCAAGATGTCTTGGACTAATAAACTTGTGGAAAACATCAGAACTTTAGTTTATCGACCCACACATGATGGAAAGGCAATCAAGGAAGGTCTAAAGCAATGCGCACAAGCTTCAAAATTAATAAATAGAGCATTGAAAAACGCATCAACAGTAGGAGAGAAAAATAAACTACTAGCATGTTAAGGTCAAATAAAAACCCGTGGAGAAATTCTTAAAGCTAAGGAAGTAACTGGATTTGGATTTTTGCAGGGAAAAAAGACAGCTACTCATCGTGTAAAATGGGAAGACGTTCAATCTGCCTTCCAATCTCGTATTAGAACCGGTGTGATCGTTAATATGAAACATACGGATGTTAAACCCTTCTTGGAAGACTGTGCAGCAATTTTTAGACGAAGAATCCAGAACATGCTTAAAAAAGATGAAGCACTCAAGGTCAACACCGTTTTGTGTGGAGAGTTTATGATTAGTAAGGCGAATGAATCTTTTACTGAGAACAAGTATATAAACACTCCAAATGAACCTATTTATCATTATACAGACCTGGATCAATGGTTCAAGGATAAAGTTATTCAACCTATTTTAACAGAATTTGATTCTTTTGCAGAAAAATACTCTGGGTGGGCCCTGAGTAGAGTGATGAACTTAATGGTTGGAATAAATAAATTTAACCCCTTGCATGCTGGAAGTTATATCGCTCTTCCAAAACAAATAGCTAAAAAGCACGCGTGTATCAACGTTCAAAATACTGATGATATTTGTTTTGCGTGGGCTGTTACGTCAGCTTTATATCCAGTTAGCTGGGGTCGCCATCCTGAGAGGACTTCATCATATCCCGATCCAAAGAAAGTTCTTAATTTAAAGGGGATTCAGTTTCCTATAACTCTTGGCCAAATTCCTCGTTATTTGTTTTGCGTGGGCTGTTACGTCAGCTTTATATCCAGTTAGCTGGGGTCGCCATCCTGAGAGGACTTCATCATATCCCGATCCAAAGAAAGTTCTTAATTTAAAGGGGATTCAGTTTCCTATAACTCTTGGCCAAATTCCTCGTTTTGAAATACAGAATAATCTGTCTTTGAACGTTTATAGATTACAAAAATGTAAAAAAAGTTTTAAAACCCTACCATATTACATTACTAAAGACAAGAAAGAGAGACATGTAAATTTATTACTTTTGCAAGATAATTACATTTCTGAGGGTGATTTAGATAATTTAGGTCCAGTTAGATATCATTTTGCGTGGATCAAAAATTTATCACGACTGGTTTCAGCTCAGCTAAATAAAGAAAATTGCAGGAAGTTTATATGTTATCGTTGTCTTCATTATTTTCGCACTGAAGAAAAATTGACAAAACATATTAAAGATTGTTTCAAAATAGATAAATTAGCAATTCCAGTATTACCGAAAGAAGAAAACAAAATAATAGAATTCAATCAATTTAGTCATAAAGAAAAGGCCGCATTTATAATTTATGCTGACACGGAGTGCTTATTGATTCCAGTAGAAGATAACCCCCAAAAAAATACACAAAAAAGTCAACAACATGTACCATATAGCGTTGGATATTACGTCAAATGCTCCTATGATGACACCCTCTCATTTTATCGCGCATATACTGGACTGGATTGCATGGAATGGTTTATAAAAGAACTTCAAAACTTTGCTGAGGATCTTGAAACTGTTTTTCTATGTCCTTTACCTATGGAAGAATTAACTACTGAACAAACTAAACTATTCTATAAAGCACGAGAATGTCATATTTGCGAGAAACCGTTTTCATTTGACGATAAAAAAGTACGTGATCATAATCACTTCGATTCAACATATAGAGGCCCGAGCCATGAAAGCTGCAATTTAAATTATCAGTATTTTCACACTGTTCCCGTTGTGTTCCATAATCTTAGTTGCTATGATGGTCACATGATAGTAAAGGCCTTGGCAGAGGTAGAAGGACGAGTTGATGTCTTACCTGTTACAAAAGAAAAATATATATCTTTTACGAAATACATTGAGGATAATTTGGTTCAATTTCGCTTTATTGATAGCTTCAGATTTCTTGAGTCAGGTCTTGATAAATTGGCATCAAATTTAGATGATTATCCAATCCTAAAATCTAATTTTAATCAATTATCTGATGAAACATTTAATTTATTAACACGTAAAGGTATTTTTCCATACGATTACATGGACAGTTGGGATAGACTGAATGAATTAGAACTACCACCTAAATATGCTTTTTACAATAGTCTTGAGGATTGTCATATAAGTGCTGAATCTTATATGCATGCCCAAAAAGTATGGAATGGGTTTGCCTGTAAGACTTTACAAGAATATTCCGATTTATATCTTAAAACAGATATTTTATTATTAGCAGATATATTCGAACAATTTAGATCAACATCTCACCTCACTTATGGTCTTGACCCAGCCTGGTCATATACTCTGCCTGGATATGCCTGGTTATGCTTAATGTTCAAAATGTATAAGGAGAATCATGTTAAGCTCGAGTTACTTACCGATTATGAGATGATAACATTTATTGAACGAGGTATAAGGGGCGGCCTAAGTCAATGCTGCACGCGATACAGTGCAGCAAATAATAAGTATATGCCTACATATGATGCAAATAAAGAGGATTCCTATTTAATGTATTTTTATATTAATAACCAATATGGGTGGGCTATGTCACAATACCTACCATATGGAGGGTTTCAATGGCTTTCAGAAGATGAAATTTTGCATTTAAACATTCTTCAAGTTCCAGAAAATTCTGATGAAGGATATGTCTTAGAAGTGGACCTTGAAATACCTGAAGCACTGTATAATACATTTTTGGATTTACCTCCTTGTCCTGAACATAGGGAAACAAACGGATCAAATACTAAAAAACTGCTGGCAACCCTTTATAATAAAAAGAATATATTATCCATTATCGAAATTTAAAACAAGTCATAGCACTTGGTATCAAACTAACTAAAATGCATAGGGTGTTATCATTTAGCCAATCTCCCTGGCTTAAATCCTATATTGATTTAAACACCAATTTACGACAAGCCGCAAAAAATGAATTAGAAAAAAATCTTTTTAAACTTATGAACAATGCTGTGTTCGGTAAAACGATGGAAAATATCAGAAAACATAGCATCGTTAAATTAAAGACTAAATGGGGTGGGCGTTATGGTGCTGAAGCTCTGATCTCCCGTCCCGAGTTTAAATCTTCAACTGTTATTAACGAAAACCTCGTAATAATAGAAATGAACAAGTCTGAAGTATACTTCAACAAGCCAATATACGTGGGAATGTGTATTTTGGATTTGGCCAAAACAACTCTATATGATTTTCATTATAATTATATGAATAAAAGATTTGATAATCACTGTAGAGTTCTATATACAGATACGGACAGTCTTATTTATGAAATCAAACATGAAGATGTTTATGATATAATTTTGCATGACTGTCATCAATATTTTGATACCAGCGACTATTCAGAAAATAATATTTACAATATACCTAGAGTTAATAAGAAGGTTTTGGGGATGATGAAAGACGAAAATAATGGTCGAATTATGACTCATTTTATAGGTCTTCGTTCAAAAATGTATGCAACGGTAGTTCTGCAGACGGCTGAGGAGATTGAGCGTGAGACAGTAAAATTAGAAGACAGTGAAAAAGAGAGGTCTGAAATTGAAAGGGTATTATCGAACTTTGGCGTAACAAAAAAGATTAAAGGAGTCAGTTATAAAGAATAAAATTACCCTTTGATGATTATGTTCAGTGTTTGGAAACATTTACCGAGAAGCAAATATCTCAAACATTGATTCGATCAGAACGGCACGAGCTCCATACAATTCGACAAGTAAAGGTTGGTCTAAGTCCGTATGATGATAAGAGAAGGTTATGCAAAACTTCGTATGATACTTTACCTTGGGGACATCACAGTATTAAGGAAGAATAAAATCGAGTATGTATTGTCATAATAAAGTATAGTTTTGTATATGTTTGTAAATAAAATTTAGTCTGTAAAATACGTCTGCTTCTAAAATAAAGAAAAAGAAATAAAGAATAAAATTGTGTTTTTTTTTTCAAATTATAGTCTTTATTAGGTACATCTAAGGAACCCCCCCGTTCTTCTCATTCTAAGCGTCGCGCCGATAGGCGTCGAAAAAAAAAAAAAAATGCAAATCGAACCCTAAATTTCCTTATGGGAAAATACCTGTAAATATGATGATATTGCTCTCCATTCATCTCCATACTTCCCACATTCTTCTCATTCTGGGCGTCGCGACGCTAAGCGTCGGTAGATTTAAAATGCAGATCGAACCTTAAATTTCCTTATGGGAAAATACATGTAAAAATGACGATATTTGCTCTTCATTCATCTCCACACTCCTCACGGTCTTCTCATTCTGGGCGTCGCGATGCTGGGCGTTGGTAGAAAAAAAATGCAGATCGAACCTTAAATTTTCCCATAAGAAATAACATGTAAAAGTGGTGGTATTTGGCCCTGAACTCTTGTAGCTTATCTACTTATACGTATTCCCAAAAATTATTCATAATTTCGAAAAAAAAATTGGAAAGATGACCAAATACTACCGATCTATTTTTTATCACAAACGTCGATCGTAATTTATTTTCATTTGAAAATATCGGAAAACTCGGTGTTCCACTTTAAAATCACAATTACGACCATTTAACAGATTTTAGCCACTCCTTAAATTGTTTTTCATATTATGGCAAAACAACAACAAAACTTGGTTATATTAGTAACCAATATCAATAAATACTTACCGACAACACAAAAGTACGATTAAATATCTCGAAGAAGAACTGCTTTTAGGAATAAATTCAACTTGAAGGCAACAAAAACTTATATAAACCAATTAAGATCGACACTTGATTGATACATCAAAATGATCAAAATAGCAACTATAGATAACAGCTGGCAAATATTTAATGGCTACAAACCAATATTGAACTATACGATTGTAACTTTTGTCTTTGTCTAACACAGATGGAGATGGATTTGGGTTTGTTCGGGTTTCTTCTTATATTTTCTTTTTCTTAGTGATAGACGATAGATGATCTCCGTTGGTGGATTTTATTCTAAACCTTTCAACACATCTGGTGTGCCTCAAGGCAATCACCTTGGTCCCCTGTTTCTTATCATATACATTAATAACAACAATAAATTTTCTACATTTTTTATGTACGCAGATGACTTAAAATTTTTTCGAATAATCAGGGTGTCAGGGATTGTCATTTGCTACAAGATGATCTTAATGCTTTGGTAAGATTCTGTGAACGTCAGAGTTTATTTCTTAATCTAGGGAAGTGTGTATCGATTACGTTTGCCAGAAACAAAAATGTACACAATTTTCGTTATACTGTTAATAATAGTGATCTCGAATCAGTTTATGAAATAGGCGATTTGGTTGTTTGGACACTAAGTTAATTTTTAGTTCTCACATTGAACAAGTTATCAATAAGTGTAATCAATTTTTAGGATTTAATTTTTTAATAATCCTTAAACTTCTAAACTATGTATTATGCGTTTATATTTAGTAAACTTAGTTTTGCATCGGTTGTTTGGAACCCTCAGGACGCGGTTTACCGGCGAAGGCTGGAAAATATTGAAAATAAATTTTTACGGTTCTTATCACGAAAAACAGACGTAGCTATAGTCAATAGCAACTATAAGCCTATAATAGAGAGATTTTCAGTAATTCCACTTACTGGAAGACGAATGGTTTCCGATGTAGTTATGATCTACAAGTTGGTGAACGGTCTGTTGATTCGCCAACGCGCGCTGAGGTCAAAGTTAAGCTTTAATGTACCGGTTAAGGACTTAAGGCTTCAAAATACTTTTAATATTCCACTAAGAAATACAAGTTCTGGGAAAAATTCTCCTCTCTGTAGAGCGACTAGGGCATGTAATAGGCTCCCTTTAAGAATGGAAATGTTCGATATGTCTATAATTAGATTTAAAAAAAAAATAAAATCAATGCTATAAATATTCATAAATTTTAGGTTAACATAATTTAATGTCTACTTAATTTAAGCATTAATAACTCCCACTAGCAAATACCACAACGTGGATGCTATATTGAGCTCAGTGCCTGTTATATCCCTATATTTGTAAATACATAAATAAATACAGACGTAATTGAATTCGAAACGTATTGCGGAACTCCGCAGAAGCTGTTTGTTTTTATTCACTTTTAAGTCTAGATATAATAAATTAAGATGGGGAGATTCAAATCAAGATGCTCCCTTTGATCCCTGCCTTTTCGACGTACGTGTAAAGATATAACAACTCTGTATTACCATGTAATTAAAGCTCAAACCGCACAATTGCATTTTCTCGTATAAAGTAAATGACGGTTACGTCATTTTATTTTTTAAGCGTCGCATGAGTATGACTTTTAATGTCGACAGGCTGCAAAAGTTAGACTTGTCCGTTTAGTATTATTTCATGCTCGTTAGATACGAGTATTTACTATTTTTTATGTAACAAACTTATGTGGTATTAAGGAAGTTGTAGTATGTACATTGTATTTAATTAACAATATTTTTAAATAACAATAATTTAATAATATATTTAAAAAATAAGACTTAAAATTACTCTCGTTGGTTATTTATCAGATGACACATAATATAAATCACGTTTCGTGTAAGCCCTGTCCTGTATTGATTGCACCATTTCATAATATTATATAATGATGTTATGATATCCTAATATTTCAGGTTAAATTTAACGTGAGTATTTGCAACATATTGTTAAAATTGTCAGTTATTGGTGAGTTAAGAGTGAGAATTAATTATTGTTATTATTATTTCGGTAAGTAATTATTTATATTCTATAGTGATTCTTAGGATTACGAGCTTACTCCTCTTTTCATCTACAGGGTGTTATGGAAATGACGTATTATATTTAAATCGGCAATTCCTGAGATGAAAAGAAATTGAAGGAAAATATCCAAAAATGGCGCTTTAATTTAATATGCCCTGTATATGACCTTATGTCAAACCAAAAATGACCATGTGATGCCCCTGTCAGGAAGTTAAACAAAGCAACATATGTCAACAGTGTTGTCATATCTTCAGGGTAAACTCTTTAGAATGTCATTAACCGTTTGACAGATTGCAAATTGTTTATTTTTCAGGGTACATTATTATAAACTTTTAAGTTCAGTTCAGTTCGCTATAGGAAACAATCTCTGATTTATAAACTTGAACTGACTCGAACGAACCGCCGCGGAGTTATAAATAGTCAGGTATGTTCTCATTTGAACAATTCGAACGACACCCGTCAGATCTGGACAACTTAAAAGTTTATAAATGCCACTTACCATTTAGAAAAAAAAAGTACGCCCTTACTGTCTAAATAACACGTTGGTTCCGTCGATCAATATTTAACTGCTGGACTGGGGCACTGCCGTTGCGAAAAGAACAAATAACTTAATAATTTAAACTCGGGTTTAAGTATTAACATATACAATTTAACACACAAATCTGCTTGAAACAGCAGTATGAAATCGGCAGGCTAATTTTGGAGGAACAGCTGATCTTGCAGAAACGCTTGCATATTCTTTTTTACTCGACTGGGGTTGATACTTAAAAATACAGCGTTGCCACTTTCGATGTTTTATAAGGTTATATTCATAAAATGAAGAATTTCCTTCTGTAATACTTTTCTTCATAATGATAGTCTCGGAAATGGCAACCGCTCTGGTTGGACGAGACTATTTATTTTAAAGGGATGGAAGGGTCTATCAACATAATTATTTCATCATTCTTCTTCAGTAAAGGATTAATAAATTTGATTAGCCCATGAGAAATTAGCGTTTTTATTATTTCTGAATTTCTATTGCGAAATAATTTGTATCCTATAGTGCTGTTGTTTTATATGTACGGTAGGTAATTGTAAAGTGTAATTATGCGTTAGTATATATTGCTTATGTGTAATCTAATAATAGCATATTTTCCAAATAATTGGAAACTCGTGGGTGTCTGTGTGTGTTCTTTAAGTGATTTAGTGCAAATGTTCCGAGAGATTGGAAATAAGAGGCCGAATGGGGTTTAGTGGGTATAAGCTTATTATGCAGTTCCACATTATCATCAGGGTACGTGATGAGCATAAAGCTTTTCCCATAGAAAAAGAAACAAAAATCTGAAGATGTCTCTGTGGCCTGGATTACTTGCTAGTATACTGGCACCTGGATTCACTTCTATTTGGATACTAGGTAAACTAAATATTATTTTTATAAGAATCTGAAGTTATTTTCTACACAGTTGGCAACATTGTGCTTGAACATCTGTTGATTACACAGCTTGGCAATGTAATATGATCATATATGAATGTGCTGAGGAGTAACCGGGTGGGTTTAGGGGTGAATTACCCCACTTTTTAAACGTTCGATTTATAATATATGTAGCGTTTCTCTAGGACACCCTAGGAGTCACCCATTTAAATATAATACGTTATTTCCATAACACCCTGTATAGAGCAATAGTTTCATATTTATTATTTTTGTTTTTTCTACTATTCGTTGTAGAACATTTTTTTTGGTTCCTTCATTAATGTCAAAGTGCAAAGCCTCAAAAAATGTGAACAGGAAGTATTCTCAAATGGGAACATACTGAAAAGCTCTTCCAAAAAAATCTATAATAAGATTTTAAGTTCATTATGGTATATAGTATACAGGGTGTCGCTTCTAGTAAACAATATTAAAAATCGGGAGGATGCGTCAATTTTACTGGGGCACGCTTTTGAAAAATATTTGCAGCTTTCATGGCTTAACCCCCTGGGAAGATTGATGTTACCCTTAAAATGTTCAATGGGAAGGTGGTCAGCTGGTACATAATTTTTAAAGTAATTTCAATAATAATTTATTATATTTGAGTAGTAGTTTACGAGAAATCGCTTTCCAAAAATGTACACAATTAGAACTTAACTTACCTGATGCACTGATTTTTTTGTTTATTTGTTTAATAATACATTAAGGTGTTGACTCCCCTTTTAGTAAAATAATTAGGGCTCCATAAGGTAATCACTCCTGATGGTGATAGTGGTGGCGCCATTTTCAATTCTTTACCATCACCGCATAAAAGTTTACATGAATAAGTACCAATTAATTTTTTGTTTGTCCTGCCAGGAAAACTTAAGGGATTTACTTTTTCTTTTAAGAAATAATTGTCCATTAAGAAACAAATACTTATCTTGGATCGTGTCATATTCTATACTGGTGACACTGTCATAAATTTTTCAGAGGGAACATGGGTAGGGTAAGGGAGCAATTAAAATCTGGTTTTTCAAAAACTTCTTATATACTTTTAAACTTAGTTTAAACATCAGTAAAACACATTTTGTCGCATTTTCTCTAACAGAAGCTAATAGGCCAGTTTTTGATTCTATACAAATAGAGAATATAGCCCAATCCCTTAAAGGAAGCTCTAACACCAAATATCTGGGTTTTATTGTTGATAACCACCTTAAATGGGACCAGCATGTGTTGTATATGTGCAAAAAAATTAGATGTCTTATTTTTAAATTCTATATTCTCAATGAAATTTTATGTAAAAATTTTTTATTCATGATATACAAAACACTTATTGAACCACTAGTGCGGTATGGAATTTTTGTCTGGGGAGGAGCTTATATATAATACTCACCTAGAACAGCTTAGACTAATTCAAAATTACACGATAGGGGTTGGTTGGATAGTCCATTTGACCTTTTGAAAATTTTTACATGTGACACTTGTAAACTGTAATGTGACAATGTATATGGTTAAAATAATTTTAAAAACAACAAAATTATATCTAACAAATCTAATTTATTCAGAAGATGTGCCAAATCTAAAAATGTAATTTTGTTCACTGTACCGATAAATTTGAGCTATCTCTCACAACTATGCTAAGGGAATACACATGACATATCTGTAGAAATGGTAATGATCAGCATTTTATTTTCAGAATCAACAGCTTTTCGGGTGGTTTTAAGCCTGGACCGATATTGTGATTGATTTTCGGATAAGAACATATATACAACTGTGATAAAAATCTTGAACATACAGGTATTTCATATCTAGGTGCAGTTATATTTTTCGATATATTCTAGAAACTTCTAAATCAATAATTATGGTAAATCTTCATTATTAATTTCAAATAAATTTGAATTTGAATTTGAATTTGGAAAATACCAGTGGCGTCCTATTTCTTTCACCATAAAATTTTTATTTTTGGCTGACACGCGCGCCACTGGTGGATCGTCAGTACTTATAGTGATGTATATAGTATATATGTATGATTTCGAATTAAAATAATCTTCGAATCCGAGTATTGAGATCCGAATATCTAAATGGGATCCGAAACCGAATCGAATTAATTACACCCTCGGCGAAATTAATTCACATTCGCATTGGCAATCAAACTCATTACGTTCACTATAATTAATAGTCGACATAGAAAAAAAAGAGTCCAGTCTACATACTTTTCGACCTCATGGGACCGCCCTTTCAGAAGCGATTATTGTAGTCCAACGGTAGGAGGACAAGGCTTAGTTCTGCAGAAGTCCCCAAAATATTGTTCTCTTTAAAATGTTATTTTGTTTAAGTTTCGTTTAGTTTTAAAGTTAAATAGATTTTATCATCGTGATCAGAGATAAACAAATCGAGATTAAACCATGCAATTTTTACCGTTGCGTTACGAAAATGTGATTTTGTGATAATTTGTTCATGGAAATTTTAACATTGAAATCTCTAACTATGATAATTTATACAAAAGTAATGTAATATTATTTTTTTACTTAACTATACAGGGTGTTCCTTAATGACGTGCTAATATTTCCAGGTGTGATTCCTTAGGCCATTTTATAAAGAAAAGTTCATACGAACATATGTCCGCAACGGCTTAACTTTTTTACTACAGGGTGTTGAATTTTTATTATTTAAATGGTTATTCTTTAATATCTCCGAAAGTACTTTAGATATTATTTTCAATTTTGGTATGTGGTAATAGGATATAGAACCACAAATTTTAGTTAGAAAAGTTATTCAATTTTTCTACCAGTGGCGTCCCTGCAAACATGTCGTCTGATATTTTTTACAAAAAAAAAAGTACGCCACTAACATTTTTCCTTGTGGGTTTGTTCGGTTGTTTTTCCTGATTAGACTGGTTAATTCTACATGAAAACGGTCTCTTGAGTTTTTCTCGTCAGACGCACCGTTCTTGATTAAAACCACTAAATTCATATTGAAACTCATTATTATCAACATTGATAAAATAATTAATGATAAATTTTATTTTATAAAAATTGTTGGAGAGAGAATCTAATGTAGGTACGCGTTGCTCTTCGTACATGGTGTAGATTTTTCGCCTTATCAAGTCCTTGTCGCTTTCGTCGAAACATTTGGTGAAACCGGCATCTTTACGCTTCTTTCTGGATTTAATGGGATTTGACGCGATTCTTTTCACTGTAGGCAGAGGTATCTTAGTCAAATCAGACGTTTTCTTCACTGCAACACTAGAAGAAGCACCATCAATGTTTTTCAATGGACGCCACATACTGTTTTCTTATACGTTTGGTAAAATAATATCGGTAATACAACTAAACTCTTCCAGCAAGAAATAAAAACTAACAAATTTTACCACAAAAAGATATTTAAATATAAATTAAGCAACCTAACCTACCTGATGTGCCTATATTTAATTATAATTATTACAATCCGGTCCTTTCCACATACTTAATAATAACAAACGGTCATAAATAATGGGATCGCCACAGGTCATTAAGTTATATCCATTTTTCCTGAAACAATCTTTACATAGATAATTTTATTTCTGGCCGATTTTAATAAAATCTTGTTCATTTTTAAAGCGGAATAAATGTTTCAATTAATTAACTTTCCGGTATATTTGAATCAGAAAGCCTCGATTACAGTTTTGGTAGTCACCAGGTTATTGTAATGTTACTTGTTTGTAAAGAAACGTTTGTTATCAATAGCTGCTTTTGCGTTAAAAACGTGTTTATTTTTTATCTATCAATTATTTATTATATTATAATACCTTAGAAAAGGTTGCTATAAACATCATAATATCATAGGAAATATCAGCGGGCGATGAAGCCCGGTAATTATTATTAAAGAAAATATTGAACAAAATTTCTGTTTATTTTTATTAATATTATTCTGTTTTTCCTATGTAAAATGTACAATTTTTGAATTTTCCTGAGAAAGAAGCTATACCAACTATGAAATTTTGCGACTCATTGCTGAGTTTCTCGATGTGCATGCGGATTCCTGCTCCATTCCATTAATTAACATATTTTCTTTTTTGGTAGCAGAGCTAGCTATCGTTTTTGCTATTCGGCTATTCGACGTGATGCATTCCTCTGTATAACTCCACTTACGTGCAGCTTAAGGGTTACAAGGGAAGCACCACCCTCGATAAGAAGTGTGGACGAGGTTGTTCGACGTAGGCAATTTCCTGTATCTTCCTTTGTGTTTTCTAAATTAAGAAATTTGAAGGAATACGTCCTAGTGTATTTTTACCTACAGGCATAGCTATGCATTTACCATTTCGGTATGTAAGGAAAAATCTGCGTGTTTTAAATTCCTTTTGATCTTAATACGAAGTAATGTCTAACCAATTTTAAGGCATCTGTTTGGTCTCCTTCGGTTATAGTAAAACTTTTTAGCAAAGCACTTTTAACTTCTGGCACTTTGACAAGCATACCAGGCCCCCTTATCCTCCATATAATCAATGGTCATTTTTACCATCTCATCCCGTCTTAGGCCGCCAAAAACTCCCATTACGACTACCACTTTATGCAGCAGGAAGGTATCATTCGGCGCATTTTTGATAAAGGTTAAAACTTGTTCACCTTCCAAAACTTTTGACTTTTTGGGAAGATATTCCATTGATTTAACTTTTAAAAATGCCATTAATTGACATATCTTGAAATATTTATGTTTTCGTTTACTATAGACAGACATCACCTGGGAATATTTTGTCAAAAGACTAGTTGGGGTATATTTTTCCCACTAAAATAAATCAAAACAATTAAAAATTGTTATTACCAATGAGAAAAAGGATTACATATCAATTCCTGAAAGTAAGCTATCATTTCTGTTCCAGTAATCACCGTAATTTGGTTTTTTACTTTCCATTGTAGACAATTTTCATAATCCTTGTCGTACACGACTTTGCCGGTAATAAATTTTCCATAGCTTTTCAGCATTTTCTAAAATATAATGTGGACTTTACGCATTTTCGTTTATAAAACGTAAAAGACGCTCAAAATAAACAACCCTTAGCAACAGTCAAACTTATTCTATGACAACCGATCAAAGCTCACTAAATACTAAAAATTGGCGAACATAGTTTAAAAAAATGCAGGAATTTAACTATTTATGTTTTAAATAGATGAAAAATGAAGCATTGTATACACCATAGGCGTTAATAATTCTCATCTGGAGAAAACTATCCCTCGGGCCAAATGCCATTGGTACATACAGGGTGTTATGGAAATGACGTATTTTATTTAAAACGGCAAATCCCGCTTTGAATTATTAAGCGAAATATACACTTTATATGAAATCACAAAATTTACGTGGCCGCTCCAGAGGCCCTTCGTAATCAATATTTTATTGAGGCAGTCTCCAGGTTCAAAAGAGGTTAGCGAATTATATGCGATGTTTGTCATATTGCAACACATAATTCTAAACGCACGTGTTCATTTTTTGACAACAAGAAGGACGAGCACTATCACTTTTTTTTCAAACTTTTTAGACAAAAAAAACTACAATTTTAAGGTACATACTCTCTTACCTTCGATCTTATTTTTAAATAATCCGTTTTATAATTAAATTAAATAAAAAAATAAAACACGAAAAGTATGTTTTTCAATAGAACCGAACAGAAGTAGATAATATCACAAATTTGAAATCACATCACAACATTTAATATTATGAATTATTTCACAACAAAAAAAGATCGGGCAATACAACTCACAAAACGTTTAAAATTCGTATACGTCAAGCATGTGGCACCCTCGACGTCGTTCCACTCCTGAGTCTCGAAACATACAGAAGTATGAAGCGGCGCACGGCCGGTATTCAATTCAAGCTACGGCGAGACACGCGATGCGATCTGACAACACTGTTAGTATACTCTAGCGACCCACATTGTTGCTAAGTGAATCCAGATGGAACGGGGCGACAGTATGTGGGTAAAAAGGGTTTTTACCTTAGTATTTAGATATTCGATTTAAAAAAACCTATGTAGACTTTCTCTAGAACACCCATTTAAATATAATAAGTCATTTTCATAACACCCTGTAGATAACTATTATTAGCATATTTCGATAAGTCAACATAGAAGTAATTATGAAGCCGTAGAAAAAGTACAGTACATAACTCGACTGGTATAGTACATTACGTATCAAGGGCCGAAAAGAGGCTTGTGATATGTACCGTATTTTTTTTACAAGTGCTCCGAAACTTTGATGCCAAATAAATAGAGAAATTCTTTATTCAGACAGTTTTCCTGTCTATATGACATGAAAACATTCGCGCATGGAGAATGTAAATATCTATTTATTATTTATGACAACTATGCTCGGTGGCCTAGTGGTATAGCGTACGCCTTGTGATCTGAGAGTCGCGGGTTCAAATCCCGCACTCGGCATCTCTGGTTTTATTTATTTTTTACAAGTGCCCGAGTCTTTGAGGCCATATAAATAAAGAAATTCTTCAGACATTTTTCTAAAACATCTTTGAAAAATTAACTGCCAATTTAATTTATATATAATCCGCTATTTATTATCGCTTGTAGTATGGCTCGGTGGGTAGAGTGTCCGCCTGGCGATCTGAGGGTCGCGGGTTCAAATCCCGAACCGACAATTCTGGTTTTATTTATTTATGAGCACATGGTGACTCGAACCGGGCGGGAAAAATCTTTCCTGCCCGTTTCGATCCTTTCCGGCCCGCTCTCTTGGAAAACGCCACTTTCGGTGAAGAGAACATGCATGAAAAGAGGCACTTTCAGGGCACATGTAAAAAAAAGAATATTACACACTCTTTTGAAGTACGGTACGAGCGTAGCGAGAGAGAAGAGTGAAGTTTAGAAATCGAGTGTAATAGGCGTCTTATCACTCTTGGTATGTAATATACTATAATAGACTGGCCAATTTTTATTTACCAAAACTTTTCAACTAAAATTTATTGGAAATAATGTTCTCCTACTTGAATCTATTGGCTTCTGATTTCGTGCATTAATATTTTCAGAATTACAATTAATAATACCGCTCAGTGAATAATATGATTTTCATTTAATTTTAGAATTTGTGAAGAAAATGGATTTATTTACTGTTGTCGCAATAGTAGCAGTACTCACAGTTTTATTTGTTGCGTTCTCAAAATGGCGCTATCAATATTGGACCAGAAGGGGCATACCTCAAGTGGAGCCAGAGCTTCTATTCGGCAACTTTAGACCGATCTTTACCGGAGTACTGTCCATGCAAGAACATTTAACTAATGTTTACAAAATAGGTAAAGCCAATGGGTGGAAGCAGGTTGGACTCTACCAGATGTTAAGTCCGCAATACATGATTGTGGATTTAAATATCATCAAACATATTATGGTGAAGGACTTTGAACATTTTCCTGGTCGCGGAATGTATCATGACAAAAGAGAACCTCTAACTGCGAATTCGTTCTACCTAGAGGGGGCGGAGTGGAAGAGAATTCGAGCTAAACTTACACCTACGTTTACAACAGGTAATGTTTTATAAAAAATAATGTTACGTAAATTTATTCGTTTATTTGTTCCGAGAAATATTTCGGGAGTCATTACACTGAACAGGGTATACATTTTTCGATGGCTATACGGAGTATCTCCGTTATTGGTAAAGATACAAGGATGCGGTTGTCGCAGCATTGTAAGGAACATGCGCCGAAAATGTTACCAATGGACAAAATTATCCCCCCCCCCCCCCCCTATTATCTTTAGTACCGATTGTGCCATCTATGATTTTCGAACGTTACTATTACCGGCTAGTCGTGCCAGTCAGTTGAAATTTTGAGAAGAAGGGCGTCATCAATAAAAAAGTGATTTTTGCTTATTCTGATCTAAGGTTAGCACCTACTGACCTATAAAGGTCAGTAGGTGCTGTTTAGTTTGCTGTTATAAACAGCTTTGAAAAGACATAAAGGTCAGTAGGTGCTGTTTAGTTTGCTGTTATAAACAGCTTTGAAAAGACAGCAGGAATGATAAATGTAACACATTTCTTCAAAGCAACGTCATTTTGCCTATATGTTAATATATTTGTAAAGTGTTTAAACTTTACAAGTAATCCACAAACATGGGTGGAGGGTGGAGTGAATTTTACATATTCTGGCAAAATGACCCCCCATTCCAGAATCATTTTACCCGCATACATGCATTTTGTACTTTCTTATCTTTTAATATTACTTACCTACCTATCATAAAGATGTTTCCATTTTTTACTGTTTTTAGTTAAGTACATAATAATATATGCTCATCTTATTTTCAACAATTTTGAATTTTTCTTTAAATGAAATACTGGTACCATTTTTATCATCATCCCAACCTGGTAGGGTCAAATGATCCTTTTGCACAAGTTTAGAGATACTAAAATCCCCTGATGTATTTCGATCTCTAATGAAATGTTTAATTTGAGCCCAAGACATCTCAATAGGGTTTAATCCACACATATACGGGGGGTGCTCTTAAAGGAGTGTCCCTGATAATGTTGTCCGCCACATCACTTTTGTCATTATTGGGAGTTTTATGACGCTGGACAAGTTCAAGCAATTCAAACTTCCTAGTTGTCGAATCATGATTTGTAGCTTTTGCTTAAGTGGCCAATTTAAAGGCATTAATTTGCGATTCCTCTTCACACACCCTTTACCAAAAGTATATTCATTCATTATCACAATTTTAAAAACAACGAACACTTTTTAAAAAACACAATTTAACATAATATAATAATTCATGCCATTCCTATCACTACGTAACTGGATGAAGCATATTGGACATCACCGAACAACCACGCCGGCACAATGGGCGTGTTACCAAACGCGTCTCGTCATATCCTGTCTGGGATATAACCTATTAAATTAGCCCTAGCCACCATGGCTATCATTAATATTGCACCATGTTGCCTTTTTTAAATTAGAAGTACTTTAACAAAAAAATATTTTATTTTGCATTTAAATATTAAAATAAATAGTATGAAAAGAAAGGTTTAAGAACATTGGAACTATAATAGAATATTAGTTTCTTATATACTTATGACAATTTATTTTAAATGGGTAAATTTAATTTTAGCGTTTACTTGGTAACATATTATGAAATTAAAATTTAATATATGTGACGACATTGTTAACCCAAGATATTTTCTTGCCCTCATTATTTGCGTAGCTACACATAAACTTGTCGACCTGTACTTACTGTATCGAACTGTTTTTACAAAATTATGGAAAAAACAGGTCCTTATTCTGAACATTTCATGAAGACGATGAAAAGACTCGAAACGTAATTAAACAATAAGGTGTGCACGTCATTGAATTTCGAATAAAAAAGGTATTGAAATTTGACATTATAAAATCAAGGCCGTATAAGAAAAAACGAAGTTGATGATTATTGCTTGAAAACGAAACGTCGGATACAAAAAAAATTTGTTATGTAATCCTTGAGTTCACTAAAAGTTGCTGTGAGAATGTTTTGTCAGTTTAGCTCTAACTTAATTTAAATTTAAGAAAAAAATTCAAAATATCAGTTTTTTTTAAATAACCCAAAACTTAAAAATCTTACCAAATCATTTTGTGCGGCATATTGTTCGTTCTTTGATTGCGATACTTTTTCCTCATTAATCGAAGTTGTATCTGTTGCCAATAACGAGATTCCCATAGAGGCCCTCCTTATCGTGGGCACCCTGTATACAGTGTCGCCATTAAAGTTGGAACCATATGAGGAAAAAATGTTTCCGATTTCGGTAAAGTTTTACTTGTTGCTTATGTTCGCTTCTGTTAACTGTTAAATTTGACATTTTGTTCACAAAATGCGGCATTTATTGATGAAATTTTAAAACATTATTCGGAAAAGTCGTTTGTATTGTAATTTTGCCAACATAAAAAATTTTAATCACTTATGATAATTTTTGTTCTATATCTATTTTTTGTCCATGAAAGCACCATAAAATATGCAAGAAAGTGTAGTTCTCTGATTTCTACTACACTATGCCAGATCGTCATTATTTTTCTAAGATGATAAATAAAATAAAGGATAATAAAATACAAATAAATATGTGATTCTTAATTGGAAGACCCCCTTCTTCTCATTTAATTTCCTTTACCAAGATGGCACCATTCCGCCTTTTTAGAATTAGAACTGTCATTCATGCCTCAAAAGCTAGTTTACTATCCCCTACTAGCCACATCCAAATTTTGTAAAAATTAGCGGGGAGCCGCACTGTACGATGAATATTTTAAAAAATTGCAGGTAAAATGAAGATGATGTTTGAGGCACTTCTTCAGAAGGCAAATGTACTTAATAAGGTAATATCGGAGAGGGCTAAATCTGGAGGGGAAATACAAATAAAAGAAACGTTGGCTAGGTTTGGTACGGACGTTATTGGAAGTGTTGCGTTTGGAATTGAATGTAACTCACTGGAAGAGCCCGATAATAAGTTCAGGTAATAATATTGAATGAGCTAGAATGAAATAAATTTTGTCTTGGAGTAATAAGCGAAAGTCGAGCCTCACGGCTGGCTTTGTAAACAAAGCGGCCATTGTGAATTAAACAGGAGGATACTAATGGCGTGCATGTGGTCTAATTTTAGGGGTCTTTTCTCAATTTTTTATACAGTAGATTTTTTTAAAAATAGTATAGTGTAGTGGTCCTAGGATATCAAGAGTTCCTTTAAATATCAGAATTGTAAATCATTTCCTTACTACTTTTTTAAGGCTTTTGTGGCGACTATTGAGATGAAGTAGGGAAAGTGCCACTTTCTCGACTTTCGCGTAAATTGTATTGACGACTAACGATAGTCTCTGTAAGAACATTTTTGCTTGGCTCTTCCCCTATATTTTTGCCCACGTTACGCCACTGTGGCTTTTGCAAAATTATAAATAAATGTAACTTCAATATGTATCTAAAAAGAGCTTCTGTCATTATATTAAAGATATTAGCATAGTTAATCAAACTACGAAGCTACATATTATTTATATATTTAGTTTTCCACTCTAATTATTATTATTTTTTCTTCAGAAAAATCGGGAAGAAAGCGTTTGAACCTAATCTATTAAAATTCATCATTGAACAAATAGTTCCATCTCCTGCTCTACTCGGATATAGAGTATTTGACAAAGAAGTGAGTAACTATTTTACTGGTAAGTAATATTTTAGAAATATTATATACAGGGTGTTATGGAAATTACTTATTATATTTAAATGGGTGACTCCTGAGATGAAACCGAATTGAAAAAAAAATAACCATAAATGGCGATTTGAATTAATAAGCGAAATAAGTACTGTATGTGAAACCTGAAAATTAACGTGGCCGCTACTGACGACGTGCACAATCAATAATTTATTATGTCTCAAAAGAGGTCAGCGCATGTTAGGCGGTGTTGTCATATTGCAACAAAAATAATTATAAATTCTAACAAACCGGTGGTAAGTTTTTGCCAACAAGACGTGTTAGACCCGCATTATCAGCCTTTCAAATTCTTTAAACTACAATTTTAAGATTCCTGTTCTCTTACCTTGTAAGAACAATATTTAAAAATTTCCAAAAAAAAAAATAAGGCATAAAATGTATGTTTTGCAACACATTGATTATTATTATAAATTATTGCACAAAGAAAAAAAAGTTTAAAATTCGTATCAACATGTAGAAATGCAACATACACCCACGAGTAATGGAAATGGACTGTAGTGTAGTTGCCCGCCGAGTTAGAGAATGCTCAACGTTTTCGTTCTGCCGAGTTCGAGCCCCGCGTTGTGCTCTGGCAACGCTGGCTCTACGGTTGACCTAGAAACGGTTCTTGGTTGAAACCAGATATGTAAGGCGTTGCATTGGAAAGCACATCGGGTAACGTAAGGGTTTATTGCCTAAATAATTAGACTTTAGAAAAAATGAAAAATTGTCATAATACTATCAATACTATGCATTGAAACCTGTATTGAGAGTGGGACACCCTGATTCTCTAGTTATTTTAATAAAATTTCATAGAAATAATTTATTTGCTTTATAAATAATTTTCAGAAGTCGTAGAGGAAACAGTTAAATACCGGGAAGCGAATAACGTCCAAAGAAAAGATTTTATGCAGTTACTGGTACAGCTAAAAAAAGAAGGTGAAAAGGGTAAGTATGTTAATTATATATAGGATTTTTAATTTAAAACTCCGAGGGCCTATATCTCTGAAACGAATGGATGTATTTTTATTCCGTAGAAACTCGCCGTTAGGTAGGATCGATTAGAATTTTTTAACATAACGTCAATACGCCTTTGACGTCCCGACACTTCGAAAATATAAATCGATTGCAGAGACTTTGAAAGTAGATACAAGACATGTGAATGTACTTTCAATTTTAAGACTTTTTATCATTTACCCTAATTCGAATACTTCACTCGTTTGTAAGTAATACCAAGTTTTATTTAATTATTTTTTAATTAATTTTGAGAGGGAGATCAGTAATAAAATTAAAATAATTACTTTAATTAATAATGATTAAGTCAATTTTTGAAAAGTTTATTTTGGGCAAATTTCAAAAGCGTTCTTCTTGTAATAGCGATACAGATGCTCTAATATTGTTCATTAGATTTGCAATGTCTTCTATTGGTGTTTCGTAGATAATACAATTTAAATGACCCCAAAGGTAAAAGTCTAAAGGTGTTATATCTAGTGACCTTAGTGGCCATCTTATTGGTCGGTTTGCTAAAAACAATGTACTCACAAGAAGCTTTTAAAAATGTTGACACTTGTGTTCGCATAGAAGGAGTAAATGTTGAAAATTGACTGAATTATTATAGTTTTAATACTACTGATCCGTTTACAAAATGAATACAAAAATTAATATTAAACCTCATAAAAAAATATAAAAATCAATAAGGATCCCAATAAAAAAGAAAACGAAGGTAGGTAATTTTTTTAATGTTCAGTATTGCTCTCGTGCCCTTTACCCCATTCAATGTTACAATTTACTCCGAGAGGTTGTTTGGATTTATTCGAGTATTATTTGCATTGAAATGTAATATTTCAACTCTGGAGTTGAAATGAATTTTTTCAACACGCGTGTGATCTTGGATACTTTCTAAGGAAGTTAGCCGTGCTTTTTTTCTCATTTTCGGTGATCGTAGGAAAATAATATTACGTTACGTACAAACCATTCCAATGTGCTAATAATGCGTTATTTTTCATATATTTTAGATGGAAGTGTGTTCACGGTACAGGACATAATAACTGAAGCTTTCCTCTTCTACCTTGCGGGCTTTGAGACATCATCCAGTGCCACCACGTTTGCAATTCTAGAGCTTTCCCAAAATCAAGACGTCCAAGATAAGTTACGTGAAGAAGTACGGGATGCTTTAGAAAAACATGATGGTAAACTCACTTATGACCTCATCATGGAAATGGAATATTTGGATAAAGTAATGCATGGTAAGGAACTTTGTATATGAGCAAATCAATAAATAAGAACTACGGATCATTATTTTCAATCTATATTATCTATGAGCTATAGAAGTAACCATAATTTGCTTTATTTCATAGAGGCCCTGAGAAAATATCCATCTGCACCACTTATTCCAAGACGATGTACTAAAAGATACAAAGTACCTGGAAGTGATTTGGTTATAGAAAAAGGTAAGAAATCAATTTTGTATAAGTAGTGTGAAACCTATTCTACCTGTCAGAGAGTTACTTTATATTAGAGACTTGTTCAATTTACAACCAATTTTCTCAGAAACAGCTGGCTATTGGAAAAATACCTGCTGACAAGAATAATGTTTTTCAGGATTGAGAAATACATACTTGTTAACAAAATTATTTGTTTCGTTTTGGAGATTTCTCCATATAAATATAAAATTATTATAGGTAATTATGAAGATTGGCAAGAATTGTTTCTAACTTATACTAAAAATATGTAATACAGACAACTGCCAAAACTGTTTATGTTTACAAAACAAAATCTGTTTTTTAACTACTAGATCCTCTTTAATTTTTGTTAATACCTAATTTCTTAACAAAGTGCAAATGAATGAATTTAATTTTTTTATACGAAAACTGTATGCCAAATGACAAAAAAATTAAGAGACGACATTTGCTAAGCAAGGAACTAGAATTTCAAAAATAATTAAAAAAAACTGGCGTACTTTTTTTTTTAAATATACCGAGGGCAATTAACGCAAGGATGCCATTTGTCGGAATAAACAAACATGTTATATATAAAAAATGGCCTCTTGATGACTAGAAAGTGTGCACTAGAGTTCATAAAAATATCTAGAGCACTATCACAGATATTAATAAAAAAGGAGAATTTTTGAAAATCTTTAACATCCTGTATCTCCAAAGTTAAGACGTTTAAGAGATATGTTCATATGAAGTTTTCTTCTAAAAATGAACTCGAGAATATTAGCATGTTATTAGGAAACACCCTGTGTAGTTGTTCGGCAGTTGCCGGTAGTTGTGCAGTCTATTTCTGGAGCTGTTTCCAGACTTATTGTTAGAGCTGTTTAGCTGTGCCCAGACCTGTTTTCCTAGAGCTGTTTAGCTGCCTTTAGACCCTGGATATTTACCAAACTTAATTATTTATTTATTCTTATTTAATAAAAAAAAATGCACCCATAAGAGCCCAAATCTCAGTAATAGTTTATTTCTTAATATTATTGCAGGTAAAATAAAAATGTTAAAGTAAGAACAGCAAATTTATGAACTTGACACTCGTAATTTGCTACTGCTAATAGTAAGTTCTCAATAACTACTGCTACAAAATTTGTTGTAATTTTACCGAACAATTTTACAGTACACTAAGCTTTAGTTTTTCTCTGCTACGTTTTGAAATTATTAAATATTATGTACTAAATATATTGAATTATAGGAAGAATATCGCCAAAATAAAATTAAAAATATATTGGTTTAAATAGTACTTATTTTTTGTTTAGGTACCAGGGTTTACATTCCAATATGGGGCATCCAAAAAGATTCAGAATATTATCCAAATCCAGAAGAATTCAATCCTGAAAATTTTAGTGCAGAAAATAAGGCTAAAAGGCCCGACTTTACTTGGATTCCATTCGGGGAAGGTCCCAGACAGTGTATAGGTATGTAGATGAAGATAAAAAGTACAATTAAAATATTTTTTCTATTTTAAATTCCGATTCTTTTAAATAAAGGGATCAGTTACGCAATAACAGTTTTTTTATCTTTAAGAAAATATTAGGAAACCTATGTAACTAAATATAATTGCCAATTTATCTTTAAAAAATACTGTACAGCCTACGATTTTTAAAAATCAGGCAGTAAAAATGTAACCCTTTCCGAAGTAATAAAATAAGTTTACTCTTAGTGGAGTCGTTCCTGTTTACGAAAATCCCTTGACGAAATCGAGTAATTTTTTTCCCCAATCCATAGAGTAGGATCCCTTCGATATTCTGATATGATTGCTCGAACAAACCCGATCCCGATATATCAATGAATTCACGAATTATCGCGATTTTCAACTGCAAAAAACAATAAAATTTAATTAATTATATCTCGAGAAAGGACGGAGTTGGGGCATAAATTTTTGGCGAATCCACGGGTGACACCGAGTACTTTGATGGGCCGGAGGCTGGGGTTGGTGGGGCAATTAGGAGGGGAGTAATTGAGGGGGAAAATATTTCATAAAGTAGTTTATTAATCCAGCTACGGGGATCAGGCCGGATTCAATTTGTTAATTTTTTTATCAGCTACAAGGGAGGATTGGCGAAAAATTTGTATTTTCCCAAATGCTCGCTTAGCGCGGCATACAAGAAACGGCCACTTTTTAATATCTCCGAAGATACTCAATTGTTCCAGCAGTGGCATCCCTGCAAACATGTCCTCTGATATTTTTTACAAAAAAGATGGTACGCCACTGACATTTTTTCTGATTAGCCTGGTCAATTCTACATTAAAACGATCTCTTGAGTTTTTCTCGTCAGACACACCGTTCTTGATTAGAACCACTAAATTCATATAGAAACTCATCATTATTAACATTGATAAAATAATTAAATTATAAATTTGGTTTCATAAAAATTGTTGGAAATGGCCACCTTCACTTAAAAGGCATGCTCTTTGCATCGAATTGCCCACTCCAACAATTTTTATGAAACAAAATGTATAATTAATTATTTTATCAATGTTAATAATGATGAGTTTCTATATGAATTTAGTAGTTTTAATCAAGAACGGTGCGTCTGACGAGAAAAACTCAAGATACCGTTTTCTTTTAGGATTGACCAGGCTAATCAGAAAAAATATCCACATGGAACAATGTCAGTGGCGTACCATCTTTTTCGAAAAAAATATGAGAGGGTATGTTTGCAGGGACGCCACTGGTGGCACAATTGAATAACTTTTATAACTAGAATTTGAGGTTCTATATCCTCTTACCATATACCAAAATTGAACAGAATATCTAAAGTATTTTCGGAGATATTAAGATGTGGCCATTTCTTTTATGCCGCATCAAGCGCGCATTTGGGAAAATAAAAATTTTTCGCCAATCCCTCCTCGTAGCTGATAAAAAAATGAACAAATTGAATCTGGCCTGATCCCCGTAGCTTAATTAATAAACTACTTATTAGCATTTATGAAATATTTTTCCCCCCAATTACTCCCCTCCTAATTTCCCCACCAACCCCAGCCTCCGGCCAATCAAAGTACTCCGTGTCACCCGAACAAACCGGTTGATTCGCGAAAAATTGATGACCCTTCTCGAGATATGATTAATTAAATTTTGTTGTTTTTTAAAGTTGAAAGTCGCGATAATTCGCGAACTCATTGAGATATCGGGATCAGATTTGTTCGAGCTTACGCGCTCTGTCAAGCTCTTCAATTTTGCCTTTCCCGTTGTAGGTTAGATTTACGGGCCGTGCCCCCCTCGCCCCGCATGCGGCGCCCCCTACAAATCATGTCAGAATTTCGAGGGGATCTTACTGTATCGATTGGGGGGAAAAAAATGACTCGATTTCGTCAAGGGATTTTCGAGCCGTTGATTTCGCCAAAACGACTCCACTATGTTAAAAATTTTAAAAAGAAATTGATAATGTCAAACTATACACAAATGGTCGTTTTCACATAAAATGGATTCTTATATGGACGCCGCTGGGAATCGATTTTCCTTAAATAACATTTAAATTACTCAACATAATTTAATTAAAATTTCATATGATGGACAATACTAAGGACCTATACTAAGATCCTTAAAACACATTTACCTTGTTTAGTTTACCAGGGGCGGACTGTACATGTTAATGCTTAAATTTTTAACAACCTGTATGATAAAGACATCGATAGCTTGAACCTTAAACTAAAGAAAAGATACCATTTTTCATTATCGAAATTAACCGTTTTGGAGAAAAATAAGAATACACGAATTAATGTTTTATTTTTATTGAAAAGAACCTGATATTTATCTTTTTATCTGTACACCAAAGTGTGATACGACAGTCATTCAAACAACAGAGAAGTATTCACTTAAAGTTGTTTAATCAGAAATGTAAAAATGTAAAAATATACAATATGTTCAATTTAAGAAATTAAACTTGATACAAGTAGCATTTTACAGTCCACCCTGTATAACAACTTTTTCTAAAAAAAAAATTAATTTCAAAGAAATCAATTTGAACACCTACCTATATCATGAACCGCCATGATATGAGATTCGTTCTGATATGATGCATTCAGCATATCTTTCCCGAATCTTAATTAAGTGGACGGTATCCGTTTCTTCATCATTATTACCCTGTCTCTATTTATTAAGAAGTAAACTCAAAGTCACGGTCTCACGAATTACATATAATATGTATTTTAGCGAAGTGTTAAAAAGGTTACATGTTTCGCCCAACTGGGCATCATCAAACCTTAAAATAGAATCAACACCACAATACAAACAACTGCACAAGTACAATCAGCCACATCTAAAAAATTAAATATGGGCTCATTAATACCCACTTAAAATCAAGGAATCAAAGGATTTTAAGTGGGTATTAAGGAGAGCATATTTAATTGTTTAAATGTAGCTGTTTGTATTTGTGCAATTGTTTGTATTGTGGTGTTGATTTTATTTTCAGGGTATGATGATGTCCAGTTAGGCGAAACATGTAACCTTTTTAACACTTCGCTAAAATACATATACAGGGTGTTATGGAAATGACGCATTATATTTAAATGGGTAACTCCTTGGGTGTCCTAGAGCGCTACATGTTTTATTTTTTCTTAATCGACCGTTTTAAAAGTGGGGTAATAAACACTCTTACTCACAGGTCAGTCCGCGCTACTGTACAACATTTCACCCAGAGCCAATGGCAATGTTGCCAAACATAATGTAAAACTGAAAGAAACGCGTCAATAAAAACAATATTTAAAGATTAGTTATGGACGGGCAAGATACCCGCGTAAACCGAAAAAACAGAGCGGGCTGAGAGTGTGTTAGTGATCGACGAGACACAACGTATCCAGTTGCTGATTGGTCTTCAACTAACAGACGCAAGCGTGCGGCGCTATATGAAACTACTTCGCTCAGCCGATGTAAGGCGTCAAGAGGTCATTGACACTTAACCTAGTGACGTACGTGGCTATTATTATTCCATATGTTTTTTCGGGTTGTTTAAAACATAGTCCGTCGTATATATGGTTAAGCTTAGTACTCCTCGAACTTCACTATTTAAGAACTCTTTCATCTGGAGGACTTCATCCTTGTGGAACGACCTTCCCGAGGTCGTTTTTCCCAACGAATATAACCTCCAACGATTCAAAACCAACGTGAATCGCTTTTTGCGCACACGCACCACTCCCAGAGTGCCCTAAAGGATTTTTCCTATAGTGCTTGTGTTTGATCATAAAAAAAAATAAAAAATGTTCTTCAATTAATTGTACAAAAAGGTATTACAGAATGGAAAAGTGTTTAAATTATTTTATTTTGTCTAAAGAGTTTAAGGTGTACATATGACAACACCGGCCAGAATTCCTTGATTGCTTACATGTATCGCAGTGCCACACAGGTGTTTTTCTGGTTTGACGTCAGGTCACTTTTGCCGCTGAATGAATTATTGAAAGCGCCATTTATAGCTATTTTTCTTCAATTTGTCTTTATCTCAGGAATTGTCGGATTAAATATAATACGTCATTTCCATAACACCTTGTATGTATGTAATTCGTGAGACCGTGACTTTGAGTTTACTTCTTAATAGTTATTAAACAGATCTCTTGGAGAAAATATTTCTTTGGTAACCCTGTATGTATATTTTGCAGGCTTGCGATTTGGATTGATGCAGAGTAAAATCGCCCTGATCACACTTGTAAGAGATTTTAGATTTTCTCCTCATAAAAATACTAAATGGCCGTTGAAGATAGACACTGGTTCATTTGTGTTAGCTGCCAAAGGTGATATTTGGCTTCAGGTGGAAAAATTGTAGAAGTGATGATCTTCAAGTTATTTTGCCGACTAGTTCTTTTACCATTATTTGTAAATAAATACCCTATGTATCATAATTAAGGAACATTATAGAATATTAAATTTAATAATCTTATACAAGGATAATGATGATAAAAGGATTGTTATTCCAATTGTATTAGCTGCTTCATAAATTATGTGTTATTAACATAAACTTTTTATTTTAATAAGAATCTTGATTTAGGCTTAGACTTAATTACCTAGAGTTATTTTAATATGATCCAGAGTTTATGCCTTAAAATTAGTATTATTAAACTTAATATTTCAATAAATGTAAGAATTATTTTTCCAAATAATTATTTTCTTAAATTAACGTTGTTTTATTTTACATTGATGTTACAATTAGTGTTGGGAATAATCGATGATTTTAATAATCAAGTACTTGATACTCGAACGATTTTAATAATCGAGTGAATCGCTCGAGTGAATCACTTGATATTCCAATTTACCAAGCGATGACGTCACCGACTGCTCGACCGGAAGCCTAGCCGTTTACATGTGATTAGGTAGGGTATTTAGCAGGCACGTAACTACGGGTGGGCACAGGTTTAGTTAAAAAAATTGTAGTAGCCACCAAAAAAAATCCAGAAATTTATTTATTTGTGAATAAGGAATTTTTACCACGTGTCTCGATACCAAACAAAAAGACTGCAAAAAATCACCCAAATATGTATTTATTGTTCGGGTTTATTATTGTGCTTTTTTAAAACAAAAAGTATTACCAAGAGTTATTTTTCTTCACATCTTTCTCAATCTACGAGCATAAAATAAGTAGATATTTAAAATGGCTTGTCAAATTCTTCCACGTTAAATTATCAGGTGCCCACTGTGTGCCCTTCAAAAATGTAGGATTAGTTACGCGACTGGCAACATAAGAAAATAGGTGATTATCTTTTTAAATTCATATTTATAGTTACCTAAAAGTTCGTGTTTAAATTTAAGAATGTTTACTTTGGGTTACCAAAAAATTTGTCGATACCTATGTTTTGTTAACTATTTTGCTCGTTTTCTTAATTTCCAGTAACATTTTCTATAATGTATGTTATTTTTAAGAAGTCTTCTTGAGTTTAGTAATAAAAAGTTCCTGTTTAGATTTAAAAATGTTTACTTATAAGATTAGCAACGAATTTTTCTATATATTTTCTTAACCATTTTGTTCGTTGTGTTATTTTTCATACAATTTCTATTATTATGTTATTTTTGAGAAGTTTTCTCGAGTTTATAGTAAATAAAAATTTAAAAATTATATCCTTTAATTTTTTAATATTCACAATCGGAGACCTACACTACGCCGCTGGCTAGCCAGTTAAAACAAAACTTTAGAAAACCCATGTCGCGATGACTCCGCTAAGAGATTTGGCATACTTTTTTATATGCACCTTCTCGTTTATGTGCCTTTAAGAAAGACGTATGTCGTGTTACCTGCTCAGCGTCAAACTCGAACGTCGTCAATCGGATGGTGCGGCGCGTAGCCCGAAGGTCGTGTATCAAGTGACAAGCGATATTTTTCGGTTTTTCGCCTGAATTTATAACTAGAGTATTTCCTATCGAGCGAAAAACTGTTCGAACTGAATGTACGAGCAGTTTTTTAACTCGATCACACTACAGCGGTATATTTCCGCCGGCGTCAAGCGCAGCGGGTATCGAGTGAAAGATAATTAGTGACGAGCGACGGTTTTCGCCTGAATAGATAACTCCAGCGGTTTTTTTAATAATCGAGCGATGTCGGTTATTTCAATAATCGAGTGATCAAGCGGTTTTTCGCTCGAGTGATCACAACACTAATTATTAGTAATCTGTATCAACTTAATATTGTAAACATATTTTACAAAAAACTATAGTTAGGATTTCTAATAAATTTACGACACAACGAATATAAGTGAAAATAATTTATCTATAACTCCAGTAGTTAAATATTTTTAAATATATGTACATTTTACGGAGACTATTATTAGACTTTGACCATTGACTAGTATCATTGGTATTTTTTATTGTAAAGAAAACCAAGTATAAATTAGATGCAACGTATCAATCAAAGCTCGTTTTTCGTAAGCAGACCAGGTGAGGGAACTTAACAGGAAGAATTCTATTGATCACTGTTAGCTCTTGGATGGGTGACCGCTTAGGAATACCGTGTCAAAATTTTTACAAAAGATTTTAGTAAATTTCATAAAATATTTTATTAAATTTTACAAAATATTTTTTTAATAAATTTTACAGATTGTTTACTAAATATTTTTGTAATTTTTACTAAAAATGTTGTTATAATTTTATGGCACTTCTTAATAAAAATTATTCCAGTCACATAGAGCCCTAAATTATGGTTAGTTCTCCTATTTCTACAGTAAATTTAACTACGGTTTTCTTCCCGTGTGGTGTTTCCAGTAACAAAATTAGGCTACTGCTCTCATTGCGCTTATTTTATAAACTCAGAATGCAAGAGAACGGGCTCGCATGACGCTGCACTGACGCGGCCAGTCTGAACATCACGAAGCGATGCTCTCAGTCTGGATGGACCTTTATGGCTGTGCGAATTAAAAACACACAAGCTCTAACTTGTTTATATCACAGAGCGTATACGCTGTTCATACTACAGAGTGGCCAATGCAAAAAATATTATGTTCCTATTACTGAGTGGTTCATAAGAGTGCGTATTCATATCTATTATCGCCATTGTACTTTGTTAAATATCTAGCTTAAAATAAATAAGCGAAAAAATCAAACATTTTTGTTGTCCTTGAATGTTTTCTAGAATACGAAATACTTAGTATATTACGTACCGAGGTGGAAAGTGTTTCATTCCCGTCAAGAGACAGTAATGAAACTTTTCACCGAGGTTTGTATACTATTTTATTTACAACCACATCTAACATCCACTTCTTATTATTTTGAATTAAAATTATTAACAGAAGATAAATGTAATTTTGGTTTTTCCATTGAAAAATTAGACAGAAATTTCAAATAACCGCAGGTGGTAAAACAACGTAGGTAATAATACACATCAAGATGGCAAATATCATTTTTTGAATATGGTTTTCATGTCAATAAACAATATATGATTTTAACAACAGAAAAATGCTATCAGATGAGGAATTTGATTTTGCTGTTACTACATCAGAAATTCGAGAAGCAGGAAAAATAGTAGAAGAAAATCTTCTGTCAACTAAAAGCCGACCGAGATATGACAAGGTATATAACTGTTTCAAAGAATGGTGTACGGGAAACAAAGGTCAAAATCTTGGTTCTGAGTCGGCGCTACAAGCTTATTTCAGTGAAAATGTCAAGACAAAGAAGATATCAACGATTTAGTCACAATATTCAATGGTGAGGACCACTCTATTAATTAGGGAAAAAGCAGACATATCTAAACGTGCAAAGCTATTAGAATTTTTAAGGAAGCAAAAGAAAGAATACAGGCCGAAAAAATCGAACACATGGAGAATATTGAAACTTTTTTGGAACAAGCACCTATGGAATTTCTTGTTCAAAAGGTATTTTAGGCTAAAAGGTTGACCATTTTATATTAACTTGTTATTTTATACATTTGTAGGTCGCATTGGTTATTGGTGTGTCAGGCGCCTGACAGATGAATTATACAAAATGAAAATAACAGACGTTCACTTTTTAGAAGAAAAGCTCGCGATTGAAATATCAAATAGTAAAACGTACCAGTCACGATCATTTATGATAACTGATAAGAAATGGATGGCATCACTTAAGGAGTACATAACTTTTGGGTAAAATATACAGGATGGGAAGCTTTTTATGCAAATAAGATATGGAAAAATTACTAAACAATGTATTGGGAACAACACTTTAAGTCAATTTCCAAAAAAAAATGCAGCCTTTCTGAAGCTGAATATTGAAGGTTTTACTGGCCACTGTTTCAGAAGAACATCGGCTACTTTGCTCGCAAATAACGGTGGCGACTTCATGCAAATTAAACGATTAGGAGGCTGGAAATTTAGTATACAGTAGCTGAGAGATACATAAATAGTTCTTCTCTACTCAAGTTAATACGGCTAAATTGATTTCAAAACCAAGTTAAAATGTTACTAACACTACTATAAGTTCAAGTAATCATGTACTAAACCTTTCAAAACAAGATTTTCGGCAAGGTTTTAACATATCAGTGACTGGCAACAATAATGCCATATTGTAATATTTAATGTAAATAAGTAAGACGGAAACCATATTCATTTTTTATTTTTTATAAATATCATTAGGTTTATTAAAAAAAAAATCATTGTCGTTAAAGTTGTGTAATAAGTTGTATGTTGGTGTGTTCGTATATTATTTTGATATATCGATTTTTAAAAAAATTACAAAAAATTAATTTATTTTCCACCCGGGTGGAAAGTAAAAGTAAAAAAACGTCAACTTTCCACATTTCAAAGATAGATGAAATGTCATTATTACATGCATGGTTGTAAATAAATAAACTTTCATGTCTGATAATGTAGTACCTTATACTCATTTCCGATCAAAGCGTTAAGGCGGGCGAACATTACATCAAATTAATACATCTTTTATTCGTCGTCATGGTATTTTAGTTCATCTTCCGAAATGTTCAACGCACATTTAAGTTTCCACTCTGAATGTACCATTTTGAATAATCCTGCGTTCTAATTGACTTGTAGTGTAAATAGATAGTAATCAAGTAAGCTGCAACGTTAAAACTAAAATATCAAACAATAAACCTGAAACTCGGCGCTCCAAGTTACAACTTTGTCCGTTTTTGTGATGCACTTGCTAATTGGACGCCGCCATGTTGTTTAATTAGATTAATTAATAGTTTGCCACGCCATGTTGCATGGTTCTGTTCTAGCTAAGAGCTTAGCGGTTTATTACTGTTTTACTTGCAGTTTTGTTCAGAATCTATGGTTATAATAATGAACTATATTTTAATTAAAATTATATATGTCACTCACTAATTGGGAGTTTCGATTTTGCAGGAATTTTGCAGTAAGTGCCGGAGCGAAAATAATCTGTATGGGGTGGGAGGCAGTTTTGGCACCCCACAGTTTTATTTGTATATAAGTATTCTAAATGCATACGGATGAATCAGCATACATGATACATGATAAATGCATACAAATACTTATACAGGATGGCCCATCGAAAACAGTACAGCAAGGTTGACGGCTGTGTACGTGAAAATTAAAAAAAAACCTCGGACCCGTAAACTTGTGTTTTCAGGGGGACACGGTCACTATTAATTTCATCCCTGTAACCTCAACCCCCCATAGCGGGGGGGCTACTGTCCTTGTTTTTCAAATGGGAATGGGTATGTTGTGATACATCTTTTTAAAGGGCATTAAATTCTCTTTAAAATGGCGCTTCATTTTGTAAATTTGAGCTAAGCGCCGCCGATCAACGGAATTTGAAATATTTCACTGCACCTCTATCAAGTACACAGGTTTGTGCGTAAACAATTTTTTTTACAGTAATAAGTATCAGTCAGTTAAACTTTATCTTCAGTAAAGTGGTTGATCCAGGTCTACATACGTTATTTCTGCGCTATTATTTTCTTTTGATTTGATCGTGACATAAAAAATGGTTTATTCTATTGAGCAGAGAGTGGAAATTATTGAATTGTATTTTATAAACAATCAATGTGCAAGAGTAATGGCAACTTTGTTTAATGATAGACATCCAGATAGACACGTACATCATGGTTATATCCTAGAATTATTTGCAAAATTTCGGCAAACTGGTTCAGTGACAAATAAAAAAAGGATCATTGAAAATCCGGTAAGAAATGAAGCAGTAGAAGTAGCTGTTCTGGGTCAAGTTAGTATGAATCCAACATTAAGTACCAGAAAAATATCTGATGTAACGGGAATTTCGCGGACTACTACAGAGAATTCTGAAATATTATAAATGGCACCCACACAAATTTCAACTTCTCGAAGGATTGAATGAAGATGATAATGACCGCCGTTTACACTTTTGTGAAGTAATGTCAGAACAAGTATTATATTATATGGCACTGTCAATCGACATAACTGTCGTTACTGGTCCGACACGAATCAAAGGATTTACCACGAGATTCATACTCAAAATCCTCAGAAATTAAACGTTTGGGCTGGTATTTTCGGCGATCACATAATTGGACCATTTTTGTTTCTTAAATGGAGATACAACCCAGCGCTGATGGAAACTGTTGAAAACGACCAACGTTACCAGGAAGAAAATCCAATATTTTAACAAGACGGGGCTCCCCCTATTATGCATTACCCGTACGCTACTTGGATGAAACGTTTCCTGGTAGATGGATTGGGAGGAGGGGTACTATTGAATGGCCCTCGAGATCGTATAAATCGATAAAATTACATTTTTAAAAACGCAATTTCTCGACGGCGCGTAGCTCAAATTTACAAAACAAAGCGCCATTTTAAAGAGAATTTAAGGCCCTTTACAAAGATGTATCACAACATACCAATTCCCATTTGAAAAGATAAGGGCAGTAGCCGCCCCCGCTAGGGGGGGGGGCCTACAGGGATGAAATTATTAATAGTGAAACGTGTCCCCTTGAAAACACAAGTTTACGGGTCCGAGTTTTTTTTTAAATTTTCACGTACACAGCTGTAAACCCTGCTCGACTGTTTTCGATGGGCCACCCTGTATATAGTATAATTTATTAATAGGTAAAACTAATACAGTTGGTAATATAAGGTGATATATAACATGAGGTGATCTTCATAAACTTATTTTCCATATATCAATTATTTACTTACAATACCTCAAAAAACGGTTGCTATGAACATCATCATAATATCATAGAAAATATTAGCCGGCGATAAAGTTCATAATGTCCGGTGATTTTCATAATGCCCGGTAATTATTATTAAAGAAAATATTGAACAAAATTGAATTTATTTTTACATAATATTTTTCTATTTTTCCTATGTTAACTGTATAATTTTTTAATTTTCCTGATAAAGAAGCTGGACCAACTGTGAAACATTGCTGAGTTTCTCGATGTGCATGCGGATTTCTGCTCTATTTCAACATTAATTAACATATTTTCCTCTCAGTAACCGAGCGAGCTATCATTTTTGCTATTCGGGTTTTCGACGTGATGCTTTCCTCTATATACGGTGTTGAAAAATTGTCGGTACCCCGGAATAACTACGGTGCATCGCATTGCAGCGGGAAATGTCTAGGGAGAAAGTTGTTTGGGTTTGAAGGAGGAATAGTTTGCAGTTTAAACCACCCCCAACCCACTAGACTCCCGGGCGCGGGTGGGGGTAAGTTAAGATTTTCAAATGTAACTCCATATTTATTATTAGCGTATCGTGTTCCCTAGCCAAAAATAAACATTTTTTGTCCGAAAAATTTTTTTATTTGGGCCTATCCTTCATCAATAATTACCATGAAAAAAATCAAGTTTTATCCCGGAAATACTCTTTTTCTCTGTCTTGTACTAAAAAATGGCCGCGGAATACAAACAACTTTTTCCAACTTGATTTTCGCACGGTTCTGTCTTTCTCATGGTGATTATTGGTTAAGGATGGGCTCGAATAAAAAAAAATTTCGGACAAAAGATGTTTATTTTTGGGCGGAGAACATGATACGCCAATAAAAAATATGGGATTCTATTTGAAAATCTTTAATGGGTGGTTTAAATTGCAAACTATTCCTCCTTCAAAACCAAACAACTTTTTCCCTAGACATTTTTCGCTGCAATGCGATGCACCGGAGTTATTCCTGGGTACCGACTTTTTTTCAACACCTTGTATAACCCTCCACTCAGCTACCACCACTCTCGATAAGAAATGTGGACGAGATCCGACGTAGGCAAAGTTCTGTATATTCTTTGGCGTCTTCTAAATTAAGAAATTTTGCTATGATTGCAGGAACACGGCTTAGTATATTTTTACCCACAGACATGGCAATGCATTTACCATTTCTGTATGTAAGGAAAAATCTGAGTTCCTTAATTGCTTTTAGCCTTAATGCAAGATACTGTCTAACTCATTTTAAGGCATCTGTTTGGTCTCCTTCGATTATCGTAAATCTTTTTGGCGTAGCAGTTTTAGTTTCTGGTGCCTTGACAAGCATAATAGGCCCCTTATCCCCATATTATTAATGGTCATTTTTACCATCCCATCCCGTCTCAGGCCGCAAAAAAACTCCCACTACAATACCACTTTATGCAGCAGAAAGGTATCATTCGGCGAATTTTTGATAAAAGTTAAAACTGTTTACCTTCCAACAGTTATAACTTTTTAAAAAGATATCCATTTGATTTAACGTTTAAAAATGCTATTAAGCAAACATCTATTTATTGACAATATCTTGAAATATTAATGTTTTCTTTTACTATAAGTTCAGACTTGACCTGGGAATATTTTGTCCAAAGGCTATTTGAGGTATATTTTTTTGACTAAAATAAAGTAAATACTTAAAAATTGTTATTACCAATGAGCAAAAGGGTAACATATCAATTTCTCAAAGTAAGCCATCATTACTGTTTCAGTAATCACCGTAATTTGGTTTTTTACTTTCAATGTTGCAATTTGCCACAATTTTTTATTATAAAAAGTAACATATCTCATATGGGATAAGTTGCATTCCTCCCTTATTTGTTATAATTTGTAATCCATTCAACGTACATCTTGTTTATTTTCTACCTGTCAATTTTGAGGTTAAGAGAGAGGCTATTTTTGCTTTGTTGGTTCGGAACGTAGGTCGACGTACCCGAACATCTCGTGCTTCAAGGCGAATTTGGTTCCTTTTCTCTGCTTCTCCTCTGTGGTCTAGAACGCGGTATGGAGTGTCTGGTTGACTGGCTCATACTGCTCTCCTTTTACAACTGGTACTCTGGTGCTGATTGGAGTCGTACAAAAAGAAGGGAATGCTCCTTTGGAGCTGGCAGTATTTTGATATGTCAAAATGATCGATTATAATTTCCGTTTTAGGTTTTTTGAACTTCCTTCTTCGGTTGGCCGTCGTACCACGCGGCTAAAGGCATTTTTTGGTTAACCTTTTAAGAGACCAGGTGGTTGGTCCCAGCGCCTTATTAGAAGTAAGTAGAGTTAAGCCTAGTATGGCTAAATTTTAATAAATTTTCATGATCCATTATAATCTCCTTTAATGCGATTATTGAACTGGGTTTTCTTTTGTTTCAGGGTTCTTCTTCTTTTCTTCTTCTACTTTTTCATTTTTATTTTCACTTCTATTGTTACCTTTACTCTTTTATTTCTAATGGGAGTTTAAGGCCGTTGATTTAGCGGTTGATATCCCTAAGGGCCAATGGTTGAAACAATAACCACCATCAATATATGTTGAGGTCAGCAGTAACCACCTGACAATGTTCGATCATCCTTAGCTGGAGACGGTAACCTATGAAGTGATCTCTTGGATGGTCCAGGATGTCATCACTGAACAGATTACACTGATTTGTTTCAGGTACATCGACATGGAAAATTTCTCTTTAAATTAATAACCTTTTTGTTCATAACCTTTTAAATTATTTTATTGTAAAGCAATCTCGACAGTATATATATAACATTTTCATTAATTTATGTCAGGTCTTAGGTAAGGTTCATGAATCTACTTCTTCCCCTGCGTATTTTTCCTTAAATCAATTCATACAACCTTTATGTTCAGATGTGCTAATTCATTAATTAATATTTGAACGTTTTAATCATATACATTTTATTTTCAAATTAATTACCTTCACAGCTTCACTGACACTTAATGGGTTAATAAATTCATGATTATTTGTGTATTATATCTGTGTTTTAACGAATAGTTTTCCAACCTAAACAACAAAAACATTTTCCCAGTTTAGCCACAGTAAACTCTGGTGACGCCCACAATACAGAAGGGAAGTTTAAAAGTAAGCAACCCCGACCTTTAGCCTCCGCTATTGAAAGCTGCCGTAAGCCTGTGGTGGTCGTATAAAAATCAAACAAGTGGCCACATCCATTTGGTCATAATGAATAATAATTAAACAATTACTTGAAGCAATTACTTTTTAGTAAAAGCAATTGCTTGACTAGCAAATGCTATAAGTAAAAGCAATTGCTAGATCTGGATATGAATAAAATTTTGAAGCAATTGCTGCTTTTCTTACACCTTTGTAGCAATTGCTTATTCAACACAAGTTCAGACGTGTCCTATCCACTCTTTCAGATGTTCAGTTTGATGCCTAATTTGCAACAGTTGACGTAAATACAACAGCGCTGGTCTATTATTTAGTACAAGTAATCTGTTACGGTTTTGTAACAAATAAAAGACTTATATTTTTCATATGGCAGATTTCAGTGAAAATGAGGAAAGTGATAGTAGTGATGAAGAAATTAAAGACAAGCAATTAATATTTCTTCACAAATTGAAGGAACATAAAATTGTTCTTAATAAATCACAAGTTCCGCAAGTTAAAGCAGAAAAGGAGGCCGCTTTAACCGTCTTAGTACAGCAATATAGAGATATTTTTAACGTCTCACTTACAACAAAACAGTTATCAAAGAAAATTAGTAATATGAAGGCAAACATAAAAAAGAAGTTTGACGTTAACAGGACAGGCAATAAACCAATGATCTATAAGCCTTCGGAAAAATTATTCTTAGAAATTTTGGACGTACAGAAGAATCCCGTCTTTAAAAAAATACCAGGTATATTAGCAGCTAAACTTTTTATAATGTTCCTTTAAACTAAAAAATATAAATTTTAAGGCGCTGCGTCTGCTGGTACTGGTGAAGAAGTGGTACTTATTAAGCCCTCTACATCAACGAGTGACTTCGATATTCCTGCAGCTGCAGCATATAATTCTATTCCTAGAAAGAAAATTAAAATATCAAATGAATTACCTGAAACTGCGGAAACAAAAATATTATCAACTGCTGAACTGCAACGATTAGTTTTATTAAAGCAGCTGAAATTATGTCGTATGCAACAGGAAGAAATCCTGAGGAGAAAACAGAGTGATGATATACTTCAAGCAAGCAATGTTGTTACGGAAAAAGGCAAGGTGTTTTACGATTTATAGTCAGGGAGCACGCCATATTCCTAACATTTTTCTTTAATTTTCTTTGCTTTATACTTAATTCTGCCAGTTAAATATGAAACTAGTATTTCTATTTTAGTTCGGTTTTGAGTTATATTATAAGTATAAATTGTAAGTTGAGAATATATAAAATTTATTTTCGTATTTGTATTTCTGAATTTCGTCTAATGCTTAATTTATCTACCTGATGGAGATTTGCTTTTGAAAACGAAAGTAGAATAATTAGATACTTACATGATTAATTGAAGAGCATTTGAGTTATTAATTCTCTTTTTTGCTGTCCTAATTATTGACGAATCATATTTGTTGTCAGATCATTATTTTGTGCGTTAATTCCAAAATCATCATCTCGATTCGAGTAATGAAAATCTTCATCATTTAAATGTTTAGCGATATTATGAAGCACAACGCAGGCAATTATCGTGGATGGAATTTTTTCTACTTTATTCCTAATTTTATACTGAAGGACAGGAAACCTTGCTTTTAACTGCCCAAAACATCGTTCAATTAGGACACGTTCACGGCAGAAAACGTTATTATAATTTTGCTGCTCTTGGGTTGCAGGAGTTCTCCAGGAAGTCATAACCCAAGGCGATATAGAGTAGCCATCGTCTCCTAATAACACGCATTCTTCGGTGCTGTTTTTAAGAATGTTGTATATATTAGAATTTTTGAAAATTCTGCTATCGTGCACAGAGCCTGGCCATTGACAGTCTACATAAACATTTCTTGTACATTACAAGTTGCCTGCACGTTGATGCTGGGGTACCCTTTTCGGTTTATATATTCATCACCGAATTCTTGAATCTTCGGAATCCTGACGTGTGTACAGTCTATCACGCCGATGGCATTTGGAAACCGGTATCTCTCTGACCACAACCGTTTAGCTTCCACAATAGCTTCAGCACTTGTAGGAAATTTAATAAAAATATTGGCCTTCTCCAAAACTGCATTCAATACAGAAGTGTATGTCTTACAGACAGTAGTTTGGTGAACACCGAGTTCTTCACCTACAGAATTTTGAAAGCCCGGATCCGACACTTGCCGCAGAAAGATTTTCATCATATTTATTGGCGATAGTGCACCCCCTCGCCTTTCACCAGTATCAGTCAAAAAATAATTTGCCAACCACTCAACATTTTCGCGGTCAAATCGATATAAATTTCTGAAATCATCATATCTGCAATTTTTACATACACTGTAGATTTTTCTTTGACGGACGTTCATATATTCAGCCATAACTGAAGACACAAATTTAAGAGAAACTCACGTGTATGCGGCGGAGAACCAAAGTTGACTGCTACCAAGCAAATGATGCAGGGGTCGACCTACCTTAGAAAACTGAAAGGAATTGCTACACTAGAAAAAGCAATTCCTTAATTTATTCATCATATTTTAAGCAGACGATAGCAATTGCTTCTATTTTTTAAGAAAAAGCATCGACTAGAATCAATTCCTGCACTTCTAAGCAATTGCTGGACGCAAAAGCAATTACTTTAGTTTTTATTCATTGGCTTTCAAGCAATTACTTCGATTTTATAAGAAAAAGCAATTGCTACATTTTTATTCATTAGGCTCTGTAGAAAATTTCCATACTCCTTGTCGTACTGGACTTTAGACTTTGTCGGTCTCCTTAGCTTTTGCAGCATTTTCTAAAATATTTTGTGGAATTTCCATATTTTCGTTTCTAAAACGTAAAAGACGTTAAAAATAAACAACCCATAGTAACCGTCAAACATATTCTATGACAAATACTAGAAAATCCAATGGGGTAAGGTGTAAATGCAAATAACTTGACAGAAACTTTGACGATATTCTCGTTATAATTCAAAAAGGGCGATATGCCTACAAACCGGTACATTTTGTGTACTGGTTGCTTTTTGGGACTAACCAGGACAACGGTTCAATAACCAGTACTTTTTTTTTTCTTTTTTTTTATGATCAAACACAAGCACTATCGGAAAAATCCTTTAGGGCACTCTGGGAGTGATGCGATTCACGTTTGTTTTGAATGGTTGGAGCTTATATTCGTTGGGAAAAACGACTTCGGGAAGGTCGTTCCACAAGGATGGAGTCCTCCAGATGAAAGAATTCTTAAATAATGAAGTTCGAGGAGTACTAAACTTAATCACATATGGATGGGCGGCAGTGGTTCGTCGTGTATTTCTGCTATTCGTCGCTCTGGGCGGAATTAAGAGGGCAAGGTCAGCCGAGCACCATCCATGGAAATATCTGTAAAAGAGAGTCAAATCCCCAACCTGTCTTCGATGTTCTAGGCTGTCGAAGTTCTTCGTCAGCTCGCGGTCTCCAATCAGACGAATAGCCCTCCTTTCGATGAAATCCAGTAGCCGAAGAGTATGTTTGGGTGCAGAGCTCCAGACATGAGAGTGGTACTCTAGTGATGGTCGAATCTGAGCTTTGCTTTGTATAGTGTCAAAAGTTGTGAGGTGTGTACAACTTTCTGGTTCGGAAGAGTACACCAAGTTTCTGAGAAGCTATCTTGGCGATTGCCACAACGTTGTTATGTCAATACATATTTCCTCCCAGATTGACGCCCAGCAAATTAATAGATGAAGCAAGTGGGATTGCGTGTCCGGCCATGACTATATCCGGTTCGATAATGTTAACCTTTTTAGAGAAAAACTGGTAAAATTAGTGGTAACCTTAGAGTAATATCACACGTGTATTAAAATGACCGATAATTTTGCAAATAACTGGGAAATTATAACAGATATACGATAATAATGTATGGGAATAAAAACAATGAGAAAAGAACTGAGACAAAAATATTATATTTATACAGAGTATCCCAAGAGAAATTCAGGAGAGTGATTAAAGTGTTGATGTATATAATATTTTATTCAGGTTAGGTTATTCATTACATCATCACTTATATAATACATAAATTAGCCTATATCTAGTCTCTTGCATATTCTACAAGTGTAGCTCAAGGTACATAGATGTAGAAAACATCGTATATATCTGTATATATTTTCCTATTTTGACGAGCACTATCACTTCCTTAAATATCTACGTGAGATTTCATTAATTAATATAAAGTGCACTATAATGTAGTCGCCAGAAGTAAATTCCAATTTTTTTCTGCCATCTTTCAATGTTTTTAGATGAACCTATTATTTCTCCATCCTAAAATTGATCACATATTGCTAAAACATTATAAAAAATTATTATTTTAAAAACTCATTTCGAAAAAACATTTCTCAAGAACTATATTATCGTGTGATATCTCATTTTATGGTGGGGGGGTCGTAAATAATTTTTAAGATATTGCTATTATTGTAGGCACACGTAAAAGGAAAACTGACAAATATTTTAATTTTTAAAGATTTAGAAAAATAAACGATTGGTGACAAAAAACTAACATTATGGATTTTTTAGTTTTCTAATAGGTAGAACAACTGCATCATCATCATCATCATCAAAATCAATAATGGTGGTGTTAAATACCCTGGTGTAGGTTTGATCAAAAATGTTCGAGTATTATTTTAGTATACGTTATAGTTATTTTAAATGCGGCGATTCCAAAAACAAACTTTTCTTTGTATCAGCTATAGTTTTTAAGATAGAGCCTACTCATAATAAATTGTAATATTAATATATTTGACAATTATAATGGAGATAAATTTTATCAAAAATTTAACTAATTCCAAGACTCAGGCCTTTTAATTATACATATTTATTCATAAATCACTGGAAATACCTAATCTTATATTGGCAAAAGGACATGTAATTATCACAGATAAGAAATAATGTTTCCTTAAATTTTTTTGCACCTGCAGATTTCTTATTTTCGTATTTTCAATTAGCACATACATTAGAAGGCAATCAAAGATAAAGAAATTGTATACCGTAAACCTCATAAATTAATTCGCTAACTTGCCTTGTATGTGTCCTAGGGTATTAGTACCCATATAATCCTCATATGCGGAATATTACCTGTATGCATTTGCAAAATTTAGTTGAAACTTGAGTTTAATTGCAAGAGTGTGTTTTTTGAAAAATCGTATTTAAACATGGTTTCTACAAGTAGGCGTAGTTGCGTAAACCATCCGGATGTTTTTTGTTATATATGTCGCGTGTACTTTTTAAAAGAAAGTTGAAGAGTGATTTGTGACTTTGTGAAAAAGCTTATTGGGCCTATTTTGGCGTTCACTTAGTAGACCAAGATAAACCCTGGGCTCCGCGTGTTGTATGCAAAACCTGTGTCGAAAACCTGCAACAATGGACAAAAAGACAAAGAAAGTGTTTAGTTTGGTGTACCGATGGTATGTAGGCAACAAACAATTTTACGATTGTTATTTTTGTCTTGTGAAGATAAAGGGCATTAATCGTAGCAATCGGCATAAGTGGAACTATCCTAACCTGTAGTCATTAAGAAGACCTGTTCAGCATTCTGAAGAAATACCAACTCCAACATATAGCAGCCTGCCTACGTTACCAGAGGATACAGTTGAAACGTCATCTGACGAGCTACAGAGTGACCGATTTGAAAAAGCGATTTTGCAGGTGATTTAAAAAGTCCCGAACAATTTATTCAGGAGCTAAGTGACCTTGTCAGACATTTAAATCTCCCAAAAGAGTCTACAGATTTAATTGCCTCCAGACTAAATGAAAAGAATCTTTTTTATCCAGATATCAAAAATAATCAGTGAAGAACAGGGGGAACGATTCCATCAGGATATAAAATCTATGGAAGAGAGATATTAGGGTAGATGAGACATTCACAGATGGCCGGAAGTCGCAAAATACTCGATGCCAGGATATGTATCATGAGGATTTTTCGTGCTCATTGGTTCAGTCAAGCCACAACAGTGCCGTGACAGTTTGCTATATAGGAGGTTCCTCTGTAAAATTTCCTTCCTTTTGTGTGTAGTGAATTAACAGGCTAATATCGATAAAGTTATTGCACCGTACCGCTGCCTGAAACGTCACATATAAAAAACAAAAGAAGTACTATGACGCCACTCTACAGCAAAGGTAATTGAACTTCTTCTTACCAAATTCTGTTGTAAATTTGTCTCTCAATTTTATGGAATATTGAAGGATACATGCATTGAGAATCTTTTTCTCTATTTCAGGCCTAGACTCCTAACTCCCCAACTCATAATCCGCAGCTAAAATGGAATAAACCCGAATATCAATGTTCGGCTTTAAGTATCAAAGTCCAACAAGGTTTGACTTTTTTGCATCGATGTGTTAGCTGAGAAGCTCCAGTTCTTGTATGTGAAGAATATTCTTGTTAAGGACCTGCGAAACCTCTAATGACCATTACCGTACAAAGGATGTTCAATTTCCAAAGGTAGCAGTCCCAGGGATACGTGTCTATCACTTGTGATGTCCGTCTCCTGACAATGTGTCTGTCTGCTATGATGTCCGTCTCTGAAAAGTTTAGTGGTACCTACCAAATATTTTTTCAACCGATTTATAATTTTATCTTTTTAAAAAACAATTTAAATTGAACATAATTTCGTAATTTACATACATTTTTCTTTTATTAAGTATCATTTACATACTTGTAAGATCACATCATAGCTCCGGTTAATACCTTTTTTTACAGCAACAGGTCGTCCAAGAATTAATTGCATTTATTTCAACGTCTTATTTTATTTATACAGGGTGACAATTTAAAAACTTGAAATGGCCATATATTAGTAACGAAAAACTGAAGAAAACAACGCAAAAAACAGTTTCTATAAAACGAAGGGGGAACAAACACAAGCGTATTAGCCCACCCCTATCTGCAACCCCTTGGACAGGGTGAGATAAACCCTTAAAATCTTAAATAGAAAGGGGGTCGAGTGATACATCATTTTGAAGCTCTTGAAAAATGCTTTCCAATGGTACCATAGAAAGGTACATTTCAGGAAATTCTTCTCTGTTTATTAAGGAAAACAATAAATGAAAAGACAATTTTGAAATTTTTTATTATTAGTTAATTAAATGTTCAAAATGATTGCTACCAATATCCTGGCATATTAAGAGATATCTCTTAAGAATTCTAAACAGATTAAGCCTCGGTATTTCGTTTTGGTTTATTTGCTATTTTTTTTTTGTCGAAAATTGTTTATAAATATTCGCCTTTTATTATCACAGAATTTACCTTAAAGGTAACTTCTACTAGTATTATTATTTTAAGAACAGTTAACTTTCGGTTCAGTTTAAACGAAAAGCAGCACTTCTTATCTTTAACAATGGTGTACAGCACAGCTGAACGGGTAGAAATTATTTTCATTTATGGTTCCCAGGATCAATGTTTTTTAAGAACAGCTCAACGTTTTAACGAAAGGCATCCAGGTCAAAATGTAAGCCCGGAGTATGTTCGCCAACTAGTAGCCAAATTTAAAGAAACTGGTTCTGTCGCGAATATAAAGAGAAATCAACCGAGACTAGCCGACGAAGCAGCGCAAATTGAAATTCTGGGGCAGTTTGCAATGAATTCAACTTTATCAACTCGTCAAGCAGCCGTAGCAACTGGATTATCTCGTGAATCAATAAGAAAGGTACTTAAAATTCATAAGTTTTGTCCCTATAAACTGCACTTACTGCAAGAACTTGGTGACAACGACCCTGACAGAAGAATACAGTTTTGTGAAATAATGACAGATAGAATTACGGCAGAACCTCGACTAGATAAAAATATTTGCTTCATTGATGAGTGTACCTTTTATTTAAATGGGCATATTAATAAGAAAAACTGTCGTTACTGGAATGAAGAGAACCCCCACGTATTTAGAGAAGGGCATACCCAGTACCACCAGAAAATTAATGTTTGGGCTGGTATATTGGGAGATGGTATTATCGGCCCAATATTTATACAAGGAAATTTAAATGGCGACAGACACTAGTAGTGCGAGAATTAGAAAATCAGAGGGACATACTCGGAAATTTATCTTTAGAAGAACGCTTACTACATTTCCAACAGGATGGAGCACCTCCGCATTATGTAGTTCCCGTTAGGCAGTGGTTGGATGATAATTATCCCAACCAGTGGATTGGAAGAAGAGGTCCTGTTGAATGGCCACCTAGATCCCCGGACCTAACCCTCTTGACTTCTTTTTGTGGGGTCACCTAAAATCTGTGGTTTTTAAAACGCAACCTGAGTCACTAGAGCAACTTCAGCATAGAATAGTTCAGGAATGACGTGCTATATCCAGAGAAACATTTGCAAATGTACATGAAGAATTTGAAAGTAGGCTTTATTATTGTCTTCAAAACAACGGAAATCATTTTGAACATTTAATTAACTAATAATAAAAAATTTCAAAATTGTCTTTTCATTTATTGTTTTCCTTAATAAACAGAGAAGAATTTCCTGAAATGTACCTTTCTACGGTATCATTGGAAAGCATTTTTCAAGAGCTTCAAAATGATGTATCACTAGACCCCCTTTCTATTTAAGATTTTAAGGGTTTATCTCACCCTGTCCAAGGGGTTGCAGATAGGGGTGGGCTAATACGCTTGTTTTTGTTCCCCCTTCATTTTATAGAAACTGTTTTTTGCGTTTTTTTCTTCAGTTTTTCGTTTCTAATATATGGCCATTTCAAGTTTTTAAATTGTCACCCTGTATATACCCATTGCGGTATTGAAGGCTACTTATGTGACTCCATACTTATAATAATATTTATTTACAATAACATCTTAAACGTTTTCCTACAATGTTGAACAAAGTTAAATAAATTTCACTAATATCAATCAGCGAGACTTTACCAATTAAGATATTTAACCATTAAGAGTATTTGTTTAAAATTTAATGTTTTTTTTTAGTTAAAGTGAATGGTCCCACTCAAAATTTGTGTTATAATTTTTTATAGTCCAGTTTTATCAGGTCTGCTGTGACGACACTATATCGTTTAGTAATTAAAGATTAAAACCAACAGGAAGACTTGGTTGGCCAAATTTTAATATAAGTAGAAGAAAATTTATCCCCACGATCCAAAGTCTTCCTGCGCTCAGCGTCCGCAAAATAAAATAATTAATATACATAGAGAGTTTTAAATTTTTTTATTTTACCACAATATTTTAAACCTTCCAAAAAAAATTAACAGAAGTAAAATTTATTTATATTGTATAATTTGTGAAATTTAAAAAATATAGCTTCTAATAAAATGAATTTCCTCCTCTGGCCTCAAGCAAGCTTGCAGACGACGCCGCATGCTGTGCCTAAGGTTATCAATCCGCTCTTGTGGAATAGCCTGCCATTCCTCGGTAGCAGCAACGACAAGCTCCTGGAGAGCTCTAGGGGGATTTCTTCTAACGCGAACTGCCCTAGAGAGCATGTTCTATCGGGTTCATGTCAGGGGACAAATCAGGCCACTCCAAGCTGTTGATTCCCTCACTTTCTAGGTATGTATTCACAGCTCTACTCAGTACGCCCGTCAGACATAATACCTGCCCAAAACATGGCGCTTGTTTACGCGAATGGAGGCAAGGGGCGACCATGGGCAAGTTGATTGGTTGTTGGTTCTCTCCAAAGACGAATCCGGCGACTATCGTTTACCAGACAACTCCTGGTCTCGTCGGAAAATAGGACAGAATTCCAAAATTCTTCGGGTAAGCGAACGTGCGTTTCAGCCCACTGCCCACGAACTCGGTAGTCATATTATAGTTGGGGAACTCTTACAGGTCACCGACACCAGATTCAATAATTCGTCTTCTTAGTATAGAAACGGATGCGCGAACTCTAATTGCATGCGTAACATCTCTCTAAAGTTGTGGGACTGGCATAGTACGATTTCTCCGAATTGTTAAAGTAATATAGCGGTTCTGCGGGTTGCTAGCAACACGCCTTCTACCACTTCGTGGTCTGTCTCGCACAGAATTAGTATCTAGATAGCGATTCCATATGCGAGAGACATCACTTTGAAAACCCCTATTCTTTCAGCAACAAATCTTTGGAAATTACCTTCTTAAACTAAAGCTAATATTCTTGCACGATCAATTTCAGATATAACTCGGCGATTCATTTTTACACACTGAACCGAAAAATTTAACTGGCCAGCGCCAACGCTACAAAAAATTGTATCGTTTTAACATAAATAAACATTAAGAAAAAAAATATATTAATAAAATTATCTTAACATGCCAAAATCAGAATGATGGAAAAATTTTGAATCTATGTGTAATTAAAACAAGTAAATACTAATAGTTAAATAATTAAATAATATGAACCAAAAATATTCTTAAATACCCATCAGACTATCGTTAAGCGTCAATATAATTTACGCCTAAGGCAAGGAAGTGGCACTTCTCCTACTTCCTCTAGCTGTCACTGTTTTTAGTATAACAACGTTAATTATCCAATTATCGTTCAATACAATAAATATGAAACAGTCACGTTGTACAGAGCCATAAATTATGGTTAGTTCTATGATTTTTATAGTAAGTTTAACATTTTTCTTTCCGTGTATTCCACCCGTAGATAACTATTAAAAGTAACAAAACGTCGGTAAATCTTCTCTTGTCATCTGTAATCCTACAAAACCGTACGGCACGGCTAAGTGTCTCTTACACTATTGTACTCAGCTAAAATATCGCTTTACTATTTATAAGGCCCTCATAACTCTTTTGCAGATACGCCACTTGTTCAACTGTTTCTTTGGGGATCGCACTTGGGAATTATAACATAAATCTCAATGTCGTAATTTTCAATCTGAGCAGAATTTTTTTTTTTTTTGCGAAGGGTTAAGTGGGGTTTCGAACATTGTCGAAATATTTATCTCTAAAATTGAGATCGTATAGACTTCTGAAATCTGAGCGTACCTATTAAGAGATCTCGGGAACTAAAAAAGATACTACTTGTTTCAAATATTGGCATTCGCTAGAAAAGATGCTGATCTTTTTACTGAGGATACTTTGACGTAACTGTCACTTCCGGTCATACCGGACTGTTTGCTTATTTTAAATGGAAATGCAATGGAATTGAATTTTACGCAAGATTCTACACAGATTTGGTATAACATGTCATATACCTAACTTCAAGGGTGTTTCAATGACGTTTGCTGACCATAAAATAATTATTAATATTTCCTATACGGAAACCTTTGTTATATAATTTGATTTGGATTCCTTGTTGAAAATAACCTGCTTTTAGAGATTTTTATATTTATAATTTCAAATACCAATGTATGAAAAATTATCATTTCCCAGACAACCCGATGTGGAACAAACCCGAACAAATCCAGACCACCCGATCGGGTTTGTTCGGGTTTGTGCGATCCTATGGTATGCCTAGTCGATTCTTTGCATGGTTGTCTAGCTTTCTTAAGGACCGCTCTCTGCAAGTGGCGATTGACGGATTTCTCTCAGACACATTCACCATCAATACCGGTGTTCCTCAAGGGTCCATATTATATCCCACTTTCTTCTTACTCTAGATTAACAACCTTCTAGTAAACAAAAAATCCGATATTTAGTTTTGCTGATGATAGCACACTTATCTCATCTTTATCTTTGAATGCACAAACATCGGCTGCCGATGCACATCTTCGCCGACAGCATGAAGTATCACGCCTCAACAAAGACCTGGAAGAAATTTTGGCTTGGGGTGACAGTAACGAAGTCGAATTTAACGCTAAAAAACCCAGGCAGCAGTTTTCTCTAAAAAGGTTAACATTACAGACCGGATATATAATCATGGACGGACACGCAATCCCACTGGCTTCATATATTAATTTGCTGGGCGTCAATCTGGGAGGAAATATGTCTTGGCATAATCACGTTGTGGCAAACCAGGATGTAAGTTTTGTACACGGTGGAATTTATATTTCTTTTAAAATTGTGTTTTCTAGGATTATTTGCACTCTTGATTTAATTATTCCGACCGAACTTTTCTGCAAGAACTACTTGAATTTGTTTCAATTGAAGCTAACACATTTATTTCATCAGTCTCGCGATTATCCTTGTGGTAGATTTTAGGGCGAGGTTTAGAAAATGAACCGTGTTTAATTAAATTTAATTTTATTCTTGAAAAAATTCATTTTTCCGGTTGTCGTTTTTCGATACATCTACAAGTAATTTAAGAAAATTCAAATACACTTCTAATGCTCCATCTGCATTTTCGTTACACTGGATATAACAAACGAGCATGTCGTACTTCTCAAAGTTTACATGCTCTGATATAATTAGGACAAACTGATGTGTTATATATTTTTGAGAAGCTTGTTACAAACTAAATTATATTATAAAAAATATATAGGGTGACCCATTTAAAAAAAGCAAATTTGTTTATTTTCCTTGAAATCTATTGAATGTAGAAAAAAATCTGAGTACATCGCTGGATTCTACGTAAAAAACTACGAAAGGGACTTTTATTTCTTTTTGATACGTTACGGGGTAACCGAGATATGGGGGGTGTCCCAAAATGCACAATTCTCAAAAACATCCCGTATATCAAAAACAATACGGCCTAGAAAAATTCGGATTACGGCATCTTCTGTTTGACAAAAAAGTAGCAAAGTGCTGCGAAAACCGCATCCTTCTATCTTTACTAATAACGGAGATACCCCGTAGAACTACCCAAAAATGGACACCCTGTACAGGGTAGGTGTACATACCTATCATCAGAGAAGACTTCTAATACTTCACGCTGTATTATCAACGGTAGTTGAGAAAATACAGAGCGCAGCGCCATCTCTTAGCAGTCCCATACAATCTGAACAGACGTAATTTGAATAAATCAAAAATAACTCTTTTTTGATAAGAGTTTTATTTGTAAGTATTTTTAATATAACCTTATCTAAGCATATTGTAGAGAAATCGACTGTTATCAAATTATTATTAGCGATACGTCCACTAGCGGCCTTCCTACAAACTTGCAAATACTTTCCAGCAATTTCTCTCGGAAACTTCTCCTATAAATATTTTTTTTCCGGAAACTGTACGGTGGACGGTTTCCGAGATACAGTCGCGTACCTCGCTTAGTTGGCCACCCAATCAATTTAAAGCTTTTCAAATTCTCTTTACTCAAGAGGAGTAAAGATCATCTTAGTTCATATTGTTTAATTATATAAGAAAGTTATCTTCATAATAAGTCAACTTTCTGATTTTTTCTTGTCCTTTTTGTGCCCACCGAACACACAAACAATTTTTTCTATTTTGGTTTCATATGAAAGCTATTTCGATACCGTTTTCAGTATCGTAATAAACTTTTTTTGATATCGTTTTTTTCATTTTAAACGGTTGGTGGTACTGCTGTGTATGTTTGGTTGCATAATAAACAATTCCTAAACTAACCTCACAATTACAAGTTTAGATCAACACGTAATATAATTATTCTGTTACAAAGATATCAATTTAAAGCCAACAAATACACTGTACACTAATTATACTTATTTGTGATTAAAAGTGCAGTTGTTATAAACATTTATTGTGACCGTACTTGTGTCTGCAGCGTTAGTTTTAAAATCGGGCATAGTTTGTGTGTTTGAAACGTTTTGTTCAGGATTAATCCTTATTTGCGGATCCAATATTCCACTTTTATTAAGAACTGGTTGTAAAAAATTAATGTATAGGTAGGTACTATTTTTTACCTTTAAACCTAAGTAAACGCTATTTTCAGCCCCAGTTATAAACTTATTGATATCCTCTAAATCTAAAATGGAAGATTTTTTGGGCTCTCAGATTGCCTTTTTAAAAAGGCTTGAAGTCTTTCATAATTTCTTATATCTGTGTTTTCATAAATGTTAATGCCAAGCTCTTAATTTTGAGTATAAGGACCACAGAGTCGACGACTTCTTAGTTTTACATTCCTTCTCAAAATAAGCGATTAGAACATTTTCACTACTTCTATTTGGTAAAAGTTGATTCAATGTATTATTTGCAATTTCCCTTAACTCAGGAGGATTTAAATTAATAATATCTTCTTGATCCATTATTGATTATTGATTTTAAGAAAGCTTTTAATATTCGCGACAAAATGGCGGACACGTATAATTTATCAACGCTTACTTGATAAATAATTTGACTATTGCCAACATAATATTTAAACATACAAATTTACAAAATTTTTATGGCATTTAATTATGTGTTTTTTTATTAAAAAATACACAAAATAGAAAAAGTAGTATAAAGTACATGTTTTATAAAGCTATTATAGCACTTGTCCACTTAGAAAACTCGCCGCAAGCGGCTCGTTTCCTAACATGGACGCGTGTTAAAATATCATGCTTTATAAAACTTGTACTTTAATATACTATTATAAATCCCATTCTTGAATATGTACATGGCAAGGCATTGTAGTTATAGACTCCCCAAAGTATAGGTTTAAGAGCTAGAGCAATACAAATCGCGAGAAGGGTTTTTCTGTTTATTTCATTCTTAAGTTTCAGTTAACAAAATTCTCATTATTTTATTGTTAATACAGTGCATATTATCTTGATAGTTTAAAATAAAATATATTGCTTACAATTCTTTCGGCTGCATAATGTAGGTAGATCATTCTTTTTGTCGCTGTAATAGATAAGAAGAATTAGCTAATTTGCATTCGTATTTTTGTGAATATAGGTATTCGGGTACAGCCTGTCGTTCATTTTATAAATAATCGATATTGTAAAGGGTTACTTTTTGAAAGTGTACGAGACGCTTGGCTCGACACTGTTTAAAATTTCTATGAAATTTTAATTAGGTATAGGGTCATGGGAGGAGAAAAAGATAGTAGCTTCATTGCATTGTGTCTATACAGGGTCCGCAAACGAAGCGTGGACGGAAGATTAATTCGTTATCGGAGAACTTATCAACAATACTAAAACAGCTTGAGATATTGGATTAAAAGCGGCATGTTTTAAAATTATTTTACATTATACAGGGTGGACCAAAAAAGTGTGACAGCATAAAGTTATATTTTTTTAAATGGGACACCCAGTATTTTATTGCATATTTAGGTTCGTATTACTGTCGTTTATAAGTGCCTCAAATTGTATTTAATTTGGTTTTGTAGTTTCGGAGAAATAAATTAAAAACAAAAAAAAGTTTTGCAGTCCTGAATAAAAAAATCTAAAAAAAACAATCCAGAACTATTTTTTTAACCTCGGCATTGAGTGAAATTTATGACAAGAGGTATAGAGATACTATGAATGTAATTGCGTTAATTTATTTTATACAGGGTGTTCATAATAAGCTTTCAAAAACCCCACATTTTAAAACAATTTTTCTCAAGTTTTTCAAATGGAACACCCTGTATATTATTTGGCTATTTAACGTAGAATTCATAGATAATTTTTTTTTGTAATACAAGCATATAAGTTATATCCAGCCGTTTTCGAAATAATTGTAAATATCATAAATTATGTTGTTTAAATAGAGTTTTTATTGGTAAATTTTATTATAGGCGACTAGACTAATAATTGTAAACTAAAGTAAATGTTCAAAATAGCTTCCTTTTACTTACTGCCAACAGAACTCTTAATTCATTTTCTTCATTAATAACGGATTTATTGATTATCATCCTTTTTGTGTAAGCAGTGCTTCCTGTTGCTACAAATCTTTGAAACAGCTTCTCGAAGGTTTCTGGTCTCGGCTTTCTCTCAATATCTGGATTTCTTGCACATTCACCCGGTATAAAATTCATATTTAACATTTCTAAAGTTGTAAAATTCGATATTTTGTGTAAGTTAGTACTTAATTTCGACGACTGAACAAATGTAAATAATTTTATTTGGCTGTCATAGTGACAATCTAAACAAAAAAAAAACCTTGGCAACTCGATTAAGACTAATAAATAAAAGTAGAAAAAATGTAGGCTTCTAAAATTTATATCGAAATAACTAAAATACGGTAAACTGTAAGAGTAAAAGGAAGCTATTTTTAACATTTATTTTAGTTTACAATTATTAGTCTAGTCGCCTATAACAAAATTTCCCATTAAAAACTCTATTTAAACAACATAATTTATGATATTTATAATTATTTCGAAAACGGCTGGATATAACTTATATGCTTGTATTACAAAAAAAAATTGTCTATGAATTCTACGTCAAATAGCCAAATAATATACAGGGTGTTCCATTTGAAAAACTTGAGAAAAATTATTTTAAAGTGTGGGGATTTTGAAAGCTTATTATGAACACCCTGTATAAAATAAATAAACGCAATTACATTCATAGTATCTCTAGACCTCTTGTCATAAATTTCACTCAATGACGAGGTTAACAAAATAGTTCTGGATTGTTTTTTTTAATTTTCTTATTCAGGACTGCAAGACTTTTTTTTAGTTTTTAATTTATTTCTCCGAAACTGCAAAACCAAATTAAATACAATTTTAGGCACTTATAAACGATAATAATACGAACCTAAATATGCAATAAAATACTGGGTGTCCCATTTAAAAAAATATAACTTTATGCTGTCACACATTTTTGGGCCACCCTGTATAATGTAAAATATTTTTAAATCCAATATCTCAAGCTGTTTTAGTATTGTTGATAAGTTCTTCGATAACGATTTAATCTTCCGTCCACGCTTCGTTTGCGGACCCTGTATGTAATGTTTCAAATTATTTATCGGTCATCCTGGAGGTGCATTTAAATAGCGATCTCATTATAGTTTAAGAAGCGGAATATTTTGACCTTAAGTGCACTTATCAATGACCTCCATTAAGGTAAGAATGTGTGACAAACTACAAGAAAACTATTGGATAGAATTTTTAACATTTTTAAATTTAGCTTTGAAATATGGTACTACATCTATATTTTCTTATCTCTTGAATTTTTCGAAAAAGAATTTTATTTTTACCAAAACGGTAAATAACGTTTAAATTTCATAGTTAAGTTTCAATGCAAAAAAATGTCACACCGAGGCTTTCAGAAAAAATATCTAAAATCGCAATTAGTTAAAGTGATTTGGCAACGGTTCGATTGATCAAAGGCAGAAAAATAAGGAAACGTCTCCTACTCCCTTAATACAGCCTTCCGCGGCGAAATCCCAAATCGGACCACGCGGTCCACTGATAAATACTCTTAAGTCATAACAGAATAATAAAAGTTTCGGTTCAAGATATCTCGATTTTTTTCTGGCTAAATCATTATTTTTTTCAATTTCGTGTCGGTTAGCGGAACCTATAACGTTAGCAATATCTTGTTTACCCAAAATATTGAATTTACAGGTACAGCTAATATGTTCCTTACTTCTCGTATGACTTTCGTTTGAGCGAGATAAATTTTTAATATTATCGTATATAGTTTAATACAAATTTCTTCCCCACTACTGAAAAATTAAGGCCACCAAAAAAAAACTTTTATAGGTTTTAGTCCATAGTCCATCTCAAAGTGGAGTGAAATGATGAATGGGGAAAGGAACTTAAGATCTGCTCCAGTAGTTCAATAACAAAGTTTAAAAAAAAAGTCATTCCCTACATGTTTCGAAGGAGAAAAGAAAATTTTTTTGAAAAAATTTATAAATTAACTAAAAGTTAACATGTAATAATTTAAAAAGAAATATTAAAAATTAATAGATTAGAAAAAAAATTAATTTTTTAAAAACCATTTTTAATTTTATTTATAATTTTAAGTTAACCCAAAAAGTCACGACGGTGGGTTATAATCTAATAACTAGAATTAAAATTAAAAATGTATGCCTTCGAAACATTTATAGAATATTTTTTTTAACTTTGTTATTGTACTGGTGAAGCAGATTTCTTTCCCCATTCAACTTTTTAGAGCTTGCATGATTAATTAATGATTGCTTTACTCAAATGGGCGAGGAGTCTCTAAATTTTTCACTCGTCATCGTATGAAAGTCGGCTAACCTTAAATTTAATAAAAAATAATACGACATCGTTGGAGTTTCTTACACAAACTCTAGAATTATAATATTAAATTAAATTTAATAAACTTAGCAGCATAAACACCACAATACGTAGCAACTAACGAGTTTTTAAATTTACAAGGCAGTTGTATTTGCTTCCAGTCCAAGAGAAGAAACTTATTATCTGTTTTAAAAAAAATTTTGTTTATTTATCAATTTATTCCAAAAACATCGGTTTAGTCTGGAGGCAAGATTGCAATAAATTAATGAAACAAAAAAGAACACAAACTAAGGTTTATGATGTAATTTGCTTATTTGTAGTAGCCACCTGTAATGCAATGCTCTTATCTGTCTGAAGCTACTGAGCTTTTCGTTTATACCTTTTGTGTAATTAAAGATGGATAATACTTTTCAATGTACTTACGATATTAATAATTATCCAGGCGCATCAGGTTTGGAGGAATTTGAACAGCATTCCCTATTTTGAAGTAGTTCTGGGACGTATTTCTTTTTACATTTCTTCTTACGACATAAGACTGGTTTACAGTCTTGATTAATTTTACATCTTTCCTCACCTATATTATTTATTTAACAAACTTTAACTATTATACTAAATAAAATACATTTTTTATTTCCCTTTTAATTGCTCTTTTGTAAGGTTTTAAAAACCTGTCACTCATTTAACATGATCTGATTAATAAAGAAATATATGATGATGATGATGATGATAAATGGGGGAAAAAATATGGACAGATTTAAGAACATTTTTATAATAATAGTAGTTCTACAATGGAAGAGTTTGTCCCCCCATAAACGTATTTAAGTTTTTCAGAAAGAACAAACTCCTGATATCTAAATAGCACTTAAATATTAATATGGGTGTAAACAGTTCTTCCTATATTTATATACAGGGTCTTTCTGAATAACATGCTAATATTTAAGGAGGTTATTTTTGTATCCATTTTCAGAAAATTACTTGAATATGAACATATGTCCTAAACGTTATAACTTTTTAGATAGAAAGCGTTGAATATTTTCACAAAATCTCCGTTTCTATTAATATCTGATTGCGCGTGATTCTGCTCTAGATATTTTTGTGAAATTTGGTACACAGTTACTATTCTCAGGACGTATTTTATAATATATAATATGTTTTTTTATTCCGGCCAGTGGCGTTCTTTCGGGAATTGCCCTGGGTATTTTTGAAAGAAAACATGGTACCTACGCCACTTCTTTTTTTTTTAATAAAAATTATTTTTTAAATTCTCTTTCCTTGCTGAGCAAATGTCGCCTCTTGATTTTTGTCGTTTGACGTAGAATTTTCGTATATAGAAATTAAATCCATTCAGTTGCATTCTGTTATGGAATTAATTATTAAGGATCTAGTAGGTAAACGTAAACAGTTTTGACAGTTGTCTACCTAGTCTAGTTGTTATGTATATAAGTGATTAACCTTAACAAATTATTTAAAAAACATGAGAATCTAACAACCTATATCTTAAAAGTTAAGACGTTGAGGATATATCTTCGTATAAAGTTTTGTTCTGAAAATGGACCCAAGAATAACTTTAAATATTAGAATGTTATTAAAAAATACCCTATCTAATATAATACACAGGGTGTTTCATTAAGACCGGCTACCGGTCATATCCTGGAAACTACTGGGCATAGAAATTTAAGGAAAAAAATATTTTATTATAAAGTCGCTGGAAATTATATTTAAGTTCTGCATTTCGCCGCAATGAGGCACAGTTGAGAAGCAAATATTAAAAAAATGTACTATTTAAAATAACAATTAAAATGTTAAAAATTATTCTTCTGGCATGTAACTCTGAAACGGAAGAAGATATAGGACTGCGGTTTCCACGTTCTTTCTTGCGAATTTAATTTGCTTTGCGATTATGATATCTAATTATACCGTATAATTTAAGTTTTCGAGATAAAATCAAAAAAATTTTGTTATTGCAATATTATTAGGAATTATCGTGTACCATTCGATACGAAAATTAAAAGTACTTAGACTTCTCTTCCAATCAATCCAAGGTTCAATGAAATTCCATAAGTCGTTTAGAACTTCCAGCGATTTAAATTGTTACGTTTTCTAGCTTCCCCCACTTATATCTAGGTCGGTACGCCAATGAACCGTAGACTAAAATATTACAGAATTGTCGAAGCTTCATAACGATGTTATCAAAGGTATTCTTTAATATGGGAATAAACGAACAAATTTAGAATTTTAATATTTAGTTCCGAATTGTGCACCCTTGCGGTGAAGTGCGGAACTTACAGGATTTTCCCATATCCACTTCAATAATGATTTTTTCCAAGAATGTCTATGCCCAGTAGTTACCGGAATATGACCGGTGGCTGGCCCGAATGAAACACCCTGTACAAGTAGAGATAATATAAAAATTCATAATATCCGTGCCCGCTATTTATTTAGTTTCAACATTACAAATAAACAAAGTTTTATACGTCAACTTTTTTTTAATAATGGCGTTCTTTTGATAAATGTTCACAAAAATCGCTATTAATAATAATAATAATGTGTGTTTATTTACCGCTTTGATATTAAATACAAATATAACAAATGTATAATAAGTATTAGTATACACAAAAATAGTTACTTAGTATGCATTACTCTAATTACGCACAAATTCAAATAAGTTTCTATTAAATACTTAATTAGTGGGTTATATTGCTTTAATTAGACGGGTTTAATGATATTTGGATGATTATACAGCACGTCCATAATAAATAGTGAACTTATGCAAAATTCATTGATTTGATCACGTTTATTTCACAAAATTTAAACAAGTAAAAAAAATTTTTGAAATATGCATAACTCCGAATATTACGCAAAATAAAATGGTATGAAAATTGTACAACTCCAAATGAAAATGCGGTTCATGGATCGATATTGTGTTAACCATTAACAATTTAATATAATGAGTTGGTTGGTTGGTTAAAGGCGGGGGTCGGTTTAAAGGCCCGAACTTCAAGCCACTGCAGCCTTTCGGCTTATTGTGTACCCCGATCTTGTTAGAAGATGTTTGTTCCTTCTATGAGGTCCAGTAACCTTCTACCAAGCTTGTCATGTGGGAGGTTGTCACCACGTTGTATGTTCCCGAAGATATTGTGTCTTCTGCGGGACAGCGCTACGCAGCGGTATATTATGTGTGAGGCGGTTTCATCCTCTTCGCCGCAGAGTCTACATTCAATGGATCCGTTGTTTAGCCCTATCCGTTGAAGGTGTTTTCGCAAGTGGCAGTGGCCTGTTAGCAGACCCATCACTTGTTTTAACTGGGGCCGCGTCAGTGTTAGTATCCGATTCGATAGTATTTTCGATGGTTTTCCCATTACGGCCCGTGCGTGTATTAGACCAGGTAACTCTTGCCATCGAGATAGGTGTTGCTTTTCCGACCATCTATCTAATGTAGTTTTTGTTGCCTGTTTTGATATTCCAAAGGCCGGTTCAGGGCCCCTGAGACTTTGGGCAGATCCGGCTCTCGCCAGTTCATCCGCTATTTCATTTCCTAATATCCCGGAGTGACCAGGAACCCACAAGAGTTCCACCTTGTTCCCCCTGGCCGCCAGTACTTTTAGGTTGGTATGACACTCCAGTGTAAGTTTTGAAGTAAACTGATTGGAGTTCAGAGCCTTAAGAGCAGCTTGGCTGTCCGAAAGAATGTAAATCTTTTGGTCGTGGTAGCCCTTTTCAAGATTTTGTAGTAGACATGCTTGTATGGCATGAACTTCCGCTTGGTATACTGTGGCGTAGGTCCCCAGAGGAATGCTTATGTCCATCCTGGGCCTTTCCCCAAATATACCTGCGCCCACACCGTTGGCGGTTTTTGATCCATCGGTGTACCAAACTAGACCCTTGTCAAACGACGGGGCTGCACTGTTTGTCCATTTATCAAAGTTCCAGTCAATCTTGAAAGGCTTTGTGGAAACGTATGTTGCTTTCATACGATCAGATTGCATATCCAAGCGTTGATTAGATCCGTGGCTCTTGTGTGTCCAATTTTTACGGGGTGTTGTGACCATTCCCCATTTGTTATCATCATTGAGGCGCTGCAAATAGCCTCCATTCTGATATGGATGTCTAGGGGTATTAGTCCCAGTATGACTTCCATTGCTGCAGTGGGGGTACTTTTCATCGCCCCACTGATACACAGGCAGGCCAGCCTCTGCAAACTGTTAAGCTTGTTTGCTGTCGTAATCTGCTGTGTTTTTGTCCACCAGACTACAGACCCATATGATATCAGGGGTCTGATGATTGTGACATAGAGCCATTGCATCATCTGGGGCTTGAGTCCCCAGGTTTTCCCAACCAAGCTCCTGCACCGCATAAGGCACATTTTAGCTTTGTTTAGGTTTTTGTTTAATTGTTGGTTCCATGTCAGTTTGGCGTCCAAGGTTAATCCCAGATACTTTACCTCGCTGACTGTGTTTATCCGTTCACCAAAGATTTCCAGGTCGGTATAGTTCCCTGTTTGTCTTCGTTTGGTGAATGGTAGTATAGCAGTCTTTGCGGCGTTGACTTTAAGACCCGCCCTCATACACCAACGTTGTACGATATTCAGAGCTCTTTGCATAAGCTCTGCTAATATGGTGGGATGCGCTCCTATGATGAGTATTACCACATCATCTGCATAGCATATAATGAGTTACTTGTAGGGACACATTTAGGTTATTTTTATAATTTATTTAATATTTTATATTCTAGAAGGCGAGTAAATCTTGAATGATGATGACAAAGATTTTTTCAGTAAAAAGTATTGAGTGACGGGTTTGTTCGGGTTTGTTCCTTACCGGTTAATATCAATCAATTATTGATTTGAATCGTAATACCCATATCTAGGCGATTGACTGAACTAAGAACCGAGCACTGCGAATCAATTATTGTTTATTTTATTAGAATAGAATGCATAATCAATCGTTCGGCATCATACAATCATTCGTTAAGCGGAAGCGGTGAACAGACCGATAAATATTAAGACTAGTGGCTAGTGTGCTATGTATGCATAATACAAAAATACCGATTGAAGGATTGATTGAATAGATTCGATAATTTTTTAAATCGATCAGTTGCTGATTCGATATCCTCCAAATGATACATTTACACACCACTACCATGTACTTTTTAATTTTGTGGACTTATGCGTATTTCCTATTAAATTTTTTGCCGATATCTAGTGACAATTTTCATAAACTGAGATTACTAGCTTATAGCTGTCCACCAGATATCACTCTACTACTCTATTTTCATATTAGGCTACCGATATGTTAAAATAATAAGTAAAAATATTATTTTACTTACAGTCAATAGCAGGTCCATCACTATCACAGCATTCGCCATACATAAATGAAACCATAACAGAACTTTCTTCCGGCAGGTGGCAGAAAACATTCGTACAGTTGTGTTTTAAATTACAATTTCCTTCAGCTATATTAATAATAAAAATAATATTAAATAAATAACAATCTCTACTGTGGAAGGGCAGTTTATTTTACTTACGATTGGTAGCAGGTTCGCATCTATTACAGCACTCTCCACATTTGGGTGGTAGCAGAACAGATATTTCATTAAATTGTTGCTGATTACATTCAACGTTCGTGCAGTTGAGTTTTAAAATACGTTTTCCTATATTTAGGTTGGCAAGAAAAAGGAAAGTCAATTTTAGAAAAATTACTACCTCTATCATTCCAATACTATTTTCTAAGTCTTATAAATTTTGAATTATAATTAAAAAAATGTTAATTAAGTTATTGTATGCATTTCCCGACTTTGCACATATCTAACGATTCATTGCTTTTACGCTTAATTTGACTTAAAACTGAAATTTAGGTTGACATTTGACGTATTACAACTCGTTTCATAAAAATTGACGGTTATCCAGGGGTACCATTAGGGTTGGTCGCAATATGAGTTGCAGTTAGCAGAGTACATCGATTTGTACTTCTGCTAAATGTATTTTGTTGCCGATTTTTAGTTTGCTAAGATCCCTCCTAAATATTTGCATCAAATATTACATTTGTTCCTGTACAAGATGGATAATTTTATCTTTTATGCTCCTCTAGGATCCCTCTTCACTAGAAGAGATCATGTATAATATGTTTCTAAAATTATAATTCAATTCTTTCAACATTTTTTATAAATTTTACTCCTCAATCTGACTAACAAATCTAATATAAATCGCTGTGAAATCACAAATCGCCTTTTTAAATTTGAAGGAAAAAATGGCGTCCGATTTCCCATCGATTTGTGAAATCGATTTTTTTTAGTGCATTCATCAGATGATTACTAATCACATACAAATCGATGGGTTCTGCTGAACTCGCCCAATGATGAAGCAGGTCAAGCAAGAGATAACCCTACTTTCAAAACCAAACGTTCCTTGTTTTTTAGGAACTGTCGTTCGACTTGAACAAATGTAAACATACCCGACCATTTATAAACTCCACGGTGGTTCATTCAAGTCAGTTCAAGATTATAAATCAAAAATTGTTTCCCAGCGAACTGCGACTGCCAGCGTTGGAATGATAGGAAAAGCAATTGGAGTACCAAATTTCTAAAATATCGTTACTTTTCGATTCGAAAATGATTGTTCAGCCATTCGGCTGCCTGAGAAAAAAATTTCCTGAAAATAGAAAACAAGAATTTTTAACAGGCGGTGGCTCTCCACTCGATCTTAAATTACCAAACACGCCACAAACATGTAATGTAATAAAACACACTTAAACCATCAACTTTGACGGATTACTTTAAACCTAATTAGCGACGTCAAATGTGCACGCTGCATAGCAAAAATATGATCTAAACTGGATTAAGCATATTAATCTGGATCCAATGCTTACGGACAATACCGCAAATGTACTGAAAACGCCGATTTGTGATATCGATGAGCAATCGGGCGCCAATTTTCCCATCGAATTTAAAAAGCGCTTTGTGATTTGATAGTGATTTGCTTCATCTGTTTGTTGGGTTAGGAAACAATTTTTCCTTGAATGTATATTCTTATGATTTTAATTTGTTAAACAATTATTTACTGTTTTTCAATAACAAAGTCAAATTAGCTTGTCGAATTCATTAAATTGAACTGCTCTAGGAAGGGATCCTAACCAAACATATATCCTAACATCCTAACATACAACGATTGTACTTTTGTTATTACTAATTTACATGAAAAAGAAATTTAATCTAAATTTAAAAAAAATTAAATGTGATAAATCGAGATTCGAGACAACCTTTGATGGTTACTAGGTAGTTTTACTAGGCTTGTTATATTCACTGGTTTCCCTTATCAGCTGCTTGAAATAACAATTTATAATAATTAAGTGCGATTCATAAACTTTGTGTTCGTGATATAATGACACAATTGATAAACTCCACTGCGGCAGTTTGCTCGAGTCAGTTCAACAAGTACACTGGCCACCGCTGAGCAACGTTGGAAGATGACCTAGTTTTATCTTTTGTTGCAACGTTCACTGCAGTTCGACTTGTAACAAATAGAATGCAAAATGTGAATCACAGGATCGTTGGCAGTTAATCGTAGGGGGTGACGTGACGACGCCATTTTCTAGTTTTTTATGGTTATAAATTCGTTCCTTTCCTTCCTCGTACAGTTGATTATGTACTACTTTAATATTGGCTGTGTTTTATTTATTATTTTGAAATAGAGAGTGAGAATATGCCATCTGAGTGTTAAAATTATATTGTTCATGACAGGTTTACCAATGAAATGCACAACGACCTGCGAAGTTTATATATTAGAAATTGTTTCCCAGCGAACGTCTGCCGTCATCGAACTGCAATTGCGAGAACAACGCAACTGAACTGAACGTAGGGTTGTCATAAGAGTTGTCCAGGAAAAATTTGTTTCTGCCGAAAATTGATGATGCTCGTGGGTATTTCTGGCAGATTTTAACAATTTACCAAAAAAAGTTAAATTGGTACAAACTTCCGGGATGATACAAAGCGATCTGGGATTTTAAGTATACAGGGTGTAACAAATTCGTCCTGCACCATTGGGATTTTGGGAACGGTAAGAGATACGAAGTCGGTTAAATTGGGGCCAAATTGCGTAATTCTGGACCAAATAATATGCCGCAAAAAATCAAAAATAAATATTGGAGCTTTCAAAATACTTGGAAAAATGTAAACATTTTACGTTTCGGTTCTTATTTTTTTCTGACTTTGTTCGAAGAGATGCTCAAAAATAAATTTCAGAAATATCTGCATGAGACTTTTAATAGTTTTAGTTTAAAATCGCTCTTGAACCAAATGAACCTACAAGCGATGTACTTGATCTGAATCCAAGTGCAATTGATTATGTAGTATGTAATAAAATGTTTATCTAAAATCACTATTCTTTTCGATCTTGTCGAAGATTTATTAATCCTAAAGTTATTATAATAAATAATAGTAATAAGTGGATGTTGTAATTTTCTTGGCATGATTGTTTGCCTCTATAACCTGGTTTGTTGGTTCACATAATGTTAAATACCTTAATTCAGCCAGATATTTAATTTTACTATAGAAATAACCATTTTATCAGTTTTTTGCATATTTGACTTACGAAGCCTGCCCTGTCCTACCCAAGAAGGGTGCATATAGAATTTTCTCATTATGATACTATATACTTATAAGTTATTAATAAACATTAAAGATGCTGGTTGGTTATCACTGCAGCCTTCCGGCTTGTTGTGTACTCCGATTTTTTTAGAAGATGTTTGTTCCTTCTATCAGGTCCAGTAACCTTCTACTAAGCCAGTCATGTGGGAGGTTATCACCACGTCGTATGTTCCCGAAGATATTTTGTTTTCTGTAAGGCAGCGCTACGCAGCGGTATATTATGTGGGAGGTAGTTCGATCCTCTTCGCCGAAAAGTTTACATTCAATGGATCCGTTGTTTATCCCATTCGATACTATTTTCAATGGTTATCCAATTGCGGCTAGTGCGTGTATTTGACCAGGTAACCATCGAGCCATCGTGTTGTTTTTTCGACCATCTATCTAGTATTGTTTAACGCTGGTCGGGGAGCTAAGACTTTGAGGGGATCCGGCTCTTGATAGTTCATCCGCTATCTCATTACCCCGGAGTGACCAGTTACCCACAAGAAGTCCACCTTGTTCCCCCTGGCCGCAAGTTCTTTTAGGTTGTTATAAAGTAAACTGATTGGAGTTGAGAGCCTTAAAGCAGCTTGGCTGTCCGACAGGAGGTACAACTGCTGGTTGTGGTAGCACTTTTCAAGATTTTGTAGTACGCATGGTTGTAAGGCATGAACTTCCGTTTGGTATTCTGTGGCGCAGTTCCCCAGAGGAATGCTTATGTGCATCCTGGGCCTGTCCCCAAATATACCTGCACCCACACTGTTGGCGGTTTTTGATCCATCGGTGTACCAAACTAGACCCCTGTCAAACGACGGGGGTGCAATATTCGTCCATTTGTCCAAGTTCTAGTCAATCTTGATAGGCTTTGTGAAATCGTATATTGCTCTGATACGATCAGTTTGCATTTACAAGAGCTCATCGTTAATTATATCCGTGGCTCTTGTGTGTTCAATTTTTACGGGATGTTGTGTCCATTCCCCATTTGTGATCATCCTTGAGGCGCTATAGTCAGCCTCCACTCTGATATGAATGTCTAGGGGTATTAGTCCCAGTATGACTTCCATTGCTGCGGTGGGGGTGCTTCTCATCGCCCCAAGTTTGTTCCCGGTTGTAATCTGCTGTGTTTTTGTCCACCAAATCATAGACCCATATGATATCAGAGGTCTGATAACTGTGACATAAAGTAATTGCATCATCTGGGGCCTGAGTCCCCAGGTTTTCCCAACCAAGCTCCTGCACTGAATTAGGTATATTTTTGCTTCCTATTTCATTGTTGGTTCCCTGTCAGTTTGGCGTTCAGGGTTAATCCTAGATACTTTACTTCGCTGACTGTGTTTGTCTGTTCACCAAAGATCTATCCCTATCTGTGTTCGTTTGGTGAATGGTAGTATAGTAGTCTTTGCAGTGTTGACTTTGAGATCCACCCTCATGCACCAACGTTGCACGATGTTCAGGTCTCTTTGCATAAGCTCTGCTAAAATAGTGGGATGCGCTTCTAAGATGAGTATTACCACATCATCTGCATAGCCTTGGGCGTAAAAGCCCTCAGCATTGAGATATACAAGTAGCTCATCTATCACCAAGTTCCATAGGAGAAGCGAGAGTACCTCTCCCTGTGTTACTGCGGCTTTTATGGAGTCGTCGTGGAAACTAGTTTTGACTTGCCGGTATTTCAACATATTGTGAATCTATCTTTGTGTCGTTTCGTCGATTCCATGTTCACAGCTGACATCACCGCGATGCAGGAGGCGTTGTCAAAAGCCCCCTCTATATCGATGAAAACGCTCCGGGCAATATCTTTCTGATGTTGAGCTGCTTCCACCCTTGATATTTGGTTGTGCAACGCAGTCTCACAAGATTTTCCTGGTTAAAATAAATGTTTGGTGTGGCCTCATTGACAATTCCGTGTTGGGTCCGTTCGAGCTACAACCCAATTTAAACGGACATCTCTATCTACCATTAGTGCTAAGAAGAGATATGTTTTACATGCCAGATGATGCCCCAGCACACTATTCCAGGCTTGTCACAAACTAATTAAATGATGAATTTCCTAACCGATGGATAGGTCGTGGAAGCCAATTGCCTTGGCCTGCCCGACGTCCCGATTTCAACCACCTTTGTGTATGGGGGCACATGAAATCACTTGTTTATGATGAAACGATAAATACTGGGGAGCAACTATGGCAAAGAATTCAGGATGCGGCGGTAATGTTTCAAAACGAACGCTTAACGGCAATCACTTTGAACAATTATTGTCAAAAACAGAGCATTTCTATTATGTAAAAATTGAATTCTTATTTAAATTATAAAATAATATTTTCATTAGTGATCGTTTAAAGTTTTATTTAAATATGCGCACTGAGCATTTTAAATGCAAAAATATCAAAAACGGTTAGTCGGAGCAACCATTTACATAACTTTTTTGCGTAAGAATGATAGAAAAACTGGTATGTTTAATAAAAACATAATTATACTAAGGCCCAAAAAAGTTACACTTCTTTTTATGTCTCCAGAGAGCGCCCCCTACAATCTACATCAAAATTTTTAACAAATTCAAATCCCTTGCCCCAAAAAACCCTAGTCACAAAATTTTGTTCAAAAATATTGATATTGATTCAGAAATAAGTTACTTAGGAAAATCGAAATTGGAATCTCGGTTATTACCAGCTATTGAACTAAACTAAATATGGCCAAATTACAGGATGTTTACCCAAGGAGTCTACAGTTTTCCTGTGTAGCATTAATTATGGGACACCCTTTATATACACTTTCATAATACTCCATGAAATGTAAGTGTGTTTATATTGTGTATGTTTATACATTTCTAAACTTCAAATATGAAACTCATGCATAAATGAATCACTTTACGAGCAGGTACAAATATTGAACCTGAAAATCTATACGGGTAATTCCGAGCAAATGTGAATCTTTTTAACAGAAAAAAATTAAATAATATCATTAATTTTAATCGCTAAAATTGTACTTCTTATATATTATTATTATTTTCTTTAAATAAGTAAAGTATAATTCGTAACCAATAAGTAGATTATTGAGATTCCTTTAAATAATGTAAATTTTAACAGAAAAAGTATGAAGGACATACGATATTACATTCGACAGAAATAACCAATAGACCAATTTTGTTTGTTTATGTTTCTCGTTAATATCTCATTATAATCATCGCCTGGAGAGTTTTTGCATACTCAGTGGCCAAATCAGTGCCTAAACGAACTATATTATATATATACAGGGTGCCCAAGATAAGGAGGGCGTGTATGAGGATCTAGGTAATGGTAACAGATACAACTTCGATTAATTTGGAAAAATTATCGTAATCAAATTACTAACAATATGCCATACAAAAAGGTTTGGTGATTTTTAAGTTTTTGAGTTATTTACGAAAGAAAAATGAAATTTTAGATTTTATATTTTTTTTTTCTGCGTTAATATTAAAGTTAGAGCAAAACTGACAAAATATTCTCACAGCAACTTTTAGTGAACACAAGCATTATATAACAAATATTTTTATACGACGTTTCGTTTTTAAGTAATCATCATAAACTTAATTTTTTCCAATACGGCCATTTTTCTAATAAGACCGTTTTCTATTCTAAATTCAATGATATACCTCATATTATTACGTTTCGAGGTTTTATAATCATCTTCATGAGACTTTTTGGATAGGGACTTGCATTTTCCATCAATTTGAAAAAACAGTTTGAATCAAAGAAATAGTCCATTTTCTCCAAGAGACCTGTTTGGTAACTAACAAGGGGGGAACCATTTGTTGGAGTCGGAACATACTTTTTCAACATCTGAAAATGTAACCATTTTACATGATTGCCAAAAGGGTAAATGATTGGATTTACTTGAAAAACTGGAAATAACTAAAGCCAGGAAGAGCCCCGTTTTGTCTTTTGTCAATGAAGTGTTCAATTTTGAGCACCATTTGATTTTTGATAACATAATTGATTATTGATAGTTTGTAACCTCTATTTTAGTTTGCCGCCTTTATCTGACAGTCGTGATATTGCTTCTCGGGTTCTTCTTCTTTGTCGACATGAGCGCTGTTAAAATGGGCTATCATTTGCTGACCAATCCCAGACGATTCCCTTCACCACTGTTGTAATTTTTTGGTAAAAACGATTTTTTATGATGAACATTTTAACATTCAATATTTATTTTATATTAACTAGCACATATTTTTAATTTTTTAAATGTAACTGCTTGTTGTTTTTGCACTTATCTGTGTTGTGGTGTAAATTTTTATTTTAAGGTAATTTAGTAACGTTTATTCGTGGTTTTATTTTTTCCTGTTCAAAATTTTTTTAAATAAATTAAAAAAATTAGGTCTGATGATGCCCAGATGGGCGAAACATGTAACCACAAGTAAACTTTTTTCATATTCTAAAGATAAGTTGTGAAACCATGACTTTGAGTTCACCCCTTGTTAGTTTAACGTAGTATGTACTAAAATGAATATGTTTACAATTCCTTGATAATAATACAGTACCTATATACTAATCATAAAACCAGATAATTTATTAACAATTACAAAATATTAAGCATGAAAAAATAAACAACAAATAGACAAAAAACCTTAATAAATTAATTTAAAACTAACAGTAAATTATTAGAAATGAATTTTCCGACAGGTGTTCGAAATGATTTCCGTCATTCTCCAGAGACACTTGATGAAGCCTCTCAAAGCATCCCGCCACAAATGCTTTAAATTTATGCTTGTTCAGATTTGTTCGTATTTATGTTTTGGGAATAACAGAAATAATTTAAAAAATTTTGGAAAATTTATTTTTAATAATCTATCGTAAATAATGTTTTTTGCTGATTTGTTGGTTATTTTTTCATACTGTTTTATTATTGTTAATACATTATCTTGTTTTATGATTATTGTGTAGTGAATTATTTATTATTTGTTTCAGCATATACTGCATTGAACTGTTTTTCCAAATTTATGGAAAATACAGGTCCGTATCCTGAAAATTTCGAGAAGATGATTAAAAAGCTCGAAACGTAACTAAACTGTGGTATATCATTGAATTTAGATTAAAAAAAGTCTTTAAATTTGACATTACAAGATCAGGACCGTATTAGGAAAAATGTAGTTACTGATGATTGCTTGAAAACGTAACGTACTTGGGTTCACTAAAAGTTGCTGTGAGAAAATTTTATCAGTTTTGTTCTAACTTTAATAATAACGCAGGAGAAAAATAAAATAACAAAATTTAATTTTTTTTTAAATATTTCAAAACTTAAAAATCTTACCAAAACTTTTTTTACGGAATATTGTTCGTGCTTTGATTTCGAAATTTTTTTCCCATTTAATCGAAGTTGTATCTATTACCTTTAACGAGATCCCCATATAGGCCCTTCTTACCTTGGACACCCTGTATAACTGGTAGGTATGGTCATTAAACAAGATTTCCTTCTTACAGAAATTAGGCAGTATTTAACCTCGAACATGAAATATTGTACCTATTAGATATTCGAGATTTTTTTTAACGGACTCCGTGAGTCACGGTATTGCGAAAATGCACATGAACAGACATATTTTGAAACATCAGACCACACTCGGCTAAAGGTACATGAAAACATTATGCAGAGATGGCATCACCTGTTTTTTACTGTTATTTAATCAATTTTTTTTTTTAATTTTCAAATTTATTTTTTTATTTTCAAAGTCGTTATTTATAAGTTTTTTCTCAATTAAACGTGGAAGCGAATTTAACTGTGCAAGTTGATATCGTGTCAATTTTGGGGGGCTGCAGAAAAAATATAGACAGGGTGCACCAGTATGGGAAAAGAACTAACCTCATTCCTGGCCAACTGGTCTGCCAGGTCCCCTGTTCCTAGCCACCTTAACTTTCTCTCCTGGAGTTTTATATATAAAGGACAATGTTATAGATTATATGAAATACGATATTGGAATAGTGACTATAGTGAAATTTTACAGCGGGTACAAAATTCAGTGTTTAGAAATTTCGAAGAACTATTCAAGCATGACGGGCGGTAAATAGGGTGAAATTAAACAGTATGTACTATTTTTGATATTATAACCTAGTAGCACATAATTCCGTAACCGAAAGAGAAATTAAAACTATACTCTTTAATATCCCTCAAAGTCATCTCCTCATCATCAACCTCATTCATCTACTACGTAACATCTGTACCTTATGTCTTTACACGCGTTATCACTTACACGTCATTAAAATCATATACGGACTAATTAAAATTTCACGGATGAAAAATATCAGAACCCAGACGTGCCTACCTTCCGTTATACGTATTCCCAAAAATTATTCATAATTTCGAAAAAGAATTGAAAGGATGACCAAATACTACCGATCTATTTTTTATCACAAACGTCGATCGTAATTTTTTTTTTATGATCAAACACAAGCACTATAGGAAAAATCCTTTAGGGCACTCTGGGAGTGGTGCGTGTGCGCAAAAAGCGATTCACGTTGGACTTGAATCGTTGGAGGTTATATCCGTTAGGAAAAACGATCTCGGGAAGATCGTTCCACAAGGATGAAGCCCTCCAGATGAAAGAGTTCTTAAATAATGAAGTTCGAGGAGTACTAAGCTTAACCACATATGGATGGGCGGCAGTTGTTCGTCGTGTACCTCTGATACTCGCCGCTCTGGGCGGAATTAAGAGGGCAAGGTCAGCCGAACACTTTCCATGAAAATATCTGTAAAAGAGAGTCAAATCACCAACTTGCCTTCGATGTTCTAGGCTGTCGAGGTTCTTCGTCAGCTCGTGGTCTCCAATCAGACGAATGGCCCTCCTTTCGATGGAATCTAGTAGCCGAAGAGTATGTTTGGGGTGCAGAGCTCCAGACATGAGAGCAGTACTCCAGTGATGGTCGAATCTGGGCATTGTACAGTGTCAAAAGTTGTTGAGGTGTGTACAACTTCCTGGTTCGGAAGAGTACACCAAGTTTCTGAGAAGCTATCTTGGCGATTGCCACAACGTGGTTATGCCAAGACATATTTCCTCCCAGATTGACGCCCAGCAAACTAATAGATGAAGCCAGTGGGATTGCGTGTCCGTCCATGACTATATCCGGTTCTGTAATGTTAACCTTTTTAGAGAAAACTGCTGCCTGGGTTTTTTTAGCTTTAAATTCGACTTGGTTACTGTCACCCCAAGCCAAAATTTCTTCGAGGTCTTTGTTGAGGCGTGATACTTCATGCTGTCTGCGAAGATGTGCGTCGGCAGCCGATGTTTGTGCATTCAAAGAGAACGATGATAAAAGTGTGCTATCATCAGCAAAACTAACTATCGGGTTTTTCGTTTTCTCTAGAAGGTCGTTAATGTAGAGTAAGAAGAGGGTGTGAGATAATATGGACCCTTGAGGAACACCGGCATTGATGGTGAAGGTGTCTGAGAGAAATCCGTCAATCGCCCTTGCAGAGAGCGGTCCTTAAGAAAGCTAGACAACCATGCGCAGAATCGACTGGGCATACCATATGATCGCAGTTTACTTAGGAACCCCTCATGCCAATCACGATCAAAAGCTTTAGAAATATCCAGTGCATGCTTCATTTGAAAATATCGAAAAACTCGGTGTTCCACTTTAAAATCACAATTACGACCATTTAACAGATTTTAGCCACTCCTTAAATTGTTTTTCACATTATGGCAAAACAACAACAAAACTTGGTTATATTAGTAACCAATATCAATAAATACTTACCGACAACACAAAAGTACGATTAAATATCTCTAAGAAGAACTGCTTTTAGGAATAAAATCAACTTGAAGGCAACAAAAACTTATATAAACCAATTAAGATCGACACTTGATTGATACATCAAAATGATCAAAATAGCAACTATAGATAACAGCTGGCAAATATTTAATGGCTACAAACCAATATTGAACTATACGATTGTAACTTTTGTCTTTGTCTAACACAGATGGAGATGGATTTGGGTTTGTTCGGGTTTGTTCTTATATTTTCTTTTTCTTAGTGATAGACGATAGATGATCTCCGTTGGTGGTTTTTATTCTAAACCTTTTAACACATCTGGTGTGCCTCAAGGCAATCACCTTGGTCCCCTGTTTTTTATCATATACATTAATAACAACAATAAATTTTCTACATTTTTTATGTACGCAGATGACTTCAAATTTTTTCGAATAATCAGGGTGTCAGGGATTGTTATTTGCTGCAAGATGATCTTAATGCTTTGGTAAGATTCTGTGAAAGTCAGAGTTTATTTCTTAATCTAGGGAAGTGTGTATCGATTACGTTTACCAGAAACAAAAAGGTACACAATTTTCGTTATACTGTTAATAATAGTGATCTCGAATCAGTTTATGAAATAGGCGATTTGGTTGTTTGGACACTAAGTTAATTTTTAGTTCTCACATTGAACAGGTTATCAATAAGTGTAATCAATTTTTAGGATTTATTTTAAGAAATAGTTTAAATTTTTAATAATCCTCAAACAGTTCTAAACTTGTATTATGCGTTTATATTTAGTAAACTTAGTTTGGCATCGGTTGTTTGGAACCCTCAGTATGCGGTTTACCAGCGAGGGCTGAAGAGTATTCAAAATAAATTTTTACGGTTCTTATCACGAAAAACAGACATAGCTATAGTCAATAGCAACTATAAGCCTATAATAGAGAGATTTTCAGTAATGCCACTTACTGAACGACGAATGGTTTCCGATGTAGTTATGATCTACAAGTTGATTCGCCAACGCGCGCTGAGGTCAAAGTGAAGCTTCAATGTACCGGTTAAGGACTTAAGGCTTCAAAATACTTTTAATATTCCACTAAGAAATACAAATTCTGGGAAAAATTCTCCTCTCTGTAGAGCGACTAGGGCATGTAATAGGCTCCCTTTAAGAATGGAAATGTTCGATATGTCTATAATTAGATTTAAAAAATATGTAAAATCAATGCTATAAATATTCATAAATTTTAGGTTAACATAATTTAATGTCTACTTAATTTAAGCATTAATAACTCCCACTAGCAAATACCACAACGTGGATGCTATATTGGGCTCAGTGCCTGTTGTATTCCTATATTTGTAGATAAATAAATAAATAAAGACGTAATTGAATTCAAAACGTATTGTGGAACTCCCCAGAAGCTGTTTGTTTTTATTTACTTTTAAGTCTAGATATAATAAATTAAGATGGGGAGATTCAAATCACGATGCTCCCTTTGATCCCTGCCTTTGTGACGCACGTGTAAAGATATAAGAACTCTGTATGTGTACAGTATACCATGTAATTAAAGCTCAAACCGCACGATTGCATGTTCTCGTATAAAGTAAATGACGGTTACATCATTTTATTTTTTAAGCGTCGCATGAGTATAACTTTTAATGTCGACAGGCTACAAAAGTTTATACTTGTCCGTTTAGTATTATTTCATGCTCGTTATAAGATACGAGTATTTACTATTTCTAATATAACAAACTTATGTGGTATTAAGTAAGTTGTAAGCAGTATGTACATTTTATTTAATTAACAATATTTTTTAGTAACAATAATTTAATCATTTATTTAAAAAATAAGACTTAAAATTAGTTTCGTTTGTTATTTATCAGGTGACACATAATATAAATCACCTTTCGTGTAAGCCCTGCCCTGTATTGATTGCACCATTTCATAATATTATATAATGATGTTTTGATATCCTAATATTTCAGGTTAAATTTAAGGTGCGCATTTGCAACATATTGTTAAAATTGTCAGTTATTGGTGAGTTAAGAGTGATAATTAATTATTGTTATTATTATTTCGGTAAGTAATTATTTATATTCTATTGTGATTCTTAGGATTACGCGCTTACTACTCTTATCATCTATAGAGCAATAGTTTCATAGTTATTATTCTGAAATTTGTTTTTTCTTCTCTACTGTTCGTTGTAGAACATTTGTTTGGTTCCTTCATTCGAATTGAATGTCAAAGTGCAAAGCCTCAAAAAATGTAAACAGGAAGTATTTTCAAATGGGAACATACTGAAAAACTCTTCCAAAAAAATCTATAATAAGATTTTAAGTTCATTATGGTATATAATATACAGGGTGTCACTTTGAACCCACTCATAATATCTCGCTTCTAGTAAACAATATTAAAAATCGGAAAGATACGCCCCTTTTACTGTAAAGGGCCACGCTTTTGAAGAATATTTGCAGTATTCGTGGTTTAACCCCCTGGGAAGATTGATGTTAACCTTAAAATGTTAAATGGGAAGGGGTCAGCTGGTACATAATTTTTAAAGTAATTTCAATAATAATTTATTATATTTGAGTAGTATTTTACGAGAAATCGATTTCCAAAAATGTACACAATTAGAACTTACCTGATGCACTGATTTTCTTGTTTGTTTGTTTAATAATACATTAAGGTGTTGACTCCCCTTTTAGTAAAACAATTAGGGGTCCATAAGATAATCACTCCTGATGGTGATAGTGGTGGCGCCATTTTCAATTCTTTACCATCACCGCATAAAAGTTTACATGAATAAGTACCAATTAATTTTTTGTTTGTCCTGCCAGGAAAACTTAAGGGATTTACTTCTTTTAAGACATAACTGTCCATTAAGAAACAAATACTTATCTTTGATCGTGTCATATTCAGAGATAAAAACCTTCTTATATACTTTTAAACTTAGTTTAAACATCAGTAGGACACATTTTGTCGCATTTTCTCTAACAGAAGCTAATAGGCCAGTCTTTGATTCTATACAAATAGAGCATATAGCCCAACCCCTTAAAGGAAGCTCTAATACCAAATATCTGGGTATTATTATTGATAACCACCTTAAATGGGACCAGCATGTGTTGTATATGTGCAAGAAAAATAGATGTCTTATTTTTAAATTCTATATTCTCAAAGACATTTTATGTAAAAATCTTTTAATCATGATATACAAAACACTTGTTGAACTTGAGGAATAGTTTGCAATTTAAACCACCCCCACCCCCTCAACCCCGGGCGCGGGTGGGGTTAAGTTAAAATTTTCAAATGGAACCCCATATTTTTTATCGGCGTATCGTGTTCTCCGACAAAAATTTCGGACAAAAGATGTTTATTTTTGGTCGGAGAACACGATAAGCCAATAAAAAATATGGAGTTCCATTTGAAATTCGTAACTTAAACCCACCCGCGCCCGGGGTTTGAGGGAGTGGGGGTGGTTTAAATTGCAAACTATTCCTCCTTCAAAACCAAACAACTTTTTCCCTAGACATTTTTCGCTGCAATGCGATGCACCGGAGTTATTCCGGGGTACCGACCTTTTTCCAACACCCTATAATATAATACTCACCTAGAACAGCTTAAACTAATTCAAAACTACACGATCCGGGTTGGTTGGATAGTCCATTTGACGTTTTGAAAATTTTTACATGTGGCACTTGTAGGTACGAGTCGGGGCAGACAAAAACTGTAATGTGACAATGTATATAGTTAAAATAATTTTAAGAAGAACAAAATTATATCCAACAAATCTAATTTATTCACAATCTCAAAGGATTGTACATACTTACAGCCATGTAATTTTATTCATTGAACCGATAAATTTGAGCTAGACTATATATTTCGCAACTATGCTACTAAAGGGAACACACATGACTTATTTAATGTGACTGACTCTCTGTTGAAATGGTACTGCTCGGCATTTTAATTTCAGAATCAATAGCTTTTTGGATTTTTTTAAGCCTAGAAACTTGTAAATCAATAATTATTGTAAATCTTTTTTATTAATTTGAAATAAATTTGAATTTGAATTTTTGTAAATACCAGTGGCGTACTATTTATATCACCACAAAACGCCACTGGTGGATCGTTAAGACATTCTAAATCGAGGAAATATATTTTCATGCCAATATAGTGTATTAACGATGTAAGATTTGGAATTGAAATAATCGTTGAATCCGAGTATTGAGATCCAAATATCAAAATGGGATCCGAAACCGAATCGAATTAATTGCACCCTAGGCGAAATTAATTCATATTCGCATTGGCAATCGAACTCATTACGTCAACTTTAATTAAAAGTCATTACGTTGATTCTGGCCCCTCACCAGACAAGACCTAAGAAAAAATTTACAATTACAATCGGCACCTAGAAAAAAATGTCATTGCCTATTGCGGTTGTGAATTCGTTAGGATGATTAATCCGAGGCATGGTGTCATTCGATGCGGCATTCGAACTCGGCCGACTGCTAGAGATGGGATATACCGTCAATCGCTTGTCACGGTACATAACGTCGTACAAAAATACCGCTACTAGATACCGTAAACTGTCAAATTTATTTGCGATCTTAGATATAGCGAAAGCATAGCCCCATCTATCGCCTCATGTAAGAGTCCAGTCTACGTACTTTTCGACATAATGGGACCGCCCTTCCAGAAGCGATTATTGAAGTCCAACGGTAGGAGAACAAGGCTTAGTTCTGCAAAAGTCCGCAAAATATTGTTCTCTTTAAAATGTTATTTTGTTTAAGTTTCGTTTAGTTTTAAAGTTAAATAGATTTTATCATCGTGATCAGAGATAAACAAATCGAGATTAATCCATGCAATTTTTACCGTTGCGTTACGAAAATGTGATTTTGTGTTAATTTGTTCATGGAAATTTTAAAATTGAAATCTCTAACTATGATAATTTATACAAAAAAAAGTAATATTATTTTTTACTATACAGGGTGTTCCTTAATGACGTGCTAATATTTCAGGGTGTGATTCCTTAGGTCATGTTATAAAGAAAAGTTCATACGAACATATGGCCGCAACGGCTTAAATTTCTTACTACAGGGTGTTGAATTTTTATTATTGAAATAGTTATTTTTTAATATCTCCGAAAGTACTTTAGATTATTTTCAATTTTGGTATGTGGTAATAGGAAATAGAACCACAAATTTTAGTTAGAAAAGTTATTCAATTTTTCTACCAGTGGCGTACCTGCAAACATGTCGTCTGATATTTTTTACAAAAAAAAAAGTACGACACTGACATTTTTCCTTGTGGGTTTGTTCGGTTATTTTTCCTGATTAGACTGGTCAATTCTACATGAAAACGGTCCCTTGAGTTTTTCTCGTCAGACGCACCGTTCTTGATTAAACCCACTAAATTCATATTGAAACTCATTATTATTAACATTGATAAAATAATTAATGATGAATTTTATTTTATAAAAATTGTTGGAGTGGGCAATTCGATGAGAAGACGGGCGCGGATGCATACATTTTAAGTGAAAGTTGCATTTCCAACAATTTTTATAAAACAACATTTATCATTAATTATTTTATCAATGTTACTAATAATGAGTTTCAATATGAAATTAATTGTTTTAATCAAGAACGATGCGTCTGATGAGAAAAACTTAAGAGACCAGGCTAATCAAAAAAAATATCCATATGGAAAAATGTCAGTGGCGTACCATATTTTTTGTAAAAAATATCAGAAAACATGTTAGCAGGGACGCCACTGGTGGAACAATTGAATAACATTTCTAATTTCTATAACTAAAATTTGTGCTTCTATATCCTATTAACACATACCAAAATTGAAAATAATATCTAAAGTACTTTCGGAGATATTAAAAAATAACCATTTAAAAAATAAAGATCCCCTGTACACCCTGTAGCAAAACATTTAAGTCGTTGCGGAACTTTTCTTTATAAAATGACCTGAAGAATCACACCCCGAAAAATATTAGCACATCATTAAGGAACACTCTGTATGTATAGTCAGTAATAAATAACAAATAATTATAATACCGCGACAAAGCTCGCTACGCCATTAAAACGGCGCAAAGCACATCATATCAGTAAGTATTCTTAATCCACGACACGATTTGTTCCGGCACGCGGCGAGTCAAAGCAAATACCCTCTAGGAAATACCCTTAAAAATTACCCACTACTTCGAACCTGCTTAGCGCGCCTCTACGGTATTGCCTTCCTGATCCACGACACGATTCACGCAAGTGCGCGGCGCGGAATCATGTTTACCGTCAAAGAAAACACTCTTAGAAAATACCCCCTACTTCGAACCTGCTTACCGCGACGCGACGATATGAAAAAATACCGCGACAATATAGCGGTACGATAATACCGTCTCACATCTACCGACTGAATAAATACTTCAGTGTTCGCCCGGTAAAGCCGCGTTCTCAGAGCTTCGACGTGTCGCAGCGACAGTCCCCCACTCCTTTTGTAGGGGGTGAGGTCTGTCACTTGTCATTCGGGTGAAACCTAACCTTACAATAAATTGTTATTGTTTTTTAAATGAAAACAATTTGTTTTGTACAAATTTCGTTTCGAATAATTTATCATACTGACTGAGACTCTGATAATGAAAGCGGCGAAGCAATGAAATCTTTGAATATTTTTATTCCTGTATTTTTTATCATAAACTTGAAATTATAGAGTAGCACACGCATGCACTACATCGAGACTCTACGGTATTTAGGACTACGATGCACTAGAAAAACAAATACATTTACACATCTTATTAGGTAGCATTTCATTCCTCCAATAATGAAGTCTAAAATCATAGACATGGACAGTGTCTCCTCATCATTCATATTCCATACCCTAGGTCTTGTGGTACTAATTGTAATAGGCATCAGGCTTTCGATAGCTTGGCTACTATCCTCACTAGCTTGTGTCTCCTTTATATCTTCATTCCAAGCAGATACAAAGCCGTCTTCATGCAGAGCATATTTGCTCTTTGTAATCTGTATCTACAATAATTTAAAAATATTTATATTATAAGATTTAGGGATCTATAGAGCTACAAAACTAATTTTTAGATAACATTACGAAAATGCCAACAGTAGGGCTAACAAAATACCTTGTGACTTTAAAAACAGTTTACAATTTTAATTCAAAATGATGTTTTACCAGTATTATTAACTCTTGCACTTTCTTCTGCAGATAACTTTATTCTAAATTTAGCTCCAGAGCGGTGAAGAATTTCCACAGGAATATAATTTGAATTTGTGTCCACATCCATTATGGTTTTTGTTTAACCTAAAATTTAATGTTTTAAACTTGAAATTGTTGTATAGTCGATAATCTCTTCCGATTACAGCGGGTCAATATTTACGTTTTCTTAGGGTGTGAGTATGTGGAATCTGGAGAAGAAATTTGGCTGTTGGATTAAAATTTTCCCCTCTCGGAGGTTATAGGTTTGTTATTTTTTTAGAAGATTTTTTTTCGATGACAGCGTCAAATTTGATTTTTATTTTCGTATTCCACTCCTCAAAATATGTATATTTATTCTGGTTAGTTAAAAAATGAACCAATGTAATTAAAAAGACCAATGTAATTAAAAATTATTTAAATATTTTGTGGTATTTAGGTAGGTAATGATCAATAAATTTTAAAAGCAAAAGTACATACTATTCACAATATTTTAGGACCAAATAATTAGTAATTACCTTTGTTCGGAAACAACGAATACTTATTTCGGAAAACTGTTCAAAACGGTTCAAATTTCAAAACAAAATAAATTTATTAATAATACTACAGCGCAGTGTTGCCAGGTATCTCGTGAAATGTCACCAGATCTGTTGATCTTTTTGTGATTTTATGAATAATCTGGTGGTCCATGAAAATCTTTTTAAAAAAGTCCGTTTTCTGGTGTTACCAGTTTCGTGTTGGGGGCGATATATTTTACAAATCACAAAAAATCACCAGATCTGGTGAAATTTCACCAGATACCTGGCAACACCGCTAGAGCGGCGTGGGGATGAGGGGTAATGACGTAAACGGTTCCGATTGGTTAGGTTGCTGTCGCGGGCGACAGTACGTAGCTCTGAGAACGCGGCTTAAGTCGCACAACGTTCGGTTCTTCGATAACGATGCCGACATTGCCTGTTGCCGGGTTGTGAATTCGAATTCGGATAATTAATCCGAGTATCTTGCTCATCCGATTCCGTATGATCCAGATATCTAAATCATCAGAGTATTTATAAAACTATAGTGTATATCCATGATCAGTGTAATATCATAATTCGTTTTCGAGGTATTAAAGGAAAAAGTGTATCACGGACAGTAAGTATTTCCGATAGGTCATCGAAATATTTCCCTTTTTCCCAAAACACACTGTAGATAGCAAATATTTGATTTATAAGGTATCAAGACACAAAACAAGTTTAATTTTTAGATTGCTTGATTATTTTTGTATAATTAATGTAGCATATTCAAAAAATTTTATTTATATGTTTTCATTCAAAAAATATTATCCATATAATATTGCGGCATTGCATTTGTTTAGCGGAGTCTGCGGAGTGTCGAACATGCTGCTCCATTATAAAAAATCTCAATCTATATTTAATTATCTTATCTGACTATAGATAGTGCGATAAACCATTCGACACGAACACTCCAAAACTTGTTGTTCTAAAAATGTAGAAAACCTTGTATTAAATTATCTGTTTTAAATACACCTACAAATTTTCTTAAAATTCATAAATTATTGTTGATGTTTAATAGTTATTTATATGCAATAACCTGTCAACAACAAAAACTATAATCGACGGTACCTGATTGAAATATACCGGAAAGTTACTAAATGGAAACATTTATTCCGTTTTAAAAATGAACAAAATTGTATTAAATCTGACAAAATTAAAATTATCTATGTACCATGGGAATTATAAGTGGCCTCGGTCAATTCCTGTCCCTAGGGGCTAAAGACCCTCGGGAAGAAAGTTTGCCATCGATAATTAAGACCCTTATAATTCCCGTGGTAAAGTAAGTCTCACGAAATTTGGATACGACTTAATGATTTCCTGGATCGGTCCCATTGTGTCGACAAGAGCTTGGCAATAAACAAGTGAAGTATGAAGGGACGGACTAAGGAAAACAAGTAATGATATGATTATATTAATGTAATCAAATGAAATAACATTTTTTTTAAATATTACTAGTCATATTTATTTGCATTTATAATGTCATTCTATAGATAGTTCTGTTTCGCTATCGCTATCCTCATCAAAATTAATTATAATCCCATTTCCGACAAAACTCTCCAAAGGCTAGTGTACTTATTTGGGTTTCATCATTGGTGAGCTGTTGCTTCAGAGAATCTAATGTAGGTACGCGTTGCTCTTCGTACATGGTGTAGATTTTTCGCCTTATCAAGTCCTTGTCGCTTTCGTCGAAACATTTGGTGAAACCGGCATCTTTAAGCTTGTTTCTAGATTTAATGGGATTTGACGCGATTCTTTTCACTGTAGTCAGAGGTATCTTAGTCAAATCAGACGTTTCAGTCGCAGCAGCACTAGCATAAAGTCCTCTGTTGAGTAAAGAAGTATATACTCTTTTTATAATTTCACTAGCATCGAGAGATAAATGCATTTTCTTCACTGCAACACTAGAAGAAGCACCATCAATGTTTTTCCATGGACGCCACATACTGTTTTCTTATACGTTTGGTAAAATAATATCGGTAATACAACTAAACTCTTCCAGCAAGAAATAAAGACTAACAAATTTTACCACAAAAAGATATTTAAATATAAATTAAGCAACCTAACCTACCTGATGTGCCTATATTTAATTATAATTATTACAATCCGGTCCTTTCCACATAATAATAACAAACGGTCATAAATAATGGGATCGCCACAGGTCATTAAGTTATATCCATTTTTCGTGAAACAATCTTTACATAGATTATTTTTTTTCTAAATTAAGAAATTTGGCTATGATTGAAGGAATACGTCCTAGTGTATTTTTACCCACAGGCATAGCTATGCATTTACCATTTTGGTATGTAAGGAAACATCTGCGTTTTTTTAATTCCTTTTGGCCTTAATACGAAGTAATGTCTAACCAATTTTAAGGCATCTGTTTGGTCTCCTTCGATTATAGTAAAACTTTTTAGCAAAGCACTTTTAATTTCTTGCACTTTGACAAGCATACCAGGCCCCCTTATCCTCCATATAATCAATGGTCATTTTTACCATCTCATCCCGTCCTAGGCCACCAAAAACTCCCATTACGACTACCACTTTATGCAGCAGGAAGGTATCATTCGGCGCATTTTTGATAAAGATTAAAACTTGTTCACCTTCGAAAATTTTTGACTTTTTGGGAAGATATCCCTTTGATTTAACTTTTAAAAATGCCATTAATTGACACTATCTTGAAATATACAGGGTGTTCATTTGAAAACTTCCCACCATGGATTTATCGAAAACAAAAAACGCCGAGACACGTCAGAAGATTTGCCAAAGGGGACAACTTTTAAACCAAAAACTACTTGACCCCCTTTTACCCTCTGGCCCCCGGGTTAATCCCCTTAAAAATTTTAAATGACGAGGGGTAGCAAGTATTAGTTTGTTTGAAAGGTCTTTCAAAGTGCTTTATTTTGACGTTTGATTTTTTTAAAATCGGTCGTTCGTTTTCGAGAAAATTGAAAAAATCTTTATTTATCTTAATTTGTTCAGATAGAAAAAAAAGCACACGAAAATATCACTTTTTATTTTAATAAGTGTTCAAAATGTTGCCCGTTATTGGCCAGACAATGATATAGGCGATTTTCAAATTCCTAACGGACATTCTCAAAAACATGTTGTGGTAAGATCATGGCAGCTTTCGGTGATGCGTTGACGAAGTTCATCCAAACTGTTAAGTTGGGGAGTGAACACAATACTTTTCAAATGGCCCCATAGAAAAAAGTCTAATGGCGTCAAGTCAGGAGATCTAGCAGGCCATTCTATAGGCCCTCTTCGTCCTATCCATTTATCTGGAAACTCGTCGTCTAGCCATTGCCGAACCGGAAGAACATAGTGAGAAGGAGCGCCGTCTTGCTGGAAATATATTTCAGCCTCATCAAGTATAGGGTTTCCATCGTCTTCGATTTGGTTTTCAATGGTTTCAGTGATAAGCGGATTGATGGTATTTTCCAACATGTCAAAATAAATGCCTCCATTTAAATTCCCATTAATAAACAATGGCCCAATCACTGTGTTTCCTAAAATCCCTGCCCATACATTAATTTTTTGGGGGTACTGAGTATGCCCTTCTACAAAAACATGAGGATTTTCATTGCTCCAATACCTGCAGTTATGCATATTAACAAATCCATTTAGATAAAATGTACATTCATCACTGATGCAGATATTCTTTACATGAATGGTATTATCATTAATCGCTGCAGTCATTTGTTCACAAAACTCAACTCGCCTATCGAAATCATCTTCGGTTAACTCTTGGAATATTTTCATTTTGAATGGATGAAATTTATGTAATTTAGTAACTGTGTGTACAGAGCCTAATGAAATACCAGTCGAATCAACAATTTTGCGTAATGAAGTATTAGGATTTATGGCAAAATGAGCCAAAACTTCAACTTGGGCGGCTTCATCCAAAACTCTACGATGATTACGTTTTTTATTTGCAACCGATCCAGTTTGAGTAAATTTAGTAACAAGGTCCAAAACATACCTATTCGAAATTATCTTAGGGCGTTAAATGTAACGGCAGTTTGCCGAGCACATTGATTTTGGGCACCATAATTTAGAATCATTTCCACTCTTTCCGCTAGTGTGTAAACCATTTTGGAAGTAAAATCTGAATCAATAAATTAATTTTCACTATCCCAAGATTGTCACAAAGGTAACTGACAGCAAATTAAATTGTTTCTTTCCCTTAGCAACTATAAAAAACTAAACAGGTATAAGAATAAAAGCTATTCGCCCATGTTATCTGTTTTGATAAAGAGAAGGCGGTAAAAATTTTTTTAATTTTCTCGAAAACGAATCGACCGATTTAAAAAAAAGCAAACGTCAAAATAAAGCACTTTGAAAGACCTTTCAAACAAGCTATTACTTGCTACCCCTTGTCACTTAAAATTTTTAAGGGGATGACCCCGGGGACCAGAGGGTAAAAGGGGGTGAAGTAGTTTTTGGTTAAAAAGTTGTCCCCTTTGGTAAATCTTTTGACGTGTCTCGGCGTTTTTTCTTTTAATCAGTTGTTTTCGATAAATCCGTAGTGGGAAGTTTTCAAATGAACACCCTGTAAGTTTTCGTTTACTATAAGTTCATGCAGACTTCACCTGGGAATATTTTGTCCAAAGACTATTTGCGGTATATTTTTCCCACTAAAATAAATAAAAATAATTTAAAAATGTTATTACCAATGAGCAAAAGGGTTACATATCAATTCCTGAAAGTAAGCTATCATTACTGTTCCAGTAATCACCGTAATTTGGTTTTTTACTTTCCATTGTAGACAATTTTCATAATCCTTGTCGTATAGGACTTTTCCGGTAATAACTTTTCCATAGCTTTTTCAGCATTTTCTAAAATATATTGTGGAATTTCCTTATTTTCGTTTATAAAACGTAAAAGACGCCCAAAATAAACAACCCTTAGCAACAGTCAAACTTATTGTATGACAACCGATCAAAGCTCACTAAAGACTAAAAATTGGCGAACATAGTTTAAAAAAATGCAGGAATTTAACTATTTATATTTTAAATAAATGAAAAATGCAGGCGAAAACTATCCCTCGGGCCAAATGTCATTGGTACATACAGGGTGTTATGGAAATTACGAATTATATTTAAACCGGCAAATCCCGAGATGAAAATAAATTGAAGAAAAATAACCATAAATGGCGCTTTGAATTATTAAGCTAAATATACACTTTATATGAAATCTCAAAATTTACGTGGCCGCTCCTGAGGACCTTCGCAATCAATATTTTATTGAGGCAGTCTCCAGGTTCAAAAGAGGTTAGCGCATTATATGCGATGTTGTCATATTGCAACACATAATTCTAAACGCACGTGTTCAGTTTTTGACAACAATACGTCTTTGACGAGCGGTATCACTTATTTTTCAAACTTTTTAGACAAACAAAACTACAATTTTAAGGTACATACTCTCTTACCTTCGATCTTATTTTAAAATAATCCGTTTTATAATTAAATTCCATAAAAAAATAAAACACAAAAATTATGTTTTTTAACGGAACCAACAGTAGATAATATCACACAAATTTGAAATCACATCACAACATTTATTATTATGAATAATTTCACAACAACAAAAAAATCGAGCAATACAACTAACAAAACGTTTAAAATTCGTATACGTCAAGCACGTGGCACCCTCGACGTCGTAGAACCAACGTCGTCTCGAAACACACTGACGTATGAAGATGTGGGTAAAAAGGGTTTTTACCTTGTAGTTAGATATTCGATTTAAAAAAAAAGTATGTAGACTTTCTCTAGGACACCCAAGGAGTCACCCATTTAAATATAATAAGTCATTTCCATAACACCACACGAGTCCGGAAAAGCCTCCGACGGCCCGAGATATGTACCGTATTTTTTTTTACAAGTGCTCCGAAGCTTTGATGCCAAATAAATAAAGAAATTCTTCAGACAGTTTTCCTGTCTACATGACATGGAAACACATGGAGAATGTAAATATCTATTTATTATTTTTGACAAATAGGCTCGGTGGCCTAGTGGTATAGCGTACGCCTTGTGATCTGAGAGTCGCGGGTTCAAATCCCGCACTCGGCATCTCTGGTTTTATTTATTTTTTTACAAGTGCCCGAATCTTTGAGGCCATATAAATAAAGAAATTCTTCAGACATTTTTCTAAAACATCTTTGAAAAATTAACTGCCAGTTTAATTTATATATAATCCGCTATTTATTATCGCTTGTAGTATGGCTCGGTGGGTAGAGTGTCCGCCTGGCGATCTGAGGATCGTGGGTTCAAATCCCGCACCGACAATTCTGGTTTTATTTATTTATGAGTACATGGTGACCCGAATCTTCGATCCTTTCCCGCCCGCTCTCTTGGAAAACGCCACTTTCGGTGAAGTACGGTACGGGCGTAGCGAGAGAGAAGAGTGAAGTTTAGATATCGAGTGTAATAGGCGTCTAACCACTCTTGGTATGTAATATACTATAATAGACTGGCCAATTTTTATTTATCAAGAACTTTTCAACTAAAGTATATGGGAAATAATTGAATCTATTGGCTTCTGGTTTCGTGCATTAATATTTTCTGAATTACAATTAATAATACCGCTCAGTCAATAACATAATTTTCATTTAATTTTAGAATTTGTGAAGAAAATGGATTTATTTACTGTGGTCGCAATAGTAGCAGTACTCACAGTTTTATTTGTTGTGTTCTCAAAATGGCGCTATCAATATTGGACCAGAAGGGGCATACCACAAGTGGAGCCAGAGCTTCTATTCGGTAACTTCAGACCGATCTTTACCGGAGCTCTATCCATGCAAGAACATTTAACTAATGTATACAAAATAGGTAAAGCCAATGGGTGGAAGCAGGTTGGACTCTATCAGATGTTAAGTCCGCAATATATGATTCTGGATTTAAATATCATCAAACATATTATGGTAAAGGACTTTGAACATTTTCCTGGTCGCGGAATGTATCATGACAAAAGAGACCCTATAACTGAGAATTCGTTCAACCTAGAAGGGGCGGAGTGGAAGAGACTTCGAGCTAAACTTACACCTACGTTTACAACAGGTACTATTTTATAATAAATTTATTCGTTTATCTGGTCTGAGAAATATTTCGGGAGTCATGCACTGCACAGGGTGTCCATTTTTCGATGGTTATACTGGGTATGTCCATTATTGGTAAAAGGATGCGATTGTCGCAGTATTGTAAGGGAGAAGCGCCGAAAATTATACCAGCGGACAAAATAATCCCCTCCCCCAATCCTATTATCTTTAGTACCGATTGTGCCATCTATGATTCTCGTACGTTACTATTACCGGCTTAATGGTAAAGTTTGAGAAGTGGGGGCGTTATCAATAAAAAAGTGATTTTTGCTTATTCCGATCTAAGGTAAGCACCTACAGACTTTTATAACAGTTTTGAAAAGATAGCAGGAATGCTAAATTGCAACACATTTCTGCCGTGCAATACAAGAGCCTAGTAATTCTATACACAGTAAGCTCTTGTTACATAGTTTCATTCTCCAAAAAATCATTGATTTTTATTAATAAATAAACAGTTAAATAAATATTCAAAACTTACTACTCTATTTTATAGTTAGTCGACTTACTAGGTTCTTGTAGTGCACAGCAGATTTCTTAAATTCACATCCTTTTGCCTATATTTTAATATACAGGGTGACAATTTAAAAACTTGAAATGGCCATATATTAGAAACGAAAAACTGAAGAAATTCTTTCATTTGTAAAATGTCACACCTTGACGCTTCAATTCTAGTCTCATGACGACAGTGGTACCATATTGTGATTAACCTCTATTTATTAAAGATCTAGTCGAAAAATTGTTTTCGGACATCGTACCGCTTGTCGATTGTAGATAAGGAAAAAGTAGTAATAACTTTTCTTGTGCGAAATTTAATGATCTATAACATTTGTAAAAAACTTTTTTCCATATCATTTTTCGTTTAGTCATAGACCAGAAAATTATTTTTAATCCCATTTGGAGGGTTTTTAACTCTTGTGCAAGGGATAGACTTAAAATAGTACTCAAATGTGCTTTCACATTATAAAGTCTACCTTCCACCAAAAATGCAGCTTCCTAACTAAAGTTTCTATTTAAGGGCTTTGTTTATTGGACTAATATCTATTTTTTGTCCATGAAAGCACCATAAAATATGCAAAAGTTAAAGTACATTAAAGACCCGCACTATACGATGAATATTTTTAAAAATTGCAGGTAAAATGAAGATGATGTTTGAGGCACTTCTTCAGAAGGCAAATGTACTTAATAAGGTAATATCGGAGAGGGCTAAATCTGGAGGGGAAATACAAATAAAAGAAACGTTGGCTAGGTTTGGTACGGACGTTATTGGAAGTGTTGCGTTTGGAATTGAATGTAACTCACTGGAAGAGCCCGATAATAAGTTCAGGTAATAATATTGAATGAGCTAGAATGAAATAAATTGTGTTTTGGAGTAATAAGTGAAAGCCTAGCTTCACGGCTGGCTTTGTAAACAAACCGGCCATTGTGAAATAAACAGCAGGTTACTAATGCGTGCATGTGGTCTGATTTTAGGGGTCTTTTCTCAATTTTTTTTTATACGGTAGATTTTGTAAAAAATAGTATAGTGTAGTGGTCCTAGGATATCAAGAGTTCTTTTAAATATCATAATTGTAAATCAATTCCTTAAGACTTTTTAAAGCTTTTGTGGCGACTATTGAGATGAAGTAGGGGAAGTGTTCTCGACTTTAGCGTAAATTATATTGACGAGTAACGATAGTCTCTGTAAGAATATTTTTGCTTGTCTCTTCCCCTATACTTTTGCCCACGAGACGCCACTGTGGCTTTTGCAAAATTATAAATAAATATAAACTTCAATATATGTTAAATACAGCTTCTGTTAGCAACGTACCCCTCATTATATTAAAGTATATTAACATAGTTAATCAAACTACGAAGCTGCATATTATTTATATATTTAATTCTCCCTTCTAATTATTATTATTTTTTCTGCAGAAAAATCGGGAAGAAAGCGTTTGAACCTAATCTATTAAAATTCATCATTGAACAAATAGTTCCATCTCCTGCTCTACTCGGATATAAAGTATTTGACAAAGAAGTGAGGGACTATTTTACTGGTAAGTAATATTTTAGAAATATTATATACAGGGTGTTATGGAAATTACTTATTATATTTAAATGGGTGACTCCTGAGATGAAACCGAATTGAGAAAAAATAACCATAAATGGCGATTTGAATTAATAAGCGAAATAAGTACTGTATGTGAAACCTGAAAATTAACGTGGCCGCTACTGACGACGTGCACAATCAATAATTTATTATGTCTCAAAAGAGGTCAGCGCATGTTAGGCGGTGTTGTCATATTACAACAAAAATAATTATAAATTCTAACAAACCGGTGGTAAGTGTTTGCCAACAAGACGTGTTAGGCCCGCATTATCAGCCTTTCAAATTATTTAAACTACAATTTTAAGATTCCTGCTCTCTTACCTTGTAAGAACAATATTTAAAAATTTCCAAAAAAAAAATAAGGCACAAAATGTATGTTTTGCAACACATTGATTATTATTATAAATTATTTCACAAAAAACACTCCCATTATACAAATCGCACATACTGTACAGTGGGGATAACCTCAACATATTCGTACGCGGCGTCGCCAAATAAAAGCAGCTACTATGACGACTATGTAATCGTGGTACACAGACGTTAATCTTGGACAGGAAGTCTGGACAATCAATCAGGTTATTCAAAACAGGAAGTCTGGACAATCAATCAGGTTATTCAAAATCTTAAAGAGGCTTGTTAATAGGAAAAAGTTCCGCCGTTCCTTCAAAGAAGCAAAACCAAACATGCTAAGCAATTGCTCATGCGGGAAACCCTGCTGAGGATAGGTACCATCCCGCTTAAAAGTAACATATTTTAAAAACCTTCGCTGAACACCCTCCAAATTGTAAATGTGAATGCCATATCCCGGGGACCACACTACAGATCCATATTCCAATTTCGATCGCACATAGGCACTATATAAACTGATGATAGCCTGAATATTCGTAAAATCCCTTGTACATCGTAGGATGAACCCATATGCCCTCGATGCCTCAGAAAGAACAGTGTCTATGTGAGAACAGAAGGAAAGTTTAGTATCAAAAATTATTCCAAAACCTCTAAACTCATTAACGCGTGAAACTGGCCGATTATCAATAGTATAATCATATAGAATAGCTAATGACTTCGTGGTATAAGAAACAACGTTACATTTCAGTATATTTAGCTGTAGATTATTTTCAGCGCACCAATCAACAACAAGATCAAGGTCAGATTGAAGATCACTGCAGTCGTCGAGGCTATTTATCCTTTTATACAGTTTCACATCATCAGCATACCTCAACTCATTAGCTATGAGCCTGAGACCGATATCATTGATGAAAATAATAAACAGCAACGGTCCCAAAACCGATCCTTGGGGAACACCAGAAACTGCAATATATTATGATGATTTAATGCCGTAAATTTGAACATATTGCTTCCTATTCATTAAGTATGATTTAAACAACGAAATCAGTGAATCGGAAAAACCAAAATTATTGAGTTTCTTAAGTAATAGTCTGTGGTCAAGTCGGTCGAAAGCTTTAGTAAAGTCTAAATAAATGACATCCGTTTGAGAGCCCTCATCAATTGACTCATAAGATTCGAAACTGCAGATCTACCCTTGTAGAAACCGTGCTGAGTTGGTGATATTAAATTTTTTACTAGAGGAAATATAGAGTCATGAAGGAGAAATTCAAAAATTTTACAAAAATTACAAATAATGGAGATAGGCCTATAGTTAATAACTTCCGATCTCTCACCCTTTTTGTAAACCGGACAGACCTTTGACACTTTCCATATAGAAGGAAATTCATTAGTTTTTAAGCAGAGATTAAATAACTTCGCAAGAGGTTTCGCCAGAATAAACCGGCAGTCCCTTATGAAAAATTCTGGGATAAGATCAGGTCCCGTGTTGAATGTAGATTTAAGTCGAGTCATTGCAGTGATAATTTCATGTTCGGAAAAAGGTGATACGTTGATTGTAGGTGTACGCATTGAAAGAGCAACATTATTGTCGGGAGGATCACCGACAGAAAACGATTTCTGGAAGAAATCAACAAAATAATTCAGAACATCATTCACACCCTCAAGCCCATCCCCATTGTAACACATATGACTCGGCAAACTTTTCAGCTCACGTTTCTTTTTAACATACGCCCAAAATTGTTTAGGATCATGCTTGATATCAAATTGAACTTTAGTAATGTAGTGTTTGTAAGCAACAGATATATCTTTTTTTATTTTTTTTCTAAGCAATTTAAATTTCGCTAGCTCCGAGGGATGATGAGCTCTTTTAAACCTCTTGTGACACCTATCCTTGCTCCGGATGTCAGATATTTTGTCACGCGAAAACCAAGAAGGATAATTTCTTTTAGGCGCAGTGGCATATTTTTTAACATAATTATTTATTAATTCATATAATTTAGAGTAGAAAAACTCAGCAGCTGTATCAACAGAGGTTGACTCATCTAAGGTGGCCCAATCGACACTCAACAGCGAGTGATATAAACCAAGAAAATTGGCTTTCCGAAAGTTAAAATTATTCTGGAAATTCATTTGAAGGTTGTGCGTATAATTCGTGGACGGACAGTATTTTAATGATATTAATAGTGCAGGATGGTGACCGTCTTCATTGGTCATTATTATGAATTACCAGGTCAAGAATTCTATTATTCATATTTCTGACATAATTACTTTGATTGAAATTACCCTAATTTAAAAAATTATTCAACGAGTTATTTAGGTTATCTTTGGTATTATTATCATGGCATTCGGAGAAAGAGCTAATATTAAAATCGCCAATTATACAAACATTCGTACCAAACAAACACTCCAGAGAAATCAGACAGTCAAACAAATTTTCCAACAGGCAAAGAGTTACTGGCGGTGGTATATATAATACAAACACAAATATAGCGGAAAAATCAAATGATACTTTAACACATACTATGTCGATTGAAGAGTTAAGACTATCCACAGGAATAACAATTTCTGTAGAATTAAACCGCTGATCCACCGCCAATAACACTCCACCACCACGCGATTTTCTTACATCAGTAAACTTTCTATCACTACGATACACGTTATACCTATCGCAAAACAATTCATTATTGTGAATCGACGAATCTAGCCAGGTCTCAGACAACGCAAGCAAATCAAAACGCGAATACGATGTGCCATTAAACAAATCAGCTGTTTTCGTCCTAAGCCCACGCGTATTTTGATAGTAAACTGAAAGATAATTTGTACTCGCATTCGTGACTCCAGCAGCAGGTGAGACCTGTATTGAAGGAGAAACATACGATTTGCAGCGGAAGGCTGATTGCTATGGTGATAGAATATTGGCGCGCAGATTTGAACATGCTTTTTGTAAACAGAACATTTATTTACATCCCAAGCAGCATGGTTAGAGTCAACAGTGTTGCCACGATTAGCTTTATTAAAATTTACACAATTGGAACAGCATAACATTTGGGACTGACAATCTTTAACGAGATGGTCCCCACCACATCTAGGGCAGCAGTGAGGCTTTGAGCAATTTCTAGATGAGTGATTAAATTCATTACAGTTATAGCAACGGCCAACCTCAATCCCATCAAAAACAGCACATGCATTATAACCTACAAATACATTACCAACCCGCGTAATCCGGTCATATGTATCGCGATCAAGCTGTCAGTCCGAAAAATATCAGTATTTTTTTAAAATCGCAAGCAGATTTTCTTCATTGTAATGTTCAGAGAAGCCAACAATCCTCACTCTTGGGTGAATTCCATGTAGTTCTCTTACTTCATATAAGTCGGATAGTTTTAGTTTTTGTTCAGCCAAACGTTTAAATTTAGTATTTTCAACAGAGTTTCTGCATCCAACCAAAATTGACCCATTGTTAGCCGATTTTACTCTTGTCAAATGTAGATCTGACTCAGCTGGATCGATTTGATTAGTCTTATCAGCACTTTGCGCCTGATTCTTAGGCACAACAAGTATAGCGGGCTGAGTGTTATTTCTAACAACCGTTGAATAACTACTAGGAATCTGAGTTGGGGCAGGTAAACCAGCACTCAGTGAACTCAGCTTTTCAGAAATGACAGAAGTCAGATCATCTTTCAGGCCCTCGAAAGCAGTGGTAAGAGAGGTGAGTGCCGTCTGAACCTGATCCTCGACAAGCTTCTTGAGGCTGGGATGATCCACTGAGATAAATTGTGATACACAGGCACTGCACCTCCAGGAAAGGCCACTGATTTCAGACAACAAAGCGGCAACGTCGATGGATTTGTGAACACAGCCTATATGACAGGTGTTTTTACATTCGCAGCAGTATAGTTTTTTGCGAGAAGTTATCGACTCCTTGCAGAAAACGCAAGTCAAAGACATTTCAATTTATGTTCATTAGTAACCAAAAAAGAACAAAATATATGAATAATTTACACAGCAGGAAAACAAAATAAACATAGGCAGATACCGACGTTTGAAACCGCACCCGAGATATTTTGCGACCAAAATAATCAATATAAACAGTACTTGTTGCCGGAGCCAGAAATTTACGTGCACACTACACCAGCGACCCACTAGTTAGAGAATGCTCAACATTCTCGTTCTGCCGAGTTCGAGCCCCGCGTTGTGATCTGGCAACGCTGGCTCTACGTTTGACCTAGAGACGGTTCTTGGTTGAAACCAGATATGTAAGGCGTTGCATTGGAAAGCACATCGGGTCACGTAAGGGTTTATTACCTAAATAATTAGACATTAGAAAAAATGAAAAATTTGCATAATACTATCAATACTATGCATTGAAACCTGTATTGAGAGTGGGACACCCTGATTCTCTAGTTATTTTAATAAAATTTCATAGAAATAATTTATTTGCTTTATAAATAATTTTCAGAAGTCGTAGAGGAAACAGTTAAATACCGGGAAGCTAATAACGTCCAAAGAAAAGATTTTATGCAGTTACTGGTACAGCTAAAAAAAGAAGGTGAAAAGGGTAAGTATATTAATTATATATAGGATTTTTAATTTAAAACTCCGAGGGCCTATATCTCTGAAACGAATGGATGTATTTTCATTCCGTAGAAACTCGCCGTTAGGTAGGATCGATTAGAATTTTTTAACATAACGTCAATACACCTTTGACTTCCCGACACTTCGAAAATATAAATCGATTGCAGAGACTTTGAAAGTAGATACAAGACATGTGAATGTACTTTCAATTTTAAGACTTTTTATCATTTACCCTAATTCGAATACTTCACTCGTTTGTAAGTAATACCAAGTTTTATTTAATTCTTTTTTAATTAATTTTGAGAGGGAGATCAGTAATAAAATTAAAATAATTACTTTAATTAATAATGATTAAGTCAATTTTTGAAAAGTTTATTTTGGGCAAATTTCAAAAGCGTTCTTCTTGTAATAGCGGTACAGATGCTCTAATATTGTTCATTAGATTTGCAATGTCTTCTATTGGTGTTTCGTAGATAATACAATTTAAATGACCCCAAAGGTAAAAGTCTAAAGGTGTTATATCTAGTGGCCTTAGTGGCCATCTTATTGATCGGTTGGCTAAAACCAATGTACTCACAAGAAGCTTTTAAAAATTTTGACACTTGTGTTCGCATAGAAGGAGTAAATGTTGAAGAAAATTGACTGAATTATTATAGTTTTAATACTACTGATCCGTTTACAAAATGAATAAAATAATTAATATTAAACCTTGTAAAAACGACTGAATTATATGTATATCATAAAAAAATATTAAAATCAATAAGGATCCCAATAAAAAAGAAGACGAAGGTATGTAATTCTTTTAATGTTCAGTATTGTTCTCGTGCCCTGTACCCCATCCAATGTTCCAATTTACTCCGAGAGGTTGTTTGGATATATTCGGGTATTATTTGCACTGAAATGTAATATTTCAAGTCTGGAGTTGAAATAAATTTTTTCAACACGCGTGTGATCTTAGATACTTTCTAAGGAAGTTAACCGTGCTTTTTTTCTCATTTTCGATTATGTTTGGAAAATAATAGTACATTACGTACAAACCATTCCATTCCTAATGCGTTATTTTTCATATATTTCAGATGGAAGTTTGTTCACGGTACAGGACATAATAACTGAAGCTTTCCTCTTCTACCTTGCCGGCTTTGAGACATCATCCAGTGCCACCACGTTTGCAATTCTAGAGCTTTCCCAAAATCAAGACGTCCAAGATAAGTTACGTGAAGAAGTACGGGATGCTTTAGAAAAACATGATGGTAAACTCACTTATGACCTCATCATGGAAATGGAATATTTGGATAAAGTTATGCATGGTAAGGAACTTTTTATATGAGCAAATCAATAAATAAGAACTACGGATCATTATTTTCAATCTATATTATCTATGAGCTATAGAAGTAACCATTATTTGCTTTATTTCATAGAGGCCCTGAGAAAATATCCACCTGCACCACTTATTCCAAGACGATGTACTAAAAGATACAAAGTACCTGGAAGTGATTTGGTTATAGAAAAAGGTAAGAAATCAATTTTGTATAAGCAGTGTGTAACCTATTTTACCTGTCAGAGCGTTACTTTATATTAGAGACCTGTTTAATTTACAGCCAATTTTCTCGGAAACAGCTGGCTATTGGAAAAATACATGCTGAAAAGAATAATGTTTTTCAGGATTGAGAAATATTTGTTAACAAAATTATTTGTTTCGTTTTGGAGATTTCTGCATATAAATATAAAATTATTATAGGTAATAATTATGAAGATTGGCAAGAATTGTTTCTAAGTTATACTAAAAATATGTAATACAGACAAGTGCCAAAACTGTTTATGTTTACAAAACAAAATCTGTTTTTTAACTACTAGATCCTCTTTAATTTTTGTTAATACCTAATTTCTTAACAAAGTGCAAATGAATGAATTTAATTCTTTTATACGAAAACTGTATGCCAAATGACAAAAAAATTAAGAGACGACATTTGCTAAGCAAGGAACTAGAATTTCAAAAATAATTAAAAAAAAAATAAGTGGCGTACTATTTTTTTTTAAATATACCGAGGGCAATTAACGCAAGGATGCCATTTGTCGGAATAAACAAACATGTTATATATAAAAAATGGCCTCTTGATGACTAGAAAGTGTGCACTAGAGTTCACAAAAATATCTAGAGCACTATCACAGATATTAATAAAAAAGGAGATTTTTTGAAAATCCTTTAACATTCTGTATCTCAAAAGTTATGACATTTAAGACATATATTCATATGAAGTTTTCTTCTAAAAGGGAACTCGAGAATATTAGCATGTTATTAGGAAACGAACAAACCCTGTGTAGTTGTTCGGCAGTTGTCCGGTAGTTGTGCGGTCTGGAGCTGTTTCCAGACTTATTGTTAGAGCTGTTTAGCTGCGTCCAGATCTGTTTTCCTAGAGCTGTTTAGCTGCCTTTAGACCCCGAATATTTACCAAACTTAATTATTTATTATTCTTATTTAATAAAAAGAGCCCAAATCTCAGTAATAGTTTACTTTAACGTAATATTACTGCAGGTAAAATAAAAATGTTAAAGTAAGAACAGCAAATTTATGAACTTGACACTCGTAATTTGCTACTGCTAATAGTAAGTTCTCAATAACTACTGCTACAAAATTTGTTGTAATTTTACCGAACAATTTTACAGTACACTGAGCTTTAGTTTTTATCTGCTACATTTTGAGGATTATTAAATATTATCTACTAAATATATTGAATTATAGGAAGAATATCGCCAAAATAAAATTAAAAATATATTGGTTTAAATAGTACTTATTTTTCTTTAGGTACCAGGGTTTATATTCCAGCATGGGGCATCCAAAAAGATTCAGAATATTATCCAAATCCAGAAGAATTCAATCCTGAAAATTTTAGTGCAGAAAATAAGGCTAAAAGGCCAGACTTTACTTGGATGCCATTCGGGGAAGGCCCCAGACAGTGTATAGGTATGTAGATGAAGATAAAAAGTACAATTGAAATATTTTTTCTATTTTAAATTGCGATTCTTTTAAACAAAGGGATCAGTTACGCAATAACATTTTTTTATCTTTAAGAAAATATTAAGAAACCTATGTAACTAAATATAATTGCCAATTTATCTTTAAAAAATACTGTACAGCCTACGATTTTTAAAAATCAGGCAGTAAAAATGTAACCCTTTCCGAAGTAATAATAATAAGTTTACTCTTAGTGGAGTCGTTCCTGTTTACGAAAATCCCTTGACGAAATCGAGTAATTTTTTTCCCCAAACCATAGAGTAGGATCCCTTCGATATTCTGATATGATTGCTCGAACAAACCCGATCCCGATATCTCAATGAATTCGCGAATTATAACGATTATCAACTGCAAAAAACAATAAAATTTAATTAATTATATCTCGAGAAGGGGCGGAGTTGGGGCATCAATTTTTCGCAAATCAACGGGTGACACCGAGTACTTTGATGGGCCGGAGGCTGGGGTTGGTGGGGGCAATTAGGAGAGGAGTAATTGAGGGGAGAAATATTTCATAAATGCTAATAAGTAGTTTATTAATCGAGCTACGGGGATCAGGCCAGATTCAATTTATTAATTTTTTTATCAGCTACGAAGGAGGATTGCCGACAAATTTGTATTTTTCCAAATGCGCGCTTAGCGCGGCATACAAGAAATGGCCACTTTTTAATATCTCCGAAATTACTTTAGATATTATGTTCAATTTCGGTATGTGTTAATAGGATATAGAACCATAAATTTTTGTTACAAAAGTTATTCAATTGTTCCACGAGTAGCAATTCTACATTAAAACAGTCTCTTGAGTTTTTCTCGTCGGGCACATCGTCCTCTCGAAATCAAGGAATCAAAGGATTTTAAGTGGGTATTAATGAGACCATATTTTATTGTTTAAATGTAGCTGTTTGTATTTGTGCAGTTGTTTGTATGGTGGTGTTGATTTTATTTTAAGGTCTGATGATGTCCAGTTGGGCGAAACATGTAACCTTTTTAACACTTCGTTAAAACACATATACAGGGTGTTAAGGAAATGACGCATTATAGTTAAATGGATGACTCCTTGGGTGTCCTAGAGCGCTACATATTTTATTTTTTTTTAATCGACCGTTTCAAAAATGGGGTAATAAACACTCTTACTCACAGGTCAGTCCGCGCTACTGTGCAACATTTCACCCAGAGCCAATGGCAATGTTGCCAAACTTAATGTAAAACTGAAAGAAACGCGTCAATAAAAATAATATTCAAAGTTCCGTGATTGCTTACATGTATCGCAGTGCCACACAGGTGTTTTTCTGGTTTGACGCCATTTATGGCTATTTATCTTTAATTTGTCTTTATTTCAGGAATTGAAGGTTTAAATATAATACGTCATTTCCATAACACCTTGTATGTATGTAATTCGTGAGACCGTGACTTTGAGTTTACTTCTTAATAGTTATTAAACAAGTCTCTTGGAGAAAATATTTCTTTGATAACCCTGTATGTATATTTTGTAGGCTTGCGATTTGGATTGATGCAGAGTAAAATCGCCCTGATCACACTTGTAAAAGATTTTCGATTTTCTCCTCATAAAAATACTAAATGGCCGTTGGAGATCGACACAGGTTCATTTGTGTTAGCTGCCAAAGGTGATATTTGGCTTCAGGTGGAAAAATTGTAGAACAAGTGATAATCTACAAGTTATTTTGCCTAGGTACTAGTTCTTTTACCATTATTTGTAAATACCCTGTATTACATAATTAAGGAACATTATAGAATATTAAATTTAATACTCTTATACAAGGATAATGATGATGATGATACAAGGATTGTTATTCCAATTGTATTAGCTACTACATAAATTATGTGTTATTAACTTTTTTTTAAATAATAATTTTAATTTCGGCTTAGGCTTAATTACCTAGAGTTATTTTAATATGATCCAGAGTTTATGTCTTTAAATTAGTATTATTAAACTTAATTTTTCAATAAATGTAAGAATTATTTTTCACAAATAAATATTTTTTTAAATTAACGTTGTTTTATTTTCCATTGATTTTACAATTAAAGTTGTCTGAATGGTTAATTATTATTTAAAACCCAACATGTTATGTGTATTTTATGACGTTTATGTTAAGAATAGATATTTATGTAAAGATTATTTCAAGAAAAATGGATATAACTAATGACTGCCGTAAAAGTACCTGGGTCATCCCATTACTTATGACCGTTTATTATTATTATGTGGAAAGGACCGGATTGTAATAATTATAATTAAATATAGGCACATCAGGTAGGTTAGGTTGCTTAATTTATATTTAAATATCTTTTTGTGGTAAAATTTGTTAGTTTTTGAGGAATGGTTCAAGAATTGTCTTTTACGAAACATTCCTCAGAATAGCGTGATAGTAATGGACAATGCGAGCTATCACAGTCGCCAATTACATAAAGCTCCAAGCTCAAATAATACAAAATTGGAGATTCAGAACTACATGGCGGCGAATGATATATATTTTGAAGAAAGTTATAAAAAAAGTGATCTTTTAGAAGTTTTAAAGACATTTTGTATAAAAAAAGTATAAAGTATAAAGTTTGTGACACATTGGCAGAAGAAATTGGACATACAGTGCTACGGCTCCCACCCTATTATTGCATTTTTAACCCCATAAAGCATATCTGGCACCAGTTAAAACCACTGGTTAAGTCTGAAAATATTTCTCCGACTTTAAGTTCTAGTGTTGTAGAATTAATACGAAAATGCTTTAATGATATTCCCCCAGGTAGTTGGAAAAATTCAGTCCGTCACGTAATAACTGTAGAAAATTCGTATATTAGTCTGGATCGTATAATTAATCCAATTATAATTAATTTTGATGATGATAGCGATAGCGAAACAGAACTATCTATAGAATGACATTATAAATGTAAATAAATATGACTAGTAATATTTAAAAAAATTGTTATTTGATTTGATTACATAACTAGTTGTTTTCCTTAGTCCGTCCCTTCATACTTCACTTATTTATTGACAAGCTCTTGTCTACACAATGGGACCGACCCAGGAAATCAATAAGTCGTATCCAATTTTCGTGAATCGTACTGTACCAAGGACATTAAATAGATGATTGTCGTCGTTGCCGTAAAGGTATCGTCGACTGAGGCGCATTCATAAACTATGCGATTATTATTATCAGACACGTTCGACTAGTGTACCTCGTCGGTGAGACACGCTGTTTCCAATTTTTTTATTATTGTCCCGGTTTATCAGCTGTCTCCAGAGGACTCAGACCTCACCTAGAGATTTTGTACTAACGTTATAGCCATATTTAGCAAGAGAAGTCTAGTTCGATAATTCTTTAATTTCCAAAAAATTCGTATTTGGGGAAGTCCATAAAATATTATCATTTATCTATGTTATTTGAACACGATTTTCCATTGCGATTATCAGAGAAGCCTGGCATCTATCTTGTTTACCACCTTTTACACCGCTAACTGGAAATTACCAGCAGTCCACCACCACAGCAAAAAGAAGGTGAAGGAAACATTTTGTCTATTAAAAATTAAAGGATGAATTTAATTTAGTATAGTTATTTTTTAATGTAGGGCGAAGTCTATTTTTGTTCTATAACTATACTTATTTTTATTGGTATGGGCACGTTCAACGTAATATAATACGATGCAAATGTTTTATTTGATCACGTAGGGCTGTTTTTTAATTTAATTTTAATATCCTTCTCTATTTAAGGATCAATCTTATGGGTTAAATCCTTTCGTATATCGAGTCTCTCGATCGGGTGTACAACGAAAATCCAACCTAACCTGGCAAAAAATCTCAACATGAACTGGAAGGTTATAAAGATACCAGAAGCACGGTTCCGTAGCTAGCGTCTAACTTAAGATATTTAAACTTACCCTTACACTTTACCGAAATTTCTTTCAACGTAAAGAATGAAACCCTCCACCGATGAATTGCTTCGGGGAATTTATGGACCCAATCTCGCAAAGTGTAGTGCTCTGCTCTGACGACCGGAAATGGGATTTTTTCTTTGAGGCCGAAGGGGGGAAATTCCTCCGAAACAACCTCGAGCCGCATAGTGTTGCTTCAATAGCTTTATTCGGCTTCACGCAATTACCGTTCTAAGACTGTTAGGAGTATGCGCTGTTCACATATACCTGTTTGGGTTTTACAGTTCTAATTTAAGATGATCCTAGAATGAGAAGTTTGGTGTTCGGGTTAACATCAGAACTGTTTGTGAACAGTTCTAGAACAGTCAGAATCGATCCCTGCTTTGGAGCAAGTACCCTTTTCGAATTATTTGTTATACATTTGCATACACTTATCATCAGGAGTGTACACTGTACTTTAGGGTTATATATGCTCATAGTTGTTGTATTTTCAAACAATTAGTAGGGATGTGATAAATATCATAGAATCATCTAGTTCATTCTCGTCAGCATCTGAGAGCGAAGATGGTTTGTTGGCAATATAACCTTAAAATTAGGTTATGTTATTTGTCAATTTTACATCTTCCGAATGCGTTAAGGTTTTACGACTATATAAGTCCTAGAACAGTTTCTGATATCAAAATCAGGCACATATAGTTCTGCGCAGTCTGCAGCAGCCCGGTGAGATCGCTTATTGCGGGGATCGAAGCATATAAGTAGGCCGTGCAAGGGACGTCACAGCCAGGCAGGTTACTCCATACGTTTATCCTTTTTGTGTCAATCGTTCTGTGTCAGTATTAGACTTACGTAGCTATATCGGAAAGTCAAAAACGTGAGTGTATTTGTTCGGGTTTGTTCGACTTGATCTAGGCTATATTTGTCTCCCTTTAATGAAGCGAGAAAGGTTGATGCTGACAGAGACAGACATAGAATGCGAGCAGCACACGTTCTTAAATTATTTCACAACCGAACATCCTTCGTCTGGAACGGAATAAAATCAAGTAACATATGATTTATAATGTGATTGAAAATGGTGGAGAAAGCGTCATTAAATTCTAAAATAATTTTTAATTTTCTATTCTTTTCACGAAAATGCCTTTTCGTTTTGTTGCAGGTAAGCAATTTATGATTGAAATATTTTTTTACTAATTTTTATTCGATATTGTTATTTTACATTATAAAATTGTTCCATTATGTCCCAAACTTGTCACGCAAACTAGCAACAAACACATTTTTAAAATTTTACTTAAATTTTACAATCTAAAAGTCAAAAGCTACAACATAATATTTACAGCTTAGTTATATTAACCCGTAGCCCGAATTTAGATAAGTCCGGTAACATATTATTATAATAATCCTTTCTTTTCATAGTTTAATTGAGAATCCCATAATGACTGAACATTAAAGAGTACTTCGATCACTAATGTTGCCAGGAGTATGATACGAAACAAAAAATTGGAAGCCCATAATCATAATGATGGTGCATATATTTACTTGGTTAGTAGCTGTACATATATTATTGTATTTACCTTGATTTGTTTGAAGTTGAAGATGGTAAAATATTTTATGTAAATTATGATTTATTTCCTATTTTTTAATAAAACTAATACAACCTTCAATCTCTGAATTCTTTTTTTCTAATTTCGTTACTAGTTCAGTAATAATATAAAAGTATGTAAGGACAATTTTAAAGCGATATTTACAGCTGAAAACCTATGTTAAAATCCTAATATTTGATTTTCTCTACTTAGTAAATCAAATAAAAGGGTTTTGATGTTTTCTTTGCTTAAATGTCACTTTAAAATATTGACAGTAATAAAAATTTGGACAAAAGTGACATTTGAAAAGCACGTGTGCGCCAGGCATAATGGATGTCGCCGTATCATGCCTGCTTCGATGATTTAACACGGCAGTTTATCTTCTTCCTGGTTATAAGTATTCGTTGGCCTGCAGATTGTTCGATAACTATTCTAGAACGGTTCAAATGATTGAACTCGAATAAACCTGATGAAAACCGCGGATTTGACTTAAAAAAGTCTCGAGGTGTTCGCTGGCACCGTAAACTGCGAAAGATGGAATATCGAAGCGGCCGTCAGCGTATTTTAATCATTGTTATAAAATATAATCTTTCCTGCGAAAACATTTTGTAATTGGCCGTAAATTGCATTTCACGTGAAAGGCTACTAATTTCCGTAGTGCATACAATTTTTTATGTCGTACTCTTACATCGTTATCAGTATATCCACAATATAAATTTATAAGAAAAATTTTCATTTTTTGAATGCAGGAACTATAGTTGCTAAGGGAAATGCTGTACTTGTTGGAATAATCACAATCACGTACTTACGGTCGAGTCTTGTTCCACAGCAGCTAAAACATTTTCTTCTGCGGCTAACGTGTTTGGGTTTCTCACTCGTCCTCTATCAACGGTTCCATTGAAACTACCGTAATCTCTTAATTGTTGAACCACAGAAGTAAATGTTCTTTCCGCTGGCGCTTCCCGATTTGGGAATCTTTCCATGTATAAGAGCCTTGCTTGTCGGCCATTTTCCTGTGCTGCTCCGTAGAACAAAGCCATATCAGTTAATCCTATTGAAGTTGTATGCATTTTGAAGTAGAATAGCAAATTTAAATTAGAAAATAATTTATAAAACTAAATTCGCACTATTCGAACATTTGGGAAAATACCTGGAACTAACGCGCTGTTGCCATGTTCGAAACTTGAAGATCGAAATTTGCGCGCTAAAACTTTAAATTGAAAACTCGATTAAAAAATATGAATTTTGTCCTACGGCAAGAAAGAAAATTATACAGAAAAATAATATTACAGAAAAAAATTACACAATTGGCAATTACACAAGTGGCAACGCTGCATTTTTAGACTACTACCTTGTTGTAACAGCAGCCGACGCTATAGAAAAAATAAGATGAAGACCGAAATATCGATGGATCTAGTAAATCCGAACAAATCTGATCGAAAACAAACTGAAAACGTTTAGATATTTTTGTGTAGATAAATTTCATATAATATGTATTTTCTAATTAGTTAAAGATAAAGTGCATACAAATGTACGCGAGAATTAATTCAAACGAGGTTTCCATGTAAATTTATGTGATTTCGAGGTTATGTGCCGACTTTCTGTATTAAATAAAGCCGGAAAGGTAAGAGAGCATGTGACTTAAACAAAATTGCATTTTTTTTAGAAGTAAAGTGGCACATTCATAAACTAGTAAGTTCAGTTCAGTTGAGTTGATCAGTTCCAACGGGTGTCGTTCGAATTGAACAAATCAAAACATACCTGACCATTTATAAACTCCACGGCGGTTCGCTCGAGTCAGTTCAGTTTATAAATCAGAAATTGCTTCCCAGCGAACTGTATCTGCAAGCGTAGCCAAACTGAACTGATCGTAAAAGTTTATAAATGTACCTTGAAAAATAAACAACTTTGAATCTGTTAAACGGCTATTGACCTTCTAAAGAGTTTAACGACTAAATATGACAACGCCGCTTAGAATTCATTGACGTTTCTCGACATAAACTATCCCAATTTTGCCTTGTTTACATGCTTAACATTTGTCTCCAGTTTGTTCCGGCTTAATAATTGAAAGCGCAATTTATGGATATTTTTCTTCAACTTGCTATCATCGCAGGAATTGCCGGTTTACTTATAATAATTCATTTCCATAACATCCTGTATATGGTTTCTTATTATAGCTACCAAACAAACAAAAAATACATTTATTTTATTCTATTATGGATGAAAAATAAAACGAGAAATCAGTAACATAGCAACAAAAAAATAATAATACAAGAAAGTTTTGATGAAACAATTAGTTTTAAAAATTGATCCATTGTATTTTAAATTACCACATGAAAGCCATATTGTCATATTATCTTAGAAGCTGAGCAAACTAGACATTTTGCATTTGTGAGTTTTAGTAATATTTTCATTACAGTAAAAATAGGAGGTTGGTTAGTTGGTTAAAGGCGGTGATCAGGTTTAAGGCCCGAACTTCTAACACTGCAACCTTCCGGCTTATTGTGTACCCCGATCTTGTTAGAAAATGTTTGTGCCTTCTATGAGGCCCAGTAACCTTCTACCAAGCCTGTCATGTGGGATGCTGTCACCACTTTGTATGTTCCCGACGATATTTTGCTTCTGCGAGACAGCGCTACGCAGCGGTATATTATGTGTGAGGCAGTTTCATCCTCTTCGCCGCAGAGTCTGCATTCAATGGATCCGTTGAAGCTGTTATCGCAAGTGGCAGTGGCCTGTTAGCAGACCCACTGCGGCAGCGTCAGTATTTATTTATTTATTTATATATTACATATTATTTTACAATACTTATAAACTTAAATAACTTAGAATAATAATATGCATCATTATATTGTAAATACAATGCACCTAGGTGTTTCCACCTGTATGTGCTTATTAAAATAAACTGTATATTTAGCTCGTAAATATTAGTTTAAAGCTGAAATTATATATATAAAAAAATCAAAAAAACTAATCTGGGTAGTAAAACAATTACATCAAAGCATACAAACACTAAAACTGCTTCATAAACAGTTCCATATTTGAAAATAAAAAATTTCTAAACAGCGCATTGAAAGTTCTTAATCTTTTAACATTTCCTATACTAGATGGAATTAAGTTAAATAATTTTGGTGCAAGATATGTCATGGAGTGTTGATTTATATCTCTCTTTGAGGAAGGAATGTTCAGCATATGTGCAGCATTACCTCTGGTCATATAATTATGATGGATACAGTCCATTTTAAGTCTTACATTCGAATACACGTAACCACAATCCGCCAGGACATACAATGTTTTAATATTACATAGATCTGATGAGTAGAGCATATTACAAGAGAACAGTCTAGGTCTTTTTAGGATTACCTTCACAATATAATTTTGGGCAATATTTAGTTGTTCTAAATGACTGCTGTACATTCCTCCCCAAGCGATGATTCCATACCTCAATGTGCTTTATAGATGATAAGAATTAATTTTTTATTTAATATTTATATAGGATATAAAATTTATGGATTAGGCATCGGATTTTTTTATACAAATAAAGCACGTGTTAATCCCATTTTAAATGTTTATCTATTACAATACCCAAATACTTAACAAACGAAACTTCATAGAGAGGATCCGCGACATTTTCGCACATTATTTGATTAAAATCCGGCCTGTTGGCTGATGTTATTGAGAAAGCTATATCATTTGATTTTTTAATATTTAAGTTAATTTGAAAGTATCCAAGAAAAGCTTTATTTTAGAGAAACCGGATCTCAGGCGTTCTATTGCACTCTGACACGTCCTCTCATTAAAAATCACTACAGTATCATCTGCATAGGCGATAATTTCCAAGCTCACAAAGGTGGTTTATATAAATGTTAAACAAAATTGGCCCCATCACCGTACCTTGGGGCACGCGGAATTGCACCGTTGCAGAGTCGCTGATGACGTTGCCAATCTTATGCGATGGGACACCGTTTACATGTGATCAGGTAGGGTATTTAGCAGGCACGTAACTACGGGTGGGCACAGATTTAGCTAAAAAATTATAGTATCACCAAAAAAATTCCAGAAATGTATTTATTTGTGAATAATGAATTTTTACCACGTGTCTCGATACCAAACAAAAAAACTGCAAAAAATCACCCAACTATGTATTTATTGCTAGGGTTTATTCTTGTGCTTTTTTAAAACAAAAAGTATTACCAAGAGTTATTTTTCTTCACATATCTTTCTCAATCTTCGAGCATAAAATAAATAGATATTTAAAATGGCCGTCAAATTCTTCCACTTTAAATTATCAAGTGCCCACTGTGTGCACTTCAAATATACAGGCCTAGTTACGCGACTGGCAAAATAAGAAAATAGGTGATTATTTTTTTAAATTCATGTTATAGTTACCTAAGAGTTCATGTTTAAATTTAAGAATGATTGCTTTTGGTTATCAAAAAATTTGTCGATACCTATGGTTTGTTAACTATTTTGCTCGTTTTCTTATTTACCATTAATATTTTCTATAATGTATGTTATTTTTAAGCAGTCTTCTTGAGTTTAATAATAAAAAGTCCCTGTTTAGATTTAAAAATGTTTACTATAAGATTACCAACGAGTTTTTCTATATATTTTGTTAGCCATTTTGTTCGTTTTGTTATTTTTATTTACAATTTCTATTATTATGTTATTTTTTAAAAGTTTTCTCGAGTTTATAGTAGATAAAAATTTTAAAATTATATCCGTTCATTTTTTAATATTTACAAGCGGAGACCTAAACTACGCCGCTGGCTAGCCAGTTAAAACAACACTTTACAATACCATGTCGCGATGACTTCGCTAAGGGATTTGGCATACTTTTCTATATGTACCTTCTCGTTTATGTGCCTTTAAGAAAGTCGTATGTCGTGTACCTGCTCAACGTCAAACTCGAACGTCGCCAATCGGATGGCGCGGCGTGTAGACCGAGGTCGTCTATCAAATAACCGGCGATATTTTTCGGTTTTTCGCCTGAATTTATACTAGAGTATTTCCTATCGAGCGAAAAACTGTTCGAATATACGAGCAGTTTTTTAACTCGATCACACTACAGCGGTATATTTCCACCGGCGTCAAGCGAAGCTCGGGTATCGAGTGATATTTAATAAGTGACGGGCGACGGTTTTCGCCTGAATATATAACTCGAGCGGTTTTTTTAATAATCGAGCGATGTCGGTTATTTCAATAATCGAGTGATCAAGCGGTTTTTCGCTCGAGCGATCACAACACTACTCTTTAGGAAACTAATCAAAATATTAACCAACAGAGTTATTGACATTTTGCGACAAAAAGCTGGAGAAACCGCAAAATTCAAACTACACAATTATTCGAGTCTAGTTCAATAGTTTCTATTTTCGATCATCTAAAACAATAAAACTCCTTCACCGAGACCTATTAAATCCTCTTGTTCATATTATAAATTTAATTTTTAAAACAGGTATGGTTCCATCACATTTTAAAACATCAATAGTTACACCTATATATAAAGCAGGAGACAAACAGATTACAGGAAACTATAGACCTATAAGTGTAATTTCGAATTTTGCAAAAATATTTGAAAAATGCCTTAAAACAAGGCTTATTAACTTCTTAACATTTAATAATGTTTTGTCTAAGAACCAGTTTGGATTTATCAAAGGGGGTAATACCACAAATGCTATATATGATTTTGTTGAAAGTGTTACTGACAATTTAAACAATAATAATAGGTGTATAGCTTTATTTATAGATTTGGCGAAGGCGTTCGACACGGTCTCACATTCCTTGTTGCTGGAAGTGATGAGCAAATATGGGGTGAGGGGCACCGTGTTGAGGGTTTTCTCGAATTATCTTAGTGATCGTTCCCAACGTACTAGGATAGAAGATATTTATAGTGACAATAAGATTGTAAAGCATGGGGTGCCCCAGGGTACAGTGCTTGGTCCCATTTTATTTTTAATCTATGTAAATGCTCTGTGTAGTCTTGGTGTGGGGGGGAAGATCGTGGCATATGCTGACGATACTGTCATCGTCTTCTCATGTAAGACTTGGGAAGGAGCGAGAGCTAAGTTGAGGTCCGGTTTTGCTAAAGTTAAAAACTATCTAGACACTTTCAAACTCCATATCAATATTCAAAAAACACATTACATAGCATTCTCATTAACAGAAGCAAATAGACCGGATTTTAACAACATCTTGCTGGATAATATCCCTGAACCCATAACACAATGCGAAAAATTAAATACCTTGGTGTCATAATAGACAAACATTTGAAGTGGAACGAGCATGTGCCGTACATCACTAAAAAGATAAGGTGTTTGATTTACAAATTTTATACTTTGAGAGAATTTCTATGCCGTAAATTTCTTATAATGATCTATAAGGCACTGGTTGAACCACTTCTAAATTACGCAATTGTGGTGTGGGGAGGGGCATATAATATACATTTAGAACAACTTAAAAGAATTCAAAATCATATTGCTAAAATCATATTTAAAAAATCCAGAATGTATCCTACTAATTTGTTATATTCCAATGAAATAAATAACTTGCAAAGTTTATATATTATAGCTGCTTGCAACTTTATACATAACAGTGAAAAGTATGACTCGAGGTATAGAGTGCATATGTATTGTACAAGAGGAGTTGAAAATAAACTTTTAAACACAACCCTTTGTAACAACAGTTTGGGTCAACACTTTTTATCATATCTGGGTCCTAAATTATACAACAAGATACCATTGGAAATACGAAATATAAAAGATGAAAAACATTTTAAAACTCAGTTTAAAAAATTCTTTTCGACTAATTTAAATATTTTCAATTATATATTGTGATAGCGGTATTATTTAGACTGTTGCACTCCCTGTAGGTTTTGTTGTTTTCGCTGTTTGAATGTGTTGTTGTTACACTAGTAGTGCTTTATCTTAATTTTTTATTTTTTTTTCACTAAGCATTTTATTGAGGTTTATAGAGATTAATTTAATGCGAGAAACACTTAGTGATAGTTAAAAAATGTTAAATTCTAAAAATAGGCACATACAGGTATTTGATACCTAGGTGCCATATATAACTGTTTTAAATTTTTATAAAACTACATGTTTATTTAATTTGTATTATATGTAAAGACTGAATAAATAAATTTGAATTTGAAATTTGAAATTTGAGGAGAATGGAAATGAACAGCGAGGTCTTAACAAGAATTGCAGCCATTTCTCAAGTAAACTTCTTGAAAAGTTCGACGATGGCTTAAGATATAAATTTAAGTCAAAAATGAAAATAAGAATAAACCCAAGCAAATCATCTAATCGTCTAAAATATTAATTGTTAGATATAGGAAACAGAGCGAAGAGAAAGAGGGAGGGAAATTTAGCCAACACATATGATGCTCAAGAACTAACTTGATGAACTGAGTTTTAGTTTAGTGCATAAATGTTTTTCTTTATTTAATTCATGTAATCTTGCACTCAAATAACACAAGTATTTTAGATTAGTTATCAAAATTTCAGCATCAATCAGTACCTAAAAACTTATTTTTCTAAATTTTTTCTAAAATTTATTGCTTCTTCAAGTATCAATTTAATATTAGGAATGCGATGAGGCAGATGACAAAAAAATTAAGTACTTGTACAAGTCATACATAAACATATAATGTATGGAAAATAAACAAAATATATAAGTACCTACATGATGTCTCAGTTAAATTTAATCAATTTTGAATATTTATTATTAAAAAACTGATAAGATTACAGATTATGCCAAATGAACGTAATGTACCTACTCTCTCTGTTAGTAATGTTTATTGAAATAATAAATAAACCCAAATAAAAAAAATATTCTTCTATTTATTAAAAAAGGGCCACCTAAGATTTCCAAAAATCTTTTTAATCGTTTTCCAGAAAATATATTTTTTACCATTTTTACTAAGGAGGAGGCCCCCAGATTTTATTTACGAGTGAAACAGTAAAAAGGATCCGTGTTTTTCTACCTAGCCTTATTCATATTAAGGGGACAGAAATTAACTATAATACTGGTCATGGAATTCATGCCTATTTTAACTAGCTTCTAACGGTGCTTCCCCAACCTGTTACTAACCTGATTACGAACATAACGACATACTAAAATTATATTGCACAATATTGGTGAAATAAGGTGCCGACTATGAGTAAACTAAGTTGAGAACATAATGTCGATGGTCATATTCCATAAGTAGCTATCTACAAAATCTTGATCTAAATTTAAACTTTGGAAGGCACTGACAAATTGAAATTCAAAAGTTATATTAATATTAATTAGAATTAAGTTTAACTACATATTTATGAGACAGAATATAAAAAAATGGACTGTTATTTTAATTTTTTTTTTTATAAGTAAATTTACTAAAAAAAAGTCAGATAGCCATATTTGGTACTAACATTTAACTAAATTTACGAAAAAAAGCCAGATAGCCATATTTGATACTAACATTTTATTTAGACTACAAGGTTTAAAAAAGTAGGTAACATGTTTAAACACTAAATTACGAGAGTTATTGCGAGAAAAAGTCGCGATCTTCATCGTCATTTACATCTGGCAAAACAGTTTCGTCTTCCACAGCTTCACCAGCAATAAGGTTTCTAAAAAATAATTGACAGTCATCTGGTACTCCACCTGAATTACAAATTTCTTGTAAGTGCTTAAGTTTTAACGCGGATATTTTTTTGTTCTGCTCATATAATGGTTTTAAACATTTTTCCATGGTAGTAACAGTAATACGACGACCTCTACGTGGAATAATACAAATTGAACGAAATTCTTCGTCAAAGTTAGTTTTAACTTTCATTACAAAGGGACTTTGCTTTTCATATCGTATCCACTTAATGTGGTGCCAATTTATTTTATTTCCATTTTCATCTTTGTTGCGATTTACCATAACTAATTTGGCTAGATTTTTCCAATCAAGAAAACCAATATCATTCTTTTGAAAAACTTCGTATTTGGGTTCATTTTGTTTCGCATTTTTCGCAATGGTGACCCATTCATGAGGCAAATATACAGGTGAATTTTTAGAAGCAGTTTCAATGCGAGCATGCATCGAGTCGCACTCCATCTGGCTATGACCCGAAACGAGGAATTTTTGATCAATGAGTTCTATTCCTAAGACCTGCACAGCATAAATAAACATGGCAGCTACGTATTGATTTTTATTTTGACCACCACATGTGTCGCTAAAACAACTTACAGTCTTTGTATTTACAGAAAGACTCTTTAGGTGGTGAAATATACATGAGGAAATTTCACATGGTCCACGAGCACCCTCTACTTCAGTCCACATGTAGCATTTTCCTGTATTATTTCCACAGTTAAATATTGTAAAATTGTACATAGCCAACTTTGTTTTGTAGAAAAGAGTGGCATTTGTGGGATCTGTAGGGACGTACAATACCTGTTGTAGGTCAAAATTACATGAATGAACACCTTCATTTAATTTTGCTTCGTTTTTGTCCGCATTTTTTTCCTCCCTAGCCCTGTTCTTTAAATTGATGTGAAGATTATAGTTATCTTCTAACGTAATCTTTGTCTCAGCATTAGAAGATTGATATGCAGAACATGTGGGACATTGGTCCTTTCTTGGTTTATGGAACGATAAATTGAAATAAGTATTGAAAATATGGCGATAATAGCTTTCCTTTAAACATTCCATATTACTTTCTAAACATTCTTTCGTATACAATTTGTACATTTGTGAAATATTTAATTTTGGGTCCAAATATTGCCTTCTAGAGTCTTTCCTGCAATAATGAGACGAAACTGTAGGGAATTTCCTAATATGATTTTTTAAAAAATCTGTTGAAATTTCTGAAATTTTGGATAACCCATAGCCTCCTCTTTTATCTTTTTCTGTTGTGATTGCATTATTATTTGGGATGCGTTTTTTAATAGCGAAATTTAAGACACCTTTTTTAATACTCAGCGTATTTAGGAACATTGTTCTGCAAATTTGAATTCGAGAGTTCTCAATATTAAAAAAATATTGTAAAGATTTTGATCGTCTTGAATTTTCTATGATAATAGTTCTCCTTTTGCAGTTGCCAATTTCGACCAAATTATTTATATAATCACGTTGTCTGTCAATATTAGATAAGTTCCAATAGGAAACGAAAATATCAACTCTTTGTTGTTGGGAGATGCGAGCATCGCATTTTAGTCTAAAAAAAATTACTATTCAGTTTGAGATAAACAGAGAAATAATCAGTATTTTAAAGTTTGCAGAAAATTTATCTAATTTTACTAAACTTTAATACTACATTACCTACAGTTTCTGCAGCTTTCCTTAACACATTTACCAGGAACATAATATCCTTTTGTATTTATGTAGGGAACTCCAGAATTTTTATTTTTTTTTTCGAATATTTTTTCTCCACTTATTTGGGCACCTTTTCTTTGGAGTTTTCCTTTCACCCTTTAGCATTTCCTCATCCGAATCTTGACCTAAATAACAATTTGAGTTAATGTAAAGCAAAACGCAACCCCGAAGTGTGGTATAGATATGCTAAACTTTTACTATAAAAAGATTAGTTCGAAACTTAGATTTAAACAAAATGCATGACTACTAACCTGAAAAATGGCCGGCATCATCTTGAATAGGAATATAATCAGCATCTTGTACCGAATCGTGCGAATCAGATTCGTTCTCACTTGTTAATATTTCTAAAGATTAAAAAATTGTTTTATTTATATACTGCAAATGGGAATTCTAAAATAAATATCGGCACTTTATTGTAATATAAAATTAAAATATATTTATTTTAACATGTTTAAAAGTACCTTGAAGGTAGTCTGCTGTTTTTGCGGATGTGGAGGCAATACTAAGAACTATATTTTCATTATTGTTTGATGCATTCTCGATATGTCTGTCTTCATGGGTTATTTCTAAAAATAAAGGGTTAAAATTACAAAAATTAAATACTGTTAACCTTAAATATAACGTACCTTGATCGTGTATTATTGTTGTACTGGCGGATTTTGGAGTTGTAGTGGCGTCACTTAAAACTATCTTAGGCACCATATCTACTATTTTTTTACCTCTGCAAGTCATTTTAAACACTTTACACTGCTAATTATCAAGAAAAAAAACAATAATTTCACTTCCTAATTAGTAATGTGTACGATTACTACGATTTGAGTTATAAACCACAACTGACTGCAGTTATTTTCAGACAAAACATAACCCGTTTAGCCGGCGAAATCACCTGATTTGCCTGTAAACAAGGAGCTATCTGCAGTTGGCGCGAAATAAATTATAGTTCCAAAAATGTCTATGTGCTCTTAGATACATGGCGGAACTTAAAAATAATACTTCCAAAAGTATCCATGTGATATTAGATATTTTTGGAACTAAAATCTAATTATATTTTGTAGATAGATACTTATTGAATCGTTAATTGTGGCGCCAAATATAAAATAATTTTTATAGCTACATTTGAAACCAAAGGAAAACGCTACTTTTAGCTTCATCGTGCAGAAAGCTCAAAAATGGAAATTTTGTAGTTAGCCACATTTGGAACCAACCCATCGATGTGTTTTGTGAGCACATTGAATATTAGAATGGAACTAACAGGAGGCCGGTCTCCCATGTACTGTGTATCCGGCCTATAACTGAATAACAGTTTAAAATAATGCCAAAAAAAAATCTTCTGGTAAAAAATTAATGAAAACTGGAAGCGAAATACACTCGCCATCACAAAATTCCGCCACCCTGAAATTTTGGTCAAGTTTGATATTTTATAACTCTTTTATTTTTAGGCGATTTCATGATTTTGTTTTCAGTTTGTAGATACTATTTATTTTTTCTTAATTCTTAATTATTTTATAAAATAACATTTTTCGATTAGGCTATATTATACAGGAGTAAATCAAACTGTTGTTTTTTTGTCGTAATAATTTCAATACACCCTGTAGGAAAATTGAGGTGGATAATTTTATTTATATACTGTTTCTTGTAATCTTTGATATATTCTAAACATTTCGTTTCTCGATTCATTCCATTATCTCATTTCTGCTGCGAGCTGCAAAATTTTAAATGAACGCTGAAGCCTATTTTTATTAAGGAAAACAAACACTAGGTATATCATAAAGTTAATTATTTTATTTATTTTATTTTCAAAGTCGTTTACACATAATACAAATTAAATAAACATATAGTTTTATAAAAATTTAAAACAGTTACATTGGCACCTATGTATCAAATACCTGTATATGCATATTTTTAGAATTTAACATTTTTTAACTATCACAGCTACTAAGTGTTTCTCGCATTAAATTAATCTCTATAAACCTCAATAAAATGCTTAGTAAAAAAAAAAATTAAGTTAAAGCACCACTAGTGTAACAACAACAAATTCAAGCAGCAAAAATCACAAAACCTACAGGGAGTGCAACAGTCTAAATAACACCGCTATCACAATATATCATTGAAAATATTTAATTTAGTCAAAAATAATTTTTTAAACTGAGTTTTAAAATGTTTTTCATGTTTTATATTTCGTATTTCCAATGGTATCTTGTTGTATAATTTAGGACCCAGATGTGATATAAAGTGTTGACCCAAACTGTTGTTACAAAGAGTTGTGTTTAAAAGTTTATTTTCAACTCCTCTTGTGCAATACATATCACTCCCACTTCAAATTTTTGTCTATTATAACACCAAGGTATTTAATTTTTTCGCATTGTGTTATGGGTTCAGGGATATTATCCAGCAAGGTGTTGTCAAAATCCGGTCTATTTGCTTCTGTTAATGAGAATGCTATGTAATATATTTTTTGAATATTGATATGGAGTTTGAAAGTGTCTAGATAGTCTTTAACTTTGGCAAAACCGGACCTCAACTTAGCTCTCGCTCCTTCCCAAGTCTTACAAGAGAAGACGATGACAGTATCGTCAGCATATGCCACGATCTTCCCCCCCCCCCCACACCAAGACTACACAGAGCATTTACATATATTAAAAATAAAATGGGACCAAGCACTGTACCCTGGGGCACCCCATGCTTTACAATCTTATTGTCACGAAAAATATCTTCTATCCTTGTACGTTGAGAACGATTTTTGCAAAATTCGAAATTACACTTATAGGTCTATAGTTTCCTGTAATCTGTTTGTCTCCTGCTTTATACATATATAGGTGTAACTATTGATGTCTTAAAATGTGATGGAACCATACCTGTTTTAAAAATTAAATTTATAATATGAACCAGAGGATTTAATAGGTCTCGGTGAAGGAGTTTTATTGTTTTAGATGATATTTTATCGTAACCCGGAGAACAATTATTTTTTAAACTGGCTATATACTGTGTCACTTCATTTGTGTTAGTTGGTCTGAGATACATTGAATAAGATCAATTGAGTCAATTTTAAATGGATTCATAGGTACGTCTATTGAGTCGGACATTGACTTACCCACGTTAACAAAGAAGTCATTGCATATGTCGGCTATTTCTTTTTTATTTGTAATTGTTTGTCCATTGTGTTGTATTTGTTTTAATGCTAATTTAACTGTGTTCTGATTTGTTGCCTCGTTTATTATTTTGTATATTTTTTTCATATCACTCTTAATCTTCGCTAATTTTATTCTTGTAATATTTATTTTTTGTATTTACAAGTAGTTTTTTTAAATTATTGCGATATTCTCTATATTCATTGCGCCTCTCGTCTGTTGGGTTTTTTATTAGAGATTTTTTTAGTTTATCACGCATTTTTATGGAAGTTATTAATCCATTTGTAATCCACGGTTTTATTTTATTATGTTTTTGTCTTACATTTATTATCTTTTCCGATTTTTTTGTAATTTCAATTAGTTTCCCAACTAAGTAGTTGGTAGCTTCTTCAGGTTGCGTGAGACTCAAAGTATGGTCCCAATCCACTGCATCAGACAACACTTTTAACCTGTCAAAGTCAACAATCGTGTACGAATATTTTTGTTTGTAATGTGGTTGTCATTGTTATTACTGGTTCTATTGTTCTTATTTTTTGAGATAATCAAGGTTGTTGGTGAATGATCGGTGATGTCGTGTATTACTATGTACTGTTCAATTTTGTTTAATTCAGATTTTAATTTGTGTCGCAAAAATATATGATCCAAACAGGAGTTTGAAGCATCCCTTGTGACTCCCAGACACAAAGGTATAAACCCATTTGAATTCATCAAGGCCATATAATCAACAACCGCTGGATGATTTTTATTTAATAAATTGATATTTATATCACCTATTACTATGTCAAAATGATTGTCATACCTCTGTGATTTTAAATATACATCAAATTCTTTTAAAAATTGATTGATATTAGATGATGGTGATCTATAACAAGCATTCAAACTGTAACAGTGGTTGTTTAAGTTAAATGAGATCCTCGTTACAGTAATCCCTGAGACATCTAGTTTAAAGTTTTCAAAAAGTGGGTTTAGGTGGAGTTTCGTGTAAATAACTAAACCATCATAAGAATTAAAATTAGCCGAGTTGTAATATGCATTATAGCCTGGAATATTACACTGGGAGACAGTTTCGAGTTTATGACATTCACTTAGAATGAGGATATCGTAGAAAAAAGTTTGTAAGCCTCCAGAAATACTAAAAAGTCATTAAAATTAATTTTTATGCCACATATATTTAGATGTAGAACGCTAAATTGGATATCTTTGCCACTCACAATATCCTGGAAATTTTCTGGACTTACCCTTTGGCTTTGGTCTTGTTCTTGTAAGATTTATTTTTCGTGACTTGCAAAACAAAATAAAAAGGGTGGGAATATTAAATGAATTGAGTTGACTGCTGAAGTGAAATAATTAATTTTACTGTTCACCAGCTCAGTCACTCTCGTAGGGCACAATACTCGACTAGCTCCTGTTTGGTAGAGTGGTCGTGGGTCAAACAGTGCTATAAAAAGGGCGCCACCCGCTTTGCGCCTGCCCTATGCGTCTAAGAGTGACTGATGGACGATTGAGTCCTTCAAAACGGGAAAACCTTAGTACCGGAACTAGACCAAGAGAAAAAACTAATTACTTCAACACAAACATATTTGGTAATTTTTATTAATAAAGAAACAACTATAAAAAAAAATGACTGCAAAAGAAAAGTAAAAAGATGGCGAAAAATAAAGCTATCACTGAGCAGCTATCACATGAGCAGATTCACGCATTCACTTGACCTACTAAGTGCACGAACGTGTCTGAATGCCTGAACCTACTCTGTGACTACAGCTGGCATCAATTACAAACGCCGGACGGACCCTTAAAGATATTCCCTAACTGACCTCAACGTCAGATTATTGACACTCCCGTGTTATGTGGGCCTTTTTCATTTACAATTGACAAAAGCAACGATATGCAACTAAATTAAAACTGTAAGCATTAGCCCTATGTACTTAAGAAAATAACTCTTAATGAAGGATATAAAATTCTACCTTTTCCCTTCATACGTATGTCGGTTTACAGTGTGTAGATTTCAATGACATTTATTGATTTCGCAAAATATCAAATACCTGAGACACTAAAGGAAATAACATAACTATGCCTCATCACTCTGAGACGTGGGTGATAACATTATTTAAATTTGTGAATACTAGTTAAAATAAAGAAAATAAAATCAAGTGACTTGCCGAGTCCAAGGGCAGGTCATCAGCTCAGATGGGACAGGGAACCCCACACGTCAGGCTGAACCCATGAAGGTAGCTCCATATATGACTTAGCGTCTTAAGCGATGATTGTTGGCAGGTATTGCTGCTAAGCCGGTACTTGGCTACTCGTGTCCGGGATAGCTACGTTGACCCAGGTAAGTAAGTCATACACTGATAAGGTAGTCCAACAGGAAAGAAACGCGAAGAGAAATATAGAAACCAAAAAAAAGAACAGGAGAGAGAGGAAAAAGAAAAGACCTGCAAAGAACAAATCTTTTACCAACTGAACGGCAATAATATGCATATATATTTTATAACTAATGTGTGAGTGACTTTAGATTATTAAAATAGAAAGAGAAAATAGGTTTCAATACAGTTAAGTTAAATCAAAATTACTAAAATAATTAGACCATAAAGAATATTCGTTACCTTAGATCTTGTGTGGCCTTTTCTTAGAAAATCGTAGCACTGCTTACGTTTTTGTTCTAGAAAACCAACTTATGTTGAACAGGATTAGTTTACTCCCATTATTAGAACACACAAAAACGTGCAGCACTCTAAAAAAATCCGCGAAAGCGTCACATGGACATAATTATGTTGCTTCTTCAAAAGCTAAAACCCATGTGATCAAGAGATTCTACGATCTTCCAGATAAAAAGGCAGGAAGATAAAAAATCGGAAGTTGCCATATTTAAATTTGGTGGAATTTAGGTACTATTTTGTTGTGGTACCATTGGGTACTTTCAAATTGACACTTATGACAACCTAGACATCATGGTTCCAATTATTAATTAACTTCTTTAAAACATTATATTTAAAACATGCATTATCTTGCCTCAACACAGCAAAATCAGGTTGGTAAGAGATTCTAATACTTGCAATCTAGCTCACTGATACCTTGATCAAATTTTACTTGTGATTCTTAACCGTAATGGTTTGTTTTGATTTTCAGACCCGAAGAACTAAACATATACAATGATGATTTTCTTGAGCACCAAGTATAGGACCACCCTAAATCATGCCCACTATACACTATACAGTACAGCACATGGAATAGAGAGGCTCGAATAATTAGTAGCTTAATATAGAAGGTTTCTAAACACAAAGGTAAGTTCGATTCCGAGTAGTGCTTAGTAGTTGCTAGGTTTTCTGTCCTTTATCATATTATAACTATAATTTTATTATTTTAGATGTCCTATACTAGAGAGAGAAAATTAAATTGGGTTGGTACGTTGCACAAAAATGATCTGACAACGAGAGATATGGAAATTTATTATTAAATGTTTTATTAGTTTAATCTGTGAATGAAGTTATTAAATGATATGACAAAAAAATAAACAAAGACTTTAATTTCAATTGGATTTAGGTGAGTTTTTAACTTATTAAAAATATTTAAAGGTCGTGGCCAAATAAAATCGTAACAACGCCCCCTTTTCCCGGGAGAAAAGTTTTACCAAAACTTTTTCTTTTTCAGAACAAAAAAAACAAAACGATATCGATACACAGCAAGATACAGAAAGATACACAGGAAGATACATAAAGAGTAAAGACACATAAACCTACTAGATAAAAAAAATCAAAACGATATCTATAAAGTAAATGATAAGTATAAGATAAAATTAATTAAAATAATTGAAAGGGGAAGGGAAGGAAATGGTTAGATAGAATTATCCGGAGGGTGATGCTTTAAGTCTTTGGCATGCCAGACGCCAATATTACGTCCCGATTGTTCGGCAAGTTCGTATGACCACGGTGAGAGGATTTTTGAGATGACAAACGGACCGGTAAACTTAGGAGCGAGTTTGGCAGCAAAATTACGGGATGCGTCAGAGATGACATAATTTTTCTTCCAGACCTGTTGGCCTAGTTGAAATCGCTCAGGCCTACGACGAAGGTTATACGTTAGCTTATTTTTTTCATACGCTTGTGTCAGGCGCTTTTGAACGTCAGTAAATACTTGATTAAGCGCTTGTGCACGAATAGTAGCATCATACTGCTGGTTAATAACGGGTTTATCCGGTTGTTCAGTAACGGTTATCTCTCTACCAAATACGACGAAATTCGGAGTTAGGCCGGTTGCCTCATGTTTGGCAGAGCGTATTGCTAAAGCTACTTTGGCTAGGTATCGATCCCACTTCTTATGGTCTGAAGATACATATGAAGAGAGGGTGGTTTTCAAAACGCGATGTACTCTTTCTACCGGATTGGCTTGAGGGTGGTAATTTGCCGTATACTTAATGGTAATACCGTACTTTTCCATTAGTTCGCGGAATATCTTGCTACGGAATTGTGGTCCATTATCTGCAATTAACTTATTTGGTCGTCCAAAAATTAGAATTACGTAATCTTCTATCCAACGTACTATACCTGGTGCTGTAGCTTTCCTAAGAGGGAAAAACAGTGTAAATTTACTGAAGAGGTCATGTACTGACAACACATAACAATAGCCCATCGATGAACGTGGCAGCGGACCAACCAAATCTATACTAATGGTCTCCCAAGGTCGTGAAACGGTGGGTTGCTGACTTAACATGTGGCCTATCGGTGCCTTCTGCTCAGGCTTCATTTGAAGACAAACGGTACACTTTTGAATATATCTGCCAATGTCTGTTCTCATTTTTGGCCAATAATAGTTTTGAGCGATACGTGAGAAGGTCTTGAATACTCCCAGATGACCACAAGTGGGTGGGTCATGGTTTGCCTTTATAATTTCAGTACGTTTTTCACGAGGAAGAACGATCAACCATTCTGCCTCAGGATTGGCTAACGCCGGATAAGTATGTTTAGCACGTTTAAACAGATGTCCTTTGTCTAACCACCACTGAGAATATTTAGACGGGTATTTTTCCACTTTGAGGCACATCTCTCGGTACCAACGATCGGAGGTCTGTTCGGAAATAGCATCGATGATAGGCACAGCTCTAGATAGTGCGTCTGGGACGACGTTATCTTTTCCCTTACGGTGTACGATATCAAAGTCGTACTGCTGTAATCTGACAGCCCAACGAGCAATTCGACCGACTGGATCTTTGATCGAATTCAGCCATTTCAAGCTATAGTGGTCTGTGATCACTGTAAAATGTGAACCCTCTAAATATGGTCTTAGTTTTTCGATGGCAAATAATACGGCGAGACACTCCTTTTCTGTGACACTATACTTCCTTTCCATTTTCGTGAGAGACCGACTAAGGTAACTGATCACCTTTTCGTCGTCGCCTTGTTTCTGCAAGAGCACGGCGCCTAAACCATAATCGGAGGCGTCACATTGCACAAAGAATGGTTCATCAAAGTTAGGACAGGACAGCACAGGAGCTTTGACTAGGTGTTCCTTAATATTATTAAATGCGCGCTCGCAACTCTCATCCCATTGGAATTTTACATTCTTTCTAGTAAGAGTAGTTAGCGGAGTTACAATCGTGGAGAAATTTGGCACGAATCTTCGATACCATGAGGCCACACCTACTATACGACGAACTTCTGTTACAGTTTTTGGGGTAGGTATTTGTAAAATGGCTTCAATCTTTTCAGGATCGACTAAAAGGCCAGAGGCATTCACCACATATCCCAAGTACTTGAGCTCAGGCTTGCAGAATTGACATTTCTCGCGATTAAGGGTTAATCCAGCTCGCTTAATACGACTGATGATTTCTCGGAGAATCTGAATGTGTTTTTCAAATGTGGGGGTACAGATTATGACGTCATCGAGGTAGACAAAGACGTATTCTTCCAAATCCAGACTGCAGGGGCATTAGTAAGTCCAAACGGCATTCGGGTAAACTGAAATAGACCACGATTTGGTACAGTAAATGCGGTTAGAGGTCTGGAATCCTTGGCTATAGGAATCTGCCAATACGCCGACTTTATGTCAAGTGTACTTAGGTACCTCGCATTGCGTAATTTGTCCAATGTGGCGCTGATATATGGAATGGGATACGCATCAGGGACCGTAACTTTATTCAAAATCCTAAAATCGACGCAGAATCTCCAGTCTCCGGTCTTCTTTTTAACCATGACAATGGGTGAAGACCATGCAGAGTTCGATGGTTCAACAATACCATCTGTTAACATTTGTTCCAGCTCAACATGTACTTGTTTCTGTAGAGCAGGAGATAGAGGGTAGTAGCGCTGCTTAATTGGTTCTCCAGTCGTCTTTATGACTAGTTCAACTAAATCTGTGCAACCCAAGGTTGTGCTCATATTTGCAAAAGTTTCCTCAATGAAGCGATCCAAAAGCATTCGATGTTCTGGAGAGAGAACTTCTATGGATTGAATGGCAGCGGTATCAGCCATTGCTGCTGAGTCAGCAGACCTAAAAGTCCATTCGCCGGTATAAAGGTCTGGAATGATTCCCATACATGTCCAGAAATCAATCCCTAGGATTAGCTTGTGGTGAAGTTCGGGGACCACTAAGACATCCAATAATATCATGCGATCACGCAATTGAATGGGTAAGGAAACAGTTCCTATACTCTTGCAAGTACTTCCATTAGCAACCGTGCACTCAACATCTCTAGTAGTTTTGAGACGACAAAGGGGCTTCAATATCTCCCATCCAGAGGATCCAAGTATGGTGCGAGACGATCCACTATCTAGTAACCCAAGGATGTTTTTACCATATATTGTAACGTCTAGGTAAGGTCTTTCATCACATTTCGCATGCGCCAGAATGAAGTCCAAAACGGCATGATTGGTCAGTGAATTGGAATTTGGCAGGAGAGGTAACTGACCTACGACCTTCCTGCATTGTCGTTTTTTGAGCAATGAGGACAGAATCTAGTGGTAACATCGTCACGACCGCATGTAAAACAGAAGCGACGTTTCTGCTTTGTGCACTGACGAAAGCGATGTCCATTCTCCTTGCAGTTCCAACATAGAACCGGTGACGGTGTGGTTACTGCATCCAATTCCGAAGTTTTAAACTTATCAACGAGATCAGGCTCATCAATTGCGTTGACAGGGTTAAATAATGGTCTTCGATAAGCAAGTTCAGGTTCCAATAAATACTTGTAGTTTGTAGGAGGTGGTTGAAATCTCTGAACTCTCACTTGAGTCTCTTCTATAGCCTTACTAAGGCGTAATAATTCGGTTATAGTATTTACCTGGCAGGTCGCAAGACCGCTCTGTATATGTGGTAACAGATTACGTCTTATTACTTGTAGTCTCGTCTGGTCTGACGGAGGATTTGACAGCTTGCGGAACAGATTTTCCATTGCAACAACAAACGTAAGTACTTTCTCTTGTGCACCTTGTGTCCTTCTACGGATTTCATCCCAAAGTGCGTAGTCATAATCATAAGGCTGAAATGATTCTTTCAGTTGCAACACTAAATCATCCCAATTTCGGAAGGAACATGTTCTATACCACAGTAGTGCATCATCTGTAAAAATTTCTGGAGCAGATCTAAATAATTGTTCCTTAGAAACTCCTCTTGATCTTCGAACTTCTTCTACTCTTTCTAGGAAGTCGTTCACACTTGTACGGCCACTAAACTTCACATTCCAACGACTTATGTCAAATGATCGACCCGGTTCCGAATAAGTATTACCTCGCAACGGGGAAAGTTGAAAGTTATCTAATATATTAGCAAGATTGACGTAAGGATTTGGGTGTGACAGTTGCTCATCTTCGCGAGTAGAGTTTACATTTGGTATTCGCGAGAACTCGTCTACTTCGGAAAAGCGTACTTGTGTGTTACGTCTCGAAGGTGAAGACGTACGAGTAGTTTGAGGTAAATAAGTTTCAGGCACGGAACGATTTACTTGTTCGTTATTAGCTTCTCTCACATAATTGTTCTGTGACAGAGAATTTGGGAAATTATTTGAACCATGCATTTGTGAGTAGGAATATCGCGGAGGTGCAGAGTTATTTCGGCACGGATGGTCATTAGCTATCGGGCGATAACCTTCACTCATCGACTGTGATCGTAAATGAGGTACGGGTATGTTCGCACGTAAATTGTCAACATTACGATCTCCTAAAACCGAAGTATGCGCGGGGGGAAAATTCGTACACGCATTTTCGAAAGCAGTATTGTTTATTGGTTGAGTGTGAAGGGAATTCGAAACTAAATCGCGAGCCTGTGTAGGCGGTACCGTAAGATAAGTTCGACGCGATTCAGCGGGAAATCTTTCAAAGTTTGGAATATTTTCTGACTGCAGAATTCCGGCATTATTTTCAGGTAACTCTGGACCTGTTAATAAATCTTGCGTATTTGAGTTAGATGGTTCTGAGAGACCGCCTCTAGTTTCCGAACGCAACGATTCTGAAACTGGTAAATTAGCGAAAGCCAAATTAAGTTCTACGACATACTGTGAACATTTAACATTTAACTCGCTTAATAAATGACGATCTAACTCGTCTTGGCAATGTATACGATCTAATCGAAGTTGTATTTGTAGAATTCGAGAGTGAATACGCTGATATTCATTGTCACGATTTTCGTGGTTAAATTCGGTTATCTCGCGCCCTAGTTCAAAGAGCTTAGCTCTACAAGTACATAACTCCGTCACGACATCAAGGGTTGTGGAGGTTGGTGCCGTTAGCAAACCTTCACGTTCCATACGGAAAACGTCCCGAACTGCAACGCGTTTTTCAATAACTCTACGCGGAATCGGTAAACCACGAATTCGCAGTTCATAATCGAGATCATCACTTCCTAACCGATTAATTTCCATCTCGACCAAGGTGAAAATGAAATCAAATTAAAGTGTAAGTTTGAATTTTCAAACCACGATTACTATTTAATTGAATAGCTGTAGCAAACCAACAAAACAAAATCAGAAAGACTGTTGCCTACAGCAGTAATTCGAAACTAATTACTTAAGTTTAAAAAAACTAATAACCGCAAAAAAAAAATTTCGAAAAAAAAATCAAAAACAAATCCGATATCTAGTAAGTCAAATAACTTTACTACAGTAAATTCCCAAAAAGACACTTTTCGAAAATAAAAAGAAATCCGTTACGTCAGTAAGAAAAACTAACACTTAAGTTTATCAAAGCTAATTACTTTTAGCATTCAAAAAAAAATTTATTAACGCAAACGCACTATGTATATTTCGTGTCGAAAACACGAACCCGCCTCAAACCAAAAAAAAACAGAAAAAAAAGAATAAACGTTAGGGATAATACAGTATCACTAAACACGAATTAAATTCCTTATCTCAGAATAATTCTGACTTAAAAAAAAAATGTACCCAACAATAAATTAAGCGATGTCAAAAAAATATATAAACCCCTGTATGAGCGTACACCCTGTATACCACAGATGTACTAAATAAAAAAAATAAATGTAGCGAAAAAAAATTAAAAAAAAAAATTTTTCCAGTATACGTGTAACACCCTGTATACCTAAACAAAAATTAAACAGTCGATCAAGTAAAAGAAAACTTGATGTATTGCAGTCTTCGTGGCATGAAATGAAGAAGGTTACTTATCCTCTCTTGAGGTATAGCCTGATATTATTCGATCAGCACCAGTCTTGCAAGGTTTGTGCTTATACAGGACGACGACGACACAACAAATTATAAGATTGTCACTGTCAAACATTCTGTCACAATAATCGCGTATTTAGCCAACGTCGACAATTTTTAACCGAAAGCTTGACATGCATTTTCTAAAAATATCATCGTTTCATTTAAAATTTTGCAGCTCGAAGCAGAATTGAGATAATGGAATGAATCAAAAAACAAAACGTTTAGAATGCATCAACGATTACAAGAAACAGTATTTGATGTAGTTAGTATGGAGGTTCTATTGAGAAAGTTGAGAGACATGGGCTTTCGAGGTGTTGTGAAATGTGCTGGTCTCACAGCTCAGTATTTTGCATTCGCTGATGATACAGTGCTACTTTACAGTGGCGTTAATGAGTTTGATCTTGAACAATGTATAAATCTTGATCTTCAACTCTATTCTAGGTGGTTATTGTGTAATAAACTTAAAATTAACGTATCAAAAACTAAATTTATATTATTTAAGCAAAAAAAAAACTAATTCAGGAACCTACAATTAAATTAAATAATGCTAATCTAGAGAAAGTCACATCAATAAAGTATCTGGGATTGGTTTTAGATGAAAACTTGAACTGGAAAGAGCATATCGATCATATGATCAATAAAATTACTCCTATGGTCAGCGCCCTATATCGATGTAGAGATTACCTGTCACAAAAAACCAAAACGAATGTATATAACGTTTATTTCCTATCGCACCTTAGATACTTGATTCCTGTATGGGGCTGCTGTGGTGTTGTTGAATTTAAAAAAATACAAATATTACAAAACAAAATATTGAAGGTATTATACGGTTATGATCGACTAACGCACGCAGAGGTCTTGTATAGGGAGTTGGGTGTCAGGCAGCTGGACAAATTGAAAGAATTAGAACAATGTAAATATATGTATAAAGCGATCCATAACAAACAGAAGACAAATGTAAATATATTATTTTTGAATAATATTCACAACCATTGTACTAGATCTCAGGGGAATGTATACCAACAAAATGTTCGGACAAACAAGGGATTATTTAACCCCATATATCGTGCGGCAAGTGTATACAATGAATTACCTGACAATATTAAAGATGCTAACCAAACTTCAAAATTCAACAAATTATTGAGTGGATATATAAATTAAATTCCTAATGTATTTATTTGTATATATAATATAATATACATTGTTGTGTAGTTTTAAGTGTTATCCTTGTTACCAGTGTGTTAAACACTGACTAAAGGATTTAGTCTAAGAATTAATTTTTTGTTAAATAATTTTCTGAATAAATGAATTTCAAAAAAAAATAAAATTATCCACCTTAATTTTCCTACAGGGTGTTTTGAAATTACGACAAAAAACAACAGTTTTATTTACTCCTGTATAATATAGCCTACTCGAAATATGCTACTTTATAAAAAAATTAAGGAAAAACACAATAAATGGATCCACAAACTGATAATAAAATCATGAAAATCGCATAAAAAAGAAAAAAGTTATAAAATTATCAAACTTGGCCAAGATTTCAGGGTGGCGGATTTTTGTGCCGGCGAGTGTAGATACCCCAGCCGGTATTGTTTATTTAACAATTTTTTAATACATGGTATTATGTAATTTCCTTATTATCTTTAAACATGCTAATCCTGAGATGAGAACATATTGCAAAAAAATAACCGTAAATTGAGGTTTAAGTTAGTCAGCTAGATAAATCACATTATGTCATATTCGTGTACCACTGCTAACTTGTAAATAAATACAAATAGGTCAGTTATGCTGCCAAGGGACGTTAATAACACGTCGAGTTTCGGCCTCTACGCGACTTTATTTGCATACAATTTTTTCCACACTTGACATAAATAAATGCTGATGGTGTTTTTAGTGTTTGTTCCTTCTTTAACGCATCTCATTGTTTTATGCATTTCATGTCATAAATGATACAGGGAAATTACCTTAAAATAAAATCACACCCACTGCAACCAAATACATAAATGAGCCTATGAACGTCAGAGTGGTCTCAGTCAAAAATAGGTGTTTTGAGATATTAAAGCTGGAAGTTAAACAAGGATACAAGAAAAAAACAAAAACAAATAGCAAATGGGATTAAAAGATTTTTCTTTGGAAAACCTAAACTTAGATCTTGTGATACTCGGTTTTTACACAATATATATTTTTGTCCTTTTCTTGCATATTGTGTGACTTAGATCACTATGACTTTCATTGTTTTTGTGTTAACATAATATTTCTTAAAAAATATCTTCTCGTTATTCTTTATTGTTTTATTTTAAATCATCAGAAACTTAGATATTATAACTTATATTAATTATTTATTCATCATTATCGGATAACTAGTATTCTAGGGGACCAACGTCTTCTGAAAGTTCTGGACTATTGCTATTTTCTCCATCAACCTTCAATGATCGAAAATAGTCTTGGTGGACAGGTGGTAGGAACTGAAACAATTCCTCCGTGTGTTTTTTCTTGCTCGTAGTTACCGGGAGGGTAGATTCATAAAGAAGGGGCAGGTCAATATTCTTGAAATCCGTCAATTTCCCCTTCTTTTTTGGAGCCAAATCCATTACTTTGAAAGAAATGTTTTAGTTTAAGGTTTCTTTATAAAAAAAATTGTATGGTTGCCTCTTCTCAAAATGAAGCCGCTGTATCTTCAGCCATGATATTTGGTTATTGTCTGTGTTCTTCTTCCTGCGAGTAAATATTTTTTCTAAAGCTGAGGTAGAATAGAAATCAGTTCTCTTCGTTTGATTAACGTCAAATGGCCTTTTATTTTTGCATTTTTTTATATGGAATACCAATCCTCAGGGAGAAACTTGACTCTATTTATTGCATATTGCTCCACCATACCAAAGTCTCTATCATTCGGTAAAAATAAATGACCGGAAACCATAAATTTGTGGTATATGGTTTCTAAATTTAGTTGATTGTCAGCTAGTAATTTCAACCATAACAAGCATTGTTTGAAGTTTCGATTTTGCCCTCCACAGGCGTCACTAAATGCGACTACATGCGTTGCTCCTTGAGCATGGTTCATAAGATGTTTGCGAATGTAAGATCACGGTTCCTCTGCTCTACGAGAAGCTACTGCTTCGTCCCATACGTACTTAAACGCTTTCTCGTTTTCATCCAAATGATGTATTCTAAAGTTATAAACATACATATTCCGTTTATAGCAGGCAATAGAACAAGTCAGCGTTGGGAAAGGCAAGGTATTTTCCAGATCAAAAGTGAAGCCAATCAATATTCATTTTTTTGAAGGTAAACAAAGCAGCGTGTAACAGTTGACCCGTAAATGTTTACCGCCATAATGGTCTAAGTCAGACTTGGCCCACTATAGCGTTCATCGGTACATCTGAATTCGTTTTAGAGTCATGTTAGTAGCGACTTTTGTTAGTGTTGTACTGAAGATAGGAAGTTCATATTCTGTCTAGAGGTAGATTACTACGTAAATAATACGATAGTGTCAAAAAACGAAATACGAATAAAATTGACTTAGACCACTATTACTTTCATAGGCTCAAATATAAGCATCTATATTTAAAAAATAAATAAAATATTGGCTCATTAATTTAACTGTTAATTTTTTTAAGAACAGTTTTTTAGTATGTTGACATTTTAACTTTCAATATTCCTTGATTTTAAAGAGCCCATATTTTATTTATTTTTTAAATGTATGTGTTGATTTTACTTTAAGGTAATTTAATTACGTTATTTCGTGGTTTTATATTCTTTCTGATGCTAATTTAAAAAAAAATTAGGTCTGATGATGCCCAGTTGGGCGAAACATGTAACTTTTTTAGCACTTTGCTAAAATACATATATGTAATTCGTGAGTAAGTGACTTTGAGTTTACTTTTTATTAGATAATAATCTGTGGTATTGTTTTAAATAGTCTATACTAAAATTTAGTGTAATATCTCAAAAGATTTTCGAGTTTTTCGATAAAATCCAAAAATCAAATAAAATCATTAAACCCGGTATATCAAAAACAAAGCATTTTACGACACAAGTGTCAACTTTTCCACTTAGAATTAAACCAGGAATCACCCATTAAAATAAGTTCGTATCATTAAATTACACACATGAATCTCATAAATGTAATGTAATGTTTTGTTTATGTTTTTATGCATATCGTATCTGGCGATAGTCATCATCACAGTAAACAAACTGGTTTTAAAATTTGTAAATAAATAGATTACGTCACATTTAACTAATTCATTTTAGAATGAACAGGGACAGATTCACTAAATTTTATTTTTATTTTAACCTTGCTAATGTCTCGATTGATGAAATTACAAAATAAAATCTATTGAAATAAAATGTTTTGAAGGGATATTGCATAACTAACTTCTATAATTATTTTCCCAAAACGTCAATCGTTTTATCACTGATTTTCGCTATCTTCATGGTAATTTTCTTTACTTGTTGATGTTGATGTCATACAATGCAACTTTCCAGTTATATAAAAACATTTAATAAAGAAGAAAACTTATATTTAGAAAGACAAATACCTATTTATTGCCTAGATTGCCCAACAACTGCAAGAATCAATTGAAAAATTGAGGTTTGTTCGGGTTCGGAAACAAAATTGTAAATTCTCACTACCGCGGCCTTCCTTCCTTTCTTATGCGTCATCTCCTCCAACAGTGAGAGAGAGACGCATGCATGTTACAAAATGCCAGTCACAGCTATTTGGTAACAGGTATGAGCCTGGAACAGTCAATAACAGGTACACGATTTGAAATGTACCTATTACGCTGTGTCAACCTTGTATTTAGCGTTACGAATATTATTCCGGTATCTAATACCAACCGTCTGTTATTAAAGTATTTAAAAGAAGTAAGAATATTTTTACGTGCAGATATTATTATACTGGTATCTGTTAAGGTATCTACCGACTGTTATTAAAATATTTAAAAGCAGTAAGGATATTTTAACTTGCAGATATTATTATTGTGGTATCTATTAAGGTATATACCGACCGTTATTAGAGTATTTAAAAGAAGTAATGGTATTTTTACTTGTACATACGTAATATTATCTTATAGAATATATTCTACTGGTATCTAATAGAAAATAATTATTACTTATTTGTAATGTCGTAAGTTTAGGCAGCCCATTATACCGTATGTTGTAATTCAACGAGTAATAAATAATAACATAACATAGTCATATACTAAACATGGCCTTATGTAGCATGTGACAAAATTATTACATAGTGATTAATCATATTAGAACAAGAAGAAACGCTATTTTACTATTTATTGTAATATTCACTAAACGTAAAACATGGTTGTTTATTGATAATAAATACAAAATGCAATAAGAACTATCAACATAATGTCAAATAAATTATATGAAACAAAAAAAAAACATAACGAAACTAAACAAAAAACCAAAACTTATCACAAAAATATCACTACTTAATAAATTGAGCATTGACAACAGTTGTTACTATAGTTTTCGGAATACGTGTTTGACACTACCAAACGTATATCCGTAATCGAACTCTGCACCAATATAAAATTATCAATTTTAATAGAATTAACATGTATCTTGTAACAGGAATTTGAAATAGATATGACTCTGGAATAGGAACAGCACACACCTGTTCAATTTTCAATTCAATTCAATTTATTCAAACAAAACATGTATAAAATTTATAATCCAATTTGAACTTAATTACTACAATACTTATACCTAATTTGTCTCTAGTCTGAGCTTAGGAAGCACCTAGGTATAGGATACCTGTATGCGCTTATTTTAACCCTGCATAAATATTACATGCTATGTCATTTAGTGCATGGTAGTTAAAAAAAAATTGGCTTAACAAAATATAACTTAAAAGTACAGCTTAAAAATACAACTTACACCCCATAAACAGACACAACCCACAACCAGCATTGACGAAATCCCAAGAGCCGATCAAGAAGATCAACCCGCTGTACATAAATAACAGTAATAGAACAAAACACAATACTCTACGTTTTCCTATAGGTGTCACCGCTGTTTAAATGACATAGTCATTCTCAACATATAGTTATTCCTAATTAGAAACCTGTCGCAAATTTAGGATTATACCACAGTCAAAGCCAAAACAGAACTAGAACACACTCAATAGAATGTGCGAGCTTACAAGGAAAAAATTTTTTAAAGCCGATTTAAAATGTTTTTTGTCTTTTATAGACCTAATATTAAGTGGTATTTTATTGTACAATTTTAAGCCCATAGCTAATGAAATGTTGGCCCAAGCTGTTCCTTGACAGAGTGAGATTAAAGAGTCGATTTGCATTAACTCTTGTTTGGTATGAGTGTGCTATATATTTGTCCTGATACTTGCTATTTAGGTGAATAAAATTACAGACAGTAAGAACCTAAAGGCTCTTCAGGTTAGCGATTTCTAAATACAATTAATGAGTTGGATACATTAGCGGCTTCCCAAAAATAATCCTAACTATGTAATTCTGTTACCAAAAAATACTGGTTTTTTAACATCCCTAGAGAGACGCCAATTTGCAGTAGAGAATAATATATTTAGTTACTGATATATTCATGTTTCAATTCAACTATAACATATTACCTATATAGTGATTCAATTTGAAATTGGCACCCATTCAGTGGACCTATCCAATTATAGGGAAATGTTCAATGTAAATATTCCCTTAGTATACTTCCATAATGAGGGAGCGTACCATTTTATTGAAACCAAATTTGGCATACTTAAAAAATGTTTGGTATAATTAAATTTTGAAGCATGTCCAAGTATTTTCTGCTGTTAATTTTCCATCGATAAAAAATTACCCATTAATTTGTGACCAAACTAGACCAATACAGTTATGCCCTGACCTCGTGGAATGTAAACGTAGACTGGATATTCTTTTGACATTATCAAGGCACGATCAAACATATAACGAACTGTATAATAATGAAAAAAAAGCATATGACCAAATTCTGATCAAATCGCGCGCAAAAAGATATGAGGACAGGGTTAAAAATTCCGACAATAAAACAAAATGTATGTGGGCGATTTGTAAAGAGATAAGTGGTAACAAAGGAAATTTTGCGGAGATTGAATTGGAGGGAGACCCTGGGGTTATTGCCAATAAATATAACCAACATTTACTCTCTGCAATTCCAGATCTCTTAGATAAGTTAATTAACGTACCTTTTAGTTCCAACATGAGTAAGAATGACAGGTCTATGTTTTTGATGCCGGTAACCCCAGAGGAAATCTGTACAATAGCAAAAAATCTTAAAAACAAACATAGTAGTGGGATAGATAATGTTCCAACAAGTATTGTAAAGTTGGCCGCTGTTGAGCTAAGGGATGTTCTGTGTTATCTCATAAACAATTCTTTTGAATTTGGCATTTTCCCGGAAAATTTAAAGATTGCATTGATTAAACCTTTATACAAAAAGGGAGACCCTGGGGAATTGGAGAATTATAGGCCTATAAGTCTGTTACCTGGATTTTCTAAAATATTTGAAACAACCATGAGTACAAGGTTAGTTACTTTCATAAATGAATGCAATTTATTTACCAAACATCAACATGGTTTTATTAAAGGAAAATCCACCCATACTGCCATTTTCCAGTTTATACAGTACATTATAGAGCATCTTGAAAAGGGTGAACTGGCCCTTGGGATGTTCTTAGACCTTTCAAAGGCTTATGATTGTCTAGACAGGGAATTGTTGATTGAAAAATTTGAAATATTTGGAATCCGGGGAAATGCCAAAAAATGGCTAGTATCGTATTTAAATAATAGAAAACAAACTGTATCAGTTACAAAAGGTGGAAAAACATGTAAATCAGAACTACTTTTTAATAATATAGGAATAGCGCAGGGAAGTATTTTGGGACCTTTGCTCTTTATACTGTTTATCAATGACCTAGATTTCGTAACTGACAAATTATATCAACACATTGTTAAATACGCAGATGATACTAACCTCATTGTTGGTAGCAAGGAATCGGAAAATCTTCTTATGGAGGCTAAGTATTTTTATGGCTTGGTTACAAACTGGTTTACAAAAAATAAGCTCGTTTTAAATAAGGATAAAACGAATATTATATTGTTTAGAACCAAACAGTCAACAGTGGGGAAACCCTTAGCTTTAGAAATGGATGACAAAGAACTAAATCTCTCAGAAGAGGCGAAATTTTTAGGAATATATATTAATGAACATTTGGACTGGTCATGTCATATAAATAACTTGGCGAAAAAACTAAATTCTGTGTGTTATGGAATACGGGTCATTGGTGTATATATGGAGGAAAGAGTACGTAGGGTGCTATATTATGCAAATTTTGAATCGGTTGTAAGGTACGGTATTATATTTTGGGGAAGTCACAGTTTAATTCAGAGCATTTTTGTGGTTCAGAAGAGGGTAGTAAGAATTATTAGAAAAATCGGATATAGGGAAAGTTGCAGGGGTGTTTTTAGAACTTTGGGGATAATGACTGTGTATGCTCTTTATATATATGAGTGTTTAATGTTTTTCTTTAAACATAGGGAGTTGTTCAATTTAAATGCAAACCATGAATATAGTACAAGAACATTAAATGTATCATACCCAGTACATCGATTAACACTAACCGAAAAATGTCCGCACCATGTATGCATAAAATTATTTAATGCTTTGCCAAATAACATCAAACAAATACACTCGCAAAAAATATTTAAATTAGAGATTAGAAAATTGTTAATAGCTATTGAACCTTACAACTTGAAAGATTTCTGTAGTTAGTATTTTGTACAAATTATGATGTTTTTTTTATTCTCATTGATATGTGACGTCATTTCTTTTGTGTTCCATGTGTTCATGATTTGAAATAAAGATATTTATTATTATTATTATTAAATCCACCATTCACCGTGAACGTGACCTCTCCTATAAAAACTATGTTCTTAAAGACATTTTGGTTTTTATCCAAGTTCCTATTCATAATATTGCAAAACTTCATTAGTGTGTTAAAATTATATTCTGATAGTTCTTGTACTAAATGAGATTTATAGGGATGAAATTTATCTGCATCTAAAATCCTTTCATTCGATACAGGACTAACATATGTTACTTCTCCAATATTTCTTACTGAAGCGTGTGGGTTTTCGATGAACATCTGCAATGCTTCTAAACTTTTGTCATCATTTGTTACACTTTTTGGTCGACCAGTTCTTACTTTGTCCTTAATAGTTCCATTTTCTCCAGGTCCTTTCTCTAGACATTTGACGTAGGTATAGGGGTTTGATCTGTGAATGCATGCTATTTTAGCTGGAATTGTCCAATGATTCGTATCTCACGAGATTTTCGTTTCCTCGAATCATAAGGATTATGATCTGTTCTGTTTCACTTAAGTGAACCATTTTTAATTAATACTTGTTTTTTTTTATGATCAAACACAAACACTATAGGAAAAATCCTTTTGGGCACTCTTGGAGTGGTGCGTGTGCGCAAAAAGCGATTCACGTTGGTTTTGAATCGTTGGAGGTCATATTCATTGGGAAAAACGACCTCGGGAAGGTCGTTCCATAAGGATGAAGTCCACCACATGAAAGAATTCTTAAATAATGAAGTTCGATGAGTACTAAGCTTAACCACATATGGATGGGCGGCAGTGGTTCGTCGTGTATTTCTGCTATTCGCCGCTCTGGGCGAAATTAAGATGGCAAGGTCAGCAGAGCACTTACCATGAAAATATCTGTAAAAGAGAGTCAAATCCCCAACCTGTCTTCGATGTTCTAGGCTGTCGAGGTTCTTCGTCAGCTCGTGGTCTTAAATCAGATGAATGGCCCTCCATTCGATGGAATCCAGTAACCGAAGAGTATGTTTGGGTGCAGGGCTTCAGACATGAGAGCAGTATTCTAGTGATGGTCGAATCTGGGCTTTGTATAATGTCAAAAGTTGTTGAGGTGTGTACAACTTTCTGGTTCGGAAGAGTACAACCAGTTTCTGAGAAGCTATCTTGGCGATTGTCACAACGTGGTTATTCCAAGACATGTTTCCTCCCAGATTGACGCCTAGCAAATTAATAGATGAAGCCAGTGGGATTACGTCTCCGTCCATGACTATATCCGGTTCTGTAATGTTAACCTTTTTAGAGAAAATAGCTGCCTGGGTATTTTAGCGTTAAATTCGACTTGGTTACTGTCACCCCAAGCCAAGATTTCTTCCAGGTCTTTATTGAGGCGTGATACTTCATGCTATCTGCGACGATATGCGTCGGCAGCCGATGTTTGTGCATTCAAAAAGATAGATGAGTATCGTCAGCAAAATTAAATTTCGGATTTTTCGTTTCCACTAGAAGGTCATTAATGTAGAGTAAGAAGAGCGTGGGAGACAATATGGACCCTTGAGGAACACCGGCATTGATGGTGAAGGTGTCTGTGAGAAAAACCTGAACAAACCCGTCAATCGCCACTTGCAGAGAACGGTCCTTAAGAAAGCTAGACAACCATGAACGGAATCGATTGGGCATACCATAGGATCGCAGTTTTGATGGATTCGTATGATTTTAATGACTTGTAAATAATGACGCGCGGGAAAAGATATAACGTACAGACTTTATATGTTTATAGATTTATCTGTGTCCTTCAGTACGTTAAAATCTCTAAATATTTTCAACAGGAAATGGACGTATTTGGTAAATTAATTTTCTACTAATTAACGTATTCGGCCTATCAACTTTCAATCAATTAACAAAGTAGATTTATTGATTTCTCAGTCAATAGACGTATTCAGCTAATTGACATATTCGTCAATAATTTATCGAGACTAACTTATTGCATCTTACATTTCTATTTAATTTTTGGAAGCCCAGTCCTGCATACGCTTGCTTCTTATCAATATTATATAAGTGGAAATAGTCTCAATTTAATTCATTCGTTAAAGTATTATGTGAAGTAAGATAACCTAGGTATATATTTTTTTAGTGATATTTTTGACTTTTGCAATAGATAATTATTTTGGTAAGTAAAAGGAAAAATATTTGCTTATTTTAAAGTTTAATCGTAGCTGAATCAACATAATTTTGGCTATTTTTCAAATTATTGGGCTACACACTGCAGCGACCAGAGGATAGAAAGACAGGAAATTTTGAATTTCGATCTTTATTTAAGGGTTAGCAAAATATTCTTATTTTTGCGAACAGAAAAATGTAATCGGTCAGACAAAATGGCTAGTTGGTCAGCAACTTATGGACAGCAAACATTTCTGAATCGTGACAGTGCCCTGGGAAATCAAGTGAAAACCCGCCCCCGCTACACCTTTTGTAGCCGATTTCTTTCTATATTCGGCAAAAGAAAACACAAGAAAGTTACATAAATTGACAGTGCCCAGGACCTCTGAAGTAAACTGCTTCTAGACATGTTTTTTTCTACTGACCAGTCGTAAACTCTTACTGACCAAGTAATCATTTCGCAGCTCGACTGTTAATAACGGCAAACCATTTAATTACTTCTCTTTAGTTAATAAGGGGTTGGGGTGGGAGGTCCAAAAACAGCGATTGCCCATAAAATATAATATTAATTGAATTTGTTATTAACAGTCCATACTAAAATAATATTGTAAATATAGTTTATAAAATCAATTTAGTACAATGAAGTAAGTAAATATTAAAATATATTTTAAATTTTACAACGAATGCAAGTGCACGGAGCAAAAATTGTAGTAAAATTATTATAGTAAAGATTTTATTGTACGACTTATTATCAATTATAATATTAATTGCATTTTTATTAATAATAATATTGTACATATAATTTATAAGAAATTATAGTCAATTAAATAATTACTAAAATATATTTTACATTTTGCAACGAATGTAAGTGCACGGAAAAAATACTACACTAAAGATTTTATTGCACGATTTCCTATAAAATATAGTATGAATTAGATTTTTCATTAATAATCCGTACCAATATAGTATTGTAGATACACATAATTTATAAATATAATAAATTAATAATATAATAAATTAATAATATAATAAATTTAGTACAATCAAGTAAATACTAAAATATATTTTAAATTTTACAATGACTGTAAGTGAAAATACTTGATTTATAACTGCAGTAATTAAATATTTCAAAATATTTGCTACATTTTACTTACGACTATTATTGTAGTATTTTTTATTGTAAAAATGAAATTTAAATGAAGTGTTGTAAATTATTTATTACGAGAAAGGCTTAAATCAGATTCCCGGGATTTCGATCTGCGTAACAAACAGAAGAACTTATGCAGTTAATATATTATCGACTGAAGAAGTCAAGCGACATAACGCGAGGTTCCCAGTTGGATGGGTGGCCGCTTGGGAGACCGCGTGTATAAAAAAATTTACAAAAGATTTTAGTAAATTTTACACAAGATTTTATTAAATTTTACAAGAGATTTTGCTAAATTTCACAAAAGGTTCAATAAATTTTATAAAAATACAAATGGTTTAATAAATATTTTTGACAATTATTACTAAAAATGTTTTTTAAGATTTTGCTATAATTTAATAGCTATCTTCATAAACCCTATTCCAGTCACAAATAGACCTATAAATTATGGTTAGTTAGTTATTTTTATAGTAAATTTAATGTTCTTTCCGTGCAAATACAAAGTACTTTCCTAATAGTTTTTAATGGGTATCATTTAACTAGTTAGCAAAATATTCTTATTCTTGCGAATAGAAAAATATAATCGGTCAGCCAAAATGGCTAGTTGGTCAGCAACTTATGGACAGTAAACATTTCTGAATCGTGACAGTGCCCTGGGAAAATAAGTGAAAACCCGCCCCCGCTACACCTTTTGTGGCCGATTTCCTTCTGAATTCGGCAAAAGAAAACACAAGAAAGTTACATAAATTGACAGTGCCCTGGGGCCTCTGAAGTAAACTGCTTCTAGACATGTTTTTTTTTTCTACTGACCAATTGTAAACTCTAAACCATTAAATTACTTCTCGTTTTTAATATACAGCTTTAATACGTATTCAAATGAACCATAATATAGTTTGTATAGGTAATGACAAACTTCATGTTTGTTACAATACGATTTGAGGCAACTTGTTCTATTAGGCATTCAACAAAGTAAAATTGATTTTATTTGTTGTACAATCGAACTCTAACGTAAAAGAATTGGTGTAGGTGTACTTAGAATAGCTTTATGTCAATCAAGATTGTATATGATATTAATATAACATTTTGTTATTAGTGGATTTATGAAAGAAACGTCAACTAAATAGTATACAGGGTCCGCCAAAGAAGCAATCACTGGGACTAAATCATTATCGCCGAGGTTATCAAAAATACTAGAACCGCTATAGGTTGGGGATTAAAGGGGCATTTTACATCACAGGGTACGTCAAAAAAGTGTGATAACATAAAGTTATATTTTTTTAAATTGTTCTTTATAATTGCCTACAATTTTATTTTATTTGGTTCCGTAGTTTAGGAGCAATAAATTAAGAACTAAAAAAAAAGTTTTGTAGTATTAAAAAATATCAAAAAACAATCCAAAATTATTTCCTTAACCTCGGCATTGAGCGGGATTTATAACAAGATTTATAGAGATGTCTATAAATATAATAGCGTTCATCTGTTTCATACAGGGTGTTCATAATAAGCTTTCAAAAACGATACATTTCACCCTGTATATTATGTGGCTATTTAATATAGACTTCATAGGCAATCCTTTTTTGTAATACAAGTTATTTCCAGCCCTTTTCGAAATAATTTAAAATTGCATAAATTATGTTGTTTAAATAACATAGGTGCCTAGACTAATAATTCTAAACTGCTGTAAATATTGACAATATCACAAACATATGCTACTATTATAAAAAATTGCTTATGAATTCTACATCAAATAGGTAAATAATACACATGGTGTTCCATTTGAAAATCTTGAGAAAAAATATTTTGAAATGTGTCGTTTTTGAAAACATATTATGAACACCCTGTATAAAATAGATAAACACTATTAGATTTATAGTATCTCTTTATCTTCTATCATAAATCTCACCCAATACCGAGGTTAGAAAATAGATTTGGATAGTTTCTTTTATTTTTAATTTTTTAATTCATTGCTCCTAAACTACAGAATCAAATTAAATAAAACTTTAGACAAATATGAATGATACTAATACGAATCTCAATATGCAATTAAATACTGGGTGTCCCTTTAAAAAATAACTTTATGTTATCACACTTTTTTGGGCCACCCTGTATAATGCAAAATACTTTCAAAACATACCGCTTTTAATCCCATACCTCAAGCTCTTTTAGTATTTTTGATAAGTTTCTCAATAATGATTTAAACTTCCGTCTAAACTTCCGTCCCCACTTCGTTGACGGACATTGTATATAAAATTTGACAATTCCATGTATTTTTAGGTAAAACAATACAATATGGTCCTTTTTACCATAATAGCAGTGCTGGGAACACTTGTATTTATATTTATTCTATTCTCCAAATGGCGATACCAATACTGGACCAAAAAAGGAGTAGCACAACTAGAACCAAGTCTCGTTTTTGGAGACTTTAAACCACTTGTCAGTGGATCAATGTCGGCACAAGATTACTTTGTGGATGTTTACAAAAATGCGAAAGCAAAAGGTTTAAAGCAGGTTGGAATCTACAACTTTTTAAGTCCGGAATGGATGCCGTTGGATTTACAACTCATTAAGAATATTTTAACAAAAGATTTCGACCATTTTCTTGGCCACGGGATGTATCATCATGAAAAGGAACCACTTACCGAAAACTTATTCAGCATGGAAGGGGATGATTGGAAACAACTAAGAGCGAAGCTTACGCCTACCTTCACAACAGGTAATAATAATGGTATAATGTTTGAGAAATGTGACTTTTGATGACCCTGTGCTTGTGGTGGTAAAGTTTACTGTGATTTACTTTCAAGACGATATGATGTCTGCTTTGCATATGCTGATTTTAACCCTTGAGCGCCGAATTTTCTTTCTTGTATATTTATTAATTTTTTTTGTTCAGCTATTTGTTTTTTTTAATCACAAAGAAAATATATTACATTACAGTTGGATCCAAATGGGAAAAAATTGTATTGTTCTATTTTGCTAAAATTTGCCTTCATTATAAGTTCTTGCTTTAATAAAAACCAAAAATGACATAATTAAGTAATTCTATGCCCATATGCCAAATTTGGATGACTTATAACCTCAACTTACCTTATAGACTACTTCTTCATGCAATTTTAACAACAAGGAGGCCTAAATCCCATCTTATTTAGCATTTTCAGTAGTATGTCATGGCTGACAACATTAAACGTAAATCCACAAAAACTACTGCCACTACATTTATCTCTATCCAATGCATTTGAAATGTAGCTCACAAAGTCCACCATATAGACTTTTCAACTTATCCTACAAAAAAGGAATATTTCCATCTTGCTGGAAGACTAACTATAGCCTATTCCAAAGAAATTACTAGAGAACCCTGCCTAGCAACTATCGACCAGTAGCATTGCTATCAGTTATATCAAAAGTAATGGAGAAAACTATTAACCAACATCTTCTAAAGTACCTCGAAGGCTTCAACATTATCAGCGACCATCAATATGGTTTTCGGAAGTCCAGATCAACTGGAGATCTTCTAGCCAACATCGTGGGGAGTCTCGGGCTGTTGCACCGGATATTTCTAAAGCTTTTGATCGTGTTTGGCATGAGGGGCTTCTAAGTAAACTGCGATCTTATGGTATGCCCAGTTGATTCTGTGCATGGTTGTCTAGCTTTCTTAAGGACCACTCTCTGGAAGTGGCGATTGACGGATTTCTCTCAGACACCTCCACCATCAATGCTGGTGTTCCTCAATGGTCCATATTGTCTCCCACTTTCTTCTTACTCTACATTAACGACCTTCTAGTGAAAACTAAAAATCCGATATTCAGTTTTGCTGACGATAGCACACTTATTTCATCTTTCTCTTTGAATGCGCAAACATCGGCTGCCGACGCACATCTTCGCAGACAGCATGAAGTATCACGCCTCAACAAAGACTTGGAAGAAATTTTGGCTTGGGGTGACAGTAACCAAGTCGAATTTTACGCTAAAGAAACCCAGGCAGCAGTTTTCTCTAAAAAGGTTAACATTACAGAACCGGATATAGTCATGGACGGGCACGCAATCCCACTGGCTTCATCTATTAATTTGCTGGGCGTCGATCTGGGAGGAAATATGTCTTGGCATAACCACGTTGTGGCAATCGCCAAGACAGCTTCTCAGAAGCTTGGGGTACTCTTCCGAACCAGAAAGTTTTACACACCTCAACAACTTTTGACACTATACAAAGCCCAGATTCGACCATCACTAGAGTACTGCTCTCATGTCTGGAGCTCTGCACCCAAACATACTTGTCGGCTACTGGATTCCATCGAAAGGAGGGCTATTTGTCTGATCGGAGACCACGAGCTGACGAAGAACCTCGACAGCCTTGAACATCGAAGACAGGTTGGGAATTTGACTCTCTTTTACAGATATTTTCATGGAAGGTGCTCGGCTGACCTTGCCCTCATAATTCCGCCCAGAGCGACGAATAGCAGAAATACACGACGAACCACTGCCGCCCATCCATATGTGGTTAAGCTTAGTACTCCTCGAACTTCATTATTTAAGAATTCTTTCATCTGGAGGACTTCATCCTTGTGAAACGACCTTCCCGAGATCGTTTTTCCCAACGAATATAACCTATAACGTGAATCGCTTCTTGCGCACACGCACCACCCCCAGAGTGCCCTAAGGGATTTTTCCTATAGTGCTTGTGTTTGAATAAAAAAAAATTGCACTCTGTATGCTAATATTCTGAATAAAGCCATACTGGAACTCATCAGTTTTTATGTTGTCACTTATGAAGGATATCGTTCTCGTCTTGACGATTTTCTCAATAATTTTTTAGAATGACTTATACTGCATCGATCGACTATTCGACTTCCCTAACTACTTGATAAGAAGGCCCAGAAGGGCATACCAACCCCTTTAGATTACTGTTTAATATCTTTGTAAATAAGTACTGAGAATAGCAATTAATTTTAGCTCACTGACAGATTTTCCAGATTTTCAATAGAACATCCAGGTATTCTGTATAGAAATATCTAATGTAAATAAGAACCACCACCATTTCTTGAAACGTATGGTCATTAGGTGTCTTCTTATATTTTCGTACTTTAAATCTGCTCCTCCCACTGACCTGTTATATTTTCCAATGAAATGGGGTTAAGGGGCATTGACGATTACTCGTTGTTTTTGTGCGGAGCATCTTGTAAGTTCAAAGAGCGGTAGCTAGTAGATGTAACTGTAGTAACTGTCGTGTATAAAAAAATTGCCTACATTTTTTTTTGTTTTTTATGACCTTTAGGGCACTCTGGGAGTGGCGCGTGCGCGTAAAACGCGATTCACGTTGGTTTTGAATCGTTGGAGGTTATATTCGTTGGGAAAAACAACCGCGAGAAGGCAGTTCCATAAGGATGAAGTCCTCCAGATGAATGAGTTCTTAAATAATGAAGTTCGAGGAGTTCTAAGCTTAACCACATAACCACATATGGATGGATGGCAATGGTTTGTCGTATATTTCTGCTATTCGCCGCTCTGGGCGGAATTAGGAGGGCAAGGTCAGCCGAGCACTTTCCATGAAAATATCTGTAAAAGAGAGTCAAATCCCCAACCTGTCTTCGATATTCTATGCTGTCCAGGGTCTTCATCAGCTCGTGGTCTCCAATCAGACGAATGGCCCTCCTTTCGATGGAATCCAGTAATCGAAGAGTATGTTTGGGTGCATTGCTCCAGACATGAGAGCAGTATTATAGTTATAGTCGAATCTGGGCTTTGTATAGTGTCAAAAGTTGTTGAGGTTTGTACAACTTTCTGGTTTGGAAGAGTACACCAAGTTCCTGAGAAGCTATCTTGGCGATTGCCACAACATGGTTATGCCAAGACATATTTCCTCCCAGATTCTCGCCCAGCAAAGTAATAAATGACGCCAGTGGGATTGCGTGTCCGTCCATGACTATATCCGGTTCTGTTATGTTAATCTTTTTAGAGAAAACTGCTGCCTGTTTTTTTTTAACGTTAAATTCGACTTGGTTACTGTCACCCCAAGCCAAAGTTTCTTCCAGGTCTTTGTTGAGGAGTGGTACTTCATGCTGCCTGCGAGGATGTGCGTCAGCAGCCGAGAAAGATGAGATAAGTGTGCTATCGTCAGCAAAACTAAATATCGGATTTTTCGTTTTCACTAGAAGGTCGTTAAAGTAGAGTAAAAATAGAGTGGGAGACAATATGGACACTTGAGGAACACCTGCATTGATGGTGAAAGGTGTCTGAGAGAGAGAGAGGTGTCAATCGCCACTTGTAGAAAGCGGTCCTTAAGAAAGCTAGACAACCATGCAGAGAATCGACTGGGCATACCATAGGATCGTAGTTTACTTAGAAGTCCCTCATGTCAAACACGATCAAAGGCTTTAGAAATGTCCAGTGCAACAGCCCGAGACTCCCCACGATGTTCGATTGCATTGTTCCGAAGATGGGTAACATAGGCTAGAAGATCTCCAGTTGATATGGACTTCCGAAAACCATATTGATGATCGCTGATAATGTTGAAGCCCTCCAGGTACTTTAGAAGATGTTGGTTAATAGCTTTATCCATTACTTTTGATATAACTGAAAGAAATGCGACTGGTCGATAGTTGCTAGGCAGGGTTCTCTTACCTTCTTTTGGTATAGGCTAGACTCGGGTTTGTTCATAGAGTTTATAGGAAAAATATTTTTTATTTGACTAAAAGTAAGAATAACCTATAAGTCTATAAAAGATCTTTACAATCATTAATTCCAATATAACCCAACAATCCAATAGAATAGGATGATTGTTGATATGTTAATGATTAAAATTTAATTTTTAGGTAAAATGAAGATGATGTTTGAGACAGTCATTCAAAAGGCAGTTATACTTGACAGAGTTTTAAATAAAAGTGCCAATTCCGATCAGAAAATACCAGTTAAAGAAACTATGGCTAGGTTCAGTACAGATGTTATTGGAAGTGTCGCTTTTGGAATTGAATGTAACTCATTGGAAGAACCTGATAATAAGTTAAGGTAAATACAAATATAAAACTAATCTAACACAATTCCTACTTTTCTGTAGATAATATTTATATCTTGTAATGCAATAGAGCATAACTTATCATTAAGTTAATATGCATGGAAACTTAACTACCTGAACTATATGAGAATTCCTTATTCATTCATTCTCAAGAATGTTCTGTGAACCATTTCAACTTCCTCGGTGACATTTTCCATGTCACATCAGGGGCCCCACGGTCACTATCTCTCTAGCTAGCTGCCGTTCTAATTGAAAACACCGCAAGTACGATTATTATAACTTTTGAATAAATTTTAAATTAACAATAATGACAAATATGACAGTTGTTAATCCGGTAGTATCAAACGGGAAAGGAGGTATAAAAGACGGTCGTTTCAGTAAGAACAGTAAGCACGTTCGGAATGCTCGAAGGCGACATATTGTCTTTATCTAATTAACGCAAAACGACAAGGAAAAATTATACTTACTAATTTTCCCAGATAAGATCCCATGATTGTTTTTCTGGAAAGTTGTTTACAACCTACCTAAGACTGTGAACGAAAGTCGCACCCTCATTGATTTAAGATCTTTAGGAAAAGTCATTCCAAGGCGTTGTGATTTACAATGAGCCAGTTGGTCATATTTAATCGTATTAATTTTTTACGGCCAAACAATAGAATTCGTTCATTTTCAAGAATATTCTGTGAACCATTTCAACTTCCTCGGTGACGTTTTCCATGTCACAACATCAGGGACCCCACGGTCACTCTCTCTCCAGCTAGATAAAATACAAAATAATTGTACATAACGATCAGGGTTTATTGTAGCTTATTACTTCTGCTGCTAGGGCCCAAATTGTACAACATCAATATAATTTTCAAAAATTTAAAATAACTACTACTTGAGTAATATACTGCCGTTCTAAGTAAAAACACTGCAAGTACAATTATTATAACTTTCGAATAAATTTTGCTTTAATGTTTGAACACTTGCAAAATAATTATAATTTTACCTGGCTATTTAATTTATTCGTATATAATTGTAATTTTAATATATCGCGACCGGCAGATACTGGCGATGGCGTTTTCCTAAGTATTTGGCAATAAACTGTGTTCTTACTTGTTGTGGGCCCCAAATTTAACAGAGGCTAGAAATTAAATCGAATTAAAATAAAATTTATTAACTGTTAAATGCGTTGTTTTTCTATTTAAATAGCTAATATAGGCCCTTCTGAATCTATTACAACATTTAATTCAGTTTTCAATTTTTTGGCAGTTACGGTAACGGTATGATACGACTATTTTTCATTCGAAGCCGATCAAAAAAGTAATGGAAAGATACAAGAAATATTATTATTCACATACATGGTCGATAACCAATGAAAACATAATCAAAACATTTAGTTCATTAGGAAAAGTCATTCACTTGAAACAAACATGGACCCGATATTTCCCTCAGTTGTGGACATGTAAATTTGACGCCTGTTAATACGAAAATAAACACAAGAAATCTCTTTCCATCTTCTTTCTGTTTCGGTGTTCATTGTGACAGTTGATCGGTTTGGTATGTCTTGTATAGGAAAAACAAAAAATCTACGAACATGACTCAAAACTCTATATTTTTATCCAGTTTACGGTACTTGGCACAGTCTTACTATATGCAGTTAAGAATTATTATTTTTTTCACATACAATACCTAAATTTATCTCACAAACACTAAAAAACAACAAAACCACACGTGCTCCATGGTACGTCAGGAGAGCGACCATACACCGCGACCTCAATGAGAGACATGCTGCCTTTCTTAGAAAGCTGCGATTCCATCCAAATCCATTAATCCGAGACCAGTTCCCTAAAAACCCCAACAAAAAACGACACAGGAGCCTAAACTCTCCGGCCCATAATACGGCACTCCAAAACTCACTTCGCAACCACACACAAAACACAAAAAAACACCACAAAACCCCTGGTCGCCAAAAGCCAGAAATGGTGTTCTTGGTGACCTCAACACCCAATCATAAGCGTGCAAGAGTGCCTAACGGCACTAACCCAATACCGCAGGGAGTTTAGTCGGCCGGTGTCTTTCCTCCAGAGAGTTAGGTTTCTCCTTCAGAGGAACCGGTTTCTCCCTCAGAGGAACAGAGTCATCCCGACACTACTTTGCACTCGGTGGTGCATCGTGTCTGTAAGCAGATTCTCCTCGCATGCCCAAAAATAAAACCACTAAGAATTTTATTTAACAATAGTGACAAATATGACAGTTGATATTCTGGTAGTATCAAGGGTAGTCAGCACGTTCCGAATACTCGAAGCCTACGTAATGTCTTTGTCTAATTAACGCAAAACGACAAGAAAAAATTATACTAATTGCAGAGTTTCCATGATTGTCTTCCTGGAAAGTTGTTTAAAACCTACCTAAGACTGTAAACGAAAACCGCATCCTCATTGATTTAAGATCTTTGTTGTGACTCGAAGCGGGCAGAAAAATACTTTCCCGCCCGCTTCGATACTTTCCCGCCCGCTCTCTTGGAAAACGCCACTTTCGGTGAAGAGAACATGCATGAAAAGAGGCACTTTCGGGACATATGGAAAAAAAACTTAATTTACATTTTTTTGTTTTTAGGGAAATTGGAAGAAAAACGTTCGAGCCTAGTTTATATAAATTTTTAATGGAACAGATGATTCCGAATAATATATTGCCTTCGTTAGGTTATAGGGCTGTTGATAAAGATGTTTCCACATACTTTACAGGTAAGTGTTTTCCGCTTGGTATGAAACGGCGAACGTCTTGCCAAATATAAATTTTTATCCTACTGTACTTGAACTCATTCTAAGTACATTTAATATGGCCTTTTAACGAACATGTACGAACAGTCTTTTTGTAGTATGTAATTCAATGAAATTTATAAAAATTCTTGAATTACTTGTAGATAAGTCGAAAGACGACAGCCGGATAAAATAATTTTTCCAAGGGTAAAATCAAACTCAATTGAATAAGGTTCATTTTCTTTACCTTGGCCTAAAATCTACCACAAGGAAAATCGCGAGACTGATGAGATACATGTGCTTTTGCGTCAATTGTATTATAATAATAAATAATATGCGTGAACAATGTCTAACAATTGAAGAAATATTTATGAGAAAGTTCCATAAACGTTCAATTTTTGTTTCATATATTTAATCGCACCAGTAATTGTTTTTATAACATCCGTCATGTTCTCCTCGAAAAAATTGTCTATTTTTTAAAAAATGTCAATTTCTGCATAATATTAAGACTAAAAATAAAGTATTATATATTTCTGAGAAGCCTGTTAAAAACGGAATTACATTAAAAAATGAATACGGTGACCAGTTTAAATAAAGCAAATGTTTTTTTCTTGACAACTATTGAACGTAGAAAAGATCTGAATATGTCACTGGGTTCTATGCAAAAACTACAAATAGAAGATTTTATTTCTTTTTCATAAGTTACAGGGTAACCGAAATGTAAAATCTCAAAAACATCCCGTATATCAAAAAAGAGGAGGCATAGAAAAGTTATAATTGTGGCATCTTTCGTTTCACAAAAAAGTAGCAGTCATCGAAAACCTCATTCTTTATATTTACTAATAACGAAGATACCCCGTCAAATTACACAACAATGGACATGCTGTATATATATGGGATTATTATAATTGTAGATAAAACACAGTTCTCTAAATGAAATGGAATTGTTCCCATGACCTTTTATTTCTGTAATTAAGTTTCGACTGTAATTTTGGCCACTTTAACCATAGAATATTTATTCAAGAATTAAAAGTATTGTTTCAAGCCTTCAGGCTGGCGTTTGGTACGAAATTTTGTTGTGGCAAAAGAATTTAAAATAACATAGCTTAATCCGCTTAGCTTATAATAATACCGGTTAATTAAAGTTGGTAAAATAATGGTAATTTAAATCAATGCGGGAAACGTATCCAAAGATGAAAAATGTGTGAGCTATACTACCGAAAAATGAACACCCTGTACACATTTTTATGTTAATTTTTTAAACAATATTACAAGCTACAATACTTTGTTGTATTTAACACTATTTTTAGAGGTCGTAGAAGAAACTATTAAATACAGGGAGAGCAATAAGATCGAAAGGAAAGATTTCATGCACCTTATGCTCCAAATGAAGAACCAAAAAGATAGTAAGTACCTGTAGGATATTTACATATACAAGTGCCACATTCTCAAATGTGTAGGAAATTCAAATTATTTAACTATACTTGCAGACATTAAATTCGATCCATCCAAAGTTTTGTTAAATTTTAATGCATGATCACTTTTTTTTTAAATGAGTTTTTTTTTTTTAATTATAGTAGTTTTAATTAACATTTTTCAAATTTTTAAAAGGCTATTTGTAAAGCTAAGTTGTAACATACTTATTATATTTAAATGGGGGACTCCTTAGGTGTCCTAGAGAAAGCCTATATACTTTTTTCAATCGAATATCTAAATACTAAGGTAAAACCCTTTTTCCTACATGCTGTCGCGTCGCTCCATCTGGTTTCAGTTAGCCACAATGTAGGTCTCTAGAGTAAACTACAGTGATGCCAGATCACACCGCGTATCTCGCCCTTGCTTAGATAACCGCCGCGCGCGTTTTGATATGTTTAACCTTCAGTATCGTTGTTTCAGTATGTTTCGATACTCGATGTTTTAACGACGTTGCCGAGGGTTCCACGTACTTAATGTATACGAATTTTAAACGTTTTGTTAGTTGTAGCTTTACCCGATTCTTTTCTGTTGTGAAATAATTCATAATAATAAATGTTGTGATGTGATTTCAAATGTGTGTGATATTATCTACTGTTGGTTCTGTTGCAATACACACATCTTGTATTTTATTTTTTTATGGAATTTAATTATAAAATGGATTATTTTAATATAAGATCGAAGGTAAGAGAGTATTTACCTTAAAATTGTAGTTGTTTTTTCTAAAAACTTTGAAAAAGAAGTGATAACGCAGATCAGAGATGCCTTGTGGTCAAAAACTGAACACGGGAGTTTACAATTCTGTGTTTTTCAATATGTCAATGGTTATTTTTCTTCAAATTATTTTCATCTCATGATTTGCCCTTTTAAATATAATAAGTCATTTCCATAACACCCTGTACGTGTTGAAATATATTAGAAATTATAAATGTTTGTTTTTCCCTTAAGTTTGTAACATTCTGTAGAGTAATTTTGTAATATTAACTCTAATTAAGAAGCTTTTTTGCGAACCTAATCTATTCTTAACAGCTCACTTCTTTATTCGTCTCGATATCATTCTCGATTCAAGAAATACGAATTTTTAAAGGAAAGGCTACACATTTTATCGAAGGATTTTAATATTGACGCGTTCTGCAAAATAATTTTATTTTAGAAAAATATTAAAGCGGTAAAGAACAAAACAATATTAGGAAACAAAAATAACGGGTATTAACATGCCGAGCACGAACAACTGCCTCCATATGCCTTGACATTCCTTGAATGAAATGTTTAATCTAATTTTGATCGATTTGATCCCATTCTTCAATTAGTGCTTCTTTTCATTATTCTATGTTACTCGGAATTAGAACACATTTTCGAATCTTTCTACCCATTATGTCCCAGGCGTGCTCTATGGGATTAAGGTCTGGGTTGAGTGATTGCCAGTTCTTTAGTACTTTTTTTTTATGATCATGCGCAAGCACTATAGCAAAAATCCTTTAGGCCACTCTGGGAGTGGTGCGTGTGCGCAAAAAGCGATTCACGTTGGTTTTGAATCGTTGAAGGTTATATTCGACCTCGGGAAGGTCGTTCCATAAGGATGAAGTCCTCCAGATGAAAGAATTATTAAATAATGAAGTTCGAGGAGTACTAAGCTTAACCACATATGGATGGGCGGCAGTGGATCGTCGTGTATTTCTGCTATTCGCCGCTCTGGGCGGAATTAAGAGGCAAGGTCAGCCGAGCACTTTCCATGAAAATATCTGTAAAAGAGTGTCAAATCCCCAACCTGTCTTCGATGTTCTAGGCTGTCGAGGTTCTTCGTCAGCTCGTGGTCTCCAATCAGACGAATGGCCCTCCCTTCGATAGAATACAGTAGTCGAATAATATGTTTGGATGCAGAGCTCCAGACATGAGATCAGTACTCTAGTGATGGTCGAATCTGGGATTTGTATAGTGTCAAAAGTTGTTGAGGTATGTACAACTTTCTGTTTCGGAAGAGTACATCAAGTTTCTGAAAAGATATCTTGTCGATTGCCACGACGTACTTGTACTACGTACATCGTATTGGGTAACAATTCTTGCAGTATGAGGAAGAGCATCATCTTGCATCAGCATGAAGTTGATTCCAATAAACTGTGTAAAAGAAATTATGTGTGTCGCTAAAACATCCCGAATATATGGATCAGCCATTATGGTTCCTCCATTATCCATTTCTAGCTAAGTAGTTCTATGTTAAAATTCAAATAATTCTATGAAACCTGTAGTGTTTCTTTAAGAAACTCGTATCTTTTGAATCGAGAAAGCTATCGAGACAAATGAAAGAGTAAACTGTTAAGAATAGATTATAATTCGCAGAAAAGCTCTTAATTACAGTTAAGATTGCAAAATTACTCTACAGGCTGTTACAAAGTTAAGCGAAAAACACACTTTTTTCGTGTATATCTCAACATGTATTAAGCTTCTGAACTAAATTGAAAGTTAATTAAAACTAAAACATTTATCTACTTAAATTTTAAAACAACTACGAGAAAAAATCCGTACATTAAAATTGAACACAATTTTGGATGGTTTGAGTTTAATGTGACTGTATAAATAAAGAACTTGAATTGACTACATTGGTTATTTTAAGTACCCTATATTTAAAATTTTTCATCGAATTTGGAATATTTAATATTTTAATAGAAAGGGATTTGTTAGAACGTTATCGTAAAACGTTCAGTTGAGTTTGTCGTTGTTTTGTTTTAACCTTTATTTTCTGTATTCTAGGTAAAAATTCGCTTACAGATCAGGAAATAATAACAGAATCTTACCTATTTTACCTTGCTGGATTCGATACGTCATCGAGTGCCAGTTCATTTGCTATTATGGAACTTTCTCAAAATCAGGATATTCAAGATAGATTACGTCAAGAAATACATGAAGTTTTAGAAAATCATGGTGGACAAATCACTTATGACGGAATTATGGAAATGGAATATTTGGATAAAGTTTTTAAAGGTTTGTTTGGGTTTTTTAAATCAATTTTTTTTTTTTGATACATCTTAAAGTGGGTATTTTCTCTTGTCTCTCTCAAGAAACAGAAACCGGAAAGTTTCTGTAAATTAAAGGCAATTCTACAAACTTGCGTTAAAGAGTTCTATATCTTCGCTGAAATTCGAACCAAGGACCTTTCACTTGCCGGTCCGATACCTTTTGTCAATAGAACCATGAAGACTAAATTTTGTGTAAGTTGTATACAATTTGGAATATCGATTATTTTAAACCGCATTAGTGCGTCCGGCATCCATAGCGTCCTTATTTACAATAGTAGAAAAAAAAGTTTAATATCAAAGTTGTAGGATGTGGGTTTCTTTCATATTTTAAAAATATTTTTAAATATACAGGATGGTCCAAAAAAGTGTGATGTCATAAAATATATTTTTTTAAATGACACACCCTGTATTTTTGGCACACTTAGGTTCCTTTTGGTGTTCTCTCTTATGTGCAAGAATATTTTATTATTTGCTTCGATATTTTAGGAGCAATAAATAAAAAAAAGAAGGTCGTTTCGCACGCTTGAAAAAATTAGAATAAAAATCTTGTTAGATCTGTTCTGTTCCAGCTAAATAGTGTGAACAGTAATGCTAGAGGTCTAATAATACTCTGACAATAAACAGGTTTTTCTTATTTTATACTGGGTATTCAAAATTTGGTTACAAAAATGGCAACTTTCAAATCAGTTTTCCTTAGTATTTTTAAATGGCACACCCTGTATTTTATTTCATTATTTAATGCAGAATTTAATGACAAGCATATTTTGTTATAACGAATGTATTAAAATGCTCAATGGTTTTAGAGATATTTACCAAAAACCATAAATATCCATTAAACTAAAGACTTCAAGAAAATCCACGTTTTTTTTATGTCGGTGTTATTTCAGGCCGTATTAGACTCGGCAATTTTTTCTCTTGTGCCAGCAATTATAATGGCACGTATTCATGCGCAGTAAACCGTTTTCGATCAGCTGGAGCATTGTCAACGGTCAGAACAGCAGTGGGAACTGTCGAAATCCCTAAAATATCCTCAGAATTAGAGATGTGCAAACCTGTTCGTTGTGATTACCAGTTAAAGTAGCTACTGCTATTTACAAATAGGAGGTGCAAAATGTTGCTGAATTAGCAGTCCATAAGTTTAATAAAGAATGGAAACTGCTAATTTAAGTACCAGTGGGTTTAAATGGCCATTACCTGTTCATACCTGGTTCGGCCAAATAATAAACGGTTAAAAATAACAGAATAATCCATGTCTACCCAATTGCGCCGGCAAGGGCAATTAAAATGGCTCCTGCCCCATTTCTGGTAATGAGAGACAGCTGATCGGGAACAGTGTACTGCGCATGAATCCGTGTCATTTTAATTGTCAGAAGAGTAGAATTTCTGACTGTAGTACGGAGAACGGTGTACTGCGCCTTGAATTATAATTGCCATTGCTGGCGCCATAAAAATTCCGGACTGTAATACGGCCTTTACTGATGAGGCGATATTTCACAACAACGGATGCGTGAACAAACACAATTTTCATTATTATGCCGCCGAAAATCCAGGCATCGTTCGTGAAATGGACTACCAACATCGTTGGTCGATAAATGTTTGGGGAGGACTGATTGGTGGTAATGTGATCGGTCCTTATTTTTTTGACAGCCACCTTACTGGTCAAATTTATCTTGAATTATTGAGAAACGATTTACCTTTATTACTTGCTAATTTACCACCAAATATGCTGGCACAAATGTGGTTCCAGCAAGATAGAGCTCCAGCCCATTATGCGCAACAGCTCAGAACAGAGTTAGATAATACGCACGGAAATCGCTGGATTGGAAGAGGAGGGCCAGTTCGATGGTCTCCGAGCTCGCACGACTTACGGCAGAGAATAATTAACGCATTTGCGACAATTACACCAGCGATGCTGGGCGATGTGGATAGGAGCTTACAAGTAAGAATAAACAAATGTTTGCAGCAAAATGGAAGGAAGACATTTTGAACATTTGTTAAAATGAATTGCCAATAGTCGCTGTTAAATTCTGTAAAGTGATAAATAAACACCTACTTATTGTTTTTCCATGGCTGTCTATGATATTTTCCCATTACTTTTTTAGTTTAATGACGATATTTATGGTTTTTGGTAAATATCTCTAAAACCATTGAGAATTTTAAGACATTCGTTATAACAAAATATCCTTGTAATTAAATTCTGCATTTAATAATGAAATAAAATACAGGGTGTGCCATTTAAAAATACTAAGAAAAACTTATTTGAAAGTTGCGATTTTTGTAACCATATTTTGAACACCCTGTATAAATAAGAAAAACCTGTTTATTGTTAGAGTATTATTAGACCTCTAGCATTACTGTTCACACTATTTAGCTGGAACAAAACAGATCTAAAAAGATTTTTATTCTAATTTTTCCAAGCGTGCAAAACGATCTTTTTATATTTTTTTATTTATTGCTCCTAAAATATCGAAGCAAATAAAAAAATATTTTTGCACATAAGAGAGAACACCAAAAAAAACCTAATTGTGCCAAAAAATACAGGGTGTGTCATTTTTAAAAAATATATTTTATGAGGTCACACTTTTTTGGACCACCCTGTATATTTACAAATATTTTTAAAATATGCATCAACCCACATCCTACAACTTTTGTATTAAACTTTTTTTCTACTGTTGTAAATCAGGACGCTATGGATGCACGACGATCTTATTGAATATTTATTCCTTCTATGAGGTCCAATATCCTAGCTTCTTCCCAGTCTATCATGCGTGAGGTTGTCGCCACGTTGAATTTTTCTGAAGATCTGAAGTCTTTTGCAAGTCAGCGCCTCTCGGTTTGGGAGGGTAAAAACTTGGCACTTCCCCCCAAAACTAATATAGCGGATCCGAAGCTGCTATATAAAGAAATTTATAAAGAAATTTTAGGCACCGTTATTAATTAAATTAAAACTAGATTTTCGGACATCAGTTCATTACATTTTTTCGATTTATTGATCGAAAATAATTTTTTATCCTATTCAAATTTATTGAAGCAATATAAAATGTTTGATTCTGTTCAACTAAAAAATGAACTTAAAACCCATTACTTCCGTCTCAGTCGAGAGAAGTTTTTTTCATTTAAAATGAATCAAAACTTATGCAGCAAATATAAAATACAAGTGGATCGAACCTCGTTGTAGTATTAACAAATGATGAACTTTTTTACGATGAAATTATTCCATATTTGACATTACAACCGAAGAATATCATTACAATACAAATAAGCATAATAATTAATACTTCTTAAAATAAATATGGAGTTATTTTTTGGTTTGCTTTCGGCTGTCTCTTTTTGTATATACATAGGTCGTAAAACCGGGATCGTTTTAAAAGTCCTGAAAAATCTTCAAAAAATGGAAAACTATCCTCAAAAAAGTAAGTTCGTCTATTGTGACTTACGTTAAATATAACGAGAATTCGACAAGATATCTGAATTTACATCTTACAGCATCGGTGTTCCTAGTATTTACTATAAAATATTGTCCAAATTTAGGTGTGTGTTTTTGGTTTCCTCGTGGGGCGTGGTCCATAAAAAATGCCGCATTTTCCCCTCTTTGCTACCACTAGTGTTCTAGTTTTTAAGTTTATAAAATTACTCATTTTATCATTGCCATCCCCTACAAAACTTTCTAACGACACCCATGCCTCGCAGCTGTATTTGATATTGAAGGCAGTTTCATCCTCTTCGAAGCAGCGTCTGCATTTGATGGGTCCAGTGTAGGTTCCTATGCGTTGAAGGTATTTCCTTAAGTGACCTGTTAGCAAACTATTCACATGTTTCAACTGGGACCGCGTTAGGAGTTGCCCCTTGTTCTACCTTGTTCCCTTGGTCGCCAGTTGTTCTTCTGGACCGACTGCATTTTCTTGCACGAAACTCCAGATTTCGTCTGTATAACTTATTCCTTGTCTTACCGGTAATACAGAATTGGGCAGAATTTCTTGGTACTGTGGTGGGCATAGGATCCCATGGATATATTTTCATATTAAATTTGGTAGTGTTAAAGCAATAAATTTGAAATTTTTCTAAATTTAATGGATATGTACAGCGAAGACAAATATAATACGAAACTTTGAATGGATCAAGGAAACCACAATTCTTCGACAACAATTCTTCTTCCGCACTTTTTCGCCCACAATTCTTCGACGAGACAATTCATCGATTACACAATTGTTGGTCCACAATTCTTCGTCTGGAATATTTTCCGGGTTCTATTATGTATGTGTGTGTATATATAAATATTTTACTTACAATTTAGTTGATTTTCAAAATTCTATTTGGAGTAAAATACTTACAATTAGAAATTAAATTTATATATTAGGTACTAATAATTAAATCTAAATTGTTTAAATACAGAGCTAATTTCAAATTCAAAAATGAAAACGTTCCTTTAGTATGATATATTATGAGCTATTCTCCTTAAAAAATCCATTACATTGTTGGGATCAAATTGGCTTACTATTATCCGAACACGTTGTGGAGAGTCACGGTATTTCTTCTTTGGTTGTTACGGATCAACAAAATTAATATATTGTTCAATTCGTACCTCATTCAAGCTTTGCTGTTTTTTTTATGCAATTTATAAATTTCCAAATGTTTGGACACATCGCAGCAACTTGCTCTTAAAATCCGCGATGCCAACCTTCCACAGAGTTATTGGTTTTAGGTAAACCTTCTAACACGGTTTCGTGCAAATTCCATAGTTCGTGAGGAAATTGAGGTGGTCGCCTTTGACGTCTCTGTGGGCGACCAATCCATGTGTCCTCAAAATAGTCTATCACTTGTTGCGCTTCTGGTTAAAATTAGAATGTTGGTCTCCTCTGGGCCCGAATCAAACAACAAAAAATCTTCCCCATTATCTGTTTTTGTATACTCTTCCAGAAAATGGATATTTTGTTAGCGGGTCTCCTCTGGGCCCGAATCAAACAACAAAAAATCTTCCCCATTATTTGTTTTTGTATACTCTTCCAGAAAATCGATTTTTTGTCGGCGGGTCTCCTCTGGGCCCGATCAAACAACAAAAAATCTTCCCCATTATCTGTTTTTGTATACTCTTCCAGAAAATGGATAATTTGTCGGCGGGTGGGTAGTGGGTAGTGCTGGTCCGGATATATGTTTTTGCCTAATATTTCTTATAGTCCTCTTCATTGTATCCACACGTGGCAGTTTGGGGGTGTATGCTTGACTAATTTCACTTAAAACACTGGCTAGTATGGCTTGTGGCGCTTCATTAGTGCTTTTAGCTTTCGTACGAATAAGATCAAGAAGTTTTGAAGCTTTCACTTCAGCTGCGTGGGCAACATGGTTATAATCATTCCCAATTTTAAAAACTGTATCATTAAAGGTGGTTACCCTGGCTGGACACTTTGTTTTTAAAAACTGTTGACATTTTCAATGAATTTTTATGTCTATGTTCTTATCTTTATAAAACAGATGTCCGTTCAGAAGTAATTGTTTTATTTCCTTTCTCAGATTGTATAAACTCTAAGGACGGATACGAATATACTATACAAGCACAATATAGCACACTCTAATTCAAAGTGATATTCATTTCATAAAATCTTGGATATTTATACACGGTGCCCAAGAGATAATCCTAACTAATTGGTAATCAGAAATTAAGTAAATATTTAAATATTTAAAATTTAAGGATGCCAATGTGTCACAAACATATACTTTTTTTTATACAAAATGTCTTTAAAACTTCTAAAAGATCACTTTTTTATAACTTTCTTCAAAATATATATCATTCGCCGCCATGTAGTTCTGAATCTCCAATTTTGTATTATTTGAGCTTGGAGCTTTATGTAATTGGCGACTGTGATAGCTCGCATTGTCCATTACTATCACGCTATTCTGAGGAATGTTTGGTAAAAGACAATTCTTGAACCATTCCTCAAAAAGTTCGGCCGTTGTATCTTCATGGTAGTCCACACAAGAGTCTTTAATGTTTTTTGCAGGAAGCCACAAGGCATTTGGAACCCAACCGTTTTCTGACCAAGCATGTAAAATGCTTATTCTTTTTCCTTTATTTGACGGAGCTTTTGTTTTACACTTATCGGAAGAATCAGAGCAGCCTTTGGATAGTGTTTCATGCGTGTCAAACCAAGTCTCGTCGAAGTATTTTATATATATTAGGACGGTTTTCACAACTGGATTTCCTTACAGAAGTTATATACTCATGATGCCATTTTTGTAAATGGTGGGATTCCATGAGTACTTGCCATTTGTCAATTTTGCGGTATCTGAATCCCATTTCCGACAATACTCTACAAAGGCTAGTGCGGCTACAACTAATTTTTGTTTCATCATTGGTGAGCCGTTGCTTCAGAGAATCTAATGTACGTACGCGTTGCTCTTCGTACATGGTGTAGATTTTTCGCCTTATCAAGTCCTTGTCGCTTTCGTTGAAACATTTGGTGAAACCGGCATCTTTATGCTTCTTTCCAGATTTAATAGGATTTGACGCGATTCTTTTCACTATAGTCAGAGGTATCTTAGTCAGTCGCAGCAGCTCTGTTGAGTAAAGAAGTATATACTCTTTTTACAATTTCCCTAGCATCGAGAGATAAATGCATTTTCTTCACTGCAACACTAGAAGAAGCACCATCAATGTTTTTCCATGGACGCCACATATTGTTTTTTTATACGGTAAAATAATATCGGTAATAAAACTAAACTCTTCCAGCAAGAAATAAAAACTAACAAATTTTACCACAAAAAGATATTTAAATATAAATTAAGCAACCTAACCTACCTGATGTGCCTATATTTAATTATAATTATTACAATCCGGTCCTTTCTACATAATAATAACAAACGGTCATAAATAATGGGATCTCCCCAGGTACTTTTACTGCAGTCATTAAGTTATATTTTTTTTTCGTGGAACAATCTTTACCTAATCCTTAATAATAGTTCAAAGAGGTAGCATCAATTGTAATGAGCTTTTGATATTTAAGGATTAGTACCTATCATAATTATACGTTATAATTGTAAGCACTTTACCACTAAGATTTACCACAATCACACACACACCACTTATTTTATTTTTCCAGGCAAAAAATATTCTTCTCTAAAAATTGTGGGCTAAGAACTGTGTAATCGACGAATTGTGCTGTCGGAAAACTGTAGTCGATAAATTGTGCGAGTAGAATTGTGGTCGAAGAATTGTGATAGTAGAATCTTCCGGGTACGACTTTGAATGACACTTTGAACATTTCGCTTCCGTTCTTAAACTTGATTTTCCTTTTCATTAAAAAGTTGTTGAGTTCTCAAAATATACTAAAAAAAAACAGAAAATTCTCACAAATAGGTCAATATTAGAATTTTGTATTTTCTATATTTGTTGACAAGGAATAACACTATTGAAGCATTAATGCTAACATATCCTAACCCTTTTTATTACTGATTTATTTCTTTCATGATAAAAAAAGTCTCTAGAAAATATTACAACTATGTTTATTAAGTGAAGATATATTTTACAAAACAATAAATAATTTTATAGTATATTACGTTTTCCCTTAATGCTGCCTATAAATTTTCAAATAATTGCTTTCCAGTCAAAAACTATTCACTTTGATATTATGTCCACCACTGAAGACTCGAACAGATAATTGTGGGGACAAAAATAATACCAGGATTCAATATGCAAATACAACAAACGGGTTGACTAATCAGAGGAATATTATGATACCTACCATAGTCTTACATCAGCAAAATTTTGACATTTGACATGACTTTTGGCCAAATCCAGGGGATTTATATGAATGCACTGGTCTTCTAGCCGCTATTATTTTCTCTAATTAAGAACGGCAAAATGTTTTAAAAGATTATTTATAGTCATAAGCATTTAGTAAGTCTTTAAAAATACACATTGTTTGCTGCATCAATTAGATGTAATTTTTATTTCACTTTCTTATCTGTTTTACAGAAGCCCTCCGAAAGTATCCACCACTGACCTCTCTCCCTAGGAAGTGTTCCAAAAGATATACCGTACCTGGTACCAATGTAGTAATCGAAAAAGGTAAGATATTTTATTGTATAATATTCTGAAAGGAAACTATAATACAAGGCTGCCCAACCTCATGTCCTCGGGCCACGAGTTTTAGTTTTAGCCCAATTATTTAGCGTATTTTTTAAATTGTGATTGACCAAGTTAAGGTTTATAAAATAAGTTTTTTAATTTATATTATTTTGTTCTTTCGTGTAAATTTTTAATTATGTTATATACTTATTCTAGATCTGATGATGTTCATATTGAGCGAAACATTAATCTAATCAAAATAAGAGATAAATTGCACACCGATACTTAATGTATTTTAATCAATTATCAGGTATCTTTGAGGAAAACGGACGATTTTTTTCAATTACTAATACCCGCTTAAATACGAAAATACTAAATAAAGCTTAAAATTTACGTTTACCTTAAAATTAATTTGCTTGCACTTGCTGCAAATTTTGAAAATTTAACGAAGTAGTGAATAACAGTGGCAGCATTGCACCACCAGCATCTTTTTTGCGAAATGAAACAAAGAATATCAGGAAAAGAGCTCCAAATTATACGGCAAAAGAAAAAGAAGTTCTTCTGGCTATTCACTGATATAAAAACGTCCAGATCGTCATTGAAACTCTATGAGAAAAAATTATTTGACACAAAAACTGACACCTTAATATTTGATTTAATTGAAAATTTAGGATATAAATGATAAAATAAAACTTTAAGTACAGAAATTTGACTACTTAACGCATGAGATACTTACATGGTGTTTGTTTACGTGTCGGTGCAATGCATAAGGGCAATTTATTCCCTACTTGACATAAAGGCGTCCTTGACGTGTTTTTATTAAATGTTGTGCAAGCAGGCATAATACAAACACTAAAATAGGTGTACACTACTGTGCATAAAAGTAGGACAGTGTTTTAGTTCGGTTATTGTGCCTTTGATTTCAAATAGTTCAAAAAAAGTAGGACAATTTTACAGGTAATTATTACAATTAGATTTCAAAATGATATAGGATGCTAGATTAGAACATTCTTTTGCATACCATATTTTTAAGGCGAAGAACAAGAAATGACAATTTTTTATCTTCACATCTTTTCCTGTAAGTTTAATGTCTGTTGTAAATAATTAATCCAGAATTAATTAAAAGTGCTTAATCAGCATTAAGTTAAAAGCAAAAAAAATCTTGTCTAAATATAAGAAACATTGTTTTATTAAAATATCAATATTTAACAAGAGCATTATTCCAATTCAAAAGTTTTGCCGTTGCGCTATTTCTTACAAGAACTTGCGTCTTTGTAGAATTGAATATATACGTATATCATGTATACCATTGTTTTCAATTGACGCTCTTTTACTTCCACCTCCACGTCTTCTCTCGATTGTGTTATTTTCTTCATATGTTTGATTTTTCCCATTATTTTCTCTATTTGCCTGATATTTAGTTCCACTTGAACATTTAAATTTGTACCTATTATTGAGAAAACAGTTTCGATAATTGTGTCTATTTGACAATTTTCAACAAATATACCACGTCACATAAGGCTAACTTTTGAACGAAAAAAAGCATTGTCCTACCTTTTTACACAGCATTATATATTAGTGTTGGTGAGTCGAGTGTTTTATTGTTAAGTAAATTTCTTTATTATTATAATTACTTATTCAACTATCTGTGTTTATTTTAGGTACTAGAGTTCATGTACCAGCATGGGGCATTCATAAAGATCCAGAGTATTATCCAAATCCTGAAGAATTTAATCCAGAAAACTTTAGCACCGAAAATAAAGCGAAACGCCCAGACTTTACTTGGTTGCCTTTTGGAGAAGGACCTAGGATGTGCATAGGTAAGGACAATAGAACGGATAAGAAATCCGTTAACAGTAATATATTACGACGATTGGAAACGATATTTATTTATTAACTGGCAAACAAAAGTAACCACATTATTCTTTTCTGGATAACCTTATTGTTTAAAATCATTTTTCAACCAAATTTGCAGGAAATATTTACAATAGTATAAGTTTTCGTAAAATAAATTAAAGAAGTCATGAGGTCGAATTCGAATATCATACAGGTTAAAATAAAATATTACTTTAAATTAGGGGCAAGAATTAGTTATTTATTTTGTCAAATAATTGGGAAGTAATTACGTATTAAATCCTCTTATAGTCTAAGCAAAAAAACATATTTAGAGATTTTTAATATTTAATTCGGTTAAGCATTAATGACTAATTTTCTGACCAAATATTTCTAAGCCGTTAATAACTGAACATTATCATTTTTAGTCGGTTGACCATGGAAATTATTTTATAGAATGAAACATGAACATCAAAGGATCGCTTACACATAATAATAATCTATTAAAAAAGTTATTTAAAAAATAGTAGAATATGCCCTCTGGCTTATTCATTCCAACGCAAGTTCCTTTGATTAGTTGAATCATTTTTAAAGTTATTTTTTCTAGATTATGTAATGTTAATAATGTTTTTCATTGGTAAAAAAAATTAAATAGAAAGAGGAGTCTTGCGTTATACCATTTCGAAGGTCCTATATAGTACTTTACGATGCCAAAATATTGAGTCCCTATTCGTGTCCAAAACAGAATGGTGGCATTTTAAAAATTATATAGATATTATCTTTAAATTATTTATCCTCTATTTCATTTACGATCTTGGAAAAATAAATGCAACTTAAGAGCAACACTTTCTTGCTTATTTCATCGTGCTCAAATTTAAAATGACGGATGGGCGCCATCTTGATTTAAAAAAAATTGTATATGAAGCGAGGTCTTGCTATACGATAATTTTAAAGGTCCTATCGAGTACTTTACTATTTCAGAGCTGTTTCAGATAAATTAGCGATGTTGTAAAATCTGAACTAAAATAGAAAAGAAAAATAATAAATATTATTTTTAAAAGTTGCCATTTTGCTTTGGATGCGAATAGGGACACAATATTCTGAGATCATAAAGTACTTGATAGGACCTTTAAAATGATGTATTGCAAGGCCCCACTTCATATTCATTTTTCATAATAAGATGGCGCCCATCCGCTATTTTGAATTTGATCACCATGAAATATTCAAGAAAGTGTAGCTCTGTGATTCCTACTATACTATATATGCCAAGCTGTATTTATTTTTCTAATACGGTAAATGAAATAAAAGATATTAAAATACTAAACACTATGCAATTTTTAAAACGCCGCCATTTTTTTTTGGGCGCGAATAAAGCGGAATATTCGGGGATGGTAAAGAATTCGATATGACCTTCAAAATGATGTACCGCAAGACCTCGTATTTAATTTTCTTTGCCAAGATCGCGCCTATCCACTTTACGTCAAAAGGTAGTTAATCTTCCCCTATTGTACACACCCAGTTTTTGTAGAAATAAAGTTAGCATTAAAGAATCGCACTGTATACTATTCCTATTTCTTTCAGGTTTAAGATTTGGAACAATGCAAAGTAAAGTCGGTCTTATTACACTCTTCAAAGATTATAGAGTTACTCCCCACAAAGACACTCAGTGGCCTTTAGAGATGGATAAAGGTGCCATAGTATTAACGGCGATAGGTGATCTTTGGCTTAAAATTGAGAAATTATAGAATTATAAATAAAAATTATAAATTTATTTGAATTTATTATTTTAAATGCAGTCCCTTCTTTATTTTAAAACAATATACGCCCTTTATACATATATCTACATAGTTCAGGATCCATATTGTTAATTGAAGGCACAAATATAAAAGGTGGATTCATTGTGGAAGACATCACTTTTCACTTGGGAACGTTTAACTATAATTTATTTTAATATTAAAAAAAACTCATAATTTAATAAAAAACAGTTCAGTTTCTAATTTCTAAATTAATTTTTATGGAACTAGCAGCACTGTGCTACTTTTTTGTCAAACAGAAGATGCCGTAATCAGAATTTTTCTAGGCTGTCTTGTTTTTGATATACGGGATGTTTTTGAGAATTATGCATTTTAGGACACCCCCCCCCCCCCATATCTCGGTTACCCCGTAACGTATCAAAAAGAAATAAAATGTTCTTTTCTGTAGTTTTTTATGTAGAAAATAAACAAATTTGCTTTTTTAAATGGGTCACCCTAGATATATTTTAATAATATAATTAACTTTGTAACCAAGCTTCTTAAAAATATATAACACTTTATTTTTAGTCTTAGTATTAGGCCCGAAATATACGTTTTTCAAAAATATATCATTTTTTTTTTAGTATGCCATGACGGATATTAAAAAAAATACTGGTGTGATTAAATATTAGGCACAAAAATTGAAAATTTATTGAACTCCCTCATAAATATTGCTCAAATTATTCTCCATTATGCCTTAGACATGTTACACATGGTTCTTATTCGCCTTAATGAATTAAAAATAATAAACGGCCGCGTTTGTAACTCCCTAAAAGCTCTGTCATTGGCAATTCTTAAATCTGCCATTGTTTGGTACTAAATGGAATAAATTTTATTTTGAAGCTATCCCCATAAGGAGAAATCCAAAAACGACAAGTCGGGTAACCTTTTTAGCCATCTTACAGGTCCAGTAGTTCCAATCCAGCGACATTGGAAATATTACATGCAGATTAAAACGTCGTCTTCTGTCGATTAAACATGCCAGCACTAATAAAATGAGCCTCATCAGACCATATAACAGTTTTTTCAAAATTGTTTTCCCTGTTCAGATTTTGTAACTACCAATTGCAAAACTCTATACGGCGCTGTACATCACCATGATGTAAGTTTTGTACACGGTGGAATTTATATGGCTTAAAATTGTGTTTTTTTAGGATTGTCTGCACTCTTGATTTAATTATTCCGACCGAACCTTCAACTTTTTTGCAAGAACTACTTGCATTTGTTTCAATTGAAGCTAACATATTTATTTCATCAGTCTCGCGATTATCCTTAAGGTACATTTTAGGGCGAGGTTTAGAAAATGAACCGTGTTCAATTAAATTTGATTTTATTCTTGAAAAGATTCGTTTATCCGGTTGTCATCTTTCGGGATATCTACAAGTAATTTAAAAAAATTTATAAATTTCATAAAATTACTACATAAGGGCTTATATTTACCTATTCAAATACACTTCTCCATCTGCATTCTCGTTACACTGGATATAACAAACGAGCATGTCGTACTTCTCAAAGTTTACATGCTCTGCCATAATTAATACCAACTGATTTTTCACTATTAATTAGTAATTTTAAACCAACTTAGAGAACCTGAATGCTCTGACAGAATTAGAAGATTTTATTATTATGACACATAGGACTGTGTTCTTTTGTTTGTTTTTAATATCCGTCATGGCCTCCTAAAAAAATGGTATATTTTTGAAAAACGTATATTTCGGTCCAAATACTAAAAATAAAGTGTTATATATTGTTGAGAAGCTTGTTACAAACTAAATTATATTATTAAAAAAATATTTGGAGTGACCCATTTAAAATTTGTTTACCTTCCTTGAAAACTATTGAATGTAGAAAAATCTGAGTACGTCACTGGAGTTTACGTAAAAAACTACAAAGAGAACATTTTATTTCTTTTTGATACGTTACGGGGTAACCGAGATATGGGGGGTGTCTCAAAATGCACAATTCTTAAAAACATCCCGTATATCAAAAACAAGGCGCCCTAGAAAAATTCTGATAACGGCATCTTCTGTTTGATAAAAAAGTAGCAAAGTACAGCGGAAACCGCATCCTTCTATCTTTACTAATAACGGAAATACCCCATAAAACTACCCAAAAATGGACACCCTGTATATATAATTTATTTTCAAATACCTGGATCTGAATAGAGTTTTTCACAGACTAAACTAAGGAAATTTATTTTATACTAATCTCGCAATTCCATCCTCTCTTCTCTTCTCTTCTTCAAATTGGACCCCTGTGGAACACGTGAACTTAGAAAGTCCGCCACTGTCTTATATTTTGATCCATAACAAAGATCTCTTATAATAAGTAAAGGGCCCAAATTGAACCCCTGTGGAATATCTGAACGTGCAAAGTTGTATATTAGTATGGGTACTCAGGAGTTGAGAACTATAATTTAAAATTAATATTTCTAACTAACATAGTGTTTGTTGAATATTCAGAATATTATTTAAAATGCCTAATTTATGTGATGAATCAACGAGAGACTGGATAAATGTAGATTGCATATTTCAGTTCAATTTCTGCATCCTTCGGAAAAATTTGCATTTTTTGAATATCTGATGCATTTATTTGCATATTTTGTCAAGTTGACATAATTTTTGATTAAGATTATTCTAAGAAATAGCAGTATTTCCCATAATTCAAAATTCACTAGGACACCTAATTGAGATATGTTTATTAATAACTGTTATTCTGTTCTTATTTTCATTCATTATGTATTATACACAAAGGTTTATTTGTTATAAATAAACGTACGTTTATATTTCATAAATATTGTTTTACTGTTAAATTTGCTTTATGAATGCGGACTTTATTACAAAAAAAGCGTTACCTAATAAAGTTGCTTCTTAGTAGATAATCAATAAATATTTATATGTCTAAGAAAGTATATTTAATCAATTTTAAAGCATGAGTTATTTTTAAGAAATAAATATTTATTCCGCCATTATCGAATAAAACATTTAGTATTAGATTAGATTGTAAATTTGCTATTTTAGTGTATCAACTGAAACTGAAGTTTCAACTGAAACATTTACACCTGTAGCTTCCGGACGTTGTCGTTTTAGTTCTGAATGGGAAACATTCGGATTTCTTCTAGCAATTTGGCACCCAAAATGGTCCTATTGTTCAGTTGTACCTCATTGACGACTATATCTAGGCCAGTTCCTAGTGCCTAATTCTAAATACTTTGCATACGTTTTTGTTACACCTTGAGTAACGCCTACTACCTCTACCATATCTCTTTAGGACATTCCTTATTCAGTGAGACCCATAATTTTTCCAGTCTGTTCGTTTGTTAGTCCAACAAAAGACATTATTATCTTTTTTGGACCGAAATAAAATTACCGGATTAACGAGATTTTACTAGTGACCACAAAATTATAAAATGTATATATGACGTATTACTCAATTTAATCCTACGTTTCTGATAAATTAATATTTGCTTTTATCCACATATATCTCATCGCATTAAATATTGATATATTTGATGCAACTATTTAGTATATTTAAACGAATCAATAACTTGTAAATTAATATAAATATTTATTAAACTAAAAGTGGGTTGTTATTAGGTTAAAAGTGTAATATTAATCTAACATAATATTAATATAAGTTAATATTTTGTGAACAATCACATTGCAATAATAACTCTTCTGAATTTTTTGTTTCTCTATTGATTTGTACCTTTTTAGGCAACTCATTTTCAGACTCTTCAGTCTGTAACAAAATAAAAATTCGTTAGTTACCCATCTATACACGGTCCGCAAACGACGCATGGACGGAAGATTAAATCGTTATCGAAGAACTTATCAACAATACTAAAACAGCTTGAAATATTGGATTAAAAGCGGCATGTTTTAAAAATATTTTACATTATACACGGTGGTCCAAAAAAGTGTGACAGCACAAAGTTATATTTTTTTAAATGGGATACCCAATATTTTATTGCATATTTAGGTTCATATTACTATCGTTTATAAGTGCCTCATATTTTATTTAATTTGGTTTTGTAGTTTCGGAGAAATAAATTAAAAACTAAAAAAAGTCCTGAATAAAAAAATCAAAAAAAAACAATCCAGAACTATTTTTTTAACCTCGGCATTGAGTGAACTTTATGACAAGAGGTCTAGAGATACTATGAATGTAATTGCGTTTACTTATTTTATACAGGGTGTTCATAATAAGCTTTCAAAAACCCCACATTTTAAAATAATTTCTCTCAAGTTTTTCAAATGGAACACCCTGTATATTATTTGCCTATTTGACGTAGAATTCATAGACAATTTTTTTTGTAATACAAGCATATAAGTTATATCCAGCCATTTTCGAAATAATTATAAATACCATCAATTATGTTGTTTAACTAGAGTTTTTATTGGGAAATTTTGTTATAGGCGACTAGACTAATAATTGTAAACTAAAGTAAATGTTCAAAATAGCTTCCTTTTACTCTTAGAGTTTAGCGTATTTTAGTTATTTCGATATAAATTTAAAAAGCCTACATTTTTTAGGCTTTTATTTATTTAATTTTATTTTTTATTCTTAATCGAGTTGCCATGATTTTTTTTTGTTTAGATTGTCACTATGTCAGCCAAATAAAATTATTTATATTTGTTCAGTCGTCGAAATTAAGTACTAACTTACACAAAATGTCGAATTTTACAACTTTAGAAGTGGTAAATATGATTTTTATACTGGGTGAATGTGCAAGAAATTGCCTCCTCGCGAGCCGAGTGTATGCTGAAAGATATCCAGGTGTTGAGAGAAGGCCGAGACCAGGAACCTTCGAGAAGTTGTTGCAAAGATTTGTAGCAACAGGAAACGTTGCGTACACAAAAAGGATGATAATCAATAAACCAGTTATTAATGAAGAAAATGAATTAAGAATTCTCTTGGCAGTAGAGGAAAATCATAACGTAAGTCAGACTTGCATTTCTCAGAAAACCGGTGTTAAGGAAACAAGCGTGCGAAGTATTTTAAAAAAGTATAAATATCATCCTTATCACATCGAATTACACCAGGAACTTTATCAAGATGATTTCTTAAGAAGAATTACATTCTGTAATTGGATGCTTAATAAAATGAGAGAAGTACCAGATATTTTATCAAAAGTTCTCTTTAGTGACGAGTCTACATTTAAAAAGTACGGAATCGTAAATAGACATAATATGCATTATTATGCTAGTAAAAATCCACATTGGGTTCGACATGTAGATAACCAAAATCGCTGGTCGGTTAATGTCTGGGGAGAAATATTAGGGCCTTATATTATTGGGTCTTATTTTTTTGAAGAACGTTTAACGGGGCAAGTTAACCTTAATTTTTTTCTTCATCATGATCTGCCCATTTTACTGCAAACTTCAAATGTAGATGCCGACACTCTCCAAAACTTCTGGTTTCAGCAAGACGGCGCTGCCCCTCATTACTATGAGCCGGTAAGGCAATTTTTAAATCATTGGCGAGATAACCAGTGGATCGGACGTGGTGGACCAATAGCTTGGCCTCCTAAGTCCCCTGATTTAACACCCCTTGATTTCTACCTCTGGGGATATGTGAAAGAACAAGTCTATACTATAGCTCCTACTAATCGAGAAGATATGAAAGATCGCATACGAGAGGCATTTAGAAATATTAGAATAAGAACTCTTCAAGATGTCCAGATAAATTTTGGTCGAAGGCTACATCTATGCCTTCAAGAGCAAAGAAGGATTTTTGAACATATAATTAGAGCCAGGCAATAAATTCCGATTTACCGCCTCATAAGGGATTATTTAGTTTCACCTTGTCAAAATCTTGTTTTCTTATTTTGTTAAGTTTAATCAATTACAAATATCACGTAATAAATCAATTAAATTATATTTAGTTTATAATAAAATAAAAAATAAGGAATATCATTGAATGCTAGGTTATTAAAATAGTATTAAGGAAATTAACTTATGCATAACAAACGTAAACCATTAAAAAGTTACCGCTAGGTTTTAAGAAAAAGTAGCAAAAATGTAGGCTTTTAAAATTTATATCGAAATAACTAAAATATGGTAAACTCTAAGAATAAAAGGAAGCTATTTTGAACCTTTACTTTAGTTTTCAATTATTAGTCTAGTCGCCTATAACAAAATTTCCCAATAAAAACTCTATTTAAACAACATAATTTATGATATTTATAATTATTTCGAAAACGGCTGGATATAACTTATATGCTTATATTACAAAAAAAAATTGTCTTTGAATTCTACGTCAAATATCCAAATAATATACAGGGTGTTCCATTTGAAAAACTTGAGAAAAATTATTTCAAAATGTGGGGTCTTTGAAAGCTTATTATGAACACCCTGTATAAAATAAATAAACGCAATAACATTCATAGTATCTCTAGACCTCTTGTCATAAATTTCACTCAATGCCGAGGTTAAAAAAATTGTTCTGGATTGTTTTTTGATTTTTTTATTCAGGACTGTTTTTTTTTAGTTTTTAATTTACTTCTCCGAAACTACAAAACCAAATTAAATAAAATTTGAGGCACTTATAAACGATAGTAATATGAACCTAAATATGCAATAAAATACTGGGTGTCCCATTTAAAAAATATAACTTTATGCTGTCACACTTGTATAATGTAAAATATTTTTAAAACATGCCGCTTTTAATCCAATGTCTCAAGCTGTTTTAGTATTGTTGATAAGTTCTTCGATAACGATTTAATCTTCCGTCCACGCTTCGTTTGCGGACCCTGTATATATGTATAATGAACCAAAATATTTTTTAAACCATCTCTAAAAAATAGCACTGTTGCATATAAATATCAGTTTGCTATAACACCTACAATACTTATTTCTGATAGCAAAGTCAACTTTTTAACCGAATCTTGTCGCCGATATTGTCCACTATGTTGCCAATTTCTTCATCTGTGAGTAACTTTAGGAGGTCTATTTAAGTGATCTTCTATTCTAAAAGTCCCTAAGTATTTACAAACTGATATAGAAACAATTTTTTAACAAGAAATGTAACGTTGGAAATTTTAAATTGCATTTTAAAATTTTTGTAGATAGATGATGATATTATATATAAAAATCTGTGAACACTGTTACTATTTACATGAATATAATAAAGTAGAAACAAATAATCCATAAATTGGATGAAATTTAAAATATTTGTATTAATGCTATCAAGCTCGCAGCTAAGTATTACTGTGAACTTAAATTAAGATGCCCATATAAATATTTAAATTGATCAACAAAATCGATAAAAAAAAGTGATGGAGACAGAATAACTGAACTTTTAATATATTTTTTTAAAGGTCTAAAGAAATAAACGCAAACCAGAATCAGCAAAATTAAGAGCATCGCCTTCAACGTCTCCCTCCAATTTCCTGTTTATTTGCCGTCCGTTAAATAACAAATATCTGTCATATTTATGAGAACATTGTTTTAAATGACTGTACTCCTGAAGGTTAGAGACACGTATTTAGCAGAATATTTTGGAACCATAAAGTATATGTTTGTATACAGAAAATTTTGTGCAAAAATACTGATTCAGAAGTAAGTTACTTAGGCAAATCGAAAATTAAATTTTTACTGGGACACTCTGTATCTCGGTTGCTCAATAAAAAATGTTACGGTATTATAGGAAATACATTTAATTGACCCGAACAAACCCACTGAATATTTCTATTATCCATGAGGTATTCGGAAGTGGTATCCGGCTTGTTCCCAGTAGATTTAGTCGACAGTTAAAATTATGTACTACTTGACTCCTCTCCCAGTTTACGATTTTAAGGGTAACATCTACCCCTACCAGGGAGTTAAACCGCGAAGGGTGCAATATTCTTTGAAAGCTACCACCTTCACAATAAAATTGACGTGCCTTTCCGAATTTTAATATTATTTATCTATGCGAAATATTAATGGTGGGATATTTTTAAATTTACACCCAATAAGATAAAGTGGATGATATGGCACAGACCTAAGAAATTATGTTTTTAATCATAAATACTAAAGTCTAGAAACAAATGACAAATAGGTATAAAAAGTAATTTTTCTCAGAATGTACTTAAAAATTAGAGAAATACTTCAGATTTTAAGCATTGGATCATATCACAAATTGCATTTTTCAAGTAGCAGTAACATTTTAAATTATTTATTATATTGATTTATTAACTGAGAGAAAAATAATATTCCAAGATCAATTCAATAAAATTTATTTTAAAAGTTCATGTTCCCTTACATACTCCACTCATCCAAGGTGTCAGATATAAATTTTAAAAATATCATAGAATTTATTATGATGGACACATCTGCTATAAGGGTACCATGAATTTAAAATAAAAATATAAATTCTTATGCATCGATATGTCCACATAAGACTTGGCAAGCCTTGGTGTCCCCTTCTATAAAAATAGGAAATTGGATATTTTACATTCAATATGAAATATACATGGCATGAGGGGCTTCTAAGTAAACTACGATCTTAGGGTATGCCCAGTCGATTCTGTGCATGATTGTCCAGCTTTCTTAAGAACCGTTGCGATTGACGGATTTCTCTCAGATACCTTCACCATCAATGCCGGTGTTCCTCAAGGGTCCATATTGTCTCTAACCCTCTTCTGACTCCTTCTAATTGAAACTAAAAATCCGATATTTAGCTTTGCTGACGATAGCACTCTTATCTCACCTTTCTCTCTGAACGCATATCTTCGCAGACAGCATGAACAGCTCAACAAAGACCTGGAAGAAATTTTGGATTAGGGTGACAGTAACCAAGTCGAATTTAACGCTAAGAAAACCCAGATAGCAGTTTTCTCTAAAAAGGTTAACATTACAGAACCGGATATAGTCATGGCAGGACACGCAATTCCACTGGCTTCAGCTATTAATTTGCTGGGCGTCAATCTGGGAGGACATATGTCTTGGCATAACTAAGTGGTGGCAATCGCTAATATAGCTTCTCCGGACCAAAAATGTATACACACCTCAACAACTTTTCACAATACAAACACACTCTTCGGCTACTCGATTCCATCGAAAGGAGAGCCATTCGTCTGATCGGAGACCGCGAGCTGACAGCGAGCCTCGACAGCCTGAAACATCGAAAACATGTTGGTGATTTGACTCTCTTTTACAGATATTTCCATGGGAAATACTCGGCTGATCTTGCCTTCTTAATTCCGCCCAGAGCGGTGACTAGCAGAAATACACGACTAACCACTGCCGCTCTCCATATGTGATTATACTTAGTCCTCACCGAACTTCATTATTAAAGAATTCTTCTTCTAATTTCTAATTCTAATTCTAATGGAACGACCATCCCGAGGTCGTATTTCCAAATGAGGATAACCTCCAACGAGTCAAAACCAACGTGGATCGCTTCTTGCGCACCACCCTCAGAGTACCTTAAAGAATTTTCCTATAGTGCTTGTGTTTGATCATAAAAAAAATACAAGTCGGACAAATTAAATAAGGTCTTTATGGGAAGGTTTAGCAGGACAGTGGCGGCTCGACAGGGGAAGTAGTAGAGGAGCCACTTTCTCAAGAAAGTAAAATAAAGGAAATAAAAACAATCAATTTGTTTTTATTTAATAAATTAAATTAACTTCAATATAATTTTACTCATTTAATTTATGTTAATGTGGAATTCCGCATTTGTTATTAATTATATAGACGGGTACGATAGTAATTATTAATTTTATTTCGTGGACCATTATTTGATTGTAAAAAATTCATAGACTAAATGAATTGATTTGAACCAGTTAGTGACATTGTTTGCAGTTTATTAGAAATACAATTGCCCAGGACAGACTCTCATCTTTTGCAAATATATCTACAGTATGTCCACGGATGGGGCTTACAAGAGAACAAATGGACTAAAAATTGATAGATACGGAAAAAAGTCACTCTTAATAAACATTTTTGCTTGTCTAGAAAATACGATTCATCATAAGAAACTTCAATTTTTTATACAGGGTGGGTAAAAACTGCAAAAATGTTATTTTGCTTAAGAGTAAACATACTTTATTTTGAAACATACGAAAAAAAGTCACTCTTAATGAATGTGTTTTCTACACAACAAACCGAAGTAGAACAATTCATTAAAAGGTTTACCTATGTAAAAATTATTTCCCAAAAAGTATTCTCTGGCACACCTCTGACTGGTGAACCTAGTTAAAATAATAATGACACTTAAGGTACTTGTCAATGTCTTTATTTAATGAAGTTATTATTTAAGTAGAAATACTGAACAAAGAGTTTTTATAATACAATGTTATGGGGATGGTCAAGTTTCATACCGCTACGTCATGGAACAATTTACCGAGAAATTTGTAGGAATCCCAATAACTACGATGGCAATCTGCAAGTTAATAAAAAAGTTCAAGAGAACTGGTGGAACTTCTTTCTGTTGAAGAAAATCCTATGACGTCCCTTAGAAATCGTGTTACTCAGTTGGAAGATGTGAAAGAAAATCAAATTCAGAAGATCCTTAAAGCAAATAAATTGTATCCGTATAAACCGCACTTTAATCAAAGATTGGAAGGGGGAGATGACGCGAAACGATTTGATTTTTGCCTGTGGATAGAAGACAAAATTTTAAGTGGAAATGTTGATTTTTATAAATGTATCGTGTTTTATGATGAAAGTACATTTTCAACAAATGGAACCGTTGCAACCCAGCAAGTTAGGTACTGGTCTTTAGAAAATCCCGAATTCATAATTATAACGAGAAAACAATATTTCACAAAAGTGAACTTGTGGTGTGCGATATTCATCCATGGTATTATATGGCCATATTTTTTTGATAACACGTGCAATAGATTATCATATTTAGAAATGCTTCTTTCAATGATGAACTCGAAACCCCATCTATGGACATACTTTATATAACAACTTTTAGAGGAACTTAAAATTAATGTTCTTTTCTATAACGATATTATTGTGAGGGGTAAAGAAAAAAAGTAAGGAATGTCACATTGCCATTGTTTTGAGATAATTTTTTTATAAATAAGAAGTCAAATAAGGGAAATTCCTTTTTATTTTTATTTTTTATTTTAACATAATATAATATTTATTTCAATTGATTACTAATATTAATATCAAATCTTTGGAAAAGAGGAGAAACTTTGAAAACATGAATATTTTTCCGAGTGAACATTTATTGTTAACCTTCGCGCTGCAATGTTAAATAAGTGAAGTTCTCGAACTGTTCGAATTTTCACCTACCACTTCAATTGTAAATATGGAGTGCGTAAATGTACAGGGTGTAACAGAGAGGTTGCGAGTAAATTTAGCAGTGATTTCCTTGGCAAAAAATTATTTTTTTTCCTATAAATTCTTGCTCTACTGATTTTGGTTTCCAAACTACAGGGTGTTAGAAGACTATTAAAAGTATAATGAAATTCTAATAATTAATTAATTAACAATTGATTAACCTATCCATTTATTCCGGAACGTTCCATTGAGATATTCTCTTACCTCTCGTCTAAAATGAGCTGGAGTGCCGACATTTATAAACCACATCCGACGCCGTGTTTCAAGTGGGACTTCTTCTAATAAAGGTTCCAATCCGTTTTGATGATACGTTAAGCCATCTAATCGATTTGGTATTAATATGGGACCAATAAAAAAATCGTCAATTATTCCTGCCCAAACGTTAATAGAAAATCGTTGCTGGTGCCGGGATTGTATTATTGCATGCGGAGTTTCATCAGCCCATAGTTGGTTGTTATGGAAATTAATTATACCGTTCCTAGTAAATCCAGCTTCGTCAGTAAATAAAACAGATGAGCGAGATAAAAGATTCCTCTTATTTAGAAACCAGTTACAAGATCTAATACGTGGTGCAAAATCCTCGGCAGAAAGTGTCTGTACCCTATGCAGATGGTATGCAGTCCGGTGAGGCTGCTTATGAGGGGGATCGCAACACGTAAGAAGGCCTTGGAAGTGATGCTAAGCCTAGAGAAAACTGCTGCATGGTTTTTTTAGCGTTAAAATTCGACTTGGTAACTGTCATCCCAAGCCAAAATTTCTTCCAGGTCTTTGTTGAGGCGTGATACTTCATGCTGTCTGCGAAGATGTGGGTCGGGAGGCCGATGTTTGTGCATTCAAAGAGAAAGATGAGATAAGTGTGCTATCATCAGCAACACTAAATATCGGATTTATAGTTTTCACTAGATGGTCGTTAACGTAGAGTATGAAGAGAGTGGGAGACAATATGGACCCTTGAGGAACACCGGCATTGATGGTGAAGGTGTCTGAGAGAAATCCGTCAATCGCCACTTGCAGAGAGCGGTCCTTAAGTAAGCTAGACAACCATGCACAGAATCGACTGGGCATACCATAGGATCGCAGTTTACTTAGAAGTCCCTCATGCCAAACACGATCAAAAGCTTTAGAAATATCCAGTGCAATAGCCCGAGACTCCACATGATGTTCGATTGCGTTGTTCCAAATATGGGTGACATAGGCTAGAAGATCTCCAGTTGATATGGATTTCCGAAAACCGTATTGATGATCGCTGATAATGTTGAAGCCTTCCAGGTACTTTAGGAGATGTTGGTTAATAGCTTTCTCCATTACTTTTGATATAACTGAAAGCAATGCGACTGGTCGATAGTTGCTAGGCAGGGTTCTCTTACCTTTCTTTGGTATAGGCTGGACTCTCGCCGTCTTCCAGAACGATGGAAATATTCCTTGTTTGTAGGATACGTCAAAAAGTCTACAAAATACTGGTGTTAGTCCATCGGCGCATCTCTTGAGAACAATAACAGGAATTTCGTCTGGACCAGAACCTTTCTTGACGTCGAGCCCTTTCAGGATTCGTTTGACGGGACGCTGACGGAACACAATTTCGGTCATTTTGGATTGAACTGCAAGAATATTGGGTGCTATTCTTCCCTGGAAATCTATCGTGGAATGCGCAGAAAATAGTTCAGCAAGTAAGTTTTCTTTGTCTCCGGCTGTAGAGGCTATTGTACCATCGGAACGTGTTAGAGTTGGAATAGTTGATTTGGTAAAATTTTGGCTGACGGCCTTAGCTACTGACCAAAAGGACATTGATCTGTTTGGACTGTCAAGAAGTTTGTTTTTGATCCTAAGGTTATGGGCTACTTTGCTTTGATCTATTGTTAGCTTACATTGGTTTCGAGCGGTAATAAAGATGGTGCGATTCTCAGTGGTAGGGTTTTTACGCCACTGTCGGTAAGCCAGATTTTTTGATCTGACAGCACTCTCACAATCCTTGCTAAACCCGGTTCTTGCCGTTGGAAGGGGTGGTCTTCCTACTTGGGCGATGTGTACTGCCATATCTTGCGAGGTTTAGGAGGTTGTTCAGAATTAATTGGTACTTCGCTTAGAGTTAAAATAAGTTTGTGATCGGAAGATTCTACCGGAAGTTGTACCGTGACTGTATATAGATCTGGATTTGATGTCAAGCAAAATCTCCAGCTCGGTCTGGAATCCTCGTTGGTTCTTCTGCGAGTTGAGTTAGACCAGAACTGATCGCAAAGTATTCGGCGTCGTATCCTTGCTCATGGTCTATATTTGAATATTTGAGCCAGTTGACATTGTGGACATTAAAGTCGCCAAAGATAGCAATCTCGGCATTTGGATGGTTGGTTTGCAAGAAGTCGATTGTATTGGCTAGTGATGAGAAAAGGGCTCTGTAATGGGTATCGCTTGGAGGACTGTAAAGGCAGCAGATAAACTTGTAGATTTTCTGCGTTGATATTTTAAACCACCTTTCATCAAACTCTTTCAGTTCAAGTGTAAGGTCTCGTTGGCAACAGAAATCATCTCGAATAAAAAGACATACCCCGAAGTTGCGTCGAAATCGGAAATGAAAATCGTATCCAGGGTATAAATAGCTGACGGTGCTTGTTGACGATCTGGCCTTTCCCTCGATCAGTGCGAGCACGTGATGCTTGAAAGGTTGTAAGTGCTGGTGGACTGAATTGATGTTCGTGTTAAGCCCTCTAATATTGCAGAAATCAATTTTGAAGTTGCTAATTCTGGGTTGTTTAGCAACTGCAGGTGCAACACCATTTCTTCGTTGAGTGTTGTTAGAGGAACCCAGTAAATTGTCGGAAATGGTTGTTGTTTGATTAACTTCGCTTGATGGGGCCCCAAGACCAGCCACCGCCCGGAGATCCGAATGGGGGGCAAGTTTACCTCCGGAGTATTTTGGGCCTGGAGCTTCTATCATGCTGTTTTTGGGGGGTCCCACCCTGGTAACCGGAAACATCGGCACAGCGACGAAACGTGGACTCAATGAGCAAACGTTAACTCAAGGAGCAAACTTCACGCCGCCTAAACCGATGCAATGGTATCCACCCAGGTGGGAAGTAAATTATTTTTTTGTAATTTTTTTAAAAATCGATATCTCAAAATAATTTACGAACATATTTTTTAAAAATGCTAATAGCTTTGCGTGTTTAGATATGTCGACTTTTTCCCTAATTGATAAAGTGGTCCTCAGCATTGAATATTGTAACCAAATCGTTGATTTTCACTGAAATAAGCAAGTAGCGCCGACTCAGAACCAGTATTTTGAACTTTGTTTCCCGTACACCATTCTTGAATATGCCTTGTCATATCTCGGGCGGCTTTTAATGGCAGAAGATCTTCTTCTACTATTTTTGCTGCTTCTCAAATTTCTGGTGGATTAGCAGCAAAATCAAATCCCTCGTCTCATTTTTCTTTTGTTAAAATAATATATTGTTTAGTGACATGGAAACCATATTCAAAAAATGATATTTGCCATCTAGTATACAAACCTCGGTGAAAAGTTTCATTACTGTCTCGAGATTTAATTAACCTCGCCGCTTCGCGCCTCTGTTAACTACCGACTCTCTCGACAGGGATGAAACGCTTTCCACCTCGGTACGTAATATACTATTGTTGAATAATTCCTAAATTAATATGAAAATACACTTTAAATTGAACAAGGATATTATTCTTTTGTAGTCTTTAAAAAGTGTAAGTACATCTTTGAGTTAAAATAGAGAATATTTGACCACCTCGCAATTTACATGGGAAATCCTATGGGTTCCGACCGGACACACCACCCGGTATAAAAAATAGGTAATTAAAAAAAAAATTCAAATAAAAATGTATGGAAAAATTATTATTTTCCAGACCACCCGATGATACCTTATACAATAAGGGCGTATTTTGTCTACACAGTAGCATATTAAAATACTATTTCAGATTGAATGGTACTACCAAGAAAAGGAAGCCTTTTCCATTGATAGGATGTAGCCACCTGCAGACCGGTTTCGAACTCTTTTGTTCTCGTCAGTACCGGGTAGATGTACATACCTATCATCAGAGACGGCTTTATACTTAACGATGTATTATCGACGATAGTCGAGAAAATACAACGCGCAGTGCCATCTCTTAGCAGTCTCACACAATCTGAACATACATACATTGGTATTTGATATTAATACCACCTGAAAATTATAGACTTTTTATTTAAAAAAAAAATTATTTTGATATTTGACCTATATTTTCCTATATTTTCACAAACGAGCCGCCACTGCAGCAGTGTAATATGTATTATATTGAGAGTTTTTGCATTTTCAAAATCATCGTGACATCTGTGTATCTTATCTCTTTATTAACCAATATTAATAACCGACCGTATATTTGAACAAAAGAACAGATAATAGTATTAATTAAGTGGAAATTAGATAGCTAATAATCCTTTCATTATTTTAAAATGTCAATATCATTACTAACCAAATAAAGATATAGTATTCATGGCCTATTATTACGAACAGACAACAGTTAAATTAATGATATTACAATTTTTTTGATAGAGAATGATAACAAAATTACACATAACATAAAGGTCTATCGTCGCCGTAATCGTAATCGTTATCATCGTCTCGGCACTAAATTTTGCTTCTTTAAATAACATAAGCAATGATTGGATACTTAATAGAAATAAACAAAGGAGTGTGTCATTATGGTTCATGATAAATTTAGTTATGGATGAGCAGGTTGCTGCCTAAAAGAGACTAACTAGGAATATTTTTAGATATTTGATCGTCATTTATATTGAAACAGGCAATTTTGAAGAAATTAAGCAGTTAGTTGTATCAAAAAATAACAAACATATTATGTTCTATGATGATTGTTGCTAGCTTAATTAGACCTGGCTCATTTAAAAAATTATGATATATTATTTCCAATTAAATGTATTAAATAAAGTCCATACATACATTGTGACAATTTAATAAACATAAACATAAACATATTTTTATTTGACCACATTTTTGTATAGTACAAATTGTAGCAAGTCATACATTAATAAATACAATGAATTAATTGAAATATCATATTATACACGGTGTTTCTTAATAACATGCTCATATTTATGAAGGTTATTCTTGGGTCCATTTTCAGAAATAAACTTTATATGAACATATGTCCTAAATGTCTTAACTTTTGAGATACAGAGTGTTAAAGATTTTTAAAAAATCTCCTTTTTTATTAATATATGTGATACTGCCAGTCGTGAGCTATGTGCCTTTAAGTCCATGATGTCTTTATTTCTACACAATAAAGTTGCATCAGCTATATAATAGAGCAGCTGCATAACAGAAACAACCGTATGGGAAAAGAAATGAGAACAAGTCATTTATATAAACAAAAAACAAAGAGAAGAGGCCCAAGCACGGATCTCTGGGGCACTCGATCACTTCAAGAACTGACATATCGTTATCGAGAGAAACACACTGCCTTCTTAGTGACAGGTACGATTACAGCAAACTCAGAGTACTACCCCTAATGCCATACCGATACAATTTCTCAATCAGGAGTGTCTGCGAGACACAGTTAAAGGCCTTGCTGAGGTCGCACCCTTCATAAATATAAACACAACCCCTGACATTTTTAGCAAATCTGGAAACACCCTTAGCCACGCAAACATTAAATAGAAATGTTAGAGGTCTGATTAGTTCTTCAGATCTATGCTTCAAGATTATGCTATTCAGATCTTATATATAAGAAGAGGCAAAGTTTTTAAGTGATAAAATCGCGGTCCTAACGTCTTCCTCAAAAATAAGCAAAAATGCGGAATGTTACAATGCAAATGTTGACGGAATGGAATTAATTACTTTTTCCTGCAAATCATCCTCAATAGATAACAGCTGAACTATCTCAGAAGCAATATTAAGAAAGTAATCGTTGAAGATTTCTTTCGGTATTAATTATTTTCCATGCTACTACATAACTACAATAGCTATATTTCTACACTAAAGAAGATAAAATAATGAAAAAATAACATTTCTATAAAAATACGAGGAAATAAAACTGAGCATGGATTGCAACCCCTAAAGCACTACCCTCATCCACTTTAAAATCTTAAATGACACCAAACAATGCTTCTCTGCGATTCCAAAATTAATAATAAGTTTTAAGTACGAAATATTAGCAAAATTTTGAGGAAAAAATATTATAATGCTGCCTGAAAAGCATTTTTGATAAATTTAGTAGGGTAGTGCTTCAGAGGTGGGCGAGAGTGGTACGAAAAATTACTCATTTTTATTCCCCTGAATTTTAATAGAATTGGTATTTTGAGTTTTTAAAAAGAGAATTATATAGGAAGAGGGGGTTTGTTGCTTGCGATAGATCATATAGAATGCCCTATCGAATACTTTACGATGCCAGAATATTATTTCTCTATTCTCACCCAAAACAAAATGGCGGCGTTTTAAAAACTGCTTAGTTATTAGTTTCATGTTATCCGTTATTTCGTTTACCGTTTTAGAAAAAAAAATGTAACTTATCACAGTGTAGTAAGATGAGAGGGCTACATTTTCTTGCATATTTCATGGTACTGAAGTTCAAAATGGCGGATGGTTGCCATCTTGTTAACAAAATTGAATAGGAAGTGGGACCTTGCGATACATCATATTTATAATATTGTGGGATTCTTTCTTTTCTTTCTTTTTTCTATTCGTACCCAAAACAAAATGGCGGCTTTTAAAAAATAATATTTACTATTTTGTTATTTTGTTATTTTAGTTTAAATTTTACAACTTGGTATAAAGCAGGGAGTATCAACGAGCTGTTTTGGCTGAAATGATGTATGGCTGGACCCCTATTCCAATTTAATTTTCTTTGACAAGATGTTGTCGTTCTTGCGTCAAAAGGTACTTTACCTTCCCCCGCCCCGAGATTTGAATAAAATCCCCCCGCAAAAATTTTTTGCGGCGCCGCTGTACCTGCACTAAAACTACAAATTATTGGGAGCTTCAATTCATATCTGCTCCTACAACAGTGGTATTCTAGTTGATATAAACCAATCAAACCGAATTAAAAAACTATCTTAATGAAAAATCTTTATAAAAACTTAGTTAAAGATGTTTCGCGAAAGACAATAATTTTTTAAAATTTTTGTTTCCAATGCTGCATTCAGCAGAGCCCATCGATTTGTTAGCGACTAGTAATCGTTTGCTGATTGCACTAAAAAAATCAAATTTCAAAAGCGATTTGTAATTTGGTTGGACGGGTTGAGGAGTAAAAATTATAAAAAAATTATGAATTATTATTGTACTAATTATAATAACTTATTATGGCCAGTGATGAGGCACATTAAAAATAATATTATTAATTTCATACACGGAAAGAAAATCTTAATTAAATTTACAATAAAAATAGTAAAATTAACCATAATTTATGGCTCTATATGTGACTGGAATAACTTTTCTTAAGAACTGCCATATTTTCTCAAAAATTTTTAGTAAGAACTATAAAAATATTAGTAAACCATTTATATTTTTCTAAAATTGACTAAAATCTTTTGTAAAAAGTTCGACACATGGTATTCCAAGCACTAACCGTGCCCAAGTAGCTTGAACTTCGGTGAATGCATCCTGTTAAGTTTCTCATCTGTATTTATGAAGAACGAGTTCTGATTCGTTTCATATGATTTAAGCTCTTCATTCTTGTACAAAAGCATTTTTACATTTTACATAAAAAATACTTAAAGTGCAATAATAGTCGTCAGTAAAATGTGCCATACATTCAAAAATACTTACCTACTGGAGTTATAAATAAATTATTTTCACTTACATTTTACTTGATATTGATGGGCGGCAGTGGTTCGTCCGGTATTTCTGCTATTGGCCGCTCTGGGCGGAATTAAGAGGGCAAGGTTAGCTGAGCACTTTCCATGAAAATATTTGTAAAACAGAACAAACCCGAACAAACCCGAACAAATCCAGACCTGTCTTCGATGTTCTAGGCTGTAGAGGTTCTTCGTCAGCTCGTGGTCTCCAATCAGAGGAATGGCCCTCCTTTCGATGGAATCCAGTAGCCGAAGAGTATGTTTGGGTGCAGAGCTTCAAGCATGAGAGCAGTACTCTGGTGATGGTAGAATCTGGGCTTTGTATAGTGTCAAAAGTTGTTGAGATGTGTACAACTTTCTGGTTCGGAAGAGTACCTACACCAAGTTTCTGAGAAGCTACCTTGGCGATTGCCACAAAGTGGTTATGCCAAGACATATTTCCTCCCAGATTGACGCCCAGCAAATTAATAGATGAAGCCAGTAGGATTGGGTGTCCGTCCATGACTATATCCGGTTCTGTAATGTTAACCTTTTTAGAGAAAATTGCTGTCTATTTTTTTTTTAGCTTTAAATTCGACTTGGTTACTGTCACCCCAAGCCAGAATTTCTTCCAGGTCTTTGTTGAGGCGTGATACTTCATGCTGTCTGCGAAAAGGTGCGTCGGCAGCCAATGTTTGTGCATTCAAAGAGAAATATGAGATTAGTGTGCTATCGTCAGCAAAACTAAATATAGCATTTTTAGTTTTCACTAGAAGGTCGTTAATGTAGAGTAAGAAGAGAGTGGGAAGCAATATGGACCCTTGAGGAACACCGGCATTGATGGTGAAAGTGTCTGAGAGAAATCCGTCACACTTTCACTTGCAGAGAGCGGTCCTTAAGAAAGCTAGACAACCATGCACAGTATGTCGTCCAATAAAATATTTAGTATAATAATTTTACTGTAGTATTTATTAATATTTACTATAATATATTTTAGTATTTACTTGATTTTACTAAATTTATTAGAAATTTTAACTATACTTTTGTAGAAATTATGTTTACAATATTATTGTACATATTACTAACTAATAAAAATGTAACTAATACTATATTTTATAGGAAATTTTACAATAAGATCTTTACTATAATAATTTTACTGTAGCCTTTTTTCCGTGTACAGAAGAAATGTAATATTTGAAGAAGATATTTAGGAGGGAGAATGTAAGAACAAACAAACAAGAAACTGACAATAAAATGTATTCAGCACAATTACAAATCGCTACGCATCGTGACGTCTCTAATTAAACAACGCTTATGAATCGATGGGTCATGCTGAATAGTGGCGTCTGTGAGTCGGAAAAACCCCGAAAAATCGAAATATTTTCAGCCGGAACAAGAGTACCTCCCCCCTGTTTTCGAGGATGCTGAACACGATGGCGGCGTCAGAATTTCTCTTTGAGGTTGCGCAACCACGGCCAAAAACTACCCCCCAGAGGGGTTAAACGCGCTTCAAGAGGTTTCCCTGCAGAGAAACAGACTTTCCCAACGTTTTCGAGGATGCAAAATACGTTGGTGGTGTTGGATATCGCATCCGACCCCTTCCAACCCCTACACCGACCAATACTCGCGCCCATTATTTCCTTTTAATAAAAAAAAATAAAAAAAATTTTTTAAATGATTCTTTCTGTTTTATAATTTTTTTATTTAATTGAAATTGTTAAAAAAATTTTAACTTTTTTCTAAAAAATTTAAAAAAAAACTGACCACGCCTTGGCGTTTTTTCGCGCTATTTGATTATATTTTTTCAGTTGGACCGGAATGAGGGACCATGACAACCAAAAAGAGAAGTACAACTATTTTCCCCATTCTCAACATCGTCGAAAACGGGGGGAGAGGGGGTCGGACGCGATATCCAACACCACCAACGTGCTCAGCATCCTCGAAAACGGGGGGGAGGGGGGGGGGGATATATATTTGCCGCTGATACTTGAAAAAAAAAATCACCCCTTTCAGGGGCGAGTATTGGCCGATGGAGGGGTTGGAACGGGTCAGATGCGATATCCAACACCACCACCGTGCTCAGCGTCCTCGAAAACGTGGGGAAAGTGTGTTTCTCTGCAGGGAAACCTCTTGAAGCGCGTTTAACCCTCTGGGGGGGTGTTGGCCGTTTAGAGATGTTGCGCAACCCAAAAGAGAAATTCTGACGCCGCCATCGTGTTCAGCATCCTCGAAAACTGGTCTAGGACTATTCGCCGTCGCCGTTTTGCCATCGCCGGTTCGCCGGTGGGACAGTTCACCGGCAGCCGATTCGCCATGGGCCGTTTCGCCGTCAAGTAGAAATTAATAAAATACGTAATAAAGGGTGTTTATGATATATATTGCTAAATTAGTTCAAAAAGTAAAATAATATAAACCTGTAACAAACCCGAACAAACCCCATTCTATGATATAGTACTGTAATAAAATTATATATCGTCAGCTTAATTAGTAAATCACATAAGTCCAAATAGCAAAACAAAAGAATTTTATCATTAGTCAATAATTTTAGTAACATAATATAACAGAATATCTCAAAGGTTTAGCCCCCATAATTATAAAATATAATAATTTTGTTTTGTATATTTATAGTATAATATCTTAGGGGTTTATATGATTTTATTTTTTCAAATAATTTAGCAATGTATATCATAAACACCCTTTATTACGTATTTTATTAATTTCTACTTGACGGCGAAACGGCTCATGGCGAATCGGCTGCCGGCGAACTGTCCCGCTGGCGAACCGGCGACGGCAAAACGGCGACGGCGAATAGTCCCATTCCCTTCGAAATGGGGGTACTTTTGTTCAAGCTGAAAATATTTCGATGTTCGTCCGACTCAGAGACGTCCCTGTGAATGCTGCCAGTCATTGGTAAATGATGTTGTAATTTCTTGCTCGCAATTTCAAATTACACAGTTTAAAAAGTGACGTGACTGCTCATGTTATACATATTTATTAAAGCAGAAAAAAAATTCTAAATTTTTATATACATACAGTGAGGACGTAAAGTAAGGAATAAATTCATTATCTCGCAAACTACAATTTTTTTAAAAAATCGCTCGGACCCTTCGATTTTGTTTTTCGAACGCGCATATTCTGACATAAAATGTAGATATACAGGGTGTTGCAAATAAGAGTGACACAAAAAATTTTTTTCTTAAATAGAACCCACTGTATATTATTGCATGTACGGATTCTTAGGAAAATCCTAAACATTTTTCATGTAGCATGTGCTACACCTTAGCCCAAGCGTTTTGGAGTTATTCTCATTCAAAATTTGAAAATCAGATATTTCGCAATCAATCAAGACTTGCATTGATTCATGCACGCTGAGGAAAACCTGTAGTCAGCATGCGTGAAGCGCAAGAAAAGTCAAGTAGGCTTTGGAGTTATGATGCAAGAACCAAAAGAATTAATGTCAATAGTTACTGTTATTGTCAGTTTTATGTGTATTTTCCTAACGTTTTACTAGTTTTCAAAAGACTCATTTCGTTTTTTCATAACTAAATTAAATTAAAATGCGGCTCACTGAGAAACAGCGCATAGAGGTTTTGATGATGATGGGCTACGGTGATAGGGTTAGAACACAGCAAGAAACTTGTGAGTTATTTAATCAAAAATACCCCAATCGTCCGCCAATATCACAATCAACAGTAAGCAAAATTGAGTACAAGTTAAGGCAATTCGGTCATGTAAGAGATGTCCCTAGATTTGGTCGTCCTCAAGTTGATGAAAATCAACAATTAGAAGTCTTACTGGTAGTTCAAGAGAACCAGCATGTGGTGTCTAGGCAGGTAGCAAGTGACGTGGATATTGGAAAAACAACAGTTCTTAAAATACTGCATACAAATAAATACCATTCTTAAAAAATGCAAGTTCTCCAAGAACTTTTGGAAAGGGACTTTGAGAGGCGCCTTGAATTTTGTGAGCGTTTACAGGATATATGTTTCGTAAACAGAAATTTTGTAAAAAATATAATTTTTTCCGATGAGTCCACATTTTGCTTGAATGGTGACGTAAATACCCAAAATTATCGATATTGGTCCGATGTAAATCCACACTGGATGAGGGAAGGACACACACAATTTAATCAAAAGATCAATGTGTGGGCTGGCGTTGTCGATGACATTGTTATAGGGCCTTTCTTTTTTGACGGAAATTTAACAGGCGAGGGATACTTGAGCTTCTTAAGAACAAGAACTTGTTCCAGCCCTGGCCACCCTTTTTCCTGAGTTAGAACGTCCCGATTTGCCACATCATAATATCTGGTTGCAACAAAATGGTACTCCCCCACATTTCGCTGTGGGAGTTCGTACATATTTGGACGATACTTTTCCAAACAGGTGGATTGGAAGAGGTGGTTTTATTGAGTGGCCGCCAAGGTCACCCGATTTAACACCACTCGACTTTTTTTTATGGGATACCTTAAGGGAAAAGTATTCAAAAGCCAGCCTGCAAATTTAGATGATTTAAAAGATCGCATCCGGCAAGAAATTCGGCAAATTACACCCCAAATGGTTCGAAATGTTCAGCGAGAATTTGTAGATGGGTTAGGCTATTGTCAGTTGACCAACGGAAGACACTTCGAACATTTACTTTAGAAAATTTATTTTTAAGTTCACCTAACTGTTTTTTCGATAAATAAGACATTTTTAAAATAATTTTATTCTTTGTTTTCTCCATGACTTTTTCCACTTTTCAAATTTTGAATGAGAATAACTTCAAAACGCTTGGGCTAAGGTATAGCACATGCTACATGAAAAATGTTTAGGATTTTCCGAAGAAACCGTACATGCAATAATATACAGTGGGCTCTATTTAGAGAAAAAAAAAATCTTTTGTGTCACTCTTATTTGCAACACCCTGTATATCTACATTTTATGTCAGAATATGCGCGTTCGAAAAGCAAAATAGAAGAGTCCGAGCGATTTTTAAAAAAAATTGTAGTTTGCGAGATAATGAATTTATTCCTTACTTTACGTCCTCACTGTATAGTACAGGGTTCCCCATAATAGACTACCCATTTTAATAGTTGAATTAAAATTTTTTTAGTTAACAAAACAAACTTTTTATCTTACTAAATTACAGCTAACTCTTTGGGATTTATGATAACTTATAAATATTTGGCTAATTTAATTCTAACTTTTAAAAATCACGTCTTCTAAATGACCTCCACCAACTTCAACACATTTTTCAATATTGGATAAAAAGTGGTTCATTACACGGCGTAGCAAACCTTCGTCTATTCCTTCAAGTTCTTCATGAATTTTGACTTTCACTTCCTCGATAGTACCTGGATGACTCGCAAACACTTTGGCTTTTAAATATCCCCACAGGAAAAAACCAGGTGCCGTTAAATCGGGGGACCTCGAAGGCCAAGGCAAAGCTCCGAATCGAGAAATGAGTCGGCCATTAAACATTTTTCGCAGGACCCTCATTGAGTTTCTGGCGGTATGAGCTGTTGCCCCATCTTGTTGGAATAGTAAGGAATTGTTTAGTAATCCTCGTCTATTTAATTCTGGAATGAGAAATGTCTCTAGCATATTAACGTAGCGCTCGGATGTTACTGTTACAGCGCGGTTATTTTCATCCTCAAAAAAATAAGGGCCAATAATACCAAAATATCCTACTCCACACCACACAACAACTTTTGGATTATGGAGGTTCTGTGTAAAGATTTCACGAGGATTTTCATTTGACCAGTATCTAAAATTATGTTTATTGACCATGCCGTTCAAATAAAAATTTGATTCGTCGGTCATTAGGAGACTGTGAATCGCTCCTTGATGTAAATCCAAAAATTCTTGACAAAATGCTAATCTTGCTTCTTTATCTTGATTGCTAAGGTGCTGTGTCATTTGGTATTTATAGGGATGAAATTTTAAATCCCTTTGAAGAATTCGATCTAAACTTCCCTTAGATACTCCTAGGATAAGAGTTTGTCCATTAGCAGACCTTTTAGGACTTCTCGAAAACGCCATTCTAACTCGTTCAATATTTTCTGGTGTACGAACTGTTCTTCGACGTCCAGGCTTCTTCAAATTTTGTACAGAACCCTTTTCACGCCAATGACGAACCCATAACTTAACAGTTTTACGATTTGGCGCGTGGCCCCTATTGTTGTTATTAAACTGACGCCGGAATGCACGCCTAACTTCTTCTATCGAATTGCTTCTTATGTAAGTTCCTACACAAAACACACGTTGTTGGACTGAGTAATCCATGAAAGTTAAAACGGATGTTGAAATAATGTCTCAAAGCAATAAACTTAAATAATTATTGATGAAAACTAACAAACTTCTCGCGGAAAAATGACGTTCCACGAAATTATTAATTTAAAATTTATTTGTGACAGGCGCCTACTTGATTAATAATTTACTTAAATCCCAAAGACTACAGAAGATAATCCCACAGAGAACAACCTATTTAGTTATCTCGTAGGGAATTTATTAATAATATAAAATGGGTAGTCTATTATGGGGAACCCTGTATATCATATCATGGAAAAAATTTCCATATGATACGGACCTATATTGCGCGACCCTGTATTGAGAAAAATATAAAATACTATAATTATAGAAATTTATAACCATTTTAAGAAATCGTACAGAAGAGACTTTAAATAATCAAGAAGTAAAATTCATTGCGGGCCTCTCGTGGATATGGCTTTAGGTTTGGCTATTACAAGCATTATTGCCGTAAACAAAATGACAAAGTGAAACGTATAAAAACTATATGCTATAAAGAACAGGGACGCATTCAGACCGATTTTGTTCAATTTTAGTTTTAACGTTGACAAAGTGGCCGAAAAATCTTTGATATGACTATATTGTTACTATTATAACGACAAGGCCGTTATTACAAATTATTTTAACGATAAAATTATTATTGGTGAGGATTTTAAGAATGCATTATAGACACAGACATAAATGATAACAATTTCGACGTAAGTTTTGTAGTAATACGAACTTAACTGAGATTTATGGTTTTTAGATTATTATTTAAATTTAAAGCACATTATCATGTTTACTCATCTGTATTAGAATGATCAGGGGCCCGTAGATGATCCCTGACCAATTATTTACCAAGGGCAAAGTCATCTACTAAAAATTTATATGAATAAATTCATGTGTCCCTTGACCCCTTCCCATTTAAAATTCTAAGGGTAACATCTACCAATCACTCTTCCGATCCAAAAAGTTGTACACACCTCAACAACTTTTAACACTGTACAAAACCCAGATTCGACCGTCACTTATTTGCTGGGCGTCAATCTGGGAGGAAATATGTCTTGGCATAACCACTTTGTGGCAATCGCCAAGGTAGCTTCTCAGAAACTTGGTGTAGGTACTCTTTCGAACCAGAGAGTTGTACACATCTCAACAACTTTTGACACTATACAAAGCCCAGATTCGACCATCACTAGAATACAGCTCTCATGTCTGGAGCTCTGCACCCAAACATACTCTTCGGCTGCTGGATTGCGTCCAAAGGAGGGACACTCGTCTGATTGGAGACCACGAGCTGACGAAGAACCTCGACAGCCTAGAACATCGAAGACAGGTTGGGGATTTGACTCTCTTCTACAGATATTTTCATGGAAAGTGCTCCGCTGACGTTGTCCTCTTAATTCCGCCCAGAGCGGCGAATAGCAGAAATACACGACGAATCACTGCCGCCCATCCATATGTGGTTAAGCTTAGTACTCCTCGAACTTCATTATTTAAGAATTCCTTCATCTGGAGGACTTCATTCTTATGGAATGACCTTCCCGAGGTCGTTTTTTCCAACGAATATAACCTCCAACGATTCAAAACCAACGTGAATCTCTTTTTGCGCACACGCGCCACTCCCAGAGTGCCCTAAAGGATTTTCCCTATAGTGCTGCTTGTGTTTGATCATCAAAAAAATCACAGGGGGTTGAACCAAGAAGGCTGCAATTAGTCTTTAAAAGTGTTCCCCTTTACAATAAAATTAACATGAGTTAACTCCTTGGATATTGACGATGTCTTTTTAAAAAAAGGTTTATTACTATTTTAAATCATATATTTTAGCGTTACGTTTACAATAGAAATATCTTCAGCTGATTGAAGTTGAAAAGAATAAAGGGAAAATTATAATATAAGGATGAATGCAACATAAGCAAAACACATCATTCAGCTTCTAGGTTCTTAAACAAAGCAAAAATATGCCTAAAGCGGTGCAGGAGCTTGGTTGGGAATTACGACAGCGAACACACTTAACAGTTTGCAGAGGCTGGCCTGCCTGTGTATCAGTGGGGCGGTGAAAAGTACCCCCACTGCCCCCACTGCAGCAATGGAAGTCATACTGGGACTAATACCCCTAGACATCCACATCAGAATGGAGGCTATTTGCAGCGCCTCAAGGATGATCACAAATGGGGAATGGACACAACACCCCGTAAAAATTGGACACACAAGAGCCACGGATCTAATCAACGATGAGCTCTTGGATATGCAATCTGATCGTATGAAAGCAACATACGATTTCACAAAGCCTTTCAAGATTGACTGGAGCTTTGATAAATGGACAAACAGTGCATACCCGTCGTTTGACAAGGGTCTAGTTTTTTACACCAATGGATCAAAGACCGCCAACGGTGTGGGCGCAGGTATATTTGGGGAAAGGCCCAGGATGGACATAAGCATTGCTGTGGGGACCTACGCCACAGTATACCAAGCAGAAGTTCATGCCACACAAGCATGTGAACTACAAAAAGGGCTACCACGACCAAAAGATTTACATCCTTTCGGACAGCCAAGCTGCTCTTAACGCTCTGAACTCCAATCGGTTTACTTCAAAACTTACACTGGAGTGTCATACCAACCTAAAAGTACTGGCGGCCAGGGGGAACAAGGTGGAACTCTTGTGGGTCCCTGGTCACTCCGGGATATTAGGAAATGAAAAAGCGGATGAACTAGCGAGTGCCGGATCTGCCCAAAGTCTCAGGGGCCCTGAACCGGCCTTTGGAATATCAAAACAGGCAACAAAAATAACATTAGATAGATGGTCGAAAAAACAACACCTATCTCGATGGCAAGAGTTACCTGGTCTAATACACGCACGGGCCGTAATGGGAAAACCATCGAAAATACTATCGAATGGGATGCTAACCCTGACGCGGCTCTAGTTGAAACAAGTGATGGGTCTGCTAACAGGCCACTGCTACTTGCGAAAATACCTTCAACGGATAGGGATAAACAACGGATCCATTGAATGTAGACTCTGCGGCGCAAAGGATGAAACCGCCTCACACATAATATACCGCTGCGTAGCGCTGTCCCGTAGAAGACAAAATATCTTCGGGAACATGTGACGTGGTGACAACCTCCCACATGACAAGCTTGGTAGAAGGTTACTGGACCTGATAGAAGGAACAAACATCTTCTAACAACTAACAAGATCGGGGTACACAATAACTCGAAAGGCTACAGTGATTTGAAGTTCGGGTCTTTAAAGCGACCCCGCCTTTAACCAGCAAACCAACCAACCTAGGTTCTAGGTGGCTACATAACTCATGTCTTTTCGATTGCGGAAGCGAGACTTTAAGTGTGGGAAATTTTCAAATTGACGTCCTTTATATTCAAATCTCAAAAATAGAATTCGATTGCGTGTCCAAATTTAGTTGTCACTCGGTTTGCATTAATTATACGTTCTCATTTTTAATTTAAGTCCATTCCTGCACGTTGTTGTCATGATTCGTAACATTCGGGTTTATATAAATAAAAAATATTAAAAATTTAACGCATTTGTAGTGAAGTAATATTCCAATTAAGATATTAATATTTTGCAGAAAGTGTAATTTAGGTAAGACCACGAGATAGTTGTTATTTATTACCGTTATCAGTGACATTTTTTCAATATACAGTCTGTCCCCGGATCGACGCGTGAATAGGTGAAAAATACTAAATTTTATTGAGTTGAAACTTAATATTTAGGGGCTCAGCCCTGCTTAGATAGAAACTATTTTGTGTCATAATTTTAATTTCGGAAATTCAAGTATGCCTCGGAAATTTACAAAAAAAAATTTTAACACTAGTAAGGGCATTTTATCTAGGAGATACGACAAAATGTTATTAAGAAAATATGTTCAGGAAGAAAAACTGCGCATGAGTGCAGTGAGTAAAGTAATATGTCTACTTCGATATTTTTCATTATACAGTGTGTCCCATGATAAGCGAACCTATAGGTGTAAATGACCAAAAAATTTCGAATTGAAATTTTACCATTTGGGATCTAGGCCCGCTTGATTAGCAAATAGAATTTAACATATTTTAACTTTTATGAAATCAAGCGGGGCTTGGAATCTGACAGATAATCGTTCAAAAGGTAAATAACGTTTGACCTATTTACTTTCCTGTCCTCCCGTGATGTGTTTGAAATTTGTGTGTGATATTACTATTATTTGTGTTACAAAACATTTCGCCGTCGGTTTTCTAGAATAATATTTGTTCATAAATTGTTAAAATTATAATATTTTTTCTAAAGAGTTTGTCGTGTAGATATGATAACACCGGCCGATATGCGCCGACTTCTTTTGACACTGCATACCTCAGTATTGATTGTTTACGTATTACGCCAGTGCCCCACACATGGTTATCTGATTTGAATTAAGATGATATAATCCGCTTATTAATTGGTTATTCTTATTCAATTTGTTTTCATCTCAGGATTTGACGGTTTAAATATAATAAGTAATTTCCATAACACCCTGTATAAGAACGGCTTACAATCTTTAAATAATAAATTCATACCAGAATTTAAATAATAACTACTACTCTTTAAATCTTCAAAAAGTTAAAGCTCAAAAAATAATACTAAATTTGTGAATCTTGGAAGAGTACGTACATTTTTTCTATAAGAAATATCCATCTACCTAGTATCAATGTTCTACAAGGGAGCAAATCTCCCTAGAATTACATCAATGATGTAGTAAGAATTTGAGGCATTCGAACTCGGAACTTTTTTAGCTTTTATTTTATTTATATTAAAATAGATTATAAATTCTCCATAAAAACTGTTATTTCAAATGAACTTTGAATAACACTGTGAAATTTAGCTTATTTTTAGATAAACTACACATCCAGTATGGTTCTCTGTGCCGCTATTGTAGGGCTAGCAACACTGGCACTTATATTTATTCTATTTTCCAAATGGCGCTACCAATACTGGGCCAGGAAAGGAGTACCACAACTGGAACCAAGTCTTATTTTTGGAGACTATAAACCCGTTTTTAATGGATCAATATCGGCTCAAGAACATTTTTTCAATATTTACAACATAGCAAAAGCAAAGGGCTTAAAACAGGTTGGAGTCTACAGCCTTTTAAGTCCGGAATGGATTCCGATGGATTTACAAGTCATCAAAAATATTTTGACAAAAGATTTTGACCATTTCCTTGGCCACGGGATGTATCATCATCCAAAGGAACCACTTACCGAAAATTTATTTAATATGGAAGGGGACGAGTGGAAGAAACTAAGGGCTAAGCTCACACCTACTTTTACAACAGGTAATTATATTACGTGATTTAATGAATATTTACAGCCCTCTTTATTCAATCCCTTGGGAGGGATTGATGTTATCGTTAAAATATTAAATTAGAAGTCTGCTCATTATTTTAAAGATCGATTAAATCTGTTTCCATTAATTTTTCTAATTCTTTACAAGGGACAAAGTCACAGCCTAAAAAAATTATAATTACTTCCACGTTTAGAACGCGAGTTCTTGGAAAGTACTAATCAAAAATAATAAATTATGGCTTTATTGGAACAGGATTTAAACAATCTTTTTAAATGAGGTAGCACTAGACCCCTCTTTCCGATTTCAATTTTTTATATCATCTATTAGAAGCAAGAGTGAGAACATTTCAAATTGACATAAATTGATATAATAATAAGCAAGCAAAAAGGTCTATATACTATTTATATACAGGGTATCCGCGATAATGTGAGAAATTTACAGGATATGAAGAAAACAAGTGAAAAGAGTACTACAAGTTTATATGAACTTTTTTCGTATATGCCTCCTCTTCAGAGATATGGGCTCCCAAGGAGCCCCAATGGAATCACGTTTTTACACATACTTAATAATTGAACCACCAAGTAGATTCAATTTATTTTTTAATATGATGTATAGCAGCTAAGATCCTTCAAATTACTATCCAAGAAAGTGTTGTGAATTACACACAGCTGAAGGGACAGACTAGCTGTGACACATATGGTCCCTATTTTTAATGTCCTGTATGATAAGAACTTTGGACAACGTTTTTTACCTTTAACTATTGACTAAGAATTAAGTCATCTTCATTCATGTCGCTAATCCTAACGGCTTTCGAGAAAACGTCATTTTAATACATCATGTATTTGGCGTTTCTCGGTAAGAGATACATCTTTGTTCCTATCAAATGTTGAACCTCAAAATTCCGCTTTTTCATATTTAACCCGTGAGAAGTAAGAAGTAAATAAAATTACGTTTTCTCGAAAATAGTTATGTTTAGCGACATTGATGAAGAGTACTTAATTTTTAGTAAATAGTGAAAGGTATGTCAAAAACGTTGTCCAAAGTTCTTATCATATATTAAAGCAAAGGGTCCATGAGTGTCACAGCTAGTCCGTCCCTGCAGCTATGAGTGATTCACAGCACTTTCTTGGCTAGTAATTTGAAGGGTCTTACCAGGTATCCATCATAGTAAAAAAAAATTTAATATACCTGGTGGTTCAATAATTATGTGTAAAGAACGTGATTCCATTGGAGCTATTTGGGAGCCCATATCTCCGAAGAGGAGGCCTATACGAAAAAAGTTTACAGTAACTTTTAGTACTCTTTTAACTTGTTTCCTTCATATCCGGGAGATTTTCCACTTTTTTCCGGACACCCTGTATATAAAGTTAAAACAATAAAATAATTTATCCTAAAGTAATTAAGCTAATGATATAATACATACCAAGAGTGGTAAGACCCTTATTACACACGATTTCGAAACATACACGCAGCTTGTAATGTAATTTCCCGTGACGTTCCCTCAATCTGAATCTCGTAGTCGCTCATGCTTTACCCAAAAATATACAAATTAAAATGTTGACGTTTAAAATTTCTTGACATTTACGTTGTCCGGGCGACCCTATGGAATTCACAGCCGACTTTGCATAAAATCTATTGGAAACATTGACAGTTTTGGCATGTCACGGGTAATGTGATTTGTGGAACAGTCATTATGTCACTAATATGGGAGTAGAAAAAGGAATAAACGTAAAAATTACTAATTAAAATTGAAGTTGTCAACGATACAATAAGACGACAATTAATTATCGATTAGGTAGCAAATACAGCAATCACTTAAAATATTAGGAAGACATTGAATGAATTGTTTAACGATATAGCAAGTTTTTGTATCAATAAATGTTTAAGTCTATTTATTAAAATATTTATAGCAAGTTTTTGTTTTAGTGTATGTCAAATTTGATAAAATACCTTTAAGAGCTGCGTTTAATCACAGGTTGCCAAGCAGGCACTATTGTATGCGAACGTTTAGCGAAATATACTTAGTTTTTTTCTAATCTAAAACTGGAATCGTAAAGTTAAAGGATTGGAAAACGCTATGAAAAAATTGCGTTAAAAAATATAATGGTATAAGAATAATAATAACAATTTCAAATATGAACAATTTTCAAATTTTTGTCACCGATATTCCTGAAACTTGTTGATACCCCAATCGACATGTCAGCCAATCTAAATATCAATAAATTAACTAAAAAACTTTATTATTAACCGCTTAAACTTCACGGAAAGAAATATTGATCAGCTGATGACTCTCATCTCTTTCTAACCTGCCAAAAAGCGGCTTATTATTTAAATTAAATTGAAGCAACATAGATGGCGCAGATTGCTAATTTGGGATTGTTTGGGATCCTCATCTTAATAATATATTTTATGAAACCTATAATGATTCGATATAATAAATTATCTTGAATTTATTTACATTTAAGTCAAATTTGACTAAATTATTTCTTGTTGACTTAATGAAAGGCTATTGAAAAATTTTACATGATTTCTCCCCTTAGCAAAAAACATACCGTGGCTCTAGCTTTGCCGTATATCTGAAGACAATGAATATATATTTATTTTATTTATTTAAATATTGTGGAAAATTATCCTTTTTACACATCTTCACGTTTGTATAGGTTGATTTGATAACACTGTGCATATGCACAACATTATATTAAAATTTAGTATATTACTGGTATGTTTTACTAATTTTGTGAATAAAAAGTATGAACCTAATTTAAATTAATTCTCTTTTGGAATAGAAATAAGGAACGCACAAGTTATAATTATTCATTGATATGAACAGCAGAAAGTGCGGACGAAACGAAATCCTTCTGGATTCTACTGATGAGATTAAAATTACATTTTTAGGTAAAATGAAGATGATGTTTGAGACATTGAATAAAAAGGCAGATGTACTTAGCACAGTCTTAAATAAGTTAGCCCAATCAGGAAACCAGGAAATACCAGTTAAAGATACTATGGCTAGGTTTTCTACAGATGTCATCGGAAGTGTCGCTTTTGGAATTGAATGTAACGCAATGGAGGAGCCTGATAATAAATTAAGGTAAATAAACATAGGAAAAACACTAATAATTTTATAAATAATCGTCTGCAGTTTAAAATAGTGTCTGTCTTTTATTATTTACATGGTCTTGTTTTCAGTACATTCTATATGTATTAAACTAAAATTTAAAATGGTTTTTGTTCTTCTATATTTACCAGGTGATTCATCGTGGTAAACCAATCCTAAGTTATTCAATTAAACGAGATGGAAAAGTCACGAAACTCTTATAGTTCAGGTAAAACAGCAAACACCAGCAAATAATTTTTATGACGCTGTTGCCAAAAATTGACGTAAAACTGAACATAACGAATAATAAAAATATTGTCACACACTAATTTTCGTTTTGTCAATGTTGAAATTTAATTTGCTGGTGTTTGCTGTATTACCTGAGCTATAAGAGTTTCGTGGTTTTGTCAGCACGTTTAATTGAATAGCTGAGGATTGATTCACCTAAATGTATTCAAGCTGGGTACATAGCTTTGACATATCAGCCTCTTCAAGAAGTTATAATGCAGTTTTTCTATAACATATACAGGGGAACGCATGCATTAGGTTCAACTTAACGATCACCCGGTATATATTATTGAAAACTGGACCTGTCATAAAAATAAAAAATATACAGGGTGTTCCATTAAAAAACAACAACTTTACGCCACAGTCCCTTTGTCTTTTTAAGCTACGCCGCGTTTTAAATTAGAATTTTAGATTTTATTTTAAGCCATAATTAACCAACTTTGATTGTAATATCAATGACATTGGAAAAAAGTGGTTTTATCATAATTGTTTTGATTAGTTCCGGATATACTAAGTAGACCACTTTGACTGTGAGTAAATAATTTCTGCGAATATCATTGATGTCACATGGTTGTCTGGTTTTGGTAATTAACATATTTTTAAAGAAGATGCTAGAGACAGTATAGTCGGACCAGAATTAAATGGATTGAATATGACAAATACTAAAACTTTTACATCCCTTTTAACATCACTTATGCCTCTACCTGCCCCGATCCGAATTTATCAATATTTGTTTCAATTAAATAAATTTAGTTCATATTCTTAGTTATATGTGACCCATAATTTACAGTTTTGTAAATTTGTATGAATTGAAATACTACTTCTATACGGTTCGTCCCTGGGAGGACAACCAAGTTTTAGATGATGGAAACGGTCAAAAACGACGAAACCCGGATTGAGAATCTTTATGGTCGTACAGGAATGTTCAACTTTTGCTATTAGGAATATACTGAGAGAAGATTTTTACTACCATTATAAAAATTTTGACTACGATAGTAAAAAAATACATACATAGGGAATAATAAAAAAAATAGCTGAGACAGTAAAATTGATTTTGCTGGGTATAGCATTGGTGTAGAAGTAAAGTCGCTTTATAAATATTATCCTGCAGTTACAAAAATTCTTATACTGATACTAAAAGATCTTACTGCCCACAAAGAAAAAACATTATGGTAATTTTTTTAAGTGTTTTTTAAATGGTTTCTTCTGTCACAAGAAATGAATTTTGCTATTACAGATAGAAAACTTTAACACTAGATTCTTAAAAAATTGAAATCAGTATTGACGCAGCGTACCCAAAGATTAAGCGTGGAAAAGAAAGTCTTAGAAAGTTCATTATAGAAATGGGATTTACATTCAGGAAAATTGACAAGCGGCAAACCATCTTGGAAACTGAACGTCTTAGGAAATAGAGGTTTGAGTATTTATGTAAAATAGACAACTTTCGAAAAGAAAACCGACCCATTTCCTATTTAGATGAAATATAGTTTGACACCCACGACACCGTAAAAAAGGATCGCTTGGATAAATCTCCAAAATGTATGCTAAATTTCCCTTCTTTCATGGAAAAGGAATAACAATATTACATGCGGATCAGAAATAAGATGAGTTTTTGATGCTTTGTTATTGTCGGCAAAAAATATAAAGAGTTGTTCATTAGATTATAACCAAAACATGACGGCTGATCTTGTTGGTGATTTGAGCAATGGTGTTATAGTTTTAGTTAAGAACAGAAATAAAATAGTTTAGTTTCCTCATATTTTGATGAAGCGTATAAATAATATTTATTAAAGAAATCTTTTAGAAGTACATATTGCATACACAAACTTATTAGAAATGCTATTTTATTGAAAACTGGCCGGAAAAAGTGGACACATAATTTTACGATTGCCCCACCATATTCTTAATCCGAAGAAGTTAACATGGAATTAATTAAAATAAATTCGAGGAAATAACACCATCCAAAATTGTCGAGTTCTGTATTAAAGGTTATTAAAACAGACTAACAGATTAAGAATGCCAGAAAACTAAAAAAATGCCATAAAACATGTCATAAATATTGAAGATTATTTTATAAAATTGTGGAAACGTATGAATTCATTTGTAATAATTGGGCTTACTGACATTAGTGATAATAACAGTGAGGACTTATTCGCCTAAGAAATGGTGTGTATACAGGGTGTCCCATATCTTATGGGCCATAGAGTAACTGAAAATATTAAACACGAAACTAGACCGATTGAGTCATACCTTTATGTTATTTCGAAATGTTTCACATTCAAGAAGTACAGAGTATTGAAATTGAAAGATTATTTTCGGAAATAAGCCATAATTTAAAAATGGCTCAATGTATAGGACTGAGAGTTGATAGTATGACGTTTTTATCAGTAAGAAATAAGAATCTGTAGATTTTTACACGTTACATACACGGGAATTAATAAATCTCTTTCCTACCTATTATTAAGTATTTCTAATACAAGATTCTCAAAGAAAGACAATTTCTACACTTAAAAGATATACTTGCTCGATCTTAAATCTCTAACCGCTTTCGAGATATTTCCATTTTTCCTTTGCTACTGCCTTACTTACTTGTGCATTGTGATGTTTAATGAATAAAATTTTCTGAGAACGCGATAGACCCAGCGTGGCGAAGTCTAGTCTTAAAGAACTATAAATTCATTAGAGAATGAAGTCTCCAATATTTAATGCTCTAAGTTTTGACATAAGAAGTATATGATTTACTATCTCAAAGGCACTCAGCCATACGTAAGTGTCTTTTTCCACAATATTCAAATAATAACCAATATTTAGAAAATGTCAATAATAAATATTTAACTTAAATTATTTTTTAAAAAATGTAATAATTAAAAGTTTTCAATTTACTACCAATCTAATAATTCACAGATAAATTCGTTAGTCATATCAAAGTTTGTTATGAAAACTTCATTACCATCATTGTTATTTTTAGGGAAATTGGGAAAAAAGCATTACAGCCCAGTTTATATAAGTTTTTAATGGAACAGATAATACCGCATGATACATTGGGCAAAATTGGCTATAGGTTTGTTCCTAGTGACGTTGTCTCGTACTTTACAAGTAAGTAAATTTCTTAACTAAACCAAATAACTGAGTATTATTTGAAATGACTACCATGTCCAATTTATGAAGAAATCTCAAATTTCTAAACTTTTAAATATAATTATATTCTTTAACATTTAGAAACCTAGTACAACAGAGTATGGGCTCACGTTATCATTTTTGTCATGATAGTGAGGAGATGAGAAGGTTTTGTAAATATTTTACAAAATGACTATCAAAAGTGACCAATTTATTAGTTTTTACATTCTTATATTTACTAAGTTAATAAACATATTGGAAGGATGTATGCATAGGACCACTTTTTTAAATTGACATTTATTTTATTTATTCATCAATTTTAGCATATTTTCACATCTTTTAACACTTAGTATTTCATAAAGAACTATTTTTTAGATGTCGTTGAAGAAACTATTAAATATAGGGAAAGCAATAATATCAAAAGGAACGATTTTATGCACCTTATGCTTGAGATGAAAAAGCAGAATAATAGTAAGTAGCTGGGTTACTTATACCATGTGGTATACTTCCAAAACAGGCTTCCATACCGCCAACCGTAATCAATATTTAACTTATTTTAAAACAAGTTTATTCAGGGTCATATTTATTACTATTTACAACTGCACAGTATCTACCTAAAATAACCCCCTTTCCACTTTTAAATTCCAGTTTTGTGCCTAAACAATGTGGTATCGACTCGAATAAAGAGTATCTTTCCTAATAACGGTCGAAACAAAGATAAATTAAATTCAATTATTTGAGTTTAAAGTAAAGTAGCCTGTCTTCACATAGACACAGTAGAGAAGCATGTCACGACATATGCAATGTGTCCTGATTTTTGACACATCATTTATAAATACAGTAAATAAATTTAAATTGTGACTAAGATATTGGTTAATATTTTTTCAAGTTTACAAGGTAATATCTCAAGAAATTTTTCAAATTTATCTCTCTATTGTGTGGAATTTTAAACAATAGCAAATCATTATTATTAATGTTATTGTGAAAAGTTACAAAAGGCGAAGTTGAGTTGAGTTATATCCTCTTAACATGTTGAAACAATCAAAATTGAAGATAATCTCTAAAGTTCTTTCGGAGACATTAAAAAATACAATCACACTTTGAAATATTAGTAGGTTCCTACATTATTAGCACTGAAAACGTAAATATTGCTTAAACCGTTTCTTTCCCCGTTTCCAGAAGCAACATCGCTGACGGATCAAGAAATAATAACAGAATGCTATCTATTCTATCTTGCTGGATTCGAAACGTCATCGAGTGCCACTACATTTGCTCTGGTAGAACTTTCTCAAAATCAAGATGTCCAGGATAGATTACGTGAAGAAATACATGACGTTTTAGAAAAAAATGGTGGACAAATCACTTATGAAGCGCTCATGGCAATGGAATACCTGGATAAAGTTGTGCAAGGTATGGTTCGTTGTAGGAGAAAATTTATGATAGGTGTAATATTATGTTAACTTGCTATTTTTTTGCAATAAGTTGTTTAAAGATGTACTCTTGGTTGCTACTTAAAGTACTCTAAGTAAACCCAAAGATTATTTCTCTATGGAGTGTCCGAATGGTTTTATGAGTAGCTTTAATCTTAATCAAATACAGCATAGTTATATGCAGGCTGATAAATGGATTTTTGGTGACCTTCCAAATACCGCTTCAAATCAATGATTCTATTCTCTTTTATTTTACAGAAGCCCTTCGAAAATATCCAGCTCTATCCTCTCTTCCGAGAGTATGTTCTAAAAGATATACCGTTCCTGGTAGTAATACAGTTATAGAAAACGGTAAGATATTTGAATTATATTTTGGTACCAGCTGCTGGACAGATATTCATGCTATATGATTTGGTATTATATTATCAAGTCGATTTAAAAAATATAATAGAGATTATACGGTATATTTATGCAACCAAAACTTCTAAAACAAACCCCAAAAAATCCGAACAAACGTTAACTTTATTAGCTTTAAAATACACAATAATATTTAATTTTAAAATAAAGGTCTGTAACTGATATTGAAAAAACAATTATTCTCTACTTAAGCAGAATATAGAAAACTTTTTTTATTATAAATTTTACAGAATAAAGTTACTCTGTATAAAAAATTCTGCTAATTGAGAAAATAATATTAAAATATTCGATTTTGAGGTAGCTTATACAGGGCAATCTAGAAGTACATAAATATAAATTAATCTTTAATGTTTAAACTTTTAAGGTTTATTTTAGAACATAATTTGGTCATAAAGTGATGGTTGTAATTTCTATAACCAAATGTTATTTCTATTTTATAAAATAAAGTGCAAATCGTGCATCTATACCTTTATTAATATAAAATTTAAAAAAATATATTTTAAAATTTTTATAAGAAAAAAATTAATGAAATTTTTTGATTGATTTATTAAAAAATATCGCCAACCAATCTTAGTTACCTATTTATTTGGTTTTTTATTTTATTTTAGGTACCATGGTTTACATCCCAGCATGGGGAATCCAGAAAGATCCCGAATACTATCCAAATCCCGAAGCTTTTAATCCAGAAAACTTTAGCCCTGAAAATAAATCGAAACGGCCAGATTTTACATGGCTGCCATTTGGAGAAGGACCTAGGATGTGCATAGGTATAATTTACAACTCTTCAAGTTATCATCTGAATTTGTCAATTTTTGGATCTAATGAAGAGGCAGGATTTTCATAGAAATGATTGTTATTGGGTTTTATATTATAGAACTAATAAGGGGTTTTGTGAAAAAATTCGATTAAGCCCCTCGCTAAAATTAAGAATAATACTTGGACACTATTAGTGAGCGAGTATTTTTGATAACACCAGTCTATTTGCACGCCCTGACTCTGACTTGCACTTCCCTGGCTCTGATTTGCACCCTCTCGCTTGAACCCCTGGCTATGGGATTATTAATGCATCAATCACTTTCTGCCTATCATCCTCTTATTTCTAGAAAAATTTTAAACTCTTGGGAATACGATAACATATAGGTACAATTATTACTATTTTTTAGGTCTAAGATTTGGAATGATGCAAACTAAAATCGGACTCATCACACTCTTAAAAGATTTTAAATTTTCTCCTCACAAGAAGACACGCTTCCCTTTAGAAATGGACAGTGGGGCCGTAGTATTAACAGCTAAGGGTGATGTTTGGCTTAAAATTGAAAAATTGTAGATGTAAAATATAAGACTGAAAATATATATTTGGTATTATTTCAAACCTAACCAGTTATCCCATAATTTATATTCTTGATATTACTAGGAATTCCCATGATTTATGAAGAGTAAACGATAAAAACGATTTAAGACACATTTTGATACTTTGAAGAAAGCTTCAAGATTTACACACTTGATAGGAACAAAATAAATACCAATAATATAATTCACTGGCCGTTTATGATTGTAGTGGTGTGGAAGGAAACCTCCAACTAACTCACAGTCTGCTTGACATTCCCATAATTAAGCAGCTCTATGGGTTTTTAGACTGTGAGTAACATAGATGTTGCCTATGGATGCAACATAGTATATTACTTTAAGACGAGGATTCTAAATTAGCAATCAGAGCCATCTATGTTGCATCAATTTAATTAAAAAATATACCGCTTCTTGGCAGGTTAGACAGAGACGAGAGTCATAAGCTGATCAATATTTATTTCCGTGAAGTTTTAGCCGTTAATAATAAAGTTTCTTTGTTAATTTATTGATATTTAGATTGTCGGACATGTTGATTGGGGTATCAACAAGTTTCAGGAATATCTGTGACAAAAATTTGAAAATTGTTCATATTTGAAATTGTTATTGAAATTGGAATTCTGATAACATTATATTTTTTAACGCGTGTTCCAATCCTTTAACTTTACGAATCCAGTTTTAGATTAGAAAAGAACTATGTATTTTTTTATGATCAAACACAAGCACTATAGGAAAAATCCTTTAGGGTACTCTGGGAGTGGTGCGTGTGCGCAAGAAGCGATTCACGTTGGTTTTGAATCGTTGGAGGTTATATTCATTGGAAAAAACGACCTCGGGCAGGTCGTTCCATAAGGATGAAGTCCTCCAGATGAAACAATTCTTAAATAATGAAGTTCGAGGAGTACTAAGCTTAACCACATATGTATGGGCAGCAATGATTCGTCGTGTACTTCTACTATTCGCCGCTCTGGGCGGAATTAAGAGCCTTGTCAGCCGAGCACTTTCCATGAAAATATCTGTAAAAGAGGGTCAAATCCTCAACCTGTCTTCGATATTCTAGGTTGTCGAGGTTCTTCGTCAACTCGTGGTCGCCAATCAGACGAATGGCCCTCCTTTCGATGGAATCCAGTAGCCGACGAATATGTTTGGGTGCAGAGCTCCAGACATGAGAACAGTACTCTAGTGATGGTCGAATCTGGGCTTTGAATATGGTCTAATGAAATAAGTGTATTTGCTCCGGTCGAAGAAAATGCAGACCTAACACCATTTGAATTAGGCTCCTATGTCTTATCTATTTTGTGGATTCTGATTTTGAGATTGGCGTTAACTCGCCGTCGATTCCGCATTTGAGTGAAAAACTGGAAATTCGTCCCTGGCAGCATCTAAAATGGAATATTTCTCAACCATTAAACATATCAGTTAAGAAATAAAGTTTAACCTACCTTCTCCAACTTGTATTTCACATATTTTATTGCTTTACAAAAAAAAACAACAAATTCATATTTCTAATCGTTGCTAAAAATTATTATTTGTTAGGTTAGGTTCCTATCAGTTCTCCGTTTGAGGAATTATTCATAGAGCAGAAAATATTCAACCAGTTAAAACCCATGCATCCTATAAAATTAAGTTCAAAATTAAAGCGGCCATTATCACACGTCCATCTCCGCGTCAGAAAGCTATGTTTATCTCCATTGTTTCTAAAAAATTCGACTCTACCCTTATAATAGGTGTATAAAATCTTTATGTCCACGGGAGGAAAATCATGTTCAAAAAATTGTTTGTTCTTTGTCGCAGTAAAGTTTTTATATTTATTTTTATTATTTGTTTACTATGTCAGTATGGACATAGCTTCCATCCATATTATCTCTGTTGATCTGTGTTCCCACGAATTAACCGATTTTTTATTAAAAACTTTATTTTATAAAATATTACAAATAATAAAATTTTATTATCGCTTCTCCTTAATTCGTGAAACGCAGTTCCAGAATATATCCTACCGAATAGAAAATAAGGGTCAATATATTATGTGTTATTGAATAAAACTAGAATAACACTTTTGTCTATAGCAAATTTCTCCCTATCCACGCATCTGCTTTCAATAAAGGGAATAAAAAGTCATCAAATCCCCACACACATCATATTTATGACATCCGAAGACGAAAACTCATCTATATAAATTGCCTCAGCGGCTCTCGAAAAACCGGAGCTCTTAGATTTCCCTTTTTGCCAAAAAAGATGAATGAGTGTCAATGGAAAATTGAATTTCCGCGGTTCATCGCCTCAATCTCGCCTTTTCCAGCCATTTTTTACAGAAATTTCTCTATAAAAGTAAATGACAGCCGGCTCTGCATATATAACTTCTTATCTGGCATGTCACCAGACGCATTTTTCCAATCTAAAAGCCAGAAAACTGTTTTTGTGAGATTCTTTAAACGTTGAAATTTGCGAATACTGTCACTTTTGAAATTCGATTGGGTCTTATATTTTTCACGATTTGCATAATGCAATCGGTATGTTTTTGGTTAATTCAGATGCAGGAAAGGAATTCAAACGATGAAATATACAATTTTAGCTACTTTTAAATTAATATTAAAATTAGGGAAGGCTATGGGACAATATAATTTGTTGGGCCAATAAAACTAGCGAATTTAGCCTAGCAAACATTGGATGTACAAATCGATAGGAAATTCTGTAATAATTGACAAAAATTACATTAATTATTTTTAAAATACAGGGTGTTATGAAATTGTGGTTAAACCTGCAAATTCTGAGGTCAAAACAAATAACTAGGAACTGGCGCTTAAGTTAATAATCCCTTTAAGTCGTTGTCATAAAAAGCAATAATGAATAATTATTCCTTGTCCTTCCTGGTAAGTAAAATGAATGTTAATTTTTATGTTTTGGGTACAGGAATACAGGTTAAACTTTTACATTATTTATGGTAATATGTAAAGTAAAAATAAATTGGATAAATTTAAAGTGTTTGCTCTAAAATAGGGTTGACTTTTTGGGGACTTGATTCCATATTGGAAAACTAAAAATGGTAAGCCACTGTAAACTAAAATTTTTATAACAAATAATATACAGAATGTAAATTGACCTGTGGGAAAATTCAGGTATACATGCATTTCCAATAGGTCCAACATAATTATTTACTGTTTAAAAATGGAAAATCCTGCTTGTACTTTTACGAGGACTTTTACAATATTTTTTTTTTATGATCAAACACAAGCACGTTAGAGGCTATATTCGTTGGGAAAAACGACCACGGGAAGGTCGTTCCATAAGGATGAAGTCCTAAAGATGAAAGAATTCATAAATAACGAAGTTCGAGGAGTACTAAAGCTTAACCACATATGGATGGGCGGCAGTGGTTCGTCGTGTATTTCTGATATTCGCCGCTCTGGGCGGAATTAAGAGGGCAAGGTGAGCTGAGCACTTTCCATGAAAATATCTTGGCTGTCGAGGTTCTTCGTCACCTCGTGGTCTCCAATCAGGCGAATGGCCCTCCTTTCGATGGAATCCAGTAGACGAAGAGTATGTTTGGGTGCAGAGCTCCAGACATGCGAGCAGTACTCTAGTGATGGTCGAATCTGGGCTTCGTATAGTGTCAAAAGTTCTTGAGGTGTGTATAACTTTCTAGTTCGGAAGAGTACACCAAGTTTCTGTGAAGCTATCTTGGATTGCCACAACGTGGTTATGCCAAGACATATTTCCTCCCAGCAAATTAATAGACGAAGCCAGTGGGATTGCGTGTCCGTCCATGACTATATCGGATTCTGTAATGTTAACCTTTTTAGAGAAAACTGCTGCCTGGGTTTTTTTAGCGATAAATTCGACCTGGTTACTGCCACCCCAAGCCAGAATTGCTTCCAGGTCTTTGTTGAGGCGCGATACTTCATGCTGTCTGCGAAGATGTGCGTCGGCAGCCGATGCTTGTGCATTCAAAGAGAAAGATGAGATAAGTGTGCTATTATCAGCAAAACTAAATATCGGATTTTTCGTTTTCACTAGAAGGTCGTTAATCTAGAGTAAGAAGAGAGTGGGAGACAATATGGACCTTTGAGAAACACCGGCATTGATGGTGAAGGTGTCTGAGAGGAATCCGTCAATCGCTACTTGCAGAGAGCGGTCCTTAAGAAAGCTAGGCAACCATGCACAGAATCGACTGGGCATACCATAGGATCGCAGTTTACTTAGAAGTCCCTCATACTAAAAACACGATCAAAGGCTTTAGAAATATCCAGTGCAACAGCCCGAGACTCCCCATGATGTTCGATTGCGTTGTTCCAAAGATGGGTGACATAGGCTAGAAGATCTCCAGTTGATCTTGACTTCCGAAAACAATATTCATGATCGCTGATAATGTTGAAGCCTTCCAGGTACTTTAGAAGATGTTGGTTAATAGCTATCTCCATTACTTTTGATATAACTGAAAGCAATGCGAGTGGTCGATAGTCTATAGTTGCTAGGCAGAGTTCTCTTACCTTTCTTTGGTATAGGCTGGACTCGCGCCGTCTTCCAACACGATGGAAATATTCCTTGTTTGTAGGATAAGTTAAAAAGTCTACAAGATACTGGTGTTAGTTCATCGGCGCATCTTTTGAGAACTATAACAGGAATTTCGTCTGGACCAGAAGCTTTCTTGAAGTCGAAACCTTTCAGGTTTCATTTGACGGGACGCTGACGGAACATGATTTCGGATTGAACTGCAGGAATGTTGAGTGGTGTTCTTCCATGGAAATCTACCGTGGAATATAGTTCAGGCTGTGGATGCTATGGTACCATCGGAACGTGTTAGACGTGGAATAGTTCATTTGGTAAAATTTTTTCACACAATTAGAAAATTTCGATCTAAAATTAGACATCAACAGGGTAATCGCTATAGGTGTTTTTTAAAAAAATTCAGATAACATAAAAAATCCATATATTTTGCAACAAATACAGAAATAACTACACCAATGCTTAAGCTCAAAACGTAAACATCAGCAACATCAGAAATTTGTAATTGATTTATATTAGAACGATCTTTGATCGGGATTAAAAAATCTCGGGAAGTAACTAAACTGAAAAAGGTTTTTGTAGAAAATTGATAATCGCTATAAAGCATGCTGATCTTTTTAATGAAGATATTGTGACGTATATATCACTTCCGGTTATACCGGAAGTGGGTGTCAACTTTCTTATTTTAAATGGAGGGACCTATATATTATTACATTTTTGGATTGTACGTAAGATTCCAGGCAGATTTCGTATATCATATCCTATACCTAAGTCTAAAAATATTTGACATATTTAAGGTTTTATGGCTAAAATGGAGTTTGGGGACCTTAAAATAATTATTAAATTTTGCTATGCAGCAACCTTTATTATTTAATTTAGATTCCTTGTTGATAGAGACCTGCTGTAATAGACTTTTTATAATATTTTGATAACTATTTATACAGAGTGTTCAAAAAGTAAAATTAGAAATGAAATTGAGAGAACTGCAAGAAATCTTAATTATCAAATGGAAACCCCAAATTTTATAATTATTCCATTCTATTTGGCATTAAAAATAATCGTAAGGTTGTCTATTCCAAAAATTTGTAGTTTTCGAAACATTGACAATTTAATATTTTTATATTGCATATTATTGCGGATTTTAAGTACAGTTACTCATAGTTTTCTATGACGGTGTTAAAGAATGGTCAAATGCTAAAGAAGCAAATATATCATATTATGTTCTCGATATTACTTTAGCACATTCTCCATAAATAATAAATAACTTTAAATAATCTTCGTTTGTATAATTTAAGCGCCCGGGCTTGATTATTAATAATTTTCAAATGGTAAGCGTCATAGATTTCTTTAACTATTATTCAAAGCCGTCATAGCCAACTTTCGTAGAATCCAAAAATGTATGTTTTTTTTTATGGTCAAACACAAGCACTATAGGAAAAATCCTTTAGGGCACTCTGGGAGTAGTGAGTATGCGCAAAAAGCGATTCAAGTTGGTTTTGAATCGTTGGAGGTTATATTCGTTGGGAAAAAACGACCTCGGGAATGTCGTTCCACAATTATGTAGTCCTCCAGATGGAAGAATTCTTAAATAATGAAGTTCGAGGAGTACTAAGCTTAACCACATATGGATGGGCGGCAGTGGTTCGTCGTGTATTTCTGCTATTCGTCGCTCTGGGCGGAATTAAGTGGGCAAGGTCAGCCGAGTACCTTCAATGGAAATATCTGTAAAAGAGAGTCAAATCCCCAACCTGTCTTCGATGTTCTAGGCTGTCGAGGTTCTTCGTCAGCTCGTCGTCTCCAATCAGACGAATAGCCCTCCTTTCGATGGAATCCAGTAGCCGAAGAGTATGTTTGGGTGCAGAGCTCCAGACATGAGAGCAGTATTCTAGTGAAATAATGATAATAGTGAATAATAGTGATAATAACACATATGGTATTTAATTTAAAATAAACAAGTTGAGAACTACTTCCGGTATAACTGGAAGTAACATATACGTAATCATCAAAAAGATCGTCATCTTTTATAGCGGTTATCAATATTTCAAACAAATATATTTCTTAGTTTCCGGAATCCCTTAATAGGCCACTGACCCATGGTATAAATAACTAAAACGTATGATTCTACGCCGATGTAGACTTGGCTTGTAACGTTACCGGGTGAGTGATTTTAGATCTCTTATAGAGATTTATATTGCTGTCAGCGTTTTTAACTCTCTTTTGAAGGTATTAAAAGGCTTTACGCATTTAATGAAATTAAAGAATAATATTATGGTATTTAGGTATATTTATTTCATGAACATAGAACAAAGATTAAAACTAAAATACAACCTAGTAATATACAAATTATTTTTTTTAAATAGTCCATCTCCCAGTGGAGTGAAATTATGAAGAGGTAAAGAAAGTCATAGTCTGCTTCAGTAATTAAATAAACAATATTTTAATTTCCATACATGTTTCGAAGGCATATAGCCTCATCAGCTTCAGTGGAAAATACTTAAGAAGTACCTACATGTTAACAAAATAAATAAAACCGTATCCATTCTAATTTTTGTTTTTATCCTTAGGAAAGCAGAAACACCTTATCATCCAATTTCTTTGACTGGATATCCATATCACAACCGAACACAGCGCACCTCATTTTATGAAATTGTGATATTTATTTTAATAAACACACATGACAATATTGGAGAATTTCCATGGAAACTACGGCAACGTGGCGACCAGTGTTGCCAGAAATATTTGATCAAAAGTAATAGGTTGACGGTTCGAAACCTAATAGAATAGTAAAAAACAGTATCAGAGTAAGAAGAATACGATGTTTCAACATAAATTTCATATGGGAAGTCCCACAACAAGAATGAACATCTAAAAAATTGTTAAAAAAGTAATGGACATATTAGAATTGTAAAAGACTGACAACGCTGGTGGTGACCGGTTCCGATGGAGCGGCGGTTGTTTTAAAAGTTTGTCGGAATCTTTTCTTATTTTAGTTGTCTTTTAGCTGTAGTGTGTGTTATAACTAATGAAATTAATATACGAAGATACTTGTCATATATGATTCTTTCATTTCACATACCATTAAATGCGTAAAATCTTTTAATACCTTTACAATTGAATTAAAAACGCTAACACCGTATAAATCTCCATAAGAAATTTAAAAATCACTCTCCCTGTGACGTCACTGCGCGCCGCAGACGAAATTCGAACGGTTAGATATCTTACATTTAGTTATTGTATCATGAACCCTCACCGTGAAAGACCCTGTATGTTTATGATACATAATATTTAAAATAAAAAATATATTTTCTCCACCACTGTGGTAAATAAATAAAACAATTTTACTATATAACAGTCTAAACTTTTTTATCGTACACATCGTAGTTGTTTTAAACATTAATACAAATAAATCTCATTTTATGGCCCTAGCCCATAGTCGCAATAAACCCATCAAGTCCAAATTGATTAAATTAAAAGATAAATTCGTGCAATTTATTGGCCTGTCCCAAAGGGACAACATAGTCATTTTCTGCACAAAATAATTATTAGAAAATTAGATCCAGAGGCACCTACTTATTAAATTAAATACTAGACCGGCCCCTATTTCTATAATCCAATCCTTCGGCCGGCCTGTTAAAATAGCATTGTGAAATTTTATCGCTAACGAATAGCAATGTTGCCGATGCTTACCAAATGTATACAAATTAGATAGATATACAGCGTGTCCGGGAAAATGTGGGAAATCTCCCGGTTAGGCAAGTGAAAAGGGTACTATAAGTTCATATAAACTTTTTTCGTATAGGCCTCCTCTTCGGACATAAGGGCTCCCAAAGAGTTCCAATGGAATCAAGTTTTTTACACATAATTATTGAAACACCAATTTTTTTTAATGATGATGTATACCAGGTAAGACCCTTCAAATTGCTATACAAGAAAGTGTTGTGAGTTACTCACAGCTGCAGGGGCGGAATAGCCTGTATGATGAACTTTGGCAACAGTTTTTACATACCTTTAACTATTGACTAAAAATTAAATACTCTTCATTCATGGTTAGGCAAGCAGAAATAAAACAATAATAAAAATTTAAAACAACTAAAACGATGTATCGAAAATGATAGTGGCTCAGAAAAAATTTTATGGTTATTTTAAGCATTTACTTTTTAAGTTATGATATTGAAAGAGCTTTAAAACATCATTTTGATGTATTCTTAGATCCACACTGACCGAAAATTCCAGTTGATATAACTCAAATATGAGTTGTCCTAGACCGAAGCGTGTTGCTAATAGGGGACAGCCCAGACCTTTGAATTACGGCAACCAAATCGAAGAAATTGCATCAACTCACTATTCATAAGTTACGATAGCACAGAAGATGGGTTATTTTATGCGCTGGAATAGCTCACGCCCCACCGTATTAAATTATTGATGGGCTACCGTAGCTACCAGTATGTGAATTGTGATGCGTTACTAGTCGGGCTAGATGAATTCATGATTCAAGCTATCAAAACTTGACATTTAAGTTGTTCTAGCTTACGATGGTGGCTGGAATAACTCACTCTTTGGGCTACCAGACTACAAATTTTAGACTACCAGTACCTAAAGTGTGAACTATCGGAACTCAAAATATTTCTTTGATTTGACGCCTGCATATTGTGGACTTCAATTGCCTTTTGTCTTTTCAAGATATGACATTTTAGTTCGGGTTTGTTCGGGTGTGTTGTTTATATTTAAAAAAAAATAATCAAATAAATTATAGACAGGAGAGCATACTACGGCTAAGAAACCATGCGGACGAAGTGATGACGATTATTTATAAATAATAAGGCTCCATTCCAATAATAATAATTTGTATGCATCTCCCTCCTGTCCCTCCATTTTACGCCAACTGACGAAAATTATGCAAAACACAAATTTTCACGCACAGAGAACATAGATGAAAAATCCCGCAAACGGCCAACAGGTGTCTATACCCGCGATCGAAGGAGAATTGACAAATAACAGTGGAATGAACCGCGCCAAACCTGCACGAGCATGAAATCGTAACTTTCCGTGACCTTACGATCTTGCGTTTTGCCCTCGATATGGGGTTTTGGAGCACGTTTCCTGAATTATTCCAACTCAAAATAATTTACACATGGTAATGAGTTAAAATAATGCACGTCCGGGTTAAAACGACACTTTATAATCAATTAGTAAGTTTTCCCAACCCAGAAACTGAGTTCAGGTAACTCATAAAATAGTTACAAGATGAGGAATTGTGGTGATCCCAAATATGTTTAAAATGTTGATAAAAAATCTCTTTCTGGGTTGAGGCAAACCAAAAGAACCTTCACAATGATCGAAATTAAGGAAACAAAAAACTTTTATAGGTTCGTTTGTACAGTGAAATTTCCAACTGGTTCCAAATCTTGTTCTGCTCATATTCGGTTGTGGACGACTTTCTAACTCCTTTTCGGTAATAATAATAATATTTATTAAAACAAAAACTTTACATACAAAAAAAAATTCTAAAATAAGTATCTGTGTAATAATATGGAGTAGATCCGAGGCGCAGCTAGCCAAAGGCAACTCTACTTGTGTGTAGTCAAAGTAAGAACATAAAATTTTGTTATACCTAAATACATAAAACTTGGACGCACAATATCGATTAAACCGCACATACACTCAATCACTGATACACCATAAAATAATAAAATTGTATAAATCAATTAAGGATTTTGGAGATTAAAGAAATATTTCTTGTAAAGTATTATATATTTATTATAGTTAAATAAAAAAAGCTCATCAGATAACCTGTTATACAGGGTGTTATGGAAATGACATATTATATTTAAATTGGTAACTCCTTGGGGGTCCTAGAGAAGCGCTACATATTTTATTTTTTTTAAATCGACCGTTTTAAAGGTGGGGTAATAAACAATCTTACTCACAGGTCACTCCGCGCTACTATACAACATTTCACCCAGAGCCAATGGCAATGTTGCCAAATTTAATGTAAAACTGAAATTCCATATAAAATTATAAGAATAAATTAATTTCTACCTACTTGTATTCCTTTTACCTAAAGAGCGAGGAAATCCAGGCACAAACACAATCAGTTTTTTTTCTTTTTCATTGGAACACTCCTGGAAACACTTTATGTACACACAGTAATAGTGAAACAGAACCGATAGTTAGCTTTTGAAAATACAATAATACAGATTATACTACAGATTATTAGATTTTATTACACGCGAGAAATTTGACGTCCAGAAGAAACGCGTCAATAAAAGCAATATTCAAAGATTATTTATGGTTTGTTCGGGTAAACCGAAAAAACGGAGCGGATTGCTGAGAGTGTGTTGGTGATCGACGAGACACAACGTATCCGGCCGCTGGTTGGTCTTCAACTAACAGACGCAAGCATGCGGCGCTATATGAAACTACTTCGCTCAGCCGATGTAAGGCGTCAAGAGGTCATTGGCACTAATATGTTTTTTCGGGTTGTTTTAAACATAGTCCGTCGTAAATGTTCTTCAATTAATTGTACAAAAAGGTATTACAGAATGGAAAAGTGTTTAAATTATTTTATTTTGTCTAAAGAGTTTAAGGTGTACATATGACAAAAACGGCCAGAATTCCTTGATTGCTTACATGTATCGCAGTGCCACACAAGTGTTTTTCAGGTTTGACGTCAGGTTACTTTTACCGCTGAATGAATTGAAAGCGCCATTTATGGCTATTTTTCTTCAATTTGTCTTTATCTCAGGAATTGTCGGTTTAAATACATTACGTCATTTCCATAAGACCCTGTATAATTTAATATAGCTATAAGTAAATGTTCTCTGGCACTCTGGTGATAAGTAAGCGTAATTTTATTAGAAAATCATGAGAAATTGTAACTTAATTTTTATAGATAGAGGCAAAGTAGGGTTGTTCAAAATCCCATAAAGAAATTCCCGTGCAGAGATCCGCGATTTTCGATTTTGTGCGATCCACCTTTAAATGTACGTGAGAGATGATGTATTCTGAACTTTCTGTATTCTATTTCTATTCGCCTATCCAAAATATCCAACGACGGACCATATATAAAGTTACAATAATTAAAGCTAGATAAAACAAAAGAGTCACAAAGCATTTTAAGCAAACTATAATTGAGAAAGTTTTTAAAGATATATAGAACTCTTGACTTGTAACTTTGTAACATATTCTTTAAATCTTAATTGTATATCAATAATTATACCCAAATTTCTTGCCGACAAGCATGATATCATCAAGAATTAAATTAATATTTTCATTTAAGGAAGCTACATTATTTTTGCTACCAAAAAAGCATTAAAGATTATTTTCAAGGGTTTAACTTCAAGTAATGAAAACCGTTTTAATATAGACAAATCTTCATTAATTAAATTTGATACGGTTAGATAATAATTAAGATTAAAATGAATGTAAACCAGTGTGTCATCTGCGCAAGCCTGAACTTTGCAATGTTTTAAAAATTTTAGGATATCAGATTTGTAAATTATAAAAAGAAGCTGTCCAAGGATAGATCTCTGTGGCACGGTACCTGACAAAATTGCAACTTGATCTGAGAGATTATTATTGGAGGAAATTTTTTGATGACGATTAATGAAATATGACTTGATAACATTTAGAGAAGGGTCTGAGAAACCATAGTATTCTAGTCATATAAAAGTTCACAATTAAGGCTATCACAAGCCTTTGAAAAATCGAAAAAAAGCAGAATACTATTTAAATTCTTACCAATAATCATAATTATGTCATTAGTATCATCAATACAAGCGCGGGTCCAGGGGGTCATGACCCCACCCCAACAAATAAACAATGGAACACGAAAAATTACATATATACCGGTTTAAGTAACGCGGCAGCGTATTAGTTTTTGTAACTTCTACTATTATGACCTCCCCCAAAAGGAAGTTTGCACCTCCTCCCCCCAAAACCGAAGTTCTGGATCCTTGCCTCAACCAACGCTATGGAGGTACTAAAATCTTTCTTAAAACCACACTGACTAGTCGGTATGATAGAGTTTTGCATACAGTATTGAACTAATTGACAATAGAATACAAATATTTGTCTCTGGGAATGGGTACAGATGCCAAATATTGGTCTCTGGGAACGGGTATAGATGCCAAACCTTCAACTGTCACATCTGAGAATTGACTTCTTAACTTAACCTACAAGTATTCTTTTTCTTGCTCATTTCTGATTTGCTTATAGCTAGCCTTTCGTTTTGGAATGGATATTTAAAGAATAATGGAAAGTTTAATCAAAACATGCCAAAACAAAAAAAACAGAAGCAATCTGAGTAGTTATAGTTGATTCCTTCTGCATCAATCTCCACACACCTACTGCGCATGCTCGGATCAGTGGTTTATTATGGCGGTTCAGCGGATCAGTCAAACCCAAACCAGCGGTTCAGTGGTTTATTATGGCGGTTCAGCGGATCAGCCAAACCGCTGGTTTGGGTTTGTTCGGGTTTGTTCGGATCAGCAAAACCCAAACCAGCGGTTCAGTGGTTTATTATGGCGGTTCAGCGGATCAGCAAAACCGCTGGTTTGGGTTTGTTCGGGTTTGTTCGGATCAGCCAAACCCAAACCGGCGGTTTGGCTGATCCGCTGAACCGCCATAATAAACCACTGAACCGCTGCGCGCTGGTTTGGGTTTGGCTGATCCGAACAAACCCAAATCAGCGGTTTGGCTGAGCCGCTGAACCGACATAATAAACCACTGAACCGCTGGTTTGGGTTTGGCTGATCCGCTGAACCGCCATAATAAACCACTGATCCGCGCATGCGCAGTAGGTGTGTGGAGATTGATGCAGAAGGAATCAACTATAACTACTAATCTGTAGAAACAACAAGTCAAAAGTATAGAAAAACAGCCAATCGACCAAATGCGTAGAATCCGAATCCACAATTCCGTACCATACGCGGAGTATTCTGACGATTACAAATCAGTTGGAAGACAAATTTTTTGTCAGCGCACACAGATCAACACTTTAAACAATTTGCGCACACCTCGCCCAGTTTGTACCTAATTCTGACTGCTCTGCGAGCGAACCTAATATTATATTTTGGGTTCTTTAAATTATACATTCAACATTTGATCGAAATCCGAACGAGCATCGTCATAACTCAAACATAAATAGCGAATTTCGGAATAGACCTGGCAACTTTGTATCATATCCTGGCTGGAACTGAACCGTATTATAACCCGCAGGCTGCTTGTGGATATAATCATTTATTAATTAACGAGACAAGAGCTCCAGCCCGTAGGATTTTGGCGATGCGTATTAAAGGCATTGATGGCCTTTTAATTAAATGTTCGTGCCGATATGAGCCAATATCACCTCATTAGTTTGCATGGAGAACAGAGGAATCGAGAGACACAGGAACTGCGGTTTCCTGTTAAATAACTTGCCGAATGTGAAATATATATATTTTAATCAGGGCGGTACAAGCCGAAAGTTCTTTAATTAATGATAGAAAATAAGTTACACTCAGAAAAGCTCTAGCCAAAAAAAAATCTTTACTAGGATTATTTTAGCTGAGATAGTACCTGCAATAGTAAAATTTATTTCCTGTGACAGTAGAAACCATTTTCCTGGACATTCTTTATTTTTGTTAGAAGAAACTCGCTGTTTTATAAATATTTATTCTATTGTGACCATTAAATAAATCTTTAAAAAAATTAGTTTGTGTCTTTACCTTTTATATACAGGGTTCATTTGAAAACTTCCCACCACGGATTTATCGAAAACCACTGATTAAAAGAAAAAACGCCGAGATAAGTCAAAAGATTTGCCAAATGGGACAACTTTTTAACCAAAAACTACTTCACCCCCTTTTACCCTCTGGCCCCCGGGGTCATCCCCTTAAAAATTTTAAATGACAAAGGGTAGCAAGTAATAGCTTGTTTGAAAGGTCTTTCAAAGTGCTTTATTTGGACGTTTGATTTTTAAAAATCGGTCGATTCGTTTTCGAGAAAATTGGAAAAATCCTGACGGACATTTTCAAAAACATGTTGTGGGAGATCATGGCAGCTTTCGGTGATGCGTTGACGAAGTTCATCCAAACTGTTAGGTTAGGGAGTGAACACAATAGGTTTCAAATGGCCCCATAGAAAAAAGTCGAATGGCGTCAAGTTAGGAGATCTAGCAGGCCATTCTATAGGCCCTCTTCGCCCTATCAATTTATCTGGAAACTCGTCGTCTAGCCATTGCCGAACCGGAAGAACATAGTGAGGAGGAGCGCCGTCTTGCTGTAAATATATTTCAGCCTCATCAAGTATAGGGTTTTCATCGTCTTCGATTTGGTTTTCAACGGTTTCAGTGATAAGCGGATTGATGGTATTTTCCAACATATCTAAATAAATGCCTCCATTTAAATTCCCATTAATAAACAATGGCCCAATCACTTTGTTTCCTAAAATTCCTGCCCATACATTAATTTTATGGGGGTACTGAGTATGCCCTTCTACAAAAGCACGAGGATTGTCATTGCTCCAATACCTGCAGTTATGATTATTAACAAATCCATTTAGATAAAATGTGCATTCATCACTGAAGCAGATATTCTTTACATGAATGGTATTATCATTAATCGCTGCAGTCATTTGTTCACAAAACTCAACTCGCCTATCGAAATCATCTTCGGTTAACTCTTGCAATATTTTCATTTCGAATGGATGAAATTTATGTAATTTAGTAACTGGGTGTACAGAGCCTAATAAAATAACAGTCGCATCAACAATTTTGCGTAATGAAGTATTAGGATTTATGGCAAAATGACCCAAAACTTCAACTTGAGCGGCTTCATCCAAAACTCTACGATGATTACGTTTTTTATTTGCAACAGATCCAGTTTGAGTAAATTTAGTAACAAAGTCCAAAACATACCTATGCGAAGTTATCTTTTCCGGATGTCTGGCGTTAAATGTAACGGCAGTTTGCCGAGCACATTGATTTTGTGCACCAAAAATCAGAATCATTTCCACTCTTTCCGCTAGTGTGTAAATCATTTTGGAAGTAAAATCTGAATCAATAAATTAACTTTCACTATCCCAAGATTTTTAACAAAGGTAACTGACAGCACATTAAATTGTTTCTTTCCCTTAGCAACTATAAAAAACTAAACAGGTATAAGAATAAAAACAGTTCGCCAATGTTATCTGTGTTGATAAAAAGAAGGCGGTAAAATTTTTTCTAATTTTCTCGAAAACGAATCGACCGATTTTAAAAAATCAAACGACAAAATAAAGCACTTTGAAAGACCTTTCAAACAAGCTATTACTTTCTACCCCTTGTCATTTAAAATTTTTAAGGGGATGACCCCGGGGGCCAGAGGGTAAAAGGGGGTGAAGTAGTTTTTGGTTAAAAAGTTGTCCCCTTTGGCAAATCTTCTGACGTGTCTCGGCGTTTTTTCTTTTAATCAGTGGTTTTCGATAAATCCGTGGTGGGAAGTTTTCAAATGAACACCCTGTATATATGTTACCCGAAGAAACCGCACACTTTTTAACCTTGACATTTTAGAATCGTCCGATAATTTTTTTACAACTTTCACAAAGTGTTACGAATTCTGCCTTCACCATTGGAATCTCGAAAACTGTAAGAGATACGAAGTGGTTTAAATTGGGGCAAAGCTGCATAATTATGGGCCCAATAATGTGCAGTAAAAACAATTTAAAATAAATACACTCCAAATATTTGGATAAATCTAAAATTTTGCTTCTCGTTTTTTATTTTTTCCTAACTTTGTTCATATTTTTTATCCTTCACAAGATGGCATCATCAGATTATTGATGTGACGTTTCGTCTTTAGGTCACCATTATCAACTTAATTTTTTTAAATACGGGTCTGGATTTCTTAGTTTAAATTATGAAAGAGGACCGACATCTACTTTCAGTAAGTTAAAGAGACTTACTAGGGGTATTTTAATGAAGATGGTCAATTTAAGGAACAAATCGTCGGAAAACCAGTAAATGTTGAATGCCACACGGATATTTCGGTAATATTTCATAATTTAAACAAAAAAAATCCAGCCCATATTAAAAAAAAAATTGAAGTGATGTGGTGACCTAAAGATGAAAGGTCGCATGACAGATCTAATGATGCCATCTTGTGGAGAATAAAAAGTAGCAATGAGAAAGTGAAATTTATTTTTGGACATATCTTGGAACAAAGTCGAGAAAAAATAGAAATCGGAACGCAAAATTTTTAATTCTTCAAAATATTTTGAAAGTCCCTTTTTCCTGGCATATTATTGGGCTTATAATTACGCAACTTTGCCACAATTTAACCTGCTTCGTATCTCTTACCGTTTCCGAAATCCCAATGGCGAATGCCGAATTTGTAACACCCTGTATACATACAATTTGTTAACACGAATTTCAGGATTTTGTTGAAAAGAATTTATTTTCCAAAATATCCACACATGAATTTTTGATAATTTGCTGGATTTTCTCCAATCTTCTCATACGTGAAATTTAATATCTCCAGTTGTACTGATCGTATTAATGTCTGTCTTTTGTTATCAAATGCAAAATAATAATAATTTAATTGTTTAAATAGTTTTAACATGCTCGGCCCTAGTGGTGGAATACTATCGATGGCACTATCGATACTATCGATTGTTTTAAGTAATCATCGATAGTTTAAACTCGCATGTTATTAGTATTTCTTAAATTTAAGTTCACGGAATTCGATTTAAAAAACTTAAATTAAAAATAAACCAAAGCACTAATCAACTTTTTTAATAACATACGCACTCTACTTGCTGTTGGTGCTGCCATCTATTGCTTTATGAACAAATTAATGAAAAATCCTACAGGGAATCCCCGGCCCGGATCTATTAATTCAGTATTATGTGTGCTTTTTTTGGTGTAGTGTACTACGTTTCGCTGTCTTCCATAATTTTGATTAATTTAATTAAAATTTAAAAAATGAGTAAACGCGGGAAGTCATACGTTTGGGAGTATTTTATAAAAAGTGTATGTCAACCATAAGGTCCATAAGTAAAATGTATTTCTCAACAACTCTATCACGTATCAAGGTTGGTATAGTTTCGATAGTACTATCGATACTATCGATAGTAACTCTTTAGACTATCGGAAACTATCGATAGGGCTGACTATCGATAGTATTCCACCACTACTCGGCCCCCACGTTAAATTAATTTTAAAAATATCATTTTGCTCTTTATCCTCTTATCTGCAAAACCTATTTTACGAGAAAGTGATACCTCTATTAGATCGGTAGTTATTAAATATTTTCCATATAGCAAGTCCCGCAAAGCGTGGGGAATGCATCAGCGCGACGGGTCAAGACATCTACAATCGAGCTCGGTGCAATAAAATCTTTACTATAATAATTTACTATAGTGTTCGTTCCGTGCACTTACATTCGTTGTAAAATTTAAAATATAATTTAGTATTTACTTGATTGTACTCAATTGATTAGAAATACTAACTAGAGTTATTTTTTAATTATGTTTACAATATTATTTTGATACCGATTAATAAAAATATTAATGAATTTTATAGGAAATCGTACAATAAAATCTATACTATAATTTGGTTGGTTGGTTAAAGGCGGGGTTCGGGTGTTAGGCTCGAACTTCTAGCACTGCAGCCTTCCGGCTTATTGTGTACCCCGATCTTGTTAGAAAATATTTGTTCCTTCTATGAGGTCCAGTAACCTTCTACCAAGCCTGTCATGTGGGACGTTGTCTCCACGTTGTATGTTCCCGAAGATATTATGTCTTCTGCGAGACAACGCTATAACAATTTACTATAGTGTTTGTTCCATGCATTTACATTCGTTGTAAAATTTAAAATATAATTTCGTATTTACTGGATTGTGCTAAATTGATTAGAAATACTAAAACTAGAGTTTTTTATAAATTATGTTTACAATATTATTTTGGTACGGAGTATAAATAAAATTTTTTATTAATACTAGATTATATAGGAAATCGTACAATGCAATCTCTACTATAATAATTTGACTATAGTATGTTTGTCTGTGTACACATATTTTCTGATAAAATACTGTATTCATGGTATCGATATCGTGATCGTGTTTGGCATGAGGAGCTTCTAAGTAAACTGCGATCCTATGTTATACCCAGTTGATTCATGCATGGTTGTCTAGATTTCTTAAAGTCTTAAAGGCCGCTCTCTGCAGGTGGCGATTAGCTAATTTCTCTCAGACACCTTCAACATCAATGCCGGTGTCCCTTAAGGGTCCATATTGTCTCCCACTCTCTTCTTAGATGACCTTCTAGTGAAACTTAAAATCCGATATTTAGCTTTGCTCATGATAGCACACTTACCTCATATTTCTCTTTGAATACACAAACATCAGCTGCCGACGCACATCTTCGCAGACAGCATGAAGTATCACGCGTCGACAAAGACCTGGAAGAAATTTTGGTTTGGGGTGACAGTAACCAAGTCAAATTTAACGCTAAGAAAACCCAGGCACCAGTTTTCTCTAAAAATGGCAGAACACGCAATTCCACTGGCTTCATCTATTAATTTGCTGGGCATCAATCTGGGAGGAAATATGTCTTTGCCACTTTGTGGCAATCGCCAAGATAGTTTCTCAGAAACTGTACTCTTCCAAACCAAAAAGTTGTACACACCTCAACAACTTTTGATACTATACAAATCCCAGATTCGATCATCACTACTGCTCTCATGTCTGGAGCTCTAGCAAATCACTGCCGCCCATCCATATGTTGTTATAGTACTCCTCAAACTGCATTATTTAAGAATTCTTTTATCTGGAGGACTTCATCCTTATGGAACGACCTTCCCGAGGTCGCTTTTCCCAACGAATATAACCAGAACCAATGTGAATCGCTTTTTGCGCACACGCACCACTCTCTTAACAGATTTTTTCTATAGTGCTTGTGTTTCATCATAAAAAAAGAAAAAAGAAAAATAAAATATCAATTTAGGGAGCGCAACAAGCTCAATTTTCTCAACACATAATTTCTATTCAGGAGAATTCATTTTTCTCCCAACGACCCTAAATTATTCTTCCAGGAACGGCTTCCCATAAAATTGCGTTTCAAGAATCGATTAAAATGTGCAAACATTAAAAAAGTGTTTCCGAAAATCCAGCTGGAAATTATTTCTTCTGAATCAAGTAATTGGGTTGATATACGAATTAAAAATTGATACTCGGCAATTGCCAATGCCGCAACAAAACCGAGTTAAATCGAATAAAAATCATATTAGCGGAAAATCATAATCTGCCGACGCAAAAGTAATCCACACATTTCACAACGGGTCATCCGCGTGATGAAAATATAATTTGAACAGGAAGATTGTTTGCGAGCCGGTTAACCAAACACAATTAGGGGTGTACAACAATCTCCGGTTTAATACAAATTGGCTTTATCGTCGGTTTACCGTATCTATTTTAATTTGGATTATATACTGCTTCACCGCCTGCTTATACATGAATCAATTTTGTAAAATTACCTAAAATCATCGCCGAGATACCACACAGTTCATGATAATATTATAAACTAATTTTACTGGCAAATATTTTGCGTTCCTGTAATTTATGTAAATTAGATGGAAGGCATATTCGCGATTCGCGAGTGCCTAGCCTAATAGTGAGAATCAACCTTTAAGCCCCCCGAAGACCTCGCGAGTTTTCATCAGTTCATCGGTGATCGTTCGTCGTTCCAAAACCGAAGTGTATATGCGAAAACTGTCACGATGGATATCTGCCAATACTAGATCCCCACAAACTTCAATATTTTATTCAGTTCATCGGTGATCGTGACAGGCCGTCGTTCCAAAACCGAAGTGTACGGGCCAAAAACGGTCACGATGGATATCTGCCAATACCAGATCCTCAAAGATTTCGTGACCGTCACGATGGATATCTGCCAATACCAGATCCTCAAAGATTTCGTGATTTTCATCAGTTCATCGGTGATTGTTCGTCGTTCCAAAACCGAAGTGTATATGCGAAAACTGTCACGATGGATATCTGCCAATACTAGATCCCCACAAACTTCAAGATTTTAATCAGTTCATCAGTGATCGTGACAGGCCGTCGTTCCAAAACCGAAGTGTACAGGCCAAAAACGGTCACGTTCCAAAACCGAAGTCTATGGGCGAAAACTGTCACGATGCCCGTCACGCAGGATATCTTCTATGGATTTTTATCGTGACTGCCTGTTGTTCGTAATTAAGAACGAGGTGTGTTCCTTTCAACGTGACAGTTTAAATTTATTAAAATAAGGACAACCACTTTTTAGTGGATGCACTTGGTCTCTTTATAACTTGTTAAATATTAACTAAAACCATATAAAGACATTTAATTACCGAATATTCAAAAATTTACGTTCTAATTAATAAGCTGTTATTTCGTTAAAAATAATGGGCCAATTTTAATATTTTTTTTTAACTGATAGAAAATAGATTCTAGAGTTTATGGCAGAGCATTTTACGTCCTGATATGTATAAGTGTATATAAAATCTGGATGCCTGTACCGGGTGTCCCACTAAGAATGGCTCTCGGCCGTATCTCTGAAAGTGTTAGTCGTATGGCTCGCGGAAAAATTATTTAATAAGAAAAGTGATCATAAGAAATTGCTGGAAATTATTTTCAAGTTTCTCAGTCGAGCGTTAGACGGCGCAACCGTAACGGTAAATCCTTAAAGCTCAGTTTTTTGAAAAGTTACCGCGTTAAGGTATGTTGAAAATAGCATTTTCGTATACTTTAAGGTTTTATGAAGAAAATTTACTTATGACATATTTTTGTCACTTTTAAAATAAAGTGGTGGGGGAATGTTCAATATTATTTTAAATAAATGCCTAAAACTCCGGGTTGGCTCAACAGAATTTAGTGAACTTTGTTTTTTTAAAAAGAGGTTCCCTTACTCTATACTTTACTCTATAAACTATGACAATATGACTTTTAAAGTAGGCGCTAGAGGGAGCTCTTTTACAACTTAACAAACATTGCGCATTTTTTCAAAAATTTTAAATACACCAGTATATTTAATTTTACTTCATCACGAAAAATTTCATATTTTTTTTCGAATTCTAATAGTGCGGAAAAGTTGCCTTGTTATACATATATTTTACCTGTAAAATTTCATAAATCTCCTAGAGTTATTTCTGGTGCCCCAAGAGGTGTGATTTTAATACTTTTTGGAAAATATACTCACATTTTTTAATACCCCGCCACTATTTATGGCTGGCAGCAGGGGTACTGATTTATTATCTAATAGTACACAAAAGTGACCTTTTAGTGCATATATAAATGTGATTCACGGTGGATGGAACGTTAGACGTTTCTGGAGAACGGGAGATCAGTTTGTTTTGAAAATTTAGTTTTCCGGATAACCGACCATGGTCTACAGTTCTAAAACATTTTCAACAATGCGGCGTTGCCGCTTCTACCTAAAACCGGTGGCAACATCGTTATTTTAAATGGAACTCCCTATATATTTATACATTTTCAGGTTGTACATCTATTTCTGAGCAACTTTTATTAATAATTTCCTATACCTATCTATTGCCGTTTTTTAGTTATTAATTAATTTTCATTTTTTTTAACGAAAACATGACTTCTAATAACTATGGTTTTCTCCAAACTCTAAAACATTCCTAAGTTGAAATGTTGCATAAGGTTTAAAAATGCCTTTGGGTATTTGCTTTTTTAGTCATAGCATACAGAGTGCTCCATAAATAATTGTTTGAAGGTTACTTGAAAAAATGCCCGAAACTTGATTTTTTCAAATGGGACATCCTGCATATCAATACTGATTTGGAGAGAAGATGAAAGTTGCTTTCTAAAAATATATACTTATACATATTTAACTCTTCAAGTTTTTGATTTATAAACATTTCTTTGCGAAATTTTGCAAAACATGTAAATTTCAACGCCTGTACTAGTAGGAGTCCATGAAAACAATTGTTAGTCTCCATGACAACTATATTTTTTGCGGAAGTGTCATTCCTTCATTTGTAATTTTAAGTTGGCGGTACAATGGGAGATATTAATAGTTACTCAAATGCAATTATAATGAATTTATTTATTATACATGGACAGTGTGATACGATTATAGGCAGAACGTGTAGAAAATATAATGAAATATATCCAGATTTATCAAAAATGAATATCAAGAAATTTAATCGAATCCAGAACAATTTCAGAGATTTTGGTTCAACATTAAAAGCACCAAGAAAAATACACTTAAAAAAATTAAAGGTTTTAAGAATGTCATTATAAAGATTTCTTAAGCAAATGTTCAAAATGTTGGCCATTAACGTCTAAACACTTTAATAAACGTGTATTGACACCATCACATGTAGCGCGTCTGATAACATGGGGATCGATATCTTCAAAGGCTTGATGCACTCGACGCTCTAATTCTTCTCTGGTATTTACAGGAGTCTTGTAAACCTTTTCCTGTACTGTACCCCATAAAAAAAATCTAAGGGAGTAATATCTGGCCATCTTGGGGGCCAATTCCACGGTCCCAAACGTCTAAGTCTAAACCATCGATATTCGAAAATTCGATCCAGCTCTGCAGTCACGTCTGCGGAGCAATGAGCTGGAGCCCCATCCAGTTGATAACAACAGCTACGGTGCCTACTCTTCAAGTAAACGACTGTCTGTAAAATCTTCAACGACTGTTGTTAAAATATCCAAGTACTTCCTGACTCGTCGGTCCATATAATTTTGCTTTAAAAATTTGGATCCTCCTGTGTATGTGTATATTTTTTTTAAATTCTTAGCACAGATGAAAATGTAATGACCAAATCTTCTTCGGGTTTGTTCGGTAATTTCGTTGTCTTCATTAGAAGTCACTGGCCTGGGCAAATTTCTTAGTGCTTTTAATGTTGAACCAAAATCTCTGAAATTGTTCTGGATTCGATTAAATTTCTTCATATTAATTTTTGATAAATTTGGATATATTTCATTAAATTTTCTACACGTTCTGCCTATAATCTTATCACACTGTCCATGTATAATAAATAAATTCATTATAATTGCATTTGAGTAACTATTAATATCTCCCATTGTACCGCCAACTTAAAATTACTAATGAAGGAATGAAACTTCCGCTAAAAATATAGTTGTCATGGAGACTAAGAATTGTTTTCATGGCCTCCTACTACTAAAGTCGTTGAAATTTACATCTTTTGCAAAATTTCGCAAAGAAATGTTTATAAATCAAAAACTTGTAGAGCTAAATATGTATAAGTATATATTTTTAGAAAGCTACTTTTATCATCTTTCCATATTAGTATTGATATACAGGATGTCCCATTTGAAAAAATAAAGTTTCGGGCATTTTTTCAAGTAACCTACACAAAATTATTTTTGGAGCACTCTGTGTGCTTGAACTCAGATATGACTAAAAAAGCAAATACCCAAAGGCATTTTTAAACAATACGCAACATTTCAACTTAGGAATGTTTTAGAGTTTGGAGAAAAACATATTTATTAGAAGTCATGTTTTCGTTAAAAAAATTAAAATTAATTAATAACTAAAAAACGGCAACAGATAGGTATAGAAAAGTATTAATGAAAGTTGCTCAGAAATAGATATAGAACCTGAAAATGTATAAATATATAGGGAGTTCCATTTAAAATAACGATGTTGCCACCAGTTTTAGCTAGACGCGGCAACGCCGCATTGTTGAAAATATTTTATAACTGTAGACCATAGTTGGTTATCTGGAAAACCAAATTTTCGAAACAAACTGATCTCCCGTTCTCCAGAAACGTCTAACGTTCCATCCACCGTGAATCACTCTGTATATGAACAAAAGATTAGGCAACCTACTTGAAACTTTTCCGTTTTCCCAAAATGTTTGTAATATAATACTTTTAAATTATTTAATGCTTACAACTATTTTAATTAACACGCCACTGTGGTGTCTATGATGGTTATACTGATAAGTTTTATCTTGTGGTCAAGAAAGAAGAAAGAAATTTTTAGATATTTAAGTTATAAAGAAATAGTTTCAATATTAAACACGATGGACGATAGTTCGGAAAATGAAAAATACCTATTGGCATTGAAATGACGCCTGAAAAATGCCATGTTTTATCTCCATAACCAATCATCTGTAGAATTGTTATTTTGTATATTTTTGTTAAATAAACCATTTTTCTGATATGCAGTTAACGAAATTCAAACGACTATAACATTGACATACTACTGTCCTGCAGAAAGACAACAATTTGTTAAGGTCATGAGTTTTCAACATAAGTAGATAAAACTATTTATACCTTTTTTTTATTTCATATCAGTAAAAAGAAACGCTGAAATGCAATAAATCTGAAAACACTAAATATTTTCGAAACGCTTGAAGATATGTATAGGATATTGTACATTAAATATGTCTAACATTTTCTGAGGGATCCAAAACTTGAATAATATTTGGCCACTGTTACATGACACACCCTGCATGAAAAGTTTTAATTGAAAAAAATGCGCAACTAGAAATACCAATCGACGTGTCCGAGCGTTTTTTCGCAAAGTCCCCCATTTATTTATTATAGAATTTATTCGATTTGGCCGATAACACTCACGAGATTTAAAAGTATCGGTATTTTAGAAGATATATTAATTTTCCAGCAAACACATTGGGTCAATGTATACGGATGAATTAACCATGCACTATAAATCTTTAGCTTTATGCAATGTAAATAACTCATACACGTAAAGGCAATTTGATGCCAAATGGGATTTGTAAAATAATTATTATAATCGTCAATATAAACAGAAGCAATTTTAGTGTGCAAACACTAGTGTTTACTTTGATATAAACTATTGCGCGAGCTTCTAATACCCGTGTAAACAGAACGTTAAGCTGACAAGTGCATGTTGCGTATAGTAGACGTGCAGCGTTCATACTTTTTTTAACTGGACACATCTATGCAGATCAAAATACCTCATAGAGATGGAATATACCGCCAATCACTTCTCGCCGTACAATCGGTGGCGCTACATAAAAATACTGCTACGAAATACAGCTGCTAGATAGCTTAAACTGTCAAATTTATTTGCGATATAGCGAAATTACAGCACCATCTATCGCCTTATGTAAGAATCTAGTCTAAGTACTTTTCGACCTAATAGGACCGCCCGTCCCAATCGACGGTATAGGAGAATAAGGTGTCGCCGAATTGTAAGGCTTTTAACGGATTTTACCATTTAAGATTTTAAGGGTACTTCGTAAGAGTGGTGTACGTAACCCTTAACGTCTAACAACTCTAACATTCTCCTACGGCGCGTTTTACGTAAGACTTTTTCTGTTCAGATTGTATGGGACTGCTAAGAGAACATACAACAGTACATGTTGTATTTTGTTGACTACCGTTGATAATACAGTGTGAAGTATATAGAGTCTTCTCTGATGATAGGTATGGACACCTACCCTGTACTGACGAGAACAAAAAAATAGTTCGAAACCGGTCTTCAGCTGGTGACATCCTATCAATGGAAATGCTTCCTTTTCTTGTTAGTACCATTCAATCTGAAATAGTATTTTAAAGTGCTACTGTTTGGACACAAATACGCCCTTATTGTATAAGGTGTCATCGGGTGGCATGGGAAATAATAATCTTTCCATACATTGTATTTGATAATTTTTTATCTTTATTGAAGCACATTCTTGTGGTAAATTTAAATTTTAACTAAATCGAAAAATATATATTTTTCCCATATTGTACCATCAATGATTGAAAACTTTAGGAAAATGTTTGGATTCCTTTTAAGAATATTAATTATAATATTACTAGTTTAATTTGGAGACAAAACCCGTTTCTATTTATTCCTATTTTATTATATTTGTTCAAATGGTAATAAGTACGCTATAATGAATTACCTATTTGGCTAAAAAGCTTGCAAATATAAATTAAATTCGCTTTAGTCATTCCGTTTTAATTATATTCGTCGTTTCTGACGTAATCTAATTTTTATTTGAAACACTCGATATCCTGTTCGCATAAGCTGTTTTAAAAGTGTTTTTACTTCCTACTTTAGGAATTTAATTCGAGAACTAGGGAAAGTAAATAAAAAAAAATATTATCTAGCGGACTTTGTTTCTGCAATTTGTTTATAGTTGAAGTAGTATAAATTTCTAACCTTGCCAAAATGGCTGATACCTTATATATTATGTCATCTAATGGTAACTAAGTAACTATATTAGATTATTTATCAACTTACCAATACTGATATGGTGTATAGTTTTTGCAGAATTATACCGTTGATCTATTGCAATAAAACCTCATTAGCTCTTGGACCATAAAATAAATAAGGAAATCCCAAATTTTAAAACCTTTTCGAGCAGAGCCGGACCAGGTATGCAAATTCAATTTATACCTATGCCTGATGCATATATAAATACAAAGTGATTTTTAATAATTTTAATCTTTAGTGGTTTACCGGCGAGTAATTTTTAGTTAGGCTTATTAGTGGTAGAATGTGGCGTCCTTGGAATTGTGCTGATAGGTGGCATCTTCAAGTGTCATTTTTAAAAGAAAGCATTTATCTACCGATGCCAAACTAATAATTAAAAATGTGTATCAATCGTTGTTGAGTGGAAATTTTAATTCGATGGATGCTTTAGCAGAGACGTCTACTTTGACAAAAACTCCTGTATCTTCGGTAAGAGACATAGCACTTAAACCTGTTAATCCTAGAAAAAATCGGAGTGATTCTGGCACATTTAGAAGCATCAGCTAAAAACATAGCAGATTCTTCTTTAGATTACCATCAAGATACCGACGCACAACTTTCTGAAGATTGGTTTAAACATAAACTCCTTAAAAATATACCTGAAAATAGCGTCATTGTAATGGACAATACTAGTTATCATAGTCGGCAAGCAAAAATCATTCCCAATTATAATAATACAAAAGCAGAAATTCAAAATTTTATGATTGAAAATGATTTATAATAATTAATAACAACCAATTAAAATCCAATATTAGGAGAAATAATATTTCTCCTACATTAAATGCATCTGTAGTAGAATTAATTAAAAAGGAAGTAAGAAAAATTTCTGCAGATAAATAAATAAATAAATAAATAAATGTTCAACCCTTAATTATAAGTTTAGGCTTAGATGAAGATAGTGATAGTGATACAGAATTAAATTTTGAATAAATTATCAATAGTTTCTTAGAATTTAATTAATTTTTATTGTAGATACTTGTTATCCTAATAGTTATACTTTTAAATTATATTATTTTCAATTATCATTAATTGTTATCATTATTTTACATTTATTATAGGTACCTAAAACTAAAAATACCTATCTATTTATTTTAAATTATAAAAATAAATCATGTGGTGTGGTATACATTTTCAAGCCGGCCCTGATCCCATTTATTGAGCTTTGAAGAGGTTGAGGCGTATACAATAGGGTTTAATCAGGTAGTTTGTTTATGGCAGTAAAAGTTAACGGTATAATTCGGCAACAACTATAACAAATTCGTCCTTTTTGATTTCGGGAACGGAGATTCGAGGTCGGTGAAATTGGCGAAAAGTTGCGGTAATATTGGCTCAAGAAATCAAAAATAAATACAGCGGCTTTCAAAATATTTAGAAAAATCTAAAAAGTAGCGTTTTGGTTATTATTTTCTCCTGGCTTTGTTCGGGAGAGATATCCAAAATTAAATTTCACTTTCTTATTCCTACTTTCTATTCTCCACAAGACGGCATCATCAGATCTTTAAAGCGACGTTTTGCTTTTGTATCACCATTATTAATTTAACTTTTTTAAATACGGGTCTGGATTTCTTTGTTTAAATTATGAAACAGGAACTAAATTTACATTGAGTGGTATACAACATTTACTGCTTTTCCGACGTTTTATTTTTTAAATTGACCATATTTATTAAAATACCCATAGTATTAAGTTCCTGTAATAAAAAATTCGGTCTAATTCGAAACTCAATGTCCTTTTTAAAAAGTCTTGGAAAACTGCTGGTTGACTCAAATTTTTTTACTTGTTACGCTTACACTAAGAAGTGGAGTCGGAAAAAGGCCCGAAAAATCGAAATATTTTCAGCCGGAACAAGAGTCCCCCCCCCGTTTTCGAGGATGCTGAACACGATGGCAGCGTCAGAATTTTTCATTTCGGTTGCGCAACCCCTCAAAACGGCCCAAAAACCAAACCCCAGAGGGGTTAAATGCGCTTCAAGAGGTTTCCCTGCAGTGAACCACACTTTCCCCCCGTTTTCGAGGATGCTAAGCACGGTGGTGGTCTTGGATATCGCGTCCGACCCCTTCCAACCCCTCCACCTACTACCTCCAACTACTTGCCCCGGAAAGGGATGAATTTTTATTTTTCAAGTATCAGCGGCAAATATATATTCCCCCCCGTTTTCGAGGATGCTGAACACGATGGCGGCGTCAGAATTTCGCTTTGGGTTTGTGTAACCCCTCAGAACGGCTAAAAGCCACCCCCCAGAGGGGTTAAACGCGCTTCAAGAAGTTTCCCTGCAGAGAAACACACTTTCCCCCCGTTTTCGAGGATGCTGAGCACGGTGGTGTAGGATGTCGCGTCCGACCCCTTTGAACCCCTCCACCGGCCTATACTCGTGTTTTTCTCTGCAGGTAAACCTCTTGAAGCGCGTTTAACCCCTCTGGGGGAGGGGGGGGGGTGGTTTTAAGCCGTTTTGAGTGGTTGCGCAAACCCAAAGAGAAATTCTGATGCCGCCATCGTCTTCAGCATCCTCGAAAACGGGGGGGGATAAATATTTGCCAGTGATAGTTGAAAAATAAAATTTCACCGCTTTAGGGGGCGAGTATTGGTCGGTGGAAGGGTTGGAAGGGGTCCAACACCACCACCGTGCTCAGCATCCTCGAAAACGGTGGAAAAGTGTGTTTCTCGTTTAACCCCTCTGGGGGGTGGTTTTTGGCCGTTTTGAGGGGTTGCGCAATCCAAATGAGAAATTCTGCGCCGCCATCGTATTCAGCATCTTCAAAAATAGGGAGGAGGGGGGAGGTACTCTTGTTCCCGCCGAAAATATGTCGATGTTCGTCCGACTCACAGACGCTACTAAAGTGCAATTTGATGAAACTATTCGTTCATAAGTTCGAAATAAAAAAAAAAAACAAGTAGTTCGCAATAATAAAAACTTTGAAAAGGGACACCCTATATATTATTTTTTAATTAATTAAGAATACTTTCGGCTTTACAAAAATTTATAAAATAAATATAATAAATAAATACGATATTTTTAATAATTGACGTTACTTATAATAGTAGGCCATGGTCAAATTATCAGAAAAAATTCAAAATTTTGACAGCTATTCTGAATATTAAATTGGATTATATCAAACATGCCAACATATCATAATTTTCATAATTATTAACATAAATGGCCACTGTTAAGAATAATTAAATAGAAAATATTATAAGAACGTAATAAGTATTTCATAAATAAAAATATGAGAGATCATTTCATAAATAATAAAAATATGAGAGATCAGACAGAGTTTTGGTAATTTGCCTTTGTTTCGAATAAATTGACCATGGCCTCCGTAATTAACGTAAATTATTAAAAATATCTCTATTTTTAGGTCATTTGTGAATATAAATATAAACAACTTAACATTTTTGTAAAGCCCAAAGTATATTAAATTAATTAAAAAAATAAAATACCGAGGGTGTCTCATTTAAAAAAAGTTTTTTAGGAAGAGACACTTTTTTTCATACTCGTAATAAAAATTTCCCATTTGTGTAGAACTTCTTGGGACAAATTGTATATTTTCAAACTATCAAAATGTTTCTTCTCCTGTTCATAACTAAACTAACAACATTAAAAGGGATTTCGTTGCTACCAAACATTTTACTACTTCGTAAAAACATGCGGATTTACAACTTTATATCTTTCTCTTGCGTTCTAAACTGGAAATCGTAAAATATCTCCCAATACAATCAAATACACTTGTGCTCCTTTTGATATCTGATGTGGCCATTTCCGAACAGGAAGAAAATCTGGCGTTGTATTTAAATATTTAGTTTAATAAAAGAGATAGTCGTAAGAAAGTACATCAAAAAACATTCTTTCTATTACTATTAGGAAGATTATTTATTATAATATACATAATTTTTTTAAAAAATAACAAGAAAACAGGTTTATAATCTTTAGTGGAATTAAAACTGTGTATGAAAATTATAATATTTTTTGATTATTTTTTTAATAAATATTTAATTTTAATCTCTCACTGCACAAGAAAAAATGAACGCTACAAGAAATAGTATGAAGAAAAGAATACATAAATGCTGGAAGTAAAGGCCAATTTATAAACTTGACGTTACCATTGACGGTGAAGTTTGACGGTGCGGTTTGATGGTACCGTAAAAAGCTGGATTTATAAACTTGACGGTGGCGACGATAACATAACCTGTTTCTCGGCTTTTCTATATTTTTATGTGATTATATTAATTTTTGTGTTTATGCGATCTGAATGATACTATCAACACTTATCAACAGTACACTTTAAAATGGTTAATAAGATGGTATAAAATAAAATAATATTTACTAAATATCACGTGACAGGCAAGCATGATTTTGATTGACTGTGGAAACTTGCTACGAACGTTGCTACGGCCGTCCACCATCAAAAGATAAAATTGGTTTATGTCGGCCGTCAAACGGCACCGTCATCATCAAATATAAATGGTCTTATGCATTTCAATATGTTTAAGCTGTAACGTCACCGTTAAACAGCACCGTCAATCGTCAACGTCAAGTTTGTAAATCCAGCTTTAATGGCAATCACTTCGAACATTTATTAAAAATTTAATCAAGAAGTATTATTTTTTTTTATGATCAAATACATGCACTATTGGAAAAATGATTCACGTTTGTTTTGAATCTTTGGAGGTTATATTCCTTGGGAAAAACAACCTCGGGAAGGTCGTTCTATAAGAATGAAGTCCTCCAGATGAAAGTATTCTTAAATAGTGAAGTTCGAGGAGTACTAAGCTTAACCACATATGGATGGGCGGCAGTGGTTCGTCGTGTATTTCTGATATTCGCCGCTCTGGGCGGAATTAAGAGGGCAAGATCAGCCGAGCACTTTCCGTGAAAATATCTGTAAAAGAGAGTCAAATCCCCAACCTGTCTTCGATATTCTAGGCTGTCGAGGTTCTTAGTCAGCTCGTAGTCTTCAATCAGACGAATGGCCCGGCCTTCCTTTCGATGGAATCCAGCAGCCGAAGAGTATGTTTGGGTGCAGAGCTCCAGATATGAGAGCAGTACTCTAGTGATGGTCGAATCTGGGCTTTGTACAGTATCAAAAGTTGTTGAGGTGTGTACAACTTTCTGGTTCGGAAGAGTACACCAAGTTTCTGAGGAGCTATCGTTGCGATTACCACAACGTGGTTATGCCAAGACATATTTCCTCTCAGACTGACGCCCAGCAAATTAATAGAAGAAGATTATAATTTTCATACACAGTTTTAATTTCACTGAAGTTTATAACTTGTTTTCTTGTTACTTTTAAAAAAAAAAATATTTTTGCAAAAAAAGTTTTGATATACGTATAGAACAGTAAATATTCATTTTAAATAACAATTAATTTGTCATCAAATTAAATAAAAATATACAGGGTGTTCCATTGAAAATACTAAAACTTTTTAATGACAATGAACTTTGAATTGTGGACATCATGTACACTTTCTGCCAAGTGTCAATTTTTTTGAGACTTAATGATCTTCTACCTATTCGATAAGAATTTCTAATCCAAGAGCTAAGGTAAAAAAATTATATGGACTATTTCAACACCATGCATATTCCAAATAATTTAAAAAAAAGTCGAGATATCTCAAAAACTGGCAGAGTCAGACAAAAAGATGTTCTATAAAATTTGCTTAGAATTTAATGGTTAACCGAACAATATAATAAAAATTACTTGTTGTATTTAAAAAAACGAAAGTTGACAGCTACTTCCGGTATAACCGGAAATGAGAGGAACATGTGAATATTTTATTTAAAGAGAGCGTATCGATAAACCTGAAACATATGTTTAGTAGTTCTCCATAGAGTTATAATGCAAGCTCGTGAATCACCCTGTATTAACTATTAACACTGTATATAATCGTATTAACTTCTTTATCTATAAATAACAGAAAGCCCATGAGCCATAGTACATTTGATGTTGTTTTTTACCTGCAATAAACTATTATCGACCTCCATTGTAATAATACCAGCTAATAATAAAGCTGTAATTACTCAATTTCTTTTTGGAGTTTTACGAAGGAACATAAAAAATTCCTGATTGAATCATAGTTTAGAAATAGCGTAAAAATAAATGGTAAATGGCAATTGTTTAAAACACTATTTTATGTTATTATTTTAATATAAATGTGATTGAGTATTTTTTTCCCTATAATGACGACCTAAATCAAGCCCTGCGTGTTTGAAATATGTTAAATTTTATTTTCTAATCATTTACACCTATAGGTGCGCTTATCCTTTGATACACTGTATATGAAAATGATCAAACAGCACGTCGCATTTGAGTAGAAAGTGCCTTATATCACACGCGTGTTGAAAAAATTGTTCAACAAAAGTATGGAAATTATATATTACTTAACGAGTGTTGAAAGTGGTACATTTTAAACGAGAGACAAGGTATTACAGACGAGGCCGTGCTGTGACAATGTTTTGTCAATTTTGCTCTAATTTTAATATAAGGCCGAAAAAAGATTAAATCAAAAATCGGAAATTCCAGTTTTTTTAAATAATAATAAGAAACTTAAACATCTTAATAACACTTCTAGTGGGACATATTGTTACTGCTTTGATTGCGATTCTTTTTCCCCCATTTAATCGAAGTTGTAGCTCTTACCATTAACCAGATCCCATAGAGGTCCTCCTTATTTTTGGGCACCCTGTATACCAAGCGGTTTTAGAGATATTGGGGAAAAACTTATTTTTATGTTAAATTTCTACACCTTATATCTCAGAAATAAAGCGGTTGCGTGTTATGTTCATGTAAAGAACTTTTCTCCAAGTATTCATCCATCTTTTGTTAAAATATTGCAGTAATCTGTAATTAACCAAAGAAATTTGAAACTCTATTTGAAAATTAGTATTCCAAGACTCAGGATCCCTCTTTAAAGAATCTGTATTGAACTGAAGTTTGAAAAAAAAATTTATTTTTATTAGGGGATACAAAGTCAGGTACTTGAATTGTCTAATCTTAAAAATATATCTATTTTTTTTTAAATGTAAGGCGTTTAATGCCTTGATCGCTTGTTATTTCAGACTCAGAATGCACAATAGCTATAATCATTTCTCTCTTAAATTCAAACGAAATTAATTTTGATATCAAATGCAATATTTTTGACATTTAGGCAGGTACCAAATTTTATTAACGGCGATATTTAATGTATTAAGATCTTTAAAGGCCGTATTAGACTCGGCAATTTTTTCTCTTGCGCCAGCAATTATAATGGCACGTATTCATGCGCAGTAAACCGTTTTCGATCAGCTAAAGCATTGTCAACGGTCAGAACAGCAGTGGGTACTGTCGAAATCCCTAAAATATCCCCAGAATTAGAGATGTGCAAACCTGTTCGTTTTGATTACCAGTTAAAGCAGCTACTGCTATTTACAAATAGGAGGTGCAAAAAGTTGCTGAATTAGCAGTCCATAAGTTTAATAAAGAATGTAAACTGCTAATTTAAGTACCAGTGGGTTTAAATGGCAATTACCTGTTCATACCTGGTTCGGCCAAATAATAAACAGTTAAAAATAACAGAATAATCCATGTCTACCCAATTGCGCCGGCAAGGGCAATTAAAATGGCGCCTGCCCCATTTCTGGTAATGAGAGACAGCTGATCGGGAACAGTGTACTGCGTATGAATCCGTGTCATTTTAATTGTCAGAAGAGTAGAATTTCTGACTGTAGTACGGAGAACGGTGTACTGCGCCTGAATCCTTGAATTATAATTGCCATTGCTGGCGCCATAAAAATTCCCGACTGTAATACGGCCTTAAGAAATACCAAATCATAATAAGACGCTGAGGTAGTGAACCATGCTCTAATATAAGTGGAATCAATAAAAGTACTTAGGCCAGTTGTACTTGAAAGATCTTTAGTCGTTAATTTAACTTCATCTCGAAACAAAAATATTAAAAATATTTTTAAGCAGTAAATAGCTTTCGCCATTGATCTTGCATGGTAACTCGAAAAATTATTAAACAGAGGGACATTAAGATCAGATGATTGAGTCATATTAGTATCGAAACACCCCTTTAGTACTATTTCAAATATATGATGTCTCCATGGAAAATATTTTCTTAAATTTTGCTCCAACAAAGTGCAGGCACTATTAAGATATCCAGTATTTGAATTTGTTGTATGACAACATAAAACTTTTACTATATCTTGTAGATCCAGTTACAGACGTAACTGAAAAATACCATTTGCTGAGAAATTTGAGGTAAAAGGTTTCTAAAAAAATTATTTCCTGCTGCGTTTTTTCAAGGTACTCAGACTGTCTTATTTTTCCTATTTCCGCCATTTCCAATCCATACCAAGCATAAACCCTTGACAACTTTTCTTTCTTTGGTTTAGCAAAAAAACGTTATCTTTGTCGATCTTATATTTAACGCATTTGCATGCAGGATGTCATCAAGCTCGTCTAGTTTTTTTTTATAAAACGATATTCTCCTTGCCTACAATGATCCCCTACTATTTTAAACTTTTTCTGCAGTGTTTTCTATTCTGTATACAAATCCTTGAGTTTCTTAATGCAATGTTATTTGTCTCATACTGGAATACGTACTCTGTTCGAATGTAATACCACAAGATGTGTCGGGATTACCGAATAATACTTTTACCTGACACTCAACGCGTTACCCGGCAACACTACTCCTCCTTCGGAGTCGTAGTGTTGTTGCCGGGTAACGCGTTTCGTGTCAGGTAAAAGTATTAGGTAATACCGAAACATCGAGTTGTATTCAAAGGATTATACAACGAAATAAAGTACATATATCTTTCTGAGTTAAACATTTTTATTACAGTAATTATTGTTAATTACGAAATTACAATTATTATAGTTAAAACTTGAACTATTGGATAAATTATTATCATAGGTTGGAGGTGTTTGAAATTGGGCTTCAGCATCAGAAGTAGATGACGATATATTTTCGGCTCTCATTTGCGACAAAATCTTCAGATGATGCTGCTCGCTGAGCTGGAGATAGGGAGTAATAGAATTTATAGAACTATGGCCCGTTATTTTGATAACTTCCTGGAGATTAGCACCTGAACTGCTAAGGGCACTTACTGTTGAAGCTTTATTAGAGTGATTCATAATCTTTTTATTTTTCGTATCTAGGCCGATGTTGATTGCTCCCATTTTTGTCCAGTTTCTTATAATGTTAATACCTGCTGGACAATTCTTAAACCATGGGAAATTATCATTCTGTTTCCATTTCTGATTGACCGTCAAAAAGAATCGATTAGTTTTAATGTTTTCGCCTCTTTTGGACATTAGCTTAAAATATAACCGTATTGGACATAAATCCGGATTCACAAGATTTTTTACAAGCCACTTACTTTCGCATGTTCGACTTGCTCCTCCTTGCGCCGTTTTAGAAAATATTGGGTTGTATTCCAGACGACCGGTACTAGACCCGTTATTATATTTTTCCTCCTTAAAATATTCCAATAGCAAAAAAAACTGCTTCATTTCCCCTCCATGCTAGTTCGGATGCAGCTATGTGGAAAAATTTCCGTTGAAGCCCATCTGGGGTATTTTCATCCAAACTAAATGCCATTTTTTCTATTTCCTGTCTCGTCAAACCCGTGGAACTCTCCTTTCGTGCACCAGGTACCGCCTGCAACTCTTTTTGTTTTGCATTACGGGCAAAACGGGCGCTTTGAAAAACCATGTCATTGAATGGATCTATGTGGCGATTATATTTTTCAAAATATAGTTCCTGGAGCATTTTGGCCGTTTTGTTCCATAAAAGCTTGACCACACCTTCTTTATAATCGCTTCCGTCGGATTTTCGCATATTATATGCCCAGTCTTTTAAAATGTTGCATAAATCCTTGTCTGTTGACATTTTCTCAATTTCGAAACTTCGCGCAAGGCAAAACTCAGTAAACTGCTTCCATACATATTTGTCGGAACGCTCGGTATTTTTGGGCTTCACATTTTTAATAGCATCGTCGACTTTAGACAACAAAATTTTACCAAATCTTTCTTTTGCCATTTTGTAACAAGAACTGACAGAAATTACTTCTGAAGTAATTTGTCAAAAAATGACAATTACAACAATGTGACCACCAAGTGATAATCACTTAAATGATTATCACTTATTAATCACATCCTTCTATATGGGAAAAATATACATGGAGTTGTATAATCCAAAATATAACAGTTCTTTCAATAAGCACTGTCTTGAATAACTTATACTCACTAGTATTAACAAATAGAACACTTAAAACTTGTTTAATTGAAGGTAATTTAGTACTGATAATATGAAAGGAGTGATATCCAAGCAAAAATACAGAATTGTATTTCATAAACTATAGGATGACAGTCGACAAGCATCCACTAACTCGACCCTATTTTTACTATATGACAATCCTTTAAAGCAAATAAGCTAGATGTTATCTTTAAACGGCACACTTAAGAACTAACGACTAAGAAGAATTCAAGCAAATTACGGTATTTGCCTATATAAAGATAGGTCAGCCTAAGGATGAACAATCAATTATGAAACACCCTGTCCTATACAGAGTGATTCACGGTGGATGGAACGTTAGACGTTTCTCGAGAACGGGAGATCAGTTTGTTTTGAAAATTTGGTTTTCCAGATAAGCGACCATGGTCTACAGTTCTAAAATATTTTTAACAATGCGGCATTGCCTCTTCTACCTAAAAGCGGTGGCAACATCGTTAATTTAAATGGAACTCCCTATATATTTATACATTTTCAGATTCTACATCTATTTCTGAGCAACTTTTATTAATACTTTCCTATACCTATTTGTTGCCGTTTTTTAGTTATTAATTAATTTTCATTTTTTTTAACGAAAACATGACTTCTAATAAATATGGTTTTCTCCAAACTCTAAAATATTCCTAAGTTGAAATGTTGCGTACGGTTTAAAAATGCCTTTGGGTATTTACTTTTTTGGTCATATCTGAGTTCAAGCATACAGAGTGGTCCAAAAATAATTGTTTGTAGGTTACTTGAAAAAATGCCCGAAACTTGATTTTTTTCAAATGGGACATCCTGTATATGAATACTGATTTGGAAAGATGATGAAAGTAGCTTTCTAAAAATATATACTTATACATATTTAACTCTTCAAGTTTTTGATTTATAAACATTTCTTTGCGAAATTTTGCAAAACATGTAAATTTCAACGACTTTAATAGTAGTAGGCAATGAAAACAATTGTTAGTCTCCATGACAACTATATTTTTAGCTGAAGTGTCATTCCTTCATTTGTAATTTTAAGTTGGCGGTATAATGGGAGATATTACTCAAAGGCAATTATAATGAATTTATTTATTATACATGGACAGTGTGATAAGATTATAGGCAGAACGTGTAGAAAATTTAATGAAATATATCCAAATTTATCAAAAATTAATATGAAGAAATTTAATCGAATCCAGAACAATTTCAGAGATTTCTGTTCAACATTAAAAGCACCAAGAAATTTGCCCAGACCAGTGACTTCTAATGAAGACAACGAAATTACCGTTTTGGAATACTTTCATGCATGCCGAAGAAGATTTGGGCATTACATTTTCATCTGTGCTAAGAATTTTAAAAAAATATAATATGCACGACTATAAGTTTACTACCGTTCAAGCTCTTAAACGTCAAGATTTTATGCAATATCAAGAAATTTAATCGAATCCAGAACAATTTCAGAGATTTTGGTTCAACATTAAAAGCACCAAGAAAAATACACTTAATTAAAGGTTTTAAGAATGTCATTATAAAGATTTCTTAAGCAAATGTTCAAAATGTTGGCCATTAACGTCTAAACACTTTAATAAACGTGTATTGACACCATCACATGTAGCGCGTCTGATAACATGGGGATCGATATCTTCAAAGGCTTGATGCACTCGACGCTCTAATTCTTCTCTGGTATTTACAGGAGTCTTGTAAACCTTTTCCTGTACTGTACCCCATAAAAAAAATCTAAGGGAGTAATATCTGGCCATCTTGGGGGCCAATTCCACGGTCCCAAAGGTCTAAACCATCGGTATTCGAAAATTCGATCCAGCTCTGCATTCACGTCTGCGGAGCAATGAGCTGGAGCTCCATCCAGTTGATACCAACAGCTACGGTACTCTTCAAGTGAAAGACTGTCTGTAAAATCTTCGACCACTGTTGTTAAAATATCCAAGTACTTCCTGGAATTGAGGTTTTCTTTCGTATATCAGATACCTAATTTGATTGTCCATTAGCAAACAAAAAACATTAAAACTAAATTTTTCTTGAAATCCTCTCTCTTTTGTAGCATGCGGATTTTCACTGGCCCAATAGTGACTATTACGTCGATTAAAAATACCTTCTCTCGCAAATTTTGACTCGTCGGTCCATATAATTTTGCTTAAAAAACAGGATCCTCCTGTGTATGTGTTAGTAACATTTCGCAAAACTCGACTCTTTGCATAAAATCTTGACGTTTAAGAGCTTGAACGGTAGTAAACTTATAGTCGTGCATATTATATTTTTTTTAAATTCTTAGCACAGATGAAAATGTAATGCCCAAATCTTCTTCGGCCCCACGTATGGAAGAGTGGGGACATGCATGAAAGTATTCCAAAACGGTAATTTCGCTGTCTTCATTAGAAGTCACTGGTCTGGGCAAATTTCTTGGTGCTTTTAATGTTGAACAGAAATCTCTGAAATTGTTCTGGATTCGATTAAATTTCTTCATATTAATTTTTGATAAATTTGGATATATTTCATTAAATTTTCTACACGTGCTGCCTATAATCTTATCACACTGTCCATGTATAGTAAATAAATTCATTATAATTGCATTTGAGTAGCTATTAATATCTCCCATTATACCGCCAACTTAAAATTACAAATGAAGGAATGACACTTCAGCTAAAAATATAGTTGTCATGGAGACTAACAATTGTTTTTATGGCCTCCTACTACTAAAGTCGTTGAAATTTACATGTTTTGCAAAATTTCGCAAAGAAATGCTTATAAATCAAAAACTTGAAGTGTTAAATATGTATAAGTATATATTTTTAGAAAGCTACTTTCATCATCTTTAAAAATTATTATTGATATACAGGATGTCCCATTTGAAAAAATCAAGTTTCGGGCATTTTTTCAAGTAACCTACAAACAATTATTTTTGAACGATTCTGTATGATTGAACTCAGATATGACCAAAAAAGCAAATTCCCAAAGGCATTTTTAAACCGTACCCAATATTTCAACCTAGAAATGTTTTAGAGTTTGGAGAAAACCATATTTATTAGAAGTCATGTTTTCGTTAAAAAAAAATGAAAATTAATTAATAACTAAAAAACGGCAACAGATAGGTATAGGAAAGTATTAATAAAAGTTGCTCAGAAATAGATGTAAAATCTGAAAATGTATAAATATATAGGGAGTTCCATTTAAAATAACGATGTTGCCACCGGTTTTAGGTAGAAGCGGCAACGCCGCATTGTTGAAAATATTTTATAACTATAGACCATGGTCGGTTATCTGGAAAACCAAATTTTCAAAACAAACTGATCTCCCGTTCTCCAGAAACGTCTAACGTTCCATCCACCGTGAATCACCCTGTATAGTATTATTTTAACTCGTATTCAGCACATATAACCATTCCACAATTAGTATATTATACATCTTCGACAATAAAAATCTTTTGATCTTCACAAAGCAACCTTTAAGTCAAAGGATAAAGTTGTTCTTAAAAGTGTTAAAATGTAAAATATTTCAGCTCCGCGTTTGAAACGCTACAGTATATTAAAATTTAACAACTCCTTTCGAATATCAAAGGCCGAGATTTCTAAGTCGATATGCATCCTAAGATGTATAAATAATGGAGGCCCTTTGTAATACCGTCATTAGAGCAGTACGTCGTCGGCATACGAAATATTTTATTTTTTGCATTACGTATTCTGTAACATTAAGGAGAAAGCCTCTGCAGTGTCGATCAAAAACGTTTTCATTTCTGGCATAAATCGGTTAGAAAACATTTACAAAATATGTATGTAAAATTATGGTTGCAATTTCCTTTGTGCAAATTTAACTGAAAATTTTACCCGAATATTTCCGAAAATTAATAAGTGGAAATTTTTGGAAATATCCCCGGGAAATTTTCAGAATTGTTATTTTTTTTGGCATTAACGGTCTTGTGACAATGAAAACGTATCATCAAGATTTTGAAATATAGATAACGTTGTATGGTAGGCTTATTTAACTATTGCTACAGACGTCAAACAAAAAGACTACTAGAAATAAAGTATTATGTGCTTTTTGCTTCCTTGCTTCACAATTTAAAAAACTTCTTTAAACTGAGGAAACTTCCTTCAAAACATACACAACCCGTGTATAAAACATTTCCTAATGGAAATTTTAAAAATAAAGTTAGTCTTCAGTCAATTTTTTTTGAACAAGAGAATTCGTGCATAGCAACAGTTGCTATGCATTCATGCTTTTCTTTAAAAATTGGCTTCAGACAAAATTTCCGGAAATATTTTATGCATTGTGGCCTATTAAAAGTTCTCGGCAACTAAAATAGATATTTGTGTGAAATATTGGTACTCGTTATAAAAGATACTAATCTTTTTAATGAATATATGTTGACGTATTTATCACTTCCGATTATACCGGAACTCGGCGTCAACTTGATTATTTTAAATGGATAGCCCATGTATTATTACATTTTTGGATTCTATGCAAGATTCTAGACAGATTTTGTATATTATGTCAAATGCCTAAGTATAAGCGTGTTTGATATATTTAAGTTTTTATGTCTAAAATGACGTTTACTGACTTTAAAATAATTATTAATTTATCCTATAATATTTAATTTGGTTCAGATTTCTTGTTAAAAAGGACCTGCATTAATGGATTTTTTATGACATTTTTAAACTATTAATACTGATTGTTCAAAAATAAGATTAAAAATGAAATTGAAAAAATTGCAAAAAGTATTCATTTTCAAATGAAACCATCAAATTTTATAATAATTATTTTCGATTTCGCATTGGGTAAGTTTCTGTAAGGTTGTCTATTCCGAAAATTTTTCGAAATATTGCGATTTTACTGCCGATTTTAAGTTCAACAGGGAATCCGACCCAAATTAAATATTAAAGGCTTCCTTTTAGAAAAAATTAATAAAGTCCGAAAAAACCTCATTTTAATTAACATAAATATGTCTAACATGCTTAGACTTAGATATATGATATCAGATACAAGATCTGTGTAGAATCTTGCGCAGAATCCAAAATTGTAATAATAAATAGGGTGTTTCATTTAAAATAAGCAAGTTGATAGCCATCGGCATAACCGGAAGTGACAGATACGTCAAAATATCTCCATTAAAAAGATCGGCATCTTTTATAGCGAGTACCAGTATCTCAAACAAAAACCTTTCTTAGTTCCCAAGATTTTTAATAGGCCACTCTCCATGAACAAACCTTTATTTGTCGCGGAAATTTTATTAATAATAGAGCGGAGCACGCAGTTAAGCCGGAAAATGAATGAATGTGCGTCATCATCTGTATGATTCAAACCGAGATTATGCAGATCAAATAAGACAAAACAACGATGAGCAGCTAATGGACGTTTAATATTGTGAAGGTAGTAGACCCAGTAGTAGTCCAGTATTTTGTAGACTTTTCAATTTATCCTACAAAGAAGGATTGTTTCCATCCTGCTGGGAGACAGCGCGAGTCCAGCCTATAACAAGAGAGGGTAAGAGAACTCCTGCCTAACAGCGCAGCGATCGCATGCAGCGATCATCAATATGGTTTTTGGAAGTCCAGATCAACTAGAGATCTTCTAGCCTATATCACCCATCTTTGAAATAACGCAATCGAACATCATGGGGAGTCTCGGGCTGTTGCACTGGATATCTCTAAAGCCTTTGATCGTGTTTGGCATGAGGGACTGCGAGAAAACTGCGATCCTATGGTATGCCGAGTCGATTCAGTGCATAGTTGGGTTCGTCTCATACACCTTGCTCATCGAAGCCCGTGGTTCATAAAGGGTTCATAATGTCACGCCGTGCGTATTTAGTATCAGCGCTTTCGCCAAATGGTACGCTGGGGGGTAGCGTATGAAATGAAGGGTAGACAAGTCTCCCAAAAGTAACACTTATATTAATAACAACGGGATAACTGGTACATCAATATATGTGTATCACTGTTTTCAGTTCTATAATTATTATACTTACATAACGTACAATCTAACCAATAAATCTCTCAGGTAACTCTAAGGGCGTAGCTTTCAGGCTGTCGTCTACGGTGGCGGACGTAAGGGCTTTAGCTGAGCGTCGCAGAGTAGCGCTTAATGGACCCAACTAAGACTGTTGATCTTAGTAAGAGAAAGGATGTCGTCCAAGCTCTGCCCCGCTATTTATACTGATCGTCCTTTATTTGATTAGACCAGTATAAATAAAACAAACCTATGTTTATGTGCAGTTTGCAAAACAAGCTTGGACTAGATTTAAGGTAGTTACAATAATCATTATAAAACAAATAAGAGTATTAGGAAAATGCCCTATTTTGGTGACAATATTGTCTCCCACCCTCTTCTTACTCTACATTAACGACCTTCTAGTTAAAACTAAAAATCCGATATTTAGCTTTGCTGACGATAGTACACTTGTCTCGTCTTTCTCTTTAAATGCACAAACATCGGCTGACGACGCACATATTCGCAGACAGCATGAGGTATCACGCCTCAACAAGAACCTGGAAGAAATTTTGGCTTGGGGTGACAGTAACCAAGTCGAATTTAATGCCAACAACCGGATATAGTAATGGCAGTACACGCCAATTTGCTGGGCGTCGATCTGGGAAGAAATATCTTGGCATAACCACGTCGTGGTAATCGCCAAGATAGCTTCTAAGAAACTTGGTGTACTCTTCCGAACCAAAAGGTTGTACACACTTCTCCAACTCTTGATACTATACAAATCCCAGATTCGATAATCACTGAAGTACTGCTCTCATATCTGGAGCTCTACACCCATAACATGACATACTCTTCGGCTACTGGATCCATCGAAAGGAGGGCCATTCGTCTGATCGGAGACCACGAGCTGACTAAGAACCTCGACCCTTACCCTCTTAATTTCGCCCAGAGCAGCGAATAGCAGAAATATATGACGAACCACTGCCGCCCATATGTGGTTAAGCTTAGTACTCGTCGAACTTCATTATTTAATAATTCTTTCATCTCGAGAACTTCATCCTTATAGTACGACCTTCCCGAGGTCGTTTTTCCAAACGAATATAACCTCCAACGATTCAATACCAACGTGAATCGCTTTTTGGGCACACGCACCACTCCCAGAGTGCCCTAAAGGATTTTTCCTATAGTGCTTGTGTTTGATCATAAAAAAAGATTCTTTATTATAGTAATATATAAGTATACGTATTTTAAATTGTATTTAGTTTTATAAATTTAAATTGAAATATATTGTTTGATAATTTGAACTAGGCCCGATGGAAGAACAATAATTAGCTTCGACTATTTACAATCGCCGCTAAAGTTCTAGATATCGAAACACGGAATGACGAGCCATTGGAAACGACAATGAACACGCAAAGGAAAACCCTAATTTATAATTTTTTTCAGAGACGACAAAGAAATAAATAAAAGGACTTATTAAACTTTAAATATGTGTTCCACAATGTATAATACAAAATTTCCTTTAGAAGTCTAAGAAGCCAGTTCGGTAACGTTTTCAGTATCAAACTGAGCTTATTATGAAACCGTTTTTTTTTTCTTTTTTAAATGTTGGTAATGTGGTCATGAATATTTGGTTGCAGAAACAATTACTAATCGAACTAGCTAAGGAGGAGTTAAAGTCATCCTTGTTAATATTATTTGCTTATTTAATTTTCGCAACAAAATGTGAGACACGGACGGATAATTTATCAAAGACTGCTTTGATAAAATAATTTCATATTACCTACCTATTTCCAACATACAATTTAGTTAACAATATTTATAGGACATTCTTTTTAATGAAAAAAACGTAAAATAGAAAAAATAGTAGTTATAAATTGCATATTTTATAAAACTATTATATCGCTGGTCCACTTGGAAAACGCAAGCGACTCGTTTCCTAACATGAACGCGTGCTAAAATATGATGCGTTCTGAAACTTGTACTTTAATATAATAATTAGTTAATTTTTTTTAAAATAATGCGATAATTTTTCAGATTGAGGTTTTTCGTACGGCACTGCTTCCGCATTATTTATTCCAGCGTGATATTTCGAGGCCTTGTCCAGAGTTGCTTTGAGTTAACACTAATGATCAAGTAGTCGTTGTGCATAGTTATTTTTAATATGTTTTGGAAAACGGCGAAATGTAATTTGAATTTCGTGTTCTGGATAAATTAGCGATCGCTTGCAAAGAAAATAAGGCAAACAAAATTATAAATTTAAAATATGGATACCGGAATAAAACGGTCTTTCAGCTCGTTATGTGTAGTGCAACTTCACCAGCTTTCTTAAAAGTGTGTTTAACATAACAGGCAATTGTTGATATTTCAATCTGGAGAACAATGCTGAACACACGCTTTTTATATGCCCCAGATGAGAGGGTGAACGCACTTCCTACAGCAGAGGGGAAGAGCATTTACCGAAGAAAATATGATGGAGAACCTAATCATAAGGAATATAATAGACAAAAGAAAGAAAAACATCAAAGGATAGACATCAATTAACAAGAAACAATTACACAAGTCGACATAATTTTTGTAACATCGATGAGAATGCTTATTTTGCGTTTCATTTAGGAATTTATTAAAACACTTTTTCCCAGAAATGGCCTAGCAGGTCTTATTTTCAAGTACCTGCTCCTCTTTTATATAATGCGATCCTTGAAATCATTTTTACCAGGCCTAGGACCGGAAAGTACAACAAGACCGCAGAGGGGTTATTTTCACAGTATTGTACGAACGTTTAAGAGTTTTTTGTTTTCCGCACTTTAGTTGGTTTCGTCTCGTTTACAGTAGTCAAGTGTTTAAGTCGATTTTGATATAAAATGGCAAGTTCGAGTCGTCGATGTTGCAAAAATCTAGCCGATAAGTTTTGTTATATATGTGGACGATTTATTAGTCAACCCCAAGCTAGATCTATATCTGAGGAAGTCAAAAAAGCCTATTTATTATATTTTAAGTGCCAAATTGGGGATCAAGATAAAAGCTAGGCTCCTCATGTTTGTTGTGTGAGTTGTCACGTAAATTTAGTGCAGTGGATGTATCGCAAGAAAAATTCTATGCCGTTTGCTATTCCTATGGTGTGGAGACATACTGACCATGTAAGTGATTGCTACTTTTGCATAAGTGATGCAAAATTAAAAGAAGGCATATTTATTGGACCTCAGATAAGGAAGCTCCTAGATAATCTCCGTTTTCAAGAACAATTAAATGAAAGGGAATGTGCAGCTTCGACGTGTATTGTACGTATAGTGAAAGGATTTCTGGGCAACAAGAAAGATGGAGACTATAAAAGACTCATAAATGAACTGTTGAAAACCTATTAATTACTAGCGTGTCGCATGTCTCTACAAATACATTTTTTGCACTCCAATTTGAATTTTTTCCCGAAAAATTTGGGTGCAGTAAGCGATGAACAATGAGAGAGGTTTCACCAGGACAAAGGACGATGGAAACAAGATACCAGGGACGCTGGAACCCATTTATGTTTCGCGACTACTGTTGGTTTTTAAAAAGGGATGATGCTGCAGAACACAAAAGGAAAAAGTGTTTTTGTCACTGTATCATATCCTGTGCAATATATTTTTTATTGACATAATAACCAATCATCAGTAATGTTTTTGCATAGATGCCACATGTTTTATATGTTTATATTAAATAAATATATTAGATTGTAAAAATATGTCCTCCTCTTTTTTCTCCACCACCCACCTCTTATAAAAACTGTACGTGCTACAGTAATTAGCTTATCATTTTCGGACTTAGGACTCACTTCAGACACACCTATTTTCATCAATGTTACTGTACAAAAATTTGTCGACTTGTGTTATTATACTCGTAATTACCCTAATAATGATGAGCACTAGTGTGTAACTTTCTTTGATACTTATCGTGATACTTATTGTGATACTTATCTAAAACTGTATGGAACGTCTTCGATACTGTAATGTCTGTGCTATCAATTAGGGTGACAAATATAATATAGTGAAGTAATGAGATAGCGGTTTCCAGTATGGTATGTTGAAGCAGAGAGGGAAGAGTTTTAGTATAAAGAGGCGGGCAATACGCATTTGCATGACAGACAAGCGGGTGTCTAGATAGAGATTTACAAATCCTCTCCTAAAAAGAGTCTGTTTAACAAGGAAAATAATTTCCAACCGCCTAAAAGTACTTTATACAATAAGGAATAAACAAATAATATTAAATGATTATTCCCTGGGCTATGGGCCCCGTCTACCGCTGAATTATAATCAAATACTTATTATACGTATTTCGTCAGGGCGGTTTCTACCATTAGGCAAGACTAGGCAGTCGCCTAGAGCGACAAGATTTTGGGGCTGAAGGACAGAAAAAAGATAGATCAAACAGAGAAATTATTAAGCAAATTAGAAGAAATGAAAAAGAAGAAATATTAAAACAACGAATTATTTTCAAAGGCTAACGTGGCTCGCTTCGGTGCGTGAGTATTCATTGGGAATAATAGCTATCATTATTGACTATTTATTTAGTATACAAATAATGAAACTAACAATGATTTATGGCTGTATATGTGACTGACAACTAGTAAGAAATGCCATTAAATTATAGCAAAATTTGAACTTAAATTTCTGGTAATAATTACACAAATATTTACTAAACTATTTAGATGAAAAGTTTTTGTAAAATTTTCAAAAATCTTTTGTAAAATTTTTTTTAATAACTTTGACAAATGGTATTCCCTAGCGGTCACCCATCCAAGTTGTACCCTCGAAGTGGTTGACTTCTTCGAACGAATGGAGAATCGCTGTATGAGTTCTCCACCCATCATCTGTTAAGAACGTTAAAATTCAAGAGATCCGTTGCATCTGATTTAAGCCCTTTATTCTTGTAAAAATTAATTTTACGACACACCATTTAAACTTGTTCATTTTTACAATAAAAAATACTTAAATAGCCAGTGAATTTATTGTTTTTTTTTATGTTTTCATGTCATTTATTTATTTTAAAATATTAAACATCTGGAGTTATAAAAAAATTTTCACTTATGTTGTAAAAGGACCCCGCACGGAACATATGGGAATCAGCCCTCGGTTAAAAACTTTGATACTCGGGGATATTATCCACAAATCGATGCTGATCAAAAGTCTTCATGGGCCCGAGGTCCGAAAATATACAGGGTGGCCGAAAAAAGTGTGACAACATAAGTAATGCTGTATTTTTTTAAATGGGACATGCATATTTAGGTTCGTATTAGTGTTCTTTATAATTGCCCAAAGTTTTATTTCATTTGGTTATGTAGTTGAAGAGTATTAAATTAAAAATTAAAAATAAATGTTTTACAGTTTAAAAAAAAACTACCTAAAATAACTTTTTTAACCAAGGTATTGGGTAGAATTTAAGACAAGAGGTCTAGAGATACTGTGAATGTAATAGCGTTTAACTATTTTATACAAGCTGTTCATCGTTAGGTTTCAAACAAGACACTTTTCAAAATAATTTTTCTCCAGATTTTCAAATGGAACATCCTGTATATCATTTGGCTATTGGATGTAGAATTCATAAGCATTCTTTTTTTTTGTAATGGAAGCATATAACATCTGATTCCACGCTTTTATTATTTATTGATAATTAACTAGCAAGAAAAACGGCACTTTTCTCTCGTATGTATATGTTAGGCTGTTAGGCCTAAATAACAACAATACTAAATTGAAGAACTGTCAAACTATAATAAAAAACGAATTCTTATTTTATTTCAAAGCCTACCATGGTTTTTAGGCATGCATACCATCACTAATGAGCCGTTTTGATAGTATTCCATCTGAAATGTTGAGGAATGTAAATAGATCATTTGAAGAGCATATTAACTTGTGCTCAGATCAACATTTTGAACATTTACTCTAGTTTATAATTATTAATCTAGTCGCCTATGCTTAAGTTTCAAAATAAAAACTGTACTTATTTAAACAACATAATTTATGTAAGCAATTATTTCGAGAACGGCTAGAAATATGATATGATGATTCCATTACAGACAAAATAATGCTTATGAATTCTACATCAAATAGCAAAATGATATACAGAGTGTTCCATTTGAAAATCTGGAGAAAAATTATTTTGAAAAGTGTCTTGTTTGAAACCTAATGATGAACACCCTGTATAAAATAGTTAAACGCTATTATATTCACAGTATCTCTAGACCTCCTGTCTTAAATTCCACCCAATGCCTTGGTTAAAAAAGTTATTTTAGGTAGCTTTTTTGAATTTTTTCCTTAAACTGCAAAACTTTTATTTTTTATTTTTTAATTTTTATTTATTACTCTTCAACTACATAACCAAATGAAATAAAACTTTAGGCAATTATAAAGGACACTAATACGAACCTAAATATGCAATAAAATACTGGGTGTCCCATTTAAAAAAATACAGCATTTCTTATGTTGTCACACTTTTTTGGGCCACCCTGTATATTTTCGGATCTCGGGCCCATGGAGACTTTTGATCGGCATCGATTTTTGGATAATATCCCCGACTATAAAAGTTTTTAACCAAGGGCTGATTCCAATATGTTCCGTACGGGGTCCTTTACAATATAGTTTAGTATTTACTTGATTGTACTAAATTCATTAAAAATACTAACATAGTTTTTTAAAATTATGTACACTATTTTGGTACGGATTAATAATGAAAAATGTAATTAATACTATATTTTATAGGAAATCGTACAATAAAATCTATACTATAATAATTTTATTACAGTTTTTTTCCGTGTAACTATCCATTCGAAGTTTATTGTCAATAAACCAATCAATTCGGTTTAATATACCTGTTTCATATTAGCTCGATTTACTATTAAATGCAAATCGTCCGCAGTTCATATCAGCAAAAAGAAAGTTATTGCTATATCGATTGTGCGGCCAGAATACTACTTCGTATATAACGAGATATCCTCCTCCATTCCTATATCCATATGTGTCTATATCGTTTTACGTATATGACCGTCCCTTTGAAATTGCCTTTGTTATCTATAGAATAATTTTACTATAAATTTGCTATGTTATATCCTTCATCTTAATTTTCATTAATATATTCTAATAACCTATTTTTAGTCATTATTTAAATAATGTACATTCTGGTTAATAGTATAGTTAATATTTTATTCTCTGATCGAAGCAATCTATATGAAAGAATAACAATTAAAAAAAAATGATTTAAAGCGTCAAGAAGTGACGTATGTCGTTTAATTTGGAATGGTGTTCTGAATCGAGGTAGCTAAAAATATACTGGGTGTTCTATTAAAAAATCCAAAGTTTAGGTCATTTCCGGACAAGATGAAGTCTATCATGCCATAAAATACAAAATAATATCACATACAAACCCACCAAATTCTATTGCTGTAATTTAAACTATAAAAAAGTTATGGGGGTGAGCATCCCTCCTGAAACATCCGGTATATTTATTGTCTATACAGTATGTCTCCAAAAGTTTTAACAATATGGAAAACTTTTTTAATATTAATTTTACGAAAAAAAGATATTCTTCATAAAAAGTTCTGCATGGTCTGAAACCTTAAATGCAACCATCAGATATTAAATTCTTCTAGGCGTATACGAGGTCTGTCAAAAAATGAAAAGGAATTTTGCCCAAAAGCAAAGTACCTTTATTTTTGACAATATCGAAAATTGTTATTAAAAAAAGTTCATCAGAACTAAAAAAACACGTTGAAATGTGCATATACACCCATTTACGATGAAAAAATTATTTTTTCTTTTTTGAAACGTAGGTGTACAATAACAATGCAAATTTAACTGTACTTACATGTAATCATGATGCTCTGACATACAATTGAATTGTTGATAGCACTTAAAATACTATTTCAGATTGAATGGTACTACCAAGAAAAGGAACCCTCCTATCCTATACTGACGAGAACAAATAAGTTCGAAACCGGTCTACAGGCGGTTGCATCCTATCAGGGCTTCCTTTTCTTGATAGTACAATTCAATCGGAAATAGTATTTTAAAGGGCTACTATGTAGACAAAAATACGCCCTTATTGTATAAGGATCATCGGGTGGTCTGGAAATAATAATTTTCCAATTGGTATTTGATATTAATACCACCTGACAAGCATAGACTTTTTATTTCTTAGATGAATAAAGAAAGTATTAAGGAAATTTGCCAATAGGATGATGAAATGTATTGATCGAGAAGGTGGATATGTCGAGGCATTAGTGGAATGAGTGAAAATTTAATTTCTATTTAATTATAGTATTATTATTGTGTTAGTTCCGTTATTATTTGTATGTTTGTGTTTGAATTGGAACATTATTCGATAAAATTAAGAATCGAAAAGGTTATCATGTTTTTAATAGTTACAAGAGATAAATGTTCATTCATAATTAATTAATAATACAGAAAAATTATTTAAAATAGTAGAACCTATTTTTTCATCCTAAATGGGAGCAACTGCAACAATTTTCGATATTGTCATAAATAAAGGTACTTTGCTCTTGGACAAAATTCATATTTTTTGACAAACCTCGTATACGCCTAGAAGAATTTAATATCTGCTAGTTGCATTTTAGGTTTTAGACTATGCAGAACTTTTTATGAAGAATAACTTTTTTTTGTAAAATTAATAATAAAAGAGTTTTCCATATGATTCCAACTTCCGGAGACATACTGTATATATTTTTTAATTTTACTTTTCTACAGGTATTAGAAACTATATTGGCACACAAATGGCCCCAGTCCGATACTGCTGACCTTCATAAGTGCGCGAGTTCTCCACACCCTATCCGGATAAAAACACTTTACGAACTTTTTCTAAATTAGTTTTAGTTTTATAAATTAGTTCAAGATAAAAAACGGCGAAAAAACAACTAACATTTGCGCTCGTCCCCAATTAGCTGGATGGGGCCTAAACTAACATTTCCGGCTCAGGATTTAATTGCAAAACTTTTCGCATATTCTCCAATTTATTTTAAACTTAAAAGTTCCACTTTGCTGACCGTACGTTAAATTAGAAAACTTTTTCTATAAAAGTGTCAATCGGCTTTAAAAACTAGCTTTGTCTTATTTGGATTAAATTGTGTTGGAAGAGTGGGAATTAAATTCAACTGTATTTAAAAAAATGCATATATTATACAATTGCTTTCCAGATACTATACAGGGTGGCCCATCGAAAACAGTCCAGCAAAGTTTACGGCTGTGTACGTGAAAATTGAAAAAACCTCAGACCCGTAAACTTGTGTTTTCAGGGGGACACGTTTCACTATTAATTTCATCCCTGTAACCTCAACCCTCCCCCTCCCCCCTAGCGGGGGCGGCTACTGCCCTTGTTTTTTCAAATGGGAATGGGTATGTTGTGATACATCTTTAAAGGGTATTAAATTCTCTTTAAAATGGCGCTTCGTTTTGTTGAGCTACGCGCCGCCGAGCAACGCAATTTGAAACATTTCACTGCACCTCTTATCAAGTACACAGGTTTGTGCGTAAACAATTTTTTTTTAAAGTAATAAGTATCAGTCAATTCAACTTTATCTTCAGTAAAGTGGTTGATCCAGATCTCCATACGTTATTTCTGCGCTATTATTTTCTTTTGATTTGATCGTGACATAAAAACAATCAATGTGCAAGAGTAAGGGCAACTTTGTTTAATGATAGACATTTAGATAGACACGTACATCATATTCTAGAATTCGTGGCAAAATTTCGGCAAACTGGTTCAGTGGCAAATAAAAAAGGATCATTGAAAATCCGGTAAGAAACGAAGCAGTAGAAGTATCTGTTCTGGGTCAAGTTAGTATGAATCCAACATTAAGTACCAGAAAAATATCTGATGTAAAGGGAATTTCGCAGACCACTGTACAGAGAATTCTGAAACATTATAAATGGCACCCATACAAAATTCAACTTCTCCAAGAATTGAATGAAGATGATAATCACCGCCGTTTACACTTTTGTGAAGTAATGTCAGAACAAGTATTAAATTATCCGAACTACCCTTTTAACGTTTGCTTCTCAGACGAATGTTATTTTTTTCTTAATGGCACTGTCAATCGACATAACTGTCGTTACTGGTCCGACACGAATCCAAGGATTTACCACGAAATTAGACGTTTGGATGATTTGACGTTTAAATGATACTTATTTAGACTTGTTGGAGAATGCTGTCAACCCAACGCTGATGAATATTATGGAAAACGACCAACGCTACCAGGAAGAAAATCCAATATTTCAACAAGACCCCCCTCCATTATGCATTACCCGTACGCCACTTTCTGAATGAAACGTTTCCTGGTAGATGGATTGGGAGAAGGGGTGCTATTGAATGGCCCGCGAGATCGCCCGATTTATCCTTGATTTCTTTTTGTGGGGACGTCTAAAATCTAAAACACAAGTTTACGTGTCCGAGGTTTTTTTAATTTTTACTTACACAGCCGTAAACATTGCTGGACTGTTTTCAATGGGCCACCCTGTATAATGCACTTTATTCGGTTGATAGTGGCCTATTATTCCCTATATATAGGCAAAAAACAACCAACATACAGGGTGCCTCCGATTCAGATAGCACTATCGCTAACTTCGATATTATTAGAGCCAAGATGGCAATCTTGGTTAACCCATTAACCCTTGGAAAATTTTTTTTTCGGTTTTTCGGCCAAATTTAGTAAATTGGAGTTACATGTGGGTTAAATAAATTGTAACAGGTATTTTTTTATGGAAATTTATTTTTCAGTTTTAGAAAGAGAGATGTGATCCCTAGGCGGTTTGTCGAGTAAACTTTTTTCTTCTTATTAAACATTTATTAACCAGAATGAAAATAATATCTATACCATTCTTGTAAAAATATGTTAGGTATATTTCAGTGTTGAAATCCTTAAAACATTTAATGCACAACCATAAGTCACACTTGAAGCATAAAAAAACGTGTTTAAAATTTTTTTTTTTAAATTACTCTTTATGTTTTATGATTTTTTTATTTAATTGAAATTAAAAAAAAAAAATTAATTAAGGAAAAAAAAAAATTTTTTCTAAAAAATTAAAAAGAGCCTTGGCTTGGCGTTTTTTCGAGCAAACTATATTTTTTCAGTTGCACCGGAATGAGAGACCATTACAACCAATAAAAGAAGTACAATTATTTTCTCCATTCTCAACATCCTCGAAACCAGGGGAAGAGGGGGGTAGGGGTCGGACGCGATATCCAATACCGCCATCGTGTTCAGCATCCTCGAAAACGGGGGGGGGGGGGGGGTAATCTTGTTCCGGCTGAAAATATTTCGATGTTCGTCCGACTCACAGACGCCACTAAAAAGGAAGTGACTAAAGTCAAGTCAAATTAGTAAACTAGTAGCATTTTTCCGTTGATTAAAATGGCAAAAGCGGAAAAACAATTGAATATCGTGTTTCTGCATTATTTCAAAAAATGCACTTTGTTAAAATGATTTTAATTCATAATTTTCATCACATTGTTATCTAATTTTTAGTCGAAACTGAATAATTATTTTTATTGAAAATAAAACCTTGCATTCAATGTCAATATATAACTTTAAAATAAATACATAGATATCCTGTATATACAGGGATGACGTAAAGTATTAAATAACTCCATATTTTTAAAAGGTTTAATTTTTGGAAAAACCTCTCGGTTACGTCGATCTTGTTTTTGCTGTGCACTTTTTAAGATAATTTTTACTGTATAATACTTTTAAATACATACATAGACACCCTGTATATACAGGGATGACGTAAAGTATTAAATAACTCCATATTTTTAAAAGGTTTAATTTTTGGAAAAACCTCTCGGATACGTCGTCGATCTTGTTTTTGCTGTGCACTTTTTAAGATAATTTTTTACTGTATAATACTTTTAAGTACATACATAGACACCCTGTATATACAGGGATGACGTAAAGTATTAAATAACTCCATATTTTTAAAAGGTTTAATTTTTGGAAAAACCTCTCGGATACGTCGTCGATCTTGTTTTTGCTGTGCACTTTTTAAGATAATTTTTACTGTATAATACTTTTAAATACATACATAGACACCCTGTATATACAGGGATGACGTAAAGTATTAAATAACTCTATATTTTTAAAAGGTTTAATTTTTGGAAAAACCTCTCGGATACGTCGTCGATCTTGTTTTTGCTGTGCACTTTTTAAGATAATTTTTTACTGTATAATAGTTTTAAATACATACATAGACACCCTGTATATACAGGGATGACGTAAAGTATTAAATAACTCCATATTTTTAAAAGGTTTAATTTTTGGAAAAACCTCTCGGATACGTCGTCGATCTTGTTTTTGCTGTGCACTTTTTAAGATAATTTTTTACTGTATAATACTTTTAAATATATACATAGACATCCTGTATATTCAGGGATTCCGTAAAGTATTAAATAACTCCATATATTTAAAAGGTTTAATTTTTTGAAAAACCTCTTGGATACGTCGATCTTGTTTTTGCTGTGCACTTGTTAAGCTAATTTTTACTGTATAATATTTGTTAATTCATAGGTATCTACCCTTTTTTCCTTCTTTTGATTCTATCTATGTTTCTAAACATTTTTCATGTATATAGTAAAGTTTAGATTATACCGTTGCTCTTTTGACTGCAATAAAATCATGATTTTCCCTCTGACCATAAAATGCCCCAAATTTACATCTTTCCTCACAATGCTGGAGTACAAATTTTATTTACTTGCGCATTCCTAATTAAAATACCATTTTAAGTAGGTATAAATTTAAAATAAAAATCAATCAATATATAGATAGCTATATTTTCAAGGCGACCCTGCACCCATTTGCGGTTGCGGTTCGAAGATATTGGGCGCACAATGGGCTTTAATCAGGTAGTTGATTAATTACAGTCAAGGTCAACGGTATAATGTATGTATACTATACCTACATTAAATAGTTTATATCTCGAAAACATTACAACGTTGGTGCAATGATCTAACGGATTGTTTATATATTTTGGTTGATTTGTGTTTTTTAAGTTATTGAATCTTTTGTAGTCAAATAAATGTTATTACTCGAGTTATTCTAGTAAAAACTGATTGAATTTATTGCAACAAATGTTCTTGGCTTTCTTTGCATTGGAATAAATTCTCATAGATGACAAGATCTACATAATATTTTTTGACAAGCCCTTTATTATCATACTGTAACTTAAGAATAGTTATAATTTCGTTCAAAATATACAGTTGATCTTTTGACTGCCATAAAATCCTAATTAGCCCTGTGACCATAGAATTGACCTCTTTTTGGGCAGACCCGGAGTACAACTTTATTTACCTTTAGTTTAATTATCTAATGTGGGCAATCTCCCGGGTTTAGATAGAACACTTAAAAATATCAGGAGAAGTTCTTATAAATTTTTCTTCCTACGGCCTCGCCTACGTCCCTGGAAATCGTTGTTTTTTAAATAATTTATTAAATACTAGGTGTAATTTAATAATTTTTAGTTTAATCGTTAGTAGATGAGTCTCCTTAAAATTTGCTCTTTTAAATACATTTGTCTTATTTAGTTTGCCAGGGACGGACTAGACGTAACACAAAAATGTTTTTTTGTACACCTTGTATGATGAAGGAACGACAATAATATTTTTGGATACTCTATACCTTAAGCTGAAAAAAAGATGCTCTAGATCAATGTCGATAAAGTGAACTATTTTCGAAAAAAAAATATTTTTATTCAATATGGTTTTTTTCATTAGTTGTTTTATGTTCATAAAATTCCCTCATTGTGGGTATGGATTTCTTCACATGTACCGATTTAAATAAGAATATTTATGCCAGTGTCAGTTTATGGTAGTGTCTTGAAATTTGCGGTTTTTCTTCTTTGTCCTATTAGTGACTAACTTAGTAATGGAATTTACGTATACTGAATATAAATCATATTGAACAAAAATATCTTTTATTTTTAAACAGTTAATTTTATCGGCATTGATCAAGAGTACCTTTTTTCAGTTTAAGGTTTAGAGTATCCAAAAATATCATTGTCGTTCCTTCATCATACAAGGTGTACAGAAAAAAAGCAATTTGTGCTACGTCTAGTCCGTCCCTGGCAAACTAAATAAGTCCAATGTGTTTAAAAGGGCGAATTTTAAGGAGACTCATCTACTAAACATTATACTAAAAAATTATTGAATTACACCTAGTACTTAAAAAATTATTTAAGAAACAACGATTTCAGGGAACGTCCGTTATGGGCCCGTAGGCGAGGTCGAAGGAAAAAATAATTATAGGAACTTCTTGTGTTATTTTTAAGTGCTCTATCTGAACCCGGGAAATTGCCCACATATTCTGGGACACCCTGTATATATAAAGTAACAAACTGATTTTTGTTAATTTTAGTTCCAATTGATTTTCCAACCAGTGAGTTTTATTATATTGGTACGTGTTATTTGTGGTTGTTTTAGTGTTAAAATGTATCATCTATGGGCTTATGCTGAGAGTGCGGTATTTTGTAGTATAGCTTTCAAGCATTTATCGTCTGATGCTAAGGAAATGAAAAATGAATTTGTACTAATATTTGCCAAAAAGACATTTTAATGCAAGTAATGATTTAGCCGAGATATCTGCTATAAGATGTATTTATTTATCTTCTGTAAAGGATATAGTACTGAAACATGTCATCCCAGATAGAAATGAAGTAACTCTTACATATTTAAACTTTTCAAGTCTAAGCAGAATTTTTGGAATTATGGAAACGAGTAATCTGCATTATAATATATGTTATTTTTATTTTTATTATACTTAGGGTCGACATTTCAAAGTGAGCTTAAGGTATAGAATAATTTAAGTCTTCCTTAATATAAATTTGACAGTATATTATTAAAGTTCTCTTTAACTCTCAACTAAAGGAATATATATTTAAGGATGTAGTAATCTAAGGGCCGATATTTCAATGTTACCTTAAGTTAGACCTTAGCTAAGGTAGCTTTAACGATAAGTTATACCTAAAAAACCTATGTTTTGACTTAATTTGGGGACCGGTTGACGAGTTAAGTGGAAGATCACCATATTCTTACAGATCTATTCCCTTAGATGAGAGTTAAAAGAATGTAATATCCCGTCAAACTAGTGTTAAGAATGACTTATGTCATCCTGTACCTTAAGGTGACTGTGAAATATCGATCTTTAGGGCCGATATTTGAATGTTAACTTAAGTTAGACTTAAGAGACTTAAGGTAGCTTTACGGTTAAGGGAAACAATTTACATATCCGAGAAACTTTAGTGAGCTAAAAGAAAAACTTGTTAAAGGAGATTCTATGGAAAAATCAAACCTCCAAGGGTTCTGCATTGATTATCTGCAATGAGGAAGAATTGGTCCAATGCTTAAAATATCTTGGTGGGGCATATGAAAAATGTGCTGATAGTGATCATTTTGCTATGTTTGTCTGTCACCATAGATAGATCCTATCGTTTCCATTAGAGCTATAATTATTACTTATCCATGTCTTCAATTTTATTGTTTTTAATAATTGATGTAGTTTTATTATTAAATATTGATTGTCGGGTACTGTATACCGTTTTTTGACAGGTGTCAATTGCATTACTTTTGTAAAATCAAAATTACGCCGCTTATGTCAAAAGTAGATCGCCTAATAATCAATAAAACTTAAGAGGCGGTTGTGTAAAACAATTCTGGCCAACTTAGGTTCAACGGAACACTGATCAACCTGTGAACTACGTTCATTCAATAGTACGTTGTTCAATATAATATGAACTTTAGTTCAGCTGAACTAAGATCCGTATAATATGTTGGCATGACTATTATTTAGTTACTTGTATTTTTTTAACCTTTTTGATATTAAATATAACCTTTTATTTGATTTGGCGGGCTTCCTTTCCAGGCCTTTCTACTCGGTGTACTTATAAAATATTGTTAAAAATAAGAACTGAAATAGTTCAATTTTATTTGCAGACCGGTGATACATTTCTAAAGCGGATAGAGCTTATTGATTCCATAAAAATATATATTATTTGATACGTTACAGTAAATAAAAACAAACAGCTGTGTTTGTTAAGCGTAATCTTCACAAATATTCATTATGTGTCCCTTTAGTAAATTGATCAGGATTTTCCGGTATATCCATGTTCACAGCATTGACTGCAGTATCCACAAAACCCAAAAATCTTCATCATCAATTATAATTTCATTAAATTCCTCCGTTTTTATAATCAATAATAGTTATTCATATATCAAGGGTACCAAGTAGATGATTATGCCCTGAGGGCGACAGTCTTACAAAGCCGAGGGCCTCTGGCCCGAGGGTTCGTAAGTCGCCCGACGATATATATCTATTAGTACCCGTGGTGTATACAAACTTTTATGTCATACCAGTTCGTTTTAAATAATAAAAAAAATTCAAATTAAATTTGATTTACCAATTTTTGATTTTTGCCTGCGACCTTTACCTAGACATTATTATAGCCTGCGTTTTTGTTGCTAGGGAGATTAGTATTCAATTGATTAATGTGTCAAAGTCAAGAATCAAAAATGGAAAAAGGTTTTGAAATTCCCGACGAAATTGAAAAAAAGGCTGAAAAGGCAACGCAAAACCTGTTACCGAGAAAATCCAGAGACTTATACGACAAAGAATATGACCAATCTTTGAAGTAGATGTCAGAAAATGCTGTAGAAAACATTAACGAAACTGTGCTCTTGGGATACTTTAATGATCTATCTGAAAAATTTTCCCCGAGCTCTCTATGGGCTAAATATTCGATGATAAAGAAGACTTTAATGGTAAATAAAAATATGAATATATATAATGTTCACAAATTATGTGAGTATTTAAAGCAAAGGTCAAAAGGGTACCAACCAATAAAATCCAGTGTGTTATCTAGAGAAAATGTTCTAAAATTTATTCATGAGGCACCAAATGAAACATTTCTAATGAACAAGGTCGCATTATTATTTGGTGCATTTGGTGGATGTCGGCGGCAAAAACTTGTAAATATGTTAGTCACACATGTAGAAGATAGAAAATCAGTCTTTGTTCTAACTGTGCCAGCAACCAAAACTGACAAAAAACGAGTTTTCACCATTATTGATGAAGACGAAATAAATAGTTTGAAACTTATAAGAGATTATAGGTCTTTGCGGCCACATGGCTGCTCGGAAAAAAAATTTAAGCTACAGACAAGGCCGCTGTTCTGTACAACATGTGGGAAAAGCACATTTGGGAAAATTCCCTGTATTATTGCAAAATATTTGGGTTTGAACAACTCCGAAAAGTACACTGGTCATTGTTTACGTCGAACGTCGGCAACTCTTTTAGCAGAAGCTGGAGCAATATGACTACGCTGAAGCGCCATGGTGGATGGAAGAGTACCACAGTTACTGAAGGATATTTAGAGGATAGCATATCCTCAAAAAATGAGGTTTCAAGGATGTTGGCAGGCGTACCATCTGGATTTCGCATTTCCTTACAGAAACTAGGGGCCCAGACAATGAACCTTAAGTCAACCTTTGCTGCAGGAAATTTTGCTATCAGCGGAACCTTCCAGAATTGCCAGTTCTATGTAAATACAACCAAATAATATATAAACGTAAATTTATATTTTGTTATTTTGTTAATAAAGAATAAGTTAATCGAAAACTGTTTTTTTTTTAATGCCAGCCCATAATGTATACTTTATGCCCGCACGGGCATAAAGTAATCCATTTTGTAGATGGTATCTAAGGTATAAAAACACAATAATGCACTGGTATGACATAAAATAACAATTATTTACTGTATTTTATAATATGACACTGACCTGACACAAAAAATATTTAAGGTTAGAAAGTAACTTGGATCGACAGCTTCTGAACTGCCAAAAGTGGAGATTCACGTGAACTCCTGATTTGAACTGAGATCAGTGCAAAATACTGTTTGTACAACAACTTTTTTACTTTGAACTAGAGTTCAAGAGTGAACTACAGTTCAAAGTGTTTATACAATCGGTCCTTACTTTTTGATATTTATCAAAGTTTTTGAAAAAAAAAGATAAAAACTTAAGTCGCCGGCACAGGGACCCTCTCCCCTTGAGCCATACTATATCAGCTGCTATTCTAAGTTTATACTAGAAAAATAATCACCAGCTCTCCTACTATATCACATCCTCGAGCAATGGTCCATATTATCTAAACACTACATCATTGCAATGCTTAGCCTTGGGCTCCGTCGGAAAACTTTCTTGCTGAGAATACCAAAATTTCCTCAATCTTGATAACAATAAATTAGCAAACTAACTGAATCCAAAGATGGTTACGGAAATTAGATAAAGACTTTATTTACGTGCTCATTTGTTATTTTTATCTACGTAGTAAATCCAGTAATAACCAAAGGGTAAAATTGGATTTGATAACTTGGGCATCGAGGGAATAGAAATACTAATTATTTGCTTGATTACACAGTAAAGTACAGAGTAAAACGGCAGATTTTTTGGGTAAAAATATTGCGATTTAGCCAAACCTTAACTTAGTTCAAAATTTGTTAATAAAGTAGATCTAATTGAAAATTTTATTTTTCAACTTACTTTTAACTAATATTCTAGCATACAATTTTTGGCTTGAGGGTTTTTTGGGTCGAGAAATTTGTATCTGTTAATACTTTTTATGTAGATTGTAGAGGGCGCTGACTACAGCACTTTGGGTATATCGCAACAAGTGCAAATCTTTTGCGCTTTAGGGTATTTATGTCTTTATTAAAAATATAAATTTTCTTATCACATTTACCCAAAAAATGGTGTGTGTGTGTGTGTGTGTGTGTATACCTTGTCAATGTCGCTACGAGCAATTGATTTCGATATTTTTGCATTTATAGTGCCCAGTGCGCTTTTGAAAATATTGCAATAATTATTGTCAAAAACAGATCTTTTCTTGATAGTTTGTTTATTCATGTAGCAATAAAATTTGTATTTAACTTATAAATATTTTCATTACTGGTCTTTCAATTTCTTTGTAGTTTGGACTTATATTTTACATATTAATAAATTACTAATACTTTAAAAAATATAAGTTAAGTTAACTTCTGTTGTATAATTATTTGTAGTTAAAGTCTATTGCCTAAAATGTAATAATTATTAATGTCTAACATAATAATGTGTTATGTATTTCAATATTGTAAAAAGCGCACTGGACACTATAAATGCAAAAATCTCGAAAGCAGTTGCTCGGAGCGTGATTTAGAAGGTACACATACCATTTTTGGGTAAAAGTGATAAGAATAATTGATATTTTTAATAGGAACATAAATACACTAAAACGCAAGAAAGTCGCACTTGGTTCTATGTACACGGAGTGTCGCAGCGAGCGCCCTTTACAATCTACGTAAAAATTAAATAATTAACAAATTCAAATTTTTCGCCCCTAAAAACCTCTAAGCACAAAAAGTAAGTTAATCAGGAAATTATAGAAAATAAAATTTTCACTTGTATACAGGGTGTCCGGGAACATGTGGGAAATCTCCCGGATATGAAGAAAACACGTGAAAAGAATACTATAGGTTCATATAAACTTCTTTCGTATCGGCCTCCTCTTCGGAGATATGGGCTCCCAAAGAGCACCAATGGAATCAAGTTTTTTACACATAATTATTGAACCACCTGGTATATTTCAATTATTTTTTAATATGATGTATACCAGGTAAGACCCGTCAAATTACTACCCAAGAAACTGTTGTGAATTACTCACAGCTGCAAGGACGGACTAGCTGTAACACGCATGGGCCCATTTTTTTTACGCCCTGTATGATGAGAACTTTGGACAATGTTTTTTACATACCTTTAACTATTGGCTAAAAATTAAGTACTCTTCATTCATGTCTCTAATCCTAACCGTTTTCAAGAAAACAAAGAATTACGTCATGTATTTGGCGTATCTCTGTAAGAGATACATCTTTGTTCCTATGAAATGTTGAACCTCAAAATTCTGCATTTTCATATTTAATCCGTGAGAAGTTAGGGAACCCAGTGTCAATAAAATGACGTTTTCTCGAAAACGGTTAGGATTAGCGACATGAATGAAGAGTACTTAATTTTTAGCCAATAGTTAAAGGTATGTAAAAAACATTGTCCACAGTTCTCATCATACAGGGCGTAAAAAAAATGGGCTCATGAGTGTTACAGCTAATCCGTCCCTGCAGCTGTGAGTAATTCACAACAGTTTCTTGGGTAGTAATTTGACGGGTCTTACCTGGTATACATCATATTAAAAAATAATTGAAATATACCAGGTGGTTCAATAATTATGTGTAAAAAACTTGATTCCATTGGTGCTCTTTGGGAGCCCATATCTCCGAAGAGGAGGCCGATACGAAAGAAGTTTATATGAACCTATAGTATTCTTTTCACGTGTTTTCTTCATATCCGGGAGATTTCCCACATGTTCCCGGACACCCTGTATACACAACTCGGTTATTATCAACTTTTTAGCAAGCAATGTTTAACCAAATCGCAATATTTTTTCGCAAAGAATCTGCGGTTTTGCTTTTGTTTCTAAATACAACTACTATACTAGAAACAACGAGGGATGGAGGATATGGGAAGGAGCCAGTTTTACGTTTTTGCCGCGTCTCCAAAAAAACAATTTCGGAGCTGTGTTAATGTTGAAATTCTCTACAAAACAAAATATTACACGGGGGTCCGCTAATTAATGGTAAATCGAAAACCCACAGACTCCTTACGCAAAAATGTTAGGATTTAATTATACTTACCGATATCCGAAAGTTGATATTCTTGAGATACAAGGTGTTAAAGTTAAAACTTCATTTTTGTTTTTTCTAGTAACTTTGCGAGAAACTAACGTTTTTTTACAAAATTTGGCAATTATGGTTTTTTAGCACGAGAACTTGATTTCTTTATGAAATTTTAATGGACAATGTAGGGGGCTGTCTGCGGCATTATTTGCACATTTATTAGGTCATAACTTTTTTGTCCTCAATGTATTTAAGTGTTTAATGAAAATAGTACTTTTCTCATATTTATTAGATAAAAAGGTATACTAAGTTCAGGTCGCCCAGAGTCACCGTTTCGGAGATATTTGCATTTAAATTGTTTAGTGCACCCTGCCAAATTATTATTAATTTGCAAACAAAATTTTTTTCTTAAAATAACCTATGAAAAAACAAATGAAATTTAACGATGCAGTTGCTATGAAATATCCATGTTGTTATTTGTTTATTGATTATTGTAGGATAGCCTTGTCAGAAAGTGTTTCATTTATGTTTTTTGAGTTTATCGTAAGTTTGTGCTTTCATTGCTGTTGGTTTCTTTCGACACGATATTTTCTAGGGTCAAAATTATTTTAATTAAAGTAAATTAAAGAACAATCATCATCATCGTCAATCACTTGACGAAATCGAGTAATTTTTTTTCCCCAATCGATACAGTAGGATCCCCTCGACATTCTGAAATAATTTGTGTAGGGCGCCGCATGGGGGGGGGGGGGGGGGTACGCCCCGTAAATCTAACCTACAACGGGAAATTGAAAATACTCGATTTCGTTAAGGGATTTTCGAAAACCGGAACGACTCCACTAAATTCAATTGTTGTATTTAATATTCACAATTACCATTACTAGAACATTAATTATCATCTAAAAGTTAATTGGTAAGAAGTAACATAATATTATTTGCTTACCTGAACTAACGAACTAAACAATTTAAATGCAAATATCTCCGAAAAGGTAACTCTGGGCGACCTGAACTTAGTATACCATTTTTACGTAATAAATATGATGAAAGTAATATTTTTATTAAAAACTTAAATACACTGAGGCACAAAAAATAACCTAATGAATATGCGAAAAATGCCGCAGACAGCGCCGCCTACATTGTACATTAAAATTTCACAAAGAAATCAATTTCTCGTCCTAAAAAAAACATAATTGCCAAATTTTGTAAAAAAACGTTAGTTTCTCGCAAAGTTATTAGAGAACAATAAAAATGAAATTTTAACTTTAACACTCTGTATCTCAGTTAACTTTCGGATATAGGTAAGTATAATTAAGTCCTAATATTTTTACGTAAGGAGTCTGTGATTTTTTCATGTACCAGTAATTACCGGATACCCTGTATATTATTATCACGGATTTGTCAACGTAATTTTTAGCTGTTGGATCAAATTTCAAATTGAGTCTGATTACTAGCGTGTCAAGGGAATAGGAACTAAAAATTACGCTTTTAATTACTTTTATTACAGTCAAGAAACTTGGAATGAGTTATTTACCGAGGTTATTTATTTCATAAAAGTCAGTAGCGGAATATACTTAAATTTAATAGGCACAGGGTTAACGATTTTTAACAATTTTGCTAGATTTCTCGGTAATTATTGAACCTATCAAAATACTGATGTATACAGGTCGACAAGTGAGTCTATATCTACGGCGTATCGGTAAAGGGAAAGCAATATCTTTTAAAACATGGCCGAGTTATGGGCGTGCTATTATTATTTTAATAATGTAATACAAATAGGAAATTCTTCAATAATTGCATTTTATGTTTGAAGGTAGGTAATTATTTTTATAAAGGTTTAAATAATTACGTTTTGCAAGATGCCATTCTTTCGGCATGGAAAAAACAGCTACATGGTTAATCGATTGATGACGATTTTTCAGTGTTGGTCGTATTAATGTCAAAGACACATGAAATATAGTTTTGCAAATCATCAAAAATAAAATCGGTACATACTATATCCGTCATCTTCACCTTCTTCGCCTTCACTGTCACTACCATCAGTATCAGTCCCAACCTGCATTATAATAGGTTCAATTTCCTCCATCATATAATCAGTTCCCCAAAACCCCTTTTTTGCCAGGAGATGACAACAATTATTGATCCGAGTTATTTTCTTTTCTTTCAATATCTTCTTTATGAATGTTTTTTACTGCACCCACGCTTATTCCCATATACATTGTAACCCTTTCTAGATTTCGCTTAAGTGACAATTTAAAGACATTAATTTGTGATTTCTCTTCACACACCCTGTACACATTGGCAATCACTTCACGGGCTTGACTATGAAGGGTTTTACCACGAGTATATTCATTCATTATCACAGTTTTAAAACAACGAACACTTTTTAAAACACACAGTTTAACACAATATAATAACTCTTGCCCTTCCTATCCCTACGCAACTGGATGAAGCATATCGGACATCGCCTAGCAACTACGCTGGCACAATGGGCGTGTCACCAGCCTCGTGTCGTCATCGTCTGTCTGGGACATAACCTAATGTCGATTCGTTTTATGAAGTCCAATGTCGGATTAAACCATTAAAGGTTGTTAAACTGTAAGACGGTTAAGTTAACAATACCTTCGCTATACTTGATCGTACCAAACATTCCACTGGTTCACTGTAGCCGGATGGGGACAATCAGCGGTTCCAAAACAAAATTACCTTAGATTTATATACCGCGATAAATATTTTTATCTTGTTTATTTTTCACTCATAAGATGTTCTCAGGTACTTTTTCCTAGAATTTAGTTTGGGGTCGTTATAGTTAAATCTATATAATAATCACTATTTTCCAAGAAATAATTAAAATTTGCTCAATTGCAGGATGGTATGTTCTATTTTAAATCAGTAGTTATGCTTTGGCTTTTAGTTTGTTTCTCATTGTATGTGAATTTAAAGCAGTTATAAAGCAAAGTTATGGAAAATGTTCAGTAAGGTGACACAACGCCTAGAAGGTGTTTTATCTCCAGGTGAACGCCGTTTGGTATTACAAGTGGAACATTATTTACTTTAGAAAAAGATAACTCGGGTCCGTTAGGGTCTGTTTTGGCAATGCAAAAAACGAACGTCTGATGCTCAAAGCAATATCAGTAAGCCTATCGTTATAAAGTAATGGGAGGAGGCGCTTAGCCAAGTGGGTAAAGAAGAATGGGGGAAATGCATTGAACACTCGGAAAAAATTATTTTTGAATCTTATGAGACAGAACAGGTTATAGACGAAGTAAGACCGTTAATTAATAGGGATGATTATAATGATTCTGATGAGTCTGAGAGCATGGATGAAATTTCAAATGCAGCGGAAGACTGTTTTTAGTAAAGAACTTATCTACAAGTAAGTACGTCCTATCGCAAGATTACAACATCGGTTCTTTTTAGAACCTAAACTTTATAAAAAAAAAATCGTAAACTAATTTGCCTAAATACTATAAAAGCTAAAAAATTATTATTATTCTTTACCAAAACTAATTTTTTATTTACTTTAAATTATTTTATTTAGAAAATACCTAAAATATAATTTATTGTTTGAGAGCCACCGACTACCCTGCTCGAGAGGTTTTATTGCTTAGCGGACTTCATACACCGTACCGACTTTATCAAATTAGCCTTAGCCACCCATGGTCACCATTGATATTGCACTATGTTGCCTTATAACAATTTATTTTAAATGGGTAAATTTAATTTTAGGGTTTACTTGGTAACATATTATTAAATTAAAATTTAATATAATGTGACAACATTGTTAACCCAAGAAATTTTCTTGTCCACATTCCTTTCGTAGCTACAGATAAACTTGTCGACCTGTATGTTATGAGATGTATTTGGATCAAATTAAAAATAAAAGCAGAACTGAAAAATATTCGCTGGTTTAAAAGGTACGAATCTTTTATTACTAATAAGAAGAGTTTCATAGTGCGATAAGTAGAATATGATATCACATAAAAACCGCATCTACGGGATCAGATCAAAAAATTATCTGGTTAAACTTTCTTATTTTAAACGGGAAACCCTGTGAATTTTTAGCCCAAAATATTGCATTTTTATTTCTCTTTCTAAATATATAACACACAATATATTTTATTATTTAAATAAGTGAATAGTTCCAATTTTTATATTAAATCTATAATAGGCCGTGAATTATACCGTGAAGAAACCGAAATAAATATTCCCATTTTTCACTGCCTCTCAGAGTACCTAATAGATAAATCACAATTTAACTCATTTTCTTAATTTTCTGCATTACCATAAGCATTACATATAGTTGTTGCAGAATTATACCGTTGTCTCTTACTGCCATAAATAAACTACCTGATTAAATCCTATTGTATACGCCTAAACCTCTTCAAAGCTCAATAAATGGGATCAGGGCCGGCTTGAAAATGTATACCACATCACTTGATTTATTTTTATAACTTAAAATAAATAGATAGGTATTTTTAGTTTTAGGTACCTCTAATAAATGTAAAATAATGCTAACAATTAATGATAATTGAAAATAATATAATTTAAAAGTATAACTATTAGGATAACAAGTACAATAAAAATTAATTAAATTCTAAGAAACTATTGATAATTTATTCAAAATTTAACTCATCACTATCACTATCTTCATCTAAGCCTAAACTTATAATTAAGGGTTGAATATTTGTAATCATACAATTGTAAGAATTTTCCACCTTAAGTACATGCCGTACACAGTTTTTCCAGCTGTCTGCAGAAATTTTTCTTACTTCATTTTTAATTAATTCTACTACAGATGCATTTAATGTAGGAGAAATATTATTTCTCCTAATATTGGATTTTAATTGGTGCCATATTAGCTCAATAGGATTGAATATACAATAGTACGAAGGAAGACGCAACACTGTATGTCCATTTTCTGATGCAAGTTTGTCACACTCGTATTCCTTATTTATTTTAAAAGCTTTTAATACTTCTAGCAGTTCTCGTTTTTTGTAAATTTCTTCAAAATATAAATCAATTTCAATTATAAAATTTTGAATTGCTGCTTTTGTATTATTAGAATTGGGAATGATTTTTGCTTGCCGACTATGATAACTAGCATTGTCCATTACAATAACGCTATTTTCAGGTATTTAAAACCCATTTTACGCAATATTTTTTTCTAATGCTTGAAAGGCTACAAGAGATATTTGTTTCGTCTTTAATCAGCCGATCTTTGAGGGAAATCAAAGTGGGTACAGTTTGTGCCTCATACAATTGGTAAATCTTTCTTCTTAATAAATCCATGTCATTTTCGTCAAGGCTTCTAAATGTGCAAGAATCACTCCGATTTTTTCTAGGATTAACAAGTTTAAGTACTATGTCTCTTACCGAAGATAAAGGAGTTTTTGTCAAAGTAAACGTCTCTGCTAAAGCATCCGTCGAATTAAAATTTTTACTCAACAACGATTGATACACATTTTTAATTATTAGTTTGGAATTGGTAGATAAATGCTTGCTTTTAAAAATGACACTTGAAGATTCCCCCCTATCAGCACAATTCCAAGGACGCCACATTCTACCACTAATAAGCCTAACTAAAAATTACTCGCCGGAAAACCACTAAAAATTAAAATTATTAAAAATCACTTTGTATTTATATATGCATCAGGCATAGGTATAAATTGAATTTGTATACCTGGTCCGGCTCTGCTCGAAAAGGTTTTAAAATTTAGGATTTCCTTATTTATTTTATGGTCGAAGGGATAATGAGGTTTTATTGCAGTCAAAAGATCAACGGTATAATTCTGCAAATACTATGCATACATTACGAGAAATATGATATGTTATGCGCGTATATTGAATATCAAAGAAGCGAAGAAAATGCCTTAAATTTGTATTTTCAACGTTACCCTGAGAGGCAGCAATCCTTCAGCATGATATTTTTAAAAGACTAGGAAGCAATCTGAAGATAAACCGAAACTTCGGGAAACATTTAAGAAAGTAAAACCTGTTCACATTATTAAGGTTCTAAGATCGGTTCAAAATCGTCGTCAGAACGGTATTGATAGCAATGGAGGATCATTTGAGTATATTTTTATTTCGGTTTCTTACGTCATAATGCACGGCCTACTACAGATTTAATATACAAATTGAAATTGTCCACTTATTTACATAATAAAATATATTTTGTGAATATATTTAGGAAGAAAAATAAAAATGTAATTTAAAATAGAAAGTTAGATCCGATAATTTTTTCACCTGATCCGGTAGATGCAATTTTTAGGTGTCATCATATTCTGTTTAGCGCACTATGAAATTTTATTTGAAATATTTTCTTCTATTATTAGTAATAAAAAATGTAGAGGACAAATCTAAAATTTTCGATTCGTCAATGTCAAAATTTAATTTGCTGATTGTTTCTATACTATGATGGTGTCGTGGTTTTGCCATCAAGTTTAATTGGATAGCTTATGATTGGTTCAACAAAATATATTCGGCACATGGATTTACCATATCGGCTTCTTCAAGAAGTTCTAATGCAGCTTTTCTATAAAATCTACAGCTGAGCCAATATTCAGGCACCTCAAGAATTGTATGGGATTTCTTATGTTCAACGATGCATCATAATTTGTTAATGCCAAATCATTACATAGTAGGTATAGCAACTTACACATCAAGTTTAATAAAATATAATAGTAGTTTTTCTTTTAAAAAATTTAAAAAACACTGGCCTGCATAAAATTTCGCCACCCTGAAATTTTGGTCAAGTTTGATATTTTATAACTTTATTATTTTTATGCGACTTTCGTGATTTTGTTATCAGTCTATTGATCCATTTATTGTATTTTTTCTTAATTATTTTATGAAGTAACATTTTTCGATTAGGCTATATTATACACAGTATGGTGAAATTATTTTTAAAATTTTATTTTTGTGTAACGACCAAACAATCACTTTCTAGGCGTTTTAAATGTAGAAAGAAAAGAAGTAATAAGAATATGCGTTAGGTAAAACATATTTTTATTTATTTCTTAATTTTACACAAGGAAATACAACTTTTGGAAAATAAGAAAGGTTTTCTTAGTGTGTATGGGCTTAAACGTTCTTCGATTCTTAATTGTAGAAAAATGATCAATAACAGCCTCATTAAAGTTTGGAATACCCTCTATAATTTTTTTTTCATATATTTAATTTTTAAACTTTCTAATAAAGTCCCTAGATTTACCCTTTGTGGTCTGCGTTAAATTCATTTCGGGATTAGGTCTTCCCGCATTCTTCACTTCAATTTGTTGCTCCAAAGTCAAAGAGCTGGTTAGTTATTTTTTAAATAGTCCACTGTCAACCTATTCATTTTAACTTAATAAATATATAATATTAAAATATTAAAACATACACCCTCGAATTTCTAACTGGATGCACGAACAGACAACGGCGCGGCGCACACTAACATTGTGCGCCTTTCCCATGTTAATTCGGCATAGCCCCGCTATCCCCCGCTATCTCTCGCCACCTGCTACTACAGATAAACTACATTATGCCCCGCCTACTTAATCGCACACGCGAGCAAGTCTTGTCATAATCGTCATTAACCTCGACCGAGGCACGGTTGCCGGATCGAGAGTCTATAATATACAGTTTGGTTGACGGTACGATAAAATATTAGGGAGGGTCGGACTTTATACCATAAATAATATTCAATAAATATAAATTAATATTTTTTTAATTTCTTTTGGGGGTGCACATGCGCATGTGTTCCTATGGAAGAACTGCCACTGATTATACAGGAGTAAATTAAACTGTTGTTTTTTGTCTTAATTTCAAAACATGCTGTAGGAAAATTAAGGTGGATAATTTTATTTACATACTGTTTCTTGTAATCTTTGATGTCTTCTAAACATTTCCTTCCTTGATTTATTCCTTTATCTCATTTCTGCTGCGAGCTGCATAATTTTAAATAAAACGCTAATTTGAACCCTATTTTTATTAAGAAAAACAAAACTAGGTATATCATAAAGTTAATTAATAAAAACAATTTTAATATCGTGTATTTCCTCCTCTCGCAGCAATGACAGCTTGTAGTCTTCGTGATATCGAACTAATAAGGTTTCTTATCCTTTCTTGAGGGATAGCCTGATATTCTTCGCTCAGCGCCAGTCGTAAGTCTTGAAAGATTTATGGTTGTACAGGACGACGACGAACAGCCCTTTTAAGTTGATCCCAAAGATGTTCGATTGAATTGAGATCCGGGCTACATGCGGGCCGTTCCAATCTTGGAAGGTCAACTTCATCCAGATATTCGCTCACTACATGTGCGACGTGAGGTCTAGCATTATCATGCATTAATGTAAATTGGTTCCCAATGAAAGGAGCAAATGGAACAACAACTTCTTGGAGGATTTTCTCAATGTAACGGTGGGCGGTTAGAGCTCCACTTTTAACAAATACAAGATTGGTGCGTACTTCGCTAGAAATACCCGCCCAAATCATGACTGAACCGCCATGATATGAGATTCGTTCTGATATGATGCAGTCGGCATATATTTCATGTCTACGCCTGTATACCCGCTCACGACCACACAAACAAACCCTTAATTCATCAGTTAATATTACGTAATAACATTGTCACTGTCAAATATTCTGTCGCAATAATCACGTACTTAGCCAACGTCGATAATTCTTAACCGAAAGCTTGACATACATTTTCTAAAAATAACATCGTTTAATTTAAAATTTTGCAGCTCGCAGCAGAAATGAGATAATGGAATGAATCAAAAAACGAAATGTTAAGAATATATCAAAGATTACAAGAAACAGTATGTAAATTAAATTATCCACCTCAATTTTCCTACAGAGTGTTTTGAAATTACGACCAAAAACAACAGTTTTATTTACTCCTGTATAATATAGCCTAATCGAAAAATGTCACTTCATAAAATAATTAAGGAAAAATATAATAAATGGATCTACAAATTGATAACAAAATCATAAAAATCGCATAAAAAATTAACAAGTTATAACATATCATATTTGATCAAAATTGCAGGTGGCGGAATATAAAACATACAGATATGAGGCACATTACAAATTAAAATCGAAAAATCAATGCTGCTAAAAAATGCATTCTTATCTATGCACAAGTTCTGTAGAGAATACCTATTAGATTTTATATACAGGGTGGCCAACTAAGCAAGGTACGCGACTGTATCTCGCAAACCGTTCGCCGGACAGCTTCCGGAAAAAAATATTTATAGGAAAAGTTGCCAAGAGAAATTGCTGAAAATTAATTGCAAGTTTGTAGCACGGCCGCTAGCGGGCGTAAAACAGCCGATTTCTTTACAATTTGTTTAGATAAGATATATTGAAGATACTTACAAATAAGTCTGTCATGTATATCACACAAGGTAATCAAAGTAGCTTATAAAACTAACAACAGTTTGGGGAAATTAATCCAAAATAATAGATTGATTGATAGATTGATAAGATAAAAACTAGAAGTATCAAAAAAGCGGAATTTATATATTAAATTGTGGCTCTTGTCCTAGTTCATATATATGTCAGTTCCTTCCGCACTAGAATTAAAGACCGCCAAGATTCTTTACCAAAAATAATCAACATTCAACATACACTGATCATTCAATCTGAAAAACACATTTTAACAATTTCAAGATTCTCTCCATGTAGAACAAAAGTGTTTGAAGTTAAATTTACTAGAGTCTATGAAGATTAACAGTGAAAAGCAGGACATTTGTAGTTTTCCTTTGTTAAATTTAAGGTTTAGTTAATTAGTTTATCTCTTATACCCATGTTAAAATAATCACTCCATTATCTTAGTTTAGGAACTATTGTATTGAGACATATAAATTAAGTAATTATATTTCATGCCGTTAATCTGATGAAGCCGATGTGACGGTGAAACATGTATCATGTTGGCAAATTAAAGTGAAAATCAAACATCTAATAGTGTTTTTTTTTATAATCAAACTGGGAGTGGTGCGTGTGCGAATAAAGCGATTCACGTTGGTTTTGAATCGTTGAAGGTTATATTCATTGGGAAAAACGACCTCGGGAAGGTCGATCCACAAGGATGAAGTCCTCCAGATGAAAGAATTATTAAATAATGAAGTTCGAGGAGTACTTAGCTTAACCACATATGGATGGGCGGCAGTGGTTCATCGTGTATTTCTGCTATTCGCCGCTCTGGGTAAAATTAAGAGGGCAAGGTCCCCCGAGCACTTTCCGTGGAAATATCCGTAAAAGAGAGTCAAATCCCCAATTTGCCTTCAATGTTCTAGGCTGTCGAGGCTATTCATCAGCTCGTGGTCTCCGATAAGATATAGCCCTCCTTGTTTGGGTGCAGAGCTCCAGATACGAGAGCAGTACTCTAGTGATGGTCGAATTTGGGCTTTGTATAGTATCAAAAGTTGTTGAGGTGTATACAACTTTTTGGTTCGGAGGAGTACACCAAGTTTCTGAGAAGCTATCTTGGCGATTGTCACAACGTGGTTATGTCAAGACATATTTCCTCCCAGAATGACGCCAGTAGGATTGCGTGTCCTGCCATGACTATATCCGGTTCTGTAATGTTAACCTTCTTAGAGAAAACTGCTGCCAAGATTCTTATATTGAAATATTTATGTCTAAATTGTATGTCCAACTTTAGTAATTCTAATCAAGTAATTCTAATCAAATTATGATTTTGTCGCCTAATTAACAAAAAGATTGTTTGTAGATTAACGTACGTGATTTAAGTGGAGTACGCATCCCGTAACGTCCGTCCGTTTTGCGCCTAATCAATAGTAGGTAACTCTAAACGTTCTCCTACGGCGCATTTTTACCTAAGACTTTTTCGATAACTCCTGTATAACCAATTTACCACTTGAATTTTGATTGAATTTAATTTCATCTGATTATGAGTTAGATGGCAATTATTTGAATTTTAATTTTGTCCCATTATTTTGGATTCTATCCGGAAGGTGTATTTCCCCACCTAGGAATTAGTGCTTAATGCCAATCTAAGTTTTGAATCATTTAAGTTTGAAGATAAGAGAACTGGTCGACACTATTTGTAATGTGGACAAGTCTTAGTGAATAATGAAAAATTCATCATAATCTTAAAGTGCCTACTTAATTATTTTTCGAGCGCTATTTTTTTTTCGGTTATCATTTTTCGATTCGATTCTTGATTTGTATTGTCAGGGATGCCTGCCGACGACAGAGTCTGTCGGTCTTAGGTGGGCACACCATTCTTTCCCCGCTAACTGGAAGCTGTCAGCAGACCACCAGAGCGCAATTGAAGAGATAAGGGCAAATTTTATGTCTCAGAAAATAAAATGATTGATTTTAATTTAAAAGTATAGTTATTTGAACGTAGGACGAGGCCTAACTTTTGTTCAAACTATACTTTTGGTTGTATTGGCTCGGGCGCGTCCAATGTAATATAACACAAGTTTAAGGGTTAGTCCTTTCGTCTGTTGAATAACGCGACCCCAAGTACTCGTAGTTAATTATTTACATTACTATGGACAATGAAAATTAACCTACACTAGTAAGGGGTTCTCAACTTAGGAGAAATCAACCAACCTGTCACTCATCTTCTATCACGTACTCTCACTTTAACTTTAATATTTACATTTTTGTACAATAGAAAACTACCCTAAGCTAATATTTTTTCTCAACTAAAGAGATCTCATCAACTACCCTATAATGTACAAAACTTTTTGAACCGCGGTAGAGGCCTATTAATACTAACTTAAGATATTTCATTGTTTTAGGACTAATAATAATTTTAGTTACCGTCACTTCTTGTAGAATATTTTCAGTAACCATTACTTATTCGGAACTCAGAATGTTATCGGGTGAATTTTAATTTCGAAAATTATTCTAGGCTTTGGGGCAAAGTCTTTATAGAATAATTTTCTCGCACTTCAGATGTCCTTTCAAGTTCAGACTTATTTATATTCGCACGAAAGACGAGTATTAAGATATCGCAGCATTATTTTATACTCGCCCGGACGGCTACGAGTTTTTTAGGTTTAATTTTTACTCGCCTCAAAATACATCAGTGTTCGAAGATATTTAGGTTTATATTTATACTCGCACCAAATCACGAGTGTTTGAAGATATTCCAGAGTTCTTTATATTCGCACTGAAATATACGAGAGTTTGAAAATATTCCAGCGTTATTTATATTCGCACGGAACTACGAGTGTTTAATGGCATTCCAGTATTCTTTTTACTCGCCGGAAACACGAGTAGTTGAAATTAAATTTTACTGAGGGAAAAATCCGCGGTGGACTATTCTCGGAATTTTCGGTGACGAACACTCTAAAACCTGTAGCCGAAACTAGGACCCTCTTTCTTACGTAAAAAAAATTATAAAACGAAACCGCGTTTGAGTACGACTCTGGGTACCTCAAGTGAGCGGCCGCCGCGGGCCTCAAGAACTCAAAACCAACTGCCTTCCCTGACATCCCTGCCTTCTGCCTGAAACGCCGTTCTCATGATTTCTGCTCACATTGCAAACCACAAGAAGCCAGTCTGATTTTATGTTGAAAGAGTATGTTAACCTTCGATCCTATTTATTTGTTAAATTATTTAAAAAATAATCTAATGTAAAATCCTCATTAATTTTCTTAAATTGGAAAAAGTCAGTTTTACAACAATTTTATCCAAGGATCTAAAATCAAAGAGGATACAACTTTGGTTCACAGTCTTTGAAGGATAGGCAATTCATATTCTTAGGTTGTAAACAACTTTCCAGTAAACAATCGGAGAGCTCTAAAAATTAGCATAATATTTCTTTGTCCTTTTCTTTTAATTAGACAAAGCAATTTCGTCGCTTTCGAGCGTTCGGAATGTAGTTTTTATGAACGGCCGTCTTACATACATATGTAGCTACTTTCATGTTTGACACTAACAAATGTCATATTTGTCGTTATTGTTAAATAAAATTATTGGTTGTTTGTAGAAAAAGTAGTACTTCTTAAGTCAATGTGGCAACACTGTGCCAAGTCTGTCGTAAACTGGATAAAAATGATGGATAAAAATGATAAAAAAAGATAGGGATATTGTTAGGTATCTAAGTTTCCCCTGCAGCTACGCCACTGATTAGTTTCATTTAATAATATTAAAAAAAATTGTATGAGACAAGGTTAACGAAAGCTGATGAATTTTTCACAAAATTGCTAAAAATTATACCGGTGCCGGTGGTATAAACTTGCGAGTATTTTTTTGTATTTTTTGTCTCCTTACTAAGAAAGCTGATCCGAGATCCTATAAATTATCAAGTTTCGTAGTGTACATTTCATTGGCAAGCCAGACAAGCCCATTATCTCATTATTAACGAGACCTAAAGTCAATATTTAATATTTATCACAAATATTTGACCAATTTCTAGATTTCTTATTATATTATAAGATATTTATAAAAAATAAAAAGCATTCTCTCTGGTTTATATCTTCTTATCGTACACATCGTACTGCAAGTCGAAGGTTCTTACAGAATGCTATAACATTACATCTACATTATGTCTACATTGTCTACAAGTTTTGCTGACGATAGCACACTTATCTCATCTTTATCTTTGAATGCGCAAACATCGGCTGCCGACGCACATCTTCCCAGACAGCAAGAAGTATCACGCCTCAACAAAGACCTGGAAGAAATTTTGGCTTGGGGTGACAGTAACCAAGTCGAATTTAACGCTAAAAAAATCCAGGCAGCAGTTTTCTCTAAAAAGGTTAACATTACAGAACCGGAAATAGTCATGGCCGGACACTCAATCGAACTGGGTTCATCTATTAATTTGCTGGGCGTCAATCTGGGAGGAAATATGTCTTGGCATAACCACGTTGTGGCAATCGCCAGATAGCTTCTCAGAAGCTTGGGGTACTCTTCCGAACCAGAAAGTTGTACACACTTCAACAACTTTTGACACTATACAAAGCCCAGATTCGACCATCACTAGAGTACTGCTCTCATGTCTGGAGCTCTGCACCCAAACATACTCTTCGGCTACTGGATTCCATCGAAAGGAGGGCTATTCATCTCTGATCGGAGACCACGAGCTGACGAAGAACCTTGACAGCCTAGAACATCGAAGACAGGTTGGGGATTTGACTCTCTTTTACAGATATTTTCATGGAAGATGATCGGCTGACCTTGCCCTCTTAATTCCACCCAGAGCGACGAATAGCAGAAAAACACGACGAACCACTCCCGCCCATCCATATGTGGTTAAGCTTAGTACTCCTCGAACTTCATTATTTAAGAATTCTTTCATCTGGAGAACTTCATCCTTGTGGAACGACCTTCCCGAGGTCGTTTTTCCCAACGAATATAACCTCCAACGATTCAAAACCAACGTGAATCGGTTTTTGCGCACACGCACCATTCCCAGAGTGCCCTAAAGGATTTTTCCTATTGTGCTTGTGTTTGATCATAAAAAAAAATAAAAATAAAATAACTCGGTTTTGATGCTACCAAATACGAATTTTCAACTGCAAAAAACAATCAAATTTAATTAATTATATCTCGAGAAGGGGCGGAGATGTGCCATCAATTTTTCTGCGAATCAACGGGTGACACCGAGTACTTTGATAGGCCGGAGGCTGGGGGTGGTGGGGTAATTAGGAGGGGAGTTATGAGGGGGAAACAATATTAAATAAATGCTAATAAGTGCTAATAAGTCGTTTATTAATCGAGCTACAGGGATCAGACCGGATTCAATTTTTTCATTAATCGAGCTACGAGGGGGATTGGCGAAAAGTTTTTATTTTTGCAAATGCGCGCTTGGCGCGGCCTACAAGAAATGGCCACTTTTTAACATCTCCGAAAATACTTTAGATATTATGTTCAATTTTGGTATCTGTTAATAGAAAATAGAACCACAAATTTTAGTTAGAAAAGTTATTCAACTGTTCCACCAGTGGCGTCCCTGCAAGCATGTCCTCTGATATTTTTTACAAAAAAGATGGTACGCCATTGACATTTTTCCATGTGGATATTTTTTGTGATTAGCTTGGTCAATTCTATATTCTCTTGAGTTTTTCTCGTAAAACCACTAAATTCATATTGAAACTCATTGTTATTAACATTGATCAAATAATTAATTATAAATTTTGTCATTCATAAAAATTGTTGGAAAAAATGGCCACCTTCACTTAAAAGGCATGCTTCCTCCGTCTTCGCATCGAATTGCCCACTCCAACACTTTTTATAAAACAAAATTTATCATTAATTATTTTATCAATGTTAACAATAATGAGTTTCAATATGAATTTAGTGGTTGTAATCAAGAATGCACAACGAAGTGCGTCTGACGAGAGATACCGTTTTCGTGTAGAATTGACCAAGCTAATCACAAAAAATATCCATATGGAAAAATGAGTGGCGTACCATCTTTTTGGTAAAAATATCAGAGGACATGTTTGCAGGCACGCCACTGGTGGAACAATTGAATAACTTTTCTAACTAAAATTTGTGGATCTATATCCTATTAACACATATCAATATTGAACATAATATCTAAAGTATTTTCGGTGATATTAAAAGTGCCCATTTCTTGTATACCGCGCCAAGCGCGCATTGGGAAAATATAAACCCCCTCGTAGCTGATAAAAAAATGAACAAATTGAATCCGGCTTGATCCCCGTAGCTCGGTTAATAAACTACTTATTAACATTTATGTAATATTTTTCCCCTCATAACTCCCCTCCTAATTGCCCCACACCCCCCAGCCTTTGGCCTATCAAAGTATTCGGTGTCACCCGTTGATTCGCAAAAAAATTGATGACCCATCTCCGCCTCTTTTCGAGATATACTTAATTAAATTTTATTGTTTTTTGCAGTTGAAAATCGCGATAATTGGCGAACTCATTGAGATATCGGGATCAGGTTTGTTCGAGCTCACGCGCTCTGTCAAGCTCTTCAATTTTACCCTTCACATTTTTTTTTGTAGCATCAAAACCGGCTGAGTTATTTAGGAAAATCCGTTGTCGGTTATATTTACGGGGCGATAAGGATTTTTTTTTAGTTAAAAAAGACCTAAAACAGAAAAATTTTATATAATTATTAACCCCCTTACAACATGTGCTCGGGTTTGTGAAATCTTCTAATTACATTTCTAAAAAAAAAAATAAGAGAAGTAATTTAAATTTTCACAAAATTAAAATGGGAAATACACCATAAATAATTATAAAATTTGTTTGGAATGCATGGAACTTGGCGATAGAACAAGGAGAAGGGAAAGGTCACGTACGAGGGGCCAAGAAATTTTGCGTGGGATGAGAGAACCGAACGAAAATTTGTCGCATAGTTCTGACGGATAGAATGTCCCTGAGGAATTTTAAAGGAAAACTCATAGCGTAGGAGAAAATTTTAAAAAATACCTTATTTATACAGAGGGTATCAAGGAACCGCTGGCCATTTTTCGGTATGTAGAGAACGGCATTTCGAATTTGTACAGGATTGGGATTCAGGGACAATTGTAGATGTGCCTTCGTTGATCTGGGTATACTCACAAACATGTAGAATCTGTTATACAGTGTGGCCAACTAAGCGATGTACGCCTTTGTATCTCGGAAATCGTTCACCGTCCATTTTTCTGAAAACAATATTTATATGAAAAGTTAGAGAAAAAAGTATATAAGCAAAGTTGATCATGATACGTGAGAGATGTATTTGTGATTATCGTCAATATACCTTATCTAAACAAATTGTAGAGAAATCGGCTATTAACAAATTACTATTATATCTGTAAAAGAGAGTCAAATCCCCAACCTGTCTTCGATGTTCTAGGCTGTCGAGGTTCTTCGTCAGCTCGTGATCTCAAATCAGACAAATGGCCCTCCTTTCGATGGAATCCAGTAGCCGAAGAGCATGTTTGGGTGCAGAGCTCCAGACATGAGAACAGTACTCTAGTGATAGTCGAATCTGGGCTTTGTATAGTATCAAAAGTTGGTGAGGTGTGTACAACTTTTTGGTTCGGAAGAGTACACCAAGTTTTTGAGAACCTATCTTGGCGATTGCCGCAATGCGGTTATGTCAAGACATATTTCCTCCCTGATTGACGTCCAGCAAATTAATAGATGAAGCCAGTGGGATTGCGTGTCCGTCCATGACTATATTCGGTTCTGCAATGTTTACCTTCTTAAAGAAAACTGCTACCTGGGTTTTTTTAGCGTTAAATTGGACTCGGTTACTGTCACCCCAAGCAAAGATGTGCGTCAGCAGCCGATGTTTGTGTATTCAAAGAGAAAGATGCGATAAGTGTGCTATCGTCAGCAGAACTAAATATCGGATTTTTCGTTTTCACTAGAAGGTCGTTAATGTAGAGTAAGAAGAGAGTGTGAGACAATATGGACCCTTGAGGAATACCGGCATTGATGATGAAGGTGTCTGAGAGAAATCCGTCAGTCGCCACTTGCAGAGAGCGGTCCTTAAGAAAGCTAGACATGCACAGAATCGAATGGGCATACCATAGGATCGCAGTTTACTTAGAAAGGCTTTAGAAATATCCAGTGCAACAGCCCGAGACTCCCCATGATGTTCGATTGCGTTGTTCCAAAGATGCGTGACATAAGCTAGAAGATCTCCAGTTGGTCTGGACTTCCGAAAACCATATTGATGATCGCTGATAATGTTGAATCCTTCCAGGTACTTTAAAAGATGTTTGTTAATAGCTTTCTCCATTACTTTTGATATAAATGAAAGCAATGCGACTGGTCGATAGTTGTTAGGCAGGGTTCTCTTACCTTTCTTTGGTATAGGCTGGACTCGCGCCGTCTTCAAGCACGATGGAAATATTCCTTGTTTGTAGGATAAGTTAAAAACTCTACACAATACTGGTGCTTGTTCATCGGCGCATCTCTTGAGAACTATAACAGGAATTTCATCTGGACCAGAAGCTTTCTTGACGTCGAGCCCTTTCAGTATTCGTTTGACGGGACGCTGACGGAACACGATCTCGGTGATTTCGGATTGAACTTCGGGAATGACGGGTGGTGTTCTTCCCTGGAAATCTACAGTGGAATGCGAAGAAAATAATGCAGCAAGTAAGTTTGTTTTGTCTCCGGCTGTGGATGCTATTGTACCATCGGAACGTGTTAGAGGTGGAATAGTTGATTTGATAAAATTTTGGTTGACGGCCTTAGCGAGTGACCAAAAGGACCTTGATCCGTTTGAACTGTCAAGAAGTTTGTTTTTGATCCTCACGTTATGGGCTTCCTTGCTTTGATCTATGATGGTTTCGAGCGGTAATAAAGATGGTACGATTCTCAGTGGTAGGATTTTTATGCCACTGTCTATAAGCCAGATTTTTTAATCTGGCAGCACGCTCACAATCCTTGCTCAATTTTTAAATAATTTTTTTTCCCGAAAGCTGTACAACGAATAGTTATCGAGTAGAGCTGGTCGTCGATCTTAGCGGGATACCCTTTATATGGCGAAAGGCATACTGGCGCCTTCCTAAGTATTTGGCAAGAAACGGTGTTCTTACTTGCTGTAGGCCTTACTTTTAGCAACAGCTAGGAATGAATTTTAATTAATTAATTAATACTGTTAAATACGATGTTTTTTCTACTTAAATACCTAATATAGGCCTTTCTGAATGCATTCCAACATTTAACTCAATTTCTGGCGCTGTTTCTGCCTAGGACGCCAGTATAGGAAAGTTATAAGGAAGTATTATTAGAGCTAAACGCATGATTGTAAAAAAGATACAGGATAATTTAAAATAACAAAATTGATATATTTTTTCGGTAGAAGCGCAAACGCCGGAACGCTGAAAATATTTGAAACTGATCCAGCAGGTGCGTTACCCTGTCACCATTAAAATTGGAACTATATGGGGGAAAATGTATTGTTCGATTTAGGTCAAATTTGACTACAACATACGTTTTTGCTTCAATAAAGACCAAAAACGACATAATTAAATGGGACCATGCGGCTTTTTTGAACTGCCAAATTTGCCATTTTCTCAAAAAAATCTGAAGAAATGGCATTTATTATTGATCGAATTTAAAAAAAAAATTATTTGGAAAAGTTGTTTGTATTGCAATTTTATGGCCAAATGCCAAATTTAAATTAATTATGATACTTTTTGTTTCCTATTTATTTTTGGCTTAGGCGAGATAATAAATACATAGTTAATTTTAAACAACTGCGCTATTATGTTAATATGTCCACTTTCTCAACGTATGTATTATTTAAAAAACAAGACTCTCCTCTTCGTTGGTTAAATATTTACAGTTATAAGGTATTTGCCTTCACAGATGGCAATATTTTTAAACTGCAATTTAAATTTTTGAAGAAAATGAGACATTTTGGTAGAATTTGGTATAAAGAATGAATTTAGACGATGAATATCATATAAATAAATAGATTTACGGTGGTGGGGTCGACTTCCGTTTTCATTGCAAATAAATATTGCCCAAGAATAGATAGAAAAGAAAAGTTATCATTAGTGCTTTAAATTTGGTATAGCTGTAATACCTGTAAACGTCATCTCATGATGAATATGAATTTCGAGTGATTATTGAAATCGCTGGTCCTCGCCAGTCAGTTTAGTTGGTTCAGCCGTTTGAGATGTCGGAGCTGGGTGCATCAGCTCTAGTATTCGAGGCGAGAAATCATTTGGGCTGCCCGGAAAGACTGTACACTGTAGTCAGGTACCCTTGGTTGATTCCGCCGAAGGGATAGGATGGAACGTTTACCGGGCACATGTTGGTGTTTACCGATGGGATAAAGCTGTAACAGGGCTAACCTGCGGTGCGTGGTCGGCTCCTGGAGACCAAACCTCGATACGACTGCCGTCGGCTGACTGGCGAGGACCAAGCTGTCAGCACTTCGCCTCGGATACTAGCGTTCGTGGTGCCACGACCTCCGACACCTCAAATGGCTGTGCGAAGCGATTCGCTCGATTATTGAAATCGCTTAAGTATCAAATACTTACTTGATTATTGAAATCATCGGATTTTCCCAACACTATTTATTTGGGCCAATTTTATAAGGGGTTAGTAATGTAACATAATATAGTATTTTATTAACGACTGGAGCTGGCTGTGAGTTTTATAGTGGCGTCTGTAAGTCGGAAAAAACCCCGAAAATTCGAATTATTTTCAGCCTGAACCAGAGTACCCCCCCCCCCCCCGTTTTCTCGGATTCTGAACACGATGGCGGCGTCAGAATTTCTCTTTTGGGTTGCGCCAACCCCTCAAAACAGCAAAAAACCACCCCCCAAAGGGGTTACACGCGCTTCAAGAGGTTTCCCTGCAGAGAAACACACTTCCAACCCCTACACCGACCAATACTCGCCCCTGAAAGGGGTGAATTTTTTTCCAAGTATCAGCGGCAAACATATACCCCCCCCGTTTTCGAGGATGTTGAGCACGTTGGTGGTATTGGATATCGCGTCTGTTACCCCTTCCAACCCGTCCACCGACCAAATTGTGTTTAAAATTTTTTTTTTTAAATTATTCTTCCTGTTGTAGATTTTTTAATTTAATTGAAAGTTTAAAAAAATTAACTTAAAAAAAATGTTTTTAAATTATACATAAACTGACCACGCCTTGGCGTTTTTTCGCGCAAGCTATTTGATTATATTTTTTCAGTTGAACCGCAATGAGAGACCATTACTACCAAAAAGAGAAGTACAACTATTTTCCCCATTCTCAACATCCTCGGAAATGGAATATACATTTGCCGTTGATACTTGAAAAAAAATTCACTCCTCTCAGGGGCGAGTATTGGCCGGTGAAGGGGTTAGAAGGGGTCGAACGCGATATCTAACACCACCACCTTGCTCAGCATCCTCGAAAACGGGGGAAAAGTGTGTTTCTCTGCAGGGAAACCTCTTGAAGCGTGTTTAACCCCTCTGGGGGGTGGTTTTTGGCCTTTTGGAGGGGTTGTGCAACCCAAAAGAGAAATTCTGACGCTGATGCCAACGTGTTCAGCATCCTTAAAAACGGGGGAGGAGGGGGGGTACTCTTTTTCGATGCTCATCCGACTCACAGACGCCACTATTACTTTCCTTCTTCACTGCGAAATAGACTTTCAAAATTACCACTTTTGTTATAGTATCAACGACTTGCGTGATATTTAGCATTGGATTTTTTACAATGTTACATAATCTTTAGACCGTGCCAACTTGATACAATTTTCAGATTATTTCCTTAAACAATTTATAAATAATGTGAAAAATGTGCAATTCTATGTACTAATAGACGAAACTCGGAATTTATGCTCACAACGAGCTTGTATTAGAACTTTATAGAGAACTACAGAACATATTATTTTGAAACTTTCAGGATTCAGGTTTACCGATACGCTTTCTTTAATTAAAATATTCGTATGTTCCTGTCATTTTCGGTTATACCGGAAGTAGCTGTCAGCTTTGGTTTTTTAAATGTAACATGGTAAATTTTATTTTTTTTTCCGATTAATCATTAAAATCTGAGCAAATTTTTTAGAACATCGTTTTTTCTGATTTTGCCCGTTCTTGAGATAACTGAACTTTATTTAATTATTTGCCAAATGCATGGTGATGAAATAATCCACATAGATTTTTTACCTTGGCTTACGCACTAAAAAATTATCTAACCGCAGAAGAGTGGGCATAAAAAACTTTTCCACATAATTTTTTTTTAAATTGGATCAATTGGACAGTAAATGAAAGCATCATGGTCCCATTTAATTATATCATTTTTGGACTTTATTGATGATAAAATTTAAATTTTGCCTAATTAAAATGAATATCAAATTTTTACCCATATCGTTCCAACTTTAATGGTGACACTGTATAAGACGCCAAATTTTTGAAACGATTCAATTACTAGTTATCCATATATCGACGCCGTGAATCACCCTGTATGCTATATAGTTCTATATTTGACGGCATATGATTAATTCAATTTTGTTTACTCAAGTCTAACAATATGACACTTTCAGGAAGTTATCAAAATGAACGTATTTAAAATTAAAAGCCATTCCCTTCTGATACAAAATTAAAACAGATTTAACTTTATATTTTCGCCCTTTGTGCATTCCTTCGCTTGTCGTAATTTCTGACAGCTTCTTGTTCTTGACTGTATTGCAGAGTTGTAACTAAATTCTGGCAAAACTTTTTAATCAAATTTACGTTGTTAAAAGTACTACACGACACTTCTTAATTTGTTCAAAGCAATATAAAGTATTAAAAAATAGAGTGTCTATTGGAGGTTATCGCGTTATCTAAAATGCAATTCGTTAGAGATTCCCAATCACTTGATTTAAAATGACGATTGATGACAAAAAGCATTGAGCCACCCATTAAATGCCACCCGCCATGTTATTCTTATGATCACGTGCACGAATAAGAAAGCAGAATGTGACACACAATTTTGCAAGTGCACGGTCATCATGGGAATCAGTGGCGGTTCTTCCACAGGAGCATATGCGCACGTACACCCCCAAAACAAAACGAATAAAAAATATTAATTTAGATTCATTGAGTATTATTTATCGTATAAAGTCTGACCCTCCCTAATATTTTATCGTATCGTCAAACTAAAAAAGTCCGACCCTTCCTAATATTTTATCATCGCGTCAAACCAAACTGTATAGATCCGGCAACCGTGCCTCGGTCGGGGTAAATGACGATTATGACTTATTATTATGCTCGCACGTGCGATTAAGTAGTGTTTTTTTTTTGGACAGCCAGTGAGAATCTGCATACAGACGCGGCTGCAAGGTAATGTCGGGTTTAGCAACTTGTAGGGATTATACCTCCATCAATATCATCTTCCTTGAGGGAAAAGATTCGCTTCTGAGAGGCGACCGACTAAACTCACCGTGTGAGTCTGGTATAAAACCTTTAACTCCTTTTCACTCGACGTGTTATTTTTGTCTATTATAAGTATGATTTTTGGGTTAAACCTTTAGGCGTTGTTGATGATGTTTGGTGTCAGCTCTAGTATCTTTCTCATTTGAATTCAATCAAATGAGCAAGATATAAGGGCTCCTAACATGTTGGTGGTAGGTGTGTGGTAGGCAGTGTATTTTTACAATAGTCATGTAGTGTTTTGTGTATCGTGTGTGTGTAGTATTGTGTGTAGTGCAGTTTCTCTGTAGTAACAGGTGGCGGGTGGCAGCGGGGGATAGCGGGGCTATGGCGATTTAACATGGAAAAGGGCACAGTTTTTGTGTTATCTGTTCGTGCATCTAATTAGAAATTGGAGCGTGTATGTTTTAATATTTTAATATTATATATTTATTAAGTTAAATTGAATAGTTGACGGTTGACTATTTAAGAAATAACTTTAGCTCTTTGAGTTTGGAGCAAAAAATTGAAGTGAAGAATGCGGGAATAGCTAAACCCGAAATTAATTTAATGCAGGGTAAATCTAGGTACTTTATTAGAAAGTTTAAAAATGAAATATATGAAAAAAAATTTATAGAGGATATTTCAAACTTAATGAGGCTGTTATTAATCAATTTTATACAATTGAGAACCGAAGAATGGACTTTAGGTTTAAGCACTATTGAGTAGGGTCGATAAATATTGTGTATTTCGATAAATGATACTCGATATGATTTTAAACCATTTTATTTAAGGATTTAAACTAAAAAACACCGAAAATATGAAGAATGCGAACTTGTCAGTCTCGTGGCTCGATTCGTTCTCGTCATTAAACAGTTAACTTTTGTTCTCGTCTTGGTTGCGCCTAATGACGTAGCCGTAGATAGCGTAGTGGTATTAGACATCATTCGGTTTTCTTGATAACTCGTAGATGGCGGTAGTAGTATAGGACATCTTCGGTTTTCTTGATAGCTCGTAGATGGCTTTAGTAGTATTAGTAGTGGACTGTATAAATATTGTTACGAGGGCGACGCGTTAAAATCCGACAGCTATACACACTAAGAAATCCTTCCTTATTTTCCAAAAGTTGTATTTCCTTGTGTAAAATTAAAAATAAATAAAAATATGTTTTACCTAACGCATTTTCTTATTATTTTTTTTCTTCCTACATTTAAAACGCCTAGAAACATTTCACCATACTTGTGAACCCCTCTATCATAGGTCACGAGCCGCCACTGGTGGGAATGTTTGACAAACCCGAACAAACCTAAAATTTGCAAAATAATTAATAACGTAACATAATTAATAACGGTATACCCGAACTTATTACCAATATTTACATGGACAAATCTTTTCGTCAGTGAACACTACCGTGTTCCACAACTGATAGTCGCGGAATATATAATTTAAGGTGAAAATTATCCGAGACTGTGTTCATCTGTGGCATCATTCTTTTACGCAGCTACGCAGTTTTTTTAGCTACGATTCTGTGGGTCGGAGATGCGGGCCTGACCAGTACCAAGTTTTCATTTCAAGGACCCCTCTTGCACCTAAAGTTGCTGAGCTGTTAAAATTGTGTTCTTGCCTTTTCCGTAAAAATTTTCTATCGCCCGTATTTTCCACCAATCTTCAATTCTTGCTACTATATGAATTTTTTCAAGTTCTATTAAATGGCGAGGCATTAGGAGAATTTTGACATTAACAGTCTTGTCAACCATAAACTTTTGAAAAAGTTAAAATCAATTAAGACCGATTTACATTATATCAAATTTAGTGTACCCAGAAATTGATAGTTTTTAGAATACAGGATGTGGAAGTTATAATATTGTTTCAGTTTTTATTAACCCAATTTGTTAAATTTTGTAGTAATGGTATTTAGGGGTTTTCTCACATGAGAAATTTAAATTTACCGAAAAAAATAATATTCATTGACGTAAAAACATCGTCAGGACACTTGCACAAAAAATTGTGAGAAAATTGATAGGTAAAACTGTTAACAAAAATAAGAAAACAGCACATAAAAAATACCAAATTGTTGTAATTATTGTTAATTTATACTTTCAAGCTTCCTTATATTTATACAGGGTGTTATGGAAATTACGGATTATATTTAAATCGGTGACTCCTGGGGTGTCCTAGAGAAGCGCTACATATATATTTTTTTTTTAATCGAACGTTCAAAAAGTGGGGTAATTCACCCCTAAATCCACACACAACTCCTCGGCAAATTCATATATGAACATATTACATTGCCCAGCTGGGTAATCAACAGATGTTCAGGCACAATGTTGGCAAACTGTTTAAAAGTGCAAAGCTTTAGTTTCTTATAAAAATAAATATTTAGCTTACTTAGAAAGTAAATCCAGAACGCGATTAAGGAATCCAGGGCACAGACACCTTCTGTTCTTTTTTCTATGGGAAAAACTTTATGCTCATCACGTGTCCTGATGATAGTGTGAGAGTGCATAATACTCTAAACCTCATTCGGCGGCTTATTTCCAATCTCGGAATATAACCGGCATAAAGTCGAAAGATAAAAACACAGTGAAACAGAACAAATTGCACTAAATCACTTAAAGAAACACACAGACACCCACGAGTTTCAAATGAGTTTTTTTTCTTTATGATCAAACACAAATTTCAATTTCAATTTCAATTTCGTTTATTCATGTTATTACAAAAGTTTTGCTTACACAAGTCAATATATGGTACAAAAGAATAAAATAGGCACTATCAATATTAAAAGTATCAAAACTATCCCTAATAATAATGTTTACATAAATACTACATTCAATAAACAGGACAATTCGTATGCCTAACTGACAGAGTCTAGATAAAATCAATCATAAAACCAGTTTAAAAAGGTCAGAACAATACAGTACAGCACAGACAATTTAAAATAATTTAAAATGATGACAGGCAGTTAAGGCAAGGGAACATCATATATATGGTCTAAGAACTCCTGAATGGAATAAAACGGGTGGGAAGTTAGATATTTTTTTACCGTCCTCTTAAACGTGTTCGTCTCTAAGTTCCTGATGGGCACCGGGAGCTTATTAAAAAAGGTCGGGGCGTAGTGCAGAGTCGCATTCCATGATCTTCCCAATCGCAGGAAACCCACGTGCAGATTTTCCCTGCCACGTGTGTTGTAATTGTGACCGTCACCAACCGGCCGATAGTTACCAGAGCTTTTAGCGTGCAGTAGGCATTCATAGATATAACGGGAGGGAATGGTAAGTATCCCCAGATCTCTGTAAGCGTTCCTGACATCAGCACGGTAATCAAGACCCGCGAGAACTCTTACTGCTCTGCGCTGAAGCGCAAACACTCTGCCCATATGGGCAGAATGACCCCACGTCAGCAAGGCATAGCAGCAGAGGGACTGTACGAGAGCGTGGAAGGCAATCATACACACACCAGGGCACACCGCTCTCGAAAGTTGCTTTAATAAATGCACCGCTCTCGACACCCTGGAACAAACCGAGTCAATGTGGATGTCGAATCTTAATGTGGGATCCATTTGCACACCAAGAAATTTCACTGCCGCAGGGTTCTCTATATTGTGGGGTCTAAGGCCAAACACCATGTCTTCAGTCTTGTCGGCGTTTAGGCTCAATCGGTTTGCTGCGAACCAGTCACTCAGCGACCTGCGATTATCCTCCATTTTTAGCAGCAATGCAGCGACGTCAGAGTCTTCGTCGGTAGCCGTCGTGTCATCCGCGTACAGAATCAATCTACCCTCAGTTAAAGCTGCCGGCAAGTCATTGATGTACACTAGGAACAGCAGGGGCCCCAAGATCGAGCCCTGAGGCACACCATGCCTCAGAGTTCGTTGGCCCGACTCTGCACGGTTGAAAGACGTCACCTGCCTTCTTCCAGAGAGGTAACTCCTCAGTAGAGCTATACTATCCCCGTCTAGGCCATAGAACCCAAGCTTCTCGAGGAGAACAGAATGCGAAATGCAGTCAAAGGCCTTCGATAAGTCGTAGTATGTTGTCCCAACATACTTTCCTCCCTCAAAACCCCCCAGAATATGCTGGCACAAGGTATCTATGGCATGCGAGGTGGACAGCCCCTTTCTGAAACCATACTGACAATTGGTAAATAGCTTCACAAGAGAATAGCTACACAATAGAAAAAATCCTTTAGGGCACTCTGGGAGGTGCGTGTGCGCAAAAAGCGATTCACGTTGGTTTTGAATCGGAGGTTATATTCGTTGGGAAAAACGACCTCGGGAAGGTCGTTCCACAAGGATGAAGTCCTCCAGATGAAAGAATTCTTAAATAATGAAGTTCGAGGAGTACTAAGCTTAACCACATATGGATGGGCGGCAGTGGTTCGTCGTGTATTTCTGCTATTCGTCGCTCTGGGCGGAATTAAGAGGGCAAGGTCAGCCGAGCACCTTCCATGAAAATATCTGTAAAAGAGAGTCAAATCCCAACCTGTCTTCGATGTTCTAGGCAGTCGGGGTTCTTCGTCATCTCGTGGTCTCCGATCAGATGAATAGCCCTTCTTTCGATGGAATCCAGTAGCCGAAGAGTATGTTTGGGTGCAGAGCTCCAGACATGAGAGCAGTACTCTAGTGATGGTCGAATCTGGGCTTTGTATAGTGTCAAAAGTTGTTGAGGTGTGTATAACTTTCTGGTTCGGAAGAGTACCCCAAGGTTCTGAGAGGCTATCATGGCGATTGCCACAACGTGGTTATGCCAAGACATATTTCCTTCCAGATTTTGAAGATATGCACCTATTATCAGATTTCACGAAAACACTAACGCATAATTACACTTTAAAATAACACTACCGCACACATAGAAGAAAAGCACTTAATCATTGCTCAATAGAAATAATAAAAACGCTAATTTCTATGGGCCATTAACCCTTTACTAAAGATAAAATGGAACAATGTTAACAATTGACAGCAACTACTTGGAATCAGAACTCCGCTAGTAGAGCCAGCGCGGTTGCCATTTCCGATAAAAAAATAATTATACAGGAAAGTAATATTATAGAAGGAAATTAGGCAGTTTATGAATATAATCTTATAAAACATCGAAAGTGGCAACGCTGTATTTTTAGATAGACAACAGACACGTGACACAAAGGTTAGTTTCAACATTTTTCGATGTCGAATACCATTTTTTGAAAGAATTATGTTATTTCCCAGACTACCAGCTGATAAAATCTTATACAATAAGGGCGTATTTTTGTCTACACGATAGCACTTTAAAATACTAATTTAGATTGAATGGTACTTAGATGTGTTCACGAGATGCGCGATGTGAATTTATGTGACTTTGTTTTGGTGTTTTGTGATGGTTTTTGTTCGGTTACCTGGTGTTTTTTTATAAATTAAGGCCGAAAAGGTAAATAAAATTGCATTTTTCTTCTTCTAAAGGGTAAAGTAGCATTTTAGTTGTTCAGATCCGACGGGTGTCGTTCGAATTGAACAAGTGAGAACATACCTGACCATTATAAACTCCGCGGTGGTTTGTTCGAGTCAGTTCAAGTTTATAAATCAGAGATTGAAATCTCTCAAACGTTTGTTGTTTTTCTAAAGAGTTTACCCTGAAGATATGACAACACTGTTCAAGATTCAGTGACGTTTTTCGCCATATGTTGCTTTGATTACCTTCCTGGCAGTATCACCACGTGCTTAATTTTGGTTTGACATAAGGGCATATTAAATTAAAGCGCCACTTTTAGATATTTTTCTTCAATTTATTTTCATCTCAGGATTTGCCGGTTTAAATATAATACGTCATTTCCATAACACCCTGTATATTATTTTGCTCAGGGATATTTCAAAATTGGTTAATTTTTATATTCAATGACATTTTTTTTCTTCAAAATTCAACCGTAAGCATAATAAACGTAAGCCGTGAAAATTGTACCTTCTGTTATAACCACGAGTCAAATTCCCTTTCCTTTCAACAATCCTAAAGTTTTATTTGCTTAGCTGTCAATAAAAATATATTAAAAAATACGTCTTTATAAAAAATTTAATATAACCGAAGCAAAACTTTTTTCATTATTCCCCACAGAACGCCTCTAAATGTCTAAAACAAAATTTCATTTCGTATTTTTCTCCCCAGCAAAATTTTTGGCTTTGCGCATTATGTGACAGTTTTCTGTATTTTATATAATATACTCTTTTTAAATTGGTTAAGCTAGGATTTCAAGTAAAAAGACATAAAATAATAGACATTAGGACATTCAATATGCACTATGCCAATTAATTAGTGAATATTCAGAAATTCATGTCCTAATTAATAAGCTATTATTCCGTTAAAAATCATTTTAACGATCAATTTTAATCATTTTTGTTCTAACTGAGAAAATAGATTCTACAACATAAACTAATATAAACGTAAAATCAACATGGCATTACATTAATGCCATATAACTTGGCCACGAGTTCTCTCAAAATTCATACTATATTAAAGAAAATTATATTGCTGATATCTTTGAGATATTTGGAGAAATTAGTGAAAATGATAATAGCATTCTGCGCATAGTATATTCCTCAAAGAGCAATAGTTTAGAGTCACGTAACTTAACTCCAGTCCACTTCAAAACATGTAAATGTATGTAAATCTGGTTTAAACTCTATGCCGGGGAGAAAATGAATTTCTCGTTACATTTGAAGAATTCACGTACATTTCAGGGAATCTTTAAGATTAGGTTCTAGTCACTGGATTCAAAAGGCTAAGAGATCATTTGCTTTTTATGGCCCCATTCAACGCTATTAGATTTGAATATCCTCTCATAGGAAGGAATAGGGTTTGTATAATTGAAAAACAATATTATAGATTAATTGAATCGGTCCATATACACACAAGAAAAATAATACTTCAGTCAAGTAAATATTTTTTCTCAAACTACTTATTGTTATATAAACACTTTGTTGTATTGTATAAACACTTTGAACCGTAGTTCACTCTTGAACTCTAGTTCAAAGTAAAAAAGTTGTTACACAAACATTATTTTACACTGATCTCATTGGAATCAGCAGTTCACGTGAACGTCCACTTTTGGCGGTTCAGAAGTAGAACTTTCGATCCAAGCCACTTTCTAACCTTAAATATTTTTTTTGTGTGAGATCAGTGTCATATTATACAATGCAGTAAATTATTTTGATTTTATTGTTGATTATAATTGATGATGAAGAGTTTTGTGGATACTGCAGTCAATGCTGTGAACACGGGCATACCTAAAAAATCCTGATCAATTTAATAAATGGAAAGACAATGAATATTTCCAAAGAATACGGTTAACAAAAAACACAGCTGTTTGTTTTATTTATTATAACGTACTTAAAAATATATAAAAAATTTTATGGAATCAATAAGCTCTATACGCTTTAGAAATGTATCACCAGTCTGCAAATAAAATTGAAATATTTTAGTTGATATTTTTAACAATATTTTATAAGTACACCGAGTAGAAAGCCTGGAAAGCAAACCCGCCAAACTCCAAATTAAATAAAAGGTTATATTTTATGTCAAAAATCAAAAAAAAATAAAAGTAACTAAATAATAGTCATACCAATATAAACTGATCTTAGTTCAGCTGAACTAAAGTTCAAATTATATTGAACAATGTAATATTGAATGAACGCAGTTCACAGGTTGATCGGCGTTCCGTTTAACCTAAGTTCAGAATTCTATACAACCAGCCCTTAATATAAAGATATACAGGGCGTCCCAAATTTGATGCGCACCGTTGGGATATCTATAAAATATACATGGAATATTAAAAATTTTGACAAAGTTGCACAATTTGGTGCTTAAGTTAATGCCGGTGAGAGATTAAGAAACTTATTACTACTTCCGGAGATATCCGAAAGAACCGAAAATGTCAATTACTATGTTTTTAAAAATATACTACTCTAACCAGAAAGATAAATGTTTAATAAGCAATATTTTCGGCAACAAAGGAATTTTACAGCAAGTGTTATAATTAAAATAAAGTTTCTAAAATATTTAGTCTAACAAAGACAAAATATTAATTTAAAATTACAATCCCTGATACCTGCTTTTGCAAATTTACATGAGCTTAGTGCAGCTCTTCTTGAAAAATGGCAGCAAATTGAGCAGCAAACAGAGGTCGATGATATCTTTTAAGTTGGTTTTCATTCAATTCACGCCACTCTCGTAATTTTAGGTGTAAGTTTTTGTTATGTTTGGGAATTAATGCAATTTTCTAAAACAAGTTTGTGTTTTTTAAAAGAATCGTATCTGCTACAAAAATTAAAGTATTGAAATGAAGCAAAAACGAAAATGTTAAGAATAGTGTAGATTAAACTGTGCTACATAGATTGTTTTTCCATATGTGTTTATTACGTTAGTTATTAAATTATTTAACATGTATTTCGTTACAAAAAAAGAATGGCGTTTTGAGACCTCGTGTTGTTCTCTCTTGGACTCTTGGGAGTCTTGGGGAGAAGGGTTGCTTCTTAAGAATGCAGACAGCTGCTGCTACTGCGATCGGGTGAACTCGGGTCCCATCGGAATATTGTTTGCGTCTGCGTACAAGGCGGCTGCGATCGGGTGAACTCGGGTCCCGTCGGAATATGGTTTGCGTCGGCGTACAAGGCGGCTTGTTGACCTTGTTATACTGAGGATAGCACAGAGGCGGAGCCAGGGATAATTCAGAACATACCGCCCCCCTTGATAGCCGAAAGGCTTCAACATATCGAAGTTTATTGACAGCTGGGTATAACACATAGTTTGGTAGCAGCTCTTTTGAGGACTGCGGATTCAGTTCTTATGGTAGCGGTTCTGACGATTCCATCAGTTCCTGGATGTACAGTTTCTACTACACCCATTTTCCATTTCAGTGGAGGTAGATTGTCTTCTTTAATGAGGACGACAGTACCAGGCTTCAAAAGTTCTGGGTAGTTTTGTTTCCATTTGGAACGCTGTTGTAGTTCAGAGATATATTCTTTGGACCATCTCTTCCAAAAGCTTTGGATCATCTTCTGTAATCTTTCAAACTTTGACAGACGATTTTCATTAATTTCAACATAGTCATGATCAGGTATTGTAGTCAACGACTCTCCTACAAGAAAGTGCGCAGGCGTGATAGGTCGTGGATCGTTAGGATCGCTGGATGATGGGAATAAAGGTCGGGAATTCAGGCACGCTTCAACTTGGTTTAGAACAGTTAAAAAATCTTCAAAGCATAGAGGAGTTAAGTTTAGAACTCTCTTAAGATGAAATTTAGTTGATTTAATACCAGCTTCCCAAATTCCGCCAAAATGAGGGGCACGTGGAGGAATGAAGTGCCATTTTATATTGTGTTGGCTTAAATATAATTGAATATCATGAGTGTTTTCAACAAGAAATTTATCAAATTCGTTTTTAGCACCGACAAAATTGGTACCATTATCAGTATATATATTAGCACTTAAACCGCGTCTTGAAAAGAACCTACGGATTGAGGAAATAAATGCTTCTGTAGATAAACTACTAACAAGCTCAAGATGAATCGCTTTCGTGGCAAGGCATACATATAAACAAACATATGCTTTCGTTACTTTATAATTTCGCGTAGATCTATCTTTAAGCAAAAACGGGCCACAAAAATCAATACCAGTATTATAAAAAGGTTTTTGAGGGGTTACCCGATATTCAGGTAATTGTCCCATTAAATATGGCGTAGGCATAGCATTGAAACGATAACATCGCAAACAGTTTCTAACTACTTGCTTTGTCAGGACTCTACCAGATGTAGGCCAATAACGTTCACGTATAGAGGCTAACAATAATTGGGGACCAGCATGGAGAAGCCGTAAATGTTCATTCAATGCTATTAGCTTTGAAAGTGTATGTTTTCCAGGCAGAATGGCTGGATGCTTTTTCTGGAAGTCAAACTGAGAACGCTTCAGTCTACCTCCAACTCTTATTATACCATTAGGATATAAGTAAGGGTTCAGACTTAGTATTTTACTTTTAACATTAAGAGGCTTGGATTTGGATAAGTCATTATATTCTTGAGGAAATTCATGTCTCTGAACAATCTGAATAAGTTTATTTAATGCAAACTGTAATTCATCTACATCAAGAGGGCCAATGCTTCGAAGTGGTCGGGGAGTACAGCAATTTTTAATAAAACGAAAACTGTAGGCTGTGATTCTTTGAAGTCTTTTAAAAGAAGAAAATCTGTCGAACAGATCAAAAGAAGCATCACCGATCGAAGCATTAAAGGATATTTGTTTTTCTGTGCGTCTTTCAGTTGTATCCTCAAGCTTATTGAAACAAGAATGATCATTATCGGAATTTAATGGCCATTCTTCTGAATCTTTTAGAAGCCAAGAGGGGCCCTTCCACCAAAGTTGATTATTGATCAGAGTACTAGGTTTTTGACCTCGAGAAAGGAGATCGGCAGGGTTTTCATGAGTATTAACGTAATGCCAACAAGCAGAGTCAGTTAAGGACTTAATTTGAGTTACACGGTTGGCAACAAAAATTTTATATTGGAGTGGAATAGATTTTATCCAGTAAAGTACGATTGTAGAGTCGCACCAATAGAAACATTTATCTATAGTAGCTATATCTAAGCTGGTTTGAACTTTCTGTACTAGCTCTGCAAGAAGTAATGCAGCGCATAACTCAAGACGTGGTATTGTCACGGTTTTCAAAGGAGCTACTCGGGTTTTAGAACACAGTAGATGACAATGATAAGAACCAGAAATATCTGTAGATCTGATGTATACACAAGCTCCATAAGCACTCTCACTAGCATCAGAGAATCCGTGAAGTTCTATCGAAATAGGGTTTTCAGGTAAAACATGTCTAGGAATATTTAATTCATTGATTACTTGGAGTTGGGACTGAAATTTTAACCAAGTTGTATAAAGATCTTGGGGGATGGACTCATCCCAGTTTAGTTTAAACTGCCATAGCTTTTGAATAATGATTTTAGCAATTATGATGATTGGCTGAAGCAATCCAAGAGGATCGAATATTTGTGAGACAGCCGATAATATCTTCCTTTTTGTTGGACAGTGGTCGTTAAAATTCTTTATAGAATATTTAAAATAATCTCCATTAGATTGCCACAATAGACCTAACGTTTTGTCGTCAGTTGATTCACCAAAATGTAATATAGTATCTGACTTGTCCAACGGATTGTCAGAAAGAATTTCTGGATTATTAGATTTAAGTTTTCTGAGCTGAAATCCAGCATTAGTAAGAATGTCCAAAACTTTGTCCTTTATTAATTTTAATTCGCTGACAGAGGAGCCCCCTGTGCACAGATCATCAACATAAAAGTCTTTGGCAATAATCTTACTTACTCTGGGATCACTGTTTTCGCATTGAATGCTTAATTCTTTTAAACATCTAGTAGATAAAAAGGCGGCAGGAGCCGTGCCATAAGTAATTGTGTTTAGTTGATACGTTTTTATTTCAGTATCATCGCTAGATCTCCATAGAATAAGTTGTAAGCAACGTTGCTCGTTATTAACTACGACTTGACGGTACATTTTTTCAATGTCTCCCGTCAACATGATGTTATGTTTTCGAACACGTAAAACGATAGAAAATAGATCGTCTTGAACGACAGGTCCAACCATCAAAATATTATTTAAAGATAAACCACTTGTTGTGATTGCAGAACCGTTAAAAACTACTCTTAATTTGGTGGTTGTACTGGATTCCTTGAGAACACAATGATGAGGTAAATAGAAGCAAGTTGTTTCTGATAAGTTGTTTGGTTCTATTTCAGTCATATGTCCAAGAGCTATATATTCATTAAGAAAATTGTCATATTCACGTTTTAATTGGGGGTTTTTAGCAAGTCTTTTTTCAAGACTAAGTAAACAATTTGTGGCAGTTCGTTTTGAATCACCTAAGACCGTAGACGGTTGCTTAAGGGGCAGATTGACTACAAATCGCCCTTCAGAGTTTTTTGTGGTAGTGTTAGTAAATAATTCTTCACAATACTGCTCATCAGGAGAAAGAGATTTTGAAGTATTAACTTCTTCGATTTCCCAAAATTTTTGAATTTTGGTGTCTAAGGACGTTTCAAGGGTACTTAGATTACAGGATACAGAATAACTGTTAGAATGAGTGAGATGTGGTGGGTATACTGCACCAGATATTACCCAACCAAATTGAGTTTTTTGAAGTATTGGTAGTTGGTTGCCTAGTTTTATTTGACCAACCATGATAAGTTCCCAAAAATGGTCAGCCCCTATCAGGATGTCAATTGGTCCTGGTTCATTAAATGAAGGATCAGCAAGTATTAAATTAGGAGGTATTTTTAGGTGAGAAGTGTCAATGCATGTATAAGGAATTTTATTAGTAATTTTTGGTAACACCAAGCATTTTAAATCAGTTTTAAAAGGCACTTGACGCGCTTGAATAGTTAATGAAGTTTGTTTTAAAACTTTAGTATTTTTCTGGGCAATACCAGTGATAGAGTAATTAACTGATGTATATTGTACACCAAGTTTCTTACACAATGTTTCGGTGACAAAACTAGATTCGCTGCCGCTATCAAGCAAGATGCGACAAGAATGTATATTTCCATGATTATCTGTTAATTCAACCATAGCAGTTGACAACAGAACTGTAGCAGCAGAAAAATTGCTAGATACAAGAGAATTTTCGCATTTTTCTTGATTCGTAGAATTTTCGGCAGAATAGGCAACACTGTTAATTTTCGTGTCCTGTCTTATGTTATTTTTATTGCTTGAATTATGAGTAGAAAAATTAAAATGTAGAAGTGTATTATGTTTGTGTCCGCACTTTCGACATGGCATTGAACGACATTGTTCTGTTTCATGATTGTTTCTTAAACAATTCAGACAAAGATGTAGTTTTTTAGCTTCCGATGATCTAGAATTTGTGTTTAAATCAAGAAAGGATTTGCAGTTATAAATTGTATGCTCTTTTTTGCAGTAGCTGCACATTGGAGCGTGACTCGAGAATAGGCCTCTAATATTACTTTTAGGTTTTGTATTTTGTGTATTTAAAGTTTCAAGAATTCTGCATTTTGCTTGCAGAAATTTAGTGAACACATCACGTGTTGCATTGTCATGCTTTGCATATTCACACTCCCACTCACGCCTAGTAACATGATCTAGTTTTGTTGCGAACATGTGTATAATTAGGGCATCCCAGGAATCTACTGGTTGACCTAACACCTCAAGGGCACGTAAATGACGTGTCATGCAATCTAAAACATGACGTAATTCTAAGTGACATTCTTTTGTTGCCACTGTGCATTCGAATAAAGCTTTTATGTGATTCTTTCTTAGCATTGGTTTGTTTTCGTAACGTTCAACTAGTAGATTCCAGGCTATATTATAATTATTGGCCGAACTTTCAAGGGATCTTAACAAATCAGCGGCTTGTCCTCTTAGTGAGAGTCTCAAATAATGAAATTTGTTTATGTCAGGTAGAGACACTTCCTTATGAATAAGTGATTCAAAGGTATCTTTAAAGAAAAGCCACTGTTCATAATTTCCGTCAAAAGAAGGCAGAGATATAGGAGGTAATTTTATGTTGGGTTGTTGTTGCATAACATTTGTTCTAATTGAGCCTTGCGACGAGTTTGACACATTATCGTCTTGCGCACGAAAACTCTCTAATAATGATTTAACTTGAGAAACAATATTAAAATAATTATTCTCAAAATCCGTACGTTCTTTCTCAATAGCGTCCTCTGTCACTGAGGGATCTAAAATTTCTATTTTTGATTGAATTTCGTAAAATAGTTCAAGAATTGGTTCAATTTTTGACAAGCGCAGTTGCAATTGACCCAAATCAATGGCGTCTGCAGTCTTCTCCTTATCAAAATATAATTTGAATTTTGTTAGCTGGGATTTATATGTCTTACGCGAGTTTTTTAGTATTTTTAGTTCTTCACTAGACATTTTTAATTATAATGTAAACAAAGTTGAAGGAAAGGTATGAGATTAATAGGATATAATAGGATAAGTAATGGAACGCACTGACCTGCTTACTGGTGTCGGCGGTTCGGTTTGTGTTTTTTGGTTTGTATCGGATTGCCTGGATACAAAGAGTCACTGGGTTGAATATCTCTCTCGAAGGACCATAATATGTAGATTAAACTGTGCTACATAGATTGTTTTTCCATATGTGTTTATTACGTTAGTTATTAAATTATTTAACATGTATTTCGTTACAAAAAAAGAATGGCGTTTTGAGACCTCGTGTTGTTCTCTCTTGGACTCTTGGGAGTCTTGGGGAGAAGGGTTGCTTCTTAAGAATGCAGACAGCTGCTGCTACTGCGATCGGGTGAACTCGGGTCCCATCGGAATATTGTTTGCGTCTGCGTACAAGGCGGCTGCGATCGGGTGAACTCGGGTCCCGTCGGAATATGGTTTGCGTCGGCGTACAAGGCGGCTTGTTGACCTTGTTATACTGAGGATAGCACAGAGGCGGAGCCAGGGATAATTCAGAACAAATAGATGTCACTTAATAATTAAATAACAAAATAAAAAGTTTTACATCTCCATTGCGATACAGAGTAGTTTAAAGTTTGAGGCAAAAACAGTTCTTCTTTCAATCTGTATATTATGAACATATTCGTAACTTTCTTAATATGTGACATATTATGTGCGAAGTTTGTGATAAATTTGCATACAATATAAAAAATAATTATAAAAGTCGGACTTAAAATAAGACAATTATACATAATCGAAGTCCATCTAAATACTGCGTAGATCGATTATTTTGACTATGAGTGTATTTTAGTTGCAATGTAATTTTATGGTTGTCTGTTATTCCTCTTAACGCGATAGAGGCATCATTTAATCAAGATAATTTCTTTACCTATAATTATCTCAATCAGACATAATTTATGTTTCCTATTCCAAATTTGAATGTTAGATAGTAGTTTTTTTGATTCTATTCTTCACTGAGAAAAACTCCAACTAAAAAATCTTTGGTAGGAATGCTTTTAGCTGGGAATGAATATTTTCTACCTGTAATTGCAAAATTGATTTCTTGTAAAGCCGGCGACTGACTTGTAACATTTCGGTGTAATGTAACATGTTACACCGCGAGCATTCGCACAGTGAATACAGCGAGCTGTATCATTCGCGGCGAGCGGCTCGCGCTCGCCGGTGCTCCATCGGGTTGTCGGTTCTTTCGCGAATCCCTTTGATGTGTTCGGCTCTAGTCTGTCGCTGGATTAATTTGTTCGTTGCGAGCGTATGGGAAAGTGGCGCTTTTTCTCATTTTATTATGTAAATAAAATTCATTTTCTGAGGATTCGTATTTTTTGTGTGAATCGGGACGCAGTGGGATCGTGTGCAAACCCTGCTTCTTATTGAGAAGTATAGACAAAAAGCAAATCTTTGAGATCCTCGTCACTGTTACGACTAATGGTGGATCACCCGCGAACCGAGCATTCGGCGCGAACATTCGGGTGATGAAGAGAACGGGTTGCTGTAATGTAACATTCGTAGCGAGCCTCGTAACATGTTACATTACACCGAAATGTTACAAGTCAGTCGCCGGCTTAACATTCTTTATTCTTGTAAGACAGAACTTTGCTAGTTTAGAAATATTTACCATCGGTTACTTTCGGCCGCTTGCGGAATTTGGCAGTTCGACTTTGTAATCAATAGAATGCAAAAGGTAAATCACGTGATCGTTGAAAGGTCTGGGTGACTCATGATATAATTACTAAAGGTAATATATCTTACCGTTCCAATTTCATCTGCCTCGCGCAGTAGGGTGGAACGAAAATAGAGAATTTAAAAAAAAATAAATTTTCTTTTTTGTAGTACAGCCAATAAGTTGCCTAATGAACTTCTCTTTTCTACCCCCAAAACTGTACGCTATAAAATAACATTTTCCCCTGCCCCATGAAGGTTGAAATTTCTTCTAATAAGGCGAAGCTTAAACACAAAATATCTCAAAAATAAATATATAATATACCTACCTAAATATATAATATACATACCTATTATATATTATATAATATATAAATATATAATTTTAGTTATTCGTAGAATAATCTGACTTTGTCTCAAATTTTGGCCTCATTTTACGAGAATCTGGACTACAAGCTGCTGCAGATGCTTCCGTTACTAACTTAACGCACCTTCCAACAGCTTGGGTGTGACATGGAAATTGCAAATAGTGCCACCTTCTGTCACACATCCCGAAGCTATTACATCCTTTATCTCCTTTAATGAATATCGCAAAGTTAGTGGTGGTTCGGTTAACTTGCAGTCTTGCCAGTGTTTTAAGTCTATGTAATCTTGAGCATCAACATTGAAAGCCCTGGAAAACCCTTAACTCTTGCCTTCTTCATTTGATCTTGCCTTCAGAATCCATTTTAGAGCTAACTATCTTATATGCTGCCTTTTATCACATAACGTTGTTAAAATGATATTTTCAGGATGTCCAACTTACCCGTTTCGTTGAACTACATGATCAATGACGCATCTAAGATTTAGATCTAGATAACGCGACCTTTTTACTTGTTCCAGTAAGTTCTCAGATCCGCTCTTGCATGACGGGTTAAATTTTATTACAAACCAAACTAGAGCATACACTTTTACTATATATGTTACCAATACTCTCAGATTCTCTGATGGAGCTTGAGTTCCAACATATAATCGAACTAGCATATTAGCTAATGTTAACCATCGTGAGTGGGATAGTTTGCCAAGATTCCTTCGAGCCAAAGTTTCACTACAGTTACCGGAAATAGCGGCACGACATATTTCTAACAAATATTTTTGGTCCGTACTTAAGTCGGTTTCATTAACTTCGGATAATTCGGATTCTAGCGGTATAAAATATATAACTTGAAGCATTTCGCATTCAGATATTTATTTTCCGATGGATCCCGAAAATCCACGTGGGCCAGTTGTTGGTCCATCTAAATGTTGAAAAAGATGACGAAGGGGAAGTTCGTTTCCATGCATGAACAAACCCTCTAGTAACCTTAAAACACCACCTTTGGGTCCTGTATTGACTGCCGTTCCATCACACCCCATGGCCAGAATATTTGAGGTATCAATCTGATGATTTTCTAAATAACTAACTATACTGATTTAATGTTCACAGCTGATCCAGTTAACGGTGTTACATGTCCTATATATTTTGATCCAGGTACTGACATAATGTTATGACAGTTTTACGATAAGATGTGTTTCTATCTAAAACCAAAGATTTGTCTTTTCTTCTATCAAAATACAACGCGTATTATATTTCAAACTTTTTGGGACAACGGAAAAGTTGCAACTAGGTTGCCTAAACTTTTGTTCATATATCTATGCACTAAAAGGTCACTTTTGTGTACTATTAGATAATAAATCAGTACCCCTGCTGCAGCCCTAAAAAGTGACGGGGTATTAAAAACTGTGAGTATATTTTCCAAAAAGTATTAAAATCACACCTCTTGGGGCACCAGAAAAAACTCTATTAGATTTATGAAATTTTACAGGTAAAACATACGTATCACAAGGCAACTTTTCCGCACTATTAGAATTCGATAAAAAAAAATGAAATTTTTCGTTCCACCCTAGTGCGCAGTGACGTCAAAGTGAGAGCTTTTTTTTAATTTCTTATGGAGATTTATACTTCTTTAATTATATTTTAAAGGTATGATTGAAATGAAAGAATAATATACGACAAGTATTTACGTATATTAATTTCATAAAAATATAACACACATTACCGCTAAAATACCACTACAATATGAAAAGAGTCCGACAAACTTTTAAAACAACCGCCTCGCCCTCGGAACAGGTCGACGGTAGCCGAAGTTGCTCAGCGACCCCTACTGGTTCCCCTGCTGGTTGTTACAATTTTAACAATTTTTTAGATGTTCATTCTTGTTGTTTTTTTATTTTCAATCTAGAAGTGCCCCCCATGTCATAGGAAAGTAACGACCTTTTTCTCGTACTCTTCTTACTCTGACACCGTTTTTTACTATTCTATTAGGTTTCGAACCGGTAATGTATTACTTTTGATTAAAGATTCCTGGCAACACTGGTCGCCACGTAGTGCAGGTTGTCGTAGTTTCCCATGGAAATTTTGAAAGTTCATCAGAATTTTTTCTTATTTAGTCGTGTGTTTATTAAAATAAATATTTGAATTTTCATAAAAAGTGCGCTATGTTCCGGTTGTGATATAGATAACTAGGCAAAGAAATTTGATAGAAATATAAAGTGTTTCCGCTTTCCTAAGGTTAAAAACCAAAAATTACAATGGATACGGTTTTATTTATTTTGTTAACATTACTTCTTAAGTATTCCACTGAAGCTGATGAGGGTATATGCCTTCGAAACATAATATGTTTGTATGTATGTATTATATGGAAATTAAAATATTGTTTATATAAGTACTGAATCAGATTATGAGTTTCTTTACCTCATCATAATTTCACTCCACTGAGAGATGGGCTATTTAAGAAAAATAGTTTAATTTGTTTATAACTACTTAGGTCGTATTTTAGCTTTAATCTTTGTTGTATGTTCATGAAATAAATAAACTCCTGGATAAAATTAACGAAACATCATAAATTTGCCATATTTTTGATGCTATTTTTTTTTCTGAATTTATGATCCGATTTGAATGATTTTTGCATTGTAGGTTGGTTCCTTGACAATGTCATAGTTTTCGCTGTTTATGATAAAAGTTTAATTTTCGATTTATACTGGGTGTACTAAAAATGCTATGTTTATTTCCGACAATTCGCATCACCCTGTGGAGTATATTAGCACCCGAAATATATTGCAGTTGATATTAAACGGTAGGTCCATCTTTCCCCAACATTTTCTTTTTTAGTTTACTTCATTATCTGTTATTAAAGGAGATACACCGTTTTATAGCATAACATGTTTTTATAGAATTTAATATTCAACACATTCATTGTTAAATGTTTTCAAGTAGACTATGGACTTTTTCTGACATTGCAAGCGATGTGTCAGCAGATGTTGTGTGTTTAAAGTTACAAAGGTCAAATAAAATTCGCCATACTGATAAAAACTGTTCGGTAACTGCTTATTAAACGTTCGTTTCGTATGTCCAGTTGCCCGACGAATATTTTAATCTTGAAACCTACTTGAAAACATTTAACAATGAATGTGTTGAATATTAAAGTCTATAATAACACGTTACTCTATAAAACCGTGTATCTCATTTAATAACAGAGATAATGAAGTAAAGCAAAAAAGAAAATTTTGGGGAAAGATGGACCTACCGTTTAATGTCAACTGCAATATGCTTCGGTGGCTAATATACTACACAGGGTGATACGAAACATAGCATTTTTAGTAAACCCAGTATAAATCGAAAATTAAATTTTTATCATAAAAAGCGAAAACTATGACATTGTCAAGGAACCAACCTACAATGCAAATAAAATCATTCAAATCCGATCATAAATTCAGAAAAAAAATAGCATCAAAAATATGGTAAATTTATGATGTTGCGTTAATTTTGTCCAGGAGTTTACCTTAATAACATGATAGTATTCTTAAATGCTTAAAACCTTTTAATACCTTTACAAGAGAGTTAAAAATGCTGACAGCAGTATAAATCTCCATAAGAGATTTAAAAATGAGTCGCCCGTTGACGTCACCGGCCACGCCTCCATCGGCGTGGAATCATACATCTTAGTTCTTTACCATGAAGGTCACTAGACGTCTTGTTAGGTTGTAAATTCGTTGTTTACCTTCCTCGTGCAGAGAGTAGTTGACTTTGTGCTAATTTAATACTTGTTGTGTTTTATTTTGAAATGCGGAGCGAGAATATGCCATGTGAAGTTAAAAATTCCAATAAGCTATCAGTCGCTAACAGGTTGACCAACGAAATGCACAACGACCTGGGTAGTTTATAAATCAGAAATTGTTTCCCAGCGAACGTCGGCGAGGTGCAATGCGAGCGCAGCGCAACTGAACTAAACGTAAAAGTTCATAAATGGATCTTTAGAACTATAACCAACCTATGATTTATATTTAATTGTATTACCATTTAATTTAATCTTCGTTCATATAATTTTTTTTTTAGTGCTTATAGTAATTTGTAATAAATTTATTTTTAAAGAATAAATGTAAAGATATAAATAACCCTAAACAGTGAAACGGTATATATAAAATGGTATGTATGTTTTTAAAAATAAATGTCGATTTGCTATTAACAGTGATGTTCATACATATAACACACGACAAGTCAGCTCATTTAGAATTCCTTTTAACCAACTGAATGTGGGTAGCTCATTGGGGCCAGCAATCTTTAACAAGCTACCACCAAACCTGAAGGCTGTTGATAGTCTTATGTTGTTTAAAAACGTTTAAAGCAATATTTGTTGTCTGAGGCTTTTCATTCAATTAATAAATGTCTCACAAGGGTGCAATAATGCCTATACATTTTTTATATTAGTATCTTAGTTACTTTTGAAGTGTATAGTTACTCCTAAAAAGTAACTAGATAGAAGATACTTTTCAAAAGTAACGCAGTTATAGTTACTTTTGGCATAATTAAAAAAGTATCTTAGTTACAAAGTATCTAGTTACTTTAAGTAACTAGCTACTAAAAGTATCTTTTTTATTGAATTACTCACAGCTCTGATTGTAGGACACTTTTAAAAAATTACCAAACATAGCCTGGCCTTTCTTGGGCGGGGTAAGAAAATATCTTTGTTGTCCCATCAACGTATCTTTTGTAAGGTGGTAAGCATAAGAACTTTCCTTTGCAGTAAGTGCAAAAAAATATTTATAAAGCGACTTTACTACTACATCAATAATATGCCCAGCAAAATTAATTTTACTGTCACAGCTATTTTTTTATTGTCTATGTCTATGTAGGTATTTTTTTTTCTATCGTAGTCAAAATTTTTATAAGGGTAGTCAAAATTTTCATAAGGGTAGTAAAAATCTTCTCTCAGTGTTTCTATCCCGAATCAACCCCAGCATGTCCACCTTTTTTTGGAGAGTAGCCCTATATTTTACAAAATAATATATTCCACTGGTACGACGTTTCACAAATAAATTTTGCGAGGGAAATACTTATTCTGTATTTCGATTTTCTCCGGTAAAACTAAAATATATCCTGCAGTAAGACCATATATTTTACTTTGTGCTTTTTCAATTGGGATCCCCTGCACCGCTTTTGATGGGTTTCTATTTTATCTTGAACAACCAAAATTCGTGTCGCTATGGGCCGTAATTTTTGCATACAGATTGAAATTTACTTTCGGACTTGAAATAAATAATGTGAGTATATACCGATTGGTTTGAATATAGGAAAATTTGTAGTATGGAATAAGATGTTTCTTTAAGTTAGAGATAATGCTGTATCGTGTATCGTATTATTTACCCATGACAAAGCGACAACTACTTTTTAAAGGTACGATTTAAGTAAACAAATATGTACTTACCATTTATTTACCATGTTTTCTTATTTACCGACATTGTTGACATGTTTTCTTGTGAGATTTTAGTCAACCTTAAGCCGCGTTCTCAAAGCTACGTACTGTCGCCCGCGACACCAACCTAACCAATCAGAACCGTTTACGTCATTACCTCTTATCCCCACCATCGAGCGGTGCCGAAGTAGCGGTGTTGCCAGGTATCTGGTGAAATTACAACAGATCTGGTGATTTTTTGTGATTTATAAAATATACCTCCCCGAAGCAAAACTGGTAACACCAGAAACCGAACTTTTTTAAAAAGTTTTTCATGGACCACCGATTATTCATAAAATCACAAAAAAATCAACAGATCTGGTGACATTTCACTAGATACCTGGCAACACTGCCGCTGTAATATTATTAATTTTTTATTTTGTTTTGAAATTCGAACCTGTTTTCCGAAATAAGTATTCGTTGTTTCCGAACAAAGGTAAATTATTTTGTCTTAAAAAATTGTGAATAGTATGTACTTTTGTTTTAAAAGTTATTTGATCATTAACTAACTAAATCCCACAAAATATTTAAATCTTTTTTAATTACATTGGTCTTTTTAATTACATTGGTTCATTTTTTACTAACCAGAATAAATATACATATTTTGAGGAGTAGAATACGAAAAAAACCAAATTTGACGCTGTCATCGAAAAAAATCTTTTAAAAAAACTAAACCTATAACCTCCGAGAGGGGAAAATTTTAATCAAACATCCGCATTCCACATACTCACATCCTAAAAAAACGTAAATATTGGCCTGCTGCAATCGGAAGAGATTATCGATTATACTATAATTTTTTTAAAGAAACGTGACAAATTCAAGTTTAAAACATTATATTTTAGGTTAAACGATAACCATAACGGATGTGGACACAAATTCAAATTATATTCCTGTGAAAATTCTTCACCGCTCTGAAGATGAATTTAGAATAAAGTTATCTGCAGAAGACAGTGCAAGAGTTAATAATACTGGTAAAACATCATTCTGAATTAAAATTGTAAACTGTTTTTAAAGTCACAAGGTATTTTGTTAGCCCTACTGTTGGCATTTTCGTAATTTTATCTAAAAATTAGTAGCTCTATAGATCCCTAAATCTTATAATATAAATATTTTTAAATTATTGTAGATACAGATTACAAAGGGCAAGTATGCTCTGCACGAAGATGGCTTTGTATCTGCTTCGAATGAAGATATAGAGGAGACACAAGCTAGTGAGGATATTAGCCAAGCTATCAAAAGCCTGCTTATTACAATTAGTACCATGAGACCTAGAGTGTGGAATATGAATGATGAGGAGGTACTGTCAGGAGGACCATGGCTATGATTTTAGACTTCCCCTTATTGGATGAAATTATATTAGAATGAAATGGTTCTCCTACCTACCTACTTAACAATGGTTAATAAAAACTACCAAATAAGATGTGTAAATGTATTTGTTTTTTCTAGTGCATCATAGTCCTAAATACAGTAGTGTCTCGATATAGTGCACTCGTGTGCTGCTCTACTATTTCAAGTTTATTATAAAATAAATACAGGAATAAAACTGGGCTCTTTTCATTACATTTATATTTTGAGCTCTAAAATGCACAAAATAGTTAGTTAATTTAGTCTTTTTTTGGCTTCTTGTAACATTTTTAAGGAAATTAGCTCTTTGTCTTTAAGAATAATCATTTTAAAATACACTGCCAGACATTATTCAAAGATTTCATTGCTTCGCCGCTTTCATTATCAAAGTCTCAGTCAGTATGATAAATTATTCAAAACGAAATTTGTACAAAACAATTTGTTTTTATATAAAAAACGATAACAAATTATTGTAAGGTTAGGTTCCATCCGAATGACAAGTGACAGACGTCACCCCCTACAAAAGGAGTGGGGGACTGTCGCTGCGACACGTCGAAGCTCTGAGAACGCGGCTTTAAACTTACGAAACGTCAAAAAGTTTGAAGTCTAAAGTAGAGACAATAAGCTAGTATCGATATAAACGACTATCGATATTACATCTTTAAAAGGATTTCTCGAATTATTATAATATTTAATTTAGGTTCTGGAGATAATCTTATCAAATATAGCTCGAGCGTCGATAAAAATTTTCATTGTTAAACTCGAAGTTTTGGTTTTTTGGAAATTTTACTCAATGATCGTTTGGGCTGATTAAATCCCGAGAGCAAAGTACGAGGGATTTAATCAGAATAAACATGTCAACGGCATTTCGAAAAATATCCAAAACAAAACTTTTCGTGAACATGAAAAATTTTAGCGATCAAGAAACGAGCTCTAGTTATATTACCTTTGATTAAACGATAATAATCTTTGACTATTCTGCTTGACTGAACGCTGTAACATTTGAAATAACTGAGCAAGAGAGATCGAAGAAACAGAGTAAAATGTTTGCAGCGGGCAAAACATTTTTGGCGTTGCCTTGCCCCCAAAACAATGATAATAATTAAGAAGTCCTACCCTTTTAGAACGGCGTGGGGAGGGTTGTAACAGCAGGCTGAAGCCAGTATCAGTCGATGTCATTTACTATTTAAAAGTCAATGTATTAGTGATGGCCGGCGTAGGTTATATCATGCAATCGATTATTTCTCGTTCAATATCAGTGTATTAAATAATTCGATGTTATTATTAGTTTACTAACGTTTACTTATTCATGTAATTATTTTTTATTTAAACGGTTATGCTATAGTATTACATTTAGTAGAAAAGTACGTAATTGATTTGATTTTCACTTTTAAAAAAATATGTTACGCCCATGTTCGGAGTATGTGCAGGCGACAGGTATTTTCGCACTTTCGACTGACTTTAAAAATACAATACTTGATGGTTACGGTTATTGAAACGTTATTTATGCAATTAACGTCGTAAGTACAACGGCGACAGCCATTTCGCCTCCAAACGTCTATTGCCGCGATGATGCGTTTTTAGCCCGGGCGCGACGATACATTTCCATCTTATGCACGCATTTTATCTTCGCAATGGCGACGATAATTTCGCCTCTTAATTTGAACTGTTGTATATTCGGCAAGGTTAATATTTTATGTCAATTTTTTATAATGTATTGACAGGGTGTCATTGAAATTACTTATTATATTTAAACCGACAAATCCTGAGATGAAAATAAATTGAAGAAAAATAACCATAAATTTACGTGGCCACTACTGGCGACGCACACAATCAATAATCTATTGAGGCAATCTCAGTCTCAAAAGGATTGCTGAAACAGTCAGGATTTTGAGTTATGATGGCTGCTTCTTACAATTTCCTTTTTCACCAATGTTCTTTTTTAAGTATGATTTCTGTATTGCAAGTGATGGCCGTGGATCCAAGCGTGGTCTGCTGCACCGGATATGTTTCCTTTTCCTTTTCGTGTGTGGTTCTGATGTTCTTTGATCCCTGTTTCAAGTGGTCGTAGAGTTTCAACAATACTGTCCATACTTGCAAAGTATTCTATATATACACCTGGAAGAAATTTTGGCTTGGGGTGACAGTAACCAAGTCGAATTTAACGCTAAAAACCCAGGTAGCAGTTTTCTCTCAAAAGGATAACATTACAGAACCGGAAATAGTCATGGCAGGACACGCAATCCCACTGGCTTTATCTATTAATTTGCTGGGCGTCAATCTGGGAGGAAATATGTCTTGGCATAACCACGTTGTGGCTCTTTTACAGATATTTTCATGGAAGGTGCTCGGCTGACCTTGCCCTCTTAATTCCGCCCAGAGCAACGAATAGCAGAAATACACGACGAACCACTGCCGCCCATCCATATGTGGTTAAGCTTAGTACTCCTCGAACTTCATTATTTAAGAATTCTTTCATCTGGAGGACTTCATGCTTGTGGAACGACCTTCCCGAGGTCGTTTTTCCAACGAATATAACCTCAAACGATTCAAAATCAACGTGAATCGCTTTTTGCGCACACGCACCACTCCCAGAGGGCCCTAAAGGATTTTTCCTATAGTGCTTGTATTTGACCATAGGAAAAGAAAATAAATTCTTGATGCCTCTTTAGTTGGTTGGTTTGGTCTTCGTCAGGTGGCTTCCTAAGGAGCCTTTTGAGCTAAATACTATTCGAGTTTTTCAAAAATTTCCTTGACATAAGGTATGTTGATGGTGAGTCCAGCTTCGTTGTCATCGTTCGTTCTATGTTTGTGATTTTGATGTTTTTTGATGGCTAATCTATTAGTTTCCTGTGATAACCATTCATACCAAGGTCCTTCGTGATGTTGTTGAGTTCATGTATTATAGCCTCCTATGAATTGCAAAGTGTGAGTTATCTGTCAACCAGTGTTTTACCTATCCCATATTTCGTGTTGGTTGAATGATTTAAGGCTTAATTAAGGTATTGTCCTGTATGAGTTTGTTTCCTATACATCGATGTTTGGATGGAATTCTTGTTTTTCTGAACTGTAACGTCTACACTCTGGCGAAGTATGGTAGTCGCTACGAATTATTTCCATATTATGTTATTTCTTTTGTGATAAGCTGTTTAATTCTTTATTTTATGGGTTGTACTTGTATATGTGTTTTTCTATACAAAAGTGCATTACTTGGGTCGTGCAATGAGTTATGTTAGTGCCTAATTTTCGTTATAGTACGTAAAGCTGACGTTTCTGCGACTATGATGTTCTTCATTACTGGAGGTCTTAGATTTAACAACACCATATGTCCGTACTCCAATATGGGTCTGCAGATCGATTTATAACTTATCACTGCTCTTCTTGTCTTTATGCCCTGGTTTTTGAAGGTTAGTTAGTTAGATTTAGTATGTTTATTGACATTCAGCTTGGCATCAATCTCCATACCCAGATATTAAGCTCTTTGTTTCGAGAGGTTTATCTGAGGCGAACTGACTTGGATTGAATGATGAAATAGAATATGTTGAGATTTATGTCGGTTAGGAATCAGGCGCCAGTTACGGAACCATCTCTTATTAGTCTTTGTACATTGGTCGCAGCTTTGAGACTTATTTCTGCATACGTGATTAGGGTCGTATCGTCGGCAAAAAACAAGGGCGTAATTGTTTTGGTCCAAGTTGGTGATGTTTTCTTGTAAGTCATAGCATTAAATGTTGTAGAGTATTGGTGACAGCGGCGAACCTTGGGGCCTCCTTGCTCTGGGTTAAATTCTTCTGACATGTGGTTGTTAATTTTTACCGTAAGTTTCATATTTTCCAAATTTTTTTAAAAATGTTGATAAAATATATGTGGGTGTTCAAAGGATTATGTTTGAACAGGAGGCCCCTATGCCAATTAATGTATAAATCAGGGACAAAATAAAATTTTCTATTATTATTTGGCAAAAACAAATAGTTTGAACATGCCTTTTCGAGTGTTGGCAACGCGGTTGCATTAATTTACCATGTATCATTTTATTTAGGACGTTTGGCCGGAAATCGAACACATAGCAATATGGGTTTTGTGTAATAATAATAAATATCAGTGCTATCTGTAACAATAATGCGGTCGTTAGGGATATTATCATTGGACTGCAGGCCAAATATCTTTTCGCGAATCGTACCAAAATTTCTGAATTCGTTAGCAGCAGTTAGAATATTTTGTTTCAGGTTTCAGGACTAGGCGTTTTAAGACAATCTTGAAATTCTTTTTCGATCAAGCGGGTCGTATATTGTGTTCAGGAAATATTTTATTATATTTACAGGGGCTAGTGGCGGAACATCGAAGTTTATTATATTATAATATTATGTATCCGGACAAATTATTTCTTATTTAGAACAAAGAACATAAAAAGCAAAGAGGTATAATAAAAAGTATTATACAGAGTGTCCACTTAAGTTCGCACCATATGGAAAACTTTTTTATTATTAATTTTACGAAAAAAAATTATTCTTTATAAAAAGTTCTGCTTGGTCCAAAACCTAAAATGCAACCATCAGATATCAAATTTTTTTTAGTCGTATACAAGGTATGCCAGAAAATATGAATATGGTAAGAGTAAAGTACCTTTATTTTGGACAATATCGAAAACTTTAATCAGTTATCTCATTCGTTAAACATTTGATAACCTTTACCTTTCTTAACCTCTATGTTGCATTATTTTGATGAGGCATTAAAATAATTGATAAATAACAAAATTATTTATTTCATAATAATTATGTATACAGTGCTAATAATGTTAATTGCGTAACAAGCGTGTAATAGTTTATCATCAATTCACTATTGCTTCAATGTATCCGCCATCTCTTACAATACAGGTTTCCGTTCTAGAAGAAAATTCCCTCAATACATTTCTGATTAATAATTAATAATAATTGTTTCGAAATGTTCTACGTTTGTGAATGGCCTGTATTGATATAGCTGTTCTTTTAAGTAACCCCATAAAAAAAATCTAGTGGGGTTAAATCTGGCGACCTAGCTGGCCAATATCGGAATATCTATGAATTAACCTTCCATTAAAGATATTTTCAAGGTATTGCATTACTTCCATCGTACTATGACTTATTGCGCTGTCCTGCTGGTACCATACCTATTGTCGTTCATGTCTTGGAACGTCACGAAGAAAATCATGCAACTTATTTTGTAAAAAATTTAAATATCGTTGAGAAGTCATAGATTGTCGAGAAAAAAAGGGCCAATTATTTTATCCTTGTAAATGCCGCACCAAACGTTAGTTTTAAAGTAATTTTAATCGTAAAGTGAGGATTGAAGTCAGTCCACCATCGACAATTTTGCGAAGACACTGTTCCATTAGACGTAAATGTAACTTCGTCAGAAAAAATTATTTTCCTAGTCAAAAAAGGATCATCTTCTAGCTCTCCTTGGATAAGAAAACAAAATTCTAGTCGTCTGTCGTAGTCTCCAGGTTTTAAAGTATGGATATATTGTGGTTTATATGGATGAAACTTGTTCTCTTTAAAAATTATTGATATTGTGGTTTCGCCAATTTTATCTGGAAGCGAAGATGCCCTTTTTCGCAAAGACAATTTAGGGTTTTCCACTGCAGATAGCATTACATTCAACTTCATCTCTTCACTTGTAACGGCTTTTCGACGCTTGTTTCTGAATTTATTATTAACATCTCCACATGATTTGAATTTTTCCATAAATCTCATTACTGATGTAAGGTGTATATTATTCCCTGGATGTCTGTTGTTAAATATTTCAGCTGCTTCACGATAAGTTTTATAATTATCGCCAACGATTAACATAATTTCTATTTATTCTTCCACACTAAATATCACCGGCATGTTAACAAATTGTATTTGACGTTCACTGTCAAACAATTCTTGCTATCAACAAATAATTTGTTTATCAGTGCATCCTAGATTTCACATAACTACAGTTACATTTGCATTGTTATTGTAGTTAAAAAAGAAAAAAAGATTTTTTTTTTTCGATATTCCTCGTATACGACTGGAGAAAAATAATATCTGAGGGTTGCATTTTAGGTTTTGGACCAAGCAGAACTTTTTATAAAGAATAATTTTTTTTCGTAAAATTAATAATAAAAAAGTTTTCCATATGGTGCAAACTTAGGACACGCTGTATATATACAGGGTGTTATGGAAATTACTTATTATATTTAAACTCCTTGGGTGTCCTAGAGATAGTCTACATACTTTTTTTTTTCATTATACGGGAAATAAAAATGATAGCTTTCTTGTTAAATGTCACAGCTTTTTATTTTCAGTTGCCTGACACGTGTTTCGACCTTCTCAGGTCATTAACGAAGGAGTACAAAATGATACTAAGTTCTACGTATTGTTACAATGGTATTTATATCTGAAGATGTAAACATGTCATAAGATTAAAATTACGGTAGTTGTGGGTTTTTTTCCTTAATCCTAAGGTATCTTAAGTTAATGTGCTTTCTAGAATGCGATGTGCACCTGAGGGTATTTCGGTTTGAGTATTGACAACATTACATTCGTTTTTTATGGCTTTTTTGATGGCTAATCTTTCTAGTAGGTTGAGTTTTTTTATCGAATATCTAAATATTAAGGTAAAAACCAATTTTGCCTACATGCTGTCGCGCCGCTCCATCTGGTTTCAGTTAGCAACAATATAGGTCACTAGAGTAAACTACAGTGATGCCAGATCACACCGCGTGTCTCGCCCCTGCTTGGATAACCGCCGCGCGCGTAGTTATATATTTAACCTTCAGTATCGTTGCTTCAGTATGTTCCGATACTCGGTGCTGGGACGACGTTGCCGAGGGTTCCGCGTTCTTGATGTATACGAATTTTAAACATTTTGTTAGTTGTAGCATTACCCGATTTTTTTTCTGTTGTGAAATAATTCATAATAAATGTTTTGATGTGATTTCAAATTTGTGTGATATTATCTACTGTTGGTTCTGTTGCAAAACATACTTTTTGTGTTTTATTTTTTTAACGGAATTTAATAAGAGAGTATGTACCTTATAACTGTAATTTTCTTGCTGAAAACTTTGAAAAAGAAGTGATAACGCGGATCAAAGACGTCTTGTTGTCAAAAACTGAACACGTGCGTTTACAAATTCTGTGTTGCAATATGGCAACACTGCCTACAATGCGCTGACCTCTTTTTATACTTGAGACTGCCTCAATAAATTATTGGTTGCAAAGGTCGACATTAGCGGCCACGTAAATTCAGATTTCATATAAAGTGTATATTTCTTTTCAACTTCAAGGAGGGCTATTCATCTGATCGGAGACCACGAGCTGACGAAGAACCTCGACAGCCTAGAACATCGATGACAGGTTGGGGATTTGACTCTATGTTACAGATATTTTCATGGAAGGTGCTCGGCTGACCTTGCCCTCTTAATTCCGCCCAGAGCGACGATTAGCAGAAATACACGACGATCCACTGCCGCCCATCCATATGTGGTTAAGCTTAAGAATTCTTTCATCTGGAGGACTACATCTTTGTGGAACCACCTTCTCGAGGTCGTTTTTCCCAACGAATATAACCTCCAACGATTCAAAACCAACGTGAATCGGTTTTTGCGCACACGCACCACTCCCAGAGTGCCCTAAAGGATTTCAGGATTTGCCGGTTTAAATATAATAAGTCATTTCCATAACACCCTGTATATAGGGTGGGGCACCACATACACGTCGATCCATTTACGGCATCCAGTACATTATTTGTAAAAGTAGATCGATTAGGAGCACGTTTTAAAATTATTTTGATATACACATGATTTCTCAAAAAAAAAGTTAACCAAACATAAAAAAATGAAATTTAAATGAAATGCCCTGTATATTATTGCATATTTCAATTATATGGACTAAATAAAGTCAAGTTACTGTTATGGTTCCTACAGTTTTAGGGTAGTAAAAAACTTACTTTTAATAATGGTTATTAATAAAACCAAGCAATTGGTTTAATTTAAATGAATAAACACCCTGTATTCTATATCGTTATTTTATTCGATTTTTAATTACGTTTTAAACTGTATTAAGGTATCTTGTAGTTTCTTAGAAAATTTACATGTTATGTTTGAATTGTTCATTTTTGATCAAACGACTGTCTAAATCTAGTTGGAATGCCAGAGTTGCTGGTATCCATTCTATGCACGGTGGCATGGCGGTGACATGTCTGCCGTTGATTTTTTTTTTCTTTAAAAGGGGAATCAAATTGCCATATAGCTTATTGAAACCATAGGAAAGTTAACAAATACAAATAGAAGTAAAACACACGGAACGTTTCGTAAGCCGGTTGTGGGAACAAAGAACGAACAACACTGTAGTGGCAAATTTTTGTGCGTTTTAACGCCGCTTCGAAGAGCTGAACTACATAAGATATAAAATTATACTAATGAAGTTTTTGTTTTAGAGTAAGATATCAAATTCAATAAAATAAATTTTACGAGATATTTTATGGAACCTATAGTAAGACGGCATAACAATTATCTAGAAATACTTTACATTTCAGTTAATTTAGACATAATTATTTCGTTACCTTAATAAGAGGCTATGGAAAAATATTGTATAGTTTCGCCTCCTAGCTAAAAAAGACATTGGTTTACAGGATGTTTCTTAACAACATGCTAAAATTTAAAGAGGTTATTCTTGGGTTTATTTTCAGAAAAAAAACCTCATAGAACATATGTCCTAACTTTTGAGATACAGAGTGTTAAATATTTTCAAAAAAAAATCTCCATTTTTATTAACATCAATGATACTGTTCCAGATATTTTTGTTAAATTTGATACACACTTTCTATTCATCCAGAGGCATTTTATGATGTACAACATGTTTTTTTATTCTGAACAGTTGCGGTCGGTTTTTTTAAAGAAAAAATGGTACGCCACTTCTTTTTTTTTTAATAAAAATTAGTTTTGAAATTCTTATTCCTTGCTGAGCAAATGTCGTCTCTTAATTTTTGTCGTTTGACAGTTTTCGTATAAAAAAATTAAATTCCTTCATTTGTACTCTGTTATGAAATTAGGTATTAATCAAGATTAAAAAAGATCTAGTAGTTAAAAAACAGATTTTGTTTCGTAAACATAAACAGTTTTGACAGTTGTCTACCTAGTCTAGTTGTCACGTATTTAAGTCATTAACCTTAACAAATTATTAGAGAAACATGAAATCTTTAACACCCTGTATCTGAAAAGTTAAGACGTTTAGGACATATGTTCATATAAAGTTTTTTTGTTCTAAAAATGGACTCGCAAATAACCTCCTTAAATATTAGCATGTTATTAAGAAACACCCTGTTATAGCTGAAGAGACTGAACAGAGATTTATTTTAATAATTTAAATATTGTGGATAAGGATCCTCTCTACACATCTTCACGTTTGTCCAAATGGAAACTATGCTTAACATTATATGAAAATTTATTATATTACTGGTAATAAGTTTAGGTGCTCCGATTGGAAATTACATAATTATTTTCTGTTAATGATTTTTACAAAACAACCAAGGACAGCCTAATTTTTTGTCGGCTTTCCTTCCGATGCGCCCAGAAACGGCTGGACACACAATACTGAGCTAATTACAGATGTGTGAAGCTGTGTGACATCGTATTAAAATAATAGTCAGCATAATTAGAATTAAAATCATTTCAAATTTTTCAATTGGTTTATTTTCATGTGCAACAGTCCAGAAATATAATAATGTGGATTAACATTACGTCTAATTGATATCTACCCTCCGGTTATAAATTATTTTACAGGGTGAGGATTTTGAATGTTACAATGCAAAATCCGAAAATCAGCTGGAAATATTTTATACAAATTTTCAGACACGAATAGGGAGGTTCGGAGATAAAATTTAAAACATTTTTGACGAAATAGCGTATTCGACAAACATGTAATTTAGTCAATGGCGTAGCTACAGAAGAGCGATGAGGGCGATCGCTGCGCGCCCAACTAACTTGGCGCCCCTCGCCACTTTACTGCTTAAATACCTAAAAAACTACAGACTACCAAAAGAATCAAATCAGAAAGCCTGTAAAGTAAAGGTCGGTTTTAAAATAAAAGAAGTTCTTTTAAAATATTTTCTGTTCATCGCTACCCGATGCAAATATAAAGCAGATGTCATCATAAATAGCAAGTTTAATATTTTTGTTATACGATTAGGATGCCTAAACTTGTTAGACATCCTGCATTAGGCAGGGCGGTCAAGCATTCAGGGATGTTGTCCAGCAAGACAAAGGGTACTGAATTTAGTTTGACGCTAAAGAAAATATTAAATAAAATTCTCGCTATAGACAATAGTGATAATATTGTCATTAGTTTCTTTTTCAATCTAACTCAAGAAATAACCTACTGAGTATAATTATTATTTATTAAATTATAAGAAATTGGTGATACTAAAAAAGAAATTGATAGGTTAAAAAGGATTTTTTGCGGTGATAGCCAAAGTTCTTTTACCTTCTTCCCATTATTTTTCCTGCAATACAAGTTATAAATCTGGTCATTTCACCGAGTATGGAAACTTTGTTAATTAAAAAACGTAATACATAAAAAATATACAACGTGTGCAAGATAAGGAGGGCCAGTACAGGGATCTCGGAAACCGTAAGAGATACGAAGTCGGTTAAATGGAGGTAAAGTTGCGCATTTACGTGCCTAATAATATGCCGTGTAGAAAATTTTAAAATTCCTAGTAGTTCCGGAGATATCCGGAAAAAAACGAAATTCTGAAAAATCGTTTTATTATTTTCCTGTTTTTTTTTTTGAGATCGAATTCTGAAGTAAATTGCACTTTTACATTGCCACTTTTACATGGCCACTTTTTTTGCTCTATCTAACAGCGTTAATTGTGTTGTAATCCGACGAGTCATCTTCGAAGGGCCATTATCAATTTTTTTTTTAGATGCGGTCCTGTTTTTCTGATATTTGAATTTGAAAGCATTTTTCCGAATGGAACGATGTATGGCACATTGTGGTTCAATGACGTTTCGAGGGTTTTTTGAACAACATCAGGAAATTGTGGGATACGGTCCTGTATTTCTCCTAATTTTATAAATAATATCTCATAAGTAAGCTCTAAATTTTTTACTTATGTTGAACTAGATAATTTAATAATAAACCACAAATAAGTGAACAAAAATCATACCAAAACGATAATAAAACGAACAACGAAAAAAGTAAGGAACTACATAATCAGGTATTCAAAATGATTTCCGTTATTCTCTAAGTACAAATAACATCTTCTAACTGCCACATAACATTTTTTGAGATAAAATAAAACACGATAGAATATCAAACTTTTCAGCATTTGTAAAATTATGTTCCATATTTTCTGGAAAATAAGAAACCTCTTAAAACGCTTTCAAACGATCACGATGAGAATGTCAAGTGAAACAAATCACGCGTCACGATCTTAATTTTTTATTTCAAACGCCTACTTTTCTCTTAAATCCCGAATCAACCGAAGTTTGAAATAATGTTTCTGTATTTTGTTCACTTATTTGTGGTTTATTATTAAATTATTTGTTATTTATTGAACTAGTCCAACATAAGTAAAAGTTTAGACCTTACTTATGAGATATTATTTATAAAATTAGAAGCAATACAGGACCGTATCCCAAAATTTTCTGATGTTGTTCAAAAAACCCTCGAAACGTGATTAAACCACAATGTGTCATACATCGTTGCATTCGGGAGAAAAAAATCTCTCAAATTCCAATATCAGGAAAACAGGACCATATTTAAAAAAATAAAGTTGATAATGGCCATTCGAACACGAATCGTCGGATAACAAAACAATTAACGCTGTTAGATAGAGCGGAAAAAGTGGCAATGCAAAAGTGCAATTTACTTTAGAATTCGATCTCAAAAAAACCCAGGAAAACAATAAAACGATTTTTCAGAATTTCGTTTTTTTTCGGATATCTCCGGAACTATTCTGAATTTTAAAGCTTTCAAAACGAAATATTATTAGGCACGTAAATGCGCTACTTTACCTCTATTTAACCGACTTCGTATCTTACGGTTTCCGAGATCCCTGTACTGGCTCTCCTTATCTTGGACACGCTGTATATCACAAAATATATACTTCAAAATGTAGGCGCCACAAAAGAACTTCGTCGTTCCCACCCCCAAATACTGTCTATGCCACTGAGATTCCTAACTATTCAAATTTAGAAATCGCGTGCGCAGCTCATATCAAAAAAAAATGCAAAATGTTTAGAGGTAGATTGTAACTAAACATGAAGTAAATGTTACAATTTTCGTCTTACTTAAGTAATAAGTTAACGGAGAATCAAATTATAGACAAAAATAAATACCTTCCCATTAATAATATCTTAAATTCGTCGCCATTTAGAAAAACTAGGGGGAGGTAAATATCAAATATTTTAAAATTTGTCCCTAAAGCTCCTTATTGGCGTAATAAGAATACAATATTTTCTGATTATGCATTGTAACAAAATCCTCACTCTGCGCAAAGGCAATGTCAAATATATTATATCGGTTATGTCAAACAGTGAGCTTTGTGTTTTATTTCGGTCGAAATATCTTAAATTTTCATACTATACTATATCCAACGAACAAATGAAGGGCGTCACAATAATATCACATAACCTATAAAAGTTAGAATGTTTGTGCAGAGTTGCATTAAGGGTCGACTGGAACTAAATTTTTGAAAATGTATAAACTGCATAATTGTTGATTGCAACTATGTAAACATTTTAAAATTTAAGTCACAGTAAGAAAACAAACGACTTTTACGTCAGTAGTTTTCAAACCTGTCTAAATGCCGCTCCTGTAATATACAGAAGATATGAGACGCGACTCTTCTCTACAGCATAAGAGCGGAATTTAGACATGGTTGAATGTTACCGACGTAAAAGTCGTTTAGTTTCTTATTCATGACTCAAACTTTCATTCATTTTTACTTACTTGCATGTCGTTTATGTTCTTATTTTTATAAAAATGCTTAAAAGTTATATAATCAACAATTATGCAGTTTAAATATTTTCAAAAATGTAATAAAGTTCCGGTGACCCTTGATACAACTCTGCACAAACATTCTAACTTTTATATGTTATGTGATATTATTCTGACACCCTCCAGTTGTTCGTTGGATATAGTCTAATCGCATTACGACCGTTTTAAAATAGTGGATGAGGAAACTTCAAACTTGACAATATTGCCTTAACTTATGCTAACTTTTAATCAGAGAGTAGCATTAACAGGCAACAAATGAGCATCTGAATGGATAGGCATAATCATATCAGCGACATATAACTTATTTGAGTTGTATTAGAGATTTCTATTGTGCGGTAAATAAAAACTTGTTAAATTTCAGAAATTTTAATTCAGTTGCCTGACACGTGTTCCGACCTTATCCAGGTTATTATCAAAGTAGTACAAGAAAATACTAAATTCTACAAGTTGTTATACATGTTTACACCACACAACATGTAATACATGTTTAGAACTTACAACTAAGATATTAAACACCATTATAACAAAACGTAGAAATTAGAATATTTTTGTACTCCTTTTATAATGACCTGGGAAGGTCGAAACACGTGTCAAGCAACTGAATTAAAATTTCTGAAATTTAACAAATCTCTATTTTATTTCCCGCACAACACCAGTTACGTTGTATTCATGTAGATTGTAATTTAATCAACCCACTCCCCCTCTCAAAATAGGGAGAGGGGGTAAATGTAAAGAAAATATCTTTAAATGCGTCGGTTCTACATTATCGAAATTTCAGGAACGTTTTCGAGTTATCGCATTCTAATGTTCAATGAGTCGATTTCATAAATTCATTCTGTACCGAAATTTATATGTCTGTTAGCAATAGTGACGGATGAATGTGACAATAAACGTATCTTTCAAGTTTACATTAATTCTAAGGTAACCATAAGTTTGTATCGCTATAAAATCGATTACAACAACTCTCCATCAATTTTAAGTATCCATGGTATCAAAATCGAGGCAATTAATATGATATTTTTTAATGACCATGATCATAGCTTTCATTAAAGTTACCATATTTTTAAGCTTATTAATATTACATATACATTCAATTGTTTTTTTGAAGAAGTCCATCTTCAAGTGGAATGAAATGATGATTTTTGAAGTAGTTCATCTCAAAGTGGAGTGAATGGGGAAAGAAACTCAAAATCTGCTTCACTAATTTAATAACAATATTTATGAAATATAGTCATTCTATACAATGACATGTTTCGAACGCAGAAAACTTCATCTTCGGTGGAATTTTAACTGAGACGACCCATGGCATTGCAAAATTAAAACTTTTGCGGCAGAAAAATAACATTTCTATGAAAAAATTAAGTGAACTAAAAGTTAACATAACTATAATAAATTAGAAAAATATTATTTGGAAAAGCATTTAATTATGAATTTTAAGCCTATTTTAGGATATAACTTTAAAATCGAAAACATCACCATGTGTGCCAATTTAATAATTTTTGCTTTTTTGATTTTCAAGTTTTATCCTAAAATAAAAACCAAAATTAAAAATGGTTTTTAAAAAAAAAATTCTAACTTTGTTATTTTTTTGGTAATTTGATTATTTTTCTGCTGCAAAAGTTATAATTTTGTCATGAGTTCTTCGGTTTAAAATTCCACTGAAGATAAAGGTTTATGCCTTGGATGAATGAATGAATGAATTGAATGTAAGGAATGATTGCAATTTTTTGACACATTGTTATTAAACAAGATTTAACAACAGATTTTGAGTTTCTTCCCCGATTTATATAAATATCATCTAGTTTCAATGGTAGGAAAATACTCTGGATTAAGACTTTCGGCTTTCAGGGGATTTATTTTCAAAACACCTAACACGGTAAAAATTCAAAGTTTCTTTTGTTGGATGCTCACTTCCTGCCTGTGATTGTAAAGCAACACTATCTAATTACAATACATAAAAAAAAACATTTTCTAATCACCTAAAGGAGCGTCCACACATAAGGGTTTACCTGACGTTTCACCTGACGTCTTGCCTGACGTTGTACCTGTTTTAGGTATTCAAGTTAGACTGTAGATACCAGCAGTCAAGATTTTTAAAAAAGTTTTTCACCAATAACCAGATTATGCATAAAATTACCAGATCTCGTAAAATTTCACCAGACTTGGTCAGGTGGTCAGGTAAGACGTCAGGTAAAATCTTATTTTGTGGACGCCTCTATTAAGATGCCAGGTAAAACGACAGTTACAACCTTATGTGTGAACGTTCCGTAATATACTAATGACTAACAACAAACCCGAACAAACCATTGGCGGTGGTAATGGACCCAAAAGGCCCACCATTCGGGGAAGTTCTAGTCTCAGGAAGCCCCCCCCACCCACGCTAATTTGCTTACCTAATCCCAATAAGAACACACTTGGCAAAATATGCCGGTGGAGCCGCCGAATCCTTATCACCGCCACTGGAACAAACCCAGACAAATAATACTAAGGGCCGATATTTGAATATTATCTTAAGTTAGACCTTAACGAAGGTACCCTTAACAAAACTATGTTTTAAATTAATTTGATGGTCAATTGATGCGTTAAGTGGAAGATCATCATGTCCTTACAGATCTATTCCTTTAGATGAAAGTTAAGGAGAACTTTAAAATACTGTCAAGCTTGTAATAAGAATTACTTATGTCATTCTGTACATTAAGGTGACTTTGAAATGTCTGCCCTTAAACTGCTACTCTACGGACTAAATGCCCAGTAGAGCGATGAATTACACAGCAATAATGAGCAGTATTTTATCTAACACTATCAGATATCAAAATACTAATTCAGTTTAAATGGTACTACTAAAGGATGGATGATATTGACAGATGAAATCACCTGCATATCTAAACTCCGCAATCTCATCAATATACAGGGTGGAACATATAAGAATGCACTCTACAGGGATCTCCTTAACCATAGGACATATAGAAACGATCAAATTATATATGAGTTGCGAATTAGTGGCTTCTGTAACGCCATGTTTGCAAATTTAAACAATTCCCAATATAAGATATTTTTGCAAAACCGAATATTTACAATTTCGTTCTTTTTGTCTTCTGACTCTATTTAAAGAGATATGTGAAAATAAATTTTACATTCTCATTGCCACTTGTCTCCTCTATAAAATAATTTAAATAAATTTCAATCCGACGTTTCGTTTTTTAGCACCCATCATAGCTTTCTTTTTTTTTAAATAGTTGTAACATTTTATTTTATGCTTTATATTCTGAATAAAATGATATCTTATACCTATTATTTATTAGAGTTTCGAACTAAAAAAACTAATCTTCAATGCAAATAGACATATTGTGGTGCGTAGCCCTAATTTAAAATAAAAATATTTTGAAGTCTCAATATAAATTTTATATTTCAAAAACATTTTGAAGTCTCAAAATAGATTTTATTTTTCAAAAATATTTTGAAGTCTCAAAATAAATTTTATTTTTCAAAAATATTTTAAAGTCTTAACATACATTTTATTTTCAAAGATATTTTGAAGTCTCAAAATAAATTTTATTTTTCAAAAATATTTTGAAGTTTCAACACAAAGAGTTAGTTTCCAAAAATATTTTGAAAAGTTAAATAAATTAAATTTGTTGTATCATAAATTAAAATAACATATTTTATTCAAAGCAAAATAAAATAAAGTAAGATTTTCTTAAAAAGGTGTAAGAAAATATTTAGATTACAAATTTATTTAAAAAAATTAATTGTAAGATTTTATTCATTGTAAAATAAAATAAAAAAATTAATTAATTTAAACTCATATCTTGATCAATGATAATAAAAAAGTTGTACCTTATTTTGGAATGAAAGTCAAAATTTTTCAAAATCATTTTCAAAACACAAGTGCTCACATACACCGATAACTTAAAACTAAATCTTAAATTTTTCCTTTGGATGTTTTGATGGGTGCATGTGATGTCACCAAACGTTTCCAAGAATAATTTTTCGGCGTATTTATTCCATAAAAAGTTCTAGAATCAAGTCGAGCCAAGACTTTCGCACGTAGGCAATTGGGATTTTATTTACTTATTTCTATTTACAGAAATTGGAAAAGTACTATCAAGGCTAGATCATGAAAATATGGGTTATTTTTAACCTTTCTATGACATTTTAAGAACTGCGAAATATTCTAGAACCAAAGTTGACCCAAGTCTTTTCTCACGTAGGCAGTTGAGTTTTTATTTACTTATTTCTATTTACGGAATCTGGAAAAATACTATCATTTAAGAACTGCGAAATAAATTTTCCCTTATTGACTTCGGTAAAAATAAGTACCCGTGTACCCATAGTACATGTCACTCTAATGCGTTTTGTTTATAGGAAGGTTTTAAAGCTCTGGAAAATATCGTCGAAGGATTCAAGAAAGATCTTGCTTTAACAAACAAAATACGTCATGTTTAGCGTTATTATAAGTACCTCCCGCGAACCATTTTGGAGTCAGTTTTTACTCAGTTTTATCTCAGTTTTATCTCAGTTTTTAGTCTTAAGTTTTCAGTTCTAAGATATAAGTTTTTTCAGAAATCAGTCATGAGAAACAAATTATAGTTAGTACCGCGCGCCGCCTCGGATGAAATTAAAGTCAATTCATCAGATTATTAAAAGGAATTATTATTTTTTATAAAAGTGAGTATTTCGTTTGAAAAGACAATGAATTTAAAAACAGTATTTGTTAACAATTGACTATGAATTTGGATGGCTTGCTATAATATTTTGTAAATAAACTGTAAGAGTTAAAAAGTGGAATAAAATTTCAAAAGGATTGAAACGTGTTTTCATAGCAGACAAGGATTAACTCAACAACAGCAACAAATAAGGTAATAGAAAAATTAGGCCAACTTGATCTGCAGTGATTTGCCCTAACAAACTTTGGGGGTTGTGTTTATTCGATAAAGATAAATATATAGATAGGACAAGCCACTACAATATTATTGAAAATATTTTTGTTCCTATTGTTGTATTTATACTCTAGTTGGCATCTTTATTTTACATTATTTACAATAATAATTAATTATCATAAATTATTTTCATTTTTAAAGAGCCATCATTTTCGAACACATTAAAATGTTATACAGTGAAAGATCCCATAAGCGACCAGTCACAGTTCCAGCTCTTGTGCCAGCTTATGGGAGGTGCCCGCTTTAGAGAAAACTTTAGTAAATAGGAATCAGTTTTTTTTTTATTGATAAATGCGCATAATATATGTAAAATACAATGCGTCTATAAAGTCTTGCACAAATTAATTTAAAATTCAGGGATTTGTTTTTTTAAGTTGTGCATTTTTCAAGATAAAATTTTGGTAACCCAGGTGGAAGGTATAACGTGATTTAAGATTTTTTAAATGGAACATTCAGTATATTGTCTCAATTTTTAATTATATGATAAAAACTTAAAGCTTTTTGTATAGCTAACCAAACTCTTAAAAAAGCGGTACCTGAAATATAGACTTTTAAATATTTAATTTGAAAAATATTATTTTTTTGCTGGTTATTTACACCAAACTGCCATAAAGGTCGGATGTCATCTTTTTAGTTTTTACAATCATCGTAGCTGGCGTCTTTCCTATGTGAAATCGAGATGCTATAGCACGAGCTAATAGTTATTCTATATCAATTTCATTCACTACTTCCATATTTTCTAAACAGTGTTGCCAGAAATTAGTTTGGTTGGGTACTAGATTGCTGTTAAAAAAGTACTAGATTTTATAAAATTGAATTTCATGCCTAACTTACGATAATATGTAATGAAAAGAAAGGTAATACATCACCAGCCATGGCAAAGCTGATGAGCAAAAAAAAGTAATCCGTGGGCAAAACCATTGAGTAGCAAAAAAATACGGCGTATGAGTTACGTTTTTATCATTGATCAAAAAGTACTAGATTTGAGTCCAACGGTACTAAAGTACTAAATATCGCGAGAAAATACCAAATCTAGTACTATAGTCTCTGGCAACACTGGTTGTAAAGTAGTAAAGTAAAGATAAACGGTAGATCTCCAAAAATGCAAGGGGAATCACCGAAAATATAAGTTCAAATCTAATTCGACCGACAATTGGAGCTTCTTGGCCGCTTTTATGAGAGATATTTTCTAGTCTTGGGTACAAATAATGATGTCCGCGCACGTTTATAAAAGCGGCCGCTTATGGGAATGTATCTCATGTGTTAAAACAACTAATATCGGTTCAACACACTAATGCGCAACATATTTAAATTGATCATTTCTGTATGTCCAATGGTTAACGAAATCTCTGTATAGAGCATTTTTATCTGGGAGACCCTATAGTATAGAATGGTATAAATAGGAAAACCTTCGAAATTTAGGTTATAACGTCGACTCAAGTATAGTATTGCAACTATTAGTGCCATCTCATGGTAGTCCCTGTAACTGGTTATAAATTAACCTAACTAAATTTACAAACACGTCTTGATTAAATTAGAATGGAATTTAGATAAAACTCCATTATAACTATAATAATCTACTACAGTTAAAACACACAATAAATACTACAATATCTACTACAATTATCTCATATGTTTTTAATAGTGCAGACAGACTTAAAAGTGCCGCACAAGTTAATATATACAGAATGTTTCGGGAAAAAGGGCAAATATTTTAGTGAGGTATTCTAGAGGTCAATATAAGAAAAAAGGTGGGTCCAGAAATTTTTCCCTTACTAGGGTAAGTGTGGGACAGTTGGCGCACTTTTACAAATAAAGTCGTAAAATCGTTTGTTTCATATTATATTTCTTACAATGTCAATTTTAAACTATCCATATCGTATATAAATATAAAAAAAACCGAAAGAAATTACTTCAAGGTTACAAAAAAATGTTCCAAAAACTTGGTTTTATGGCGTCTCTCCACCGGGACGTGTGAGAGTTTCCCAGAGTTATAAGAAGAAATGCCTCGTAAACTTCTCCATAACGGACAGATGCCTTATTTAGTAATGTTATTTTTTTCAATTATTTCCGTTTGCATATATTACACATGGTGAGGTACACGTCTCATGTAGCCATTTTGCACAACTGACATAACAAATCAAATCCACAGTTTTAGTCGTGCAACTACATTCCTCGAAATATTTCACTTCAACGCATTCCAATTTTTCTGGGCATTGTAAACGTACACGACATTATTCTTTTCGTTAATTCTGCAGGTGCAACTGTTACCTTCATCTAAATACATAAATACAATGTGTGGCAACTCCCCCACTAAAATACGCACCATCTATCTTTTTACGTAGGATGAGATGCCGCAACACTTTACAATGAACCAAAATAAAAACTTAATTTAAAATGTGCATACTAATCTATAAAATCGTCTATCTAACTGGAATAATATAAATAAAGCTAGATTTTCCTTGAAATTTAGTGCGCTATAGTTAGCACTAGCTAAGTTAGAAAAGTACCTTATATAATATTAGGCACTGAAGATGCTACTTACCGTTTTAATTATTAAATTACAAACTCAAAGGACACAGGAAAACCTCAAAGTCCCCATACACAAATAATACTACACACTGTCGCTGTTGCCACATGTCGTTCTATTGCATGTGCGTACCGCATGAGGCGGTATATTTTTTCTTTAATATATTTAAAATGAATATATTAATATATTTAAAATGATGAATGACAATGATCATGGATATGAAAATACGTTTTTCCAATTTAAAAAGTGTCAACAATATTATTCATTAGGTGAAAAAATGGTACGCTACTGGTATTTTCGAAGATATGTGTTTGTTTCTTAATGAACAGTAATTTCTTAAAATGAAAAGGTCGAGTTCTTCTGCTAGGTCAAACAGTTTTCAAGTAATAATTAAAATATTATTTTGCTAAATTACGGATTTTTTCGATTTCAGACATTTGTAAAATAATTATCGATTTTCGGATCCGTAAATGACTTATATCACTTATATTGACCTCCTTTCCTTCCGAAACACTCTGTATATGTTGGGCGCAAGGCGATAATCGAGCTTTTTGCTCAATCTTTGCATTCATCGTTTTACAACGACCAAAATCCGAAGTTTAATTTAATTTTGATCTTTGATCACCTCGAATTGTACAATTACGAAACACCCAAAGCTTAAAATATTGTTTAGTTGTTAAGGTAGTTATCTTATATTTTTTACTTCTATATGTAATCTAAGGCCTTCTAGACACGGGGCTTATCGTCATAGACTCGTATTAAATGGGACATGCGGGTGTACGCTTTGCATGCGAGACGTAGGCAAGTGACGCGGGTTGGTCTTGGTCAAAGCAGTCAAGCTGTAATACGCCGGCCGTACAGCGAGCAGCGGTGCCCGTCGCTTTAAGTACGCTTAGCAGAGAAGAGCACGTTTTCATTGTAGAATGGGCGATCAAATTGTAATATTCTGTAAAATGTCTGGAATTTAGAATCATCTCTTTGGCGGCAATAAATATCATCTTACTATAATTTTTATAGATAGTTATAGAGATTCACCCAAAATTTCCTACGTTTCTACTACGATAATGATTTAATAAAAGTAGTCGTCTTCATCACTTGACATTTTCACAGTGTAACCACCGAGGTCGCACTATTAATAAAATAGAAGGAAATCTATTCATTTGTAGATTTTTAAAAGCGAGACGAATCGTCGCAGCAAGATGAATCTTTTACGCGTCTATGACGATAAGCTCCATGTACAAAACGACTTACCCTATTATTAGCTATTGTGTAGATTCATGTTAGGAAATTATCATCTAACAATATAAACGACATTAATTATACCTATACGTAGTTATAAATAGAAACATATAACATTACAACAATAACCGACGTACTCTATCAGCGATTCTTTAGATTTTGATTCATGTGAAAATAAAATAGCCGTTATAAAAGACGTAGTGCACGTCCTACGACTAATGTGAAACGGTACTAAGAAGCTTCTGCTGGCCATCCGGCAATCATGAATCAAAACTTTAGCATTTTGATGTAGCCCAGTTTTCTATCGTGTTACTCCTATCTTAGGTAACAAATCTCTACACACAGGGAGGAAAACCTCAGACGCTTGTTAAAAAACCAATAAACTAGTTCATTTTTTTAAATAATGCCAAACGGCGATATTCAATTGTTTTTTCGCTGTAGCCATTTTAATCACGGAAAAAAATGCTACTACTTTACTAATTCAACCAACATCGTAGCTCTAATAATAAATAAGTTAGCAATAGTGCATGCATTGCTTAATTCTTTCATGTTGGTTTGAATTTAAATAATAATTAATTTCATAACTCATTGCTTTTAATGTTACAGCAATAACATTGATAGAAATGATTTAATCACGATCAAATTATCTGGTTACTTAGTTAATTCTTAGAATGCCCAAACAAATGAGATTGCTGGAAGCTGAGAGTATCTATAATGGAAAAGCAATTGGAAAACGCGTTTGTTATGCTTTAAATTGATAGCTTTAATACGCATATTTTAAGAACATATTATAATCGTTTGTTTGCCATTCATAGAAAATACTTTCCAAAACGAGTAAATATTTTTTTAAGAAAATATGCTAATATTTCTTATTTAATGTTCACAAAATCTTTATTTGTTCCAATTTAGGGGCTAAAGCCATTTAGAGTTAAGAATATACTCAACTTTTTGATACTTTGCTACTTTGTTATTATAACATTCTATAAATTAAGTGTGTACCGTTGGTACAGTTGATAGAGCTGATAGGGTTGATAGAGATGTTACAGCTAGTCCCGTTTCTCCTTTTTGTTTCTTCCCATCATAGAATTGAATCAATACCACAAAATATGTAGCAGTGGTACCAATCAAATCAAACATGGTGGATCTATTGATTTCATAATAATCCATAGCGGTGAACTTTATTTTGGAATTATTCACCAAATAGAGCAAATTCTTGATGCTTTGGTATGGTTCAGAAAATACTGAGTATTTTAGCTGAATTCTGTAACATATAATGATAATTTCTTCTGATTCTACTACTGCCATATCACAGCAGAACATAGTTACTCCCAACCATATCTATAATAAAAAAAAATATTTTATAATAACCATAGCCAAGTCAAACACGATGGGATGAATTCCTGCCCGTTTTATAATTACAAATGCGAGCATAAAAATAAATATGTATTTCTCACAAGTTTAAACATTTATTACTCTCCTAGTTATGAGTGATAAATGATCATAACTTGCAAATTATACGTAAAGTTTTTGTACGACTTTATTAGTAAAATTTTGAAAAGGTTATTGAAATTCTTTTATCATTATGTCATTTATTTATATTTTAGTTTCATTAGAGTCAATTTAAGATTCAAAACGATATAAAGCTTCCAAATCTCTTATATATGTAGACTGCACATCATATGAGAAATGTTTTATTCGTTAGAAAATTGCTTTTGTATTCGTTCCTGCTTTAAAAATAATGTCACATTACATGCTCATTAGGGTTGCCCATCTTATGCAACCTAGGAAAAATTGAGCTGAGGGGTGGCAAATGGTTCCATTTGATGAAAAAACATCCCCACTAAAATTTTATTTTGATCGGATACCAGGAAGCCTGCAACGTTAATTCTGATAAAAATGAAAAATTAATTATTACCTAATTTTGCAAATCTGTTGTCTTTGTAAAGGCAAAATGTATTACAAAACAATATTTATAAATTAAATGTTTGGTCGTTCCCTTCCCCAGACCAGTTTCGCCTTATCACGGCTCATCAGTGAAGCTAGGATCTGATGAAAGGGACGATGTAAGAGCCTATAATGACCCTAAAGTGATTGATGAGGTGCAACACTTTGTAGCACTTTGCGTTGCATCTCACCAATCATCAAGAACAATATTTGTTATCCTGAAAGCACAAGAGCAAGAAATATATTCTCTATTAAAATAATAATAATTATGCTTAATGGGAATAAATGGATAAAATAACACTACATGTATACTTTCTCAAATTTGGAGTGATATATTTATAAAAAAATAATTGAACAACAATTTGTACATTAAGTCATACAAGTTTACTTAATAAGACTATTCTAAGTCCTGCAACATTGTCTCTTTTTTAACATTTGGAAAACGTGTTTTATAATCCTTAACAACTTGAAGTAAAAATTGCTTTGGCTCTTCGTCCTTAGTTAATATTTTGTTATATTCATGAATTAGCTTGATACCTCTCTCAGCTGTGTCATTTACTACTTTAAGATTATTAATAATTTTACAACACTTTTTGTATCTTTCGTTTTTATTCCAAGTTGCTGGATCGCTTTCCAAAAATTCTGTAGGAAACTTCAATTTTTGAAAAAAATTTATAGAAATAACGGATATAAAGTCGTAAATTTCTTTATTTTCTATTTGACCTAAGTTCCCTACTATTACCCGTTTAATGACCTCTTCATCTGACGCTGGCCTGTTTAGAGCACTTACCATTTCCTTCTTAACATCAATTACAATATTTTCATCGAAAAACGATAATCAAACATTTTCAGGATTTAAATACCACAAATGGTTTTTTATTTTACCACATGCAGCTTTAGATATACTGTCGTCTATGTTTTTATATTTTATTAATTCTTTACAAAACTGCAGGTCGTGAAATGGGGCCTTTTTTGCCGAAGGTGCTGTAAACCAGGCTTTTATATAAATATTTACAAGAAACAAGCATATGTCGTTAATAGCTGCTTTCTCTTTTTGTGTTAGTTTAAACTGATCTTGAAAGAAAAATATTTTTAAGCAATAAATGCCTTTAGACATCCAGCGTGCGTGATGAAATGCACCAGGACGATAAAAAGTCACGTTTGACGGTTTTTCTTCAAAAACCAATTTAGAAAGTAATAAAAATTCTTTATAATCATCGCGGGGGTGTTGTATTGCTAGGAATGAATTTATAAAATCGACAACTTCAGATTTTCGAGGCTGCAAAATTTGCTTAATTAGTTCGACTTGAAAACCGGTTTTAAAATTAGTTCGGTCTATTTTAGGTCAATATTCTTTAAAACATTTAAATAAGGCAACATCAAATACGCTTCGCAATATTATTTCGAAAATATGATGTCGACAAGGAAAATATAAAATGTCTCTTCCTAATTGTTGTTGGAGTATTGCAGCTGCACCATTTAAATACCCTAGATTAGAGGCTGTGGTGTCACAACATAAACAAATAATCTTATTTTCTAAATTTTACAGCCCGTTCTTTTCACATACGTTGCCTACTTCGTTGAAGAGTTGTTCTACTTATAGACAGAGACGGAACATCATGTCCTAGTGCTTCTGCTACTGCGGTCAAAATACGAACTCCATCTCTATCGCTTATCTTACAGACATCAAATGCAGCTACTATTTTTGGTGTAACAATGTTAGTTGTTCCGTAATATTTTCTTCTTTTTGGCTGTGATGGACCAGGCTCTTCTAGGGCTAGCGGTACTTCCTCTTGGGACTCTAGCTTCCCTTCTATTTTACTCCCAATTTCAACAGAAGAACTGCTTCCCAAGGATGAAAATGTCACGGTTTCCATTAGTTGAGATTTTTCTTGAAGACTTCGTTGAAATCGCTCCAACAGTATTTTGTGCTTTTCTTCGCCTACGTTTTTTCGAGCAGCCAGCTGGTAGTCGATGCCATACATAAACCCCGGGCGACCTTTTTGCTTCTGACTGATTAAAAACTGTTTGTCCTCTTTAATTGTTATTAGCTCAAGGGCGTTTGCGTGGGATATATCAAATAAATCGTCCATATTTTCCACAAATGTTTGTTCTTTTTGTTTTGCACTTTCGCTCTTTTTCTTAGCTGACTTTTGTAACGTTCTCCACTCTGCGTAAAATTTTTCCAGTTTTTTAATACAGTGGCTTTCTTTTCGTACTAGTATGCGAGCTTTGTCCCAAAAAATAGAAGCTTCTTTAATAGTTAGCGCAGCACTATCACGTAAACTTAGTTTCACTTCACGCATGTTAAAGAATAAAACATGCAAAACTTGTTTATTTGAAGGCAACTTATTACCAATAATTTGAGGTGTATAATGTCCGATTAAGTACACTATACTATCTTTCCGTAAATTTCGATTCCATTTCGATATGCCAGAACCGTTAATATTTCCAATAGATTTTCTTAAAAGTCGACTGTGAATTCAATTGGATCACCTTGACAACGTAAATGTTATGAGATTTTGAACGTTAACATTTTTAATTTGTATATTTTTGGGTAAAGTATGAATGACTATGATATTCAGATTGAGGGAACGGCACGGGAGATTTCATTACAAGCTGCTTCCGCACCAAATAATTTATTATGAGAAGTAATTAAATGGTTTGCCGTTATTAAAATTGGTTCGCAGCAAAAAATAGCCATTATATCATTTGATCAGCATAAAAAGATTTTGCTTGCAATAATTGTTTGTTCTGCAAAAGATGCTACAATCTGTCAAGAATTTAACAGATATCGGTCCGCTTGTATCATTAACAGTCGAGCTGTGAAATGATTACTTGGTCAGCAAGATTTTACAATTGGTCAGTAGAAAAAACATGTCTAGAAGCAGTTTACGTCAGAGGTTTGCATATTAAAAGAAGGGTTATCAATATAAATCATTGGATGGCATTTGTTGTGAATAATCGGCAAAGTTCGTTATTGTGGGCAGTCGCGTGATGCGAGTAGCTAATTGCGTGCGTGTGTTTTCATTCGGTGTAGCAGTCAATGCCTAAAAGGTGTAGCGGTTTTCACTTGTTTTCCCAGGGCACGGTCAATTTATGTAACTTTCTTGTGTTTTCTTTTGCCGAATACAGAAGGAAATCGGCTACAAAAGGTGTAGCGGGGGCGGGTTTTCACTTGTTTTCCCAGGGCACTGTTCTATTTCACGTTTTATTGCTTTTTTTTGATGACCAAGATTATATATTTAATTTGCGTACTAAAATAATTTAGTATGATATTAATTACTGACCGATTCAGAAATGTTTGCTGTCCATAAGTTGCTGACCAACTAAAGTCCGTTTTGTTGCAGTTGATAGCTCATATCGAGGGTTGAAGCCATAAAACAACCGTAAACCATAGGCGTTGCCAATAGTAATTACCTTATTTAATAAGAAAATTGGCCTCTGTCCATTGTTAAGTAGGATTAGGGTTAAAGTAGGTACAACAGGGGTAATTAATTTACCTATTTTTGCCTGCTTTAGGATGTTATTACGCCATTTGATGTGCGTTTGTCAAACTATGTATTTAGTTGTATTTAGATACTGCATTATCTCAAAGTTGAATTATTTCCTATACTTGTAACAATGGCTTCAAGTTTTTCGCCAACGTGTCTTCGTCAAATTAGCAAGAGTGCATATTCTCTCCGAGAAAAGACATTAATATTAAACGTGCATGATGCTCTAGTGTACCAGAAACCTGCAAGTGATGTTCGTAGCATCATTGCAGAGTGTGCCAATATGGTAGGAGTTGGAGAGGCTACTATATATAGGTTCTTGCGTGAAAGAAAATCTAAGAACCTCAGTGAGCCAAAACCACTCCCAGGAAAGAAACCGTTAGAAATTGACAATTTCATTAAAAATGGTATTAGAAGAAAAGTACATAGTTTTTATTTTGCCAAGGAAATACCAACTATAGACAAAATTTTACAAGCCATTAACTACGACGAGGACTTACCACAGCTATCACGAACGAAACTATGGAAAATACTTCATGATATGAACTTTCGATGGGAGAAGCAAAACAGAAAATCTTTTCTTATTGATAGAGCAGATATTATTTGCTGGAGACGTCAATACTTAAGGTCCATCCGAAAATACCGCAGCGAAGGAAAAAACATTTTCTATTTGGATGAAACTTGGCTGAACGAAGGGCACACCGTATCTAAAGTTTGGCAAGATAAAAATGTCCTAAGTTCTCGACAAGCTGTCATGGGGAAGGCTGGTCAACAGGACTTAGACCACCATCTGGAAAGGGACGCAGACTTATTATAACTCATATAGGAAGTTCAAATGGCTTTTTGGATCAAGGATTATTACAATTCCAGTCGAATTCTACTAAAGACTATCATGAAGAAATGACTGCTGATGTTTTCGAGGAATATTTTAAGCAAATGATAGAATACATTCCCGCTAATTCTGTAATAGTGATGGATAATGCCAGCTATCACTCTAGGCTAAAAGAGAATCTTCCCACAACTTCATGGAAAAAGGCGGAAATCGTAAACTGGTTACAACGAAAGGAATTGAGTTACGATAATACCATGATAAAAAAAGAACTTTTGGATATTGTTAGGCTACATAAATCACAGTATAAAAAGTATGTTATTGACGAGATGGCAAGAGATCGAGGTATTATAGTGCTCCGTTTACCACCTTACCATTGTGAGCTAAATCCTATCGAATTAATATGGGCTCAAGTAAAAGGATATGTTGCTAGAAATAACAAAACTTTTAAAATGCAAGAAGTGCGACACCTCTTGCTTCATTCTTTAGCAAATGTGTCATCAGAAAATTGGCAAAACGCCATAAAACATGCTATAGTAGAGGAACAAAAAATGTGGGAACTTGACAACGTAATTGACACAACTATGGAAATTGAGCCTTTAGTAATAAGCGTAGGACATGATGACTCTTCAGATTCTTCTGAGGACCATTTTATCGAGTTATAATTATTGAAATTGTCAATATTTTTTGATCTGTAAATAAATTAGTTTTCTTGTAAATAAATTCATAAAATCATAAAATCTATTACATTTAAATAAAATAATAAGCGGTTACATTAAAAACCCAACTCTCCGACCATGATGGGCCGTTTTAATCATTATCCTTTCATTTCATTTTATGGCTCTATTGTTACTTTATCTGTTACCCGGTGGAATAGGTCAAAATTTCTTCATCTTTATGCTAGATGTACGTAAAAAGACCATTTTATAGGTAAAATATTTTATGAGGGTATCGAGCTATCAACGGCAACGAAACAGACAATAGCAATTTTGGCTGACCGATTACATTTTTCTGTTCGCAAAAATAACAATATTTTGCTAACTAGTTAAATGACCCCATTTATTATTAGAAACATCCAGGGAGTGGCATGAACACGTGTATCAAAAATGTATTGACTGGTGTACTGATAACCTTGTGAGTACCGTCAACAACTGGAGTGGTAAGCATATTACACACTCTTTCGAAGTACGCAAGATTCCAAATCGTGATAGGCGTCTTACCGCTCTTGGTATGTAATATAATATTACCCATTTATCTCTCTTGTATAAAATTAATTTTTTTTCAAATTAATCTAATTTATCAAATAAGTACAAAATTAAGAACACTAGGAAAATTACATTTTCCTGTACCTTCCTTCATGCATATAATTGTCCTTCTTGAAACAAGTAGGTTTAATTTACTTTAATTAAAAATAAGACCCCCAAACTTTTTCAGTTCGCGGCGCACTTCGAGGGTTGGTAGGTAATTAGGTAATTTCATACCTTCTTTGACGATCACCAGATTGAACAAAAAAATTAAAAGGTCGCCGATGGTAAACAGAGCGATGAGAAAAAAGAAGGTCGTTACTTCTTATGGGGCCGCACCTCCACCTGAAAGGCGCTTATCAGTTCACGGTGCCCCTGCTTACTCTCCATGACTGCCTTACACTATCGATTAGGGCCGGTCGCGCATTCGATAAAAAGAAAAAAAATTATGTAGGGTTTCTCTAGGACACCCAAGGAGTCACCCATTTAAATATAATAAGCCTTTTCCATAACACCCTGTATATAATATCCACTTACTGTAAATAAACATTTCTTGGCATAATAAATTGTTCTATCGATTTTATCTAGTTTAATTAGTTAATGTAAATGTGTAATAAGCAACCTACCAGCATCAGAAAAATGTAGATAACTCCAACAACCAGACGTATATAGTCATTGTATTGTTGTTCTTTCTCATTAAGAGAAAACATGCTATATACTAAAGCGACGCTCCATTGCAATATTTGTGATGAGCAGTGTAGACCCATCAAAAAAAGCTGGGGTCCGAAAAGATCATTGAATTTTTCCACTATTTCGGTCATGGCGGAATAAAAATCTTTAACCTTTTTTGTTCCTAAAATTGATAATAATTTTACGAACCATAAATATTCGGTTACTCTTATTCAAGCAACACAACATAAAAAATAGTTATATAGACGTGGATATGAAGGTAGTATAGTGACAGTACGTTCCACACTCTTTCGTTTTCAAATCAAATCAAATCAGAAGCAAAGCTAAAAAAAACTATTTAAAAAACATCAAATAAAACAAAAAAAGAAATATATAAAAAAATACAAATACAAAAAAAATAAATATAAGAACAAATGGTAAAATAATTAGACAATATATATAAAATTAAATCACTCTGGCTAAAAAAAAGACAATCCGAACAAATCAAAACCACACAATATACAGAACTAAAATACAGCATTAAAACAATGCAGGAATACGCGCAACCCAGTGACTATAAATCGTCATTATAAAATTCCTGGAGGGTAGAGTATGGTTTAGTAATTAGTTTCCTCTTCAATTTTCGCTTAAAAGTCATCATCTATTACCGGGCGAAAAGCTAATGGAATATAATTGTAACTCTTAAAACTCTCAAATATTAGAGAATTCTTCGGTGCAGGAAGAGGTACATAATTCTTGTTACGCATATTATAGAAGCTGTTATTGGGATAATTTTTATAGTCTAGTATAAAAAATTCAATCACAGTTAAAATCTTGCCTAACAAGTAAAGGTTTCTATGTGTTCGAAAATTAATTCCAGATAAATATCTTAAAGCTATCTTTTGCAAAATTAACCTAGACTCCAACAGCACAACTACAAAACCCAAAAACATATATCATATTTTATATGACTTTCGATAAGCGAAAAGTAAATAACCCAACCCACATCTTACAGACAACTCACACACCGTAAGAGTCCGAAGCAAAGTTTCTTATTTAATGCAAGAATATGGTCCCTAAACTTAATTTTGTCGTCAATTTGGGACCCAAGAATCTGGAGGCGTACCCATTCTGGACAAAATCATTCTCCAAAATTAGATCCGAAAATGAGAATCTAAATGAAAGAATACTAATCTTCACACCACTGTTTGACAAGCAGTGTACAATTAACTTCAATTCAACTGTATTTTTCCACGCCACAAGATTGTAGATGATAATCAGCGAATATAGTAAAGATACCATTTATTTTGATAGATGGTAAATCATTTATATACAATAAGAATAAAGCTGGGCCCAGCACTGAACCTTCTGGTACACCACTTTGAATGTACATTGTGTATGAATTAAATGCCTACCCTCTAACAACCTGACGTCCTTCCTAATATTAATCCGATCGACCATGTTTGATAAACATACGATTACGTCATAAGGACCCACCATACACGTTAGTGGTGTGTAAATAAATCATTTATAGGCGATCGAATCAGTCACTTACCGATTTCAAAAATGATGATATCTTGTCAATCATTTATTCGGTCAATCTTTTATATTATCGGTCTATTCCACCGACCGGTTCCGTTTACCGAACGATGGTATCATGCCGAACGATTTATTACATATTTTCATAACATAACGTAATGCGGATTATTTTATCATATAGTCGTCCTTATTCAATACACAACTTATATTATTTTTCATTTTCTTCGAGAGCGTCGAATGTTTCGAGCCCTATAGCAAAATTGTATGTCTTTGTTACTTTTAGCTTAAATGTTATTCTTTATTTCTGTCCTATATTTTCTATCGGTCGTTCTCCGTTAAACAATAATTGGTTTATAGTCATCGTCAATCGCAAGCCTGTTTATGGATGTGTTACAATTGAAATAAATAATCGATTGATATTAGCCGGAAGGATTCGGTCATTACATTCTACTAAATCCAATCTTTGTGATCGAATAATTTTAGATTTACACACTTCTAATACACGTTTTTGAAAACAAAAATGGTACAACATCTCCCTATATCCGGCCTCCAGCTCTATGATATATTCTCACAGGTTCAGGTCAATATTAAGAATGAATGGAAGGAATCATATGCAAACTATGCAGCTAGTAACTCGAATCACTACACCCGAAATAATGAAACCTTGGTTCTCAAGGCAAGTATACAGGAAATATCCCTTAGTAGGGGGTATTACATACATAACTTATGCTAGAGCAATTTTCGGACATGGCAACCTCAGATATCTATTAAATAAGATCAACTTAGCGATAGCCCGCTCTGTCTATGTGATGGCATAAGCGTGGACGATCTAAACCACTGGTTGTTTAATTGTTTGCATAACCAAAGAGCTTCTGATTATCAGGTACAAGAACTGGCTAAAATACACTATTTGCGCCCATTAATGCCGATAGCTTAATGTCTATACTAAGACGGGAAAACATATTTTCATCGGATTTCTAAGAAAGTGTGAGAGAATGCTGTGGGCTTTGAGTATCCCAATGTTTACCTTCTGTTAATCTACTGTCCGCGGTCCAGTGTTGTACCTATGTCTATCAGTTGAAGCCGTCCAGTCGGACCCCTGTGGCGTGAAGCGTGTGTCTCCGTTTGTATATGTTTCGAGTAGGATAGGGGTTTCCTAAATGGTGATTAGATATGGGTGTGACTGAGCTTGTGTGTGATGTGTGTTCCATAAAGGAATAGTTGCGTTTGGGTAGTGGCTGCATGCGCTTGATGCAAAGCAAAAAAAAACTATTCCTGTTTGGTTAATGCGCCTTTTTTTAAACCCCTAATTTCCATAATACTGAAGATATCAAAGTTCATATAAATAGAAAATGATCAGAAAAGATCATTCCACAATTGATTAAAATATTTTCAATTGTAAATTGATATCGGGTGTTTCTGGAGGAACGCTCACCCCTGTTTTTTATTGTTTTAATTACGGAAATAAAATTTATGATATTTATGATATTATTTTGCATTTTATGACCTCAACTTTAGATTTTTAAATGGAATACCCAGTATATTTTTGACTATATCGATTCAAAACACCATTCCAAATTCATCGACAACCCATGAGTAACATATTGACACTTTAAATTATTTTTATTTTATTATTTATTTTCACCTTGATTGCTATGAACTCCCTAAAATGGTTTACTTCTAAGCTAAATGATGGCGGATTTGAAATTTATAATTATGTTCATTTGTTTGTTAGCATTATGGCATCCTGGGTACCGATAAAAGGTATTTTTAATAAATTATCTCCCCTTTTTTAACTTGACATAAGGGTGTGTGATGTCAAATTGTTGGAAAACAATTGCTTTATTTCCTTGATCGCATGAGCCAATATGTTCCCATTGGAAGAAAATCAGTTATCTTAAATTCTTAAAAAATTAAAAAGTGTATAAAAAAACTTAAAACACAATTAAACTTGAAGCATTGATTGCATTTTTATCAAGAATTTGGCTTAGAAGTAAACACATTCAGAGAGTTAATACCAATCTAGATGAAAAAATAAAACTGAGAAGAATAATTATTTAAACTGTCAAAAAGCGAAGTGAGGGGTGTCGTTGAATTTGGAATGGTATAGCCCAAATTTAACTGGGTGTGCCACTTAAAAATCTTAAAGTTGAGGTGATTTCCGGTTACACGAAGTGACAAAATGGAGTCCGGCATGTCATAAACTGTAAAATAAAATCACGTACAAAGTTATAAGGTTGAACGTTCCTCTTAAAACATCCGGTATAGATATACTTAAAAAAAGATGTGTCTCCTCAAAATTACATTTTAAATTCCAGGTCGGTATTTAGAGAAATGAAAAGGAAAGAAAAGCGTAATATTTTAAAAGTAACGCCATCATCTTAAAGAATATATTATAAACTACTATTACTACAGTTCCTATTATTTTTTTTACTTCTCGTAACCGTTCACCCCGACCTCCCCCCCCTCCAAAAACTCTTGCTTAACACTATCCCTTCTGATTACAAAAATATAGTTATTTGTTTTAAAAATTATACCTACCTTTTATTATGCTTACTGACGGCTCCGATTCCAGGCTTGCGAGTAGTACATTAATATCTTCAAACTTGTTCTTTAAAACTACACCCATATTTCCAATTATGAACGACATCAGGAAATGAAGGAAGAAAAATATGTAACTTGAGCTTAAATTATAGAATTTAGGAGTTAAATTCAGAAATTTTTAGGTTACTAAAGGTGGCCAATCGAAAATAAAACAGCTTCATTTTTAAACATTGCATTTAATTTCTTTAAATACATACGGATACATTAATTTTATTATTGGGTATTTTCAACCACTTCCGCGCTACCTGCCAGAATTTTTTCACTTCTAACGTTGTTGTATACTATATTTCACGTATTTTCAAAAACTGCTAACATCAAATATATGGATTCCGTTATAAAAAGAATTAAGAGCTTTAAAATCATATGATACTTGACCACTCATTAACATTTAAAATTTCAGTGGGTATTCCATCCCGTCTCAATAAACAACAACCCCCCCCCCACAATATTATCATTGTAGTATTCGAGCGATTTTTAAAGCATTCACCTTAAATCTCTTAAATAAAGATATTTCGTTTTTGATTGGCTATCTTTAAATTGGATATACCAGGGGTTCCGCTAATGTTGACGAGGTGTCTCAATAACTATTTATCTTAAAGCATTACAAAAGTGACCCCTAGAAATATAGAAAAATTATTTTCAACTTTTAAATTTGACCGCTAGATAGCCTACTTTTAATTCAAAATTAAAAAATTGATGATTTCTCTTAAAATCAATAGTGAAGGTATGTCAAGTGGAACTGTTTTAGACTCTCCAAGTAGGTACCACTCTACAAATATAAGGGGTGGTGGATGGTTTGATTCGTGTTGAAGAAAGAAATAGATAACTTCCGAATACATTAACCGATTTCATCGAACTTGATCTTGTTTTAAAGCTCTTTGATAGCCGACGTACAGTTTAATAATACTTTAGTTTTAGTTTAAGCCTGAACCGCAAGATGGCGTTTCTTGATAGCTTTAGTAATTTATTCCATTTTCCTTGAACAGTTAAATGGAAGCCTAACTTTTTAATTTGCTAGTCTTATTAATCGTAAAATTATTTAAAACGTGTTACAAACTGGAAGTCAATATCGCTTTTCAAACAATACGCCATTTTAACAGTTAGAACTGCCATTCTTGCGTCAAAAGGTAGTTTAACCTTCCCCTATTGGCCTCACCCAAACTTCGTTTAAAAAAAAACCAGCGGGGCACAAGTTAGATTGGGAAGGAGATATTAAGGAACCGTACTGCATAAAAAATTTATGCAAGAAATTTCTCAATTCAACTTTTCTAGTCTAATAAACTTACTTAAATAGAAACACTCGCTCCTTTTTACCGAAGAAAGTTACTTGTTCATAAGCAAATAGGCCCAGGACCATCGTAACGGTACAAACTAACTGAAAATTGACGTTTTTTAGAATATTTTTCTCTCTCATCCCCGCCGTGTTCAAGCTGTTGAGCGCTTCCAAGCTGTCGAGTTCAGTAAAAAGGCTTTCCCAAACATGTCGCTTGAAACAAGCTTGGTATAGAGCAGTACACCAGATAAGAATGCCTAAGATTTCTCCTACTACGGCTACCAGAGTCACCAGGGTGAAACGTTCGATATTGTAGATTCTGTAATGGGATACAGAATTATAAAAATAAGTTCTACTATCTATGATAGTCAATAAATGGTCGATCGGTTATTTATAGACTTACGTATGTGGGTTCTTTTACAAACCGCACACTTTTTAATCTTGACATTTTAGAATCGTCCCAATTTTTTTAAAACTTATACAACGTGTCCAAGATACGGAGGGCAGTACAGGGATCTCGGAAACCGTAAGAGATACGAAGTCGGTTAAATAGAGGTAAAGTTGCGCATTTACGTGCCTAATAATATGCCGTTTAGAAAGATTTAAAATTCCGAGTGGTTCCGGATATATCGGGAAAAAAACGAACTTCTGAAAAATCGTTTTATTGTTTTCCTGGTTTTTTTTGAGATTGAATTCTAAAGTAAATTGCACTTTTGCATTGCCACTTTTTCCGTTCTATCCAACAGCGTTAATTGTTTTGTAATCCGACGAGTCGTCTTCGAAGTGCCATTATCAACTATCTTCTTTTAAATACGGTCCTGTTTTCCTGATATTTGAATTTGAGAGCATTTTTTCTCCCGAATGTTTCGAGGGTTTTTTGAACAACATCAGCAAATTTTCGGATACGGTCCTGTATTTCTCCTAATTTTATAAATAATATTTCATAAGTAAGCTCTAAATTATTTACTTATGTTGGACTAGTTCAATAAATAACAAATAATTTAATAATAAACCACAACTAAGTGAACAAAAATCATTCCAAAACAGTAATAAAACGAACAACGAAAGAAGTAAGGAACTATATGTAGTTCTACTATCTTATGATTCGGTTGTTCAAAATGATTTCCATTATTCTCTAAGCACAAATAACATCTTCTAACTGCCACATAACAGTTTTTTTGAGATAAAATAAAACATGCGATAGAATATCAAACTTTTCAGCATTTGTAAATTTATGTTCCATATTTTCTGGAAAATAGAAAACCTCTTAAAATGCTCTCAAACGACAATGGGAATGTCAAGTTAAACAAATCACGCGTCACCATCTTAATTTTTTTTTGTTCCATGCGCTTATTTTTCTTTTAAATCCCGAATCAACAGAAGTTTGAAATAATGTTACTGTATTTTGTTCACTTATTTGTGGTTTATTATTAAATTATTTGTTATTTATTGAACTAGTTCAACATAAGTAAAAATTTAGACCTTACTTATGAGATATTATTTATAAAATCCCAAAATTTCCTGGTGTTGTTCATAGAACCCTCGAAACGTCATTAAACCACAATGTGTCATACATCGTTGCATTCGGGAGAAAAAAAGCTCTCAAATTCCAATATCAGGAAAACAGGACCATATTTAAAAAAATAAAGTTGATAATGGCCCTTCGAACACGCCTCGCCGGACTACAAAACAATTAACGCTGTTAGAATTCGATCTCAAAAAAACCCAGTAAAACAATTAAACGATTTTTCAAAATTTCGATATTAAAAAAAATGTTATTGTGTACAAGTGAAAAATATTAACAATTTAATTGTTTAAATAGCTTTAACTTATTGTTAGCCCATCTTGACATCTTTATCTTTCCTTGACATTTTCCTGTACCTATCTGTCATCGTTCTGGAGATAATAATTAATTTCACTTTTGTTTTTTGAAAAACATGTCTTACAAAAAGAGGTGATATTTTTGAACTCTGATAAACTAGCGCACTAAATACTTCCAAATATTTATTGTAATAATACAGGATGTTTCAAAATACAATGATTTTGATTGTTTGGAAAAATGATAAAAAGTAGGTTTTTTTAAATGAAACACCCTAGTTTATCTGTGGTGTTAAAAGCTCTTGGAATTGTCTATCTTTCTGTGTGTAATGTTGCTATACCTACAGATAACCCGTCACAAATCCATTCGTAAAAGCTTAAGGTTACTTAACCAAATAAAAGTTATAACATAGAAGGCGACATATAAATAATTTATTTTTGACTTCTTACAAAAATAATTAACAGTTCGTAAATAAAATAAGTAAAATATATTAATGGAGTCGTTCTGGTGAAATAAACGGCTCGAAAATCCCTTGACGAAATCGAGTAATTTTTTTCCCTATCGATACAGTAGGATCCTCTCGACATTCTGACATGATTTGTAGGCATCTAACCGACAACGGATTATCCTAGATAACTCAGCCGGTTCTGATGCTACAAAAAAAATGTGAAGGCAAAATTGAAGAGCTTGACAGAGCGCGTAAGCTCGAACAAACCTGATCCCGATATCTCCATGAGTTAGCGAGTTATCGCGATTTTTAACTGCAAGAACAATAAAATTTGATTAATTATATCTCGGGAAGGAAGGAAGTTGGGGCATCAATTTTTCGCGAATCAGTTATGGGGGGGAAAAAATATTACATAAATGCTAATAAATAGTTTATTAATCGAGCTACGGCTATTGGGCCGGATTCAATTTATTCATTTTTTTATTAGCTACGAGGGGGATTGTCGAAAAAATTTTATTTTCGCAAATGCGCGCTTGTCGCGGCATACAAGAAATGGCCACTATTTAATATCTCCGAAAATACTTTAGATATTATGTTCAATTTCGGTATGTGTTAATAAGATATAAAACCACACATTTTAGTTAGAAAATTTATTCAATTGTTCCACCAGTGGCGTCGCTGCAAACATGTCCTCTGATATTTTTTACAAAAAATATGGTACGCCACTGACATTTTTCCATATGGATATTTTTTTGTTTAGCTTGGGCAATTCTACATAAAAACGGTCTCTTGAGTTTTTCTCGTCAGACGCATCGAATTGCCCACTCGAACAATTTTTATGAAACAAAATTTATCATTAATTATTTTATCAATGTTAATAATAATTTTCATATGAATTTAGTGGTTTTAATCAAGAACGTGGTAACGAGAAAAACTCAAAGGACCGTTTTTATGTAGAATTGACCAGGCTAATGAGAAAAAGTATTCACTGGCGTACCATATTTCTTGTAAAAAATATCAGAGGACATGTTGCAGGGACGCCACTGGTGGAACAATTGAATAACTTTTCTAATTAAAATGTGTGGTTCTATGTCCTATTAACACATATCAAAATTTGCAGTTAAACATCGTTGATAATTCGCGAACTCATTGAGACCACGGGATCAGATTGGTTCGAGCTTACGCGCTCTGTCAAGCTCTTCAATTTTACCGATTCCCCCCCAAAAGCGGCGCCCCCTACAAATCATGTCAGAATGTCGAGAGGATCCTACTGTATCGATTGGGGAACAAAATTACTCGATTTCGTCAAGGGATTTTCGTAAACCGGATAGACTCCACTATATCTAATTCTGTAATAATTACTATTTAAAATGCAGGATGTTTCATTAAAAAAAACTTACTTTTTATTATTTTTTGAAACAATCAAACATTTGAATTTGGAATCACCATGTATAATGTTTTGGAACCTATCGGCATTACCTGACTCATAACCAAATTTTAATTAATTTGTTAGAGTTCAAAAGTATCACCCCTTTTTGTAGGACATATTTTTCAAAAAACAAAAGTTAAATTAAGTACTATTACCTCGATAACGATAACAGATATTTATAGGAAAATGTTAAGGAAGGTTATTAAGAATTAATAGAGATTCTAAAAAAATAATATTATATATAGGTTGTTCCATTTAAATTATCAAGGTTGCTAATACTTTCTAGTAGAGGCGGCAGCACTGCACAGCTGAAAATATTTATAAAAGAGAGCATATTATACGTTTCGGACTAAAAAACTTATCTTCAATGAAAATAACCACAGTATTGAAAATATTTTTGTTTCTATTGTTGTACTTTTACTCTAGTTGGCTTTAAAAAGTATTTAACACTATTTATAATAACAATAATGATGTGTAAAAGTTATTTTTCATTTTCGAATACAAAAATAATATTAATAATAATAAATAAGAGGTCTGATATATCGTTGGATTCAGAATATAAAGTGGGAATGCATAAAATAATATGTTACTACTATTTAAAAACAAAGTTGATGACGGTTGCGAAAAAAACGAAACGTCGGATTAAAAATTTAATTAAATTATCTTACAGAGGAAAAAAGGGGCCATTCGAATCTAAAATTTATTTTCAAATATCTCTTCTAATAGAATCGGAAAACAAAAAGAACAAAACCGTAAAAATTCGGCGGTTTTGCCAAAATATATTGGATTTTTCTTTTAATTTGGAAACATCACGTTGCAAAACTCACTAATGCGCTACTTTTGTCTAATATGACAATTTCTATATGTCCTATGATTAACAAGGGATTGGCAAATACTATACTGTATTTTTAATATTAGTATATTTTTAATATTTCAATGTTGGAGGCAGCGGACAAAACCGAATACACTCTCAGAATATAGATATAGGGTGGCCAATTAGTGCGACAAAGCTCAATATCTCTTTTACCGCTAGGGATAGCGCAAAACTTTTTTCACGAAAGTTATTAAGCGTTAAGAGGTGCAGCTTCTAAAATTATTTTCGGCCATACAGGGTGCTGCAAAAGGGCGGTGTGATAAAAATTTCATATTTTTTAAATGGGACACCATGTATATTTTTACATATTTGAATTCACCGTAAAATTCTGTACATAGCACCGTAATTATTTGTGCACATTTTTACAACGTTGCCAAATAGATTGGAAAATTCCTAAAATTTGTGCAAAAACATGGTTCAATGAAATGTGTAATATTTCTTAACTTATAATAATTTGAAATAAAATATTTTTAAGTCGGAAAGAGGAATGTTGGCAGAAGTCCCCTATGATAACACATATCAATATTTTTATACAGGGCATTTTCTATGGATATGCCAACATTACGAACTTGAAACCTGAGTTTCGTAAGTTTTTTAAATGAAACACCCTGTATATGATTACTTTATCTTGTAGATATTTTAATCCTCTCTAATTTTTATTAAGGTCTTTCTATGCCTATCTCTACCAATCTTGGTGGTATTTCAATTTTTATTTAAACTCGAGCAAAAAAAGTGGTTGTATTTTACCACGGTCCTTTTTCTAGTCACCTATGACAAAATAAAAACAAAATGTTGTAATTTAAAAAAAAATTATTTATTCATACGGGAGCATACGACATAAAAATATTTTAGCGAGTCAAGCTTGTGGACAATTTCGAAAGTAAATTATTACCAAATTATTTGTTCATATAGTGACCCCCACTAACTTGAACACATAATTCAATACGTTTTTCAAAAGAATGAGTCATGTTTCTACACATATTCAACTGTTTTCAAAGTATTACTCGGCTAATGTCTAGAAACATTCTTTTGAAAAACGTATTGAATATGTGTTAAAGTTAATGGGGGTCACTATGAACAAATAATTAGGCAATACTTTGAAAACAGTTCCAGTTCCAAACAGTTTTTTTTAAATTGCAACGTTTTGTTTTTATTTTGTCATAGGTGACTAGAAAAAGGACAATGGTAAAATACAACCACTTTTTTTTGCTCGAGTTTAAATAAAAATTGAAATACCACCAAAATTGGTAGAGATAGGCATAGAAAGACCTTAATAAAAATTAGAGAGGATTAAAATATCTACAAGATAAAGTAATCATATACAGGGTGTTTCATTTAAAAAACTTACGAAACTCAGGTTTCAAGTTCGTAATGTTGGCATATCCATAGAAAATACCCTGTAAAAAAATATTGATATGTGTTATCATAGGGGACTTCTGTCAACATTCCTCTTTCCGACATAAAAATATTTTATTTCAAATTATTATAAGTTAAGAAATATTACACATTTCATTGAACCATGTTTTTGCACAAATTTTAGGAATTTTCCAATCTATTTTACAATGTTGCAAAAATGTGTACAAATAATTACGGTGCTATGTACAGAATTTTACGATGAATTCAAATATGTAAAAATATACATAGTGTCCCATTTAAAAAATATGAAATTTTTATCACACCGCCCTTTTGGAGCATCCTGTATGGTCGAAAATAATTTTAGAGACTGCACCTCTTAACGCTAAATAACTTTCGTGAAAAAAGTTTTCCGCTATCCCTAGCGGTAAAAGAGATATTGAGCTTTGTCGCACTAATTGGCCACCCCGTGGTTTAGATGGCTGCAGCAACATCACTGAATATCTATCCTGAGATGAGGAATGTATATCAAAGATTTGATTTAATTAATTAACAACTTGAAGTATTAGTAACTCTGTGATAAGTAAAATAGATCAATAATAAAATGTATATGGATTTGATTAAGATTCATTTTATATTTAACGAAAATTGGTAAAATTATATTTAATGAAAGATACTTACTTTGACTCACTAACAAGTTAAAGCGTGCATCGTGAAATACAATTTTTATTTATTTAATTAATTTTTGTTTAATTAAATATACATGCATTCGTTTAAATAAATAAAATTTCCCCTTCACAGATTCATTATTTAACTTATTAATAACAACTTTTCTTCTTCTGGTTTGGTTCGCATTTCATAAATTATAATTTTGCCAATTTACGTTAAAAATTTAATTAACTGTTATTCAAATGCCACATATTTCATAATCAATCTCCCTTGCTGTTTACAGAGTTACTAAAACTTTAATTTACTAACTTCTTGATGCCATAGGTCTTCGCTATCCTAGTCACGTTGTGGTTTTAATTAGGTAATATTTCCACCCTTATTAGATTTCCATTTTAATAATAATATTGTTCTTGTCAGCGACGAAACCTGTACAGTTTCGATTTAAACCTACACATGATTTATATCAAACCAGTAGAGAATACTGTGAGTTTTACTTTCCACTCTATACTTTCACTCCACTACATGATGAACTATTTGAACAATAGTATATCGTAAGGAAAGCTATATTCCCGGACATTGCCTGTCGGCTTACGCCTCAACAGGCAATGTTTAAGGTCATCCGTTTATGTTCAGCTTTACCTATATATATTTGTATACACACCATTTGTGCAAAAATCGAAAATTATTCAAAGAAAATGTCAGGAAATAATATTTTTCTCCTACCTTATTAGAAAATATCATTTTCAACCCCGAAATATGGGAAAATAACTATTTTCCTCCCGGGAAAGAAAAATCTTTCCTCCCTCTAAGTTTCTTAAAACTTTTAATAAGCAAGACTTTTTGTTTACCTCGTCTATATCATTTTGAAGAATGAAGATTTATGGAAATCTTTACATTATAAATATACAGGGTGTCTACCTCTACCTCTTAAAATACTAATTCAGATTGAATTGCATTGCCACAAAAGGGAAGCGCTTCTGATAGGATATCACCACCTGCAGACCGCTTTTGAACTCTCGTCAGTACAGGGTAGGTGTCCAGATCTATCATTAAGGAAGTATCTACTACTTCAAGCTATATTAGCAACCTTAGTTTGGAAAATATAACGAGTAGCGCCATCTCTTAGTAGTCCCACATAATCTGAGCACGCACCCGTCAAGGTTGTTAGTCCTCATACGCACTAAGCGGTTAACCACAATGCGGGTATCAACCGCATATCAAGACGGCTGGCCATAATGCTGTTACCCGCCTAGTGCGTATACGCCCTTAGATTCAATAAACAGACCAAGCCTGCTTATAGTCGTTGCAGCGAACCCTCAAGCTTTTTCGACAGTTGACATCAGCAATATGTCATCGATCAGCTGTTTGGGGACAATCAAATACCCCAGTTTTATACGAACCGCATTAAGCGTGTTGTGTTTTTATATTTTTCCAGTTTGATTGGTACTGATAAGTTTTAAAAGTGTATTTCCGTCGTTTTAGTATAGTTTATTTTGTTTTGAAAACTTTGATTAACTACACATTGAGTTGGTTGTGTATTTGTAAACCACAGTAAGTACTAATCACGTAACGAAAAATGTATAGGTTAATATTTTATTTATATGTTTTTAGGCGAAAATAATAATTATGGAGCATAATCTACCTCAGCGATGCCACCGTTAGAGAAACTAAGATGAATTTTAATATTAATAAAAAAATTTCTAGATGTTTTATTTCTTTCCGAGTGAGTTGAGATTTATTTCAGTTAAATATCAGGTAATACTTTTGTGTGGTGACTTGAATGTAGACAGTTTGGTTAGCTGGGAAAGTAGGAAATATCTGCATGATATTTCTATATGGTTTTGATCAGAATTCAAGTGCAATTATTGATCATGTAGTGTGTCATAATATGTTTATCTAAGTTCACTATTTTTAGAACTTTGCATAGGACAATAAATATGTTGTCGGAAGCTTGGGATTTATATGTAGAGCTGATGATAATCGCCGAGCTCTAATGGAAAAGCCTTGTGTTACTCTGAAGAGACGCAGATTTCTTGAAATATACATGGCGAATTGGCGAATGAGCAACTTAGTTCCGAAAAAAATTGTCCCAATTTAACCGATTTTTTATCTGGCTCTTTACTCTTACCTTTCCCGAAATCCCAATTGAGAAGGCCGAAATACATATTTCATTAGTTTTTTGCATATAAGACTTATGTAACCTACGTATTTGCAATATACGTAGCCTACATATACAGAAGATTGCTTGTTATGATATTATACACTTATAAGTTACTATTGAACATTAAAGTTAAAACAGAGGTAACAAGAGTGAACAACCTTTAAGCAAACCATATATTTAGTTTTTTAATACAATAACATTTCCTTAGAAAAGGTCCTTAGCTATTTTCGGAAATGTTTTTTCTGCATCCGGTACAAAAACATGGAAATTTTTCCAAGTGATTTGTATTTCTATAACAGGGAAAACAAATGATCAAGGATAACTTTTTCGGAATATTGAAGATACAATTTATTACAGGTATAGTTAAGTCCATGTGTAGACACATTGTATAAAGTTTACAGTAGGTACGTACTTCCTATCTTTTTATAGTTTACATGTAGATATATACTTCCAATCTTTTTGTGAATATAGAGGTACCTACTAGACATGTAATTATATATAATGACTTTATTTTATATATTTGAATAAATAAATAACAAAAAAATACAATGTCTTTGTGTGTTTTATTTCATGTAATATAAGTAGACTCAAACTTACTTACAAAACTTAGGCAGAATAAATAATCAGAAATAAGCAGGCAAGTCCTTAATGTCACGTGACACTTGACATATCTGGCGCGAGGGATCGCTGCAACGACTATACATTCAGACGGCTTACCTTTCTTGGTTCAATCTGAATTCGTATTTAAAGTGCTAAGTGTTAGACAAAAATATATCAACATTAGTATTTATGATATTAATAATACCTGAAAACCAAGCAAACTTTCTTTTTATTAAATCTCTATATTTATTTTTCAATTTTTGGAATTTCCTCGATATTGCAACTATTTTTCGTATAGAGCACCAAATGACTGATGAATGAATCGTTATTGATAGATTAATAATGGAAAATCGACTTTCTCAAACTTGGCGCCATATAAATTCGAAATGGTCGAACTAGTAGTAGCAGAATAATGTATATACATACTTCAAGAGGAACATGCTTCTCCTCTCTGACATATTAATATCAATCAAACTATCCGCGGGAGGAAAAGCACTATTTTCCTCTCTTGGTATATAAATGGCTATTTTCTACTCCCACATGTATATTTTCTGTTTCCTTTCCAATATACAAAGTTAATATGAAGGCTATTTAAGTTAACTGAATGGATATAATTTCATATCCATCCTAGTTAGGATATGAAAATGACCAATCAGTTATTGTTACGTACTCAGTATTACTATTCGTTATTAAATGTCAACAAATAGTGCAAGTGTTGTATTTAAAAAATGAAAGTTGACAGGGATATAAGCGGAAATGACAAAAACATGTGAATATTTTAGTTGAAGAGAGCATATCGATAAACCTAAATCCCCAAAGTTCCAGAAACATATATTCAGTAGTTCTCCATAAAGTTCTAATACAAGCTCGTCGTGAATCACCCTGTATAACTTAATTTTCCTATTTTGACTAAATTTTTAATTTGCAACAATATTTTCATATAAAATTTTGCTGTATTTTTAATAATAATTAAGGTAAGGTAATTTCGAAAAAATGGCATTTGCTCCTTTACTATTAGGTGAAATATTAAATTTGCCTTTATAGTTTTAAGGCATGCATCAACTTTTATCAAGAATACAATTTTCTGAGAAATCGGTAATAGAAAAATTTCCCATGTGAATGAGAATACCTTTTTGGATTCACTGTTTATGATATACCAAATAAATTGTAGCTTAATCGGTAATTACTCTTTAAGGTAGTACTTAATATAGGGAAAATACAATATCTACGCCTAGAATTTCATAATATGACAGATTTCTGACATACAGGAAGATAAAGAAATACAGACAGGCACCAAGTTTTATCTATCTTCATACGAGACTTTAAGAAAAATAAAGAAATTTACTTCCAAACCGTATCAACTTCAGCTCCAATTATCACTAAAACAATCAGGAACAAGTATGACGTGAACAATTTTCTTCTGGGAAATCTTTTCTCATAGAAATTGTAGAGCGGTATAATACCAAAAATTGCACAAAAATTTATAATCGATTGGAAACACAGGACAGATTTCCTGCTGTAGGTCAGAATCATTTTCGAGGAAAACGTCACACTTCTGCAGTAGACTTGTGAGGAGTGACCTTAAATTTTTGTTGTAAGTTAACGATGTTAAAGGCTGCGTCAATAATTTGTTAATTTTGTTGAGAGCTAAATACATACTTTTCTCGTATTTTTCCCCTATTTTCTAATTAGTAGGACAGAAGTGTATTTCGGTAAATTACTTATAAAACGAATATTGTAAGAAATTCGGGTCTGATCGCGCTCGTTCTTCTCTTGAAAAACTAAAGTGAACTATTGGATACAATTTTTAATACAATCAATTTATGAAAAATATTTTTAAATTCTAAATTTTTAAAATTATTTGTAACGTTACATATTTTGCTTATATCTTTAAATGAAATAAAGTATACAGGATGTTTCTTAATAACATGCTAATATTTAAGGATTTTATTCTTCGGTCTATTTTCAAAAAAGTATGTCCTAAACGTATTAACTTGTGAGATACAGAGTGTTAAAGATTTTCAAAAAATCCGATTTTTTTATTAATATCTGTGATACTGCTCTAGATATTTTTGTGAAATTTGGTACACACTTTCTATTCATAATTTTATGATGTGTAACATGTTTTCTTTTATTCCGACCAGTGGCGTTCGTGTGGGAATTGCCCCAGATATTTTTGAAGAAAAGAGTGATACGCCACTGCCTTTATTTTTAAATAAAAATTATTTTTGAAATTCTCATTCCTTGCTGAGCAAATAAATGTCGTCTCTTGATTTTTGCGTTTGATGTACAGTTTTTGTATAAAAAATTAAATTCATTCATTTGCACTCATGTAATGCATATCTGCAAACTCAGAATTTGTAATTAGACCATGTTTTTCTAATAATTTGTTAAGGTTAATAAGTTAAATACGTGACAACTAGACTAGGTAGACAACTGTCAAAACTGTTTATGTTTACAAAACAAAATTTGCTTCTTACCTACTAGATCCTTTTTAATCTTTGTTAATTACTAATTTCACAACAGAGTGCAAATGAATGAATTTAATTTTTTATACGAAAACTGTACGTCAAACGACATAAAATCAGATGACATTTATTCAGCAAGGAATGAGTATTTTGAAAAATAATTTTTATTTAATAGAACGCCACTGGTCTGAATAAGCAAACATGTTATACATCATAAAATGCCACTTGATGAATAGAAAGTGTGAACCTAATTTCAGAAAAATATCTAGAGCAGTATTACAGATATTAATAAAAAAAGAGATTTTTCATTAAAACATATACTCAACTAGAGACACAACAATACATCGATGTATTATTTCCATATAAATTATATCAACCTTAAAAGAATGTCGCAACGAGTCCTGTCATTATATTCACAAAACAGATAGTTACATAAGATCAAAATTCGCGAGTACCAGCTTATGCGACATAAGTCATTTTTTTAGACGTTCCCACAAAGTACTATAAATGAGAATATAATAGTTGGCCATAACGTAACTATATGGATAGATTATTTGACAGTACCAGTCTGTACTAGCTAATATGACACAAATATACAATTTTTAAGGAATTTATGGGTTGATTATAATAAGATAGAACATATTGTATCGTCCAAGATGAAACCGTAGTTTCCAGCTAGTGTGACATAAATATGACAATACTTTAAAGTTAACCAGAAAGTATTATTAGAAGTTTTATACTTTGACAGATCCGCTTATTATTTGCAATAATCAGGAAGATTTTAAGGATTTGCTAAAAATAGCAGAATGTCTCGTTGTTTTCTGGAACGTTGTAGGTTGTTGGTGAGAAGGGAGCTAGGAATTTGCTAATTATTATTTTTAACTTAGGAATCACCAGAGTAGTGGTTACGATACTTGGACGCGCCGGCGAGACTTGGGGGCGCTTTTTCAGGAACTGACCGAAGGTCCGGTTGTTTGTCTATTGTCAGGCATGTTTAGCTATTTGCATACATGTTTCTAGAGCTGTTTAGCTATTCTGGAGTTGTCCAGCTTCTTCAGACCCCAGGTAATATATCGAGGAACTACCAGTCAACTGCGGAACATCTACCCGACCAGGAAAAGCGCGCCCAAGTGCCACAAAACTCCTGAGTGCCCAAGTAGACGCCATCAAATGTAATTATTTTATTAGTTGGTTTAAATGAAACTTGATTTTGCAGAAAGTTTTAGATTATCCAATAATAAAAAAATTACACATATAATAATAATATGTTAATTAAAAAGTTGTTTCTGGTAATTTTATACCAGACTACAAAATTTTATTATCATTATATTTTTAAATATATCCTGTAAATTTAACCGTACTCAAATAAAGTTACTTGTTATTGATGAACTTTTATTCCGTCAAATGTCGAAAAATACGTTTTATTTTCTGGGAAAAATAAAATTACTCTCTACCTGATGCACAATTCATCTCATTATGCAAGTTCAATATAAATTACCGGCTAGAAATGCGCCTGTGTACTGCGTAAATGGACTTATTCTTGTAAATTTTGAGCCGTGACTTTGCCCCTTGGAAAAAATTGGAAAAGGTGTATCCCGGAATGACTACCTAAGGACCTTTAATCATTCTAGTAAATGAAGAGTCAACGCAATAATGGTTTTTGTAAGAACCTAAAAAACATAAATCTCAGTTCTAATAATGTCCATTATTGGAACGCGATTTCTTGAAAACCACTAATGAAAAATAGTAAATTATAGTAAAGGGTTTTTCAATAAGAACGATATGATTTATGAAACGATATGGTAACCATGGTAATAAAGTTATAACTGTTGAAAATGTTGCTGCTGTAAGAGAAAATATTGCAGAGGAAATTTGTCAACTCCTCATCGTGCTCAACAGTTAGGGCTGAAAACCACGACAACTTGGCGGATTTTACAAAAAGATTTGAAATTACACCCGTATTAAATTGTTTTGACTTAAGAACTTAAGCCGCTAGACCATCGTGGGCGCCGAGAATTTGCTGCTTAAAGTTTGGTTGGTTAGTTGGTTAAAGGTGAGGGTCGGTTTAAAGGCCCGAACTTCTAGCACTGCAGCCTTCCGGCTTATTGTGTACCCCGATCTTGTTAGACGATGTTTGTTCCTTCTATAAGATCCAGTAACCTTCTACCAAGTTTGTCATTTGGGAGGTTGTCACCACGTTGTATGTTCCCGAAGATATTTTGTCTTCTACGAGACAGTGCTACGCAGCGGTACATTATGTGTGAGGCGGTTTCATCCTCTTCGCCGCAGAGTCTGCATTCAATGGATCCGTTGTTTATACCAATCCGTTGAAGGTGTTTTCGCAAGTGGCAGTGGCCTGTTAGCAGACCCATCACTTGTTTCAATTGGGGCCGTGTTAGGGTTAGCATCCCATTCGATAGTATCTTCGATGGTTTTCCAATTACGGCACGTGCGTATATTTGACCAGGTAACCATTGCCATCGAGATAGGTGCTGTTTTTTCGACCATCTATCTAATGTTGTTTTCGTTCCCTGTTTTGATATCCCAAAGGCCGGTTCGGGGCCTCTGAGATTTTAAGCGGATCCGGCTCTCGCTAGCTCATCCGCTTTTTCATTTCCTAATATTCCAGAGTGACCAGGGACCCACAAGAGCTCTATCTTGTTCCCCCTGGCCGCCAGTGCTTTTAGGTTGGTATGGCACTCCAGTGTAAGTTTTGAAGTAAACCGATTGGAGTTCAGAGCCTTAAGAGCAGCTTAAAGTTTAGAACAACTTGAAAGGGATCCAAATTTTGCAAAAAAAATTATCTTTTCGGATGAAGCTCATTTTTGGTTAAGTGGATATGTCAACAAGCAAAATTGCCATTTTTGATGCGAAAACAATCCACAACAGATTCACGAAAAGCTCTTGTATCCGCTAAAAGTAACTGTATGGTATGGTTCATGGTATGGTGGCATCATCATACCATTTTTTCCCAAAATGAGGTATTAGATTCAGTTACAGTGAATGGTGAACCACACCGACAGATGTTAAGAAATTTCTTGTGGCCAAATTTAGATGCATTGGAGGATATGTGGTTCCAGCAAGGCGGTGCCACATGTGACACTGCTATGAAACTATCGACGTATTGCAAGAAAAGTTTGATGAAAGGAAAAAGGAATGTTCACTGGCCACCAAGAAGCTGTAATTTAACTCCTTTAAATTACTTCTTGTGGGGCTATTTGAAATCTAAGGTCTATGCAAACAGACCACAAGCTCTTGACACATTAAGATTGAACATTGAACGCTGCATTTAGATCACACCCGATTTATTGTACAAAACCAACGAAAATTGGGTTCGTCGAATTCGCTCGTGTAGACGAACACGAGGTGGACATTTAAACGATGTTGTTATTCAAAACATGAATGTTATCGACTGTACTTTAATATAATATAATAAAAAGTTCGGTTGTATCTGAAATAATTTTAATTTTATTTCATTTTAATCGTATCGTTCTTGCCGCGCCACTTGACGCACACCTATCCATTTAAGATTTTAAGGGTAACATCCCCTGCCACTGGGGCCACGAAGGATGCAAATATTCGTTAAAAAGCTTCACAATAAAATTAACGTGTCTTTCCGATTTTTAATGTTATTTATTAGAATCGAGATATGAAGGGGGCAACTGATGAAATTGAATCTCTCTATAATGCCGAAACCCGCACATCTTCAGCTTATAAACTATTTTTTAATCGGTTAAAATTAAATGTAAAGCCGCTTCTGTTCGATAAGTGGTAAACATTTATCGTATTTAATAGGGCTTTCTAATTATCACTAATTGTTCCTAATGTTTGTAGCAAACTTTTATATTAACAGACAATAATGTATTGTCCGAAAATATGAGCAATGAGTAATAATAAATTAGAATATTGATGACATGTGTATTAATTCACCTATGCATGGCATATATTTAATCATTTTCAGGCACCTTAAAAGCTTCCAACTTACATTTTTTTGCATAAATTTAGATTTTGAATTTTTGATTGATGTATTTGTTAATATAAACCTGTCCACAAGAAGAATAATTAAAATTATCTTAATAAAGAAATAGCAGTCAAGCATCCGTACAATATTTACAATGCTAAAACTAGGTACTGCGGTATTCGAGTATTATAAATCATCTCGATTACCGCAAATAGTCAAATTGTAAACACTGTAAAACGGCAAAATTCAAAAAAAATAAAAATGCAATTTAATCAATTACTACGACTAGTATGACTGAGAGCCGAATTAGAGTCGGCAAATCTTGTCTTGCGGCTGCAATTGCAATAAATATTGCACAGAGACATGTGCAGTAATACATTCTCGATCAGCAGGCGCATTGATAAAGTCAGAACAGCAGCTGGTAGTGTCGAAATCCCTAAAATACCTTCAGAATTAGATATAGGCAAACCTGTTTATTTGGTTAGCTGTTAACGCAGTTACTGCTACTTACAAATAACAGTTCAAAAAAATTGCTACGAATTAGCAGTACGTATGCTTAATAAAGCATGTGATCTGCTAATTTAAGTACCAGTTAGTTTAAATATTCATTAGCAGTTCATAGCTGATTCGACAAAATATAAAACAGTTAAAAATGACAGAAATTAATTTCTACTCAGAATTGTCATTTATCATTATTTCTCTTCAATTTATTGTCATCTCTGGATCTACTATTTTAAACATAACTTATTTCCATAACCCACCTGCGTGAAATAAGCTTTCACGCATCACTACTAATGCGTAAAGTACAACCTTCGCACACCTGTGCGTGAAGTACAACTTATTCCTTATGGGATTTATTTCACGCATACTTACATAAGAGAGCAGGTGTATTCAAATTTTGTGTGTGTGTTCTATTTTTATTAAAGTTTTGAGAGCTATGCCAACTGTCATTAATAAAAATAATTATTATTAAGTATAATTTCTTTTTTATTTTAATATAATCATACAGTGGTAGAAAAGGTATAGTGTGCAACCGTTCTGTGAAGAAAATTTTTATACACTCGTTCGGTTTGGAATACTCAGCTACAGCTCTTGTTGTACTCCACCTCAAACTTCACGCACTTGTTCCACAATGTACCTCGTCACCACATACAACATTTACAAAAAAAATCCCAAAAATACGCAAATCATCCTTAACACAAGTTTGACCGTGTATATTAAATCTCTCTTTAACTATCATCTAAAACAGTGTTTCCCAAAGTGGTCCACGGGAGACTCGACGGGGGTCTACGTTAGGCGTGACAAAAAATGGGGGTCCACAATCGTAAGCGGGGGTGCATAAAAATTAATTTGGTTTCGATAGTGAAGAACTAAAATGTTGACTTGACTTCTCCTATCAATATAGGCAGATAATATTTTAAGAAGCTCAGCGACTGTTACTTGTAAAAACTTGCATATTTCATCGTCGAGACTTGTCGTTACCGCGCCGCGCCGGCCGCCGTCCTGTCCGCAACTCTTGTTCAGACGTGAAAATTAATACGACTTGCGGTGTATGTGCTTATAATCTTGCATGAACGTGTTGATTCTTCACCAATATAAATACGAATGTCAAGGATAAACGTTACTCATTTCTTTCTGGAATTTCATAAAGAAAAGTGAATCGATATTAGTGTTGGCCAGTGACTAAATTTGTTTCCAGACTTTCGAAAACATAAGTAAAGTGAATCGATATTAGTGATTGCCAGTGTCAGAAAAGTAAGTACCTACTTTATTTTATATCCTGTTAAGTTAGATACGCATTAAGATTACTAAACAAAGTTTTTTTATTTATTTACAGGTAGAAAATTGATACAAATCAGGGCCGAATCTAAGAAGAAGTGTCGTCAGTACAGTGTTGAATATTTAAAATTTGGTTTTCTTCAATCAAAGGCAGACAAACATTTGGCCACATGCCTTTTATGTAACAAAGTTTTGAGCAATGACTCTATGAAACCATCAAAGTTGGAAGATCATCTAAGAAGGTGTCATCCTGATAAAATAGGTAAAGATTTGAAATATTTCCAAACATTAAAGGAAAAATATGAAAAGAGACCCACCGTGCATAGTATGTTCGCTTCAACGTCTGAAAGCAACGATGATGGCTTGCGGGCATCTTACAATATCTCATTACTTATAGGAAAATCTGGAAAACCGCACACCATTGGAGAACAGTTAATTCTACCTGTTGTTGAAGAGGTTTTAAAAACTGTTCTGCACAAATCTCCATTTGACATACTCAGAAGAATTCCTTTGAGTAACAACACTGTACAAAGACGTATTGATGAAATGAGCTCTGATGTAGAAAGTTTCTTGTGCGATTATCTACAAACGACTCATTTTTCTATTCAACTGGACGAGTCAACTTTACCTGACAATGAAGCATTATTATTAGCATATGTTCGATTTGTTATGGGCGAAGAAATTCATGAAGAGCTACTATTCGCGAAAACTTTAAAGACGGACACTAAAGGTGAATCAATATTTAATGTTTTGAGTGATTTTTTTAAAGAAAAATCGATTCCATTCACAAACGTTATTTCGGTGGCAACAGATGGATCTCCTGCCATGGTCGGGCGATATCGTGGGTTTATAAGTCATCTCAAAAGAATTATACCAGAGGTAATTGCAATTCACTGTGTTATCCACCGACAACATCTCGTAGCGAAAAATTTGAGTGATAGATTGCACCAATCGCTTCAATTTGTGATAAATGCAGTTAACAAAATAAGAAGCAATGCATTGAATACGCGTTTATTTTCACAATTGTGCGATGAAAATGATGAAGACTTCCAACGATTGCTGTTACATACCGAAGTACGCTGGTTGTCGAAAGGTGCATGTTTATCAAGATTTTATTTACTTTTTGACTCAGTTTTAGAGTTCCTGGAAAGTAAAGATCCTGAGTTAAAAAAAAACTTGATCAATTTTAAAGCAGACATCGCGTATTTGACAGATTTATTCAAAAAATTTAATGACCTCAACTTACAATTACAAGGGGATAGCCTCAATTTAATAAAAACAAAGAGTGTAATTTCAGCTTTTCTTGGTAAATTAAAATGTATGAAGGAAAATATTGGTCGGAGCGAATTTTCTCAGTTTTCAAACTTGTCGCAGGTAGAATGCCTTGATGAAGATATTCAGACATATGTGCAACATTTGATTGCCCTGCATGATGATTTTAAAATCAGATTTGAAGATATTCCCTGCCAAAAATGCCATATACAGTCTTGTAAAAAAATATAGAACTTTAATAAGTTTTAAAAGGATTCAATAAGGCAAGCTGGTTTTCTATATGTCTCGAAATTAGCCTCCTGGCCTTTATAGGATTCTATTATTATTCTATAAGAAAAGCTGGTTATAAGGAAAACCTTATTGACATTTAAGTAAGTCTATATGTTATTTCTTATAAAGTTACAAAAATCACATTTTGAAAGGATTAAAATGAATAGGTTTAATATGTTTAAATATGTTATGATATGGCAGATTTCTTAAGCTATTTTATATGAAAAAACACATAGAGCATTTAATATGTCTCAATAAGAGTAAATATGTCATACTTTTAATATGTATTTTCATTTAAATATTTTGTAGGGGTTTGTATACGCAATACCTGGTTGGAATCTCTATGAGTATATTCTCATAGGTGATTATGGTTCTGAATTGGTTTCATAATATTAGCAAGAAAAAACATACTGAAATGTATCATAAATCCTTATAGAAATAAACCATACATTTTTATAATAATAAATCTATTAAAATTTCTTTGGGATTTAATATGTTTTTGATAAGGCATATATTTTAGACGACTCAACAAGCAAAAAACTTTAATATTTAATAAGTTTCAATGAGCCATAATTTTGATACATTTTTATATGCAAAGACACATAGAGCATTTAATATGTTTCAATAAGAGTAAATATGTCAAACTATTAATATGTATTTTGTAGGTTTGAATACGCAACATCTTATTTGTCTCCTTATGAGTATTTTTTCATAGGTGATTTATGATTCTAAATAAGTTTGTTTTTCCTCATATACATACATATAGTTTCATAACATGGCAAGAGAAAACATACTGAAATTTATTTAATTGACAATTTTCGAATGACGTCACAACGCGGCAGCCATTTTGCCTGAGGGGCAAACCCGGCAAACTAGGTTAGGTGATGTGTTGTGTTTCTTTCCTGCATTTTTGAGATCGTTTAAGTGACTTTATTATAAGATAATAAACTGCTAATGCCGTCATTTTGTGCAGTAGTGCCGTGTGGGATAAGAGGAAATAGAGACAATGTAAGGCGTTTTAGAATATACCTGCTGCTATGAAAAATGCTGGTAACCGCCCAAATGCTTTATCTAAACACAGGCAAGGGATGTGAACCAATTATCTATTATCAAAGGGGACCATTAAGTGAATCCCAAATGATGCGTGGACGTGTTTGCTCTAGACATTTCAAAACTGGTAATAAAATATAAAGATGACATCAGGGAATGAAATTCTAAAAAACTACTTTTTTAGGTGCGCCTGCTGCATTACTTCAGAAGGGCCATCCTGATTGGATTCCAAATCAAAATATGGGATATATTAGTTCTCATTCTGTGGGTGATACACAGATTGATAGGTTTTAACAAGCCACAAAAAGGAAAAAGCGATTGGATGAGGTAGAGGACAAGTAGATACGGATGAAAACTATACCTACGTTATGTTTACTCGCTTTACTGATAATAATATAATTATTTTAGATGAACAGACATGCGTGAAACAGATTGGGAAAGAAGATTTGATTGGCAAATCTACCAAAAATATACATTTAAGGGTAAGTATTATTCTAATTATCATTGTGTTTAATACTCTTAAGACCTATACCAACTGTACAGACCTATAAAATACCATAGGTACTACAATATATGTATATTATACTATTAAGATGTGTACTGACTGTCGAGAACCAAGTACGAACCTATAAAATGCCATAATATATTATTATGTGTTTTATACTATTAAGACGTGTACAGTCTGTAGAGAACCACGTACAAACCTATAAAATGCCATACTACAATATATGTGTTTTATACTATTAAGACAGATAAAGACTTTTTAAGACCATGTATAAACCTATAAATGCCATAATATAATATATGTGTTTTATACTGTTAAGACATGTAAAGACTCTTAAGACCATGTACAATCCTATGAGGTGGTATATTACTGCTTATAAGTTTTATACTATCAAGACTGGTAAGGACTCATTAAAACTGATTGAATCCTATTAAACTACTTGAAATATTACATATTCAAAACTATTCAAGCTTGTAGGCGACGTTTTTGAAGAGTCATATACAGTCTTATATACCTATAAGAAATTGCTGTTTCACTATCCGAATAGAATCCTATAGATTTATAGGATTTTACTTGTATTAATTCAATCAATCTTAAAATAATTCAATCTTATAGATCTATAAGTTTTTTTTTATAAGTTTCTATATGGCATTTTTGGCAGGGTTCTGTCAATGGAAATACCACCATGGATCATAAATCCATTTGAAGAAATGGAAGTGGAGAATGTGATATTACAAGAGGAGCTACTGGAGCTCAGCACTAATGAGGAGCTGAAAGTGATATTGAAAAGAGGGTATCAAAAATTTTGGCTGCAGGCAGAAATACCCGAAAAATATCCTGGACTGTGGGGAATTGTGCAAAAGCTTCTGATAGCGTTTCCATCCTCATATCTCGTCGAGAAAAGTTTTAGTGCCGTTACAAACTTATTAACAAAAAAAAGAAGCAGATTGAATATCACAGAACGGGGAGATTTGCGGTTATTCCTTACAAAACTCAAGCCAAATATTGATAATTTGCTGTCAATCCATCAAGTACATCCCTCTCATTAAAATTATATTTTTTTGTAATTATCATGGTAGAAATTACATTACGTTGTAAGTGTTTAATTTTGATTATATTACGACTGTTATAACAATAATAATTAATAGCGTAATAATTTATAAGTATATAAATAAATGCCTACAACACAAGGAAATATACTATATTTCTTTTTACCACTCCGAATGGGACGTTTTCTAAATAAAATTTGTGAGAATTGATTGGGTCTGGTCCTGTGAGTAGTAAGGTGCCGTAGGAATATTCCCGTTCTCGGCCAACTTAGCTTTTTTGACATCCACTCACAGCACAATCAATTAAAATTTAATAAAAAAATTGTTTGTCCCACAATGCACCCCCCCCCCCCTAGCTACGGCCATGCAGCATGCCGGGGGTCCACCGAATCCAGCAAAATTTTGATAGTGGTCTATGAAACAAAATAGTTTGGGAATCACTGATCTAAAAGAATAGGTCTTTAAGGACGTGGTAATCTTAGACTTAACGCGTCAATAAGTGACCCTCAAATTAATGTAAAACATAGTTTTTTTAAGGTTTACCTTAATGTTAAAGCTTCCTTAACTTATGGTCGATATTTGAAGGTTGCCCAGCTAAGGTAGCCTTAACGTTATTATTTACCTTAAAAGACTATGTTTTAAATTAATTTGAAGGCTATTTGGAGTTAAGTGGAAGATTATGACGTCCTTGAAGATCATTCTGTACCTTAAGGTAACTTTGAAATATCGACCTTAAAGGTAACACACAAATATCGACGCTAAGGGCCAATATTTGAATGTTGCCTTAAGTTAAACCGTAGCTAAGGTAGCCTTAACGCTAAGCAAAACCTTTAAAAAACTATATTTTAAATTAATTTGGGTCTCAATTGACGCGTTAAAAGATTACCACGTTCTTACAGATCTATTTCTTTAGATGAGAATTAAAACGAACTTTAATATACTGTCAAAACTGTGTTAAGGATGACTTATGTTGAATGATACCTTAAGTTAGACCTTATCTAAGGTAACCGTAACGTGAAGCTAATCCTAAAAAAAACTATGTTTTAAATTGATTTATGTCAACTGACCCCCTAGGTTTTTTAAGGTTTGCCATAACATTAAGACTACCTTAGCTAAGGTCTAACTTAAGGAAATATTCAAATATCGACCCTAATAAATGTATTAGATTAGAAGAACAATATAAAATCTATTTGACCAACCATTAGTTTTTATTTTCATGGTTACTGGACCCCTGCTACATTTTAAACCCGTAAAAGTATTGGGCGCATTCAGCAGAGCCCATCGATTTGTAAGCGATTAGTAATCATCTGCTGAATGCACTGTAAAAAATCGATTTTACAAATCGATGGGGATTCGGACGCCATTTTTTCCATCGAATTTAAGAAGCGATTTGTGTCAGTTTTGTTCGTCAGGTTGAGGAGTAAAATTTAGAAAAAATGGCGAAGGAAGTGAATTATAATCTTAAAAATATTTATTCACGATTTCCGCTAGTGAAGAGGATCATTTAAAATAAAATTATTCATTTCGTAGACATAAAAACGTAATATTTGATGAAAATATTTAGAAGGAATCCTAACCAAATAAAAAGCTGAGCACAATGCATTCAGCAGAACTACAAATCGATGCGCATCGTATCGTCACCCATTAAAAATCCCTTTTAAATCGATGGGTTCTACTGAATTCAGCCATTGTTTCTAAGGCTGCGGTAGAAAAAAAACTTTTTTAGCTTTACGGCTGACGAAGATAGTAGGTACCTAGTGAATATACAACAATGAAATGCCTTTCCTAAAGACAGTCCCCGTTGGATCTAGTGTTACTATTATACACTCCTCCTTGCACTATCATGCATACAATTATTTTCAGAAATATTCGTAGGATCCTAGGAAATGAAACATGTATTAATTAAATCAGTTCATTTATTACAAGCGCAGAAGCATATACAATAATTTTAAAACAGTACGAAAAAGACACAAACTTAAGAAAGGACGCTTTAAGAAGCATAAAAATATAAATAAAACAAGTTTACCAAATTTTGTAAAAGTTACTTGGAATCCTAAAAACATTCAATAAAATATAAAGCAAAGTTTTAATTTATTATATTTGCTATATTCAACATCTTATTATACTATATTAATTTATAGGATACAACGTCAACAAACCATATACAAAACAACATAATTTTTTCATAAACAAATTACTCGACAAACAATCTTATATACATAGAAAAATCATTTTTAACATTATTCATAACTTGATGTTAATTTTTTCCCTACTCTTACTAAAGTACTTGTCATCAATGTGATCTTTCATGTAAATACTATGGATCTGTACATCCCCGTGTACGTAGACGGTATCGATGTCATCCACAGGAGTCCTAAACGTGAATTCGCCAGCAAGAGTACCGTCCACCCATACAGCAAAATGGTCGCTGTTTTTCCTTATTGCAATGTTAAAAGTTTGACCTGGTGTGAATTGGATCCCCGGTGTTCGTTCTTCATCACCCCATTCGCCATTGATCCAAGAGTTGCGAACAAAGAGGTGTTTCCCATAGGACGTATCTAAAAAAATATTTTAATTACACAACTATATGCCTGATTAATCAACAGATACTGTAAATATAAGTACGCTTCACGCTCTTTGGGCCTTTTGGCATGACGGTAATTAATTCAGTAAATATTGACGTTTCCATTCATGCCAAGTGGAAACCCAAGTAACAATTGTAAGACACTTCTGATTTCTTTATGGTTTAAAAGTGATTTAATATGTTCAATAAAAAGATTTTTAACTTTCCTTAAAATAAACTAAGCAAAGAATTTAATACGCTCTTTAAATTAAAATAAAAAAACTATTTCCTCTTAATGCCCTATTGATTTTATATTGGTTTTATAATACTCGTGACATTGGCTTTGCCTTTTTAAAGTAAGTTTGTTTTAAAACAATCAATTTTGGAACAAATAGTTTTAATTATTCTAACTATTCCATCTTAAGCATATATGCTAAATAAAATTCCACATTAAATTTAAAAATATAATTTTTACGTTTTAAAGAATACATTAAGAATATTTAAAAACGTTTTAATTTAGTCAATTAATTTAAAGAAATGCCTGTTGAAGTTTTGACGACTTTATTAAAACTAATTCAACTCCTTTCACATTCGGAGGAAACGCCATCTTATCAATAAGCTAATTTAGAGAACCAGTGCAGCCGTGTACCTACGTTATGCGTGGAAGAAAATTAGAGCACATATTTAAAATGGAAAATGTTATCGACAAATATTTTAAATTTAAAACAAAGTGGTAATTTAAAAAATTCAACAATCACAAAACCGACAAAACCGGTAGAATTTGTAAGGTTAAGATTTCATTCGTGCGCCAGACCACTTTACATCAATAAGGGCACGAGCTTGAACATATTAAATTAACTTCGGTTTTAAAATGAAGAGTAAATAGACGTCTGCGAGAGTAGTTGTACTTAAAGCGGTAAATAAAACGCATTTTAAGTCTTGTAAGATTTAAAATGTTCTATAAACTTGCAGAAAAGTCAGTTTTAATCTAGATCGTGCCATGTTTTATTATATAAAATACAGAGGCCAACCATGATGGACTGTTTCAACAGCCAAAAGAACATATTATTATTGAAATATATGTGCCTTACATCTTCTTATATAACTGTAGAACGGTGTGTCCAAACATGCAATTTAATAAAAAAAATGCATTTAGATGTTTAAATGGAAAACTAACTTTGACGATATTTTTTAACTATTTTTTAAATAATTAAAAAATCATTAAATTGTTAGCCCTCGAGTTATGTAGAATTTTATATTATATGTCAGAAAAGTGCCCTCCGTTGGTAAATTCTTTACGAAAATAGAATAGACATTATTTATGATCGCTTCATATTATCACCACTTCCACTTGCTGTTAACTATTTGTTCACAAAAGTTGTCCTACTATAGTAAACACAATAAAACTCTCTCAGTATTAATTATAATGATTCTCAAGGTAATTTATTTTGCTGCAAGTATATTTTATATGCAATGAGTTTTAATACATAAATTTAAAGTTGCCTTGAAAACCTCTTTAAGAATATAAAATTAAAAATAAATGGTTTTAACGTAGTTATAAAATTTAGTCTTGAAGACCCTTTTAAGATGGACCCTTTTTGGCTAGAAGCTGCTTGATGATGTCCTCAGGCTGTCTTGAAGTTCATTTGGTTGGTTGATCGCAATAAGAGCATTGTTACTTGGGAGTAAATTCGAAATGCTCCAGAGCAGCGACGGCTCATGGACGAAAATGTAGAGGAAAAATCAAGCAAAACTGTTTTTAAATACACCGACTATCGTTACGCGTCAATATAATTTATGTCGCCGAATTGGTAAGAAGATTGTATGGATTTTACCATTTAAGATTTTAAGGGTACGTCGTAAGAGTGACGTACGTAACCCTTAACGTCCGTCCGTTTTGCGCTCGCTCAAAGGTAGGCAACTCTAACGTTCTCCTACGGCGCGTTTTGCGTAGGACGTTTTTGTATAACCAATTTCCCCTTGAATTTTTAATTTGATTTTTTGTTTGAATAGATTATTAGTTAGATGGCATTTTAAGAATTTTAATTTTGTCCCCTTTTTGGCTTTCCATCCAAAAGGTGAATTCCCCACCCAGGAATTATTTTAACCCTAACTATTTGAATCATTTTAAATTTTGAAAATGTATGATTGCTGGTGGACACTATCAGTTATGTCGTCAGTCTTGATATTTGAATGAAAAATTCATCATAATATAACGACGCTATTATTTAAATACTTTTCGAACGCTATTGATTCGTTTACGATTTTTTCGCACGATTTGTCGCTTGTCAGGGATACCAGGCGTAATGCCGCCATTGCCGACTTGACACGCACGTGTCAGTCGGTCTTGGGTGGGCCCACCATCCTTTCCCCGCTAACTGGAAGCTATCAGCAGCCCACCAGAGCGTATGAAGAAATGAGGACAAGAATTTTGTCTAAAAGTAAATGACTGATTTTAATTTGAAGTATAGTTGTTTGAACGTAGGACGGGACCTAACTTTTGTTCAAGCTATACTTATTGTTGTATTGGCTCGGGCATGTCCAATGAATACAATAACAATGCAAGTTATTATATTATACTTTTACTTATTTAATTTTATGTCCTTGTCTTTGAGGGTGATATTAAGGGGTTAGTCTTATAGGTCGAGTCCAAGTCCATCTTGACTTCGCATGTTGAATTATCGATCCATTTATTTGGTAAATTATTTAAAAAATAATTCGACCGGGAAATCCTTAATAATTTTCTTTAATTGAAAAAAGGTATTTTTCAACATTTACGCCAAAGGCGCCTACTTCTTCGGAATAGCCGCCACTGCTTAATTAATAATTTTTGAAAAATAGTCCGTATATTAATTATATATTATTTAGTATTGGCATGTTGGACGACCTTAAGCAGTTTATTTATTACCTCTTTTCATTTTTTCTTATATAAAAATGGTTATTCATTAGGTAAAATGTTTTCTATTATTTCAATTGTGTATTTGACAGTTCTAATATCATTTACATGCGTTGTGCACATATAAATAATTAACATTTTGTAGGAGTATCGATAGTACTATCGATAACGTCGATAGTTTCGCAATTTTACAAACGATATATCGAACTTTAACACTATCGATAGTTTTTCACCTCTACTGGCAATCTGGAAGTATCGGTAGGATTAGACGTGTCGGCTAAAGTGTTCGTTATGTCTACCAAGACAAGAAAAATGTATTCTCAGAGTGTCTTCTGTGGCGCAGTATGCGATAAATATGCAATATGTTTTTAAAAAAAAGGCAATCATAAAATATTTAAAAAAGGAAGTGATGCCATAATAAAAAAATGTTTCACTTACAAAATCTCGGATTTAAATGCAGAGGTATTATTGGATGAGGCCAAAGATTAGTTCCCTGTTGTAGATTGATATAAAACGATAATGGTAAGATCTTAACTCTTCCACATATTTGAAGTTGCCATCCTTGCTGAAAGCCGTTTGGTAAACTTGCGGTTACGGGTACTACCTGAAATTTAAAAATCATTTTTCTTTCGTACGAAGATATACAGTGTCACCATTAAAGTCCGCACCATATGGAACTTTTTTTTATTAATGAGGTTAGTTAAAATTAAATTTCGGCAATCGTTTTTGCTTCAAATTAGACTAAAAATTATATAATCAAATGTCACCATCTGTCATTCGGTATCTGTCAAAAATTGCATTCTAATCAAAAAATGCTGAAAAATGGCATTGTTTTACCGAATTTCAAAAAATTTTATTAGAAAAAGTTGTTTCTAGTACAATTCTTGGCCTAAATACAAAGTTTCAGTTTTCTAGCTCAAAGTTGATTTTTTTGCCATTTTTTCTAATTAACTTTTTTTTTATTTAATGTAAGTTCGCTTAATGGATATTAAACTATTTGCTTATACCATACTCAATATTTTATTTAGTTTGTATGAGCTTTTTTTTACTAGAATGCCATTTTTTTTCGAAATTTAAAATTAGAGGCAAAAAAATTTGACACAGGTGGTGCAAAGTTATCCTAATTTAAAAATTTTAACAGATAGACGTCTGATGTTTCGTTTTTCAAATGACAAATACATCTAAATATTTGATAAAAATTTTATTTTATACTTAAAACTATCATTATTATTAAAAGGAACAAAAAGGAACTTTAATCATTTTAAATAGGTAACACAAAAGCAATATAAATTTCACATTTCAGTGTGACGTCCTTCTCGCTCTATACAAACACCCGTCCGTCTATAAACGTCTTTGACAGCATTTTGTAAAAAGCTTGGTCTTATATCGGCACAACACTGTCCTATCGTTTGTTCCAAATGCTCGATATTTCTAAACGGTCGATTCTTATAAACTTTCTGCTTAAGATAACCCCACAGAAAAAAGTCTAGTGGGGTTATGTCAGGCGACCTGGGTGGCCAGTGACATTCTCTATCACGCCCTATAACTCTGTTTTGAAATAATTGGTTTATGCGTTCTTTCACTGCTACAGTTTGATGTATGGGTGCACCATCAAGCTGATACCATAAGTTATGTCTATGGTGTAAGGGCATGTTATCCAAAACTTCGGTAATCTCGTTATCAAGAAAATTCAGGGGTACCTTTCACCAGTTAAGTTTGCTCTAAAGAAGTATGGTCCAATAAGCTCATCTTTCAAAATTCCACACCAAACATTGGTTTTAAAATGATACTGGTTGCGACATTCAATTGTGAAGTTAGGATTTTCTTGGGACCACCATCGGCAATTTTGTGAGCTCACGGTACCATTCGAAGAGAAAGTGGCTTCATCTGTCCATAATATCTTGTATGGAAAAAGAATATTCTCCTCATATTGTCCCTGATACCAAAACGAAAAATCAAGTCGGATATCAAAATCGCGTTCTTTTAATGTGTTTATAAACTTGGGTTTATATGCCCGAAATCGATTTTTCTGAAGAATTTTTCTAACGCTTTCCCTCTTGCACCCTGTTGCATCACTTATCTTGGTTACACTAGTTTGACCGTGGTCAATAACAGTTAAACAAACATCAAGTTGTGCTGCTTCATCGTATTTACTTGCCGCGTGAGGTTTCTTAAAATTATTTCGAACAGATCCAGTTTCTCTAAATTTTGACATTATTCTTGAAACAGTGCTATGCTGCAAATTTTTTTCTGGATGCCTCTCATTAAAAATGGCAGATACTTGCCGGTGAGGCATATTCTCTCCACAAATTAAGACAATTTCAATTTTTTCTTGAATGGACAACATTGGTGATAACACTGAAAACTATAACTTGCGAAAATATTCACATTTATGACATTTCTTTTATTTATTCGGCACTCTAATTCGTTTATTTCCATAGCCTACTTATAAAATTCAAAATTGCCTTGATATTTTATTGTGGATAAAAAGAAAATGTGTCTAAATTTTGAACTAATCTGATATCTGGGAATTTTATTATAAGTTTTTTAAACTTCTTAGGTGTATGTACTATCAAAAAAATGGAATATCTGACGTCTATCTGTTAAAATTTTTAAATTAGGATAACTTTGCACCACCTGTGTCAAATTTTTTTGCCTCTAATTTTAAATTTCGAAAAAAAATGGCATTCTAGTAAAAAAAAGCTCATACAAACTAAATAAAATATTGAGTATGGTATAAGCAAATAGTTTAATATCCATTAAGCGAACTTACATTAAATAAAAAAAAAGTTAATTAGAAAAAATGGCAAAAAAATCAACTTTGAGCTAGAAAACTGAAACTTTGTATTTAGGCCAAGAATTGTACTAGAAACAACTTTTTCTAATAAAAATTTTTGAAATTCGGTAAAACAATGCCATTTTTCAGCATTTTTTGATTAGAATGTAATTTTTGACAGATACCGAATGACAGATGGTGACATTTGATTATATAATTTTTAGTCTAATTTGAAGCAAAAACGATTGCCGAAATTTAATTTTAACTAACCTCATTAATAAAAAAAAGTTCCATATGGTGCGGACTTTAATGGTGACACTGTATATAATTATTTTATATTTAATAAAGAGGACAATACAGGGTCCGCAAATGAAGCGTGGACGGAAGATTAAATCGTTATCGAAGAACTTATCAACAATACTGAAACAGCTTGAGATATTGGATTAAAAGCGGCATGTTTTAAAAATATTTTATATTATAGAGGGTGGCCCAAAAAAGTGTGACAGCATAAAGTTATATTTTTTTAAATGGGACACCCAGTATTTTATTGCATATTTAGGTTCGTATTACCTAATAGTATCAAATTTTATTTAATTTGGTTTTGTAGTTTCGGAGAAATATATTAAAAACTAAAAAAAAAAGTTTTGCAGTCCTCAATAAAAACAATCCAGAACTATTTTTTTGTAATATAAGCATATATGTTATATCCAGTCGTTTTCGAAATAATTGTAAATATCATAAATTATGTTGTTTAAATAGAGTTTTTATTGGGAAATTTTGTTATAGGCGACTAGACTAATAATTGTAAACTAAAGTAAATGTTCAAAATAGCTTCCTTTTACTTAATTTAATGATTTTCCTCTACTGCCAACAGAACTCTTAATTAATTTTCTTCATTAATAACGGGTTTATTGATTATCATACTTTTTGTGTACGCAGTGCTTCCTGTTGCTACAAATCTTTGCAACAACTTCTCGAAGGTTTTTGGTCTCGGCTTTCTCTCAATATCTGGATATCTTTCAGCATACACTCGGCTCGCGAGGAGGCAATGTATTGCACATTAACCCAGTATAAAAATCATATTTACCATTTCCAAAGTTGTAAAATTCGACATTTTGTGTCATTTAGTACTTAATTTCGACGACTGATCAAATGTAAATAATTTTATTTGGCTATCATAGTGACAATCTAAACAAAAAGAAATCATGGCAACTCGATTAAGAATAAAAAATAAAATTAAATAATAAAAGTAGCAAAAATGTATGCTTTTAAAATTTATATCGAAATAACTAAAATACGGTAAACTCTAAGAGTAACAGGAAGCTATTTTGAACTTTTTCTTTAGTTTACAATTATTAGTCTAGTCGCCTATAACAAAATTTCCCAATAAAAACTCTATTTAAACAACATAATTTATGATATTTACAATTATTTCGAAAACGGCTGGATATAACATATATGCTTGTATTACAAAAAAAAATTGTCTATGAATTCTGCGTCAAATAGCCAAATAATATACAGGGTGTTCCATTTGAAAAACTTGAGAAAAATTATTTTAAAATGTGGGGTTTTTGAAAGCATATTATGAACACCCTGTATAAAATAAATAAACGCAATTACTTTCATAATATCTCTAGACCTCTTGTCATAAATTTCACTCAATGCCGAGGTTAAAAAAATAGTTCTGGATTATTTTTTTTTGATGTTTTTATTCAGGACTGCAAAACTTTTTTTTTTAGTTTTTAATTTATTTCTCCGAAACTACAAAACCAAATTAAATAAAATTTGAGGCACTTATAAACGATAGTAATACGAACCTAAATATGAAATAAAATATTGAGTGTCCCATTTAAAAAAATTTAACTTTATGCTGTCGCACTTTTTTGGGCCACCCTGTATAATGTAAAATATTTTTAAAACATTCCGCTTTTAATCCAATATCTCATGCTGTTTCAGTATTGTTGATAAGTTCTTCGATAACGATTTAATGTTCCGTCCACGCTTCGGTTGCGGACCCTGTATATAACGTCGGCTATAAAGAACTTATTTTATTTTGTTTGTCCTCCCTGTCATAGTTGACATAAACACTTTATTAGGGGAGACCGAGGAGGGTTGTGACAACTTTTACTTAAAAGAACATATCTCAATAAAGAAACATACCACCATTATAAATTGTATTCCGCAATGTAGCTCAATCCTTACTCTTTTAAAAACTCATCAAAGTCAATAAAAGTTATAAGGTTTCTGAGAAAATCAACTGAAAGTGAAACTACTCCCTTCGGCATAACTCTCCTAATACCGAGGTCGAAACAAGATGCAAACACAGCAAGACAATGCCACGCTTTGAAACTTCAAACTACACAATATAATGTAATATATCATGATATACATACAATGGAAAATTTTATAAAAAAAATTACTTTTCGGTTGTTTTTTCATGCAGACGTCGTAATCACGTAACCGCTTGTCGCTGGCCCTTGGCGCGTACTGCGTCAAGTATCGCGTCTATAAACAAACAATCGTACGCTCTTGTCAGCTCGCTAACAGCCATAGATTCCGAGAAATCGTTTTGTCACAACTCTACGCTGTCACAAATCGCCTCGGTCTCCCCTACATAGGACGCTATATACTCATGCATATTAGAACATATGTTAAATTCAATCTGTTATGTTCGTACATAACAAATGTGCCAAATTAGAACATCATAGACTCTGAAAACTAAGGGATACAGGAACATGACTTATTTAAGTACACGACGGACTACTACCGCCCATCCATATATGGTTCAGCTTAGTACTCCTCGAACTTCATTATTTAAAAATTCTTTCATTTGAAGGATGGACCTTGTGGAACGACTTTCATGAGGTCGTGTTTTCCAACGATTCAAATCCCACGTGAATCGCTTGATGAGCAAACTCGCCACTCCGAGAGTACCTTAGAGCATTTTTTTTCTATAGTGCTTAGGTTTGATCGTAAAAAAAAATCTATATATGTCTATTAAAATTTGTTAAAATTGGGTAAGAGAGCTTAAAATACTTAAAATTAAAGTAATTAGCATTCAATAATTATTTACATTCTTGAAATAAGATCTATTGGCATTCCGTTAGGATTGTAGTAGCATTAATCATATATTATATCACAAGATCAATAAATCTAATAGATTAAACTATCCAAAATACTTTGAGCATGATTATGCTTGGGAAATAGTTGAATGCGCTTCGCGGTCTCGTGTTCTTGTTTTAAAATTATTTCGCATGAAACTATTTGGCAAAAAACACAATCCAGTAACTACATGCACTGCATAACTTAAATTAAAGCCAAGAAAGAACAAATAATTTTATAAAAAAGAATAAAAATAAATAATAAGTTGACATTTTGAAATTTATTCGAGAATATCGCCTGTCAAATTTACTGTTTCGGCCAATCAAATTGTTTCATTTACACCAATTACACGAATTTATTTCGATAAAATTTCATCCCCCTTATGTGATTGGTCCACACTGCAGTACTAGTGAATGACTTTTTCTTCTAAGACTTTTTTAAAATGTTGATTATTGTTTACCCATGGCAAACGGAAAACTACTTTAAAGGTAGAATTTGTTTGTTTGAATTGTTGACATATTTTCTTTTGAAATCTTAGTCACATAACCTTAAACTTACGAAACGTCAAAAGATTTGAAGTCTAGAGTAGAGAGAAGCTAGTACCGATATCGACGACTATCGATATTGCATATTATTTAAAAGTATTTCTCGAATTATTTTAATATTTACACTCAAAGTTTTCTTTTTTTTTTAATTTTACTCAATGATAATTCATAGATTAAATACCTCGAGCTTCGCTCTCCTGAATAAATATGCCAACGACATTTCGTGAAATTTTCGAAACAAACCTTTACGTGAACATGAAAAATTTTATCGATAAAACAACGAGCTCTAGTTAATTACCTTCGATGGTGATGTCTGATTAGTCTATTTTACAATGAAGCCAATAATCATTAAATTACAAATTGTAGGTATTTATTCAGTTTTTGTAGATGTGATAATATTCAATTACCTCTTTACAACACTCATTTAAGATGCAAGCTATCACCCTTTTAAAAAAACTTTTATAGCTGAGCGGGATCGAGGATACGAAATATGTTAACAAGTTAAAAAACTAAACTTTTTAATAACTTCCATAAAATAATTTAGCTCGTCTCAAACCAGATTAAAGAAGCCACATCCATAGATATTGGCCACAGTAAAAAAGTTGAAAACTTCCTGAATATATATGATCTTCTAAAGTTGGTGCAAGATACGGATATGGCTTTTCGAGTTTATGACGCCAATAAAATCGGTTTTGGCAAAGTTTAAAAACTTAAATGGCTATTACTGCTATGCCATGTTAGACACTCAATTTTAGATGTTCCCGTGAGAGCTATGTAGGCACGGGAAAGTTAAAACACCTTTTTCACAAAAAGAGGTTTATGGAAATTTTTATGTGTTGTGTAGAAACTTATAGGTTTTATTTTTCTCCAAATATTTTCAGTTATACAACGGAAATATTGATTATATTAAACAAGGGTTAACTATTTTACTTTACTAAATTTATGATGTCACAAAAGCATAATAATATAACAAATTTATTTTTAGTTAGGAAAATACGTCTTAGAAATTTATACAGGGTGTTGTCAGCACAATCTTGCGACTTATAAAAGAATGACCCATTTGTGCTATTTTAGGTACTTTTCATAACCCAAATTTCACTAAAATTACTAAAGCCGTTTCGGAAATATATTGAAAATACCGAAAAAAAATTTTAATTTTGACACCGTGCATCTGCATAATAATTGGAACTATTTGTCTTATTTTTTGGTAAGGAATCGCCACACGAGTCATAGCACATATATTTTTTGAAACACCCTATATAACAGTGTTAGGCCAAATACGGAATATATGGGAATCAGCCCTCGGTTAAAAACCTTGATACTTGGCGATATTATCCAAAAATCGATGTTGATGAAAAGTCTTCATGGGCCCGAGGTCCGAAAATGCGATCACGGTGAGCTACCTTCATCGCAATCAAAATAGTAAAAAGGAGCAAATGCACTAACAATAGTGTGTCAGGCTTCCATAGCTCCTATACTACTGAACTTAGGAATTTCATTCATATGCCGATTTATACTGTATTATAGAGTGCATTTGAGGAAAATATTTTTAAACATACAGGGCAGCCCAAAAAGTATGGTAACATAATGCTGTCTTTTTTAAATGCGACTTCCAGTATTTTATTGCATATTTAGGCTCGTATTAGTGTCCTTTATAATATACAGTGTGTACATAAAGTAAGGAACAAATTCATTATCTAGGAATCTAAAATTATTTCGGAAAAATCCTCGGACACGTGTATAATAATTTTTAATGGCGCATTTTTTTCCCATACAAACTTAATATACAAGGTGGCTCATGTAGTAGATATGACATTATCGACGATTTTTTTAAATGGGAACCCCTATATTTTAGTTCAGATCTGTAATCTCCAAGAACAGCTGATTTAAAAAACATAACACACATAGAGCCTAAAATTCATAGTTTCGTTACTACAGGGTAAAACAAATAATTTTATTTAAGATATTTTTAATTTAAAAAAATGTAAAAAAATTAAATAAGCTATTTAATTAAGTGTTGAAATTGTCTTCCTTCTGCTATCTGACAGTACCCCAAGCGATCAATAAATTCTTGTTGGACTTTTCTTATGGTTTCTTCTGAAATGTTCCTGCATTCTGTTGTTATTCGATTTTTTAAATCTTCAATATTGGCAGGTCTGACTTTATAAACAACATTTTTCAGGTGACCCCACAAGAAAAAGTCCAGTGGTGTAAGGTCTGGAGACCTAGGCGGTCATTCAACAGGCCCACGTCTTCCAATCCACTTGTTCGGAAAAACTTGGTTTATGTAATGGCGCACTACTGCTGCATAATGTCTTGTTGGTACCACAAATTTTCATCTAGAATTCCTGGATTATTTCTACTAGGGTATAAGTTAACTAGCGTAGGGATAAGAAAGTTCTGAAGAAAATGAAGATAATTTAGCCCGTTTACATTGTTGTCAAAAAAATATGGCCCAATAATTTTGTTTTTCACAATACCAGCCCAAACATTAATTTTTTGAGGATATTGAGTATGGTGCTCACGCATCCACCTGGGATTTTCTTTTGCCCAGTATCTACAGTTTTGCCGGTTCACTTCTCCATTTAATTTAAAGGTAGATTCATCCGAAAATAGGATATTTTCAACAAACAAAGGATCTAAGTTACATCTTTCCATTAATATTTGACAAAACTCCATCCTACGTAGGTTATGAACGGTCATAGCAGCCGCCCCATGATCAATGCTAATCTGGCGGACGCTGTTGTGGGGATCTTCTTCCATAGCCAATAAAATATCTTATTTCTTATCATCCGGAATAGTTGGACGGCCTTTTCTGGGAATATCTTCCACTGAACCCGTTTCCCGAAATTTTATTTCAATTTTACTCACAGTTGATCTAGTAATTGGTCTTGCTGGATACTTAGTGTTAAACAAAATGCAAACTTCTTCTTGAGTACGGATCCTATCACCATATCCAATCATCATAAGAATTTCTATTCTTTGTGTTAAAGATAAACGCATAGTAACTCAATATGTTTTAAAATAAAATGTATTACTTCTAATAAACTTACTAGAAAAATACAATGTAATGACAATGACATTATCTAAATACCATAGTTACATAACAGCAAATAAGCCTACTTGAGAAAAAACATAAGTAACAGCAAATGATGGTGCGTCCATTAATTACGTAAGGCTTTCAGGTAAAATTGGGTGATGGCGGAAGGGATTGAGCCAAATGTCACGAAATCTTTTATTGGGGGAAGGGGGGTTGAAAAATCGCTAAAAACGCCTCACGTAATTAATTGATGCCTCCCAAGCCAAAAAAAAATATCTTAAATAAAATTATTTCTTTTACCCTGTAGTAACGAAACTATGAATTTTAGGCCCTAAGTGTGTTATGTTTTTGAAATCAGCTGTTCTTGGAAATTACAGATCTGAACTAAAATATAGGGGTTCCCATTTAAAACAATCGTCGATAATGTCATATCTACTACATGAGCCACCTTGTATATTAAGTTTGTATGGGAAAAAATGCGCCATTAAAAATTATTATACACGTGAGGATTTTTCCGAAATATTTTTAGATTCCTAGATAATGAATTTGTTCCTTACTTTATGTACACATTGTATAATAAAAAAGTTTTGTAGTCAAATTTCAAAAAACTACCTAAAATAACTTATTTAACCAAGGCATTGAGCAGAATTTAAGACAAGAGGTCTAGAGATACTGTGAATATAATAACGTTTATCTATTTTATACAGGGTGTTCATAATTAGGTTTCAAACACGACACATTTCAAAATAATTTTTCTCTAGATTTTCAAATGGTATATTATTTATCTATTGGATGTAGAATTCATAAGCATTCTTTTTTTTGTAACGGAATCATATAAGTTATTTCTAGTCGTTCTCGAAATAATTGCTTTCATAAATTATGTTGTTTAAATACAGTTTTTATTATGAAAATTAAGCATAGGCAAACTATAATAAACAAATGAATTCTTATTTTATTTCAAAGCCTACCATGGTTTTTAGGCATAACTATCACTAATGAGCCGTCTTGTTAGTATTTCATCTGAAATGTTGAGGAATGTAAATAGGTATTTCATCTGAAATATTGAGGAATGTAAATAGATCATTTGAAGAGCTTATTAACTTGTGCTCAGATCAACATGTAGGAATTTTGAACACTTACTGTAGTTTATAATTATTAATCTAGTCGCATATGTTTAATTTTCATAATAAAAACTGTATTTAAACAACATAATTTATGAAAGCAATTATTTCGAGAACGACTAGAAATAACTTATATGATTCCATTAGAAAAAAAAGAATGCGTATGAATTCTACATTCAATAGCCAAATAATATACAGGGTGTTCCATTTGAAAATCTAGAGAAAAATTATTTTGAAATGTGTCGTGTTTGAAACCTAATTATGAACACCCTGTATAAATAAACGTTATTATATTCGCAGTATATCTAGACCTCTTGTCTTAAATTCTACTCAATGCCTTGGTTAAAAAAGTTATTTTAGGTAGTTTTTTTGAATTTTTTTCTAAGACTCCAAAACTTTTTTTAAAATTTTTAATTTATTACTCTTAAACTACATAACCAAATTAAATAAAACGTTAAGCAATTATAAATGACACTAAAACGAACCTAATTATGCAATAAAATACTGGGTGTCCCATTTAAAAAAAGACAGCATTACGTTACCACATTTTTTTGGGCGGCCCTGTATGTTAAAAAATATTTTCCTTAAATGCACCCTATAATACAGTATAAATCGGCATATGAATGAAATTCCTAAGTTAATTAGTATAACAGCTATGGAAGCCTGACACCACTATTGCCAGTGCATTTGCTCATTTTTACTATTTTGATTGCGATGAAGGTAGCTCACCGGGATCGCATTTTCGGACCTCGCGCCCATGGAGACTTTTGAATAATATCCCCGAGTATCAAAGTTTTTAACCGAGGGTTGATTCCCATATGTTCCGTGCGGGGTCCTTTCTTGCTCTTTATTCAGCTCTCAGATTCTGATAGTTGTTTAAGCACTATTTCTTAGTCTAGTGATTATTAAATAATTTTCCTTGAATATTTCTACACTAAAAAATATATTTACCAGGTGTTGATCTTCAATTTTGTCTCCTGCAGAACCGTCTCCCATGGGAACTATAAACGGGCTATTCTCATTTGAAATAGCAGGGTAAGTGTCCGCCATCGTGTATTCGACATGTTGAACGTCAACTAATCCTTCAACTGAAAAAAAAATATATTTTTAAAATTTTTAGCACTAAATTTATTAATTATGTGAAAATATTACATCTTGCAGTGGAAAGAGAGTATACCAGGTGAAACATCATTAAATTGAACATAGGAAATCCGATGTAATTTTCGAGATGGCTAAATATTGGCACATTTTATAGAAAAAAGTTCATTATAACTTCTTGAAGAAACTGATGTCGTAAACTCATGTGACGAGTTTGAATACATTTTAGTAGGGAAAACCATGAACCCTTCATAGTTGCGAAATACAGCAAACACCAGCAAATAATTTCTATTGTCAATAACACTGGGGAACAGCAAAAATGTTTCCGAGACCAAAATAGCAAAATCTTACTTATTTTATTATACTAATTAACAATCTGTCTTGCAAAAGGCTCAGTTGGCTCCGGTTTTATAGATCCATCCCAATTATGATAATTTACCTACCTGCCCTTAATATATGGGAAAATTTCACCATTAAATGAGAAATACCTGGATTTATTATAACAGGTGTACTTTATAAGGGGTTTAAATACATATAATATAAATCCTAAATTGTTAGTTAGTTGTATTTCAACCACCAGTTGATCGAGAGCTGTTCGTATTTGAGAAATTAGAGAGTTTTGAGCAACATGTCGCGAGTTTGTGTAAATAAGCCGGATCATTTTTGTTATATATGTGGTGAAATGACTTTTGTGAAACAAAAACGTACGCTTAGCCCTTTAATAAAAAAGGCTTACCACTTGTATTTTGGCTGCAAAGTTGGAGACCAGGATAAAAATTGGGCTCCCCATATCTGCTGCTACAAATGTGCGTCCAACATTCGCGGCTGGCTAAGTGGAAAAAACCGTAAGATGCCCTTCGCTGTTCCTATGATCTGGCGAGAACCGAAAGACCACGTTACTGACTGTTACTTTTGTTTGACACCTCCCATCAAAAAAGGCTTTTCAGAGAAAAAAAGGTCTGCGATACAGTATCCAAATTTACAATCCGCCATACGCCCGGTGCCTCATAGTGACGAGTTGCCTATACCTAATCCACCTCAGGAATATACCCTTCATTCTGATGATGATCAAGAGGATTCAAACGGTAGTGTACCGGAAAATGTCGCCGGCCCATCAACCTCGCAAGACTCCGATTTTGTCTGTGAACTTCCAAGTAAAAAGCCTCACAAAATAAGTCAAAGTGAATTAAGTGACCTTATAAGGGATTTGGAACTGCCCAAGACAAAAGCAGAACTATTGGCCTCTCGATTGCAACAATGGAATTTACTTGAAGATGAAGTAAAAGTTTCTGTGTACCGAAGCCGTCAGAAAAACCTAACACCATTTTTTAACATGGATAACAATTTGGTAGCCTGTAGGGACATTGAGGGATTAATGGCAGCTTTAAATCTGGACTATGATCCAAAAGACTGGAGACTTTTCATTGATTCCTCAAAAGTAAGTCTTAAAGCTGTGTTACTCCATAATGGAAACAAATTGCCTTCAGTCCCAATTGGTCATGCAGTCCATATGAAAGAAACATATAGCAATTTGAAATTGTTACTTGAGACCATACAATATGAAAGATATAAATGGCAAATTTGTGGGGATTTAAAAGTTGTGGCGATCTTGCTTGGAATGCAGCTAGGTTATACCAAATACTGCTGCTTCCTCTGCGAATGGGACAGTCGAGCACGATCGGATCACTACAGAAAGAAAATTTGGCCACCGAGAGAGTCTTTTGAGCCAGGAAAGAAAAATGTGACCAGCGCGCCATTAGTTGCCCCAGAAAAGATTTTACTACCGCCACTTCATATAAAATTGGGACTTATGAAAAATTTTGTGAAGGCAATGGACAAAGAAGGCCGTGCTTTTAGTTATTTAAAAGAAAAGTTCCCTAGAATCAGTGACGCTAAAATGAAAGAGGGAATATTTGTGGGTCCCCAGATTAGGAAACTTTTCGGAGATGCGCAATTCGATTCCATACTTGAAGGCAAGGAAAAAGACGCTTGGGATGCCTTTAAAATGGTTGCAAAAAATTTCTTGGGAAACATAAAAGCAGAAAATTATAAAGACCTGGTTGCCCAACTTCTTTTGTGTTACCAAAACCTAGGGTGTAATATGTCGTTGAAAATTCATTTCCTGGATTCTCATCTGGATTACTTTCCGGAAAATTGTGGTGCTGTAAGTGACGAACACGGTGAGAGGTTCCACCAGGATATTTCGAACATGGAAAGAAGATATCAGGGAAAATGGAACTGTGAGATGTTAGCCGACTACTGCTGGACTATTACGAGAGATGCCCCAGAGGCTGCTTTCAAAAGGCAAGCTAAGAAGCGCAAAATGAGTGTCTAAACTTTGGATTCAATGATAAAAATGTGCTATTTAGTTGCTTTTGTTGAACCAACAATATATTGTTATCTGTATTTTGTATGTCCATTGTATATGCCTATGAATTAAAATTTTGTAACAAATAATTGAGATTTTTTTTTTTGCGAGCCAACTAAAATCTTTAATAGGTATTTTTTAGTTACTTGGGTACAGTTGAATCCAAAAAAATAGGTTTTGTTCAGGAAACAAAAAAAAAGTTGAAATTTGTTTCCCAGTGTAATTGACGCAAAGCTGAGCATAACCAATAATGAAAATATTGTCACTGACACTAATTTTCGTTTCGTCAATGTTAAATTAAGTGTGCTGGTGTTTGTTTCTATCGTCGGTTACGTTCTATTTTAATCATGCTAGTCAAACACCGGGATGACGAAATATCGGAGTGGCCGTCAACGTATTTGGATCATTGGAGAATTTCAACAGTTTTTTTTAAATAAAATATAATTTTTCTGTAAAATTATTCTCGTGAAAAATAGAATTTTACGACAATAGGTATAGTAAAATGCACAGCGCCTCTGGCTTAAAAAAAATCGATTGCAGATTTAAATCGAAACTGTACAACCATCTTCGGCAGTTAAGTAAAATTAAAGCAGTTACCTGACTGGGACACCCAAGACTGAGATCATTAAGTTAATGAATTTAAAGTTTTTTTCAATCATAGGACAAAGAGAAGAGAAGAAAATATGGTTTGTTCGGGTTTGTTTAATGAATTACTAATGTTAAATTATACATACTTAACGGAAAATTGTGTAATTTTCTTTTTACAGTTATCATGCGACTTTTTAAAATACCGCATGGTTAACTATTCTATTTTTTTCCTTTTTTTACCACGTCAGATTTGTGAAATGACTTCTTCGGGATACGCGGCTAGGTTTTGTATTTGCATTGTTGACCTAATAACTACTGTTAATTTCACAGCCTATCTATCGATAAGAAGCACCAGAACTAATTAATACATTAGTGATTTCAAGGGCACCAATGGGAGCTCGAAACTAAATGTTATGTTGATGTATTAGTAAGCACAACAATCCAAACATTAAAAAAAACCTAATATTATCAAACCTGATGGATAAATCTTTATATTTCTGATTATTTCAACCTCTTTTACTTCAATACCATCAACTGAAACAAAAATATCACCTATTTAAAGTATCAAGATCAATCCATTAACAATATATTCTTTCGAATCGAATCCCATGTTCGATATAAAGGATGAAAAAGATTAAAATTGATAAATCATTTTTTGGAATCTATCCTGAATTTAATAAAATATTAATTTCAAATATAACACACTGTTTTAGCATAAGGAGGCACATCTTTTGAGAAAAACAGAGCAAAAGCAATCGTCAAATTATCAAAATACGAAGGTCCAGTCCAGTACCCACATACGGTATCCCCGCAGGATCCGCTTCGATCTATACAGGGTGTAACAAATTCTTCATTCACCATTGGGATTTCGAGAACGACAAGAGATACGAAGTCGATTAAATTAGGGCAAGGATGCGTAATTATGGACAATCATATGCCGCAAAAAAATAAAAAATAAATACAGGGACATAAAAAATATTTTGACAAATCTAGAATTTTGTGTTTCGAGTTTTATTTTTTCCTGACTTTGTTCGAAGAGATGTCCAAAACGAATTTCACTTATTATTCTTCACAAGATGGTATCATCAGATCTTTAATGCGACATTTCGTCTTTGGGTCACCATCATCAACTTAATTTTTTTAAATACGGGCCTGGATTTTTTTGTATAAATTATGAAAGAGGAACTAAATCTACGTTCAACGGTATACAACAGTTATTGGTTTTCCGACGTTTTGTTTCTTAAATTTACTATATTGATTAAATACCTCTAGTACGTTCCTGTAATTTACTTGTTTCGAAGAAGCTGAAGTTTTAACAAGTAATTTATTTTATTAATACAAATGAAATTTGACTCTTACAGCCATCGCTTTTTTAAGATATTTTAAAGGAGGTACATTAAGTTTTATAATTTCGAACTAAACATAATTTTTGAAACAAAAAATAAATTACAGGAACCGACTAGGGGTATTTTAATGAAGATGGTCAATTTAAGGAACAAAACGTCGGAAAACCAATACGTGTTGTATACCGCTGCACTTAGATTCAGTTCCTCTTTCATAATTTAAACAAAAATCTAGGCCCGTATTTAAAAAAAATAACTTGATGATCTGATGATGCTATCTTATGGTAGCAAAGAGAAAATTAAATTTATTTTTGGATATCTCTTTGAACAAAGTCAGGAAGAGATGAAACTCGAATCACAAAATTTTAGATTTTTCCAAATATTTTGAAAGCCCCTGTATTTATCTTGATTTTTTTGCTACATATTAATGATCCCATAATTACGCAACGTTTTCCCAATTTAGTCGACTTCGTATCTCTCACCGTTTCTGAAATCCCAATGATGAATGACGAAGTTAATACACCCTGTATATGGACAACTATAATAGGATATTTTTCTTTATATTTATATTCTTTCTTAAAATCAGAAGGTAAGTTTAAGTAATTTTTTACTTACCTTGTATTTTATTAACTTTCTCAAGTGGTATTCTATAAACAAAGGCACAAACATGTTTACCATCTAATGCTACATAAAATTCCCTTTCAGCGGCAACAATCTGAATTTCAAAAGTTTTCATTCTATGTAAGTTAAATTTTTCTATTGACGTCGTTTCCTCTTCACCCCATGAGTTATTGATTCGTGCGTTTCTAACAATATATCTAAAATATATTTAAGACTATTGACTCGTCAATATTAAGGAATATCAATATAAATTGGTATCTATCGTTCAACATTTTTTTAAATTTTATAAATCGAAAGTAGAACACTTTTTAAGGCAATTTCCGAATTTTTCGATTTTTATTCGGACTTTTAAGCCCTTAAATAAATTATCAAAGTTGGACCTCGCGTAAACGGGGCGGAGCTTCGTGTGACGTCACATCCTATATAATGGTCGGAAAACAGTTGAGATTTAGAACTGTAAGCCTTGGTACACCTGATGAGAGCAAATAACAATAATAGCCAACCCCACACCCTGTGCACTTTCTAAAAATTGCAACTATAAACGTTAATGGGATTAGAGGCAAAAAATTTGAACTAGTCAACTTTTCAGAAGAACATTGCCTTGAAGTGATACTGATACAAGAAACATGGTTAAAAGGATTAACAAGATTTTCTTTCCCAAATTATAACCTATTTAGAAATGACCGTGAAAATAGACCACTTGGCGGGACCATGATTCTTGTCAAAAGGGACGTCCAAGCAGTTTATATGCCAAATCCGGATAGTAGCAATATAATAGAAGGTACATACGTTAAGATTGGCGTGGGAAATGGGTTTGTAGTGATCGGATCCGTTGCAGCCCCGGCCCTCATGACAATCTTAACAGGGAGTATATCAGCAACATATTTGACAACCTCAAGACAACTATAATCGGAGGAGCTCTGAATGCAAAAAATCGAATATGGAAATGCAGAGCAACCAACCCCAGAGGACTTGTGTTATACAACAATTCTGATGTTGTTAATTACCATATATTATCACCAGAGGGCCACACTCATCACAGTGCCAACGGATTACCGGAACTACTGGATATATTCGTGATTAAAAACACAGATCGTGTATCACAGCCTATAGTAATCAATGATCTAACATCTGATCATCTCCCAGTGATAATCGAATATGGTGACCCACGTAAGAGGGGTCTTAGCGTCATAACCAAAACCAAAACTGACTGGAAAAAATTCCAGGCACAGCTGGAGGGTTGCGACTCTATCGCTCCCCTTGTAGGCAAACCGGACATCGATGAGGCTGTGAATGTGCTCACAAAGAACAAACAGTAAGTACTTGCTAGAGCAACATCAACAACAACAGCTGATTACACAAAATATGGGAATCTCAGTCATGACATAAAAACGAAATAATAGCACAAATCAACAGGCAAATCAGGCAACACAGAGGGTAAAAAAGCTGTTAAGTTACTTGGAATCTGAAAATTGGGAAAGAAAGGTAGAAAGCCTCAATATACACGATTCATTCCTATATCGGATGACAAGATCGCTTATCAACGGCAGCAAGATTCCAATGCCGCTCATTACAACAGGCGACAACATTGTAGTAACTGAGCCCCAAGACAAAGCGGAAAAATTCGCTGAAGCGCTCTACGAGCAATTCATCGAAAATCCGGCTACAGATGTAGCCCTAGAAAATCGGATCAACAGGACTGCGAACATCTACAAAAGCATGGATCATCCTCTAGAGCCAAACCTGCAAGAAGTCACAGCAGAGGACGTTAAAACGATCATACATTACGTAAAGGTCAAAAGAGCTCCCGGGCTAGACGGAATAACCAACCTGTCAATCAAAAATCTACCAGAGAAGACAATAATGGATATAGTATACATCTCAAATGCTATAATGAAAATTGGATACTTTCCTGTCCCATGGAAACAGGCCAAAATCATCATGATAGCAAAGAAATGCCAAGTTAGTCGAAAATGGAACTGTTACAGACCAATCAGTCTTTTGTCTAACATAAGCAAGATAGTGGAACGGTTAATTTCGGGTAGGCTTTCAGCCTTTGTAGAAACTAACAACAGTCTACCAGTGGAGTTTCGGCTTTAGAGCTAAATTCTGCACCGTAAGGCAAACGACAAGACTGGCCTCTAACATAATCAATGAATTCAATAGACGGAGGAGCACAGGAGCCGTCCTATTTGATATCAGTAAGGCTTTTGACAAAGTATGGCACAACGGCTTAATTGTCAAAATGATCAGGATAGGAGTACCAAACTATATGATAAAGCTTATAGCCTCTTATCTTGAAATTCGATCTTTTAAAGCATATGTTGAAGAACATTATTCAACATCTAAAATAATCAGGGCCGGAGTCCCACAAGGTTCGGAATAGCCCCCCTACTTTTCAATATCTTTACATCAGATATTCCAATGCATCCGTCTAGTGAAAAATACCTATATGCTAACGATACAGCTATCGCAGTAACTTCAAGACTCCCGAAGGAAATAATGCCGAGGCTAAAAGAAAACATCATAACACTGGAAAAATGGCTTAGCAAATGAAAAATCAAGATCAATCCAGATAAGACGCAGGCTATTTACTTTACCAAGAACGCAACAAGGTTCAGAAGACCGGAAGGCAGAGTCACTGTCGGAGACAAACTAATCGACTGGAGCCCGAGCCTAAAATACTTGGGACTTCATTTCGACAAACGCCTCAATTGGAAAGTAAATACAACCTAAATAATAAGGATCGCCCTCGCACAACTCAGCGTCCTATATCCACTACTCAACAAAAGGAGTAAGATAAACGCAAAGACAAAGGTCACAATGTACAAAGTGTTCATCATACGGAGCAGCGACATGGTGCACACTGAGTAAACCGGATCTGAAAAGAATACAAGTAATGCAGAACAAGGTAGCTGGCACCAAAAAACATAGCAACGCCTCAAGGCTTAACCTAAAAAATCATACTGATGATAAACAAAAATAGCACGACGAGGGAAAAGCAGTTATAGGTATTATGTCTGACTTACGCGGGGAGTTTAGTCGGTCGGAGCTTATCATTCAGAAAAGTTATGTCCAACCCGACACTACCTTACAGCCGCGTCTGTAAGGTATCTATGAGCAGATTCTCCTCGACTGTCCAAAAAAAAAATTGAGATTTAGAAGCGTATAGGGTGTGTTTCTGTATGACAACATCGTTTGCTTGTTAAATTCTATATTTTTATATAAAATGAGTGAGAAGAAATTATAATAAATATTGTGTGGTTCCTGAGTGCCTAACACAGAAATGCCCCAAGAAACTGCTTACAAGCGTGCCACGCAGGCGCGGATACAGGATTTAATTGAGAGGTGGACAAAGTTGAGAAGAAGCAAAAAATTTTGACCACGCCCAAATATTGCTGAAGAAAATTATATATTTTTCGAATAAGTAAATAAAGACCTGTAATAAAAATAACAAATATACAGAGTGTTCCGTTGAAAGAACAATAACTTCCCGATACAGTTCATTTGTTTTAAGCTTTTAAATGGCAACTTTAGACCCTACGGAACAACATAAATGTGATGGCTATATCGGTTTTTAATAAAAATAAAGGGAAACTGAAAAATATACACCTGTTCAGTCCTGGTTGGAAGATCATATACTACGTGATACTATTTAGAAATTATTCTCTTTAGTTGATCAATACAAATCTAAAATCTATTATTAGTAGATTTATTAGGAACTAAACAACGCAGGTTTTTTGGTGAAATTATTGTAAAGCGTTTTCGAGATGTCTCCCAGTATAAGATTCTTATACTAGGAAATATAAATTCTTTTTATGTCATTTATTTGACCTTATACTAAAAATTACCTGCATGCAAGCCTAGGGTTAAAATGGAAAGCTATATCAAACTTCTGAGGGGTTCGGCAGTAGAGAAGATTTATTGAGAATCTGAAACAGAAATTTTTAACTTAATAAATAATAATCTTATATTCATTATAAAATTAATTAAACATAGAACAAATCTTAAAAAAAGCATATGCTATTTCTGCTCTATGAATCTATTAGATTAGCTGCGATTGTCAATGCGATTTAATCGCATGCACAATTTTATTGTTAATTTTAACTCTAGAAAATATTTCCCGAATAATCATTAATCAGTAACAAACCCTATACTCTATTCATTTTACCAATTCAGAATAATAAACAAACATCAGCGCGCGATAGCCACGTGCTCGATGCATACACTTATTGCTATTGGTCATGTCTATTCAAGCGTGGCTCGAGAGTGTACTGCTATATTGTTCTTAATGCGACCCTGCGTACCTACTGTTCACGTGCTCTCCGCGTGTATTTGTTTTGGTCTCAATTGGGAGAATGAATATACGAACAAACCTTTTTTGGGTGTAAGAATTGTCTTACAGCAAATAATTGGAACTTCAGCTGTATAGATTTTCCCAGAGAAAGTTCCTACAATGGGTAAAAAAATTTTTACAGGCAACTTTCAGTAAATCGGAATTTAAAAATAAATAATCTCAAAAACACATGTTAATTTTTTACTAGGTTTCTTATTCTAATTAGAAGAATTATATATGTCCGTGCAAGAGATCATCGTCACAAAGATCTTGGTCTATTTTTGTATAGCATCGATATTTTAATAATTCACGTAACATGGCCAATTTTACTCTTCTGAATCATATAAAAACAATATTTGGAACTGAGTTATTTTAATCAGTCACTATAACGATTTTCCAATTATTTATAATAGCCCTGTTTTATATTGGCTTTAAGTTTTGGAATGCTCCTTATAGAATGTTAAAATACTAATAAAATTAGTTATATTTTTAATCTACCTAAGGTGTAAACGAAACTTGCACATCAAAATATATTTTTCCTTAATGGTTTATAAATGGATATTAAAAAAGTATTGTATATAGCTTCGGATAACAAACCGTCACATCAATGAATCTCTGGTAACATTATCATGCGTGACCGGTGTTACTGTGACCGGCGATACAAAAATGCACAAATCAAAGAGTGTCTGTACTCAAGAGAATGACTTCGTGTAGTATTTTTCCCTTAATTAAGACTACTAGGTCTGAATTAACCTTGTGACCGACGAAACAACATAAAAACATATGCCTGGTAAAAAATAGGCAATGTTCTAGTTTATACCTAAATAATCATAATAAGGAACGTACCTAGACAGGAGCACGCTTTATACAAATTCCAACACATACCGTCATATTTGTAAAACTATTAGGACGACCTCTAAGTGGCGTTATTTATAAGCAATTTCTGTCGTGACCGCCGATACATACAGCTTAGGGGACGGAACTTCTGGTTAATAATTGCGTTAGAGAAACTAAACTGTTGATCTTTTAACATTATTTTTTCAATACAAATTGTATCTACTAGGAGTGTAAATTATTTATATATAAAAGTAACTTGAGTAAAATGACGTGAAATATAAAAGGGCAAGAAATTATTGACTGGGGACACGTGACCGGCGATACATTTTAAATTCAAATTTTAATACTGCAGCTATAATCCAAAAAAAAAATTTTAAATTGCTTTCTAATGCAGGAAGTAACATATATTTTGCGAATTATAATCGTTTCTACAGGCAAATAGTTTATTTTAGTAAGTTATATGCTTAGGATTGAATGTTGCCTGTAAAAAAATGTTGACTCCAATTATTCATTAAAAACGCCAGCTTTGCGTATAAAAATGGTGTAGTCCTTTCAGCCACTAAAAATACAATATGGTGAATTCAGACAAAAAGTTTCACCACAATTTATGACAGTCCAATTCAATACATGAACAGAACCAACTTTTGGACACATTTGCCCTCAATAAAATGACACAATCATAGGAATACAGACAGGCGCTCATTCTTATAATTTCAATAAATAGTTTTAATAGTAGAGGCAAATCATAAAAAAAAGTAATTGTGAGAATAGTTACGTTCGTTATGTCGTTTTAGTTATTTTAACCAAAAAAAAATGTGATTATCGTTTATACATGGAGTTTGGCAAAATGTGGGAAATCTCCCGGAAATGGAATCAATTTTTTTACACATAATTATTGAACCACCAGAGATATTTAAAGTATTTTTTAATATGATGTATACCAGGTAAGACCCTTCAAATTACTATCCACGAAAGTGTTGTGGATTACTCACAGCTGCAGGAACGGACTAGCTGTGACACTCATGGCACCTTTTTTTAACGCCCTGTATGATAAGAACTTACGACAACGTATTTTACGTATCTTTAACTATTGGCTAAAAATTAAGGATTCTTCCTTCATGTCGCTAATCCTAACCGTTTTCGAGAAAACGTCATTCGGATTTTTTATGAAAAATCGGTCCTATTTTACACATTGCCGCATTTTGGGTTGTCAGGAGCAACACCGCCCCGTGCGAGGTTGCCTCCATAAATGTCCGCGCGCGGTCTCATCTGTAGACGGTTCCATTCATTATGTTGAAGAAAAATTCGGTAAAGTGTAAGTTGAATTAGCGACTTAAAGGCCTAACACATAAATTAACCCTTAAATAGACAAGGACATTAAAATTAAATTCAAAATAGTCCTCCGTGATCAAATATATCATTTTGCATTGTGTTATATTTCATTGGACGTACCAGTGCCAATGAAAACAAGTATAGTTATAGATCAAAAGTTAGGCTTCGTCTTACGTTCAAAAATAACTATACCAAAGTAAATCCATCCCTTAAATTATTAGATAAAATTTTGCCATCATCTACTTCTCGCTCCGATGGACTGCTAGCAATTTCCAGTTAGCGGGGTAAAAGGTGGTGGGACCACACAAGACCGACTAACAAGTGCATGTCAGTTCGGCATCGGCAATCATGCCTGGCATCCCTGATGCCGAATCTTATCCATTTAGAAAATAGAAACATGGTAACATTTTAGGGACTGTCCCAAATACGAACTTTTTGAAAATTCAAGAATTCTCGAGCTACTTATCTTGTTAATGCTGGCTATGTCAGTAAAAAATCTCTAGGTGAAGTATGAGCCCTCTGGAGGAAGCCAAAAAACGAAACATAAATCGAGTAAACTCATAGTAGTTCGGGTACTCCGCAAGAGTAAAAAATTGGGAACAACCGGTCTCACCGACGAGCTACGCGAGTCGAACGTGCGTGATAATGTGTTGTAAAATTATATTTTTTAAGCTAAAAAATAAATAATAATATTTTTTGATGAGTTGATATAAAATCAGACTGGCCGCTTATAATTTTGCAGTGTCAGCGGTTCGGTTCCCGCTTTCTCTTGTTGTAACGGCCGCTTCGTCAGCAGTAGATTAGAATGACGCAATGTAGCGCTGGGAAGGATGAAATAAAAAAAACATTATTTCGGACGGCAACCGGCAGTCGATTTTTGGGGCTTCAGGTGCGCGCTCGACCGCGGCGTCGCGCTCCATCGCATTTTTTTTAATTTTTACGTAAGAAGGGCATCCGTATTTTCGGCTACAGGTTTTAGAATGATTATCACCGAAAATTCCGAGAATAGTCAAACCGCGGATCTTTCCCTCGGTCAATTTTATTTTCAAACACTCGTATGTTTCAGGGCGAGTATAAATAACGCTGACTCGTCTTCAAACACTCGTGTATTTGGTGCGAGTATAAATAAGAACCTTAAATTGATCCTCGAAAACTCGTAGCCTTCCGTACGAGTATAAATAATGCTGAGATACCTTCAAACACTCGTTTTGGTGCGAGTATAAGTAAGTTCAAACATTAAGAAATTTCGTTAATGCAACGTGGGAGAGACACTCTGTATTTTTTAATACAGAGTGTAAACACCATCATATTGACGTTTATCATCTTTGTTGGAAAAAGCAGACTGGTGAGTACCCCCAGTAGTGGTCCACCCGCGATTTCCAAATTTACCCGATTGTGATAAAAGACGGATTGAAGAAGTAAAACAATGAAATATCTTAAGTTAATATTAGTAACCTCTACCGCGTGTCTATATTTCCTGGAAATTATAGGGTAGCTGAGCTCTCTTTACTTTAGAAATAAAATATTAGCTTAGGTTGGATTTATATTGTAAATAAATGTAAATAACTAAAATTTAAAGTGAGTACGTGAAAGATGAGTGATAGGTTGGTTTGAACAAACAGAATGCTAGTGTAGGTTAATTTTTTATTGTATAGAATGTAAATAATTAGCTCACGAGTATTTCGGGTCGTGTTACTTGACAGACGCAAGACCTACCCCTCAAATCAACCCTCAAAGACAACGACATTAAAATTAAAAGAGATAAAAGCCCTCCGTGTTCTAATATATCAACTTGCATTGTGTTATATTACATTGGACGCGTCCGAGTCAATACAATCGAAAGTATAGTCTGAACAAAAGTTACTCATCGTCCTACGTTCAAATAACTATACTTTTAAATAAAAATAAGTCATTTTACTTTCTGAGACATAAAATTTGCCCTCATTTCTTCATGCGCTCTGGTGGATTGCAGACAGCTTCCAGTTAGCGGGGAAATGATGGTGGGCCCACCCAAGACCGACTGACACGTGCGTGTAACGTCGGCAATGGCATTATGCCTGGCATCCCTGACAATAAACAACGAAAAATCGTAATCGACCAAAATAAGCGTCCGTAAAACTTATTAAGTAGGGACGTCTTCGGTTTACGATGAATTTTTCATTACCTACGATTGGCGACATTACTGATAGTGTCGACCAGTCTTAATTTTCAAAATTTAAAATGATTCAAACAGTTGGGTTAAATAAATAATTCCTGGGTGGGGAATTCACCTTTTGGATGGAAGCCAAAAAGGGGACAAAATTAAAATTCTTAAATTGCCATCTAGCTAATCATCAGATTGAATTAAATTTAAATCAAATTCAAGGAGTAAATTGGTTATACGGGGTTATCAAAATAGTCTTACGTGAAACGCGCAGATAAGGAGAACGATTAGAGATACCTATCATTTATTAAGCGCAAAAAGGAGGGACGATTCGGTCTACGTACTCCACTCATATCATGGTATAATGTACGTACGTTCCATTTGAAAAAAAAATCCTTCGTGTCTTTTTCTACAATTCGGCGACAAATGATTCTCCGTGAAAAAACGGCTTGAATTGACGACACCCCTTCCAGGGGATAGAACCACAATGACTACAAATATTTTTTGAAAGTGTCGCCCTTCACAGTAAAATTGAATTATCTTTCCGATTTTAAATATTAGGTATTTACTAGGAGCAGGTGTCCCGTCAATTCATCGTACGACATTTCACCGCACGACTTTTCATCGCCGACAATTCAGCGTGCGACAATTCATCGTGCGTCAATTCGTCGAAAATTCTTCTATGTATATTTTTCATGACTTAATCCTCTTCCTTGAAATACCAAAATTATATATTCATTTTGGGTTAGGTTGAGTACTATAATTACTTAATACTATAATTAGTTAATACTATAATTACCTAATCCTCTTAAGGAGTTTGTTCGGGTTTGTTCGGGTTTGTATTTTCCTAGATATAATGGATGACCATTATCTTATTTAATAATAAAGTAATTAGTGTTTTTCTTGAATAAGGGGAATGTAAATTTGTAAAACTAATGGGTTTGTTCGGGCACTGTCAATTTATGTAACTTTCTTATGTTTCCTGTTTCCGAACAGGAAATCGGCTACAAAAGGTGTAGCGGGGGCGGGTTCTCACTTGTTTTCCCAGGGCACTGTCAATTTATGTAACTCTTTATGTTTTCTTTTGCCGAATACAGAAGGAAATCGGAAATGTTAATTAAGTTATTGTATGCATTTCCATATGCATATATTATTATTTCAACTACTTGGTTATTATTATGATTCATGCTTATGATGATTATGAATATTTAATCGCTATTAAACGTCTATTTTTGTTCCATTTATTTGTATTATTGTAATAAATTGCAACGATAAATTGTCGCACGATGAATTGTCGTAGCGATGAATTGTCTCTGCGATGAATTGTCGGCAATGAATTGTCGTTCGATGTATTGTCTCGCGATGTGTTGACGCTAAATCCTAGGAGCAAGTTATGGTGGGGAGATTCCAAATTAACACCTTGTATAATTAGTATACGAATACAAACAAATAAAAAATAAAACAGAGACATGCCATAAAAGCGCTGCAGTATGATAAAGCTAAAGCAATTAGTATAAAACAAAAGTTACGTTCCTATATTGCCAGATATACACAGCCGTTATTTTATTGGAACAGTAAATAGAGTGTAAAAGTAAGAAAAGAAACGCATTTACTTTATGACTTCATTAAAGATGGAATCTAAGCTATCTCGGCTAAAGCTCCAAATGGATATTTTGCCGCGGTTGATGTTGCCTTTGTACTACTGAATGGAATACTAAAACTTAAGGTCTGTTCGTTGGCGCTGCACAACTTAAACTTTTTGCATTTCAAAATTTATAAATGATGTATATAGGACATGGTAAGGATGAAAAACGTACCGAAATTTATATTATAGCCTATTTGACTGAACTATGAATCTCGGTACAACGAGCTGGCGGACGATATCGTCAAAGACGTCAACGTTAATTTGCAAAAAGTGCAAATAGTGGAGCACCAACGAACATACCTTTAATAAGAATAAAAGTCCTTCCTTAATGGCGCAATGCCAGGTTTCGGACATTACGGGAAAATTATATTTGTTCCAGCGTATGAAAAATAGAAATAAAGAGAGATGTTTTAGAAAATAATGGGGGAGGAGCAAGGTATCTTTTAACGTAATTTTGAGTATCCATTTGGATCCGCAGGCCTTTTATTCGGATACCCAGTAAATATCAAATGGATCCAGAAATTTTTGTAATTACTTAGTAATTTAAATACTACTGAACTGATACCAGTGATGACTGATACCTTAAAATGCTTTAAAATTAGCAGAGCCAGAAAAATATTAATAAAAATAGGGTTGTCGTTGGTTCCTGTACTTGGTATTTTCAAAAAGTGGATCCGGTGTCATCATTAGTTTCTAACATCTCATGAATTCATCAAATTCTAAATACTGTATAGAAATGTAGTATAGTTGTTGCAGAATTATACCGTTGACTCTTACTGCCATAAATAAACTATCTGATTAAACCCTATTGTATACGCCTGAACCTCTTCAAAGCTCAATAAATGGAATCAAGGCCTGCTTGAAAATGTATACCACACCACATGATTTATTTTTATAATTTAAAATAAATAGATAGGTATTTTAGTTTTAGGTGTAAAATAATGATAACAATTAATGATAATTCAAAATAATATAATTTAAAAGTATAACTATTAGAATAACAAGTACAATTAAAATTAATTAAATTCTAAGAAACAATTGATAATTTATTCAAAATTTAACTCTGTATCACTATCACTATCTTCATCTAAGCCTAAAATTATAATTAAGGGTTGAACATTTGTAATCATACAATTGTAAGAATTTTCCACCTTAAGCACATGCTGTACACAGTTTTTCCAGCTGTATGCAGAAATTTTTCTTACTTCGTTTTTAATTAATTCTACTACAGATGCATTTAATGTAGGAGAAATATTATTTCTCCTAATATTGGATTTTAATTGGTGCCATATTAGCTCAATAGGATTGAATATACAATAGTACGGAGGAAGACGCAACACTGTCTGTCCATTTTCTGCTGCAACTTTGTCACACTCGTATTCCTTATTTATTTTAAAAGCTTTTAATACTTCTTGCAGTTTCTTCAAAATATAAATTATTTTCAATCATAAAATTTTGAATTTCTGCTTTTGTATTATTAGAATTGGCAATGATTTTTGCTTGCCGACTATGATAACTAGCATTGTCCATTACAATGACGCTATTTTCAGGTTTGTTTTTAAGGAGTTTATGTTTAAACCAATCTTCAAAAAGTTGTGCGTCGGTATCTTGATGGTAATCTAAAGAAGAATCTGCTATGTTTTTAGCTGAAAGCAACAGACAATTTGGAACAAACCCGTTCTCTGAACCAGCATGTAATATTGTGATTCTTTTGCCTTTATTTGATGGTGCCTTGGTTTGACATTTTTTGGAAGAATCATCCCAACCTTTCCTTGGAGTGTCATGGGTCAACGTTAATTTGCAGAAAGTGTAAATAGTGGAGCACCAACGAACATACCTTTAATAATAATAAAAGTCCTTCCTTAATGGCGCAATGCCAGGTTTAGGACATTACGGGAAAATTATATTTGTTCCAGCGTATGAAAAATAGAAATAAAGAGAGATGATTTAGAAAATAATGGGGGAGGAGCAAGGCATCTTTTAACGTACTTTTGAGTATCCATTTGGATACGCAGGCCTTTTATTCGGATACCCAGTAAACATCAAATGGATCCAGAAATTTTTGTAATTACTTAGTAATTTAAAAACTACTGAACTGATACCAGTGATGACTGATACCTTAAAAGAGAGTCAGAAAAATATTAGTAAAAATAGGGCTGTTTAAAAGACGCACAAGACATTTACACGCAGTAAAAAATCACTAAAAGATGGGAAGGAGGTAGCATAGGCTACGTATGCTGCAGCCTAAGGGCGGATCTATTACTGCAATGAATTCGGCGTCTCAAATTTAGTAAGATCGCAAATTTCCAGAATTTTATCTGCAAGTTACAAAGATAATATGAACAAACCGCATTTTCAATAAAAAGTAACGGAACGCTTAAATACCGCTAAATCTGTGCTTACAAAATTCGGCGTTTGGGGGTTTGTGACCTTGCAGAATTGAACAGTGATATCAGCACTGTTGGCACACATTTCCCAGTTTTACTCTACACGTATAGTTTTTGCAGAATTATATCGTTGATCTCTTGACTGCAATAAAACCTCATTATCTATTCGACCATAAAATAAGAAAATCACAAATTTTAAAACTTTTCGAGCAGAGCCAGACCATGTATACAAATTCAATTTATACCTATGCCTGATGCATATATAAATACAAAGTGATTTTTAATAATTTTAATCTTTAGTGGTTTTCCGGCGAGTAATTTTTAGTTAGGCTTATTAGTGGTAGAATGTGGCGTTCTTGGAATTGTGCTGATAGGAAGGCATCTTCAAGTGTCTGGAATGGAGACTTAAATATTTAACAGCTGTTAAACAATTTAGAGAAGAAAATCGTCCAATTATTTACCTAGACGAAACATGGTTCGATACCCATGATACTCCAAGGAAAGGTTGGGATGATTTTTCCAAAAAATGTCAAACCAAGGCACCATCAAACAAAGGCAAAAGAATCACAATATTACATGCTGGTTCAGAGAACGGGTTTGTTCCAAATTGTCTGTTGCTTTCAGCTAAAAACATAGCAGATTCTTCTTTAGATTACCATCAAGATACCGACGCACAACTTTTTGAAGATTGGTTTAAACATAAACTCCTTAAAAATATATCTGAAAATAGCGTCATTGTAATGGACAATGCTAGTTATCATAGTCGACAAGCAAAAATCATTCCCAATTCTAATAATACAAAAGCAGAAATTCAAAATTTTATGATTGAAAATGATTTATATTTTGAAGAAACTTACAAAAAACGAGAACTGCTAGAAGTATTAAAAGCTGTTAAAATAAATAAGGAATACGATTGTGACAAACTTGCATCAGAAAATGGACATACAGTGTTGCGTCTTCCTTCATACTATTGTATATTCAATCCTATTGAGCTAATATGGCACCAATTAAATTCAATATTACGAGAAATAATATTTCTCCTACATTAAATGCATCTGTAGTAGAATTAATTAAGAACGAAGTAAGAAAAATTTCTGCAGACAGCTGGACAAACTGTGTACAGCATGTACTTAAGGTGGAAAATTCTTACAATTGTATGATTATAAATGTTCAACCCTTAATTATAAGTTTAGGCTTAGATGAAGATAGTGATAGTGATACAGGGTTAAATTTTGAATAAATTATCAATCGTTCCTTAGAATTTAATTAATTTTTATTGTACTTGTTATCCTAATAGTTATACTTTTAAATTATATTATTTTCAATTATCATTAATTGTTATCATTATTTTACATTTACACAGGTACCTAAAACTAAAAATGCCTATCTATTTATTTTAAATTATAAAAATAAATCATGTGGTGTGGTATACATTTTCAAGCCGGCCCTGATCCCATTTATTGAGCTTTGAAGAGGTTCAGGCGTATACAATAGGGTTTAATCAGGTAGTTTATTTATAGCAGTAAGAATCAACGGTATAATTCTGCAAAACTATATATCTAAAACGGAATGCCTTATTTTAACCGTACCCAGGTCGATCATTGTAGTATAGTTTCAGATAACAAACTGCGTGTAGAGCAAAACTGACAACATAAATGGGACATTCCGTTTAAGATAACAAAACGACTATATGTACCTCGAAAAGCGCAGCTTTAGGGGTTTGAGGATATTTAAGCGTTAAGCTTTCTATTGAAAATGCGATGTATCATATCTCAGCAACTACCCAAGTAGCATTTTTAGACACAAATTGAACACACATTCTTTGCTGAGAAACGTTTCGACATATTTTCGATTCGAATTAGAAACTTGTATCGAGACATATGTGTTACGAAACTTTTGCGACACATTTTCGAATCCAGTTACTAGAAACACTTAAAGACGTGCTTATTTCGAAATATTTTACAAATCGTGGTGTCGATATATTAACGACACGAGAAGAGAAATATTTTTCGAAAAAATTTTAGTTAAAATTTTTTTATATAAGAGATTTTTTATAGCATCGTGTACGTTTATTAGCGATAAATTAGCAACTTCTTGATATTATTTATATTTTAGGTATTATTATTGATCCATTTTCAACCACAGATTGAAGTAAGTGTTTTTTTTAGGTACATTTTTAATCACCATCTGAACAAGTTTGAGGTTATGTTATTGTTTAGAGAGATTTAAATTGTTATTTCTCTGTAATAAAAAGCTTACTGTACTGGATTTATCAACATAAAGTATGGCTATAGGGTGGGTATACTCTATGTTGATAAATACAGTGCAATAAGCTGTTTTTAACAGAAAAATGACAATTTAAATCTCCCTATGCAAACAATAATAACATAACCTCAAACAAGATGTTGATTAAAAATCTTCAAGAAACACTTACGTCAATTTGTTTCTGAAAATGAATCAATAATAACATCTAATATACAAATAATACCAGGAAATTGCTTATTTATCCCTTATAATTTTAGTTTGGAAAGGTTTTTGCAACCACGCCTCTCGTGACGTCACACCGCGGCTGTCCATACCCAACCTTTCTTTTCTGTGCATGCAAGCAGACCTTTTTTTCTGTGGCATTCACCATACAAACCTTTTATTCTTCTGTGCATCATGGAAACATTATAGAAACCAAAGAGTAGAAATTGTGTGTCGAGTCCATTTTGGACAAGAATAATTTCTTGCTTTCTAGCTGCCATTTTAGGAAATGAATTTTTATTTTGTTAAAATAAGTTTTAATGAAATTCCTGCATCTCTTGCAAAGCCAAAATTTGTTAAGTTCCATTTTCATAGCTAAGTCGATTTATAAAAGAAATAAATATAATATTGATAATATTTTAATTTTTATTTTTTTGACAAAGTATATTTTTTTCTGTAAATGAAAATAAATCGAGGGCACGTTAAAAATATAAAGCCAAATTACTAAACTGCACGATAAAATTTACTGCGACAATGATTCTTTGGTTCTAATGTGCAATAACTAGGTATATAAAATAAAATAACTTATAGGAAATATACTTATAACGAATTCATCATGACGAAATTATTGTTTCATATTATTTTTATTTTATTTTACAACAGTGAAGGTATCCTAATTATTTTGCGCATGGTTTAACATAGTCCCGCCCCTTTAACTGCCATTTTTAAATACGAATAAGAATAACATTTTCGATAAAAGTTTCGATTGTGCATCGAAACAGCGAAAGTCATAGCTAGTACCAACCACTTGGAAACACGTGTAAATGTCCCATTTAAAATGTATACGTTTCGAAAATATTTCCATTCTTGTTGCCAACAGTTTCCAATTTTGATCGATACGAACAGAAACGATAGTTACGTTACCTGTACCACAATGTGTCTAAAAATTCTACTTGGGTAGTAGAGATACAATTTTGAAAACTTGTGATCTAACTAAATATAGGACGCTCAATTCATTGCAGTAAAAATAAATGGGGCATTCTGTTGAACATAACAAAACGATAATATGTGGCGCAAAACTGGAAAATGTGGCAACATTGCCGATCATTGCTCAATTCCGCACATGCCCAGAAATCTCCAAATGCCGAATTGTGTAGGCGCAGTTTTAGCGGTTTTGAAGATATTTGAGCGTTCCGGTACTTTTTACTAACACGGTATATCTGAATCTCATATTTGTATTAGTTAACAAATCATTAATATTGCTATGCGTTACCATTAAGGTTCATTACCTTAATAACGTTACTTTTCATTTTTATTAGTGATGCCGCCAGAACCGGATCCGGTATCCGGCAAATCCGGCTTTCTTCGTTATCCGGTTTGGCCTGATTTGATCCCGGATCTGGCAGGAACTGAATTTTAAAAAAATGTGTTGTAGAAATTATGAGCAGAACTACAGCGACTCAGTAGAGCTGTTTTATTTAACGAAACTGAGATAAAAGCGGAACACAAACTCGGGAATAAATAACATAAGTAATAAATAATATGTAATACATTGATATTATTTTGTAATTAATAATGGGAAGATTATAGTAAAAAAAATAATAATTTTTCTCCGTTGTTTGCAGAGAGCCTGTTTTTCTAGACATCGCTGGCCTCCGACAAAAGTATTTCACTATAAACACACAGGCGCAGAAGAGTATTTTTTGCCGTTTTTGATAGAAAAGAAAAGTTTTCTATATGTTGTTCCACTAGTAAAATGGTCTTTGTTCTCTTTTTAAAATGTTTTGTTGTAAATAGAGTTCGATCTGTTTACCAAAGAGGTCCGGTTCCGGTCCGGGATCCGGTCAAAAATGTTGACGTTGGTTCCGGTATTCGGTATTTTCAAAAAGTGGACCCGGTGTCATCATTAGTTTTTAACATCTCATGAATTCATCAAATTCTAAATACCGGATCGGAGAATGTCTATAATTCATTCATAAACTTGAAACGTCTTATTTTTAACTTTTTAATTGAATAATTGCTGGAAATGCGGTTTTTGTAGATTGTTTTTTTTTTTATTTCCCCGGTATGGTCCGCGATACAGCTTCAGCCTAGGGACCAACAGGTACTAATACGGAATAGCGATCGTTATAATATACAGTGCCGCGCAAATGTTCCGCGGAACGGCATATTTACAGACGACCGAAAAATGATATGATGCACTATGCATTTCATATGTCAGTAACGTCATCAACCATCTAGGAAAGACGTTACATTTTTTTTTAAATGGGTTTGTTTCACCTTGTATATTTATTAATTATTAGAAATTTTTAATACATTTAAAACATTTTTTTATAACATACCATATATCTAAATCCAATTATTTCGGAAATATAGAAAAATAAATTAAGTAAACCAATACATTTTATTTTAAAAAATAAGTAGGTAACGAAAATTTAAAATAAAAGTTATCTAACTGAATGTGCAAAAATGTCGTCCTTTAGCACCCAGGCAGTCTCCAAGCCTCTCTGAAAACTGGGAAAGTACGTTTTGCAAATGTTGATGAGAAATAGCTTGAACAGCATGTAAAATTTATCCTCCAAAGAGTTTTCGTGCGATATACGACAGTCTTTAAATGAGGTAGAAATCTAAAGGTGTTAGATCTGAAGATTTAGGAGGCGCCAATGCCATCCCATCTTCTTATCCACCTTCCAGAAAGCGTTTCATCCAAATAGTTACGGGTATGTATACCAAAATTCTATGGCACATTATCTTGCTGAAACCAAATGTCATTCCGAAATATTTAATCGTTAAATGTGGTATAACTCTATTTCGAGGTAAATGTAAGTAAAAAAAAATCAAAATTTTACATGCTCATCAACTAAAACATAATTTCCCAGTTTTCAAAGAGACACTATTAGGTGGCTGAAGTAGGCCATTTTAAACATTTATCGCTTATGTAGAAACCGTTACTACTTATTTTTTTCAAATAAAATGTATTAGTTTTCTTCATTTATTTGTCAATATTTACCGATACATTTGAATTTAGACATATGGTATGCTATAGAAAAAATGTTTTTAATATATTGAGAATTTAGAATAATTAATAATATACAGGATGTTCCATTAAAAAATAAATAAATGTACCGTCACCCCTTGACAATTGATGACCTTACTGACATATGGAATGCACAGTCAAATAGTAAAATTTTAGTCGATTGTCTAAAACCCGAATCTGATATTACTTTCCGTTCTCCTGTAATTAAGCCGTTTACGAACATTTGCCCAACCCAGTATATACATCAATAATACACTTATAATTTCTTGTAGAATTTGAAAACCTAAGGAAAAATGGGGCATTTTTTGGAGACCCAGTAGATATATGATTGTGGACTTACATACTTGTCGGTTATATTTTATTGTTATATTTATTTGATTACGTTAATTTATTGTGACAATCAAACAAAAATATATGGCTTGATATCTATTGTTTTAATTAAGTAGTCTATTTGTATATGTAATTGAATAGTTATCACGAGTTTAATGTGTATGATTAATATACAGGGTGTCAATTTAAAAGCTTCCCAAACTTAATATCTCGCGACACGTCAATTCTATTGTGAAGGGAAACGCGCTTTTAAAAATATTTTGTTGCAGCGTTCGTTGTTTAACCCCCTGGGAGGAGTATACAATAATGGTAAATAGATACAACTTCGATTAAACGGGGAAAAAGTATCGCAATAAAAGCACAAATAATATGCCGTACAAAAAGTTTTGGTACGATTTTTAAGTTTCGAGTTATTTAAAAAAAAACTGAAATTTTGAATTTTTACTTTAATTTTTATCGACGTTAATGTAGAGTTAGAGCAAAACGACGTTTCGTGTTCAAGCAATCATCATCAACTTCATTTTTTCTAATACGGCCCTGATTTTATAATGTAAAATTTTAAGACCTTCTTTTTCAGGATACAGAAACAGTTCAATGCAATAAGTACTAAAATGAATATTTTTAAAATCCTTTTATCATAATGCTCTGCATAATAATCATAAAATAAGAAAATTTATTACCAATAACAAAAAGTAAGAATGAAAAAATAAACAAGAAATAGGTACATCACCAAAAAAACATTGATTATAGTAAAACGAACAGTAGATTATTAGAAATTAATTTTCCAAAACGTGTACGAAATGTACAATGCAACTGCTGGAAGCCATCGGTAGTCAATTATTTCCGTTGAGAAACGCAGGCGTACTGTGGTATCTGTGATCCAAATATTTTCTCGTATTTCTAAATTTTTATAATCCTTACCTTGATGGTCGTATAATTGATGAAATTTGCCGACTTCTGAAATAAGCATTTCATCATCCTCCGCTTAAAAAATTTTGCTATTCATGCCAGAACTGAAACCTTTTCATACACAATCGAATAACAACATTAAAGGCTTTTAGAAGCAACTTTGATTATAAAACTTACATACAAGCAATCGGGCAGTCACGTCTCGACTGGTCTCAGAGCAGTAGGTAGTATACAGCAGTCGACTGCCACCAATTGAACCGTGACGTCTCGGACGTTCTAGGGGAACCACATACATATTTTATTTTCCTAAAGACCCGTGCTCGACTGTCAGACGTCGCGGCTAGACGTTACTGCCGGCAGTTCCACCAAAACTATACGTACAGTGCCTGCTCTCAACAAAGCAAGTGGCAACCGCAACGCAACATCAACGCGACTCAGCACTAATGTTTAAATACTCGTGTTCCCACTGACTCAACTGCAACGCAACTAGTTGCTTACGAGTTGCCCGGTATACCGCGTCGACATTGTCAGTTGCTTCCAATCGCGGTGGCTGACGAGACAGCAAAATATTAAACTTGTATGGCTCATTGGGTAAAGCCCATGCCTCTATATACGATTTATGTCTCAAATTTATGGTATAAAAAGGATTAACCCAAAATTGTCTCTCAGTTTTTTTTAAGTTTTTTAACCAGCAAGTATGTTGCGGCTATATCTTCATCTGACGAAAACGACATTTTGCTCACGTCAAAAGAAACTTCAAACCAGTTGATTCCAGTGGGAACGCAAGAGCAACTCAACTGAAGTTGCGGTCGCATTGCAGTTGCGTTGCTTTCCAGTTGCTTTGGTGAGAACAGGCACTTAGACGACTAATTATTGATAGGTCACAAATGCTAATGAATAATTTAAATTTTGCAGTTTTATGATGCGATTTGATCGGAAACTGACGCAAATCATTTCGAACGCCTTTTGGACAATTAGTTTTAAATAGGCTACTGTCAGTTTGACTTTAATTAATGTTTTTTTTCCCGTGTACCTATTTCTTATTTATTTTTTCATACTTACTGTTTTAATATTGTTAATAAAATATCTTGGTTTATGCTTATTATTATGAAAGAATTTTTAAAATGTTCATTTTAGTAGGTACCTACTGCATTGAACTGTTTTTACAAAATTATGGAGAATGCAGATCCGTATCTTGAAAATGTCATGAAGATAATTAAATAGACCCGAAACGTAATAGAATGTGTGATACATTTGACATTATAAAATCAGGGCCATATTAGAAAAAATTAAGTTGATGATGGTTGCTTGAAAACGAAACGTCGTCTAAAAAATTCGTTATGTCATCTTTGAGCTCACTAAAAGTTGCTCTGAGATTGTTTTATCAGTTTTCATCTAACTTTAATATTAAGGTCGAAAAAAATGTTATCAGAAATATAAAATTTGTTTTTTTTTGTAATTCAAAACTTAAAAATCTTACCAAAACTTTTTGTGCGGCATATTGTTGGTGCTTTGATGCCAATACTTTTTCCCAATTTAATCGAAGTTGTAACTATTACCATTAACGAGATCTTCATACAGGCCTTCCTTATCTGAGGACCCTGTATATTACACTTATAATCTTAAATGGGAAAGGGCCAAGTTGTACATCATTCTAAATCGTCTAAATATAATTTTTTAAAGTAATAACCCAAAAAATAAAACTTGCAGGTCATTTACAACAAATATTATTGGAAAGAGATTTAAACAATCTTTAGAATGATATTTCCCCTTCCCCTTTACGATTTTTAGGGTAACATCTACCCCGCCCTGGGGATTAAACCACGAAGGCATCAAATATTTCCTTAAAAGCGTAAAATTGACGTTTCTTTTAAATTGACACCCTGTAGTTAATTCCATTTTTATTTTTTAAAATATGTATATATTCAGATTTTATAAGGTGTGTATACGATCTTTTAAGAATGATGTATTTTAATATTACTATGGCCCTCTATTAGATTCATGCGGAAGTATCGTTCTAGAGCAGGTACATTGATTTTTGTCCTTTGATATAAAAGGGAGTAAGTTACAGGATACATTGTCATTGTGAAGCAGCCAATATCACAGTTCCCACAATCAAAGGAAAATTAAGCATGTATACTGCTGTCCTAAGCGAAAATGTTTGCAAAACTTGCAAAGTAGTTGTCATTTTAGCTACTTATTTAAGTTATTCGTCTGTATTAATGTCATTATAATAAAATATATCGCGACCGGCAGATACTGGCGTTTTTCTAAAGCGGCGTCGATACCTGACATCTTAATAGCAGCATCCAAACATAAGGTTTCATCTGACGTCTTACCTGACGTTTTACCTGACAGTCTAACAGTGTTACCAAGTTTACTAGATCTGGTAAAATTTAACCAGATCTAGTAATTTGATGACTAATCTGGTGAAAAACGTTTTAAAGAAATCCCGATTTCTGGTGTCAACAGTCTAACTTGAATACGTAAAACGTCAGGTAAGGCGTCAGGTAAAGTGTCAGGTAAGACACCTTATCTGTGGACGCTCCTTAACTCAATGTTCAATTTTTTTACACATACTTTAAAAAATCATTGGAGATAATTTCGCTAACGTCCAAAGATGTATCTTACCTACAAAATTTCTGAGTTCTTTATTTATACTTTTATAAGATTTTTTTGAATGCCTAAAAAATATATATTTCAATCGCTTATGTAAATTCACGCTACATATCAAAATATGATTATACAAGGTTATTCACTGTGAGTGGTCTATTAAAACATCTGGGGAACTAAAAAATATATTTGTCTGAAATATTGGTACTCGCTTCCGGTTATGCCGGAAGTCGGTCTCAACATGCCTATTTTAAATGGAACACCCTATATACAAGGTGTTCCTTAATATCGTGCTAATATTGGCGTGTGATTCCTTAGGTAATTTTATAAAGAAAAGTTCCTATGAACATATATTCGCAACGGCTTAAATTTTTTTGCTACAGGGTGTTGAATTTTTATTTTTAAATGGTTATTTTTTTAATATCTTCGAAAGTACTATAGATATTATTGTCAATTTTGGTATGTGTCGATAGAATATAGAACCACAAATTTTAATTAGAAAAGTTATTTAATTAAGTTCCTATGAACATATATTCGCAACGGCTTAAATTTTTTTGCTACAGGGTGTTGAATTTTTATTTTTAAATGGTTATTTTTTTAATATCTTCGAAAGTACTATAGATATTATTGTCAATTTTGATATGTGTCGATAGAATATAGAACCACAAATTTTAATTAGAAAAGTTATTTAATTGTTCCGCCAGTGGCATAACTGCAAACGTGTCCTCTGATAATTTTCACAAAAAAGATGGTACGCCACTGACATTTTTCCATGTGAATATTTTTTCTGATTAGCCTGGTGAATTCTACATGAAAACGGTATCTTGAGTTTTTCTCGTCAGTTCTTGATTAAAACCACTAAATTCATATTGAAACTCATTATTATTAACATAAAATAATTAATGATAAATTTTGTTTTATAAAAATTGTTGGAAATGGCCACCTACACTTAAAAGGCACGCTACCGCCCGTCTTCGCATCGAATTGCCCACTCCAACAATTTTCATAAAACAAAATTTATCATTAATTATTTTTATCAATGTTAATAATAATGAGTTTCAATATAAATTTAGTGGTTTTAATCAAGAACGGTGAGTCTGACGAGATAACTCAATAAACCGTTTTCATGTAGAATTGACCAGCCTAATCAGAAAATATATCCACATGGAAAAATGTCAATGGCATACCATCTTTTTTGTAAAAAATATCAGAGGACATGCTTGCAGAGACGCCACTGGTGGAACAATTGAATAACTTTTGTAACTAAAATTTGTGGTTCTATATCCTATTGACACACACCAAAATTGAAAATAATATCTAAACTACTTTCAGAGATATTAAAAAATAACCATTTAAAAAATGAACATTCAACACCCTGTAGCAAAGAATGTAAGCCGTTGCGGACATTATGTTCATATGAACTTTACTTTATAAAATAACCTAAGGAATCACACCCTGAAATATTAGCACGTCATTAAAGAAGGCCCTGTATTATGACAATTGGGGATTCTATGGTAGTTTCTAGGCAGATTTCAGATATCATGTCCTCTACCTAAGTCTAAACGTGTTTGACATATTTAAGGTTTTATGTCACTTTACATTAGGTTTGCAGACCTTAAAATAATTATTAATTTTTACTATGAAGAAGCCGGTATTATTTCATTTGGGTCGAATTCCTTGTTGAAAAGAACACGCTTTAATGGATTTATGGATATAAAATTTTTAAACTATTAATAGAGGGTGTTAAAAAATAAGATTACAAATCAAACTGAGAATACTGCAAAAAGTCTACGTTTTCAAATGCAAACCCTCAAATTTGAGCGAGATCATTTAATGGCAACTCACTGCGAATGACCCTGTATATGTAGGAAGTTTAATTAGTGGATAATATTATTAAATAAATGTGGTTGCATTAATTAAAATGATAATTTTGCCAAACCACATAACCTCTATTTTAATAACAGATATCTACAAATGTAAACATTAGATACAATTAATTACTAATTGCGTGAATTTTAAAAAAAATATATATGTACAGAAGTTATACAAACCGTGTGCAGTCCGGTCGAACTTTGCCTCGTACTAGGATGCATGATCCCGTCTGCAGCGGCTCATTAATATCTTGAAAATACTCCGGATTAGCTGTATCTTGGTTTTCCTGCGGATCAATAAGGATAAAATCAAAATCTAAAGCTTCAGTCCCTATTTCCATATCAGTATCATCCAAAATTAATTATTTAACAAGAAATCATAATCGATAACATTATTTAATTGGTTGAGGTATTGCTATAATTCAATAAAAACAATAGATATTAAATTAAAAATTAAAAAACATGACAAGTTGAACATTAACAGAATATATCACAGAACTACTCGTCTGAAGCTATCTCTTTTTCATACACATGCAATGTAATATAATTACGTGTTCTGGGCGGCCATCTTTGCTCTTGCGTACTTTGTTTGTGTACGTATACAATAGGAAAAATATGATAATTATATAGAATCCATCGTGACTAATCGTGCTAAATGAACAGATGCTGTGAGGTGAATATTTAAATAAAGAATATAAATGACTGTTTATTGATATTCGAGTTATCATTTTATCCGATTCAAAACAGAAGCTCTTTAATAGTTATGTCGCGGCAGAACTTGCGCAGTGAAAATTGTGTTATTCACATATCCCATGCATAAAGATACTATTAAGGAAATACCTTCAGTCAGGGATAGCTTCTGTTTAGTTATGATACAATTTTATTTATTATGCGCAAGATTTTATCTAAATCTCGGAGCTTTATTAATTTTTTTGTTGATGAAGGCAAAATTTATCATATATTCAAATATATCTCAGGCCATGGGCGTAGGTAGCAACGGTGGGGCAGGGTGGGGCGCTTGTCTCACCCCCTGGTCTGGCTCATAATACAAAAAATTTAAATGTACGAAAATAAAATTTAAAATAGACTACCAAATTGAAGCTTTATAACTGTTCATAATTTCTGTAGGGTAAAGTCGGGTTAATTGTACCATTTGTTAAATTGTACCACGTAATTATTTAAAAAACTATTCATTTCGAATGCACCCCATTCATATCGTTTGACGTCTATAGCGCCAAAATATTAGCTGGTTAAAAGTTATCGGTCCACGCGTTTATTCAAAGTTGTGATGTAGGGGAGAATGGAGGAATGGCGCTCCCTTAAGCTAGATTATGTATAATTGATAAAATATTAGTCTTTTGATATAAGTAAATAGAGTAGAAGATAGCGTGACTCATCCACTAGATCATATTTTCCATTCAAACTAAAATAATTGACCTTAAAAGAGATGTCAGGACCTGAGAAATGAGGTGTCATTGACCAGTATTTCCCCACCCTGCGGGTAATTTCAGTCAGGTAATTTTTAATGTTTTTATATAGCAAAAAATTAATTTAGGATTTTTTTTCGAAAATAAGAAAGAAATAAAGCACATAGTACATTTATAATAAAGTAATATATCATTAAGTCCTTTAGTAAGTTCATTTAAATGATAATAAACTGAAAAAAATATAAAAAGAAGGGATGCACTGGATATTTCTAAAGCCTTTGATCGTGTTTGGTATGAGGGACTTCTAAGTAAACTGCGATCCTATGGTATGCCCAGTCGATTCTGTACATGGTTGTCTAGCTTTCTTAAGGACCGCTCTATGCAAGTGGCGATTGACGGATTTCTCTCAGACACCTTCACCATCAATGCCGGTGTTCCTCAAAGGTCCATATTATCTCCCACTATCTTCTTACTCAACATTAACGACCTTCTAGTGAAAACTAAAAATCCGATATTTAGTTTTGCTGATGATAGCACACTTATCTCATCTTTCTCTTTGACTGCGCAAACATCGGCTGCCGACACACATCTTCGCAGACAGCATGAAGTATCACGCCTCAACAAAGACCTGGAAGAAATTTTGGCTTGGGGTGACAGTAACCAAGTCGAATTTAACGCTAAAAAACCCAGGCAGCAGTTTTCTCTAAAAAGGTTAACATTACAGACAGATATAGTCATGGACGGGCACGCAATCCCACTGGCTTCATCTATTAATTTGCTAGGGTCAATCTGGGAGGAAATATGTCTTGGCATAACCACGTTGTGGCAATCGCCAAGATAGCTTCTCAGAAGCTTGGGGTACTCTTCCGAACCAGAAAGTTGTACACCCTCACACAACTTTTGACACTATACAAAGCCCAGATTTGACCATCACTAGAATACTGCTCTCATGTCTGGAGCTCTGCACCCAAACATACTCTTCGGCTACTGGATTCCATCGAAAGGAGGGCCATTCATCTGATTGGAGACCACGAGCTGACGAAGAACCTCGACAGCCTAGAACATCGAAGACAGGTTGGGGATTTAACTCTCTTTTACAGATATTTTCATGGAAAGTGCTCAGCTGATCTTGCCCTCTTAATTCCGCCCAGAGTGGCGAATATCAAAAATACACGACGAACCACTGCCGCCCATCCATATGTGGTTAAGCTTAGTACTCCTCGAACTTCATTATTTAAGAATTCTATTATCTGGAGGACTTCATCCTTGTGGAGCGACCTTCCCGAGGTCGTTTATCCCAACGAATATAACCTCCAACGATTCAAAACCAACGTGAATCGCTTTTTGCGCACACGCACCACTCCCAGAGTGCCCTAAAGGATTTTTCCTATAGTGCTTGTGTTGGATCATAAAAAAAAAATTCAATAAAATTTCACAGTTATTGATGGGCCGCATTAAGGTATTTTTAACGTTTAATTGGTGCTAATAAGTTTTAACAGTGTATCTCTATCGTTTTAGTATAGTTTATTTTGTTTCCAAAAGTCTGAATAATTGAGTTGTTTGTGAATCTAGTAAACCGCACCGCAGTCAGTAGTAATCACTTGACTAATGAACTCTTTTTAGGCGAAAAATAACAAGTATGGTGCATAATTATTGTTTGCTTTCTACGGCTCCTACCTCAGCTGATGCCACCGATAGAGCAACTAAGGTAATTTTTAATATTAATAAAAAAATTTGTAGATGTTATTTTCTTGGTGATGCTTAGTGAGTTGAAATTTATTTCTAAATTAAATGTGACGACTTGAATATGGACAGTTTGGTTGACTGGGACAATAAGAAATATCTGCATGATATTTCTAATAATTTTGGTTTAAAATCGCTCTTGAACCAAATGAACCTACAAGAGATGTACTTGGTCTGAATCCAAGTGCAATTGATTATGAAGTGTGTAATAAAATGTTTATCTACGTTCACTATTTTAGTACTTCATATCTTTCTGTTAAGGTAGATACCTACTAGACATGTAATTATAGATAATGACTTTGTTTTATATATTTGATAATTAAATAACAAAAAAATACAATATTTTTGTGTGTTTTATTCCCTATAATGATAATAAATAATAAAAAAATATTTCAAAATATAAATAGACTCATTTTTAAATAAACTTTACAAAATAAACGTACCTACTATTTTAGTACAGTTCTGGAATTTCATACAAATCTATGCCAATTAAATAACCAGAAATAAGCAGACAGGTCATGATAATGTCAGGTGAGACTGACATTTTCTGGCAAGAGGGTTCACTGTAAAGACTTTATATGATGAGAGTGCACAGGGGCGATCTTAGGGTATTGGCCGCCCAAGTGCAAGAGAGTGCCGCCACCTCCCCTTAAAAATTCCTGGATGTAGTTCATTTTTAGCGAAATCATTTTTATCAATTCCTATTCCCTGTCCAATCACACCGTATAAGAAAAAGATAATTTTTTATGTTTAATGTAAAGAGGAATGCTGCCTTTTGGCTTCAATTCATTACCATTCGTATACCTCTGCATTCTGATGACCACGGAAATGTGAATTGTCTTTAAATAGATCATTTATGAAGTTAAAGAAATTATTTTTAATAAATTATATGACCAGAACTTATTATTAAAACACCAAAATCATTATTTTTTTTTCCTCTTCGTTCTCGACCAGACCTATAGCTTAACGTGGGCTCGGAACCACGATCCTCGGTAATACGCTGCTCCCCTAAGGGTTAGCTAACATTGCGATATGATTTACCGATTGGGGAGTAGATACCATATCCCGTACCCAACGAGATATCCGATCTCATCCAGCCTGGTTACGAGCGTGAATGGGGTAGGGATGGAGGATGATATATTTTTAATACAACATTTGATAGGAACAAATACATGACGCAATTAAAATGACGTTTTCTCGAAAACGGTTAGGATTAACGGCATGAATGAAGAGTACTTAATTTTTAGTCAATAGTTAAAGCTATGTAAAAAAGTTTTCCAAAGTTCTTATCATATAGGGCGTTAAAAAAGGGCCATGACTGTCACAGCTAGTCCGTCTCTGCAACTGTGAATAATTTACAACACTTCCTTGGATAGTAATTTGAAGGGCCTTACCTGGTATACATCATATTAAAGAAAAAATTAAATGGTTCAATAGTTATGTGTAAAAAACTTGATTCCATTGGAGCTCTTCGGGAGCCCATATCTCCGAAGAGAAGGCATATACGAAAAAAGTTCATATGAACTTGTAGTTACTCTCTTCACTTGTTTTTCTTCATATCCGGGAGAGTTCCCACGTTTTCCCGGACACCCCGTATACATAGACTGTATTTTGCTTTGCACTAAACGGGAAGGATTCAGATAGTTTTTAAATATTTCCCCAAAAATGGGAATACCAAAAGGAGAAAACACCAGATAAAATAAATTATTATACATGGTATTAAAAACTAATTTTTATACATACATGGGGGATTATCTAAGCAAATACGAGTAGAAGCATATTTCGTCGGTTATGGGTGTCATTTGTATAATTTTAAAAATATTTTCATGTTTTATCCTATTATGTCCATTAAAGTATTAACCTAGTATAATTTATATATGCATGGAAACAAAATAACTCACCTTTTAAAGTAAACTAAGTTACAATTGATTATATGTATGTTTTGAACAATTAACTTAAACAATTATATATTAGTATAACTCCGATTTTCTGTAGTTTGGTTCAGGCCATTTACATCCCAGGAATCTGATACATCAATAATCCTGAAGAAAAACAATGTAATGAAAGTTATCACTAACAAAATCACTATTGCTTCAAGAGCAAGTAGTTTAAAATTGGCTCTTAAACCATCTTGGTTACGAACTTGATATACAAAACGAGTAAAAAATACTGCTAAAACCGTAACAATACATAAAATAAAAATTATACGTTCAAATGTGCTATGCATTTTAAATATATACTCCAAATCGTACACTCTACTCGATTGACCAAAGTCAGTAAATTTTATCCCACCTCTTTTTTCTTTTAAAGGGTTCTTGTATAGCCAAATACATTTCATCGCGCTGAATAAAAACTATTAGTACCTACACCTTATATTTGATGTTATTTTCTTTAGATATATCTACTTACTTTATTAATATTATTCAACCATTTTTTAAAAACAGATACTAATTTTGTTAGGCAAGTACCAATTATTGCTGTGCAACATGCCATTTAAAGAATTATTATTTTTTTTGCATTACAATTTGTGTAACTTGAATCAAGATGTCTATCATAGAATAACTAGGAACGAATAACAATTGCCAGGTCATGTTTACTGTGTAGGTATATTAGCTCTTTGAAAAATATGAATTTTTTAGAACTTCGAAAAAATTGCGAGAGTTTTTATTCAACAGATAAAATAGTTAATAGTTGTTTTTTTTAATTTTACTAAAACGACTTCTTTCCGCTTATGAAGCATAAACGTATTTATTCTCCGGTTACAAGATGACAGTAAAGGGCTTGCCAAAAACGGTAATATCGGTTACGTCAAAAAATTAACCTTATATTTTATTTCTGTCGGAATATCCTAAATTTAAATCCAATGCCTTCCAAGTATTGGAGGAAACTTTCTGTCGTGTAAACAAAATATAACTCTGATAGTTGTATTAATAGGGTTGTATTAAAAAGACAGAGTGAGTGAGTTTTGCGTGTGAATTTTTATGCATTCGGTTATACTTTATTTTAAAAATATCGATTCACAATTTAAGTAGCCACGTAGTTAAGAATTTGATTCATATGGTAAGTTATACTGTATCATAGGAGGTATTTCAGGAAAGCTTTTAAATGGCACATCCAGTATTTTATTGCATATTAAGGTTCTTATTAGTGTTCTATATAATATTATTCAATTTGCTGTGGTAGTTTAAGCGCAATAAATTAAAAACTAAAAAAAAAGTTTTGCAGTGCTGGAAAGAAAAATCAAAAAAACATTCTTAAATTATTTGTCTTGCCAGGGGATTGGGTGAGCTTTATAATACGGGGTCTAATGATGCTATGGATCTAATAGTGTTTATATATATTATACAGGATGTTCATAATAAAGTTCCAAAAACGACATATTTCAAAATCAATTTTCTTAAAATTCTTAAATGGAATTATATGTTATTTCGGTATTAGATGGAGAATCCATAAGCAATTTTTTTTATGATACAACCATACTTCCACCCGTTTTCGAAATTATGCCAATTTTCATAAATTACATTGTTTAAATACTACAGGCGCCGTGATTAATAATTGTAAGCTACAGTAAATGTTCAAAATGTCTTCTATTTAAATATGTGCACAAGACGTTCTTGGAAAAAATTGTTTACATATATTTAGGGCGAATAAATTATAATAAAAAATTAAAATGGATTTTGGTTGGTTGACATGATCTTTGACATGCTGGGAGCGACAAAAATTGCTTGTTAACAATAAGTCATTTTGCGGTACGCTATCCAGAACTTTACTTTTTTTTATGGGGACACGTAACCATTGTTTATGAATATCTGCAACAATTGTTATTAATATCCAGCAAAGAATAAGAGACGTGTTTGCTAGTTTTTCACCTGAAATGTTCAGAGATGTAATCTTTTGCGTATTTACTTCTGCACAGATAAAATTGGAAGACATTTTGAACATTTACTGTAGTTTACAATAATTAGTCAAGGCGCCAATTGTATTTAAACAAATATAATTTATGAAATTTGGAATTATTTCGAAAACTCCTGGATATAACTTATATGTTTATATTACAAGAAAATGCTTATGAATTCTACATCCAATAGTAAATAATATACAGGTTGTTTTTGGAGCCTTATTGTGAACATCCTGTATAAAATAGATAAACACTATTAGATTCATAGTATCTCCAGACCCTTTGTTATCAAATTTACCAAATCCCGTGGTTAAAAAAATAATTTTGGAATTTCTATTTGATTTTTCTTTCCAGGACTACAGAACTTTTTAAACTACCTAAGCAAATAAATTTCATTTCAGGTAATTACAGAGGACATTATAACGAACCTAAACATGCAATAAAATACTGGGTGTCCCTTTTAAAAAAATGTAACTTAATGTTATCACACTTTTTGGCCCACCCTGTATATGGCAAAATATTTATCTGAAATACACCCTATGATACAGTACGAATTGCATACGAATGAAATTCCTAACTTAATTCGTCTACCAGCTATGGAAGCCTGATACACTATTGCATGACCCTGTATAAATAGGGGGGCCTCGTAATGATGTGGGGGCTCCGAGTGGCCAGTTATAAATCCGGCGCCGGCCTTATTAAAAATCCCAGTTTGTATCCATATGCGGATCAATAGATACATATTTTTTTCGTTTTAATTTTTATGGATTAAATAAAACAAAAGGTAAGGCATGTGCGTAAAGAGTTTGAAAACTAACTGACAACGCCGATCCAGCTAAAAGGTCAATGGCGTCTGTTGACAGGCATGACTGACCTAATTGATTGTTGATATCTCTCACCGGTGCCTCCCACGTGGTTTCTTGCAGATTATTTTTGTCGCTCATTAAGTTAAAGCTCTATTTATGGTTATTTTTTACAAATTTATTTTCATCTCAAGATTTGCGGGTTTAAATATAATAAATCATTTCCATGACACCCTGTATAGCCATTCTAACGTATAAATTGTGCATTTTTGCGAACAAACCCGAAAAACTTTCATCAGCGAATAGACCACATATATATAAACAGTATATTGCGAATACCATCTGCAATTATGTCCCCGCTATGGATATCGAAGGGGACGTTGTGAGTTTGCGCAGTTCGGAAATTTCCTTGTGAAAGTAAACATTCGGCAGGACCGGATTTCAACTTTTTTAATATAAATTTCACTGGTTAGTTAGGAAAAATATTGCAATCAAAATTTCGATTAGTTCGATTAAGACATCCATCATTTCTGACGATATGATGATCCGTAGGTGCCCTGATTGGTGTAAACTTTTGGTGCCGAATTCCGTCCGAATATTTGTAACAATCGACACGATGAGCTTTATTTTAACTATCATTCGACGTCGTATTTTCTTAACCTCACTTTTTTCTAAACCAAAAATTATGAATGAATGACTATATTGACTATTTTGGGAATTATTATCAGCTACTAATGCACCAAATTTAAAATACATTAATTTTAAGGTTAGATAGTGACCACATATATATTATATTGTATACAAGTGACACTCACATTACAAGCTTTTTAGTGAAATTCGGTTCCGAAGATCGGATAATGTGATAAGCAAAATATTTTCGTATATATGTAGGTACATACATACCTTAAATACTTTATACCTGGTATCGATCCACGACTTTTGCAAAAAGGCACTATGCACTTGTGTCCTTTCATCTTAAACAAAACACGCCACTAAGCTACCAAACAGCGAATCGAATCACCACAAATTAAAAACTCCTTTACAATAATTGTTGCTAGGTAATAATTTATAAGCACTAATATACCGTCATGTGGATGAACCAGTTTTTATTCTGTAACTTGAAAAAGCATCCAGAACCAAAGATGGCGACGAATAACAATATATAATGTCGGGCCGGGTCTGACGCGATCGATAAAATTTCCACCTTACTGCGCAAAATCAATAAGCCCGCGCCGCGTCATCTCCCATAGCGGGGACACTTTTTGTATTTTGGAACGTTCGTATTGGCAATATACTGCTTATATATGTGGAATAGACCGTTTTCTCATTAAAAAAGTTTTGTGTCTTCGTTGGGAATCGAACCTATAGAATATCTTGTTTGACGGTTAAACGCGGTAACGAATTGTGCCACAAACTTCTTTCAACCAATTTTTATCTTTCCTAATATATCCAATAATGTCATGTCAGCTTTAATCAATTCTCTACTAGAAATTTCACGGGTGACAAATGTTGTTCTCGCCCTCGGAATATTAAGGAACTTTTACTCTCACAGTCAGAATATTACGGAACTTCCGTAAGTGAAGGCATTTCCTTAATACCTTAACGGTATATCGGTGAATCTAGCCACCAATCATAACCAACTAATCACCTTAATCAGTGTAATTACACGGGTTTTGTTCTGGCTGAATTTACCTGTGTGAAATGTATGTAATTATTCGATCATTGTCACTCGCATGCAACAGAGAGAGAAATCAACATATTACTACTCCAAATATGTCCAGTTTAGCTCCAAACGATCGCATCTCGTAGTTACCGCGATACGAGTACGTTCGAACAAACAATCAATATTGACATTGACACAAATCCTATACAGTTTTAAAAAATCAAGCACGTTTTATAAATGAGAAATAAGTAACCTAAACTGCACCAAGCAAGAAAATAAGTGATTTACCAAGGAATAATAATAAAAAGAAAGTGAAAGGTAAACAAAAATAATGATTTTCTCACCTTTTTTAACATGTACGCGTCCTGATTATTCACCTGTTCGTCGATACCTTTTTTTCGCTTGCAAAAACAGCAACAACTGCTACATCCTAGTTTTCTTTTAACTTTATTCTTTTTATTTTCTTGAATGTCGGGCATATTTTTTAATTATTCCACCTTATTTAAATAAACTAATCGCACTATTTCGAATATTTTATTATTACTTGGCTGCAGTATTATGTATATCTACTATTTTAAAAATAAAATCCAGCAACACTATAATTTGTTGGTTCAATGAAGTTTTATTTTTAGAGATTACAGCACAGTATTTTTCGTTTGATTGTCACCGGCCCAGCGTTCGATAATGTGTAAAACTTTAGGAAATTGTGAAAGTCGATACGATTAAGGTGTCGCTTTCTGTAAAGTTATGCGGTGTAATGGCATGGCATATAGAAATAATTCTATTTACCTTGTAAATGAATGATGACTAATACTTTAAGTGGTAATATATTTTAATTATAAATTATTTTAACCACAGACCACATGAAATAATAGAATTCAGTAGGATCACTTATTATTGCTATATTTTTCTGGCAGCAACTTATATTGAGCGATCTCGGGACTAAGGAAGATATTTGTTTGAAATGTTGTTATTCGCTATGAAAGATGCCGATCTTTTTAATGAAAATGTCAAATTGTTTATTTTAAATGAAACATTCTATGTGTTCTACTGGATTCTACGCAAGATTCTAGGCAGATTTCGTATATCATGTCCTATACCTAAGTATAAGCGTGTTTGAAATATTGAAGGCTTTATGCCTAAAATGATGTTTGCGGATATTAAAATAATTATTAATTTTTTCTATAAGTCAGGCTTGTTTATTTAATTTGGGTTGGATTCCTTGTTGAAAAGGACCTTGTTTTATAGATTTTTTATGATAAACTATTAATACAGGGTGTTCAAAAAATAAGATTAAAAATGAAATTGAATGAACTGCAATAAATCTATTGTTTCAAATGGAAACCTCCAAATTGTATAATTATTTTCTATTTAGCATTAAAAATAAGGGTACATAAATTAATGTAAGGTTGTCTATTATGAAAATTTGTACTTTTCGAAATATTGCCAATTTAATATTTCTAATGACGATTTTGCTGCCGATTTTAAGTTCAGTTACTCATAGTTGGCTATGACAGCCTCGAAAAACAGTAAAATGCTAAAGAAATCTATGACGCTGTAACTTATCAATTCAAAGTTATTAATAATCATGCCGGTGCGCTTCAATTAGACACACGAAGTTTATTTAAACTTATTTATTATTTATGGAGAATGTGATAAAGTAATATCAAGAACATATTGTGACATACTTATTTCTTTAACATTTCACTGTTGACCGTCATAGCCCACTATGACTAACTGAACTTAAGATAATTCGAAAACTACAAATTTTCCTAATAAACCTTATACACACTTACCTATATTTTTAATGCTAAATAGGATAATTATAAAATGTCCTTCTCAACAAGGAATTCGAGCCAAATTAAATAATAAAGGTTTCCGTATAGGAAAAATTTATAATTATTTTAAGGTCCGCAAACGTCAGACATAAAATCTTAAATATGTCAAACACACTTAGACTTAGGTATTTGACATGATATACGAAATCTGTCTAGAATCTTGCGTAAAATCCAAAATTGGAATAATATACAGGGTACACCAAGTAAAGTGGCCTATTAGAAGTATTTCGAGAACTAAATGAGATTTTATTTTGAAAATTTGGCTGTGGCTATAAGAGATGGTTTTCTACGTTTATAAAATACTTTGGATGGTGTAGTGTTACCGGATCATACCGAAAGTGGCAGCAACTTCGGAATTTTAAATGAATTACCCTATATATTATATTTTTTTTTTTTGGAATCTAGGTAAAAATAAAAAAAGTTTCCTGTATAATATCATATACCTATCTTTAAGAGTTTTTGAATTATAAATAATCTTGTGTTTTTTTAACTCCTAATCGGGACCTGAAAAGAAAATCATATATATTTAGCGGTTGCAGCTAGAAAGCTGAAATGTTGACAATAGTTTCACAAGACCATCGAAATTTTATAATTTTGAACAGTATTTAATTAGTTTTATACAGGGCGTTTCCATAACAATATTTCTGCGGAAGATGAATTATTGCAAAAATTTCCTTTTTTTGAAATGGGACACCCTATATTTGATATGTTTTGCTAATGGAGGATCGCATTTTCTACCTAATAATATTAAGTATTCCTATACCTATCTTCAATATTTTCGGACTTATAGCGAAATCTAAAAATTATCTTTTTGGTAGTTGGCTGTGGAATGGATTCATAGAAACAAAATAATCCATTTGACGTTATGTCTGTGTTATTGTAATAAAAATGGGTAAGTCACATTATTCGAGCTTAGATATTTTAAGTTTATTTTATATTCATGGGGTAGAGTTTTATCTAGAACTTGCAGAAAAATTAATGAACTTCATCCTGATGCAGCTTCTATGACTCCCAAAAATGGAAATGGCCCTCAAGGTCTCTGGATCTTACCCCCCTAGATTTTTATCTATGGGGTAGGATTAAAGAAATAGTATATAAGACACCCGTCACAACAAGGGAAGATTTATAAAATCGAGTAAGACCAGCTCTAAAAGGGGAAGAAATGAAAAAGGTGACAAATAGAAAAAAATATTATCACCACAATTAATAAATGTTTAAGAGCTAACGGAGGGCATTTTATTGCAATAACACAGACATAACGTCAAATGGATTTTCCATTAATTTGTTCCTATGAATCCATTCAGGGCCCCCGCTAGCATATGTGCAAAGTGTGCAATCCACACGGGCGCCAAAACCCAGGGTCAAAAATTGCAAAAATTTCCAAAAAAAAAACAAAAAACAAAAATTAATTTTAAAATAAAAGTTGAGAAATTAAATAGGATTAGGTATAAATACACACGAAATTTTATTACGTTACCTACCTACCTACCTACCTTCAAAAAAATAAATAAAAAAACATGATCCAAAATGCCTTAAGGGGCGCCAAAATCCTTTCTTGCATACAGGCGCCAGTAGCCCTTACGGGGGCCCTGAATCCATTCCACAGCCAACTACCAAAAAGATAATTTTTAAATTTCGCTACGAAAGTCCGAAAATATTGAAGATAGGTATAAGATACCTATATTTTATAATATCATTAGTAGAAAATTCTATCCTCCATTAGCAAAACATATCAAATATATGGTGTCCCATTTGAAAAAAGGAGATTTTTGCAATAATTCATCTCCCTCAGAAATATTGTTATAGAGACGCCCTGTATAAAACTAACTAAATACTGTTCAAAATTACAAAATTTTGATGGTCTTTTTATTGTCAACATTTCAGCTTTCTAGCTGCAACCGCTAAAAAGATATGATTTTCTTTTCAGGTCCCGATTAGGCGTTAAAAAAACACAAGATTATTTATAATTCAAAAACTCTTAAAGATAGGTATATGATATTATACAGAAAACTGTTCTAGATTTTTACCCAGATTCCAAAAAAAATATAATATATAGGGTAATTCATTTAAAATTCCGAAGTTGCTACTACTTTCGGTATGATCCGGCAACACCCAACCATCCAAAATATTTTAAAAACGTAGACAACCATCTCTTATAGCCACAGCCAAATTTTCAAAATGAAATCTTATTTAGTTCTCGAGATACTTCTAATAGGCCAGTTTACTTGGTGTACCCTGTATATGATGTTTATTTGATTTAAAATAAGTAAGTTGACCCCGACTTCCGGAATAATCGAAACTGATAGATACGTCAAAGTATCTTTTATAGCGAGTGCCAATATTTGAGACAAATATATTTTTTGATTCCCGAGATCTTTTAATAGGCCACTCTCCGTGAATGACCCTGTATTAGTCGGCAAACTCAACTAAATCCTGCAACAGTTCTGGTAGATAATCTGTGTTGAACTTGACCATCGAGTCTATCAATTAAATTTACTTGACCCCTAGCCATATCTTCTTATAACATATTATTTTTAAATTAACTCTATTATCCACTACAAAAGAAATAAAACTTTATAGCAGAACATGTTTATACCAACAGTCACCAGCGTAAATAGCACAAAACAAACTACCTACTATCTAAATAAGTTAAACTTTACGCACGATGAATCGGATGGTTTTTGTAAAGTAAATCGCACAGTAAACAAGCCGCCTTGCTTATTTTCAACAAATGTACATGTTGCGTTGCAACCAGCAGGTATTGTAAACTACAAATTCCATAATCCATTCATAAAACTCTTGGAAAATGAAGCTGTGATTGTGTGAAATGTTATTGAAACTCAGTAATGGGTGGAAGAGAGAACTACATGTTTGATGGCTGAATGGTAACAATGTTGAAGCCTGGTTATATCAGATGGTTAAATATTAAAACATAACCATACTTACCGATGAAAAGATATTTAAATGATCAATTATTTTGCAAACTACACATAAATGCACCATGAATGCTTATAATAAACTACAGATCCCATAAGTCATTCATAAAATTCTTGGAAAGTGAAGCTGTGATTGTGTAACATGTTATTGAAACCCAGTAATGGGTGAAAGAGAGAACTACATGTTTGTTGGCTGAACGGCAACAATGTTGAATTCTGATTATATCAGATGGTTAAATATTAAAACATAACCATACGTACCGATGAAAAGATAAATCCTTATTTAAATGATTCACTCTATTACAAACTACACATGAATGTTTATAATAAAGACAATTTTTCACCAATAATCACAAAAAAACACAAATCAACCAAAATATATAATCAATCCGTTAGATCAATGCGCCAACGTCGCAATGTATACAAGATGAGTAATTCATTCATCTTTTTGGTTCCAATCGTAGCGCAGTTGTAAAATAAAAATAGATGTTGCCAGAGTGTAGTTGGATAGTTCAAGATTCGTTTGATACTTTTCAGTATAATAATATCTTTTTAAAGAATCTCTCATCGCCTTTTCACAGTTTATAGTAAACTTATTGGGCAATAAATTTATTTTAAGAGTAATTGCGGATTAATCTTAAACTAATTGTAATTGCCAAATTAACAAATTTTTAATTGGGATTTTGCAAGATACCTTTGCGATAAATATGTCAATCTGGCTATGCTGGCAATAATGACCGAAATATGTGGGAAAGACTATTTGCATTCGTTGCGTAGGTTAGATAGAAATGTACCTTTTTCTATCTGTAGTTTGTAATATCTTTGGTTGCAACGCTCTCCTTTCAATATGAGCTTCTTAATGACTAATCAGAGAGTTATGGGGGGCTGCTATCACAAACGCCGGGAGAAAAGGACAAATGCGCTAACTTTTTTCAAACGTTATGTTATTAAAACTGCGATAAATAATTTCACAGTTTGCTAAGAAATATTGTTGAAAGAAATATCAAATCCTAAATTTCAATTCGTGCGATATACTATTTACAACTCTTTTACGTAATATATTATTGATTTAACTTTGCATTATAAGACTAAAAGATGGGGGCTGACCACTCATCAAAAAAATGTACATGTACTGCGGAAATCCTATGATTGCTTGTGATTGAGGCAATTCAAAATTAGCGAAAGAATTTATCTTATTCAGATAGTCAAGGAATTGTATTAAGGGCCAATTTTATAAAGTGATCTTAAGTCTTGGATTTAAATTAATACTTAAACGGAAGAATAATCAGGGGATTAACTTACAGGTAAATTATGACAATTTTATAATAGAGGCTTGTATTTTTCACAGAGTAAGAGTAGGCTGCTTGGTTCGGCGAGATTGTATTCTGCTTCTTTTTGAATAAAACGCTCTTTTCGCTGATACTATGGCCATAAAATAATAAAACTAAATAAGAATACAAAATTTGAAAATTGTATGCCTACTTTGATATTTTGGATTATTTTCAATTTCTTCAATAGAGAGGGTGGAATGAAAATAATGCAAATTATCAAAGTAGGCACTTTCAAATTTTGTATTCTTACTCAGTTTTTCTTCCTGAGCAACTTTTCTTAATATCATTTTGTTATATCTCCTAGAAAAGAATAAGCAATAGCAAAAAAATAAGTTTTTGTAAATTTCCAAGGCATACATACTTGATTGTTCGAAACTAAAATTATGACTCAAATTAGTTTCAATTCAAGCAGGAATTTTGAACTAAAAAATTTTCAGTCTCATCTCGCACCTATTGATGCCTCGATCTGGGGGACACACTGTATACTAATGTGCCGGTTTCTTCATACTCGGAGCTCGGTTATTTTTATTGCTTGGTTAAATTTGATTTGTTACACATAGTTATGTGTGTGTTATAAATGTTAAATTTAACCGAGGATGAAGAAACTGCCACTTATAACTAAATATATTATAATATATTGTATAATATAAGTACTCACCGGTTTGTCGGACGCTCTAAAACATGATTTAGGAGGCCTAACAATTGTTCCACAGAATTTTTTTGAAATCCTAAACCTTTGTAAAAACTGAAAATCGGTTAAGGTATTTATGTAATTGGGGCGTATCCGAAATATTTTGTCCCGCCTAGGCTGCTTAATAATATTTACAAAATCATCTTCGTCGTCCGTTAATAAATCATTAAAAATTTCAAAAATATCCATTTGGTGCAGCCAGAAATAATAAAAAACAGATTCAAATATTAGGGTTATAATACTTGTCTTAAATCGTATTGTTGAGTTTAAGCGGTACCCTTCCTACCGATTAACTTATTACCAGGATGGTTGCTCTTAAGTCGAGCGTCGCTGTCAATCCTAGTTTATAAAATCACAGTTTTCAACCGTACAGTGCGATTTAAACCCACTTTATAAAATTGGCCCTAAGCTTGCATCGTATGAGTACCTAGATATAGTTTTAATTTTCTTATGAGTTCTAGGGCCTTAAAGACTCTTTTTGTATTGAAAAATGATCATTATTGAAGAAATACCTATTTACCGAATATCAACTGGGATAATGATTATTATTGGTACCTTCGAAAATCATGATTAAAAGTATTACGGAGTTCCCAAAAGAATATTAAGGAGTTCGCATCGACTTATATTGATGTATATGTCTAATCGGTTTGTATAATATATTAATCTGTGGCGAACTGACTTCGATTTAATGGTGAAACAGAATGTATCGAGATTTTAGTGGATTAGCAATCAAGGGTCAATGTCGAAACCAAGCTTCAACTCACTTTTATTCTTTACAAACACAAATTACACTGATAAAATTAAATAGGTTGCCGCGCAAACAAATACGAAAAGCGCATGTGCGGCAGTCGTGATTACTCCCACCAGCGAATTTGAACGATTATGGATAAGATTGCGAGAATGATTGCTGGATTACGGGATTCCGAGATTTCCGTGTGCTTGCGAATGATTTCGGAGGAGATGTACCCTCCCCCGGACTAAATGGTAAGCAAATAGCATGCTGTGTACACATGTCAAAAAGCGGTGTGCTTTCTGTGTTAATCCTTCCTGAATTTTTAGAAATCTTTATTTTGATCGTAAACATGGAACATGAAACATATGGAAATTTATTCGCGATGAATGTGCTTAAACAGTAATATCGTTTGAAGTAGATTGGAATACCGAAGAATTAATCGACGATTTAATGTATTTCATAGAATCGCTTCACGAATGATACCGTTGAGAGTTCGAGAGACTAGAAATCATGATCGCATGAACTTTATTTGAAAATAGAATCGAGTTGATCAATTTGTGAGAAATTATCTGGAAGAAGTCTAAATTGATACGAAGCATCATAGCATAGCTCGAAAGCCAGTTATAAGTTCAAGAGGATCTCTGAGACACTCTTGGAAAGATATTATAGGGGCAACGTAATCTGTTAATTTGGATGAAGTAGTTTGGAGATTGGGATTCAAATATTGGTTGAACTAGACCGAAATCACATACGACTATTGTAAGAGCTCACCGTCAAGTCGTTAAATCTAACTTTTTATCCTAAAAACATGTGTCCTTTTGGAATCAACTGAGAGATTACCATTAAAACTTAAGATCCCATTTAGAAACCTAAAGGATCACCACGGGGAACTCTAGTTTGAGTTGTTTTTTTTAATTATTTCGTAAGATATTGTTATATTACTGTGTAATGTTGGTCATAAAACGCCAAGACGTAATACTTATTATATTTTTAAATATATTATTAAAATTCATCAGTCATATTTAGACCTTCAACTTTTTCAACTTAAAAAATCTCCTAATATTACCGCCTACGCAGAACATTCAAATCGAATCGGTAACTTTGTTCACTTCGCCAATCTAGTCGCCCACGTAGGACGCTGCGTTAGATGAGAGTCAATTAATTTTTATTACCACCTTTGCCCCACGATTGCCTATCCTATTGGCAAAGATATGTTGTCCATACATCGGTCTGTCAGCTGAATAACTAATAACCTATACTGTAACCATTTGGATCAATTTAAGGTATTTATACGCTTAAAAAATGAGTTGTTCGATACTGGGCGACCTTACTAGCAGCGTCACCCCTGGTAACAAATTATGTTCTATATATTTGTGCATTCTAGAGCCGAGCGCCACTGACGAGCCATGATACAGCTGAACGTCTGGGAATTCCCTACGTGTTAACAACACTGATTATAATCGCTATTTATGTTATAAGTACATAACGTGACTAGACCGATAGAGCTCCATTTGTGTACACATATCATACAAGTCCGATTGGTCCCAAATGGCAACGAAAAATAATTTTATTTTTCATTCATTTAATTTATAAACCCCTGTGAAACTTGACTTTGTCAAGAAACTCAAGTATATTTACAAAGTTCGCTATGGTTCCTAATGCCGGTATTCTCCGTAATGTTTTAGGCCGGCTTAAAAGTTAAGACAGCTTAAAGTAATGTTTTCGTTTTCCCCGTAGGAATAAAGCGACTTAAGCTGGCTTAACCTTAACCTTCAAGCAACAATATTTTAGGCTTAATTACGTAGCTTAGCACCAGGGCTGTTAATGTCGTCGAAAAATTGAATTTACTGCATTGTTACATTTGCTACGTCGCAAACATAGTAAATGTAATTATTGTTTTGATTGGCTGAAAGTGTCAAAAACACAAGATAACCTCAACTTTATTATTATAAATTTGATTTAAAAGTTGGAAATTCGAGTGGAAAAGTAGAAAAATAGTAGTTTTTGGATATTGTTCTTCTGTAGCTTTTTGCTTCATGATTTGGTCTAAATAAAAATATTCTAAAAATGACAGTATGAAATTTTGTAAAAAGAAATTCAAATTCGACCAACAATTCAACAAATTGTCCAAAAACTAAGGTTCGATATTAGAAAACAGAGTACTAGACGTTCATAAATGTTGCAGCAGCCATTGCCTTATGAATAAATAGGTTAGAAAACACAACGTTGCCATTTCTATATGAGGCTTAGATAAGATATTTCCTACGGTGCATATCATATTTTATTTAAGACAGCTTAAAGAAATAGGAGGGCTTAAGTTCAGCTGGCTTTTTGGCAAAACGGAGAATATCCGTGAAAATGGAAGAAATTCAAAATATAGCATCACTTGCCAAGAAATCTCTTATTCTGCAAACGAAGTCAACATACTTGGACTTTATTTTTATAGGAAATGCTGACCATAAAAATTACGATAGTAACAGAAGATCCCATTTTGGCATAATTCAACAGCGAGCTTTCTGAATACAACAGTTCTTCATTATGCACCAAATATTCTACCAGCGAATACTTCTAAGCATATTCTATTGATTATAAATTTACGGAAACAATATAAGCAAATTCCCCAGTATCTATCCCTTTCCCAAGAGGAAATCGATAGGATACTATCCTGTTCTCTCGAATTTATATATTTTTCAGTTTAGACAGTTACAAAAAATGTCCTGGATTTATATAATTGCAAATTCAGTGCGCTGGTAACCCAGAAAATAATAATACCAATAATTATCAGTTATAATTTTATTTACAACAAATATATTTTTATAAAAATTTACATTTTAATACTTTCATAAAATAGATCCGTTTTTAAGGCATCTAAGCAGGTCACAGACAAATATTATAACATTAAAAACCTAATAACAATAAAACATTGTTAGATTGATAATAATAACTAATCGAAACAAGATTATATTTAAAAATAAAACAGTGTGCAGTTCTTCCACTTTCTAAATTACACAACTTTATAAAAATATATATTAGGGAGTTTAAGCTAAATAAGCAATATCTTTAAGGAAGTAAATTTAAACCCAATTAGAACTGCCATACTGCTAAAATAGAATTAATACAACAAGGGTCGTTTATAAGGGAATGAGAGAGACAAGTACAATGATCAAAAAAGGAAATTTTACATGGTTTAGCATTTACGAGTGATAGACGTATTTTGGACTCTATTGTCTTTATTTATTTAGAACACAACGTTTCAACTGGTAAACATCTCCAGTCGTCTTCAGGTGAAGATAGTATTCATAAATAATAAATATAATATATAAAGATAAGTCCACAATACTTCTATCACTCATGGTTTAGCATTTACTAGTAGTAATTCCCAGAAATTTGTAAAATTCATTTATCATATAATATAAGGTGTCCTATTTTGGATTTTAAACCATTATATTTTGTACAGGGTGTCCCACTAAGGTCGGCGAGGTACGATATTATGGTGACCATAAACCTCGCCTTCGAGAAAAAAAATTCATCGACTAAATCGACCAAGAAAAATTGATGGAAAATATTTTCACCTTTCCAAAATGACCGCTATATTATATAATTAAAAATTCAAATTTCTTCGAATTATCACGATAAGGTTTTCATTTAATACCGGAAATAAAAAGATCATTAATGTTTGCGAAAGTTTGTTCGTACAACTTTTTTTTTATCGCCGATAATAAGTATTTTTAAAATTGCTATATCTTCTATACCTCGTATCCAAATTTAATTCAATTCAATTTAGGCTCGCTTTACAGATAATTTTACTCTTATTAAATGTCCAACTGTCATCGTGATGGCTAGATCACACCTTGCATCTTCTAGATGGTGCTGTTTACCCATGATTTGGTTTTTTTTTTACAGTTTCTTAATAAAATCAAATAGCATGATATATTATTTTATTACTGTGCTTAAAGAGCACAAAAATTGCTACATTTTGGCGTAGACCGTCATTCGATTTATTTATTCCTTCTCGAGTTATTTAGAAATAATCATTTTATTCAAGAAAATTAAGGTACCTGCGTATTATGAAATCCATGAAAACAAAATTTTGCCAACCCTGCTAGATGGTAGGCAACTTCGATATTAAGTAAATTTGACATTATTTGTGTATTTAAAAGTTCGTTTAGTATTAAAAAAATAATAATTAGTTTGATTGTCTTTAAAATTTTCAATTTAACTTTTTGTTAGTTCAGTTGTTATAATAAGCTTCTGCTTTTGATGTTCAATCAACTTAATTCTATTCTGGACAAAGTGTGAGTATAGAGCAACGAACAAACCCGAACAAATGCAACAAAAGTCTAAACATTTTAATAATATACATTTTCTTATTATTGAATATTGTTACTAAATAGATAAAAAAAAGTATGACAAAACAATATTTCCATTGTATTCGTTTAATAATAAAAGATAAGACATTTATGCATAACGGGTAAAAAATAAATAAATTGAAAATCCCAAAGGCAATCAAACCAACTTTGGTATTTTTTAAATAATAAACGAAGTTTTAAATACACAAATGTAATCAACTTAATGCCAAAGTTACCAGAGCATCTAGCAGGGTTGGCAACATTTTTTTTATGGAAATCATGATAAGCAGGTACCTAACATTAATTTTTTTCAAATAAAATTGTAATTTGTAAATTACTCGAGAAGGTTTGAGGTCCGCGGGTTGCGTCAAAATGTAGCTATTTTTGTACTCTTTAGGCACAGTAATAAAATAATGTATCGTGTTATTTAATTTTATTAAGAAAATTTAAAAAACCCGAATTATCATGCGTTATTTTGTCAACGTGAAAATATTTTCCATCAATTTTTCTTGGTCGATTTAGTCAATGAAATTTTTTTCCCCAAAGACATCAGGTTTATAGCTTCTAGAATATCGTACCTAGAATGGGAACCCTTAAAGCGGAATTGCAATGTTTTTACAGCTTACTTTTCGTTCAGAGATGGTAAATAGTGAATATGGAATTATTAAACGACTGATTTTCTAGGACATCCTGTATCTAAACTAACAAATAAATGTGTCATAATAGCCCTTCATATTAATAAATTGATATTAAAATACGTTTTCCAAATTTTGTTGCAAATAAAATCACCTAAAATTAAACACAACAAAAATTGTTGGAAGACCTTTAAAAACAGTTTACTAAAACCATACGTCATATTTTACGTTTAGATATTGCTTTGGTTATCGGCAGATGTTTAGAAAAAATATCCAGATAGAAGAATTAAGACAGTTCAGTTCCATTTGGTGGTGATCAATCGCTCTCAAAAATACAATACGTAAAAAACTCTTAAATTAAATACTACTAAATAAGTCGAAGACAATCTTTACCGATACCGATGCCGTTATACCTTAACTCAAGTTCAAAAATCATTCATAATATTTGGTATGTGATATTATTTAGAATTTTATGGCATGACGTTCTCCATTTTGTCATTTCCGGTTTACCCGGAGATGACCTAAACTTTGGATTTGGAAAATGGAACACCCAGTATATTTTTGGATATATCGATTCAGAACACCATTCCAAATTCAACGTCACTGTTCGACACATTAAATCATTTTTATTTTTTCATCTATATTGCTAAATGGTTTTTTTACAAGTGCTTCGAAAGTGCCTCTTTTCATGGATGTTCTCTTCACCGAAAGCAGCGTTTTCCAAGAGAGCGGGCGGGAAAGTATCGGGAAAAATCTTTCCCGTCCGCTTCGAGTCACCATGTGCTCATAAATAAATAAAACCAGAATCGTCGGTGCGGGATTTAAACCCGCGAGCCTCAGATCGCCAGCCGGACACTCTACCCACCGAGCCATACTACAAGCGATAATATATAGCGGATTATATATAAATTAAATTGGCTGTTAATTTTTCAAAGATGTTTTAGAAAAATGTCTGAAGAATTTCTTTATTTATATGGCCTCAAAGACTCGGGCACTTGTAAAAAAATAAATAAAACCAGAGATGCCGAGTGCGGGATTTGAACCCGCGACTCTCAGATCACAAGGCGTACGCTATACCACTAGGCCACCGAGCCTATTTGTCAAAAATAATAAATATATATTTACATTCTCCATGCGCGAGTGTTTTCATGTCATGTAGACAGGAAAACTGTCTGAAGAATTTCTTTATTTATTTGGCATCAAAGCTTCGGAGCATTTGTAAAAAAAAATACGGTACATATCTCGGGCCGTCGGAGGCTTTTCCTGACTCGTCCGTAAAAGCCGTTGCGCTTCTGTTGTAATTTTTATCATAAATTTGAATTTTTAATAAATTATATCTGCTATTTTAACTTGACCTAAGGATGTGTGATCAAATGGTTGGAAAAAAAGTGCGCCATCTTTTTACCCTGTGTGAACCAATATTTTTCTATTTGAAAAAATTGAGTTTTCTGGAAAAGGTCTTAAAAAGTTAAAAAGTGCCTAAAAAAATTTAAAATACAATAAAACCTGCAGTTTTATCAAAAATTGAGCTTAGAAGTAAACCATTTCATAGCAATCTAGATGAAAAAATTAAAATAAAAATTATTTATAGTGCCAAGAAGTGACGTAGGGGTGTCGTTGAAATTGAAATGGTAATGTGAATCGATATAGCCAAAATATACTGGGTGTTTCATTTAAAAATCCAAAGTTGAGGCCATTGCCGGTTAAACCGGAAGCGACAGTAGCGTCATGTCATGTCATAAAATGCAACATAATATTACATACAATCCCATCAAATATTATTTCTTTAATTGAAACAATAAAAAAGTTATAGGGGTGAACGTTCCTCCTGAACCACCAGGTATAGAATCTTAATTCAAGCAAAACCCGAACAAATATTTTTAAAATCGCCATAACTATTAAAAAATTCTGCAAATTGTAACAAAACTAGGAAACTTTTCGTTCGTTTTCTGATCACTATATAATGTTAATACGACTCTATACAGGATTACTCAAATTAAGTCTACACGGTCAGTAACTTTGTTACTATTAAAGATACAAAATTATATATATTAGCAAACTAGTAGTATTTTTAACAATTATTGTGCATCGGGTTTTTGAGTTTTGGAAGAAAAATTTCGTCTTTTAAATGTATAAATATATAATATATTAAATATGTTTTTTTTTGTTAAAAATTGTAAATAAAAATTATTAATTCTTGACTTGAAAGATATAATGAATATTCGAATTATCTAGTCAACAGTAGTAATGGTTTCACCCATACAAAACTCCAATAAGAGGAACAATAGTACATTACGTATCAAGGGCCGAAAAGAAGCTTTTACGCACGAGTGCGAGTACTTTTTTTACAAGTGCTCCGAGGCTTTGATGCCAAATAATTAAAGAAATTCTTCAGACAGCTTTCCTGTGTACATGACATGAAAACACTCTCGCATGGAGAATGTAAATATCTATTTATTATCGTTGATATGTATGGATCGGTGGCCTAGTGGAAGAATGTACGCCTGGCGAACTGAGAGTCGCGGGTTCAAATCCCGCATCGACATCTCTGGCTTTATGTATTTATCAGTTAAAAAACTATTGAGGAGAACATGGCGACTCGAAGCGGGCGGGAAAAAATTTTTCCCGCCCGCTCTCTCGGAGAGGTCTGGAAAGCGCCACTCTCGGTGAAGAGAACATGCATGAAAAGAGGCACTTTAGGGGAAACATGTAAAAAAAGAAATGTAAAATATATATTTGTAAGACATATTAAATCGATCAGCTGTTACAATGAAAACAGAAACATCCAGAAGACAAAAGGAGATGGGGGATTCTATTAGAATCATACAGATTGAATCCCCATCTCTTTTTAGCTTCTGTCTGTTTCTGGTTTCATCGTAACATTTGATCGGTTTGATGTCTTGGTTAGGAAAAACAAATAATCGATGGTCTGTTTTTTGTTGTGCTTATTTTCGTCAGGGCGTCACATTGACGTGTACAAATCGATCAAAAATATCGGGTTTGTTTCAAATCGATGATGGAAAATACCCACCTGAACAATACAGGGCGTTACTAAGTCAAAAATGATTTATTTTCGATATACAGGGAGTTAAAGTTTTTATTTTAATAAAGTACCAACATCAGATAGCAAGAAGAGTTCATAAAAAAAGAGTCTAAACGTTTCCTTGACAACGGATAATACCGTTAAGCTGATTGTATTTAAACGATTCTTGCTTGATAAAGATTTCCAAAAAATATTATAACAAAAAAGGATACAGAATTACTATTATAATCATGGTATTTTCTTCCTAACAGTAAGTTTTAAAAGAGGTACGAAAGATCTCGTTTTTGTTTAAAATTGAATGATAATTAGTTATAAAATAATTGTGCCTCGGTCTGATTTCCAGATTTATGATAAAAATTCAAAAAAAAATTCTAACTCTAACATCCTGCATATCGAAAACAAAGTATTTTAGGACATTGACCCAAGAATCACCCATTAAAATAAGTCCATATCATTAACTGTAACGCATTGTATACAACAAGGAATAAGTAAATGCAATGCTAAACAGCTATTCTTCGGGCTATAGGGCACGACAAGCGCCGAATTAATATTAGCAAAATTTTGTAGTATATGCATTGTGCATTCTTCTGTACTAAATAGCGTTAAAAATACTACCAATTTGCTAATTTAACAATTTTGTATCTTTAATAATAGCACAGTTACCAAAGATGGATACTTAAGTCGATTCCGGAGTACCTCCAAACGAGTTTTCTCCCCAAGCGTTTATTTCTGTTTTAGGAAAATAAATGTTCAAGGAAAAAAAACTTTGTAATGCAACTAAAATTGGAGGAAAGTATATATTTTTTTGTTTCGGAAGATTTTTAAATTTAATCTTATTTACTGTTCCATGTAGAAAGAAATTATGGATTTTCATCCAATTATTAATAAAATTTAGATATATTTTGTTCGACGTTCATTTAAAAAACATGCAGCGTTTTCATAAAAAGAGAAACTGCATTTTTCAGTGTTAAAAACTGAGGTCTAGATCCCGATCACGTTCGGTCTCTTTCTTCTGATTATCGTTGTTTCTGTCGGCGTTCTAACGGCAAGGGAAGATCCAATTCGCCTACACAACGCGAAATGAACAGGGGTCAAATCGTAGATTTCGACTGACTCCGCCATCCTCTTAATTTGAATACCCATGTAAGAGCTCTATGATTTGGGATTTATAACATGACAATACTAATGTATCTAAAATAATAATTAATATAAAATACATTATGCGGTATAAATATAATAATTGCTTATAAATAAAGCTATTTAGTAATAATTTTAATAAAATGTGATATGAATTTACCGGATATTTTGTATGTATAATTTGTCACTTTGACCAACCTTAAGAATTTATTTTTATTGAAGGCAGTGCGGTAAAGTACAATAGCGAGCTCCTTTGGTATTTTAAATAACAAAAAGGAGAATCAAAAAACGCTCAAAAGAGCGAAACGAGAAAGAAACTTCTTTGTAAGTTGAACACCCTGTATAATTTTCTTTCTAATCTTTAAATTCGATTCCAAATTCTATATTAACTATAATTACTTAGTATTAAATTATTTTGTCAAATTATTTAAATTGTAGAAAACACATGACGTGATAAAATATGAATTATATCTGAACTGATATCAGTTTTACCAAAAATATGTATGAGTATGAAAGGCAAAGGTGAGCTAAGACTCCGAGGCGATATTTTATACAGGGTGTTTTCTACATACTTGTCAACTTTACAAACTTTTTTTAATAGAACGCCGTGTATTTTAATAACTTAACTTTTAGTGTTTTCTAACCACCAAGGCAGTGATTTACAGAAATAAAGAAAAAATAACATCAATAAGCTTATGCTCCATTGCTGCCTTTTTGTAAAGTTTATTTGTATTGACTACAAATTTTACCTTTGATTGCTTATTTTAGGTAGAACCTGTAAAATTAAATAAATAATAGAAATTTTATTAGGTCAACTTATTTCTCCACAATTTAAGGAAATTCTAAATAAATGGACAATGTCTCAAAATAATTAAAACTAAGTTCACATCAATATGCATAACTTGGAGGTGAATTTAAAGATACAAAAACAGATGGGGGTGTTCTATTTTTGATGATCCGCTTTAATTAATATATACAGGGTGTCCGCTAATTAATGGTATATGGAAAAACCACAGACGTAAAAATATTAGGATTTAATTATACTTACTTATATCCGAAAGTTGATATTAACTGAGATACAGGGTGTTAAAGTTAAAACTTCACTTTTGTTTTTCTCTAATAACTTTGCAGGAAACCAACGTTTTTTTTTACAAAATTTGGCAATTATGGTTTTTTTAGGACGAAAAATTGATTTTTTTATGAAATTTTAATATACAATGTCTGCGGCATTATTTGCACATTTATTAGGTCATAACTTTTTTGTGCCTCAGTGTATTTACGTGTCTAATGAAAATAATACTTGTCTCATATTTATTACGTAAAAAAGTATACTAGGTTCAGGTCGCCCAGAGTTACCGTTTCGGAGAAATTTGCATTTAAATTCTTTAGTGCACCCGGCCCAATTATTATTAATTATTAATATTTTTTCCTTAACCTAAACAAATAAATTTTAGAGATGCAGGTGCTATGGAACAGAAAATGTTTAATTTTTGAGTTTATCGTAAGTTTGTGTTTTCATTGCTGTTGGTTTCTTTCGACACGATATTTTCTAGGATCAAATTTTAATTAAAGTAAGTTAAAGAACAATACAATTGTTGTATTTAATATTGCGAATTGCCATTTCTAGAACATTAATTATCATGTAAAAGTGAATTGGTAAGAAGTAACAAAATATTATTTGCTTGCCCGAGCTAACGCACTAAACAATTTAAATGCAAACATCTCCGAAACGGTAACTCTGAGCGACCTGAACTTAGTATACCTTTTTTGCATAATAATTTTTATTAAAAACGTAAATACACTGAGGCACAAAAAAGTTATGACCGTATGAATGTTCAAAAAATGCCGCAGACATTGTACTACATTAAAATTTGAAAGAAATCAATTTCTCGTCCTAAAAAACCATAATTGCCAAATTTTGTAAAAAGCATTAGCTTCTCTCAAAATTAGAGAAAAACAAAAATGAAATTTTAACTTTAACACCCTGTATCTCAGTTAATATCAACTTTCGGATATAGGTAAGTATAATTAAATCCTAATATTTTTACGTAAGGAGTCTGTGGTTTTTCCATGTACCATTAATTAGCGGACACTCTGTATATAAACGTTGTGTGTATAGGTAAAATACCAACGGGACTATTGTACTTTCCCACAACAAACGGCGGCCGTGTATGTGTGATAAATTTATTAGTAATTTTATTTGATGGATATATAAATTTAATTGACATATATTTGGTAACTGTAAATATTTTACCTAATACTTAAACTGAAAAATAAATACCTAAACAGGAAAATTTTGTACTAATATGATAGTGAATAATAAAACAATAAGTAAATAAATGAGAAATAAGATCTATTCGCATAGTAGCAATATACATTATTTTTAAATTGCCGATCTATTTAGTAAATTAATTACACAAAAGAATGGGTGAAAACCCGGCGATTGTTTGGGAAAAACTTGACAAACAAAATCAATAAATTGACCACTTTGCAAACAGAGCTTCCTCCTTTACAAAAATGATATGATTTTCTTACTTCATTTTACACTTAAAAATGGTTTAGGAAGTATTATTTTGGACAAGATTGTTAAACAATTAAACGTAATAAATTTTTGTTCGATTGAAGTAGCCGTAACTTGGCGATTATAAAACTAAAGAGAATAATACCGCGGCGCGTAGAAATATTTTATTTAATTTTTATATTAATCCATAATATTTATATTAATTTTTATTGTACCAAGACAATTGTTTCGGTGGGATGGGATAAACGACGTGTTTAATAAAAACAGATCTTACTAAATGTAACCACAACTCTAAAGTTCTTTACCTAGCACTAGCAAAATGAACTACGCCAATTAATTATCGAATAATCAGAAATTCAAGTCCTAATTAATAAGCTGGTATTTCGTTAAAATCGCCAATCCACTAGATGTAACAAAAAAATTACCATTTCTTCTTAGCAAATTATATTGCCGTTTAAATTGAAATTATTCCTTATTAGTTTAAGGCATCAGGGGGCGAGGAAATGGCCTTCCTGGCATATTTATAAAATACAATATACTTAAATTGGGTCCAATTCTTAATACCGGATACCTGTATATCTGTCATAAGTTAAATATAACTATAAAAGTTTAAACAACCTTGTCACTGGACATTAGATTAAATTTTTTAAAAATGATGATAGTTTCGACGCATTTCATTGTCTTATTATTACATACTCTTTGTATATTAGTTAGAAAAATATAAAGCGTTTTAACTAAAATACCTACAATAAGAAAATTACTTTGAAAGCCAATGAGATTTACTGCAACATAGTGATATCGCGGCATTGATTTAATACAAAATCTTTCGAATAAAGAATACCAACATTATTATGTACATTGTCCTATTTAAAATTTCAAAGTTACCCCCACCCCGTCAAAAATAGAGAGAAGTAAAGTAAGTGTCAAAAATGTGTTGCTCATCTCCCTTTTATTTTATGAAAATATAACGTTTTTAAGATATCGCCTTGTAACGCTTTAAAATACTCACCCTGTACATGTTACAGATAATCTATTTGACTTAAGGACCCATATTTGAATGTTACCTTAAGTTAGATCTTAGCTAAGGTAGCCTTAACGTCAAGAAAAACCGTAAAAAACTATGTTCTAAATTAATTTGAGGCTGAATTGACGCGTTAAGTGGAAGATTATCACGTCCTTACAGATATATCCTTTAGATTAGAGTTAAGAGAACTTTAATGTACTGTCAATATTGTCTTAACGATGACTTACGTCATTCTGTACCTTAAGGCGACTTTAAAATATCGGCTTAATAAATTTCTGTTTTAATGAGCGGGTAGAAATTATTTTACAAAATTCTTTAAAACATCACATTGGTGTACTTTTCCTTTCGAAAAGTTTTACTGGCTCCGTTGCTGCTATTGTTAACCTCATCGGCTTCATTACATCGTAATAATAGAATAAATTGCTAAAAAATATTTTAAGATTTTGGTATTGTAATTTTTAAATAATTATTTATACTACTGTCTTTTTACGTTTTTAAAAAACCACTCCGTAAATTTGCGCAATTGTTGTACAGCTGCCTGGGCTTGTTCTTGAAACTTTTTATTTTCGTCTCTTAAACGTCGATTTTCCCTCTCCAAAGTGTGAATTTTCCTGTTGAGATCTGAAACATATTTGCTCTGATCCGGAATACTCCTGAAAAAAATATAAACTTGGTAAATAACATTTTACAAAACTGTTTCATAATAAAATTATAACTTTCTGATATCAGCTTCGAGATAATTACCATCTACAGGCTTAAAAATAAAATATATATTGCCAGTTTGTTTCGTAGTAAAGTTTGTTAATCTTTATACAGAGTGTTTAAAAAAACATGTACAGTTACCGTCACAAAAATCCGGGCCCTAATCTGACAGCTAACATTTTTTTCCTGAATTTTGGTAATTCAGACTTTGGCAATAAAAATAAACTGAGGAGGAAATAAAACCAATAGTATTTAATATTTTATTGCCCTTCCATTACTTTGAATAACTGAAGTTAATCTTTTAGGTATTGAAGCCACCAGACCATTACAGTATTCTGGCGTTAGTTGATTCCAAGTCTCTTGTATTTCAGCCACAATTGTTCTCTATTTTCTGGCCGAAAATCATTATATTCGTTAATTCCCTTGATCATGTAACCCCAAACATTTTCCATCGGATTTAAATCTGGACTCCTAGAAGGCCATGGTAATACTTGAATATCCCTTTGTTGCATCCAATCAGTTACTGCGTGGGCAGTATGAACCGGGCAGTTATCATGTTGGTAAATGTAATTAGTATTGGGAAACCTATCATTAACCGATGGCAACATTACGTTCTCCAATATTGGTATGTAATTTTGTGCATTAAAACTCCTATACCATGTGCACTCATCCACCCCCAAACGTTGACAGAAAAACGGCCGCTTGTTGTTCTGAGTCTAGCGTTCATCAAACCGGGTATTTGGTGGTCTATAGACCCCTACTCTCCCGCTATAACATGATAGGAAAATCTTTTCGTCTGTGCAAATTACATTTTCCCAAGCATTTATACCACCTCCGTAATATTGTAATATTGCTCTTTGTTGGTTACCGTTAGGAAAGGCTTTTTAGCTGCAGGGGAGTGCGAAGATTTGAACCATCTCTTATTCTTCGTTGTGCGGTTCTAACGGAACCCGGAAAATCAGTTACATTGTGAGCTAAAACAGCCGTTTTAAAAGGATTTGGAGGTATTGAATTAGAGTATTGTCATGTTCTTCTGTCGATGCCATTTTAAGGCCTGTTCCTTCTATTCTTTCCAGCGAATGTGTTTCCATCCATTTTATTTTGATATCATAAACGGTACACTTTTTGGCGTTTGAAATCTTTGAGCCATCCGTCTCTCTGACTATCCTTGTTCTAGCAGTGTCACAATTTTGGATTTTTCCGCAGCATTTTAACGACGGGGCATATTTGTAAATTTATTTCACTAGCCGTAAATAAATTTCAGTTGACAATTTTTCATTCATTCATTAAAACAGGTAATTTTTAGGTATTCGAGATGTCGGCTTACATTACAAAAAACTGCTGCCCGGATTTTTATGACGGTAACTGTACCATCGGGTTTGTTCGGGTTTGTTCATGTGGCGATTCCTTATCCAAAAATATAGTTACTATCAACACGGGCCTGCAGATGCTTTGTTTGAAAAATATAGGTTGTTTTTCTCGGTGTTTTCCAGATATTTCCACAACGCTTTTAGTAATAATTTTAGCGAAATTTGAGTTGTGAAAAGTACCTAGAATACACTCCCGGACAAAGATAATGTTAGCCAGCTTTAGAGTCCTGTAACTTTTTTAATTGTTGTCCGATCTTGGTGAAATTTTTAGCGTTGTAGACTTGTGTCTTGGGATGATGTCCTAAATTTTAGTTTTCAAAAAATACTGATGTTTTGATTATTATACAGGCATAAACAAACTTTTCCCCCTTAATTTCTTAACGCCCTGTGGAAAAATTAAGCGGTAGAATCTAGCTGAATTATGTTTTGTTTTGAAGTGTGATCCTTTCTTAACACAATGCTTTTGGTTCACGTCATTAACTCATTTTAAAAAAAAAGATACAAATTTTTAAAGAAAGTATTGCCGTTTTTCAATTTTATTCACAATTCAGAATACTTATTACATTATTTTATGGAGTAGAATAAACAAATATTCAAAAATTAATAGCGCGTATTGCCACCTCATGTTCTTATCACTTCTATCATGTGACGAGGCATGTTTCAATACAATACGGGCTCTTAATTTTGGATATTTGTTTATGCTACTCGATAAAATAATGTGCTGTTACGAGTTGCGAATAAAATTGAAAAACTGCAATATTTTCTTCTAAAAAATAGATAATGACGTGAATCAAACAACATTTTATTAAGAAAGGGTCATACATCAAAGCAAAACATCATGAAGCTAAATTCTACCGCTCAATTGTTCCACAGGGCGTTAAGAAATTAAGGGTAAAAAAGTTTCTTTTGTTTCTGCCTGTATAATGATCAATGCATGATTATTTTTGAAAACTAAAATTCAGGATATCATCCCAAGAGACAAGTCTACACTTTGCTAAAAATTTCACCAAGATCGGACAACAATTAGTTAGTTACAGGATGAATTGTGATTAAAATTGAAAAACTGCAGTATTTTGTTTAAAAATTTGTATCTTCTTTTAAAAAGCAGATAATGGCGTGAACCAAAAAAACACTGTGTTAAGAAAAGGTCACACTTCAAAACAAAATACAATGTAGCTAAATTCTACCCCTCAATTTTTCCACAGGGCGTGAGAAATTAAGAGAAACATTAACTTTTGTTTCTGCCTGTATAATGATCGACATCAGTATTTTTGAAAACTAAAATTAAGGCTAACATTCCGAGACGCAAGTCTACGCATTGCTAAAAATTTCACCAAAATCGGAAAACAAGTAAAAAAGTTACAAGAATATAAGAAAATAAAATATAAATTTTACGCATATTTTTTTAAAAATATGAATATAAACGACTTGCAAGGATGTAAAAATTTATTAAAATCTGAGTCACAAATAAGAAAAGAAACGAGTTCTACGTAGGAAGCATTCAAACCTGTCTAAATGCCTGTCCTGTACTGCACAGATGATGCGACTGAATTTGTGGTCTATAGCCAATAAACGAATACACACATGTAACGCGTCGCTCATTTTGAAGCCCTACGTTCTTTCGGTACAGAATGACAAAGTCATCCTTACCACAAGTTTGACAGTATATTGAAGTTCTTTTTAACTCTCATCTAAAGGAATAGATCTATAAGAAATTGTGGTAATATTCCACTTAACGCGTCAATTAACCCGAAAATTAACTTAAAACAAAGTTCTTTTAAGGTTTAGCTTAACGTTAAGGCTACCTTAGCTAAGGTCTAACTAAGGTATAAAATATATTTGACAAAGATTTTTTATAAAATATTTTGTAGCTATTTCTCTGATAATATTTCTTTTATAAATGTTTATGGCTAGTATAAGTAGTATTACACTGTCAAAGAACTTTGTCAATTTTTGAAGGAACTTGCCACATGTTTACAAATAAAAATGAATGAAAGACCTGCATTCGCTTACGCAGCGATGAGCGCTGGCGTCATTACAACAAAAAATGAACCGGGCGACTTTGGGTAAGGCCCTGGGTGTCAAGACGTAATTTAATAGGTGTCGACCACAATTTACAATCTGAAGATATTAGGAGTTATAAAAACTATTTAAGAATGGATGTGGAAATATTTAAGTTTATTGTTTTAAAGATAGCACCATTGATATTCCGACAGAATATACATTTGAGGAATTCAGCGCCAAGGAACGCCTTGTTCGACCTTCGATTTCTGGCCAGCAGAGAGTTATGCGAGTATATCCTCCACCTTGAATTCACTTTTGAATGCCGCTAATTTCGCAAATTTTTGTAAATATATATTTTAGTCTTTTATTTCGGTTTTATAGTCCGGGTTTATAATTTCGTACTTTGATACTCCGAAATTAACAATTTTATTGTTGAAATGAACCAGATAAACTTGTTTTCCGCCATAGTATTTTAATACCAGGCGCAGTCAAAGTCAAATATATGCCTTATTGTCAGAAAATAAGGTTACTACCGATCAACTATAAAATCTTTTATCAAAGATAATCCGTCTCTTGTTACCTTTTATAAAATATCTTTTATAAAATAAATATTTTATCAAAGAACTGATATTACACTGTCAAACAATTTATAAGATATGTTTTATAAAATATCTTTGTCAAATATCTTTTATAGTCTAATACCGGCCTTAGTATAAAATTATTAAAGCAGTTTCGGAAATACCTTTAAAACCGAAAACCGTTAAAATGTTTAAAAAAATTTAACATTCAGTAGCTTTCAAACAAAGCATCTGTGGACCATGTTGATAGGAACTATGTGTCTTATTTTTGGATAACGAACACCACACGAGTATGTTTCTTAAAACGTCCTCTATAGGTGGGTATATCACATAACACTTACGAAAATGAACTGGACAAATGTGGATCAATGCGATTAATTCCAATCAGATCGTCGTCCCACTGTTTCGTATTTCTATCCTTGTCATTATCGGTATGAGGTCCGACTTGCATCATCACTCTGGTGGCGGTGTCAACAAGACTTGGCCAATCTGAATCCTCTGGCAGGGGAAAGTTTTCGGGAAATGGCAAGCCAACCTAACAAAATAATAAGAACCTATTGTTGTTTTACATATACAGTGTGGCATAAAAGTTCGGCAAAGGCAATTTTTCTCGTAAGCGCCTTTATCAAAGTGCTTCACGTTTGAGAAGTATGGGTAAAAGCTGGTTTTGCATTCGTTGGTGATATCTGCGACCTTGTCAGACCGACCGCTTGTCGGGTATTGATGTTTTGATTTTCTTGTATATGTTGTTCTCAATCGACGAAAACGGTCACTGCCCGAAATTTATACCCACAACGCGATGTGGATTTCACTACTTTTCAACATCGCGTTGCGGGTATATTCCATATACTCAAAACGCGTTGTGGGTAAATTAGAAAGATCCACGACGCGAAATCACGAATATAATCGAAGACACACGACGGTTTTCGTATTATGGATAATAATAAATACCCACAACGCGAGAGCCAGATGTTGACAGAGGACGACTAACTCCAAGACATGTATTAGCTATTGTTTCAGAAATTAATCATGATGGCTTTTATAAACAGAGTACTGAGAATGGGCCACTGGACAGATTATTTTCAAGGAATGAACTTCTTCAAGCAGATTCGCAGTTCAAGTCGCAATCAATTGATAATAATATCAAAAAAATGCCCTTGCGAACTGCAGCAAATATGTCATCTAAAGGTTCCGGTTAAGGTTTTCTCAAATACGACTGTAAAAGATTTTGTGGTGATAATAAATGTTCCTGTAAACAACGGAACAAAAAGTGTAACTCAAAATGTCATGGATCACTAACATGCAAGAATAAATATTAGTTATTCTAGAAAATGTTTAATTCATAAATAGATCTTTAAAACGTATCAGTATTTTTATTTTACATATTTTTTGATTGATTTTTTCACCTTAGGTATTTTTCGCATTATGGGTAGTTATTATTATCCATAACACGAAAACCGTTGTGTGCCTTCGATTAAAATCGTGATTTCGCGTCAAGGATTTTTCTAATTTACCCAAAACGCGTTTGGGGTATATAGAATATACTGACGTATAACTTTTTAGATAATATATTGAAAATTTATTACCTTATTTTTACTTGGTGACGGTAATCCGTCATCTTTGGCTACCCTAAATTCGTTGGGCAGTGGACTTGAAGTTGTACTGGCATTCGAAATAACGGTGGCGGGCCTCGCCGTAGTCAGGATGACTTCGGGTTGAGATTTGTGGACGGACAATGAGTTGTTCAGAGTTTCCCTGAAAAATTAATGTTCAACAAACGGTAATTGGTGTGATTAATGCGAGCATCCTGAAGACGTGAAAGTTTACTGTCCGAGGCACTAAATACAGAAATTGCCCAATTTAAAGTAAAATAAATCCTAAAATTTAGTGGAAGCGTTCAGAAGCACCAAACGGTCCGTATATTTTAATGTATATCCTGAGAATATACAGATCGACAAGTGGCTCTGTGTCTCCGACATAGTCTAGTCATGGGCGTGCTATTATTATTTTAATATAAGATGTAAACTTTTCAACATGGAAAAAACAGCTACACGATTAATTGTTTAATGATGATTTTTCAATTTTGATCGTATTAATGTCCTATTCTAGATTTCGCTTAAGTGGCAATTTAAATATATTGATTCGTGATTCATCTTCACATACCCTATAAACATTTGCAATCGCTTCACGGGTCTGACTGAGAAGGTTTTTACCAGGAGAATACTCATTCACTCTCACAAAGTTCAAAATTTTAATATAATACCCTAAAACACGACACACTGAACACTTATTTATAAAACACAATACAGTAACTATTGCCCTTTCTATCACTACGCAACTGGGTGGGTACATATATCAAATATCGGACATCGCCGAACAAGCCCGATGGCCCATCGGGTGTCTCACGAGACGCATGCGCTATCAACTGTCCGGGATATAACCTATCAAATTAACTCTAGCTACCTGTAACCATTGACAACGAACGATGTTGCCATATTTTTAGATTAAAAGTACTTTAATCAAAAATATATATTATTTTGCATTTGAATATCAAAATAAACAGTATGAAAAGAAGGTTTAGTAATATTGAAACTATAATAGGTTTCTTATATACCTTTTACAATTTATTTTAAATACGTAAATATAATTTTAGGATTTTCTCAGTAAGAGATTATTAAATTAAAACTTAAAATATATGACAACATTGTTAACCCCATTCCCGCATTCCTTTCATAGCTACAGATATGTTGACCTGTACTTCAACATCTTATAAGATAATTTTGTAAATATTTTATTATTTGCCTATATTTTAAACGTTAAATAATTTTTAATAAAAATTAAAGAGAAAAACTCCAAGAATTCTAGTGAAAACTGCACTTCTTTACTTACCTTGGATTATCTCGGTTATTATTTTAAGTAAAGAGGTGCGGTTTTCACTAGAGTTCTTTCCTCAATTTTTTTATTAAAAGTTACTTTTTGGGTCACACCCCCTTTATATTTCGAAAAGATGTAACGATATATATAGAATGTTTTACATGAAAAATGTACATATTTAAAGTACATATTTAAAAAATTAATATTCGTACAAGTAGTAGTACATTTCGGTTTAACAATTTTTTTGTTTGGAAAAATCAAATTGACGGGCACGGGGTATTTTAGCTAAAGTTCATAAACAGGGTGTTATGGAAATGATTTATGATGTTTAAATGGATGAGTCTGTGGTGCGTTAGACAAAGCCTACATATATTTTGTTATAAATCGACCATTTAAAAACCCGAACAAATCCCTCTTAATCGCATGGCCCTATTTACAAATTTTCAATAGTGCATGTGGCTTTTTATTACAATAACTTTAAATATTAACACACTGTATAAGGGTTCTCCATTCCTTATCATAACTAGAAGATATAGTAAATTCATTTTCCAAATTATTTAGTAATGCCTTCACTGACACCAAGCCTACTCAGGAAAAAATGGAGACTAATTCAAACAATCACTGTATATCAGTATCACATATAACAAAGACTGACATACTCTCTGCACTTGGAAGACTAAAGCCAAAGGCATCTTGTGGCGTAGATGGAGTGCCTGCATATATTCTTAGGGACTGCAGGCATAATTTTGTAGATCCCCTGTATTTAATATTTAATTTGGTTTTAAAAACATGTCAATTTCCTGATAAATGGAAGCATACTAAAATATGTCCTGTGCATAAAAAAGGGTCAAAAAATAAAATAGAAAATTATAGGCCAATTGCACAGATATCAAACTTTGCAAAGGTCTTTGAGATGTGCGTTTATGACAAAATTATTTTTGCTGCTCGATCGCTAATAAGTCCGCATCAACACGGGTTTCTCAGTAGAAAATTCACAACAACCAATCTGTCAGAACTTACTCAAAGGCATTTGACACTGTTGATCATCAATTACTATTGCATAAACTTCAAATGTTGGGATTTAGTAATCAATTACTGAGTCTCTTAAAATCATATCTATATAATAGAAATTTATTTGTAGAGTGTAATGGGCATAAATCCAAAACATTTGTACAAACTAGTGGTGTGCCACAGGGGGGAGTTCTGGCTCCACTGCTCTTTGCTCTGTTTGTCAATGACATATGGCAGGTTGTGCTAAGCAATATGCTGTTATATGCAGATGATGCAAAAATATATCGTAAAATCTCGACCATTAATGACTGTTATGCGCTGCAACGTGACATTGACAGAATAGTGGAGTGGTGCCTGAACAACCATTTAGAACTTAACATAGACAAATGTAAGACAATGACTTTTACTAAAAAACATACAAAACTTATTTATCAATATCACATAAATGCTAACGCAATATCATCCTGCAATAGCTATAAGGACCTGGGAGTAATGTTTGACACAACACTGTCATTTGCGGAGCATATAGAGAATATCTGTAACTCTGCCATAAGGATGCTAGGATTTATATTTCGTGTTTGCAAACATTTCACCAATGTGGAAGCCATTAGAACTCTGTATTTTGCTTATGTAAGATCAAAGCTTGAGTATTGCTGTGTTGTCTGGACTCCCTACTATGACAAATACATGGTTGAATTGGAGTCAGTGCAGCGTAAATTATTAAAATACCTTGCATATAAAGTGGACAACATTTATCCTGCAAGGGGTTATGACAGCAAAGTACTACTTCAAAGATTTAAAATAAACACCATTGAAGACAGACATAGATATCACCAAATACATACATTATATAAAATATGTAATAACTACGTTGAGTCACCATATTTACTTGGTCAAATTAACTTTTATGCTCCGATACTACATCTAAGACCAAAAACTAATCTGTTCTACCTGCATACCCCAAATTCAAATATACTTCATAAATCCCCATGTGTGCAAGCTTTGACTCCTTGCATGACAAAGTAGATTTTTTTTTAGAAATAAAAATTAAATTAAAAGAGCTGTGTTGAGTATATGTTAATTTAAGCAACACAAAATTAAATTGAGCTGTATGCTGTTGTAGTTAGGTTAAGTTAAATTGTCTTATAAATGGTATGTTTCTGTACTGTTAGATAATTAAAGCTATTTTATTTATAACTCTGTATAATTAATATTATAAATATTATAACGCTAAAGAAATAAAATTTTTAAATATCATTCGTCTACTTTGAAAGAAATACAATTCGACAAACATAGTATTTTAACTTACCTGGAATGAGATTTACTAGCCTCTTTTGTTACTTTAGACGGATCAAAAGGTTCTATATTATCAGGATTGATTAGCCTCAGAAGTTCCTCTTGAAAATTACTCGAGAGATTCGCGCTGTTTCTGTTTGCTGATCGTGCCGTTACACCAGGTCTCAGTTTCGCTTCCCCATTTAAAGATCTTGGACTTTGGTTTCTTTGGTTATAGTTGGTGTTTGTTGCTACGTTGACATGTTTTGTTCCTCGACGTGTTGGACGAGGAGAATGGTTACCACTACCTGTGGAGAAGAATAGTTGAAAAAAATGAACTTTATGTATAAGATGAAACCTTATACCTTATAAAGTCCGAACAAACCCTACAATATATCAAGGAATGTAAATATGAAAATTTTAGGGTTTTGTCCCGACCTGTAGAATTTATCTGAAATTAAAATAATTTCAGGTGTTCAAAAATCCTGACTTTGCTTTGTAGTTGTCACGTTTTTATCAGTTCGTTTGTTCTCTTTAAATTTCTAAGCAGCGTAGTTTGTGTAAAAAATAAAAGTTAATCCGATAAAAAATCTATTATTTATTACTATTATTATTTAGTATATTTTTACCTGTGGATAGTTCGTCTTCGCTTCCAATCAAGTTAATTCTGTCACTTATTGAACTGCCATTTGACAAGTTATCATTGACATTGTTTATATTTACTCGAGAGTAGTCTCCAAGATGTGATGTGGTATAGTCGGCTACTTTCGGTGGCCTAGTAACCTGAAAGATCCAAATAATTATGTATAAGTTATACTTCTATCTACAGTGTGTCTCAAAATCGATAATCACCGTTGGGATATTAGTCATCGATCATATAAGTTTTAGTTTTTATACAGCGTGTAATGGAAATGACTTATTATATTTAAACCGGCAAATCCTGAGATGCAAATAAATTGCAACAACATAATCATAAATGGCGCTTTGAATTATTAAGCGAAATATAGACTTTATTGAAATCTGAAATCTGACGACGTTCGCCATCAATAATGCATTGAGGCAGTCTCAATTCTCAAAAGAGGTCAGTGCATTGTAGGCGGTGTCATATTGCAACACAGAATTGTAAACCCAAACAAACCCGAACAAACCCGTCTTGTCTTATCACTTCTTTTTCAAACTTTTTAGAAAAAAAAAAACTTCCATATTAAGGTACATACTCTCTTACCTTCGATCTTATTTGAAAAGAATCCTCTTATAAGTCTTATAATTAAATTAAGTATGTTTTGCAACAGAACCAACACTAGATAATATCACACAAATTTAAAATCACAACAACATTTATTATTATGAATTATTTTACAACAGAAAATAAATCGGGTAATGCTACAACTAACACGTTTAAAATTCGTATACATCAAGCACGCGGAACCCTCGGCAACGTTGTTCCAACAGCGAGTATCGAAACATACTAAAGCAACGATACTGAAGGTTAAACATATCAACCAAGGGCGAGACACGCGGTGTGATCTGGCATCACTGTAGTTTACTCTAGTGACCTATATTGTTGCTAACTGAAAATAGATGGAGAGGCGCGACAGTATGTAGGCAAAAAGGGTTTTTACCTTAGTGTTTAGATATTCGATTAAAAAAAAAAGTATGTAGACTTTCTCTAGGACACCCAAGGAATCACCCATTTAAATATAATAAGTAATTTCCATGCAAATGTGGGCAATTAACTTAAACGATATTTGAAGTCATCTGTAAATTCCACACAACTCTAACAACAATGAAGATCCCAATCTAATTTTGTATACCTACACTATACAGGATATAACAAATTTGTCCTTCGCCATTGGGATTTCAGAAACGGTAAGAGATAAGAAGTGGGTTACATTGGGGCAAAGTTGCGTAATTATGGACGCAATAATATGCCGCAAAAAATTTAAATAAATACAGGGGATTTTAAAATATTTGTAGAAATCTAAAATTTTGCGATTCCGTATTTATTTTTTCCTGATATTGTTCGAAGAGATGTCAAAAAATGAATTTCACTTTCTCATTGCTACTTTTTGTTCTCCATAAAATTACATAATCACAGATCTTTAATGCGACGTTTCGTCTTTGGGTCACCATCATCAACTTACTCTTGTAAATACGGGCATGGATTCTTTTATTTAAAATATGAAAGAGGAACTCAATGCCTTTTTTAAAAAGTATTAAAAAAAGTGATGGCTTTAAAAGTCAAATTTTATTTATATTAATAAAATAAATTACTTGTAGGTAATTTAATAGAACTATTGCATAGTTTGAAATTTAAAAAAAGCAGTATTAGTAAGTAATAATTAAGCATCGAAATAGCAATAATAATTTAACAATCTTCAGGTTTTCGAAGCAAAAGTAAATTACAGGAACGTACTAGGGGTATTTTAATGAATATGGTCAATTTAAGGAACAAATCGTGGGAAAACCAGTAAGTGTTGTATACCGCTGAACGTAGATTTAGTTCCGCTTTCATAATTTAAGTTTAAAAATCCAGGCGTGTTTTAAAATATTAAGTTGATGATGATGTACCCAAAACGAAACCTCGCATTAAAGATCTGATGATGCCATCTTGTGGAGATTAAAAAGTAGCAATAAGCAAGTGAAATTCATTTTTAGACATATATTTGAACAATGTCAGGAAACAATTAAAACCGAAACGCAAAATTAGTTATTTTTTCCAAATATTTTGAAAATCCCAATTTAACCGAGTTCGTATCTCTTACCCCAAAACCCCATTATATTTCCATTCTCAAAATAATTTAGGAGATTTATTACTATCTCAGTAGTAAATAATATCATCTTTTTTAAAAAGTTCTTTATCATCAACATCTGTTTTTGTAACAATTTTTTACCGATACATTTTTAAAATCGTTTCTTGTATGATATTTTGACTAAAAAAATTATGAACTGTCTGATAAATTACCTGTAAGTAATCGTTATTTTCTTGCTGTCTGAGTCTCTCGTTGTGTTGCTTTAATATGTTGTTCTTTTCAGGCTTATACGATAAGTCACGTGATAAATCTATTTCACTTGTATTGGTATGCAACGCAGCAGTTAATGGTTGTTGAAAGTTGACATGTTGCAAAGGTAGACTATTGCTAAATTGAATTTTATTGTGCTGAACCGTATAGTGGTTGTGTGATGTTGGAGCTACTTGAATAGCCTGAAATTAAAAAAAAATATCAAAGATTCGAATAATAATGGTTGGACAGAATCATGATCAATTAGGGACTTGATATTTTTTCAGTATGACATAAAATAGAAGAAATTAGCGTCTTCAGAAATATTTCCGTAAATTTAAAATGTTTACACAATTTCTTTTACTTCGAAAGGAATTCACAAAAATTCTGTGATTTTATAAGAGAAATCAGCTTACTCTAAAAAGTTAATCCTATATACAGGGTGTTCATTTGAAAACTTCCCACCACGGATTTATCGAAAACCACTGATTAAAAGAAAAAACGCCGAGACACGTCGAAAGATTTGCCAAAGGGGACAACTTTTTAACCAAAAACTATTTCACCTCCTTTTACCCTCTGGCCCCCGGGGTCATCCCCTTAAAAATTTTAAATGACAAGGGGTAGCAAGTAATAGCTTGTTTGAAAGGTCTTTCAAAGTGCTTTATTTTGACGTTTGATTTTTTTAAATCGGTCGATTCGTTTTCGAGAAAATTAGAAAATCTCTATTTATCTTAATTTGTTCAGAGCACACGAAAATATCACTTTTTATTTCAATAAGTGTTCAAAATGTTGCCCGTTATTGGCCAAACAATGATATAGGCAATTTTCAAATTCCTGACGGACATTTTCCAAAGCATGTTGTGGGAGATCATGGCAGCTTTCGGTGATGCGTTGACGAAGTTCATCCAAACTGTTAGGTTGGGGAGTGAACCACCATAGAAAAAGTCTAATGGCGTCAAGTCAGGAGATCTAGCAGGTCATTCTATAGGCCCTCTCCGCTCTATCCATTTATCTGGACACTCGTCGTCTAGCCATTGCCGAACCGAAAGAACATAGTGAGGAGGCGCGGCCCCGTCTTGCTGGAAATATATTTCAGCCTCATCAAGTATAGGGTTTCCATCGTCTTCGATTTGGTTTTCAATGGTTTCAGTGATAAGAGGATTGATGGTATTTTCCAACATATCTAAATAAATGCCTCCATTTAAATTCTCATTAATAAACAATGGCCCAAGTGCTGCAGTAATTTGTTCACAAAACTCAACTCGCCTATCGAAATCATCTTCGGTTAACTCTTGCAATATTTTCATTTTGAATGGATGAAATTTATGTAATTTAGTAACTGTGTGTACAGAGCCTAATGAAATATCAGTCGCATCAACAGTTTTGCATAATGAAGTATTAGGATTTATGGCAAAATGACCCAAAACTTCAACTTGAGCGGCTTCATCTAAAACTCTACGATGATTACGTTTTTTATTTGCAACAGATCCAGTTTGAGTAAATTTAGTAACAAGGTCCAAAACATACCTATTCGAAATTATCTTTTCCGGATGTCTGGCGTTAAATGTAACGGTAATTTGCCGAGCACACTGATTTTCGGCACCATAAATTAGAATCATTTCCACTCTTTCCGCTAGTATGTAAACCATTTTGGAAGTAAAATCTGAATCAATAAATTAATTTTCACTATCCCAAGATTGTCATGAAGGTAACTGACAGCAAATTAAATTGTTTCTTTCCCTTAGCAACTATAAAAAACTAAACAGGTATAAAAAACTAAACAGGTATAAGAATAAAAACAGTTCGCCCATATTATCTGTACTGATAAAAAGAAGGCGGTAAAATTTTTTCTAATTTGCTGGAAAACGAATCGACCGATTTAAAAAATCAAACGTCAAAATAAAGGACTTTGAAAGACCTTTCAAACAAGCTATTACTTGCTACCCCTTATCATTTAAAATTTTTAAGGGGATGGCCTCGGGGGCCAGAGGGTAAAAGGGGGTGAAGTAGTTTTTGGTTAAAAAGTTGTCCCCTTTGGCAAATCTTTTGACGTGTCTCGGCGTTTTTTCTTTTAATCAGTGGGTTTCGATAAATCCGTGGTGGGAAGTTTTCAAGTGAACACCCTGTATGTATACAGGGTGTCCGGGAAAATGTGGAAAATCTCCCGGATTAAAAAAAAAAACAAGTAAAAATGGTACTACAAGTTCACATAAACCTTTTTCGTATAAGCCTCCTCTTGTGAGACATGGGCTCCCAAGGATGGGCTCCCAAAGAGCTCCAATGGAATGAAGTTTTTTACACACAACACTTAGTCTTTGCCGACTAAATATCGCATTCAATTTAGTGACAGCGTTCGGAGTTTTATGAATGGCCAGGCCTAAACGCACGGTATCTCACCTGGTGATGATTATTTCTCTTTGGTGACGATGGAAATGTGTTGTTGCTTTGCTGTGCTGTTCTAGAACTACTGGATTTAGACGGCAGAGGTGGTGCTTCAAATTCCTGAAGAATATCGTACCATTTATCGTCGGTCGAATGTCCAGTAGAGGAACTGATTAAAATACCCTAGAAATGTCCATTTTTATTATTTTTACAAATATTTATTAGAATATCTAGGTTTATCTTTTATTTGGACTACCACGTTTCTTACCTCTACTGCGTTGTTATGGTATCTATTCTCCTGTCCGTGGAACGATTTGCTACTACTTCCAGTTCCATATCCGGAACTATTACTACTTCGTGGTGGTGAAAAACTTCTTTCATACACCCGTCGATGGTTTCCAGACACAGCTTGCTGCATTTGGGGTGCTCGTCGAGATTTGGTATTTTCGTCAGTTCCATTTGACATGCTGTCATAGTCACCTTAAGGAAATTAATAGTTTACAATTGTATTTCTAGTATACCAGAAACATACAAATCAATTTTAAGTCATTCATATATAGTATATTAATCAATGGGTGCAAGGATCTTAAATCAAGGAGGATACGACTATGGTTCACAGTCTTTAAAGAATAAAAAAATCACATTTTTAGGTAGGTTGTAAATAACTTCCCAGAAAAACAATCGGGGAACTCTGAAAATTAGTATTAGTAATTTTTCTTTGTCGTTTTGCGTCAATTAAATAAATGCATTACGTCGCCTTCGTTCAGAACGTGATTTTTATAAGTCCCTTATTGGAACGGCCGTCTTTCATACCTGCTTTCACGTTTGACATTACCGGATTAACAAATGTCATATAATTCTTTGTGGTTTTTCAGTGTTTATGGGTTAAATTTAGGAATTTTTGTGGAAAAATAGTAATTCTTAGTAGTATAACTAAGCCAGTTCGCCTTCACCCCCCACTCCTCTGACGTCATACGACCTTGACCGTCGAAGAGTGCAGGTGTTCATTTGACCTTGGGGGTGTCATTGACCTTGGCCGTCGAAGAGTGCAGGTGTTCATTTGACCTTGGGGGTGTCATTGACCTTGGCCGTCGAAGAGTGCAGGTGTTCATTTGACCTTGGGGGTGTCATTGACCTTGAATGTGTGCAGGTGTTCTATTGTGTGTGACCTTGGTTTCCAACGTGGGCATATGTTGTTGGTGTGACCTTGAACGGAGGCGGGTATTTGGTGCAGGTGTGCGACTACCACCCCACACCACCTTTCTGTTAATTTTGACCTTGAATATTTCCATAAATACCGAACAATTTCATTTTTACCTTCAAAGTCACATTAGCATTCTAGCTAACATTATCTGCTGCCTTGAACAGTAAATAGATATATTGTGTTTGTGTTGTGTTCCGACGAAAGTGTCTATTGAAGGTAATTGTTTTATTACATATTTCAACAATGAGCATTTCACAGCAGACCTTGGGTGAAATTAATAATATGATAAACAAAGACTTTGAATTTCCGGAGCGTAGAAAGCTTTCAACCTTGGGGGTGGGAATGGGTTATGTAATTAAAAAAATGACTCCAACAACAACACGTTTTGGGAAAACTATTGTTGCTACATTATACGATCAATGGAATGATGTGACATTTCAAACATTTCTACCTAAGCGTGTAGCTGATGCGTTTACTGAAATTTTTATTGATGATATGAATATGTCAGGTGATAAATATACTTTGACGTATTTGGGACAGAGTACAAATGCATCAGCAGGAGGCAATACAAGAGCATTAATAAATTTTGGTTGTTTGGAATAGACATTTTTAAAATAATTTTAATATTTTTATTGTTTATCATATTAAGTATTAGTTGGATATGTAATAGAATAGTTGTTGATGGCACATGTGAGGAAGCACATACATAAGCATTAAAAATATTTTCTATTTAAGATGTGTGACGAATCTATTATCAGAGAAAACCAAGATTCCTATGTTTATGATTTATTAACTAGACTACAGCAGATGGCTGAAGATATTTTAAATTTTGCAATCGGATTCGATGTGGATTTATACCGAAAATACATGAGGGATGCAGTCAATTTTTTCGCTGGGGCCCATGTTTGTCAAAAATTCCTATATGGTGTCATTGGTGTAGAGGAATTTTGTCGGAAAATGATTGACGAAGAATTGGGTTCTATGTTGCTCGAAATGCCACATATACCCATTGACTTATTGGTAAATTATGGTTTGGTGCCCCAAAATGACGGCATGAACACAAATTTTAATGGAAATGATGCAGCCATTTCTACCAATGATGTTAAGATGGATGTCATTGAAGAAGAAACAGAACAATTTAATGGTTGTGACCATGAGTATGAAATCGCCGCTGCTGCCACTTCCAGTAATGACATTGATGAACATATTGTAATGTCTAAAAAATTAAATTGTAAATAAATTATGTTTAGATATATATTGTTTTATTTCCCCAAATATACTCTAGGTAAAATTAATTTAATATAAGTGGATAATAGTTTTAAAAAATAGATTAGTTGGGAGTAAGGATGGGTCGTGTTAACAACACAATTGATAAATTTGGTCGTCAGCGGGTAAATACACAAGTTCAGTTATTACGTGGTTCACCGGGGGTTGGTTTTAAACTCACCTCTGACGATCAATACGATATTGGGGGAAAGTCCTTGTGTAATGTTGCAAAGCCGACCAAGAATGATGATGCAGCTACTAAACTATATGTACTTGAGGAAATTTCCAACGTACGCAAACAGATATATGATATAATTAATAAAGATTTCTTGGCACATTTTAATAAACTACAAAGCGAGTTTGAAGAACGTTATGATACTCGCTTATTCAATTTTGATGGACGAATTGTTGCCCTTGAGAATGAACCTAAGCTGTCAGATATTCCATTGTACTCTGGTGGTGCAAGCGCATCATCTTAGATATACTCAAAGGGCGGTTACAAGTGAAGGTCATCTGTTATGTATATAGACTCGAGACAAAAATCTAGTAACTCAGTTGGTATCAGTCTTCGCTAAGTTATTTATAATCTACGATCGATTTCTCAATATGGAATCCAACTCAAAAAGTCAAACTACATTAAGTTCCGATCCACCCCAAGCTCCAGAACAACGACGACAGCAACAACAACCACATCAGACCATGTCAAGCTGTTCAACCGCGAGCGAGACAAGGGGGGACTCACCTAGTCCATCTCTAACAGATGCCCCACTAGATACGTCGGATGAAGAGTACTTCAATGGTGACGATGAACAAGAAGATGATGAAGAACGTGGTTTCCGGGCCATATGTTTACGCAAAAATGAACTTTGTCAATTTGGTTATAGTCCATAAGTGTAGTGTAAAAAAAACAATATAAATATTATTATTATATCTGTGTTTTATTTAAAATATTATCTATTGACAAATCTTTCAAGATACATTCTATTTCTATAGTCACATGATAAAACGCCTGCCAAAACTGTTTCCAGTTCTTTTATTCTTCTTTCGAAGCGATATCTATCAACCATTAGCTGTTGCAGGTTACTTTGTCTCGCTTTTCTGTATGCAAAACTCCAAACATATGTTTGGTGTATTGTATTTTTCTCTATATTAAATCTTACTTTCTTCATGGTTACTATACAAATAAAATTATTTTCCATCGTTAGTTACATATATTATAGATACCACTAATTAAATGTTTAATTTAACAAAATTGATATATCTCTAATTATATTTATACAATATCAGACTTATCTATCCAAGAGTTAAAATTGGTTGGAAATCCTAACCATTTTACAAACAATTGATCAATGTGATTTTTCTTGCGTTTCTTGAGAATTTTTTCCACTAAATATACACCGGGACTGTTAGTTTTTTGTAGTTCGGGTTCATAAAAACATCCTTTAATCGGTTGACCTTCTAGTGATTCCAATAGATATGTAGGTGGATTAGTTACATTAACTTTTGATATTTTAAATAGCTCTGTTGACCATGAAGGTGTATATCCTTTGTCAAATATGCTCTTATACTTGCTGATGCGAACGATATCACCCAAACGATACTTTATTTTCCTCGGAACAATTTTCAAATGGTTGTATGCATTAATTTTTGAATCTTCTTTCACATCTTTCGGTTTCATTCCAATGGTACGGTGTTTAGTGTTATTATAGACTTTCGTTATAGATGATAATATTTGCAACCATCTATACGAACCCCTAGCCGAGAATTGTTTATATAGACTATTTTTTAAAGTTCTTATAACACGTTCAACAATTGCCGCTTTCTTCGTACTATACGTGGAATAATGGTTTATGTTGTATTTTCTTATAAGAGCTTGAAAGTTGTTATTATAAAATTCTTTTCCTTGGTCACTTTGCAAATTGGTTGGTGTGTATGAGGCCTCTTCAATGATGCTTTTCATCGCATTCGTTACTTCAACACCGGTCTTATTTTTAACTGCTCTTGTATAAACATACTTGGAATAACAGTTTATACATACGACAATGTAACGATACCCATCGTTTTCATCGGCATATTGTTGCATTTCCGCCAAATCGATTTGCCACAAATCATTATATCCTTTTATTATAGTATGTCTTCTAATGAAATTTTTTCTTGCACCTTTATGTAGTTCATTAACTATTTTAAGTTTTTCGGGGCTAGGATCCATAGTATACGTGACGTCTTATTCAACACTGATGAATGTAATGAATTGTAATTCTTAATATATTATACCCTCCTCTCGAAGCTCTTCAATAATTGACATAATTTCATTATCGTGTCCAGTATGTCCGGCTACTTTTGAACTCCACAATAATCGTAATCGATCCACCAACTCACAGGGTTTATTCCAGTAGACATATTGAGATAATTTAGATGATAAAGTCTTCTTTACAGGTAACCGAATTTCGGATTTATTTTTTTTTCGTATACCAGCACCAAGCTTAGTTCCCTCCATTAGTGGTTTTATAATTTGTCTATATTTTAACCATCGGGTTTCCCTTAAACCCATAGTCTTATTATAATTAATATATGCAGCATTTGTTAATTCCAAAATATCTTTGTATTCTTGAAGAGTGTCTTTGTTCCATTCACTTTCTTCGACCAGGATTGGAGGATTTTTTAGAAAAATCAAGTCATAGAGTTCATTTGTTCCATTCAATATAGCAATATTTCTGTTGTTTTTATATAATGACACCTGTCCGTTAGGAAAACGCACTTCTACATTACCAATAAATGTTTTCTTTTTATTTACTTTATCATAATAGACACCATAAACTGTATCATACTTCGATGGCTGCTTTTGTAACCCCTTCAGATAGATATTAATGTTTTTTAAAGATGGTGATGAACTAGATAAGTCAGATTTGTTTGATGGGGATGGTGTTGCAAACAATGACTCATCATATATTCTATGTTTCAGTGTAGGTGACTCCATTGATGGATCCATTGACATTGTATCTGCTGTTAATTCCATACTTGTGCTGGAACTACGACTTTGTGGTTTAGTTTTAGTAACTGATTTTTGGGTTATTATTGGCTGATTCTGCTGCTGCTGCTGCTGCTTCACTACTATATTGGATATGGATTTTAGTGGTTTAGTAATGGGTTCGTAAAACTGTTCCAAATCAATGTTATTTTGTGCTTTAGATGCTTTAATTTGCTTAAATTTTTTTCTCACTGCACTGGTCGTTTCCACCAGCTTACGCTTTAAATCGATTTCTTCATTCATGATGTTTTCAAATTACCGGACAATGATGAAATGAGCTGCTATGGTTACTTCTATAAATATATATAGCTATCGAAACCCTTGCGATATCTTCCCGAATTTACATTACTATCTTTATCGATAACTAAAAAACCATACTTGCTGTCCCAGCATTTAGAGCACATTTGTTGAAATTGTTGAAACGTCAGGTCAGGTGAAACATGATCGGAAAATATATGTCGCATATTCATCTCATCCTGTTTAAACATTATAATGAAGTTGGCGTTATCTCGCACAAGTTGTTTAGGAACACGTGAATATGTCTGGGCTAAGTAAAAAACATCCACATTTTTATGGCGTCCCATACTAAAATATGATCTTATGACATCCTGTTTCTCACACATAACATCATCAAAAATGAACACCGAATTTGGTTTTGCATCTGACGGTTCCACGATATTATTTCCATCACTAAATGTATAGTAGCCAAGACCTTTAATTGGTAATAAGATTTTTCTTAAATATTCATATTTTGGTTGATATAGTGACTTCGAGTAAATGTATACATTTTCAAAGCGCAATCCCAATGGATGTGTAAGCAGTGATATCATTACGTTGGTTTTCCCACAGTTCGAGGGGCCAATTAGCAGGCCGCGAATAGATGATGGAAGCAATGGGCCATGTCTCCTTAATATTTTCTGATCTTGTCCGGATCCGACCTTCTCATCAAGATTATCAACTGGTAATTTTTGTTTAAGCGCCACAATTCTCATTTTGTTTATATTTTATAGCTGTTTTACATTGATCGTAGTCATTCAGATGTCATCCGTCAAGCGAAGTGGACGGTCTGGTTTATCGCGTAAGACTGGTACTGGTATTGTTAATACATTAATTAATAGGCTACCGATTGAGGCGCATATTCCCGGTTACCAGTATTGTGGACCCGGTACAAAAGTAATAAAACGCGTTAAAAGAGGTGATCAAGGAATAAATCCATTGGATGCTGCTTGCAAAAAACACGATTTAGCTTATTTGCATAATAGTGAAGATTTAAGTGCACGTCACCAAGCCGATTACGAACTCGAGCAAAGCGCTTGGAAAAGAGTAAAATCCAAGGAGGCCAGTGCAAAAGAAAAAGCTGCAGCTTGGCTCGTAACCAATATAATGAAAACAAAACAACGTTTTGGTATGGGTATGCCGACTGGGCAAAACAAACGGTCTCGTCGTCGTCGTCGTCGTCGCCGTCGTGGGAAGGCTTCGAAAAGAAATGGAGCCAATAAGTGTAGACAACGTCAACAGAAGAAAGCTTTTGGTTCAGCTATCAGACAACCAATTCGATTACAATTATTAAAAGCTGGAGGAAAAAAAGGTCTTGAAAAAAATATAATGAAAGCATCAAAAATAGCTATTATCGCTGCCCGAAAATCTTTAAAAACAGCCGGTGGCAAAAGGAGAATTCGAACTCCTCGAATTATACCGATCCCTAAAACTGGTGGCATATTACCGCTGATACCAATATTTGCAGGACTGTCGGCTTTAGGATCCTTAGCTGGCGGTGCAGCGGGTATTGTGCGTGCTATAAAGACGATAAAAAATGCGAATGCTGAGAAAACAGGTGCTACCTTACATCTGCGTTCAAAAAAAGGAAATGGATTGTTTCTTAAACCATACCGTGCAGGTATGGGTCTATTTCTGAATAATAGCAGTGTAAAATCAAAAAACTATTAAAATCCCTACCTCAACGTCCACTATCCAATATTGATTTACAAAAGTATGCTTTAAAGATGAAAATACCATATTTTAGAGGGGTCTATATGAGAGACTCGTTGCCAGTGTGCGGACCCCAACGCAATGAAGCTGCAATTATTAATTTGGATAGCATAGTTGGGGATGGGACTCATTGGGTAGCATATAGAAAAAACAAATCGAATGTGACATATTATGATAGTTTCGGTGATTTACCTCCACCCATTGAATTGGTACATTATCTACAAAAGGGTTCTGAAGCAACGAAGAAAATTTTCTATACATACGACCGTCAACAAGATTTTGGTACAGTTTGGTGTGGACATTTGTGTTTGACGTTTCTTTCAAAAGATCATGTCGACTGTGACGCCACAAATGGATCGTGATAACTACACGAAAATGTTGTTGTCGCTTAAAGCGTATCGTCAAGTCGGCTGTGAATTGAGAAAAATGACGACAAAACAGCTGGAAAATATGCCTAAGGAAGTGATGATAGCGTTAGCTCCAAATCAAATCGCACTCGTTTGGGATAGGTTACCTGATGATTTGAAGAGTGACATCGACATGCTAGATTATCAGTACTGCAGCGAACATTATAAAAAATATAATTCCGATGATGAGGAGGAGGAGGAGGAGGATGAAGGAGATGGACCCACACCAAGGAAGCTGTTTTGTTGTTATTGTAAAATCAGCGATGTCAAAATAACGGCTGAAGCAATGACAGAAGTGAAGCGAGGCGTAAGCTTACCAAACCTTCTAAACTGTTGCAAGCAACAATAAATCATATACATAAGTGGTTTTATTGTCAGTCATGTCATACACGTTCACACTAACAGGACACTCAAGTGTCTTGAGTGCAAATTTTTATCCTCCTGTTGAATTGAAATCATCCTGCAAGTATGGTCTTGCACTGTTGGGATTTTACACATATAATTCAATTTTTAATATCGACCAAAATAACAATGGGTTTGCATACAAAAAGAAGAACAGCTCAAAGGCCACGCTTTTAAGGATTCCACCTGGAGCTTATGAAATTGATGAAATTGGAAAAGCAATATACGCAAGTTTAAAAGAATCCTGCAGGGGAGAAGAATGTGAGGGATTATTTTCATTAGTAGCCAATAATAATACATTAAAATGTGAACTCAAGTCGACATACGAGATTGATTTTCGTGTAAAAAACAGTATTGGTGGACTATTGGGTTTTGGTCGGGTACTGCTAAAAAGTGGAAAACGACATGAATCAAGCAATAATGTGGACATAATGAAAGTGCGCATTATAAGAGTGGATTGTAATATAATTTCTGGAGCATATCTAAACTCTAGAGAAAGCCACACATTATTTGAATTTGATATTGATGTTGAACCTGGTTACAAAATTTCAAAAGAACCACAAAATAACATTTATATGCCGATAATGCCGGAGGGACGTCAGTCAATAGACAACATTACTCTACGCATCTTGGACGATCGTGGTGATCTGATAGACTTTGGAGGTGAAAAAATTATTGTAAAATTAGAGCTGAAAAAAATATCATAATTATGGGTTTTTGCTTCAATCGTCAATTGAATATGCTGTCAACAGCTCGAGGTGTAACAACAATAAAACATAAAAGTAAGCATATCACACATCCGAGGATCATTCACAATTCAGACGCTAGATTGGAAAGACGTTCGAGTCATATACAGCTCTCAGCGAAAGATTGCAAATTTCTAGAATCAATTGGTTTAGAAGTACAACGAAGAAAATAGCGAAAAATGGCCACCACTAGTGACAAAATTGAAGTTTTTACCGAACCAATATTCGATAATTCCATTATCAGTTTACAAGAACACACATATAAACCATATGGTTCTCCAGCATTTAACAATTCTGATGAAATTCGTATTCCAGTACACTTTCAAGATATAATTTTGGATATATCAGATAGTTATATCTACATTGAGGGAACTTTTAAACCCAGTGATGTTACCAAAAAATGTTACCTATCAAATAATGCAATCGCTTTTCTGTTCGATGAAATCCGCTATGAAATGGGAGGTGAGCAAGTAGCTGTTGTTCGAAAACCCGGAATTACGTCAACATTAAAAACCCTGGCATCTTTGGGTGCGTCCCAAAAAAGAACTCTTATGGGATGTGGATGGGGCCTGAATGAGACAAACCAATGCATTTTCGATGCTACCAGTAACGTATTCTCCGGAAAGCTACCTCTAAAATATCTCATGGGATTTGCTGAGGATTATTCAAAAGGAATATTTAATGTTAAACAGGAGCTAATTTTAATAATTGCCCGTACGTTCAATAATTGCTATATCGCAGAAGTTGATGCAGCCATTACTATTGACAAGATTGAGTGGAAAATCCGTCACATTATTCCCGATGATCGACAAAAATTGAAAATATTATCTCGTATCAATAAAGGTGGAAGTAGTTCATCAAACATTCCTATGGCCTACCGTAAATGGGATCTTTACGAACTGCCAGCTTTGCGTGAAACATCATCAGACGTCTGGTCGTTAAGAACTAGCACGAGTCTCGAAAAACCGAGGTATTTGATCCTGGGTCTCCAGGAAAGCACTTATTCAGACAATAGAGCAAAGGATGCTACACAATTTACTACGGCCGATATCAGTGACATTACTCTGTATCTGAACGCCACTAAATTCCCCTATGAGCGATGGAATTTGGATTTTACGAAGAAATTATATGCCCCCGCCTATTACAACTATGAGAATTTTCAAGTGAGCTATTATCAACGTGAGCTTAACGATCCAATGATGAGTTTTGCTGAATACCTCATGAATCCAGTATTCATTATTGATTGTAGTCGTCAACCGGAAGCTATCAAAACATCTACAGTGGATGTTAAGTTGGAGTTTGATACACGCAAGAGTAAATTTCCTAAAGACATTAAAGTGTATGCGCTAATAATTCACGATGCATTCTTTAGTTATAATATATTAAATGGTTCTGTTACTAATAAATCAATGTAATATAGTTTTAAGTTATTATTATTCATGTAGAATGTAGAAATAAAACCATGAAAACTAGTCTGTATTTCATTTCTGTAGGATAATGAAAGTTAAAGGTGATAAATTTTGTGGTGGGGGAAGAAAATGGTGTATATAAGTAGGTGATCTAGGATGAGAAATTCATTCTATACCAAGATGTCATCCAGTTCAGATGATGGGTATTCCACTGATAATGGGTTAAACCTTCAAGATAGAAGGGTACGTAGGGTTCGACGTAGGCTGAGACCGAGGTTTTGTATGGTCAAATCAGCGGTAATGTGGGGCGAGCATGTACAAATATGCATGCATTGCTACATGAGCAGGTTTGAGGGTCTAATGGATGTTAGGTTCCTCCAGACCCACGTTACATTCGCGAGGGCAGTCAGACCACATGAAGGGCTGAATTGCTCGTTGTGTGGTGATAGACTATATACAGTCTTTCACCAAGACTCTTGCCTTATTTGTAATAGAATGTAAATTCTATTACAAATAAGGTAACACACACCTAAGTCGACGCCTACGGCTTACGGATCCGGACAACCCTGGTCCCTTTGGGACAACAAAATCGGCCCTTTTAAGGGCCACATTTTTTAATGGTCTTTTGACTTTGATGTAGATTAGTTAATGCTCCAAACCCGGGTGGCACAATTTACTTTGTCAAGAATAAATTTCTTGTTGAAGTTAATTGTAATACTCTAAGGATGTGTTTGGTATGTGTGTGTGTGTGTGTGTGTGTTTTCTGTGACGGCAAAATGGATGCCAAGAATAGAGACACTTATTGACATAGTATTCTTAAATACATATGTTTTACTAGAAGATAGAACTGTATTGGTGCTGCTATTTTTTAAAATTCTATGTTTATCGACACCAAAAGTTTATGTTTATCCCCACCTAAACTCTCTAACCTATATATATATATGAGTGTTGCTCATTCAATTCTTCATATACATTTTGACAATGGCTGAAGGAAGACCAGAAAGTCGTGGCTCGTCTATATTTAGCGATGAGACAGTGCCAAATGGCGAAAGGTTCGAATACCAAGGAGAACCACCAATGCCACCTATGCCAAGTGGTAGCGGCAGTAATGTAGAGTCGACCGAACCGGATTCATCATCCGATTCGATAACCGCTGAAGTCGTGGAGGACGAATTTAGCGGGGCAGCGGATTCCACGTCTTGGTGGGATTTTGAAGACGATTTGAGTGATGGTCCCGCTGATTCCACCACCGACCATTAATTCTTCCAACTGGTCAACCCATGGTCCCATTGGGACAACAAAATCGGCCCTTTTCAGGGCCACATTTTTTATGGTCTTTTGACTTTGATGTAGATTAGTTAACACCCCAAATCAAGGTGGCACAATTTACTTCGTCAAGAAAAAAAAATTTCTTGTTGAAGTTAATTGTAATACCCCAAAAACATGATTGGCAATGTGTTTGTTTCCTGTGATGGTAAAATGCATGCCAAGAACAGAGACACTCATCGACATAGTATCCTTAAATACATGTGTTTCACTGGAAGATAGAACTGTATTGGTGCTGCTGTTGTTATTTGAAATCCTATGTTTATCGTCAAGAATAAATTTCATGTTGAAGAATATTATAATAATATAAATACTTGTGTATGCATGTCGTGTCTTCTTTGACGTCTTGTACAGTGCATGACATACATTGTCATAATATGTGTGTTACTCTGGAAGATACAACTGTGCCCCTTCCTATTATTGTTGATAATAGAGAGCGAACTTGCTTAAATTTATCAAGTTCGTTCTGCATATACCAACAACGGCAACACAGACACTTGCAGAGTAACACAAACTTTTCAATCAAGAAATATATTCTTGAAGAAAAATTGTGTCATCGAGTAATCTCGACTAACTACTATGGAACATTTTGTTGCCCTTAGAAGGGCAGGTGGGTGTCAGGGTTCGAAGCGGGTTATCATAATGTGGACGGAGAAAGAGCAGAGAGAGACTATTCCACGAAATCGCCTCTCGCGACCATAACGGACCGCGGTGCCGGTCGCCGCCGCCGCGGTGCCGGTTGAATTGGAGCAACCCTTCGAGCTGCTCGAACCTCGCGGCGTTGGTTCATCTGCCGTAGCAGTTCAACCCGCTCGCCAGGCTGGAGCACCCTCTCGGGCCCGTCAACGGCCTCCACCAACACCTCAAACACCGGTGCTGCTGCTTCAGGCACTGGTGAAGGAGGCCTCGGTGTCGGTGCCACAACCATCGTAGGCTTTCCCGTATTTTTGGTACGCCATGCGTTCCAATATTCCGCAATTCTCGATTGCTCCCTCTGCTCCCTCGCCTCCTCCAAACGTTTCTTAGCGTCTTGCAAGTAAATTGATTGCGGATCGTTCGAATTCATGTTGACGAATGATGCTCTTCCTAACAATCCCTGGTTATATATACATTTAAATGTGGTGGGGGTGAAAAATTACTGTCGTCAAACTAGTCAAGTTGGTTGCTGAAATATTTCTTCAATATACATAAGACTACATTTTTTTTTCAAATTTTTACAATTGTCGGTTGGAACAAACAATTTTTTGTAAAAAAACTAAAGGGTTTGGGAAAAAAAGCTATAGGAAAATGTTGTTCAGGGTTATATTCTACATAGGAATCCATTTTTAAAAACTGAAAATTAAAAAAATTTTCAAATATTGGAACATAGAAAAAATTCGGGGGGTGGTCGGAACAAATAATTTTTTGTAAAAAAACTAAAGGGTTTGGGAAAAAAAGCTATAGGAAAAAGTTGTTCAGGGTTATATTCTACATAGGAATCCATTTTTAAAAACTGAAAATTAAAAAATTTTTCAAAAATTGACACTTAGTAAAAATTCGGGGGGTGGTCGGAACAAATAATTTTTTGTAAAAAAACTAAAGGGTTTGGGAAAAAAAGCTATAGGAAAAAGTTGTTCAGGGTTATATTCTACATAGGAATCCATTTTTAAAAACTGAAAATTAAAAAATTTTTCAAATATTGACACTTAGTAAAAATTCGGGGGGTTGTCGGAACAAATAATTTTTTGTAAAAAAACTAAAGGGTTTGGGAAAAAAAGCTATAGGAAAAAGTTGTTCAGGGTTATATTCTACATAGGAATCCATTTTTAAAAACTGAAAATTAAAAAATTTTTCAAATATTGACACTTAGTAAAAATTCGGGGGGTGGTCGGAACAAATAATTTTTTGTAAAAAAACTAAAGGGTTTGGGAAAAAAAGCTATAGGAAAAAGTTGTTCAGGGTTATATTCTACATAGGAATCCATTTTTAAAAACTGAAAATTAAAAAATTTTTCAAAAATTGACACTTAGTAAAAATTCGGGGGGTGGTCGGAACAAATAATTTTTTGTAAAAAAACTAAAGGGTTTATGGGAAAAAGCTATAGGAAAATGTTGTTCAGGGTTATATTCTACATAGGAATCCATTTTTAAAAACTGAAAATTAAAAAATTTTTCAAATATTGACACTTAGTAAAAATTCGGGGGGTGGTCGGAACAAATAATTTTTTGTAAAAAAACTAAAGGGTTTGGGAAAAAAAGCTATAGGAAAAAGTTGTTCAGGGTTATATTCTACATAGGAATCCATTTTTAAAAACTGAAAATTAAAAAATTTTTCAAAAATTGACACTTAGTAAAAATTCGGGGGGTGGTCGGAACAAATAATTTTTTGTAAAAAAACTAAAGGGTTTATGGGAAAAAGCTATAGGAAAATGTTGTTCAGGGTTATATTCTACATAGGAATCCATTTTTAAAAACTGAAAATTAAAAAATTTTTCAAATATTGACACTTAGTAAAAATTCGGGGGGTGGTCGGAACAAATAATTTTTTGTAAAAAAACTAAAGGGTTTGGGAAAAAAAGCTATAGGAAAATGTTGTTCAGGGTTATATTCTACATAGGAATCCATTTTCCAAAAACTGAAAACTGAAAATATCGTATTTTATGAAATATGTGAACTTTGAATATTTCGGGAAAAAAAACAAATACGTGTCAAAACTAAGTTATTATTGATTCCTGAGAAAATTCTATTCTTTATAATATTCAGTAAATGTCATTAAGCAACTTTTTAGTGCTATACACTTTTTACCTAACATTGAAGGAAAACTGAAAATTTCGTATTTTTTAAAATATTGGAAAACAAAATGATTTTTTTTAAGGTATTTGCGCTCATTTTTTGAGAAAAGTTTATATAACTAAAAATACTCGCCTCATCAAGAAGTACCCGAATCAAACTTTTTTATATCAAATTTTCGCTTCGTGACCGACTTCCGTAATGCGCAGGTTCTCGGACTTAAAAAAAAAAAACTATTTTTTTTGGGGGCCCCCCCGGGCAGAAGATCATTTTCCGCTATAGTACGCATATTTTGGGGATTCCCTTCTGCCCCATTTTACGACTTTTTTTTGCGTACTTTTTTACCTTAGGGATTTTTGATGCGCAGTTTCTTGTCAATATTCAGGGTTCGATTTCTGACATTTTTTATTCGAACTTTTTTTTTGTAGCAGCAATATGAATCTCCATTTTTTAAGAAGCTAACTTTTTTATTTATGATGCAATTTTGAATTTTTTTGCACCAGAGCAAAGAGCGTGAAATTTCAGGAACTTTTAATGCTTTTGGTTTTCTTCTAGCATGTATACTAAGGGAGCTATGCATTTTTTAATGTTAAGACTATTAAAACCCTATCTTTTTCAAAAGTCTTTTTTCATTTTTAAAATATTTGACTTTTGAAAATTGGATTCCTATGCAGAATATTCCCCTGAACAACTTTTTCGTATAGCTTTTTTTCATAAACCCTTTAGTTTTTTTACAAAAAATTGTTTGTTGAAACCACCCCCCCGAATTTCTTCTATGTTCCAATATTTGAAAAATTTTTTAATTTTCAGTTTTTAAAAATGGATTCCTATGTAGAATATAACCCTGAACAACTTTTTCCTATAGCTTTTTTTCCCAAACCCTTTAGTTTTTTTACAAAAAATTATTTGTTCCGACCACCCCCCGAATTTTTACTAAGTGTCAATATTTGAAAAATTTTTTAATTTTCAGTTTTTAAAAATGGATTCCTATGTAGAATATAACCCTGAACAACTTTTTCCTATAGCTTTTTTTCCCAAACCCTTTAGTTTTTTTACAAAAAATTATTTGTTCCGACCACCCCCCGAATTTTTACTAAGTGTCAATATTTGAAAAATTTTTTAATTTTCAGTTTTTAAAAATGGATTCCTATGTAGAATATAACCCTGAACAACTTTTTCCTATAGCTTTTTTTCCCAAACCCTTTAGTTTTTTTACAAAAAATTATTTGTTCCGACCACCCCCCGAATTTCTTCTATGTTCCAATATTTCAAAAATTTTTTAGTTTTCAGTTTTTAAAAATGGATTCCTATGTAGAATATAACCCTGAACAACTTTTTCGTATAGCTTTTTTTCATAAACCCTTTAGTTTTTTTACAAAAAATTATTTGTTCCGACCACCCCCCGAATTTTTACTAAGTGTCAATATTTGAAAAAATTTTTAATTTTCAGTTTTTAAAAATGGATTCCTATGTAGAATATAACCCTGAACAACTTTTTCCTATAGCTTTTTTTCCCAAACCCTTTAGTTTTTTTACAAAAAATTATTTGTTCCGACCACCCCCCGAATTTCTTCTATGTTCCAATATTTCAAAAATTTTTTAGTTTTCAGTTTTTAAAAATGGATTCCTATGTAGAATATAACCCTGAACAACTTTTTCCTATAGCTTTTTTTCCCAAACCCTTTAGTTTTTTTACAAAAAATTGTTTGTTTTTTTAAATCGAGCCATCCCCAATATTTTCCCTTGAACAACTTTTTCCTATAATAACCTTGTGTTGATTAAAATAAAGACATATTATATAAGGTGAAGTAAATTTTTATTTGTATATACAAATTTGTACATGTATAAACATTTTTTATTTACAATATCATTATTTTATTTACAATTAATTATTTACAATTACACATAACTTATTTAAAAACTCTTAACCTACGATACAAATTACTGTTTTTATCCCTAACTTAACTTATACATTTTTTACATATTTACAGAACTAAACATAATAATTAAAGCTATACTAAACTAGTCTCTATCTTAAACCTATACTTATCTATAACATTATTTACAATAGCTAACCTACTTTGTAGTTCGTTTATTTGCCTTTCCAGGTCACTTGCCTCACTAACACTTTCGGCCAGCCTCCTTTTCCAACCACTACGGATGTTGAAGGTCCGGATAATGGCCTCCCGCTCGGCTTCCTGGCTGTACTGCATACTCCAGTCAGGAGCCGATGGTGCAGTTGAATCATCATCCGGAACAGTAGTTGCCGCAACAGGTGTGACAACCGGGGTGGCAACTCGGCTGGTGGTTGGGCTGGTGACTGGGCTGGCGGCTGGCTCGGCTACTGGGCTGGCGGTTGGCTCGGCTACTGGGCTGGCGGTTGGCTCGGCTACTGGGCTGGCTGCTGGGTTGGATACTGGGGTGGCATCTGGGGTGGCTACAGGGGTGGCATCCGGTGTGGCAACGGGTGTTACGTCTTCGTAAATCCTCTTTCGCATATATCGACTTTTGTTTAAGATAGGCGAAAGAGGAGTCTTAGGCCGCTGCTTCGACGATGATGAAGTTGATGTTGATGGTTTTTCCAACCAGGGATAACCGGTACCTTTGGCTGGCTTTCGAAATTTATATATCTTCGCCGCTTTACCGGCATAAAATGATGATGCTGTCTTAGTGGCATCACCCGCCGGCATAGTGAGGAGTTTTTTAAGCTTACTTGTAGGTACCGGATCTTTCTCCTTCACAATAATGTCACTGATTATGTTTATTTTATTCCCTGGTTGGTTCTCTTCAAACAACTCATTAATGATCTCCATCGTGTTATCACCCACCGGAATCTCGTCGCCATCGTCCAATAACCCTTCGGGGGTTAACAACACTTCACTATTCACAATCTCAGCCACGACCATTTTTTTCGAACTCATTTTAAACGAACTATCACAACAAGACACGAACTAAACACAATTATAATAACTTAACTAACACAGCAAAACACTAACTTAACTAACGCAACAAAACACAAATACAAACGGATGGAACGAGTGGAAGTTTTAAACTGAAGAAATTTTCTAGGTCCACATTATTTTATGCTCTATTACCCCACCCTTACCTATACCCATCTACAATACACCCTCAAGGTATTAGATAATATACAAGGTTAAGATGTGTCCTCGATGCTGATTTCAAGATTCGAGCTTTCAATGTTTACTTTCATTATTTTAGACTATTCAAGGGCATATTGTGTCCTTAGAAAATCTATATAAAAGTACTCTGTAGTACTAAATATCTGCATATATTTTTACAAACTCATACTGTTAATACTATGTTACCGCTCGATCAAGAACCAAACTTTTCCTCAAAGACTTGTGAAGGGTCGCGATTTCCTTCCATCCGTACCAAATGTTTTATTTGTGACAGAATTATGTTGCAGTGGAACCATAATAACACCATCAGTTATGTAGATATTATGCGAATCAAAATCACCAAATGTAATGGCTGTGGATCATACCAGTACAATGGAAAGCGGTCTATTACTCAGCGGGACCTACTACGAAGACAATGGGTTTCAAAAGAAGTATACAATATGTTAGTTTAATATGTATGATTATATTTTGTCAATTTTCTAATAAAACAATTTTTTAATTCAATACTGTTTGATTTTTATTCACCTTATATTTTAAAGGAAGAGTATTTTAGGGAGTTAAATATTTCAGTCTTTATTTTAACATCGTCTTAGCGAGTTATCATATTCGCTAATATTCAACATAAATAATTATGTATGTGTAATTTTTTTTATGTATAAAAAAATATAGTTAATTTTAACAAATCGAAAATATAAAAAAATATATATTTATTACTCTGCAAGACTTAATACATATATAATCGAATTATATATATAAATTACAATAAATTTAATAAATTCAGATAATACAATAAAAATAGTGTTTTATTTCGAATATATAATATGACATACGGTATGAATTTTCCAGTCTTTATTATTATTTTATTACTGCTGTTGCTGCTGCTGCTGAAAGGTTTTTACAACTTTTAATAAATTTTCTAAATTCTCCTCTGGATTTGAATTATAAAACTCTATATCTGTATGCCCCCAAGGTAGAGTTTTAGTTGTTGACGGTATTAAATAGCGTTTATCATCATAGCCTGATAGAGCGACTTTATTTATTATTTGCGTATATACATCGTGTAACACACTCCGAAAGGTCTTCATTTTTCTAAAGATTAAACCGCCCTCCTCAACGACTTTTCGATAATCATCCAGATGAAGTTCCTTTTCGATAACCGATTTTTTAATACCTTTGGCCTTTTTCAACTCACCGTTTAATGATTTAATATAATATGCTTTGGCACCGGTACCATAGAAAGCAACTATCGGATCACAAGGAAATTCATCCTTCATTTTACCTGGAACCGAATTGCTTTTAACGATGTTAAAATGATTATTTTCGGGGTAGTTAGATGTGTCAAATTTTTCCGGATTTTCAGATATAAAACGATAAAAATCATCAGTTAATACTTTTAATATTAGTGAATCTGTGTCGGTGTACAGTAAGGAAACATTACTACCAAACTTTTTCTTTATGAAATTATAGAAAAAATCATAAATAACTGTTTTTGAAATGTCCAAAATGGAAAACCCAATATATATTGGCTTGTTGTACATAATTTTTAATTTTCCCATGTGAATAGCGACAAAATCAGGGGTAAATACAGACCTATCGTTGAAATTGGGACGAGAAATTAATGCTCTAGCACCAGGTCTACCTCTAGCATTATCCCAATGGGTTACTAACTTAATATCTTTACGCTTTTCTACGTTTTCCATGGTCTTTCCAAAAATAGCATTTATAATTAATTTAAAAAGGTCTTTACCAAACTTTGTTGTTGACGCGTTCCGTAGTTGTGTATTAAAATCGACGTATGTTTTTAACCACTTTGACTGATTAAATTTTAATATTCTATGCGTTCGCATTACCATAAGGCCGTTATTAATGGCTTGCTTTAACGTTCTGTAATGAATAATATATTTAATTTTATCATTTACGTTGGGAATTAATTTTGATAATTTTGCTTCTTGAAGCGGTGGTACGATGTTTTCCACTAAAAATGGAAGATCTGAATGGGCGTCGTGTAGTTCTTGCGGATAATGTACATCCACCTCCAGAACATAACCATGCGGACCATCATCATCTACACTCATAATATTTAAATCTAAAATTTCGCGTTCCGACAACCATTGAAAACCACCATATGGTAATGCTTGTGACATACTATGACCATACAAGTTTGTTGCATCCAAATAGGTGATAAATGAAGAAGGCTTAGAGGGGTCGTAGTTTGGTAAATAACAATTATTGGCAATATGTTCCCTTTCTGAACACTGACTGATACCGCCGCGAATACCTTTTTGAAAAAAATGAACTATATCAATGTCCGTCAAAAGCTCTAGCTCTACCTTACTCATACGCAACATACAATCAAATGACAAACTTGGCAGAGTGTAATACTGTGCTGCGTCTAATTTATAAACGTTTAAACATGTATCGCGAAACTGTTCAAAAACATCGCATAACAATAAAACGTCCGATTTTAAATACAAATCGGAATATTCTCCTAAATTCTTACAACCGAACACGCGCCAAACCTCTTTAGCTCTTTCATAACATGCATCGGTTATGTGCTCTTCCCGCAACCGATCATAAAACTGGTTTTTAGTTGGAAGATTTAGGTCTTTCATTTTTTCCATGGAATCGATATAATTGTATGGAAAAACACCTTTCTGACGCATTAACTTAAATTGATCATCATCGATAAAATGTTTTCGTGTTTCCTTAAAGTCAACACTGCTTAATCCGTTACCCAAATTTTCCAACGATGTTGATAAAAATTTAAAACTATCGATAAATCGCAGTTTTAAATTTTTTCTCATTATTTGTCCAGTTTTTCGATCCACATAGTCATGCATGTAAATACTCTTTGTAAATGATATGTATTTCTCCTTACTTTGAGCTATAACGTCAATTTTATCCCCATATCTACATAGCTCCTTGATAAACATATGGCTATCGTAACCGCTTAAATTGTGAAATATTATGGGAATAAAACTGGGTAATTTATAATTTAAATTACATATGGAATGTGCTGCACCAAATCGTTTTTTACCTGTGATGTGACAGTGATCTCTAACTTTTTCTTTAATATCGTCAAAAGGACGCTCGCAAATACCGCAAAACTTTGCATTTTCAAATTCTATTCTCTCATTAGTGGTTAATTGTGTCATAGGTACGATATTCCTCAAATATGTATTGTACAGATGTCTTACATCTGCTTCAATACGATCAACAAATACTTTTGCAGCATCATTTCCTCGATATAGCTCAAACTTGGTGATTGAATCATTAAAAGAACATTTTATGATATATGCAAAGGAATATGGTTCATGTTTTAAATTGTTAACAGTGTAAGAATTTTGGGGATTTGGTTCTACTGCTTCAACGGGTTTTAAAACAGATTCAAAGTCCGCATAAACAACAAATGGCACTTTCATTTGCTTCTCAATATTATCAAATTTTAAAATGTTTTCCGGAACACTCTTGCCAAATTTATCAACTTTTATATCGGTTGTAGGTGTCAACGAATATATATGTTTACAATCATTCATTTGATGTAACATTAAGGATGTATGTGAATTAAAGTGAACAAGACAACCATCACAAAAGTACACTTTGTGACGGTGATTTGAAACTTGACCGGACACTAATCGAGATAAATCTGTAATGCAACAGTAATGACTTTTCGAACAGTTAAAATCACAAGTATGTTCACTATCATCTTTAATTTTACAATCTTCAGTTATAAGCAACAAGTTCACATGTCTTCCTAGCTTCCTGGGAGCATACCTCAACGGACCGACCACTTCATATTTAATTTTATTATTTTCAAAGCTAGACTCTAAACCATATACATTAACTGAAATATTATTTAACTGCTCAAATTTGGATATATCACATAATTTTACTGGAAAATTCATACCTGTTACATTTAAAATGGTTGAATAGTGCGGATACGATGTAATCTGGTTAGCCATAGTAACTGTTGGACACAATGCTGACGTGATGGCCCAAGCAAAGCAGCATTCGTCCTGATTTACCACATTCAGAACAGCACCTTTCATGTTGATGAACCGTGGCAATTTTATATAGGATGAGCCGCCGAGGGGTGAATACTTGTTGATATTCACTTCCAAATATAAAATCTTGTCCAAAGCCCATCCTAGAAAACAATAAGAATATGATAAAATAAACAATTTTTTAAAATGTTTTTTTTTGTTAAATGTTAATACATACAAAATTATTTCTATATATTTATAACCTACCTGAATCTTTCTCTTGAAAATCCGCTGTCTGAACTTTCATGGCCTCAACAAAGGAATGGTAAATATCATCTAGATCGCTTCCAACAGTTACTATCTGATTACATGTATTAAAACTTTTGTCGCTATATATCTCCTGCGATGGTAGGAAATAACGTGCAACAATAACCATATTTATTTTTAATGACTGTTCCAATTGTAGTTTGTCCTTTACTAAATCTAACACTTTTACTTTAATGTCATTAAAAAATACGGAATAGTCAACATGATCGGTGTCACAGCTTACCCGGTATGATACAATTCTATTTTTAAATGCACTTTCAGTAATCTGGACACCATCACAAACTCTAACACATGATTTGCTCTTATGCGTCAATGTTCTCTGATGGGCTGACATTTGGTTTCTTGGTACGGCAACATTACAAACCGCACAGGTTTCCATAGATGTTGATGCCGCACCATCAATTTTACATCGCTTTACACCATCCACACCAACAACATCGCGATCGAATCTTGCAATACAAGATTCTCTCTTATGCCGCAACAAACTATACGATCGGGTAAAAGACACACCACACTTTTCACACTCGTATTTAGACATTTTCAATAAATTAACTAACCCAACCATAGATAGCTGAATACTGAAACATTTTACACCCCCTACCTATTTATATGAAGTTTCATAAGGTGAACCAGTCGAAAATGGCTATTGGAAACCAAGGTCACACACAATAGAACACCTGCACATTTGGAAACCAAGGTCACACACAATAGAACACCTGCACACATTCAAGGTCAATGACACCCCCAAGGTCAAATGAACACCTGCACTCTTCGACGGCCAAGGTCAATGACACCCCCAAGGTCAAATGAACACCTGCACTCTTCGACGGTCAAGGTCGTATGACGTCAGAGGAGTGGGGGGTGAAGGCGAACTGGCTTAGTTATACTACTATTCTTAGCTCAATATGGTAAGACTACTGTGCCAAATCTTTCATAAACTGGATAATAGACTTATGAGTCACATCCGTAGATTGTTTGTTTTTCCTAACCAAGACATATCAAAACGATGAGCTGTTAGAACGAAAACACCCGTTTTGTTCCTTGTAGAACCAGTTTATCTCGACGAATTCATTAAATTTTATCTATTCCAGGGAGGAATCCTACCTAACCAAATAAAAAACTGACAACAGATTGAAATTCAAATGTCAGAAATATGCCTACAAATCGTGGGCATCGTTACGTCACCGATTAAAAATCGCTTACAAATCGATGGGCTCAAATGCCCCCAATAATTCTAGCGATTTATCATACAATCGAAATAGGAAAACTTTTCCTCATTTACTCCCTAAATAACAGTTACGGAAAGAAACAGTGAATTATGTAGGAAAAATTCAGAAGAACTATTTGTAATGTTGCACAATTTTTAATTCAGTTTCCTGTCTTCTCAGGTCATTTTCAAAAGAGTACAAAGACTAATTTAAAAGGAGATTTTCCAGATAAATTTATGCTATGGTTAATGTGAGTTGTAAATAGTAATAAACTTAAAACTGGGTTTATTATATTGAGAGGTCCTTAGTGGGTTTTTCCTATATTTATATACAGAGTGGAAAACATTATTATTCTTATATAATTTAATCTTATATGATAACACTGTTGAAAATTAGGTAAGCACTTGAAGGTATTTCAGTCTGATTGTTAATAACATTACTTTGGTTTTTTATGGCTTTTTTGATTGCTAGAGATTCTAATAGATTTAATTTTTTGCTTTTTCCCTGGATATATAGTGGTTTTATTTTGTTAGAAATAAAATGGCTTTGTTCAATGCAATGATTCGCAAGACCGGTTTTGTTCTGTTTTTTGAGAATAGATGTTTTGTGTTCTTTGAGCCTGGTATAAAGTTCCTGTCCGTTTGACCAATATAGACGACATCGTAATTGTCACAGTTTATTTGGTTTACTTCGCTATTTTAACATTGCCTATGTGTCTACGTAAATTATTTCTATTGACTGGGTGTGATGTTGTGATATTTTAGTTTCTTAAAAATTCTTTCACTGGTGTTACTCAAAAACATTTAATTAATAAACAGACAGAATTGTTTTTGTTTGCTGTCAGAATCATACAAAGTTTTAAAAAGTAATCAATGATGCCAAGTCTGTATTGAGAGTTCTAAATCTACCGCCTGCGTTTAAAACCTAAAAGTATAATATTAATTATATTGAATGCATTTCTCATGTGTACGTATTAAGTAAAAATATTGTACTAAATATGTGTATTTTTTAAATTTTCGACTCGTAAAGTTCTTTATACGGCTGAGTTTTTTAAAGTGTTACAAGGCGATATCTCGCAAACGGTTTAAAATATTTTCTTGAAATTTTAATGAGGTAATAGTGAGATGGGGGGACATATTTAAACATATTTTTGTTATCTACCCCCTTTCCCCATTTTGAGGGGTGGGGGGTAACTTTGAAATTTTAAATGGGAATATGTACTTTTGTTTATTAAATTCGGATCTACGTAAAAAACTACGTATTTGTACAAAAAAAATTTTTGGTTAGCTCCACTGGTTACCGAATTATAATTAATTTATTATTAAATTTCTATTGGATTTAAAAAATAACTACATTTAAAATAAATCAAGTTCACTTATTTCAAAATTATTATTCGTTTACATGGAAATGCGTTGTTTTGACTTCAGTCAGTTGAGAATTTTTACATATCAACGATTATTTCTCAGCTTGGTCAATTGAACATGGAAGCGAATTTTAGTGTGCAAGTTGATATGTTGTTAATGTTGGGGGAGTGCAGAAGAAACTACAGACAAGCTTCACTAAGGTGGGCGGAAACCTGAAATCTCACATGGCATTTAAAGGGCTGGAAACTAGATGTCGCACTACTGGCAGCCTGAAGTCAAAACCACGATTTCGGAAGCGATGCAGATGCAGATAGGGCAGTTGGAGTTTTAGGAATGGTAGCTATTAACCCGCATGTAGGTTCCAGACGGCTTGCTGCAGATGCTGGAATAAGCCAAAAATCGGTTGTGACCATATTGCATATGTACAAATTTCATCCATACCACATTACACTCCACCAAGAGCTTTATGGGCAAGACTTTGAAAATCGCGTTACATTTTGCAATTGGGTAACAGGGCAAATGCAAGGAAATAACAGGTTTCTAAAGAATGTTGTTTTTTCTGATGAAGCTAGTTTCCAGAATTGTGGCCAGGTAGGATTTTAAGTTATCCCTTGTCGGTAGAAATTAATTTTTTTTTATTGTTTGTTTTCTTAAAGGTAAATAGACACAATATGCACTACTGGGCATCGGAAAATCCCCACTGGATGATAAACTGTGCCAAATCAACATCCTTGGTCAGTTAATGTCTGGTGTGGTATAATTGGAGATAGGGTTATTGGTCCTCATTTCTTTGAACGCCATTTAAATGGAGAAATGTATACAGATTTTTTAAGGAACGAATTACCACTATTATTAAACCAAAACATAAATCCTGACATGTGGTTTCAACAGGATGGAGCTCCACCGCATTATGCAATACAGGCCCGTAATCATTTAAACGAATTGTTTGAAAACAGGTGGATTGGTCGAGCTGGTCCGGTCAATTGGCCTGCTAGGTCTCCGGATTTGACCCCTCTTGACTTTTTCTTCTGGGGATTTATAAAAGACAAAGTGGTGGCGACTGCACCTACAACTATAGACAATATGAAAGACCGAATCCGCTTTGCCTGCTTATTAGTGACACCTGAAATGTTAGAGCGGGTACGAAATTCGTTTAAAAAAAGAGTGAGAAAGTGTTTGGAAGTTGAAGGGAGACATTTCGAACATCTTCTGAAACATGACAGGCGATAAAGGGTAAATAATATTTTTTAAATTTTTATAACCTAATTAATTATAATTCGGTAACCAGTGGAGCTAACCAAAAATTTTTTTTGTACAAATACGTAGTTTTTTACGTAGATCCGAATTTAATAAACAAAAGTACATATTCCCATTTAAAATTTCAAAGTTACCCCTACCCCTCAAAATGGGGAAAGGGGGTGGATAACAAAAATATGTTTAAATATGTCCCCCCCTCTCACTAGTACCTCATTAAAATTTCAAGAAAATATTTTAAACCGTTTGCGAGATATCGCCTTGTAACACTTTAAAAAACTCAGCCTGTATATATCCCAAGAACATCAAATTGCAATGTTTTAAGGAAATCACAGTGGCAACGCTGTATGCTCATTTTTACCTGCTAGTGTAAAAATGACCTTGAAGTTTACTAATTTCATTCATTGTCGCCTACGGTGCTGTTACCGGTTTATCGCTGGTGCTTTTGTGATTGTTTGTGATCTATTGTGTTTTTGGATTAATTTTTTGTGTGTTTTCGAACTAAAACTATTTAGAGCTATTTATTAACCATCTACAATGGTTCATCAGTGCGTGGTGGTGTGTAAGAAATTCACTATTCTAACGCCGGATTAATATTTCGTCGGTAAGTGAGAATAATGCGGTTATGTGTTTTTTTTTTCGGTCAAGCAGTGGTGTAGCTAATTCCATATTTTAAGTAAATATTGTAAAAATATGGATTATTTCTTTATATTATCTGAATTTCTGTAAAAAATACCTACAACGCTTACCTATTTATGACTAATGTTAGATCGAAATTGTCTAAACGTGTACCTTATTACAGCGTTGTCATTTTTTAAAGCCATCTTCTTCTAACTTATTTGAAACTGTAGAACTGCGCACGATTGTAAATATATGGTGTTTTATGAATGGAATGTTGTTCCTCTTATACTATATATTTATGGTGTTGCCGGTATAAGTGACTAAAGAGTATTTATTTTTAAATTTGTCGGGTGTCCGTGATAAAGTAGGTTTTGAGTTTTTTTATTGTTTTAATTATGTCGAGTTGGTTCATTTAACATCTCATATTTGTTTAGTCAATTCGAAAAAAATCGGTATAAAACTCGTTAAGATAGACCGTTTAATGTAACGTGAAAAGCCTTGTGGAACCTTCCTGGTGCTCTTGCTTCAGAAACACCAGTTACATAAACTTTGTCTTTGCAAACGGGTTATAAAAGTATATATTCCTACCTTCATAATGTGCTTCATTATATTTACAATTCTGCAAGGTACAGCCCTTCCTAGGAGACCCGTCAACCAGAGGAGGTATCACAGTTAAAGTTACAGTCAAAGAGGTTTTTAAGAGATCGACCATTTGGTCATACGTTAAAGTAGCCACGGCAACCTAAAAATAAAAGATTTTCTAAATTAAATACAAATAGAAGGAACTTTTTATTAAATGAATGAATCTGCTAAATTCTAAATGGTGATAGTCCTACCTCGAGCTATGCCACCAAAAATAATGCGAAAAGGAAATCATGCCCTGAGAGAAGATTTTTACTATCGTTATAAAAAATTTTAACTACAACAGCAAAAAAATACCTCCATAGGGGACAATAAAAAAAAATTGTAAAACAGTAAAATTGATTTTTCTGGGTATAACATTCCTGTCGCTTGTCGCTTTATAAATATTATCCTGCAGTCACAAAAAAGGAAAGTTCTTATGCTTACAAAGCCACTTACCAGCGATTGAAAAGATACTTTGCTGGGACAATATAGATATTTTCTTATGCCCAGAAAAAAGGCAGGTTATGTTTGGTTGGTTAAAATGTTTTATTCAAAATATGTTCTGCAACATATACAAATTCAGCACAATATGCAGTTCCTCCGTTTAGGGTTATTTATATCTCTACATTTAAATCTTTAAAAATAAATTTATTACAAATTTTAAATTAAGTGGTAATACAACTAATATAAAACATAGGTTGGTTAAAGTTGTAACAGTTGCTATACCATATATCAAACCGAGCTCAAACGTCGGTTATTATAAAACTTGTAAGAACTTTTCATTTATTGCTTCTCAAATAGTACACAATACAGGACACTCAATTCAAACGATATATCAACCGGTAACACAGGTTTGTTTTTGATAGGTAAAACTGAACAGAAAAACAATTAAAGTCATTCAGTAAACTGCCACTATGGAATCGAAATCCGTGTTTGCTCCTCTATCATCGACGCCATGTCTGCTTGTGTGCAAGTGTCAACGCTAGACGCAACGTATGACGGACAACGCCGAAAGTGGCCGAGAGTAACCGAACAGCGACGAAGGTCGTTTGTCAATAAAAAAATTTACCGTACAAATTAAAAAAATTATAAAAAGTATTTTTTTTAATGGCAGTAAAGTGCATTCCTTCTCCAGCATATATAAAGATTAATGACAGAAAATAATATTTAACAATAGCAAAGAATGTCCAGGAAAATAGTTTCTACTGTCACAAGAAATCAATTTTGCTCTAACAGGTAGTAAATATTCTATCCCAGCAAAATAATTAGTCCTAGCTAAGATTTTTTAGCTAAAGCGTTTCTCAGTGTTATATTCTGCGACTTATAAGAGTCCTATGGTTGTCATTAGTTTATAGTTTAATTTAAGATCGTTGATAGATAATACATTTCTTGAAAACAGTAGGAATTTCAATTAATTCAAAATTGTAGTTGTTACGACAGATTTACTCTAATTTTAAGTGTTCCACTTTTCAGCTTAGGAGTTAGAATTATGAGCAGTAATATTAAACTTACCTTACAGATTTCTACTAATCGAGAGTTTTGCCTTAATCCAGCTTGCCACGCCTGTCCTTGGTTTTCTACTAAAGTAACAATGCCATCAGGTTGGACATGAAAACCTAACTGACCCATTATATTACGACTAAAAAGAATATCATATTAATTTATTAAATTTTACTTACTATTTATTTGAATTTTTATTTAGAATGAAGACATAAACAAACGGAAGATAAAAAAGAGTTGAGGATTCTACATCCCCCATCACTTTTTCTTGTGTTTATGACAGTGTTAATAACAGGAGTCATATTGATGTGTACAAAGAAGATCATGTTTATTTTAAGTCGATGGTGCGAAGGCATAATTGTAAAGGTGGGCCTCCACTAAACTGGGCTAGCCCGGCGGCAAGTGCCGCGGCATTAAATTCGACTCCACCAAACTGGACAGTGGGTATTTTTAAGGTGTCGGTTTACACGGTTTGTTGCCGTTCTTCATAAGAAAATATTTGATGACGACGGAATTTTCTTATTAGGGTATATGGTCCTAAAAATTATAACCAACAAAAAAAATAAAAGGAAGCTCAGATATTGGGTTCGGCCTAGTTTAAATAAAAATTTTCAAAAATTTGAAAGTAAACTTTTAAATCATTTAAGAAGTAATGATTGTGGATTACTGCCTTTGCCATACTATCAGAAGCTCTTTTCAGGATTTTGTTAGGATGACAGCAACAGATTTTGAGGAACCAACTTGCTCTTTTAATTTAATTGGGAAAAAAATTTGCTAAATTTGACATAAACTACAGAGATGCTATACCAGTTGCGGATCGATTGGCAGTAACATTGCGATTTCTAGGCACAGGTGATTCATATGATAGCCTATGATACACTTTTAGGATACTTTGTAAATTTTTAATAATGAATCTGATCTTTTATTTTTATAAGTATCATCTCTAGGGTTCCACAAATTATTACTTTCCTTTCGGAATAATTCTATCAATAACAAGACCTTCCTTCCAGACCATTCGGTAGAAATATGCCCATCATCTTGGGTATTTTCCGTATTCGTATTTTGGATATTCATTTTAAAGTCCCTTATTATCCATTGTATATTATTGTGTATTAACAAGGTATAGTTGTTGCAGAATTATACCGTCGACTCTTACGGCCATAAATAAACTACCTGATTAAACCCTATTGTATACGCCTGAACCTCTTCAAAGCTCAATAAATGGAATCAGGGCCGGCTTGAAAATGTATACCACACCACATGATTTATTTTTATAATTTAAAATAAATAGATAGGTATATTTAGTTTTAGGTACCTCTAATAAACGTAAAATAATGATAACAATTAATGATAATTGAAAATAATATAATTTAAAAGTATAACTATTAGGATAACAAGTACAATAAAAAATTAATTACATTCTAAGAAACTATTGATAATTTATTCAAAATTTAACTCTGTATCACTATCACTATCTTCATCTAAGCCTAAACTTATAATTAAGGGTTGAACATTTGTAATCATACAATTGTAAGAATTTTCCACCTTAAGTACATGCTGTACACAGTTTTTCCAGCTGTCTGCAGAAATTCTATCTAATATTGGATTTTAATTGGTGCCATATTAGCTTAATAGGGTTGAATATACAATAGTACGGAGGAAGACGCAACACTGTATGTCCATTTTCTGCTGCAAGTTTGTCACACACTATTTTCAGGTATATTTTTAAGGAGTTTATGTTTAAACCAATCTTCAAAAAGTTGTGCGTCGGTATCTTGATGGTAATCTAAAGAAGAATCTGCTATGTTTTTAGCTGAAAGCAACAGACAATTTGGAACAAACCCGTTCTCTGAACCAGCATGTAATGTTGTGATTCTTTGCCTTTATTTGATGGTGCCTTGGGTTGACATTTTTTGGAAGAATCATCCCAACCTTTTCTTGGAGTGTCATGGGTATTAAACCATGTTTCGTCAAGGTAAATAATGGGACGATTTTCTTCTCTAAATTGTTTAACAGCTGTTAAATATTTAAGTCTCCATTCCCGTAAACGTTGAGATTCCATTAATGTTTGTCTTTTATCAATGCTTCGGTATTTAAAACCCATTTTACGCAATATTTTCCTAAGGCTTGAAAGGCTACAAGAGATATTTGTTTCGTCTTTAATCAGCCGCTCTTTGAGGGAAATCAAAGTGGGTACAGTTTGTGCCTCATACATTTGGTAAATCTTTCTTCTTAATAAATCCATGTCATTCTCGTCAATGCTTCTAAATGTGCCAGAATCACTCCGATTTTTTCTAGGATTAACAGGTTTAAGTACTATGTCTCTTACCGAAGATAAAGGAGTTTTTTTCAAAGTAGACATCTCTGCTAAAGCATCCATCGAATTAAAATTTCTACTCAACAACGATTGATACGCATTTTTAATTATTAGTTTGGCATCGGTGGATAAATACTTTCTTTTAAAAATGACACTTGAAGATGCCCCCCTATCACCACAATTCCAAGGACGCCACATTCTACCACTAATAAGCCTAACTAAAAATTACTCGCCGGAAAACCACTAACGATTAAAATTATTAAAAATCACTTTGTATTTATATATGCATCAGGCATAGGTATAAATTGAATTTGTATACCTGGTCCGGCTCTGCTCGAAAAGGTTTTAAAATTTGGGATTTCCTTATTTATTTTATGGTCGAACGGATAATGAGGAATTATTGCAGCCGGCATGAGCCTCCAGCATAATTTTGCTAGCGGCCTAATGTCGGTAAAGATTAAAGGAATTTCTCCGGCCTACGCGGGTAGGCGCTACTGTATGAACATCTGGACATCGCGCGAGCACGTATTTTCAGTTTCAGTCCGTTTTGAACGTTTGGTAGTCCCGCCTTCACTCTGACAATAATTCAGATACCTATACTCGAAGTCCACAATTGTAGACATTTCATAGTCCGAACAACAATACAGCGAATGCGGTTGATAATATCTTGTACGTTTACCCGTTATTGTCTGTTTAAAATTACCTAAAAAGCCGCTTCCTCGCGCTTATTTGGTCGCAAACGCGCGGCGTAGCCAAACTGTAGTTTTCTCGAGCTTTATATTATTTATAGTAATAGGATTTGCACATGGCAACAGTGTTTGATGTTATTGTATCAGTTGCAAACTGTTGAGAGAGGCGTAACCAGCTGGTTTTACTGTATTGTCATAGATATTTTGAATTCGGGTATATTGTTATTGTGTATTGTTGTTGTTGAGTATTGTTGTTTGCTGAGTATTGTTGTTGCCGAGTGTTGTTTTTGCTGAGTATTGTTGTTGCGTATTGTTGTTGTTATTGTGGATGGTTGTTACTGTATATAATTATTGTTGTTGCTGTTTATCTATTATTGACTAATAGTGTTATTTATGCTAGTGGTAAAAATGCTGCACTACTGCATCAACTAGCGGTTCTCCTTTAAAAAAAATACGACCTAATTTAACACAACAAGAAGGAACAAGATATGATAAAATCTGTGTATGAAGGTGTTCGGACCCGAAATCCGGATTTATCTGTGCTAGATGCAACGGAACTAGGTGCTTCTTTAACGAAAGTATCGGCTAGTACAGGGGTCGGCAACCTGCGGCTCTCAAACCATATGCGGCTCTTTAGTTCCATAAGCAAACATTATTTATTTTATCGAAAAAAAACATTAAAAATTCGTTCTGAAGACAATTGGCGTCTTCACCAGTGCTTTGGCTGCGACCAGGGGTCGGCAACCTACGGCTCGCGAGTCGCATGCGGCTCTTCGATGTCAAATTGTGTCTCATTCGATATCAAATTGCGGCCGTTGAGAAATTGTGTAAATTATAACTTTTGGCTCTTCCGTCTCAAAAGGTTGCCAACCCCTGGGCTAGTACAGTACTCAGGACTTTAAAAAATAAGAAGAACAAGAATAACTCCAAAGTTCAGAATCATGTAGGCCGAAAAAAAATCGTACTTGATAATGCGACAAAATATGCAATTCGTCGAAAAGTACGGGTTTTATTTTAAGAATGAATGAAGGACGACTCATTGCCAAAAATATCGCTAAGTGAATTCAGTAATTACCTGAAATTTTGCGAATTTTCAATAATAAGTACTTATATAAATTTTTTATTTTACGCCCCACTGGAAGTCTATTTCCTTCTCGCTCAAATGCAGTTGTCGTTTCATTTTGTCATAGATGAATCACTGTCTACAATTGTGGTCTCCGAGTATAGTTGTTATATATATTTTCTAATTAGCAAGAGCAACCATAATATAAAAATACATTCTCTTAGGAACAAAAATTATCGACATAATTAATGCGATAAATCATTTATTATCAAATTTCCTATCGCTAATTTTTCATTTCTTACCTAATTGAGAATTCTTTGGCAATATATCCGTTAGTAACGGCTTTTAATCTACTCATAATTTCCAGTAATTCGTCAGTATCTCCATGCGTGTCCCTCATGTGGATCGTCATGCATTCCCCTTGATGGTGATATATCCTCAAACTGTTAGTTTGAGGAGACCACCCCAAGATACTTTTACAAGGTGTCACAAACACTATCTGGCGGGTTTGTTCCTCTATTAGAACAAAGCTGTCCGAAGAAATTCCTGAAAACATTTTAAAGATAGTTTGATATAAGGAAGATGTTTGCGACTTGCGACTATTGTGAGTCGGGCAAGTATTCATATTTTCCATTATTTGTTTAGCTTGGACAGTGAACAACATGAATTTTATAACCTTAAATAACGCCAGTATTGTTATCATATTTCGATTGAATATTTTCTTTATAAATACACTTATAACTATGTCAGTGAAATATGTTTCAACTTTAAAATTCTGTTAATTATTTGACCTGGTCAGGAAAGTTAAGAACTTCAACACTAAGTGTATTTAACAACATAATAAGGTGAAACATGATATACAAATTTAAAAAACAACGTCAATATTCAGTAAAGTGTTTTCTCTACTCCTATATTACTAAAAACTTACTTACGCTCTGTCTACTATTACGTAATGACTGTTACATAATATATATATATATACAGGGTGTCCGGAAATGATGAACAAAAAATTTAGGGGATAATTATAGACATTGTAGACATCACTTGGAACCTTTGATTTGAATGTTTAATTTATTGTTCTAGTAACTTATATATTTTAACCATAAGATCTTGTTAGTAACCAAAAATAAATAAATAAAATAAATTTAAATGATTTCGTATTCATCACATGCAAGCAATGGTATTTTAGCGTTTTTCTCGAAAACGGTTAGATTATCCAAACAAAAGTAGTATACCTTTTTTTGTCAAAAGGTTAGGAGAACAAAAATATTCAGTCAAAATAGGCATATAGTGTAGCACAAAAATGTTGGTACCATTCAAATTAAAGTATAGGTTCGTATGTGGAGCCCTCTACAAAATGCGAAAAAAAAGGTGGGCAAATTTGTATTCCTCATCCTGAAAAAGCCCCATATACGAGATTTTGTCAAAATATTATGAGCGTGGCAAAAGGTATTGCAAAAAAAACTGCATATAAAATTTAACTTTAACACCCTGTAACTCCGTTAATAACCAATTTCCGAAAAAATTCTATAGGAAGAGGTAGCATTTCTTTTCGGTCTACAATTGCCCCCTTTTGCTCATCATTTTCGGACACCCTGTATATTACATAACAGTTCCACAGATCACATTACCTGTGATATGCCAAAAACCGTCAATATTTCCAATAGATTTTATGCAAAGTAGGCTGTGAATTCCATCGGGTCGCCTTGACAACGTAAATGTCAAGAAATTTTAAACGTCAACATTTTTAATTTGTATATTTTTGGGTAAAGTATGAGTGGTGCACTATTGAGGGAACGGGACGGGAAATTACATTACAAGATGCTTTCGCAGCAAATAATTCATTATTTGAAAAATCCAGGGAGTGGCATGAAAAAGTGCATCAAAAATGTATTGACTGGTGTAGTGAGTATCTACACAAAAAATGTTTTATTAGCATATTTCGATAATTTAACATAAAAGTAGATATGAAGTCGTAGAGAAAGTATAATATACAACTCGAGTGGTAGGCCTCTTTCGAAGTACGGCATTCGCCTCGCTGGTACCGGTGTCGAAATCGTGTGCAATGGGCTTCTTAACATTCTTGGCATGTAATATACTATTACAGTACATTACGTAATGTGTGTTGTAAATAGCCTATTAAATACGAATTACGCGGCTCAATGCGTAATCGCATTAAAATTCGCATTACGTACCAACAATAATTCTCAGCAAACTGTTTAATTGTTATCATAGTTTTAATAACATGACGTTTGAAAAAAATCAGTGCATTTATTGATTTTCCCCAGCGTTTGTGATAGCAGCCGCCTACGACACTCCCGTTATTGTGCGAATATTGAAAGCGGCGCGTTGCTACGCAACGTGTACTTTTGCTGAAAATAAACAAGCCGGCCTTGTTTACTGTGCGATTTGTTTTACAAACGACATGAGATTTACTTTACAGTGCGTAAAATTTACATTACTTGTAGTATGTTTTTGCTATTTAAGAATCGTAGCCCAGGTTAAGCTGCAGGGCCCCTATTAAGCAAATGAAGAGGAGAAAATTTTATATAAAAAAAAAAATAGTACTTTCATGGAAAAATGTAACTCTCTTTAGTGTATAATGGGGTTATAATTATCAGAATGGCTCACCTAAGAAACATTCAATTTGCTGTCCTTGACCACTGTCATCTAACAGCACCTGCCATAAAATGGCACCTCTTTGGCATAAGTCCGGTATGAACCTTGGACGGATTTTATCCTTCTTTTTGCTGCTGAAAATCGCTGTAACATAACCTAAATTGTATTTTGCTAGATTATAATAAAGGTTTAACAACTAAAATATTAATAATTGTATTAGAAACATAAAATTATTTTTCTACGACCACGCCTCAAATAAAATTTTACATATTACTAAACTACCGCGTGAAGTGCAACTTCACACATACTTCCATAAGAGCCAATGTATTCAAAATGAATAGGTGGTCATGCCTGTTTTATTTTTATTAACGTCTTGCGAGCTATGACAACTGTCGTTATGAAAAATAATTATTATTTATAATTTTTTTTATTGTAAGCTAAATATACGGTCGTAGAAAAAGTATAGTGTGCAACACTTGCGTGAAGCCAAGTTATACACTCGGTTCCGTGTTGTAACACTCGCTGACTGCACGTGTTGGAAACTACTCACTCGTATATAAAACCTATCTTCACCAGTGGCGGCTCGTGGCCTATGCTAGAGGAGGTTTACAAGTAGCGTAAAATTATTAAAAAAAATCTGAGTAGAAGAAAAAAAAGTAATAAGAAAAAGCGTCAGGTAAACATATTTTTATTTATTTTTTAATTTTACATGAGAAAAACTTTAGAAAAAGAAAAAGTTTTTTAGTGTGAGCAGAAAGTTCATTCTTCTGTTCTTGTTTGCAGAAAATGTGTCAATAAAAGGCTTTTCTTATTTTAATATTTTTGCTCCAAACTCAAAAGAGATAAAGTTATTTTTTAAATATTCCACCATAAAACTATTCGTCATCTTAACGAAATAACTTATTAAAATATTGGTACAAACAAACACACCTCAAATCACTGCATATATACACGTGCAAACGGGCAAAGGCGCACTCCAAAAGTGTGCGCCTTTTCCATTCAAAATCGCGATATCCCCGCTATCGCCCGCCGCCTGATAGTGAAGGAAACTGCATTACGTCCCGTCTACATGAGCGCATATGCGACCATTCCACGTCAACAATCTAACGACCGGCGCGCGGATCACGTCGCGATGAGAGCTACTACGTATAAGTTTGGTTTGACGGTACGATACAATATTAGGAATATTCAGGCTACGATAAATAATATTAAATGAAAATAAATTAATATTTTATTAATTGTTTTATTATTTTTAGGAGTGCACGTGCTCATTTGCTCTTATGGACGAACCGCCACTGATCTTCATGCGCTTGTTACATAATGTACTTCTTAAACATCACAACAAATAAATTTATTAGAATAATTTACTTACAAAATTTCTGTCCTGTTTCTACAGGTGTATTGGTGGAATAATTTGTAACTAAATCCTTTAAATATTCCTGTCTGGTCCTTGTTGCCATGGTTACAAATTTTTCGGATCTGTGTGCAGCGTTCTCAGCGTTGACTACCTAAAAAAAATAGTTGATGTTTAAGGGCCGATATTTGAATGTTACCTTAAGTTAGACCTTAGCAAAGGTAGCCTTAACGTTATTTTAAACCTTAAAAAGATGTTTTAAATTAATTTGAGAGTCAATTTATGCGGTAAGTGGAAGATTGCCACGTCCTTAAAGATATATCCTTTAGTTGAGAGTTAAAAAGAACTTTAATATACAATCAAACTTGTGTTAAGGATGACTTATGTCATTCTGTACCTTAAGGGAAATATCGGTACTAAATGTTTGTCTAAATCAGATATCAAAATACTAATTCATATTGGATGGTACTGACCGAGAAAAGGAAGCTGTTTCTATTGGTAGGATGTAGGATTGATTACCTGCATACCGGGTTCGAACTCTTTTGTTCTCGTCAGTACAGGGTAGGTGTATTACCATATCAGAGAAACCTTTGCACTTTTGGCTATATTATCGTCCCTAGTCGGTATAATAATATGGGAAGTGAAGGGTTAATGACTAAACAATAGTATATTAAATACAGAGGTGGAAAGTATTTGATAATTGTTGACTTAAAAATTTCAAGACAGGAATTAAATTTCCTGGGTAGGACGGTGGACCGGAGTACGGCCCTTATTGGCGCTAATATTTATATTTAGTCGTAATATAGCATATATGTGGTTAGTAACACTGTCCCCACTGGTTGTACGTCTTCGATACACGATCCAGCATGTTAGTCTATGACAGATCGTCGCATCCGGCAGATATGTGCTAATTGTTATAATATTTTGAGAAGTTTAAAGCATCATAAGTAGATTATCTTAAATTTTTTAACTATATTATTTAGGTAGTGAATAAAGGCTTTCTTGTTTAAGGCATGTGTCTAAATTGCAGAAATGATATGTGTTTTTGAAAAAATGACTATTCCGACCTATTTCGGTCTTTCCTTGGCTATGAATAGTTCTAAACTATTTTGATCTTATTCAAATGTCTCGAATATACAGAAGAAAAGCCACGATGAACAAACCCCATTCCACCCCATACATTGGACAGAACGGGGAAGATGTAACTTTCCTCAAAAATAAAAAGAACGATCGTGTATTAAGATTTTCTTTCTATAATATTTGAACAACAACTTTAAAACATGCCATGATTTTTTTAAACTAAAAATTAAAAGTTTGTAACCTAGGTTTTATTTGGGCACAAAGCACTCGGTTCTACCTCATGTTCCCCTACTATTTTATTTACACCCATCAACATTTCGGAACAGTAATACAATTTAACCATTTAAATGGTTGCTATGAGATTAACAACTAGACATAAATAAGTCGCGTAAACTTCGCCGGTATCACGAGTTTTTAAAATTTTAGAAAATATGTATAGTGATAACGAAGAAGACATCAATTGCATTCCACCAGATGTAAATTTATTAGAATAACATCTACCATGGATTTTATCATACATTGATCAAAGTGTAAACATTTTTCAGCTGTAAAAAAGTAAGAAATGTAAACAACATGGTTGTAAATGAAACTAGGGTTTAGACAAACCCTGTACAGGGTGTCCCAAATTCGACGTTCACCATTGGTATCTCGGAAACTATCGATACATGAAAAGTTAAATGCCCGTGAGAAATTAAGAAAATTCCGACTACTTCCGGAGATATCGGAAAAACCGAAAGTTTCGGACCTGAAATATAAATATTACTTTTTGAACTATTTCATTCTCCCAAAACATGAACCAGTAACACTTTGTCAATATTTCATCTTTTTGAACCGAAGATTCACCATCTGCAACTTTTCTTTTGCGATAATTATTTTGTGTGAAAAATATTTTATTTAATTAGATATGTTAGGGCTGTTCCTGCAAGAACAATAATTATTCAACGTGCAATTTATAAAATTAGACTAGACTAGACAATTATCACAAAAATATTGAAGCAGGATTACTGTTTGAATAATTAATTTAATTTTCTTTGTTACCAAAATCTCCCTTGTTAAAATAATTTTTTTCTTTGTTAGACTAAATATTTTAGAAACTTTATTTTAATGATGATATCCACTTACTTATAAAATTCCTTTGTTACCCAAAATATTGCTTATTAAATATCTCTCTTTCTGGTTAGAGTAGCATATTTCTCAAATATAATAATTATCAGGACCGTATTCAAAAAAATTAAGCTGTTAATGATAAATATTCGGTTGAAAACGGTGAAATTTTGGTAAAATGTATTGGTTTGTGTTTTGGGCGAATGATATAATTCAAAAACTAATATTTGAGTTTCAGGTTCGTAAAAGTACATGTAGAAAGTGCTTTCCATTTTTCAATATGTTTGTAAATAACGTCACAATGAACATTTTTGTTTTATTCGGATATCTCTGGAAGTAGTCGGAATTTTCTTAATTTCTCACTATTATTAACTTACCTTAACTAAGTTCCAAATTATGTAATTTAACTTTTCGTGTATCCATTTATAGTTTCCGAGATCCCAAATGGTGAGAATTGAATTTGGGACACCCTGTACGTCGAAATATGAAAATAATTTCCACTAGACAGACCCACAAGAAATTTGCCTATTGTCCGTTATAGAAAAATTACGCATTTCCTGTCAATTTGAGCCCTAGACATGATATTATTTGATTATTTAATTTAAGCCAACAAACTCTTCAAAAACTTGGGAAAAACATAACTGTCTTTGAATATCAAAGGTTAAAGAAAAACGGATGAATGTAAAAATCTAATAACTTATATTGGGAGACAAACAGGGATTTCGGTCTATCTCAGACATGTCGCGTTGGATATCTGTGCGCTACAAAACGAAACGCCCGCTGAAACCAAGTCGATTTAGGAGTTCATAGTATTAGGAAGTGGTCATTAATGTCTTTCTTATAATTCGAAATTCAAAGTAACTGAATAACGTTAGATAAATATAGCATGTGATGGTGAAGGCGCTAGAAAACATCAATATAAGGTTATATGACTTCTTGTTGCAGCTTAAGTCGACGAACGTTACATTAATATGTATACAAATGACTTATAACTCATTATATTTAAACCGGCAAATCCTGAGATGAAAACAAATTGAAGAAAAATAACCATAAATGACGCTTTGAATTAGTAAGCGAAGCATACCCTTTATGTAAAATCCGATCTGGCGACGTACAGAATCAATAATTTATTGAGGTAGGTCAAGTTTGAAAAGAGGTTAGCGCATTTTAGGTCATGTTGTCATGTTGCAACACATAATTGTAAACGCGCGTGTTCAGTTTCTTACAACAAGGCGTCTTTGACCCACGTTATCACTTATTTGTCAAAGTTTTTAGAAAAAAAACTACAAATTTAAGGCACATACTCTATTATCTTTGATATTATTTTTAAATAATCCATTTTATAATTAAATTCCATAAAAAAATAAAACACAAAAAGTAGGTTTTGCAACAGGACCAATAGTAGATAATATTTTTTCGGGAACGTTTAAAATAAAAGAGTCCTCATTTCAATGCAACTTGTCTATTTACCCTTTTTCCTAAGTACATTAATTATACAAAAACCCAGTCCAACCTTCAACTGCCTACTCCTTATGGATGGGGGTTATTAGGTCACCAATTATTATCTCACTTGTCTTGCTGCGTGAGGTTCGTTCTAGAAGTCGTGGTCACTCAAGAAGTCATAGAGGAAATCGTGGTCAAAGACGAAATTCAATGATGGAGTGCCTTACGCGTTCTCGCACACTTCCCAGCAAGCCTCCGGCTATCTCCCGCAGCGTTGTAGTACAAGACGCAACAGGTTGCGCGCTGTACTCGAGCCGGGCTGTCCGGGCTGTGGGTCAGCCAGGAGGCACCGATGCATAAATATCCGTTAATTAGGGTTAATTGGTGACAATATCACACAAATTTGAAATCACATCACAACATTTATTATTATGAATTAACGCTACAACTCACAAAACGTTTAAAATTCATATACAACAAGCACGTGGAACCATCGGCGACGAAGTATCAGCACCGAGCATCGAAACATGCTAAAGGTTAAAGCGCATTAAAATTCGCGCGCTGCGATTATCCATGCAACGGCGAGACACGCGATGTGATCTGGCATCACTGTAGTTTACTCTAGTGAGCAGATCGAGCGGCGCGACAACAGGGTTTTTATCTTAGTATTTAGATATTCGATTTAAAAAAAAGTATGTAGGCTTTCTCTAGGAAACCCAAGGAGTCACCCATTGAAATATAATAAGTCATTTCCATAACACCCTGTATTAATTGGTACAACCCGGTTTTGTTTAATTGAACCCAGTAAAACCAACAATAACACCTACAACCTTTAATCAATCAATACGTCGACTAAAATACCAGATGTCGATTGCAATACCAACGTTTATAAATGGTACGAATATGCTTTAAAATAATAGTAATTTTGGAAAGTAGTTTTTTAAAAAGACGAATTTTTTATTCGTCATTGGTATTTGACAATTCCACCCCCGGAACTTGGTAACTAGACCACTAAAATACGACATTGCCTAATATCGAAAACAACTAAACCACGCAAATTTTAGTTATTACTTTTTATACTTACTTTTGCTAAAAGAAATTCGGCGAAAGGTTTTCCTTTGGGAAAAATTGCATCTTCCTTGATTGGAGGTCCAAAAACTTCAACTTCCTTTGATCTTGATACGGCTACTTTATAATGGGTATTTTCAGTACAAGGATTGATCGCATTGATTACAATAAACACATGTTGGAACTGGGATCTGATGCCTTTTGGAGTAAATGGAAGAGAGCCAGGTTCCTTAAAGTTAGTAACATATAGGTAAGTTGGTATACGTACAGTTTAAGGTAAGTATAATTAAAGTAACATTAAGCCTATACTTAGATTACAAAGAAGATTCTTTTAATTCATCGGTATTTATTATTTGTACCAAAATATTCTATTTTTTGGAATTCGAATGTTAAACGACCTTTTGAAAGTATTATTTATATTCACAAATAAGCAAACCCGAATAAATATTTTTCTTAAACTGCTTTTAAATCCTCTTAAACTGTTTTTCTATATATCCGGTTCTATAAGTCGCTTATAATAAATAAGTATTGATTGTTAATGCTGCCATGCTTTTAAAGAAATTTGTGGAAACATTTTGACGGATAATAATAATAATTTTTACAAATAATTTTGCTAACATTACGTTATATCTATTCATATTTTGTATATTGATTTATTGTGTATAATTAGCAACCTGTCTATTACTACTTCATCTGTAATAAACAACATCGTAGAACAATAGGAAAAATATGGTAATATAATGTATTAAAAATTTTTACAATAAAACGATTATAACGTTAAGAGCTACATTTAATCACAGGTTGCCAAATAGACAATATTTTATGTGAATGTAGCCAAATATACTTAATTTTTTTAAAATCTAAAACTTGATTCGTAAAGTTAATGGGTAGCTCGATTAATAAACTACTTATTAGCATTTAGGTAATATCCCCCCCCCCCCCCCCCCATAAAGCTCCTCCTCATTGCCCCACCACGCCCAGCCTCCGGCCCATCAAAATATTCGGTGTCACCCGTTGATTCGCGAAAAATTGATGCCCCAACTCCGGCCCTTCTCGAGATAATTAATTAAATTTTATTGTTTTTGCAGTTAAAAATCGCGATAATTCGCGAACTCATTGAGATATCGGGATCAGGATTGTTCGAGCTTACGCGCTCTGTCAAGCTCTTCAATTTTACCCTTTAAATTTTTTGTGTAGCATCAGAACCGGCTGAGTTATCTAGGAAAATCCGTTGTCGGTTAGATTTACGGGACATGCCACCCCCCCCCCCCCCCCAATGCGGCGCCCCCTAAAAATCATGTCAGAATGCCGAGAGGATCCTACTGTACCGATTGGGGAAAAAAAATTACTCGATTTCGTCAAGGGATTTTCGTAAACCGGATCGACTCCACTATAAGGATAATAATAATTTGAAATATGAACAATTTTCAAATTGTTGTTACCGATATTCCCGAAACTGGCTTGATACCCCAATTAACATGTCAGACAATCTAAAAATCAATAAACTATCTAAAAAACTTCATAAGGTATTAACGGCTAAAACTTCACGAAAATAAATATTGATCAGTTCCCGCCCCTTTCTAGCCTGCCAAGAAGCGGCATATTTTTTAATTGCGTTGTTGCAACTTAGATGGCTCTGATTGCTAATTTGACATCCCCATCTTAACTAGAAATTAAATTATGGAATATTAGGTTCGTTTGGGTTTGTTGCAGAAATAATCATAGCCAATTTTCTATGTTGCCAGGTCTTGCATATCATCAGAGACCCGTTGCTCTATATAGCTCGGTCGCTATAATTCGCAGGAAAATAACTTAGGATTTAACATGAGTTTTTAGTTTTCGAGGAAACAAAGTTCTATGTAGCACTAAACCAACGGAAAAAAATATTTTTATAAATTCGCAAAAAAGTAACTAGGCATACTATAAACAAACAAATAACATAGTTACAGCATGGTAAAACTTTAAATGTAAGTTTCTCGAAAATTTGTTTATATAGCGATATATATCGGTATATTATATCGGCATATTTTGCCGATAATCGGTATCGGCAAAATTAAAATCAAATATTTTATTAATTTGTAAGTGAAAATCCATTTCAGAATTTCCAGCGGCTTTGGGAATAACTTCTTTATATAGTAATTGTGAACTGTTTCGTTCCTCTGGGTTAAAAAAATACAGCGATATTTCTATAGATCGGATATCGGATATGAAGAAAACAAGTAAAAAGAGTACTACAAATTCATATAAACTTTTTTCGGAGATATGGGCTCCCAAAGTGCTCCAATGGAATCAAGTTCTTACACATAATTGTTGAACCACCAGGTATATTAAAAATGTTTCTTAAGATGTATACCAGGTAAGACCCTTCAAATTACTATCCAAGAAAGTGTTGTGAATTACTCACAGCTGCAGGGACGGACTAGTTGTGACACTCATGATCCCTTTTTTTAACGCCCTGTATGATAATAACTTTGAACAACGTTTTTTACATAGCTTTAACTATTAACTCAAAATTATGTACTCTTCATTCATGTCGCTAATCCTAACCGTTTTCGAAAAAACGTCATTTTATTTACACTGAGTCCCCTAACTTCTCACGGATTAAATTTGAAAGAGGGGAATTTTAAAGGTTTCATCATTTGATCAGAATATAGATGTTATATTTTATTGAAATACGCCAAATACATGATGTATATGAAATGACGTTTTTTCGAGAACGGTTAGGATTAGCGAGATGAATGAAGAGTACTTAATTTTTAATCAATAGTTAAAGGTATGTAAAAAACGTTGTCCAAAGTTCTTATCATACAGGGCGTTTAAAAAAGGGACCATGAGTATAACAGCTAGCCGGTCCCTGCAGCTGTAAGTAAATCACAACACTTTCTTGAATAGTAATTTGAAGGGTCTTACCTGGTATACATCATATTAAAAAAAATTTAAATATACTTGGTGGTTCAATGTGTAAAAAACTTGATTCCATTGGAGCTCTTTGGGAGCCCATATCTCCGAAGAGGAATCCTATACAAAAAAAGTTTTTATGAATTTGTAGTGCTCTTTTCACTTGGTTTCCTCATATCCGGGAGATTTCCCACATTTTCCCGGACATCCAATATAATTCTAACTTTATATTGAAAATAATAATTTATTTTCTTGCAGAACTAGACCAAGTTTTTCATTCGAAAAAAATATAAAAATGTAATAAAGCTTAATAATAATAACATTTTACTTTTTCAACGTTAGGTTGTGAGTAAAATGTATCCTGCTATAACATAAGACAATGTCTAATAATTACCTGAAAGACAATGGTAACAATATCGTTCCCAACATGTCGTTTTCTTAAGAGCTGCTGTCTGTTGTTAGCCGTGAAAGGTAACATCGTGGAGACATGGAACATTATTTCGCAATCTTGATACTGGGCGTATACCGAATAAAGGCCAGTCGAATCGGCTAAAAATATATGAGATAATTACATATTGACTAACCAATTTACATTAATCTATTTTTCTGTTTTATAAACAAAAATTTGTACCCACATTATTTACTATAATAATAAATTGATCGTTAAATGGGACACCTACATGTATACAGTGTGATCCTTTAAGTATACAATAAATGACATTTTTTTTTTAGTTGAACAATCGAAATACAATTCGGTCAAAAGTTGGTGCATATTTCAAAAACTGGGTTTGTTCGTTTTCCTCGCTACAAATTAAAATTATCAACAACCATACGATTTGGGAACCTATATCATATAGAAAATCCGCCATATTATGGTATATATGTGAATTCTGCTTAAAATATATAGATATTTTATATTGTAACATAAAACCGGTTTTAAGGGTTTAATATTTAAAGCGGAATTTGTCATTTTTGAATAAAGAATTAAAAAGTATGACATACTCTTGAAAACCGATACATCGCTCGAACGCTGCAACCTGTTAATGTGCAATAAATTTAATTTTATAAACGTCGATATTTCGAAAATGTTTAAATTTAGATATATGGTGTGTTATACAGTGACAGACAGAATTTACGCTGCATATGCAATTTTATATCGTTAGATTTAGACAAAAATCGATATTGGCAATCGTTTCCGCTTTTACTAATCTTGGGGCCAATGCAGCCTCATGTCGGTTAATAAATTACAGCCACTGTATGACGGCCTGCTTTCATACAATTTTGTAATCAACCATCGTTTAGGTTTTTTCTTCTTTTTTTCTGCCTCATGCAATAATAGGAAGGACGCACTTGTAATAATTATGTTACGTATTTTATGCAACATTTCAACAAACTCACTGGAACAACAAAACGAACGAATTTAATGTAACTAATAATTTTCGAGAACAAACATCTTTGCGCTTACATCTTTTTTTCTGCGTACGCAATTCGTGCGAGTCAATTTGCTCAAGTCAATACCCAGCTTAATGGTTTTTGGTCACTGTATAACATACATGGTGATTTTTGTGGATAAAATTGCAACTAGAGGCTGTGCTTCTGTTTTTAATAGAACTCCAAGAATCACGCTTTGAGAGCTAGTCATTAGAAAAGAACTTTGGTTTGAATTTTTAAATATATTTCTTACATTTATTATCCAATCCAGCTTTGTATTTGTCAAATCCATGAAGTTTAACTTTTTTGCCGATGGTTTCCAAAAATTCGGTAAAGGCTGGGCCTGCTTCTTCGTTGTTGTACATTTCTTCTTCGGAAGACTGGCCAGCTTTGCAGTACATAATGCCAACCTTAAACGGAACAATATATGAATATAAAATAAAGTTAGTTAAAATCAGAGGGCCAAGGGTTTAAATAGAAAAACATAACTGCTGAGAAATTGCAACTTAAAAATTTTGCTTCGGAAATCTGGAAGGCTATAAAACTACTACAAGTACCGTTGTAAACTAGTTAAAAATGAATAGGCAACTAAAAATTATTTGCATCATTTTGAGGATAACTATTTTATAGTAGAAATCAGTAAGGGGGATCGCTCCCGGGTTGGATAGAGAATTTTGCCGACTTTGATATGTCCCTAATTTATTATTAAAAAAGGCTGTTTGGCGGTGTTATACAGGGTGTTTTAGGAAGTATTGCAAATTTAAAAAATATTTTATGTGCTGGATTATTTGGTAATATGATTTCTGACTTATTAAGGGTACTTATTGGAAAGCTTTTAGAATCATCGATTTATTCCGTAAAGACAGAAAGGTATTCATTTTTAAATTAAGCCATACAATTTTTCAGCTCTTGTGCCTTAAAGTGTTCAACAATGACCGTTCCCACTTAGAGTTAAATCCTGTAGAATTACCAACAGATTCTCCAGATTTCAACCCGATTGAAAACCAAGTATGCCTGCCAAGTATGCCTGCCAAGTATGCCGGTCAAGTATGCCTGTCAAGTATGCTATGTTTGGGAAATTTACAAAAAGATTTTTTCCCGCTAGTAGTGTGCTTATTCATTTTTGACTTTACATAATAATCTAAAATTAATAAAAATACTATGAAATAATGTAGTTGTTTTATTTTTTTTAATGATAATAATGAATGGGTTTTACTTGCAAATTTATAAAATAGTTACTTCATCTAAAATGCCGATACCGATTATCGGCACAATTTGCCGATACGATACCGACGTACCGATATTTATATCGGCCGATCACTACAAGAACCGACCTATTATAAGTTAAAGAAATGAACATATGGCGTTTTTAAAATTAGTAATTAGAAATCAGTAGCCAATTTATAATAATTATATAACACTTTCAAACTCCGTATCAATATTCAAAAAACACATTACAAGCATTCTCATTAACAGAAGCAAATAGACCGGATTTTAATAACATCTTGCTAGACAATATCCCCGAACCCATAACACAATGCGAAAAAATTAAGTACCTTGGTGTCAAAGACAAGAATTTGAAGTGGAACTAAAAAGATTGTTGACTTACAAATGTTATACTCTGAGAGAATTTTTGTGCCGTAAATTTCTTATAATCATCTATAAGGCACTGGTTGAACCACTTTTAAATTACGCAATTGTAGTGTGGGGAGGGGCATACTATAATATACATTTAGAACAACTTAAAAGAATTCAAAATCATATTGCTAAAATCATATTTAAAAAACCCAGAATGTATCCTACTAATTTGTTATATTCTAATGAAATTAATAACTTGCAAAGTTTATATATTATAACTACTTGCAACTTTATACATAACAATGAAAAGTATGACTCGAGATACAGAGTGCATATGTATTGCACAAGAGGAGTTGCAAATAAACTTTTAAACTCGACCATTTGTAACAATAGTTTGGGTCAATACTTTATAATATCATATCTGGATCCTAAATTATATAACAAAATACCATTATTTTTGACTAATTTAAATATTTTTACTGAGATATTGTGATAGCGGTGTTATTTAGACTGTTGCACTCCTTGCAGGTTTTGTGATTTGCGCTGCTTGGATTTGTTGTTCTTATACTGGTAGTGCTTTAACTTAATGTTTTTTCACTAAGCATTTAGGTTTATGGAGATTGATTTTCTGCGTGTAACGCTTAAGTATCTGTGATAGTTCTAAATATGTTAAATTCTAAAAATAGGCACATACAGGTATTCGAAACTTAGGTGCCATATGTAACTGTTTTAAATTTTTATAAAAATATACGTTTATTTAATTTGTATTCTGTGTAAACGACTTTGAAATAAATAAATTTGAAATAAAAAAAATAACCTTTGAACTAACCCTAATTAGACAACCGAAATAGTAATCAAGTAAAAGCGTTCATATTTTTTTTGCTACCGATTTTTAAAATATTTTCTTACGAAGAAATTTACTAATTTTACGGAGCTTAATTTTTGTGTGTAAAAATATTTGTTCGGGTTATAATATTATATTTACGAACTTCTGTTTATTTTCACAGCCTAAGCTACTTGATATGGTTTAGAGTAGTTTAGACTGTGAATTGTAAATATGATATACATACCTTATAATTATTTGTCAATCCTTGTTCATCTAACTTAAGCAACTGATCAACAGTTTGTTGATTTTGTAATCCTAATCTAAGACAACTAAGCTGAATTTCTGGCGCGACGTATTCGAGCACTTCTTTGGTATTTAAAGTCTTGGGATGGTTGGAAGCCTTAATGTTTGGAATGGCGTCTTCCAGGACTGCCCCTCTTAAGGTTTGGAGTTCGGAGGTACGGACTACTAATCTGAAAACAAAGATCGTAAGAATATAGAAAGTTTGCTTACTTGTTGGACGGGTATATGTAGTGATCGGTGTATCGGCAAATATTACCGATAATTAATCGGTATCGGATAAATTTTGCATATAAATTAGTTCCTCAAAATCTGTTCGCGGCCATCCTAACAAAATTTTGAAATGAGCAGTAATCCACAATTATCCTTTTTAAAATAATTTAAAAGTTTACACTCAGATTTTTGAAGATTTTTTAAACTAGGCCGAACCCAAAACCTGGGCTTCCTTTTATTTTCTTTTGTTGGATATCATTTTTTAGGGCCATATACCCTAATACGAAAATTTCGTCGTCGTCAAACATTCTCGCATGAAGAACGGCAACAAACCGTGACTTTAAAAATACCCACTGCCCAGTGTGGTGGAGTTAAATTTAATTCCGCGACAAATCCCTATTGATCCGTATGCCAATGAGTTCACTAAAATGTTAAGTAATAGAAGAGTGTACTCTAGGATCATACGTAACTACACCAAAATTCAAAACAACCAATTCAGAAATACCGAAAATTTAAACTTGTTTCCAATATAAGTGGGGCACCCTGTATACATTGTTAGTACTATAGAAATATATTCGCTTTAACTTCTATAATTACACTTAAGAATAAAGTTTGTACCTTTAATGAACACAAACAAATTTTAAGTCAGTGAAATAGGGTGGTCTCCAACTTAATTAATTGAATAAATTTTAATATTTTTCAACTATTATTGTTTTGTAATACACATTAGACATTACTCAATATATATAAGTTAATAGCTAGTTATTATTATTTAACATTTCGTTTTTAAATATCATCATCAGGTTAGTTTTCTTTAAAATTGAGACCTCGGATGTTACATTCGGTTTTTTGTAAGGTACGAATAAATATAAGTTTAGATTTTTTTAAACATCTGATAATAGATTCCTGAATAAGTAAAATCTTCTTTGATATCACCTATTAAATCACAGTTTTTCAGGTAATTAGTCTTTGGCTTTTCATTTAGAAACAAAATTAAAAAAAATACATTTTATATTTACCCGCCCACCTAACATTTACTAAAATATAATCATATTTAATGCTTGCGTTGATATTTATGTTATGCCTGCAGAACAATAACAATGGCAGGAAATAAAGCTGCTGTTTTTATAATTCCTGTACGAGTGCCAAAAAGTGCCAGACAAGAATCTTAAAAATTTTTATTAGATTTTCTAAAGTACAAATAGGAGACATGGCAATTTGGTTTATGCATTAAAACAATGACGATAAAATAAAAATACGTGCGTTTGAGTTTCTTATTCAGTCTTATTTCCAATTGGCAATGACAAAGATACGAATTTAGATATAACCAATCTTCGTTAGAAGAAGTTGCTGTTTTCATGGCAACTTGATATTATAAGCATTCAGAGAGAAGTGAAAACTTATTTTCATGCCAGTATACTATGCAGCGTTATATCATAAATCGTTTCCTTATTAAAGGACAAAATTATATAACTTAATTTTTGACACCCTCTATCTTGGAAAGAATGCATTTTCGGACCTACATTTATATGACCTTTTTCTCTTATAAGAATACCTCATTAAAATATTTACCTGTCCTCCGGAAACACCCAGTATACAGTATGCAGAAGAGAAATACATTTTATGGGAACCTTATTATTTAAAGCTCTAACGAATCCAGACACATTTTGAGATAGAGATGACCAAGGGCACCATCCAAAAAGCTCTTTTTAACAAGTTAAACCACCAAGTGTAAAATTTTTCGTTAAACTTTAATATCCCAAAAATAATTAAATTTAGATATATAGGATGTCCCGAATAAGAAGGTCAATCCATTAACCATACAGGGTGTATCTAGATGGGGTTACCTATACCAATACCACAAATGAACCTAATTTTTTATTTCTCGACGGAAGGTAAGTTTTTATAAAAAAATTCCTTGTAAAAAAATTTAGATTTGTCACCAGAATATTTAGTTTCTATACAGGGAGGTCAAAATCTTAAAAAATATTGATTTTTAATTTTTCGTTTTTAATAAAAATGTCATTAGAAAATGTTCGTTAGAATTACTTCTTTCGTCATAATTCAAGATTAAAACAAAATATTTTTGTATACGGTGATGTCAATATAATTTTTTGTTTTTCTAAAACATAAATTCTGAGTAGGATAAATTAAACTAACATTTTATTTTAGAAGTTTTTCTTCAACGTGAATTTTCCACATACTACAATTGATATTGACCTCAATGTATACAAAAATAAATTTTCTTTAAAGCTTGAATTATGACAAAAATGTAATTAATAAATAAAATACTTTCTAATGACATTTTTCATAAAAACGAAAAATTAAGGTAGTTTACTTTTAGATAAATCTAATTTTGATCTACCTGTACACAAAAACTAAATTTCCTGATAACAGATTTAAATTTTTTTACAAGAAACGTTTTTTAAAAAATGTATTTTTGCCGAGAAATTAAAAATTAGGTCCATTTGTGGAATATGTAGTTAACACCCTAACCTATTACTGTGGATACGTACAACTTATGGGGTGCGCAGTAAAAAGTTAAATGTTATGAGTGAAAAAATGGGTTGGTGCGTATGGTTTACCCATCATATTTTTAAACGTAGCTCGTCGGTTGTCTTGAGCACAATATTGTCGCCGTAATATAGGCAACTCCGCCGTATTGGTGCCGGCGACCATCCAGAACGACATCAGTCATAGGGATGTAACGACATTAAAAATCTATCGATACGTGGACGATAGATATCAAAGTGGCTTTTCAGTGATAGCCAGAAAGCCTTCATTTATGCGAGAAAATGGATTGTTTATTTCCCAGTAAAGAAGATGTGCCAAAATATTGCAGTGTACTCATTTTCATTAAGGGCGAAGTACGGTCCTGTTCGCCGGTTAAGGTAAATATTTTATCAGTCGACATCTGACGATGAGCTTTATTTACATGCGCGAGGCCATAAACTTGCCATTTTTGCTTTTAGATTTTCTTTGAGCAAAATAATATGACTTTCTTATTGTCATTTTTTATTTTAGAAGAAATGCAATTTTCATTGCTGAAATGGTGATATAGTATTTGCAGCGAATCCTCAAGCTTTTTCGACAGTTGACATCATTAATATGTCATCGATCAGCTGTTTGGGGACTTAACCAAATACCCCAGTTTTATAGGAACCGTATTGAGCGTGTTTTGTTTTTATATTTTTCCAGTTTGATTTGTGCTAATACGTTTAAAAGTGTATTTCCGTCGTTTTAGAAGTGTTTATTTTGTGTTGAAAACTTTGGTTAATTACATATTGAGTTGTTTGTGTATCTGGTAAACCACAGTAAGTACTTGTCACGTTATGAAAAATTTATAGGTTAATATTTTCATTTATCTGTTTTTAGGCGAAAATAATAATTATGGAGCATAATTATTGTCTGCCTTCTACCTCAGCTGATGCCACCGTTAGAGAAACTAAGGTGAATTTTAATATTAATAAAAAAAATTTCTAGATGTTTCATTTCTTTCTGATCGAGTTGAGATTTGTTTCAGTTAAATATCAGGTAATACTTTTGTGTGGCGACTTGAATGTAGACAGTTTGGTTAGCTGGGAAAGTAGAAAATATCCGCACATTTTTTTTGCAGAGAATACTAAATATATTGTTTATTAAAGTGGATGTTGAAATTTCAGTTCTTGGCACGAGTGGTTGCACAATAAGTCCATGTGTAGACACACTGTATAAAGTTTACAGTAGGTAAAGATGGACATGCATGTAGATGCGTACTTATTATCTTTTTGTGAAGATAGAGGTACCTACTAGACATGTAATTATAAAATAATGACTTTATTTTATATATTTGAATAAATAAATAACAAAAAAATACAATGTGTTGTGTTTTATTCCCTATAATAAATAATAAAAGATGTATTAAAAATATAAATAGACTCGTTTCATTTTTAAAATAAACGTACGTACTATTGTAGTACGGTCGTGGAAGGTCCTGGAATGTCGTACAAACCTAGGCAAAATAAATAACCACAAATAAGCAGGCAAGTCATTAATGTCACGTGACACTTGACATATCTGGCGCGAGGATTCGCTGCAACCACTATAATTATAATACTAGTGAGATAAGATTTCGCATGGTCCGGCTCCATTTATTCCCATAAAATGTAATAAAATCATATGTTCACTTTCTGAAGATTTTATAAGATAGCCAATTTATCTGGAGAGCTTCTTTTTGAACTAATACAAAAAAATTTGTGCAATTACTCTTGTAATCGTCATCATCAAACTACGGTATTATTTAAGAAATTTCAAAATTATCTTGTTCCCATTGTTCTATTTTATTCAATTCGAAGATTAAGTAGCAACAATTTGATTGGCCTGAATTGTTCCAATTTCACATGATTGCCAATCTATTATTATTGTTAACTATTAAATTTCAAATGCTTATTAAAATAGTGTTGTAAAAATGCTTTTTCCAATTAGAAATAAATTATGGTATTTTTATGGATGTTAGTTTTGATATAATTTTGGGTTTAAACCACAAATAGCACCTAATATTGCCTAAAGCACGATTTATTATAGCAAGGTTAACATAATCTTTCGACATGCAAAATCAGACCGGCTTCTTATAAATTGCAATGTCAACGGTTTGGTTCCCGCTCTTTTTTATCGTAACATGCATCATCAGCAAAAATAATGAGAACGGCTTTTCGGGCAGGAGGCAGAGAGTTCAGTTGTTTTCTGGCTTCTTTAAGAGGTTAGTCTCTGTGCGCTCAATCGCCGAAAAAGTCGAGTACAGTCCACAAGCATCAACGAACACTCGTATTTTTTAATACAGAGTATAAACTCGAAAGAAATTCGCAACGTGGGATTAGAATTGTAGTTTTTAATACGATTCTTTATTAGCAGGAAAAGCAGGCTGGTGCGTACCCCAGTAACGTGTCCACCCGTGATTTCAGTGCAGACTTTATAGAGTTTTCCTGCAAGGTATCATCTATATACCGGCGGTTGACTCTAGACGGTGCTGTACAAGGCTTGGTAGTAGTATCTCACTGGACATCCTTCCATCGTGTCGATAACCCCTAGAGAAATATTACTGAGTTACCAGCCTTGACAAATATCGCTAATATTTGTCAAGTGGAAAGGCCAAATTGAAAAACCGAAGAAGTTATAAATAATTGCGGTCGGAGTAAGGCTAGTTTACTTCTCAAGCGCTCGTTAAAATAGCGGCCGTTGATAGTTGGTAGAGAAGTAAACGGAATAGCCCTTTTTGTTCGGTCATTAAGGCACGGCGTTCCTGCACTGAGGGCGGCGGCGGCTGGCGTGACATTAAAATTCGTAAAAAACCATAAAAATTTGCGCCACGCAAAACATTCTCGAAAACCACAGGTGAGAGGAATATTTGCGTAAATAAGTTATTTCGTAAAGACATTCTGCGCAAGAAATAATTTATTAAAAAATACACGTTCTTACCGTGTATTCCTTTATAGACTTTTGCGCCAGGAATAAAAAGGTAACGGTCATTGACAATTTCGAAAGTTCTGAAAAGGTATCGGTTACTAGAAAATGTCGAGAAAGTAACGGTTAGTTAAAATTATTCCCATAAAATATCTTAAGTTAAAATATTTAAGGTAAATTAGAAATCGTGCTTTCTTGTCTTAGTGGACAGTTACGTTGGATAGATTTCTCTTAGTAGAGAACTAATTGCTAGATTAGGTTAATTTTGATTGTTAAAAAGCAAGAAAATTAATCGGAAAACCGCCCCGGTCGTGAGACTAGACATACGTAAGACTCATCCCATAAAATAACCCTCAATGACAAAAGACGTAAACTTAAATAAATAAAGCCCTCCGTGTTCTAATACAACAACTTGCACTGTGTTATATTACATTGGACGCGCCCGAACCAATACAACAATCAGTATAGCTTGAACAATAGTTAGGCCTTGTCCTACGTTCATACAACTATACTTTAAATTAAATTCAAGTCATTTAAATTCTAGAACAAAATTCTTGCCCTCATCTCCTTCTTACTTGGTGGACTGCTATCGTCTTCCTGTTAGCGGGAAAAGGTGGTGGGCCCACAAGGACCGACAGACCCCTGTCGTCCCTGACGAAACAATAAAAAATCGAAACCGAAAAAATGGCGGAGAATAGTAGCTTAGGAGCTTTACCCGATGTTGACTTTTTAGACGATTTCAGGACTGTTGATATGGCCAATAGTGTCGACCAGTACCTGGATAGCCAACACGATAATCCGTTTGTTCGATCGACAGAACGTCGACGCATGATGTTGGCGTTAAAAAATACCTTAGGTGGGGAATCTGAACCCTCAGGACTGAATTAAAATTGGGGCCAAATTAGTGATAATATATATGATCGAACAGATAAAAAAAGGAAAAAACTGGGTATATCGGGGACATCCAATAACGTCCAAGGAACGACGCGCCGTAGGCGATAACACCGCATTACCGACCTTCACACAGGCGGAAAAATTACGTTATTTCGGCGACAATAGTCAACTATCCAATGTAGACTGTTTAAAACTAAAATAGGGATTTTTGCTAAAATACATTTTTATAACTAATATTTTAGTAAAAAACACCAATTAGAAAGATAAATAACAAATTTCTGCCGAGGTAAAGTATGTTTCACGCTCTTTCGTTGCCCTTCAACAAAATTGTAATTAGCTCAATAGATATGAATATCCTGAGAATCTTAAAACGCACCAGAGTCGGTGGTTTACATTTTTGAAAAATAAAACATTGTCATAAAATTATTGATTATTCATTTACGTCATTCGATTTATTTGTACAGGGTGATTTTGACGTTCATTTCTGCATTTTTACATATTTTTAATACATATAATTAACACTTTACTCTATATTCTATTATATTGTTTAATTTTACCAATCAATTTGTTTCGATTTATCAAGCGAAATTCTGAAAATTAGTAAACGATATTTCGAACAATATTATGTCTTTTGCTATCGACTAATTAAATCCCGTATTTTTTATATCTCTTATCAGTGGCGGATCTACGGGAGGGAGGGAGTAGAGGGGCGATAGCCCCCCCCCCCCCCCCCCATGACTAACATTTAATATGGGTGAGTTAAAGTTGGCTAACATAATTTAGTCGCGGAAGATCTCCATGAAGTGGTTAATACATTTTGCAAAATAAATCCTCGTCGTCTAGAAACCTCCAACTGGGATTGTATATGTTTTATATCTCTTCCTTCTAATTATTTTATTTTATTTAGGATGTAGTTATTGTATTTTAATAAATAAAAATATGTCTTGTTTTAGCCTATTACAGTGAAACCTATCATAACGGACACCTCTAATAAGCGGACATCTCTATTAAGCACATTTTTTCATAGTCCGGAACTAGGTATACGAAATTCCATGAAAATCCACCTCTCTTGGGCGAACGCGGTCAGGCTGTTTTCATACTAAGAGCGCAAAAACCCTCCTTTAAATGGACAAAAAAAAATTTAAAGTATTTGGGAGGCGAATAAGTACGGTGCAAAAACTCTCTGAAGACAGACACCGGCAACCAATCGCGTATGCGTGACAGAGTGAAAGGCCTTCGCCGAATGAAAGTATGTGTGATTCCCCGACAGCAGTTCGCCCTTTATTTGTGAGTTGTAAGGTTAAAATCGTAAACGATGCAGTTAAAAATCGCGATAATTCGCGAACTCATCGAGATATCGGGATCAGGTTTGTTCGAACTTATGCGCTCTGTCCAGCTCTTCAATTTTGCTCTTTACATCTAGGAAAATCCGTTGTCGGTTAGATTTACGGGGCGTGCTGCCCCTCTCCCCCCAATGCGGCGCCCCCTACAAATCATGTCAGAATGTCGAGAGGATCCTACTATATTGATTGGGATAAAAAATTACTCGAGTTCGTCAAGGATTTTTGTAAACCGGATCGACTCTACTAATATTTGGCGTAGTCCGAAAAGATTTTCGCATTCGGCGATTTCGCCTACGACGGAGTTTTCTTATCCCCCTCACCTCTTTAATATAATACTAGATCCGCCACTGTCTCTTGCGGCAACGAAAATAAGAGACATTTTTCTTTTATCGAAATCACCATGTATATTATATACTTTCACAATATTATTGTAGGTGCTGGGTGTATTTTTAGACTTCCATTCACGGATACCGCCTCCCACAGCTGTTTATTTTTGAATCACCATTTTTGTAATCTAGTTACATAAACAAATTATTAAAATTATTGCCATTTTATTTGCTATTGTTGGCGTATAAAAATAAACGATTAGGAAATACACTTTTTTCCAAATAATGTATCGTAAATTTGCAGGCTTCAAAGCTATCATTGCGCGAGGTGATCATTTTTATTATGGGAGTTCTGCGTTCAACAACGTGAAGGTGTTTAATCGTACTTCTACACAAAAAAGTTATTTATACAGGGTGTTTCCTAACTTCTCTGAAAAAATGATGGAGGTGAATTATCACCTTATTTTAAGACGAAAATGTGGTATAAAAGTTTTTCGCATATCGCTTCGTTTTCGAAATACAGGGTATTAAAAAAATATTGCATTTTTCATTTTATTAATTAATGCCAAACGATATTCTAATGATATTTGTTCAACATAAAGGATTAGAGCACTTTACTTTGGGTCAGTTTTAAATTTTACAATTAATTCATTTGCGGGGATCTGGGTAAACGAGTAGGGTTTGCTTCGTTCCATTTGTTTTCTCCGTGACATTTATCTCCTGTTTAACATCTTTCAAATAATATCCTTTTGAATTGTTTCTCAATTTACTTGTATGCATTATCAAATCATTGGCATTAATTAATAAAATGAATAATAAAATATTTTTTTAACACCCTGTATTTCGAAAACGAAGCGACATGCGAAAAATTTTTATAATACATTTTCGTCTTAATATAAGGTTAGGAATCACCTCCATCATTTTTTCAGAGAGGTTAGGAAACACCCTGTATGTATAGGTACTCAGTGTTGCAGAGTACAATTTATATTGAAACAGGGCACATTTCACCGTTAGGCATTTAAGTTCTGTGTCTGGGAAGATAGTCACAACGGAGGCCGAAAGTGCCAAATTCAATGTTTATTTCGACTGTTCCTATACAGGGTGTCCGCTAATTAATGACTCCTTAAGTAAAAATATTAGGATTTAATTATACTTACCTATATCCGAAAGTTGATATTAACCGATATAAAGTTAAAACTTCATTTTTGTTTTTCTCTATAACTTTGAGAAAAACTATCGTTTCTTTACAAAATTTGGCAATTATGGTATTTTTAGGACGAGAAATTGATTTCTTTGTGAAATTTTAATGTACAATGCTGTCTGCGGCATTGTATTTAAGTTTTTAATAAAAATAATACTTTTCTCATATTTAGTACCTACGTAAAATTCATTAAAAACTTAAATACACTGAGGCACAAAAAAGTTATGACCTAATAAATGTGCAAATAATGCCGCAGACAGCGCCCCCTACCTTGTACATTAAAATTTCATAAAAAAATCAATTTATTGTCCTAAGAAAACCATAATTGCCAAATTTTGTAAAAAAACGTTGGTTTCCTGCAAAGTTATTAGAGAACTTTCGGATATAGGTAAGTATAATTATTAAATCCTAATATTTTTACGTAAGGAGTCTGTGGTTATTCCATGTACCATTAATTAACCGACACCCTGTATATCATGTCATAATGTTAAGTATAATGTAAAGATAAATAATATTGTCTGAACAATATAAAACAAAAAGAAAAAATTATTCGTAGCTTTACGGACTGATATGATTGGTTTAAAATAGAGAGGTCCAAAAAAAAATGGAGAGGTCCAAAAAAAAAATGGACAAATCTGAGCCAGGAATACTGTGACAACTGTTTCGATCTTTTTTGGAGCTCATCAGATAGTCGTATCCTGTAAAATTTTACAGATGTCAATGCCGCGTCTTTAACACTGAAAGGTGCAAACATGCAGTGGGAAAGACGTCATATATGACCGCTACTTTCTGGACACCCAGTATATGGGCATACTAATAAATCGAAATTTGTTAAATTCATTTTCTTTGCGGTAACTTTTGTTACTTACCTATACTGGTACTGTGTTAATGTGGTTGTAAGTTGGTTCTCAGGATGTATCACTTTTTCACGCCTTATCGAAATCGCCACAGGTCCCAGCTGATCGTCCATTCCGAACCAGTTTTGATGATCTGCAAAGGAAGTCACGGTTAAAAAAAAACTGCTAATGGCTCGATAAACAGGAAATCAGTAATTTAATAGATTTTATAATTTTCTTATTATTTATGGTTGACTTGAAGAAGCGTAACAATATTTCAGATCATTTTAACGACCCAGAACTTGTAAATATTTTTTCTCTGGGATTTTTGCATGTTTCAACGACAGTATCTAACTACAAGTTAGTAAGATATACAAAAAAATGATAGAAACTAATTACAAAAATGTAAATGAATGAAATGTAATGTAAAGTTGACATTTAAATGTGAATTAGGTATTATTATTAATTGTTGTATTCGAAATTAAAATTCATAAAATCATTTTTTGACGAAATAACACCCATAACTTGCTGGCCAGGTGGTAGTATACAGGGTGACTCAAAAAGCATGTGCCATCGCTCGCGTGATGATTCCTTACTCAAAAAACACTTGCTCTAGGGAGCTTTTCAGGTCATCTTATCCTTTTTTACTGAACGGTTATAAGAAGATTAGAGTTTTAACTTTTTAATTCCTTCAACCTACGTGGAGTTTCCTTTTTCAGCTGATCAATTGTGATATTCTTTCAGCATCTGGAGGACAAAGCGGAATGATTTATTGCTCTCTTAATTTGTTTTTGTCAAAAAGACAGGGTTTTGTTTATATTGGACTATTAGAGGAACCATACTTAACCCTCGAGCGGGCGCGCCTTAAATTAGAACACGAGCAGGCGCGCGGCGCACCGAGTGCGCCATTAGCATATATTGCAGTTTGACTTCAATAAAACTATTTTTTAAATTACTTTTTTTTATATTTATGTTATATAATATAAACCCTGTAAAATTTTAATTATAACCTTGAAAATAACAATAAGAACAAATGAAGGTAAATAAATAAAAAAAATTAGTCGCTATCCTCGTTGGCTGATTCAGTTTCTCTGGAACACTTTGGACAACTAGTTTTAACAACAGAATGAGCTTTGCACACAAACTCCTTACATGTATCGCATCTTATAGTCGTGTTTTTATTTTTAGATCTACCACACGTGACACAACGCCCTTTTCTCTTTGGGTCAGGTTCTGCTTCGTTGGCTACTTCTTCAGTTGATCGTTTATAGGATCCAGTCTCAGTATCTCACATCTCTTCAGCATTGCAATGATTGTTCTTTTTAGCGCCTATGAAATACAATAATCCAAGAAGAGCCGCAATCTCATTCTTCGTAGTATTTCTTGCATCACGAGCTCTTTGGTATCCAACTGAATTTTTTTTGAAGTCAATGTAAAGATTGGTATATTTTACAATGTTTTCAATCATAAATGAATCAATAATCAATTCCAACGCAGAAATTTCGGATGTAAGTCCTCTAGCAACTTGTTTTGGTCCTGGAGAATTTTTGTTTTTCACTTTGGAAACTGTTGATACATTGGTCTTGAACCATTTTGATGTTTTGTCTTTGCCCAAAAAAAAATTATTTGGGGGTATTTCATCATCCGAGTCAGATTCTGAATTCTCATTCTCCGTAAAATCTTGTTCAGAATTCGAATCATGATCACTTTGAGTCACTATTTCCTCCTCTTCAGATATGTCTTCATTTTCATTTTCAATAGGTAGTTCATCTCCCGACGAATCTTCATAAAGGCATTTTGACAACTCTTCATCCGTTAAGTATTTTCTGGCCCTACAATAAAGAAAAATAAATTTGTAATTTCATTTATAAGTATACATATAATATTATAAGTATATTACAACAACAAAATAACAATAACAAAAATATATATACAAATAAAACTACTTACATGAGCAGGCGCGCGGCGCACTCCGTGCGCCAGTTAAAGCAACTCTACGAAGATAATATTTTAACACACACAAACTTGGTTATAAAAATTACACAATCATCTTAACCTAAGCGAAAGGGTCTACTGCAGGAATACCTCAAGCGACGAAGGCGTCATAAAAATATTCACAGGTTGGTGGGAGAAAATGTCTCACTAGCGCATGGAGTGCGCCAGCGCGCCCGCTCGAGGGTTAAATAAGGCAATTTTTTACTTTTCACTAACTCACACATAACAAATTAAATTTAAAATGGGGGACGACACGAACGGGGCGACTCCTTCTCGCTGACAACGTAGGCCGGCAATGACAATTTAGTGTCGGCAACGACACGACAACGACATGTCGGTGAGTCTGAAAGCTTCCCATTTGATTACATGAGATTTGCCGTCCAACGACGTCGTGTCGGTGCCGTGTCGGTGTCGTGTTGGTGTCGTGTCGGTGTCGTATCGGAAAGTGTGAAAACGCCCAATAGTTCCTATCAACATGGGTCCATAGATGCGGGTTTGAAGGGCCATTCCCCAGGGGATCTACAGCTTAACATGGGATCTGAACCATGATCCTCGGTCATACGCTGCGCTTCAAAGGGTTATCAACCCTTGGTTTATCGCATTGCGGTTTGAACGTCCCTCACGAGATATCCGATCTCATCCGGCCTGATTACCGGCGTGAATGACGTAGAAATGGAGTATGAGTTTTTAATCTTCCCTAAATTTTGCATGACCCCGGACAGCAACGTCATGACTTATACCACCAAAAACCATCGAGTGCGAATTGGTTTACCGGCTTCGGGGTTTGAACCTGCGAACTCTCGTCCTGGGTTCCCAGTGACTGCCGCCTTAACCACAGATACACCAGCAAAACATGATAATATCCGTTATTTTCGGATCCTTGGTTAGTTAAGCCACGTTTTTCGTATACAGGGTGTGATGAAAATAGCTTATTATATTTAAACCGGCAAATTCTGAGATGAAAATAAAATGAAGAAAAATAACCATAAATGGCGCTTTGAATTATTATGCGAAATATATACTTTATATGAGATCAGCGCATTGTAGGCGGTGTTGTCATATTGCAACGCAGAATTGTAAACGCTCGTGTTCAGTTATTGACAATAAGACGTCTTTGACCCGCGTTATCACTTCTTTTTCAAACTTTTTAGAAAAAAAAATATACAATTTTAAGGTACATTACCTTCGATTTTATTTTTAAATAATCCGTTTTATAATTAAATTCCATAAAAAAAATAAAACACATAAAGTATGTTTTGCAACAGAACCAACAGCATATAATATCACACAAATTTGAAATCACATCACAACATTTCTTATTATGAATTATTTCACAACAGAAAAAAAATCGGGTACTGCTACAACTAACAAAACGTTTAAAATTCGAAACATTGAAGCAACAATACTGAAGGTTAAACATATCAATATGCGCGCGGCGCTTATCCAAGCAAGAGCGAGACCCGCGGTGTGATCTGTCATCACTATAGTTTATTCTAGTGACCTACATTGTTGCTAACTGAAACCAGATGGAGCGGCACGATAGCATGTAGGCAAAAAGGGTTTTTACCTTAGTATTTAGATATTCGATTAAAAAAAAAGTATGTAGACTTTATCTAGGACACCCATGGAGTCACCCATTTAAATATAATAAGTCATGTCCATAATACCCTAGATAAATAATACAAACCGTGATTTTGTACATATATAGTACATTTACTTGATTCGAAAATTGGTAGCTTGGAAATTGTTTGCAAATTTGCATAAAAAATAAAAATAAATAAAAGTATTGTTAACCTGTTAAAATCTTTTAAATATTGTGTTTTTACAAACGTTTTAAAAAATCCATTTTTTACTGCAAGAACTCAATAATTTAAGCAGACAAAATAAGTATTCAGAAGTAAGTAATAGCGTTTTTCTAACCTTGCTTAATAAAATACTATTATAGCATCAAAGTAAAGTTGGTGGTGTGTTTTATTTGTGCCTGGTACATTTCACAATAAATTCCATATTTATAACATTGATTAACTTTAAATAACTGCAATGTTATTTATGAATATATAATAAAACCAGAAATATGCTGTAACCAGTAAACATGTGCATGTAATGGAGACATTGACATTGATACCAAGAAACATTCAGGTTATTTTCGTAAAATGAAAGTCATTTGCGAAAGCCTATGCGGCTGTGATGACACCTTTAAATCTCTTTAACTTAAAATACTTTGAACTTGAGAAGGCGATCACACCTACTTCCCGTCCTGGCTGAAAATAGCATTTTGGCTTAGGTTATAATGGATTTTGGAAACATTTTCTAATTAAATCAAATTAAAAATAATGATGGAATTTATAAAAATATGAATCTTGTGAGATATTTTAATAATTCATTTTAAGGCGTAAAATTGCACTTTTAAGTCCTAAGTGTTGATAAATATTATACAAATTAACAATGAAAATGTTTTTCAGCGTGTGTTTATGAAAATAAAAAAAATATCAGGGATTTTTCTCAATCAACTTCAGCCGTACAACTTTATGAAATTTGTATATACAGGGTGTAACAAATTCATCCTTCACCATTGAGATTTCGGAAACGGTAAGATACGAGTCGGCTAAATTGGGGCCAAGTTGAGTAATTATGGGCTCAATAATATGTCGCAAAAAATACAATCAAAATTTCTAAATATTTGTCAAAATTTAAAATTTTGGGTTTCGGTTTTTATTAGATCTCTGATTAGGACTTACATTCAAACTTGTCTGGTTAGTTACTTATTGTATAAACTATTTCTGTTTCTGACTTTGTTCGATTAGATGTCTAAAAATAAATTTCACTTTCTCATAGCTACTTTTTATTGGTAATTAAATGGTTTGCCGTTATTAAAATTGGTTCACAGCAAAAAATAGCCATTAAATCATTTGATCAGCATAAAAAGATGTTGCTTGCTATAAATAAAAATCAGGCTGCAACACTTGTTCTGCAAAGAATGCTGTCACTGTTTAACCGATATCAGTCCGCTTAATTACCAGTCGAGCTGCGAAATAATTACTTGGTCAGTAAGATTTTGCAATTGGTCAGTAGAAAAAAACATGTCTAGAAGCAGTTTACTTCAGAGGTTTGCATTTTAAAAGAATTTTTATCAATATAAATCATTGGATTGCGTTTGTTTTGAATAATCGGCAAAGTTGGTTATTGTGGGCGGAGCGAAAGCAGTCGCGCGATACGAGTAGCTAATTGCGTGTGTATGTTTTCATTCGATGTAGCAGTCAAGGCCTAAAAGGTGTAGCGGGGGAGGGGTTCTCCCAGGGCACTGTTAATTTATGTAACTTTCTTCTGTTTTCTTTTGCCGAATACAGAAGAAAATCGGCTACAAAAGGTGTAGCGGGTGCAGGTTTTCACTTGTTTTCCCAGGGCACTGTCACTATTTCACGTTTTATTGCTTTTTTTATGACCAAGATTAAATATTTTGCTTACTCGCTGATTGCTTACTAATATCTGATTAAAAGTGGATCGCTCATAGCAGCTTATATATTTAATTTGTGTACCAAAATTGTTTATAGCACTCTAGTATGACATTAATTACTGTTCGTTCGTTTTTCTGTTCGCAAAAATAAGAATAGTTTGCTAACCAGTTAAATGATACCCCTTTTTATTCTCCACAAGATGGCATCATCAGATCTTTCACCATCGTCAATACGGGCCTGCATTTTGGTGTTTAAGTTATGAAAGAGGAAATAAATCTACATTCAGCAGTATACAACACTCGTTTTCCGACTTTGGTTCTTCAAATTGACCATCTTCATTAAAATAAGTTACTGTAATTTACTTTTTTAAATTCGGTATAATTTGAAAATGTGAAACTCAATACCTCTTTTAAAAGTCTTAAGAAAGCGCTGGCTTCGGTTTTATTGCAGTTAAAAGATCAACGGTATAATTCTGCAAATACTATACCTTTCTTTACATATTGTCAAAGTTCAGCATGTGTAACCCATTGTTTATTGTTCACATATTCTCTTATAACGTTCCAGTCTGTATCGTTATCGAATTACAACCGTTATTCCCATCACTAACCTACTTCCCGTCCTGGCTGAAAATAGAATTATGGCACGGTTTATAATAATTTGGGAAATATTTTCTAATTAAATCAGATTGAGAACGATGATGGATTTTCGTTCAAGCGCGGGTATGACCTTTTAGGCTGGGGCGTAAAATCGTATTTTTACGGACAGTGCTGCCAATTAGTATAATAAAGTTACTAGGGATGGACCGAACCGGGAATCTGGTCGGACCTCCGGAACAGTAAAATTCGACCGGATTGAGTTCTCTCGTATAAACATCCAACAATACTTGTCAGTATGCAGTTTGCTTTTATGATGATGATTGAATCTTATGGATTTTGCGGGGTCGTCGCTTGCAAAGATACCAATCAGCACGGTTTTTGCTCCGGCCGATCTACAGTGACAAACCTGTTTGAGTATGACTCTGATTTGGTGGATGCCATGGAAGGGGGACATCAGGTGGATTCGGTGTACACAGACTTCTCCAAAGCTTTCGATAGGGTCGGATTCGACCTTCTCCTGGCCAAGCTGCGAGCGACGGGTTTTAGTGAGAGCTCAGTTCGTTGGTTGGCAAGTTTTCTGAAGGGGCGCACACAGAGTGTTAAGATCAAAAATTTCGTATCAGAATCATTTCAGGTTTACTCTGGGGTTCAGCAGGGATCTCATTGCTCACCGCTTCTGTTCGACATTTTCATTAACGATGTCTGATTATATTTTACATGCCAGGAGAAGTTTCTATGCTGATGACTTGAAGTTGTATAAGACAATAAATTGCATTCAGGATAGTACTGACTTGCAGGGAGATATTGATGCTCTGTGGAAGTGGTCTCAGATAAACCATATAAACATTAACATCGAAAAATGTTGCTATATTAGTTTTTATAAAAGGCTTGTAGCAATTCCAACAGTGTACCATATTGATAATATTCAACTTGAATACAAAAACATAGGAAAAGATTTAGGTGTTTAGTTTGATGAGCGTGTAACTTTCAATGACCATATAGTGAGAATTTCTCAGAATGGTATAAAACTGTTGGGATTAGTTTATAGAAATTGTCTAGATTTGTCACTAGAGGCGCTAAAAACTATTTATAGAAGTTGAGTTCGCTCGAATCTTGAATACGCAAGTGTTGTATGGTCTCCCTATTATCGCGCATATGATAATATTATCGAACGCGTCCAAAACAAGTTCTTGAGAGCGGCAGCTTTTAAGATGGGGATTGATTTTCGCGACTACCACAGAGAGAACATTCTCCAACGCACCGAATTAATTATGATAGAACAGAGGAGAGTATACTTGGATGTATGTTTTGTGTATAAGGTGACTGTGGAGGTTTGCTATCGAGAATTCGACTGAATGTTCCTAGTCGAGTTTTAAGAGAGCATAACATTTTTCATTTGGATTATCATAGACCTGCATATGGATCAAAAATGACTTTGAATAGAACTCTTCGTACTCTTAATGATATGAGCAGAACTGTAGACATTTTCAATATATCGCTGGGGGCATTTAAACATAATACTATGATATATGTCAAGACTCTGTAAATCTGTTTTTTTCTTTTGTAGTTTATGTTACGATCGTCAATTTAATATGTTTCAATTGTTATGTATTCTAATGTTCGAATGTTACTAACTAGTTTTAAAACTTTTTAGTTTGTTAAATAGATAAGTAATTAATTGTAAAATTATACAATGGGGTATCCCGAAGATTTAATAAATAAATAAATAAAAATGTTGCACGCATGGTGTGAATTTGCCCCGCAAAATTCATAGGATTCAATGATAACTATTTTGCCGAGCCGATGCTTTGCCTGTGCCGAGCATCGGCCTCAAGACTGCCTTTTTCCTACAATCTTCAATAAGTAAAGTGTGGAGTTTCTTGAAGTACATAAATAGGAGAAAAAAGGCAATTTGCAATTTTTGTAAAAAGATCGTTTCGAAACGAGCCAGTAGTAATAATGCATTTAAATCGACATCATCCTTCTGAATATATGAAACACTTTAAGAAAGACGATGATTAAGTATCAACAGTTATAGATAAAGATAATTTAGCAGTTGGGGTATATTATTTGAAACAGCGCATTTAGAAAGTCGCCTTGTTACTTTTGTAAATAAAGGTTGAATCAGAAGAAATTACATTTTTGATAAAAGATTCTCAATTTTTGTTATTTAATTAAGTACATACCACTTTTTATTTACACTTATTTTGTAGGTATTTAACTACCTTACTTTCTACCAACAAAATGATGTTTTTAAATTTTAAAATAGATTCGGCCGGATCAGTAGATCCGGTGTTAAGGCCGGATCGGCAGTACTACTGAGTATACGGGAAAATATTTGGATATATACACAGATACCACAGTACGTCTGCTTTTCCCAACGGGGATAACTGACTACCGATGGCTTCCAGCAGTTGCAGGGAAAACACTCGACAGACACTGCCAGCAGTTCTACCGAAACAATACCTTAAGAGGGTGAAATGATACCAAAAATTTCTTTAGGAGTGCATACAAATATTTTATAAGGAAGGAGTTAGGAGCGAATCGAACTAGCATGAATTGTTTTAATTTTTTATTTTTTTTTTAAAGTACTTTTAAGATACTAAACTGGAACTATGGAACTGAAGGTCGGATTTTTAAATCCCGTAACGGTGAAGCGATTTTTTTTTTCATTTAATTTTTTTTCTCTAATTATTTTTTATGTTATGAAATTTTTATTCTAAATTGTTATTTATTTTTATAATTCAAAATTCTAAATTGTTATATGTTTTTATATTTCTATGTACCTACCTATCTATTATAAATCGTAATATTCGCATATTGTGCTGCCTAGGAGAAGTATTAAACCTCCAAGCGAAACTACCTCGTATAGAAAGTACATCGAACTGAAAGTGCCTAAATCCGAAAGTATCGCGAACCGAATGGTCTTATAATAATAAAATTAATAAGTTAATATAACCTGGAGTATGGAATGGGTTTGTTCGGGCTGATAATATAATCCACAATAAATAGAAATCACCACAGGTGGGATACCCTCGTTTCTTTGTGCACCGGTAGATCACCTAATTAGCCCTTTTGGCACGGCCGGGAGATCCGTTCCGTTTCCTTCTTCGCGATTGAAGAAGACCTTGGTAACCATCCACGATCCTACTTTGTGTTTTGATTGTTGTTTTACCGGTTATTGTTCTTTTTTTGTTGGAAATTTTTAAGTATTTTTTTAGATGTCATTAAATATAAAATAAGTATTGTGTAATAATTCTAAATTGAATATCCTGCGTATGGATGGATGACTTCAAATACTAGATAACGAGAAGCATCCATAAAAAATAATTCAATGCTAACTTGATTTTAATTAAACGAATCTTGCTTAATAAATATTATAACCAAAAGGGATGCATACACGGAAAAATACTATAGTAAAATTATTATACTAAAAATTTTATTATGCGATTTCCTATAAAATATAGTATTAATTACAATTTCTTGTTAATAATACGTACCAAAATAATATTGTACACATAATTTACAAAAAAAACTATAGTTAATATTTCTAATCAATTTAATACAATCAAATAAATAACAAAATATATATTAAATTTTACAACGAATGTAAGTGAAAATAGTTAGTATTATATTTAAGTATTTTTAATTGTAAAAATTACAAAGTTTAAATGAAGTGTTGTAAAAATGCTTAAAGAAGGCTTAAATCAGTTGCAACGGATCCCTGGAATTTCAAACTTTGAAACAGACCATTGGTAGAGCGAATATTACATCGTTCGAAGAGTGAAGCGATGAAAGGCGAGGTTACCACTTGGATGGGTGACCACTTAGGAATCCGACATGTAATTTTTACAAAAGATATTAGTAAATCTTGTTAGTAAATCTTACAAAACCTTTGTAATTATTACCTTTCCTAAGCTATTTAATTAAATGTAATGGCAAAACCACCATAGTTTCATAGGTCCGGTAAACAAGGAACACCACCTGTCTACGACGCTTTTGCCAAAAATTGACGTAAAGCTAACCATGACGAATAATGAAAATATTGTTCTAATTTTCGTTTTGTCATTGTCAAAAATTAATTTGCTGATGTTTGCTGTATTACCGGAACTATAAGAGTTTCGTGGTTTTGGCATTACATTTAATTGAATAGTTTAGATTTAGCTCACTAAAATGTATTGAAACTTGGCACATGGATTTGCCATGTCGGCCTCTTCGAGAAGTTATGAGGCAGCTTTTCTATAAAATGTCCAGGGGAGCCAATATTCAGCCATGTTCAACTCAACGATGCATCACCCGGTATAGGGCCATAAAATTATTTTTTATAGTAAATTGACTGAGTTTTCTTTCCGTGTATGTTAATTTCTTCTCGTCGTTTGACAAGGGTCTAGTTTGGTACACCGATGGATCAAAAACCGCCAATGGTGTGGGCGCAGGTATATTTGGGGAAAGGCCCAGGATGCACATAAGCATTCGTCTGGGGAACTACGCCAAAGTATACCAAGCGGAAATTCATGCCATAAAAGCATGCGCACCCCAAAATCTTGAAAGGGGCTACCACAACCAAAAGATATATATCCTGTCGGACAGCCAAGTTGCTCTTAAGGCTCTAAACTCCAATCGGTTTAGTTCAAAACTTATCCTGGAGTGTCATACCAACCTAAAAGTACTGGCGGCCAGGGGGAATAAGGTGGAGCTCTTGTGGGCCCTTGGTCACTCTGGGATATTGGGTAACGAGAAAGCGGAGGAATTAGCGAGAGCCGGATCCGCTCAAAGTCTCAGGGGCCCCGAACCGGCCTTGGGGATATCAAAACAGGCAACGAAAACAACATTAGATAGATGGTCGAAAAAACAACACCTATCTCGATGGCAAGGGTTACCTGGTCAAATACACGCACGGGCCGTAATTGGAAAACCATCGAAAATACTATCGAATGGGATGCTAACTCTGACGCGGCCCTAGCTGAAACAGGTGATGGATGTGCTAATCGGCCACTGCCACCTGCGAAAACACCTTCAACGGATAGGTATAAACAACGGATGCATTGAATGCAGACTCTGCGGCGAAGAGGATGAAACCGCCTCACACATAATATACCGCTGCGTAGCGCGGTCTCGTAGAAGACTAAATATGTTCGGGAACACACAACGTGGTGACAACCTCCCACATGACAAGCTTGGTAGAAGGTTACTGGACCTCATAGAAGCAACAAACATCTTCTAACAAGATCGGGGTACACAATAAGCCGGCAGGCTGCAGTGATAGACGTTCGGGCCTTTAAACCGACCCCCGCCTTTAACCAACCAACCAACCACGTTAATTTCTTCAAAACGTCAAGTTTAAGGAAAAGATTAACCTTCTCTGTTTAAAATTTAATGATAATTAACAATACAATAGTTATTGTTTCGAAAATATAATAGCCTAACAAATTTTTTGGTTAAGGAGGCTTGGTATGAGAAAAAAAACTGTACCAAAATTTAGTGTAATTTCTCAAACTGTTTTCGAGATTTTGATAAAAACCAAAAAATCATGTATATCGAAAACAAGAAATTTTCGGATATACGACATATGAACTTTTCGGAGGTAATTACACTAGTGCCTAAAAATTTTCGATAATTTTGCATGAAAGCGTATTGCCTAAAAACAACAAGAGTTCATTTTCATATTTTGGCGAAATATTTTACAAAATTTGAAAATGAACGAATGTTGTTTTTCAAAGGAAATACGCTTAAATGCAAATTTATCTGAGAATTTTTATGCACGAGTGTAATTTAGGGAGAAAATTACTCGAATTAACAAAAGTTAAATGCAATAATGTATTATAAATTTCACTTTAATAATTATATCGCATTTGTAATAATTAATATTATAATTTGAAGAATCTCTTGAGGTTGGTTTCGACATTTTCGAGCAACTAGGTTCGGCATTTATATCTTCGTATTCCTCGCCATTTTGTATTTTCATGTTATAAGCCCAGTCTTGAAGTATGTCCGCAAGCTTTTTAATCTAAGTCTCCTTTCTAAAAACATACCTTCTATCTTCACAAAACATCATAAACTGACGCCAGACATATTGCTTGCTATTTTTAGGGTTTTTTGGGACACTCTGTGCGATCTTTTCTTGAATAACTTCGATTGATTTCTTTTCAAAACGTGACATTTTTTAAACTAAACTCGAAACAATGAGAATGTCAGAGTGACATATTATTCCAATAATGGCGTTGTAAGAAGGTTACTATGGTTTTGCGTTCAATAGCTAGAGGGGTTGTTTTCGATAGCTAGGCGTATTGTCTTCGATGTAATCAATCGAAAACAACACCTCTAGCTTAATGCATGAGTGTAATTTTCGTTAAAATTGATCCAGGAATCTCCAATTAAAATACGTATACTTATATCATTAAATAACACCCTGTATTATATCTAATGATAAAAATACTATACTTTCCATCTCTAATCTTGCTCTTGCTCTAACATCCAGAAAGTATATAAATTATTAATTTTTATGCGAGCAATAAAAACTACTCGGAGGTTAATTTGTCGCTAACCCGGAAAATTAAAACAAACACGACCATGAGAATTAATTAAGAGCAAAAAGATTAATTATTGTTTGCATTATTATCACGCCAGCTTGCTTGCATAAAAGCTAATTTATATTTAACTGACCCCATGCCCGTGTCAACCATTTTGATAGGATATTTTTGTCGACTTTAGTTCAGTAGATTACTCTGCTATCCACATTAAAATATTACCCCATAATAAATGAACTGAATCTGAACGTTTGCAGCGTCCCAATAAAATATTCTGTTTATTGAGTAGGAGTGACCGGTGTGTACAGGTCGACAAGTGGATCTGTGTCGCTGACGTATCGGTAAGGGGGAAGCAATCAATCGGGTTTTAGGTCCGGTTACTCCTGCACCACTGCGCTGGCATCAATTACTGAAGATATGTTTCAATCTATAGATATTGGCAACGTTTCGGTTCTTGTTCTGTTGGATTACAGTAAGGCTTTCGATTTGTTGAACCATGAGGTTCTTATTTCGTTGTTACACTTTCTTGGATTTAACGAAGGCGCCCAAAAACTTCTCAGGTCATACTTATCAGATAGGTATCAACAAGTCAAGCTTGGTAATAAAGTTTCCAACAGTCGCGTGCTAAAACAAGGTGTGCCTCAGGGCAGCATTCTTGGACCTCTACTGTACACAATATATACGTCAAATTTTTACCACTGTCTTAAACACTGTAAGCATCACTTATATGCTGACGATACCCAGCTTTATTTCTCATTTCTGCTTTGGGATATCAATAGAGCAGTTGATAATATTAACACTGATCTACAAGTTCTGCTTAAAATTTCGGAAGATCATGGCCTTAAGCTTAATGCTAGTAAAACGTGTGCCGTTATCTTTGGTAATGAATACCAAAGAAACATTGCTCGGCAAACAATGATATTGCGGTTGGGTCCTGACGTCATTCCCTTTGTGTCCAGCTGTAAGAGCCTGGGATTGTTTATTGATTTTAAACTTAGATTTAGCGAACATGTGACATCTTGTCTACAACGAGCTTATACATCCTTAAAACTCATTTATCACCAACGGCACTATTTGACAACAGGAATAAAAAAATTACTTTGTGACTCTCTCGTGCTCTCACACTTTAATCATTCTGATAGTGTCTATGGACCGTGTCTTGACAGTCTGGACACGAGACGAATACAAAAGGTTCAAAATAGTTGCTTGAGGCTAATTTATGGTATAAGGCAACCTAATCGAGTTTCCCATAAGCTGAGGGATTCTCAGTGGCTGTCAATGAGCAATCGCAGAAGATTACACATGTCTTGTCTTTTTTATAAAATTCTTAAATTTAAAACACCGAAATATCTGTTCACCAGGATATCCTACAGAACGGATGTTCATCATTTAAATTTGAGAACTGGACATTTTTTGACAATACCTCGCCATAAAAAAGAAACCTATAAACGGTCTTTTCTTTATAATATATCTACCTGCGGCGATGTCATGGTTGATCCAAGTTTCCACTTATCTTGCAACATGTTTAGAAAGGGTTTAAAGGACAAAATTTTTAGGACTCAATGAACTTGAAAGTGTTATATTATATTATGTGTGTGATGTCTATGTGAGACTTACCTAATATTATTTGTCATCTAACAGGTAATAGTGGTCTCCGTTTATTATCATATTTATTATCATATTTGTATTATTTTTTTTCTCTCTATATACAGGGTGTTATGGAAATGACGTATTATATTTAAATGGGTGACTCCTGGGGTGTCCTAGAGAAGCGCTACATATTTTTTTTTTTTAAATCGAACGTTTAAAAAGTGGGGTAATTCACCCCTAAACCCACCCGGTTACTCCTCAGCACATTCATATACGATCATATTACATTGCCAAGCTGTGTAATCAACAGATGTTCAAGCCCAATGTTGCCAACTGTGTAGAAAATAACTATAGATTCTTATAAAAATAATATTTAGTTTACCAAGTATCCAAATTGAAGTGAATCCAGGTGCCAGTACACTAGCAAATAATCCAGGGCACAGACATCTTCAGATTTTTGTTTTTTTTTCTATGGGAAAAGCTTCATGCTCATCACGTACCCTGATGAAAATGTGGAACTGCATAATAAGCTTATATCCACTAAACCCCATTCGGCCTCTTATTTCCAATCTCTCGGAACATTTGCACTAAATCATTTAAAGAAACACACAAACACGCACGAGTTTCCAATTATTTTTTTGAAGAGATACACTTATTATTAGATTACACAAAAGCAATAAATACTAACGCATAATTACACTTTACAATAACCTACCGTACACATAAAACAACAGCACTATAGGATACAAATTATTTCGCAATAGAAATTCAGAAATAATAAAAACGCTAATTTATTAATCCTTTACTGAAGAAGAATGATGACATAATTATGTTGAATGCCCTTCAGTCTAAGCTAGCTACTACCCCTTTAAAATAAGTAGACTCGTCCAGTCAAATATGCAATAGTGCTGGGCTGGGACATCGAAACGGAACATCGATGTTGACCATCGATGGCGTAGAAACATCGGTTGTAAAACATCGACATTTAAAAAAGTATATTTGCGATTAGGAATAAATTAGATTAAAAAAAATAAAAATAAACTTGTTATTAGAAAGAATTGAAAAATTATGAAACGTCAAAAAACAAAATAACAAAAATTTTAAAAAATAATATGAACAAAAAAATAAAGCAATAATTAAAACATAATATTTTAAAACTGCATGAATTCCAGTCACTAACAACTTGTAAACTATTTTTTTTTTGTAAAACTAGATTAATGATGATTCCTTGCAAGCTATTTCGTTTTTGGGGCCATAGTTTCGCCGGCTTTGGAAAAAAAATTTCGTTCTGGATAAGCTGGCCAAATACTTCTCGCAATTGCGCCGCGAGAATGGAATCCGTATTACAGTCGGCAATTCTAGCCTTCTGTCAATTAAAATTGCACGGATTCATGCGCAGTACACCGTTCTCAGCTGTCTCGCATTGCCAGAAATGGGGCACGCGCCACTTTCATTGCCATTGCCGGTGCAAGTCTGGGTAGAGATGGATTATTCTGTTACTTTTAAATGTTTATTAATTGGACGAAGCACCTATGAACAGCTAATGGCTACTGCCATTTGTAAGTAGCAGTAGCTGCTTTAACTGCCAGTCAAAACGACTGTTAGCAAGGCGCCAGTTGATGGAAAACGGTTTACTGCTCATGAATTCGTGCAATTATAATTGCCATTGCACCGGGAATTTTTGTTGTCGACTCTAATAAGGCTTTTAGCAAATGAAATCAAAAGTTTTCGCTCTTATTTTCTTGTGCTGGGAAAATTGAGTTTAAGATTACAACCTAGTTTTCTTGTTTTGTTATAACATTGAACATCGAAAGGTAAACATCGATGTCGACATCGATGTTTGATCTCTAACATCGATGTCGAAAACATCGAATATCGGTAACAGAACATCGATGTTTCAAAAACATCGATGAACATCGCCCAGCACTAATATGCCAGCGTTTGGCAGATCAGCGCTGTTCCTCGAAAAAGACCGCCGTTTCATACTGTTTCAAGCAGATTTGTGTGTTAAATTGTATGTTAATACTAATACAAACCCAGTCCAGCAGTTCAATATTGACCGACGGAACCAACGTGGTATTTAGACAATAAGAGCGTACTTTGTCTACACAGTAGCACTTTAAAATACTAATTCAGATTGAACGGTACTTAGATGTGTTGTGACGCGTGACTATGTGATTTTGTGTGTGAGTACTTGGTGTTTTTTATAAATTAAGTTGGTTTTAAATAAGTCCGAAAAGGTAAATAAAATTGCATTTATTTCTAAAGGGTAAGTGGCATTTATAAACTTTTAAGTTGTCCAGATCTGACGGGTGTCGTTCGAATTGAACAAATGAGAACATACCTGACCATTTGAAAACTCCGCGGAGGTTCGTTCGAGTCAGTTCAAGTTTATAAATCAGAGATTGTTTCCCAGCGAACTGAACTGAACGTAAAAGTTTATAATAATGTACCCTGAAAAATAAACAACTTGCAATCTGTCAAACGGTTATTGACTTTCTAAATAGTTTACCCTGAAGATATGACAACACTGTTGACATATGTTGCTTTGTTTACCTTCCTGACAGGGGCACCACGTGGATATTTTTGGTTTGACATAAGGTCATGTAAAGGGCATATTAAATTAAAGCGCCATTTTTAGATATTTTTCTTCAATTTGTTTTCATCTCAGGAATTGCCGATTTAAATATAATACGTCATTTCCATAACACCCTGTATATTTTTTTCTTTTATTATGATTTAATTAAATTAATTACATTTTTCTAAGAATATAAATATTGTATACTTTTTCGGGCCTATTGGGAAGAATCGATATTTATTATCTATCATAGGACCCTATTTACCAATTATTACCAATAATTTTTTTTTTTTTTTTTATATGATCAAACACAAGCACAATAGGAAAAATCCCTTAGGGCACTCTGGGAGTGGTGCGTGTGCGCAAAAAGCGATTCACGTTTGTTTTGAATCGTTGGAGGTTATACTCGTTGGGAAAAACGACCTCGGGAAGGTCGTTCCACAAAGATGTAGTCCTCCAGATGAAAGAATTCTTAAATAATGAAGTTCGAGGAGTACTAAGCTTAACCACATATGGATGGGCGGCAGTGGTTCGTCGTGTATTTCTGCCAATCGTCGCTCTGGGCGGAATTAAGAGGGCAAGGTCAGCCGAGCACCTTCCATGAAAATATCTGTAAAAGAGTCAAATCCCCAACCTGTCTTCGATGTTCTAGGCTGTCGAGGTTCTTCGTCAGCTCGTAGTCTCCGATCAGACGAATAGCCCTCCTTTCGATGGAATCCAGCAGCCGAAGAGTATATTTGGGTGCAGAGCTCCACACATGAGAGCAGTATTCTAGTGATGGTCGAATCTGGGCTTTGTATAGTGTCAAAAGTTGTTGAGGTGTGTACAACTTTCTGGTTCGGAAGAGTACCCCAAGCTTCTGAGAAGCTACCTTGGCGATTGCCACAACGTGATTATGCCAAGACATATTTCCTCCGAGATTGACGCCCAGCAAATTGTTAGATGAAGCCAGTGGGATTGCGTGTCCGGCCATGACTATTTCCGGTTCTGTAATGTTAACCTTTTTAGAGAAAACTGCTGCCTGGGTTTTTTAGCGTTAAATTCGACTTGGTTACTGTCACCCCAAGCCAAAATTTCTTCCAGGTCTTTGTTGAGGCATGATACTTCATGCTGTCTGCGAAGATGTGCGTCGGCAGCCGATGGTTGCGCATTCAAAGAGAAAGATGAGATAAGTGTGCTATCGTCAGCAAAACTAAATATCGGATTTTGAGTTTTCACTAGAAGGTCGTTAATGTAGAGTAAGAAGAGAGTGGGAGACAATATGGACCCTTGAGGAACACAGGCATTGATGGTGAAGGTGTCCGAGAGAAATCCGTCAATCGCCACTTGCAGAGAGCGGTCCTTAAGAAAGCTAGACAACCATGCACAGAATCGACTGGGCATACCATATGATCGCAGTTTACTTAGAAGCCCCTCTTGCCAAACACGATCAAAAGCTTTAGAAATATCCAGTGCAACAACCCGAGACTCCCCATGATGTTCGATTGCGTTGTTCCAAATATGGGTAACATAGGCTAGAAGATCTCCAGTTGATCTGGACTTCCGAAAACCATATTGATGATCGCTGATAATGTTGAAGCCTTCCAGGTACTTTAGAAGATGTTGGTTAATAGCTTTCTCCATTACTTTTGATATAACTGAAAGCAATGCGACTGGTCGATAGTTGTTAGGCAGGGTTCTCTTACCTTTCTTTGGAATAGGCTGGACTCGCGCCGTCTTCCAGCAAGATGGAAATATTCCTTTTTTGTAGGATAAGTTGAAAAGTCTACAAAATACTGGTGTTAGTTCATCGGCGCATCGCTTGAGAACTATAATAGGAATTTCGTCTGGACCAGTGGCTTTTTTGACGTCGAGTCCTTTTAGGATTCGTTTGACGGGACGCTGACGGAACACGATTTCGGTCATTTCGGATTCAACTGCAGGAATGTCGGGTGGTGTTCTTCCCTGGAAATCTACAGTGGAATGCGAAGAAAATAGTTCAGCAAGTAAGTTTGCTTTGTCTCCGGCTGTGGATGCTATTGTACCATCGGGACGTGTTAGAGGTGGATCGAAACCGTGTCGTGTGAACGTAACGTAAGAAAATCGAATCGAAAATCGTACCTCTAATGATAAGGAGTTAGCAGTACTGCCGATATAATTGAAGCCACCCTGTATAATAATTTTAAAGAACGTATTTTAAGAAAAATAAGTTAAAACAAATTATTAAGATATTTTCTAAGAGAGCAAGCATGTTTTTGAAATAACACATTTCCTGTACTCAGCAGAAATCTAGCAGAAATTAAAACGGTCTTAGTGTAAGTACACACTTAAAGTATTGGCAAGGAATTATTACAATCAGGCGCCCAACAGGCAGAAAGGAGAACGTAATATACCGGCTATAAATAAAGTAGAAAGAATCAAAATTCCCCGTGGTAACATAAAGCATGTTAATTTCTCCTTCCACCATGGCAAGGCAACGCGGAGAAAGGGAAATTCTGCGGGCGGCTTGATCCTGCTCGGCCGCCGCGATTGCAATTGGTAGCTTTTTATGCTAAATCGGTGGCCAAGCGGCCTCTTGTGAATGCCTTTGCTCAAAACAATTTTATTACGGTTCGGCGCCTTTCTTCCTAGCACAAACAAACCCGAACAAGCGGTAAACGACCTAACTGAGTATTACAATTAACGCGTTTGTGTAGAGAATATTGCGAGCCGCTTCTCGAGACTTGTAAACTGCACTAGATGTCTGCGAGAGAAGAGTACGATTCCCCTACCGTGGTAGAAGGGGAAAGCAAGCGAATTAGGATACGAAAAGGAAATCTTTTTATTAAATTTATAGCTGGTATATTACATTCTCTTTTCTGCCCGAAAGACGCCAGATTCCTTGCCAATACTATATATTATACATTAAGTTCTTAATTGAAACTGATGTATCTTTGCTTTTATTTAATTCAACTTTATTTAAAATTTTTTTCTTCGTGCAAGTATCATTTTGTGTCCGGATATGCTATTTCTTGAATTTATGATGGCCAAGATAGTTGGTCACAGTATTCACTTTTCACTCGTTGCCCCAATTCATATTTCAAACCTGAATTGTTACTAATATAGCCAGGGATAATTAAGAGTAGTTTTAGTTTCCAAAACTAAATCTTCGTATTTCCTGGTAACAAAAATTATACATGTGAAACTTACCTTGCCCAGAAAAATACTTTCTGTAATATAATGCTCCCTGATCCACATTCTCAATAGGTCTTGGAAACCTCTGATAGGGACATGTCGAGTGTCTCCAGTGAGTTTCACCTATAATAAAAAAACTCATTTTAGCATTTGGGGATTAAAAGGTTTAATTCCTTTAAACGGTCCATTTAAACCAATTTTAATTCTTGGGGATAATCTTGAATGAAGAAAAACCATTTGTTAATAATAATATTAATTAATGATATACACGCTGTAATCACCAATTTGGCAATTTGATTGCATATTATTTATAAAACAATCTGTATTAAATTAATTCCGTTCCAATTTACCTGGAGGAAACTCAAGTATCGCCACTCCATACGCCAAAGGAGGTCTATGGAGGGATTTCCTGTGATGGTGGTTTCCGTTCTGCAACCTAGATAGGCTAACTATTCGCTCCTCTTCTCCCCCAATTTCATTTCGGAAAAACGGGCAACTCTCGACTAGTTCGTTCGACTGGCCATCGCCAGCGTCATCGTCATCGTCACCTAAAATTTGACACGTTATAACAAAAGTTCCGCTCCAGAGCATTTTTATTTGCTATGTTAAAGAAAGCAGTACAGCTTGTCGTTTCGTTCTGTGGCTATCGAAACTATTTAAAGAATGCAGACGAAATATTATCGATGTTGTCAATGTCAAAGTACTTACCAAAAATCTAATAAGTTTCATGAAATTTATTATTTATACCTCCTGTGAATACAGAATTTAACCTAATTGTTAAAAAATATTATATTCAGACTGGTATTTTGAGTTTTAAGCAATATGTTCACACCTGACTAATTTTAATTACCGGACAAAATTAAAATATTAAATGAATTATCTATTTGCTAGCAAATCTGACAACATGTGAATATGCATTTACCCCAAACATTTAGTCAATTGACAGGATCACTTCAGCCAATATTTTGTTTCACAGGATTAATCAGAGACAAAAATATAATATGTGAATAACTTGTACACGCCTCCGCAGACATACGCCAGACACGTGGCACTGCCATGGTCCAGACATGCCAAGGCATCTTTTAACATAATTTTGAGTATCCATTTGGATACGCAGGCATTTTATTTGGATACCCAGTAAAGATCAAATGGATTCAGAATTTTTTAAATTACTTAATAATTTAAAAACTACTGAACTTATACTAGTGATGACTGATACCTAAAAATGCTTTAAAATGATGAGAGTCAGAAAAAATATTAAAAAAAAGGGCTGTTTAAAGACATGGATACGCAGCAAAAAATCACTAAAAGATGCCTTGAGACACGCTCTGATTTTTAACGAGCAACAGCGAGCGGTGGAGGTTACGCGTATTATATAATTACTAATAGGGCAAATAGTAAACAAATTTTCTTTGCGTTTTCCTTGTATTCAAAATTATTGCAATGGCATATATTCGTGGATAAACTTTACATGACCAATGTCGGAAAATTATTGCTAATGTTTATAATGCTTGTGATGAGGAAGCCAGTCATAATGCATTTAATTTGCCGTTTAAACGAAAATGAACTGGGTTTCGATGTATACAGGAGCTGGTATTCGCGTGATTAAAAAAATTCATAAGGAAGTGAGGACCGGAAAGCAAATAATCCTGAAAAGTTGTTATCGTCTCCCGGCAAGACAAGGCATCGTTCATCAGTTATAGACAAATTAAAATTTGACTTTAGTGTAATTAGACGCATTATCGAAAAGTCCTATCTAGAGTTAAAACAGGTATGTAAATTTAATTAATAGATATACTAAAATACTTTAGTACTGCTTGCTAAAATAATAACATTTACGATACGATTATCAAATTAAATGCGGAATTAAGAAGAAAACACAAGTTTATTAAGGCCTATCGTCAAATATATACACAGTGTGCCCGCGGATGGAGTACCCAAGGGGAAAATAGTTATTATTGATCTTACGACCAAAATGCATTCAATAAAAAGTTCTGCTTCTTTAGACTTTATGTTAGTTTATAAACAACTTTTTTTATAGATTTTAGTATTTTTATATTTAATTTTAAAATAATAATAGCACGCCCATGGATTGCCCAGGTAACCTGTCGGTTTCCCCTTACGGATACCGCGTAGCCACAGATCCAAATGACAAGCTATACATATATGACTTTACGGTAGTAAAGAGCAGCATTTGTAATGTGTAGTAAATAACTCCCATTAGTCGCATCACTAGAAGTGTAACGCCATTGTTTTCGTTTTATTTTTCATTATTTTTAAATTCTTAGAAAATATTGTGTTGTCTCATAATTTACTTAATAATATTAAGGAGTGAGAGCAAATCGTTATACTAGTCAATACTACTGTTAATCAACACTGATATAAAGGGTGTCCCAGATAAGAACGCACTCTAGAGGGATCTAAGATTAGGATATACGGTAGACTGTATTCTTATCTGGAACACCCTGTATACAATAAATCAAAAATTAATAACTTTACTAAGGTTAAAATAGCCAAGATTAACAAATGGAAATTTGGAAGAAGCACGTTATCCTAACCCAAACACAGTAACGCAGTATGCTAAAACCTTTAAACAGCTACATGACCAGATTAAGAAAAAAGTGAGAATTTTAAGCGTAGTACAGAAGTTCCTAGTGGACCGAACAAACCCGAACAAGCTCAACAATAACAACGCCTGTATTAGAAGACGCTGTACATTGACAGAACGACATTTGTTATAATAATTGTTGCTTATCAGTATTTCGACAGCACCCATTCTAATCGTATGTATTGGACATCCAGAAAACCGAACTTCGCCAACCCCTAGTCCCGATAGATTTTAGATTTAGATTAGTCCTTTAGATTTTTATTTGCCCTAAAATCTCTCGTCTATACAACACCCGTGTTAGATGAAAATTACTTAACAAATCGAATAATCCAAAAATGCGAAATACGCCAGGAACTTTGTAACCTGTTAGACAATCAATCCTGAGACGATTGTTGTGTGTTTTATCAGCAAGGGGGGGCATATGATTGAATTTAATTTCGAAATATATTTAGCAGTGTTCGGTAGTAGTGTTGGGGAAAAACAGATGATTTCAATAATCGAGTACTTGATACTCGAGCGATTTTAATAATCGAGCGAATCGGTCGAGTTATTAATCACTTGAAATTGCGATTCACCAAGCGATGGCGTCACCGACTGCTCGACCGGCAGCCTAGCCGTTTACAGGTGATCATGCGGGTATTTAGCAAGCACGTAACTACGGGTGGGCATACGTGTCTCTGTACCCAACTTAAAACTGCAAAAAATACAGAAGATATTAGATATGATAGGTTGGTGAATCATTTTTATGACTAAGAAGAACGTGTTGATAAAACACCAGGGGTTGTTTTATCAAGTTTTAGAAGTTTAGTCTAGAGTTTTTATTAAGGAAGAACAGTTGATTCTGATTTTTAACAAAATTATCGTGTGAGTTGACCTTCCCTTACATTACAGTATCGATCATGAGGCCTGGAGGGATTTGGCATACTTTTTTGTATACACCTTCTCGTTTACGTGCCTTCTGAGCGACAAACTCGAACGTCGCCAATCGGGTGGCGCGTAAAATTTAGTGAAAGGAGATGATTTTCGATTTTTCGCTTGAATTTATTTATAACTAGAGTAGTATTTCCTATTGAGCAAAAACTGCTCGAATAAACGAGCAGTTTTATACCTCGAGCGATCACACTGCCAAGCAGCACATTTCGTCAAGCGAAGCTCGGGTATCGAGTGAAAGGTAATAGGTAACAAGCGACGATTTACGCTTAAACTCGAGCAGTTTCTTAATAACCGAGCGATGCCGGTTATTTCAATAATCGAGTACTCAAGCGGTTTTTCGCTCGAGCGATAACAACACTAATATTTAGACGCTTAACTACGTCGCCGATGGCTAGTCCAAATTGATTGTTCACTACAAATGCTGCTCTTTACTAACGGACCTGCAAAATAATAAAAAACTTTATATATTTCTTTACCGTCTGGTGTAGATGATCTAATCAACATTGAAGCCGCAGAGGCCCCAGTCGTAGTATTTCTTCTTTTCGCCAAAAGATTTCTTCTCAACCTCACCGAATAATTTAAATTTGTAGTCAATGATTGACAGTCATAGTGAGCGAACGCTCTTCGTCTGGCGATTTCTTCAGCTTCTTGTGAAAAAATAACGCTGGATGATGAGGTGCTTACGGCGCTGTCGTCCATAGTTAGGCGCTGAGATTTTACCATGCTGTTGTTGTTGCTATTAACACCTGAAAAATAAAATTTGTATGTATCCGAATTGTCATTGTATAATAGAGATCATCTGGATATTACATAATGTTACTTTAAAATTATTCATCCTCTTAATCGAGCAAATTTGAAATTACTGCAAATAACTGCTACTAAATTAAGTTACCATTCCTTTGTGGTCAAAGATACAAAAGAAATCATACAAAACTACATAGAAGGATTGTATGGGACTTTCGATTACGTGTAAACTTTTAAATTATTATTGAAAAATACAGGGTGGCCCAATATTTTTATATTTTATACCGATTTAAAATTCGTTAAATTTCTCTCATGTACCTCAAACATACTGTAACGCAATTTTTTAGATTTTGATATACCGGGTGGTGCGTCCGGTCTGGACACCCCACGTAAATTGTAAGATGTTCAAATATTAGCTAACCTATTTATTTTAGACCAAAAATGTAAATAAACTTTTTAAAGACTACAATAAGAAGAATGACCCGAACAAACCGTAACAATATTGACAAGTGTAAACCTAATAATTATAAAGGTGATTACTGGTACTCCAGATTTACGGTAGGTTGAAGGCAGAACTTTCTTTAATATCTGAAAAACGATCTGTGTAAAATAGTTCAAATTTGGCAGACTTTTTATTCTCATTATTCACTTTAAAAAGTCTTAATAAAGGTTTCCTTTAAAATCAATACGGACGCGAGTATTTGACCACCTTGAAATTCACATGGGAAATACCATGTGTCCACCCTGTATAAAAAAGGATAGATTTGGACGGACTACAGCACAAGCGCGGATCCAGGGGGGGTCATACCCTCTCCAACAAACAATTTAACACGAAAAATATCATGTATTCCGGTTTGACAAACGCGGCAGGGTATTTTCGTAACTTTTCCTTATATTGACCCGACCCCCCCCCCCCCAAAAAAAAAAAAAAAACGAAGTTTGACTCCCCAAACCGAAGTTCTGGATCCGTCCTTGTTACAGCAGCTTATTCTAGGTACCACAAGAAAAACGACTTCATATGGGAAATTTTTTCCCTAATCGGTTAAGAAAGATGTTCATTGCTGGGCGTTAAAAACAAATGGTAGGCCCATAAGTAGTTACGTGACTTTGTTTAACTGACAAACCCGAATAAACTATAAACTTTTCAAAAATATGACAAACATGACAAATGGTAATTTTAAAAATATTTGAGAAATGTCATGGGGGAAGGTGCTTTTTTATTATTTATCCATGTCACCATTTTCAGGTCTATAGTAGTACACATTTATTTATTTTTAATTTAGTTTCTTATTTTTTTTAATTGGACATTTCTTGATTTTTCAAATTTTACCAAACCATTAAAAAATATAACTTTATAATAAACTTACTCGCAGTACAAATTTCAATTTTAAGTAAGAATAGCAGTAAAAGGGAAAAAAGAATCGAAATAAGAATCGAAATAAAGTAAATTGTTCGAGTTTGTTTTGCACGAAGTTTTATATAGCTCTTGTTTGAGTTTGTTCGATTTTTATTGTTATAAAAAATGGATTATTTAATACAACAATAATTGGTGATGACAATTTTTTTTTTGTTATAAATGAATAGTTTTATAAAGGTTTGGTACAATTTGAAAAATCCAGAAGTTTAAAAAGAATTAAATTTGTACTGGAGAATCGAAAATGTTGGACAATGGCAATTAATGCCAAAAGAATAAATACCGTTTTAAGAGTTGCCCCTAGGGATTATAAAATGCCATAAACTATATTGGATATTCATTCTTGGACAAACACACACATTTTAAAATACCATTAAATATTTGTCCTTATTTATTTATACTTAATTCAACCTTTGGCCTCCAAACAATTGTTTTATACGAACTGTTGTTGTCTCTATTATCTCTAACCACAAAGCAGGTATTTTAGTTTAATCCATAGAATTAGAACACAAAGGGGGGATGTTTAGTTTCGTACTCACCATTAGGAATATTTCCATTATTATTCCAAAACCGAGTTAATTTTGATTTAAACTTTGGACTTTGGGGATAATTCCCCCCATGGGAATTCCCGTCGAGCTGTTCTTCCGAATCGACTTTTCCACGAAGGTATTCAGAAGGGCCTGGACTTCTTTGGTCTGTTTCACCTAGCACTGCGGGTCTGTAATCCTGGAGCATTTCAAAAAACTCATTTTTTCCTGAAACCAAATACGGTTGATTATTTTTTATATATAGGGTGAGTAGGGAGGAACAGATCGAACTCCAGGAGCGTATTGTATTGTTCAAGTCAAAATAATGTGAAAAATCCCGAACAAACTCTAGAAACAATTAATTTATTATTAATTATCATTTAATTCTAAAAAAAAAATATCTTGCATCTTTGTCTTAACTTACCAAAATCATGCATCCCTTTTGAATATTTTATGGTAATAAATAAAATCAAGATTGTTATCCTTCGCTGAAGAAACGTTAGGATTATGCTTTTTTATTAACGTTTCTTGTTATCTAGTGTTCGACATTTAAATAAATACCTGTACTGCACGTACGCCACTGGCTTAGGATAAAAAACATTATGTGAAGTTTTAGATCATAAGTCTATACCAAAATGTTATGTAATATCTCAAACTAGTTTCGAGATTTTTGATAAAAAAAAAAAAATACTTTTTCTAATTGGGTTTCATAATGGCTACATTATGAAATGCAAAGAAAATGAATAACCTGCCACTTTATAAAACTTACATTTTTTTTATGTTGGCAGCAAGTAGGGTTCGAATTTTAGGCTTACTTCGATTTCGTTGAAATTAGTTTTCTTGGCATTATGGATTTGACAAAAAAATTTTATAGAAAACTTTAAAATACTAACCACTTAACCTTGCAAATAGATCATTTTTACTAGATATTTATCTGAAATACCTATACTCGGAAATATATAACATGCTGACGGTGTCCGTCAACTAATTTCTAGTCACAACTATAAAACAACATAGCCTAAAAATAATAGAAATATCTTCAAGTTTATGCCCTATTTCTAAAGTTTTATTCAATAAAGTACTATTTTTATTTTTAATTCAATATAGTATTATACATATTACTTTATATATACAATCATGTTTATAGTTACTGTAGACATTTCCTGGGCATTAATTGTTATTCCTGTCAGATTCTGTGTCGACACAATTTTTTGTTCAATAGTATTATTTATTATTTTGTTCAATATTTTGAACTTTGTTCTGCTCGCACCATAACTCATAGTTTTGCATATTCTTTTTAAAAGTTTTTCTAGATTATTTTCTGCAATTTTCGTATTTCTGACGGAGTACAACTTTCTTCCTGACTCATTTTTATTAACGTTAATACTATATTTATTTTTAATTATGACGGATGGGAGGAAGCTTTGTTGTGTTGCATTGTTTCTATCATGGCATATTTGATACTTGTAACATTTTATTGAATTGTAAAAGTCTTGCCAACCCAAAAAGAAAAGATTAATTCAAATGGAAAAAATCTACAATATTTTTTAAAGTTTTTCAAACTTGAAAGATCCAAATAGAAAAAGTATAATATATATCATAAGGCAATTAGAGCACTTGTACTTTAGAAAAATCCCCGCTTCGCGCGGCGTTTTCTAAATTAAACGCGTACTCTGAGATAATGTCTTATGAAAGTTGTATCTTCATATACTATTAAAACACTGCATATCGAAAACAAAACATTTTATGACAAATGGTAATGTGTAATTATATGAAATTTTCGACTTAATATTGTTTTAGAAATCACCCATTAAAATAAGTACATATTATTAATTAACACCCTGTATAACCTCACTTTAACCTTATCTGTACCTAATGGGCTTTAAAGCCGCATTACGAACTCAAGAAATCATATTTTCTCTCTTTACGATTTCTTCAGCATAACTTGGCCTGATTTTTATTGTAGATCAGTCCACCGTACTCCTGAGCACCCGCTTATTTCCATTCTTAAAGGTATCCGCGGTCTCAAAAATAATATTTATTAAATAAATAATTCAAGAGAGAATTTTCAATCCGTAGAAATTCGATCAGAGCATAGAATATCAACTTTTGGTTCTTTTAAGCGTATGCAACTCTCGAAATTAGTTTGAGTTAAAATTTACAAGTGGGTCCTGCCATTTAACCCAACTAGCTATTTTAGTGGCCTTTATAAAACAGGACGTATCGGGAAGCCCGTTCGGTTTAGATCTCGCGAACAGCATCGAGAACAAAACGTTCACTCCTTAGTCCATCCCTAAGATAGCATAGAACGCTTACGAATAGGTTACTGTATGGTAATTTGTATAGTCACTCTGTAGTAGTGGCTACTTTTAACATTACTCTATAGTCGCGCCTACTTACAAGTTATATTTCTGTCGTAACGGCGACGGTTTGTTTATACTTTAAAGTTTTGGTGTTATATAAGCAGCTAAATGTTGACGCGCTACAGTTCCAGTAACCTACTGACGATAAAGTAATGACACCATAAAGTCACTATGCCAAGTAAGTGTTATGTAAATTCTACTAATAATTTTAACTTAGTAGTAGTTTAAACTTTATAGTAATTAAGTCACAGAGCAGTGTCAATCAGTCACAGTTTATATAACTTTGATGCTAGTTGGGAATATCTTTTAAAATAAAGTACTGTGAAACCTCCCATAACGGACACCTCTGATAGCGGACATCTCTATTAAGCGGACATTTCTTTCATAGTCCGGAACTAGGTATATGAAATTCCATGAAAACCAACCTCTCTTGGGCGGACTCTCCATGGGCAGACGCGGTCAGGCTGTTTTCATACAAAGAGTACGAAAACCCTCCTTTAAACGGACAAAAAAAATTTCAAAGTATTTGGGAGACGAATAAGTACGGTGAAAAAAACTCTCTGAAGACAGACCGGCAACCAATCGCGTATGCGTGGCAGCGCGAGAGGACCTCGCCGAATGAAAGTATGTGTGATTCCCCGACAGCAGTACGCTGTTTATTTGTGAGTTGTAAGGTTAAAATCGTAAACAATTGCAGAAAAATGTAGCGTTTTGAGTCTGAAACAGAATATAGATGTTATGGATTTTTAATTTGATAACAATGATTTGGGCGAGTTCATTAACATTGATTGCAATGTGCTTTTAGAAGATGATAGTTACCCCATTCCTACCGATTATGTAGCCCAAACTGAAACCACATCACTATCTGACGACTCTGATGAAGAAGTTGAATGCAGTAATCAAACAAATGTCTCCAATTATCAACACGCCATTAGTATGGTAAAGGAATTAGAAGAGTATGCAAAGAATAGAGGTGACCCTACAGCAATGGAATTGTTATCAGACTTGGAATTACATTTTCTCGATTGCAACTTTGAAACGCAAACACGTCAAGCTACGTTATTAGATTTTTTTAGTACTACATCCTAACTAAAACTAGTGTATTTTTGTTATGTTTATTTGTTCGGGTTTGTTCGAAGTGTATTTTTGTTATATTTATTTGTACATACATATACATAGTAATAACAAATTTCCCATGGGCGGACACCTCTATTCGGCGGACACATTTAGACAGTCCTGTAGGTGTCCGCCTAAGAGAGGTTTCACTGTATTAGAATAAGTGTTTACTTACTTTTGGTTGATAATGCAAATTAAAATATATCATTAGGTCGATAGCAATTTACCATATTGTTAGAAATAAAAAATATTTATTTACAACTATAGAACCTACGTGTCACGTAAGTAAACTCAGCAGCCACCGCGTGGTTATGTTTTATGTGTAAAGCTTCCAAATAAATTATCACCGGCAACTGTATTTTATCTTATTATTATTATTATTTTAATTTGAGTCATCGCCTTTGATTTTCACAATACGCTTAATTTTTGGAAATTCCAAACAAAACCAGTTTGTCTAAAATTTGATTTAAATTAGCGGATAATTTACCAAAGTCTGCTAACTTGATGTGAGATAAACACGTCCATTGTTGTAGTTGCTAATTTAGACAGTGACCTTACAGTTTTGCTTATTTTGTCAATTTTTGCACCATGAAATCACTAAAACATAACGACAACAATAACATTATGTTCAGCTTTAATAGGTGACTCATAGTAAATTTAATAAGATCCTTTAAAAAATTATTAGTTGAGCGTTTTAGTTGCTCGCATAGGCTCTCAACCTGATGCCGCACTGCAGGTGGGTGGTGGTAGCTTGGTGGGTAGAGCGTGAAGGTCAATGGGTAGAGGGTGGATATACCCCCGCACTGCTCGATGGAAAGTAAAGCGTCCACACATAGACCTAGTGATTTTTCCACGGTTCATTGGTGATCGTGATAAGCCGTCGCGTAGTGCCAAATCTAGCATTGGCAGATATTCATCGTGACGATGCTTCATGACAGTTGTCGCCCATACACCTCGGTTATGTCACAACGGCCTGTCACGACCACCGATGAAAATCGCGAAGTCTGCACTGCGCCCGCAGCTTCAACGCAATACGCTGTCTAGCGGTTTCAGGAGAACAATAATGCAGATCTGCTTACTTTAATTTGATAGTAAGGACAGACTGTCGTCACAATTCAACTTGAAATCTTTTCACCCATAATATTTTGTTTCCAGTAAATAATATTAAAAATGCGAGTTTTACTTTCATTGCACTACGAGATGAACTATTTTCAAATACTTCTCTATTCGAGTAATATCCACTCAACTATTTATTATTACCTAATTATTTTTACCTTGACTCTATTTTAAGTTGATTTGTATATACGTTTATATATAATTCTTGTGGTTTCAATGTCTCTCAGTCATCGCACATTTTTGCGGCGTTTATTTGTTTAATAATTCACCAATTAAAAAAATGTATTATCTATTATTGTGACGCGTCATTATACTATATGTAAATATGACAACAAAATGGCCATAAAAATAAATAAAATGAATCACAAAATTATCTACACATACACACACACCTTCGTATGCTATCCCAGTGTTTTTTTATTAAATTTCCTTAACCTACAAAGATAACAATATTAGAAATTCTACTATTCACTTGTCTAAATGAATTTAAAAAAAATCATCATTAAATGTGAAGAATGACAACAGTGTTAAAATAGCCAATTGCCATCAGGGCTGCGTCCGCTCGTGTTAAATTGATCGTAACTTAATTCGTAAGGCACAACGCATTAACGCAATTAGTAACCAATGGACGCCGTGCGGCCTCTTCGCCGATATTTTCAACGGGGACGGAAATTAAACAAAAAAAGTGGTTTTTACTCAAAAACGTTATTTATTCACAACAGAATAATGTCGTACTTGAATTTTCATCATCATGGATGATGCACTCGCACCTACTTTTCGTGAGACACTTCACTGACATCAAAAATCAACACAGTTAAATTAAAGGGTGTGTAATATCTATCTTTTTTTTACATGTGCCCCGAAAGTGCCTCTTTTCATGAATGTTCTTTTCACCGAAAGATGCGTTTTCCAAGAGAGCGGCGGAACAAACCCGAACAAACCCGCTTCGAGTCACCATGTGCTCATAATTAAATAAAACCAGAATTGTCGGTGCGGGATTTGAACCCGCGACCCTCAGATCGCCAGGCGGACACTCTACCCACCGAGCCATACTACAACTACAATAAATAGCGGATTATATATAAATTAAATTGGCAGTCAATATTTCAAAGATGTTTTAGAAAAATGTCTGAAGAATTTCTTTATTTATATGGCCTCAAAGACTCGGACACTTGTAAAAAAATAAATAAAACCAGAGATGCCGGGATTTGAACCCGCGACTCTCAGATCTCAAAAATAATAAATAGATATTTACATTCTCCATGCGCTAGTGTTTTCATGTCATGTAGACAGGAAAACTGGCTGAAGAATTTCTTCATTTATTTGGCATCAAAGCTTCGGAGCACTTGTAAAAAAAAATACGGTACATATCTCGGGCCGTCGGAGGCTTTTCCGCATCTCGTCCGTAAAAGCCTTTTTTCGGCCCTTGATACGTAATGTACTATTATGGTATGTTTCTTGTGTGCCTGGGGTGACTTTGACGAACCCTTAGCCCTGATGATGGCCTTTTAGGGGCCGAAAGCGCTAGGCGATGGTAACATTAAAATTTACGCTGAATACAATTTAGACGTTTTGTTTTATTTATACAAAAATCTAAATACAATCAGATAGCAGAGCTGTCACAATTAAATATTTTGTTGATCTAAATACATTTTTTGATTTAATTACTTTGATTCTAAATCATTTCTCTGAAAAATCTTTTAGAAAAGGATCTTTGGTTTACATCGGATCAGAATGATTTAAATCTTTTTAAAGACTTAAATCATTATTCATCATCTTCATCTTACATGATTTAAATACTATTTAAATGATTTAAAGTTTTAAATGATTTAAATCTTATCAAATGAGTTAAATCTTAACAAGTGATTTAAATCTTATAAAAAGATTTTTTAAAACCTTTTCTTAAATACAAAACGATTTAAATCTTTTGTGGAAAGAGAAATGATCTTTGATTTAAATCTTTTTTAAAATGATGTCTAAAAACGACAAGTCGGGTTTGTGTGGATCATTGTACTTACTTTATATTGCGTACTAAAACGGACGATACTTCACTGACCGATTTTAACAGAGCACTCCGACAGACACAGCGATATCGGCAACGGCCACCGACTTTTTTATCGGGTCGGAGATTGTGTCAAATACTTCATCTAAAAACATTAATTTAGGGTCAATCCGACACCGATACTATCGGCGTATGTGAAACCGCGCCTAAAGATTCTAGCCGATAACAGAGCACTGCTTGGACTGTTGGGCCAGACCTCAGAAACAATAATTAAATTGGTTTAAATGATCATTCAAACGGAACAAAAAAAAATTAATTATCGTATCAAAAGAAATTTGCAATGTTGAAAAATCGCAACGAAAAGTTAAATTCGGGTTTGCTCGGGTTTGTTTTTGTTAATTCTTACATTATATTCACCTCGAAATAAAATTATAGCAAATTCCATTACTTTATCGCATAATCAACATATACAATATGTCCCCGTAAGTTCGCACCATATGGAAAACTTTTTTATTATTAATTTTACGAAAAAAAGTTACTCTTTATAAAAAGCTCTGCATGGTCTAAAACCTAAAATGCCACTATCAGATATTAAATTTTCTCAGGCATATACGGGGTTTGTCAAAAAATATGAATTTTGCCCAAGAGTAAACTACCTTTATTTCTTGACAATATCGAAAATTGTTATTTAAAAAAGTTGATCAAAACTAAAAACCACGTTTAAATATACCATTACGCCCATTTACGATGAAAAAAACATTTTTTCTTTTTTGAAACGTATGTCTACAATAACAATGCAAATTTAACTGTAGTTACATGTAATCTAGGATGCTCTGACATCCAACATTGTCGCTGGTGGTCTGATGAAAATCCCAATTTTACAATAAAGTCTCGTGACCAATATTTATTTAAAACGAACGTGTGCTGTGGTATTTACAAGGACAGATTAATAGGACCGTATTTTTTTCACCAATCTATGAATGCCGAACGTTATTTACAATTTTTGCAAACTCATATCAGTGACTTCATGGACGAACTACCTTTACAAGAACGTCAATGTATTTGGTTCCAACAGGACGGTGCAACATGCCACAGTACATTGAATGTTAGGGCATATCTTGAACATTCAATGGCAAAGTTATGCACAGATTTTCCGATATTTTTTGACCTGCCAGATCCCCCGACCTAACTCCACTAGATTACTTCTTATGGGGTTACTTAAAACAAAAAGTTTACCAGCAATGGCCTTTCCATGATGTTAATCATTTGGAGAGGATAATTACCTAATCATGCCGGGAAATTTCTTCAGAAATGATAAGGAAAGTATTAAGGAAATTTGCCACTAGAACGATGAAATGTATTGAACGAGAGGGTGGATACGTTGAGGCATTAGTTAAATGAGTGAAAATTTAATTTATATCTATTATTATTGTGTTGCAATTTATTATTTGTATGTGTTTTCTTATTTGCAATATAAAAATTACATAATAAAAAAATAACAAAACCTATTTTTTTCATCGTAAATGGGTGTAATGGTATATTTAAACGTGGTTTTTAGTTTTGATCAACTTTTTTAAATAACAATTTTCGATATTGTCAAAAATAAAGGTAGTTTACTCTTGGGCAAAATTCATATTTTTTGACAAACCCCGTATATGCCTGGGAAAATTTAATATCTGATAGTGGCATTTTAGGTTTTAGATAATGCAGAGCTTTTTATAAAGAGTAACTTTTTTTCGTAAAATTAATAATAAAAAAGTTTTCCATATGGTGCGAACTTACGGGGACATACTGTACATATATCAAATATTACGGAATGACATTTGGGTTCAACAAGATGCCACCGAATTTTGCTTTACATATCCGAAACTATTTGGATGAAACGTTTCCTGGAAGGTGGATAGGAAAACGAGCGGGCATTGAATGGCCTCCTATATCTCCAGATCTAATAAGTTTCGATTTCTACCTTTGTGATCATTTAAAGACTGTCGTATATATATTTATCATTACATTTGCAAAACGTGCTTTCCCACTTTTCAGAGAGGCTTGGACACTGTCAGGTGGCTGAAGGGCGACATTTTGAACATTTAGTTAAATAACTTTTATTTTAAAATGTCGTTTATGATAAAACTTTAGCTTATTTTTTAAAGTAAAATGAATTTGTTCTTATTTGTCAATATTTCCGAAACAATTGAATTTAGACATATGGTGTGCTATGGAAAAAATGTTTTAAATGTATTAAGAATTTAGAATAACTAATAATATACAGGGTGTATCATTTTAAAATCGTTTCTCGAAAACCCGGATCTGATATCACTTTTCTTTCTCCTGTAATTCGTTCACTTATATAAGGATTTGTATAAAACAATTCTGAACTTAGGTTCACCGGACCGCCGATCAACCTGTGAACTTAAACTTTAGTTCAGCTGAACTATGATCAGTTTATGTTGGTATTACTATTATTTAGTTACTTTTTTTTGTTTTTTGACATGAGATATAATCTTTTATTTGATTTGGTGCTTGGCGGGCTTGTTTGCCAAACGTATTTTATTTGTTAAAACATTTTCTACTCAATGATAAAATATTGTTAAAAATAAGACCTAAAGTATTTCCAGTTTATTTGCGGACTGGTGATACATTCTCCCAAGCGGATACAGCTTATTGATTCCTTTAAACAATATATTTGATTATAAACCTACATATGTTATAATAAATAAAAACAAACTAATTTTACCTCCTGCCTCTGGAAGAGATTGCTGGAGAAAGAATTTCAATAATAAAAGCAACATCTGTGGTTTCTGTTAAGCGTAATCTTTGCAAAAATGTATTGTCATTCCATTTAGTAAATTAATCAGGATATTGCCTGAATGCCCGTGTCATTATATCTTTCACTGCAGCATCCACAAAGCCCAAAAAATCTTCATCATCAGTTATAATTTCGTTAAATTTATTCACAGTTCTATAAAAAAATTTGAAGGTTAGAAAATTGCTTGGATCGACAGTTCAACTCAGCCCGGTGAGACTGCTTATGGGGGGAATCGAAACACGTAAGAAGGCCATGGAAGTGATGCTAAGCCTACTCTGCTCCATACGCTCACAAGTAAACTACGTTTATCTTTATATATTAGTATGCATTACGTGTCAATAACAGACTTACGTAGTTATATCTGGAAGTCATAAAGTGGGCGTGTTTAATGAAGGCGACTTGATCTTGGCCATATTTCTCTCTCTTTATCGAATCGGGAAACGTTGATGCAGACAGAGACAGACATAAAATGCGAACAGGCCGAGTTGTTAAAGAATTTTACAAGTCAATTTTCTTCGTCTGGCATGGAATATAATCAAGCAACATATGAATGATAAACTGTTTTATGTGTAAAGTGAATGAAAATGGCGAAAGCGAAGCGTCCTTAAATTCTAAAATTTTTTATTTCCTAATCTTTTCACGAGAAACGTCGTTTCCTTTTTGGTGCAAGTAAGTAATTTGTAATTGAAATATTCATTTAATCATGTTTACTGAGAGTAAGCATAAATAATAATTTCTTTTCATAAATCATACGGGGCCCAAAAATAGGCTAGGACTTGAAGCCTGAAATATTTGCTAGGATCTAGAGCCCAGTTGAAGATGGTAAAATATTTTATGTAAATTATGATTTACTTCCTATTTTTTAATAAAACTACTTACAAGCTTATTTCTGAAGTTTATTTTTTCATTTGTAGTTACGTTACTAGTTCAATAAATGATATAAGAGTGTGTAAGGGTTATTTTAAAGTAATTTACAGCTTAAAACATGCCAGAATCCTAATATTTGATTTTCACCACTTAGTAAATCAAATAAAAAGGGGTTGAATGTTTTTTGTTGGTTAAATGTCACTTTAAAATATTGACAGTAATAAAAATTTGGACAATTGTTAAGCACGTGGGTTTGTCAGCTGATGCCATACTTAATGGATGCCGGGTTTGTTTGTTTGTTCATGCCTGCTTCGATTTTTTAACATGGCTGTTTGTCTTCTTCCTGTTTATGAGTATTCGTTGGTTCAACTGCTGAACCGCCAAAAGTGGACTCCGCATTTGAACTGAAATTAGTGTAAAGTACTATTTGAACACGAACCTATAGTTCAACAGTGAACTACAGTTCAAAATGTTTATACAACCGGCCTTTAAAGTTTTATCTCTTGATCATTATACAGGTAGAAACAAAAGTTACTTTTTTACTCTTAATTTCTTAACGCCCAGTGGAAAAATTGAGTGGTAGAATTTAGCTATATTGTATTTTGCTTTGAAGTGTCTTAACACAATGTTTTATGGTTCACGTCATTATCTGCTTTTTAAAAGAAGATACAAATTTTTAAAGAAAGTACTGCAGTTTTTCAATTTTAATGTCTCTAACTTCGTTAATTGTTGTGCGATCTTGGTGAAATTTGTAGCAGAGTATAGACTTGTAAGTTGGGATAATATCCTAAACTTCAGTTTTAAAGAAATAATCATGTATTGATCATTATACAGGCAGAAACAAAAGTATTTTTTTACGCCCTGTGGAAAGACTTAGCGGCAGAATTTAGCTTCATTATGTTTTGTTTTGATGCGTGACCATTTCTTAACACAAGGTATTTTGGGTCAAGTCATTATCTATTTTTTAAAGAAAATATTGCAGCTCTTCAATTTTATTCACAATTCAGAACAGCACATTGTTTTATCGAATAGCATAAACAAATATCCAAAAAGAAGATAAAAACATGAGGTGACCCTACGCGCTATTAATTTTTGGATATTTTTTTATGCTACTCCATAAAATAATGTCATGTTCTGGATTGTGAATAAAATTGAAAAACTGCAATAATTTCTTTAAATATTTGTATCTTCTTTTACAAAGCAGTTAATGACGTAAACCAAAAAACATTGTGTTAAGAAAAGGTCACTGATTAAAATACACTGAAGCTAAATTCTACCGCTCAATTTTTCCACAAGGCGTTAAGAAATTAAGGGTAAAAAGTTTCTTTTGTTTCTGCCTGTATAATGATCAATACACGATTATTTTTTGAAAACTAAAATGTTCAGGATATCATCCCAAGACACAACTCTACATTTTGCTAGAAATTTCACCAAGATCGCACAACAATTAAAAAAGTTACAGACCTATAAACCTGACTAACATTATCTTTGTCCGGGTTTTATTGTCGAGTAGTGTATTGTACAGGAAAAGTTATCTAAAGTGTTACAAACAAGGCGATATCTAGAAAACGGTATTAAATATTGTCATAAAATTTTAGTGAGGTACAATAGCAATACTCTCTTACATACCTGGCACTCCCACTGGTCTATCAATAACATCAATCGATCCGTGGCTACCGTATTCTCGTTTCAGTATCGGACTACTAGTCTTAAAAGGTCTTCCGTTCTGATCCAATAATTCCAAGCTGGAGTTGCTCCTGCACAATGCTTCTGATGTCAAATAGTTCGACCGTTTCGAACCTTGTTGGTGATGATGTCTATCGTTGAATGATGATCTCGATGTGGAAAGGCCTGCGTTTGCCCACGCTCTGAAAAGAGTAACATTACGTTCATAATTGGGTAAGAAAGAATAGTATACAGGGTATTATGAAAATCAGTTCTTATACCGGGTGGTGCGTCGGATCAGGACAAATGGGATTTCCCATGTATTGCAAGGCGGTCAAATACTCGCTCCCCTATTTATTTTAGCTCAAATATGCAATTTAAACCTTTTAAAGACTGCAATAAGAATGATGTCCTTGTTCAATTTAAAGTGTGTTTATCTAGTAATTTAGGAGTTATTGAACAAAATGTATTTTTAAAATGATAAACTAGGAAATGTGGACCTGACACATTTCTGACAATAAGCGAATAAACGATTAAAAGTTTGTCAAAGTCGTTTTATGTCAATGTTAAGGTTAGATATTGAAGAAAATTACGGACACGGTTAGTAAAAAGTTAGTAAAAGCTTTAGTAAATTTTACAAAATATTTTAGTAAATTTTACAAAAGATTTTAGTCAATTTAAAAAAAATATTTTAGTAAATTTTACAAAATTGTTTAGTAAATTTTACAAAATATTTTAGCAAATTTTACAAAAGATTTTCGTAAACTTTACAAAAGTATAAATGGTTTACTATAAATTTTTGTAATTTTTATTAAAAATTTTTGCTATAATTTTATGGCAGTTCTTAATAAAAGTTATTCCAATCACATATACATCGGCAATTCCTGAGATGAAAACAAATTGAAGAAAAATATCCAAAAATGGCGCTTTAATTTAATATGCCCTGTACATGACCTTATGTCAAACCAAAAATAACCACGTGCTGCCCCTGTCAGGAAGGTAAACAAAGCAACATATGTCAACAGGGTTGTTATATCGTCAGGGTAAACTCTTTAGAAAGTCAATAACCGTTTGACAGATTGTAAGTTGTTTATTTTTCAGGGTACATTATTATAAACTTTTACGTTCAGTTCAGTTCGCTAGGAAACAATCTCTGATTTATAAACTTGAACTGACTCGAACGAACCGCCGCGGAGTTTTTAAATGGTCAGGTATGTTCTCATTTGTTCAATTCGAACGACACCCGTCAGATCTGGACAACTTAAAAGTTTATAAATGCCACTTACCCTTTAGAAAAAAAAATGCAATTTTATTTAGCTTTTCGAACTTATTTAACACCAACTTAATTTATAAAAAATACCAAGTACACCTAGGTACCTAGGTAACTTGAACAGAAACAAACCGGCACAATAAAATCACATAACACATCTAAGTACCATTCAATCTGAATTAGTATTTTAAAGTGCTACTGTGTAGACAAAAATACGCCCTTATTGTCTGAGCGGTCTGGGAAATAATGTATTTAACATCTAAAAATTTTAAAAATAAATAACACGTTGTTTCTCTCAGCGATATCGGCCTGCTTCTTTAAACAGCTGATTGTGGACATCGGGCTAATATTTAAAAATACAGCGTTGTCACTTTCGATGTTTTATAAGCGACTATCATAAATTGCCGAATTTCCTTATAATATTACTTTCCTGTATAATTATAGTCTCGGAAATGGCAACCGCGCTGGCTCTAGAGAGTGGAGATTTCTCGGAAAGGAAAGTTGGACGACTTGTCCGAAGACAGACTAGACCATTATTTCAGAGGGTAGTTCCTGTCAATTGTTAACATAATTGTTTCATTTTATCTTTAAAAAGGGGTTAATGGCCCATAAAAATTAGCGTTTTTATTATTTCTATTGCAAAATGATTAAGTGCTCTTGTTCTATTTGTGTTATTGTAAAGTGTAATTATGCGTTAGTGTTGGGGTTTAGTGATAAGCTTATTATGCACTCCCACAGAAAAAAGAACTGAAAGTGTCTGTGCCCTGGATTCCTTAATCGCGTCCTGGATTTACTTTCTAAGTAAACTAAATATTTATTATTATAAGGAACTAAAGTTTTACACTTTTAAACATTTTGGCAACATTCTGCTTGAACATCTGTTGATTAATCAGCTGGGCAATGTAATATCTTCATATATGAATGTGCCGAGGAGTTGTGTGTGGGTTTAGGGGTGAATTACCCCACTTTTTAAACGTTCGATTTAAAAAAAAATATGTAGCGCTTCTCTAGGACACCCCAGGAGTCACCCATTTAAATATAATACGTCATTTCCATAACACCCTGTAGAGCCATAAATTACGGTTAGTTTCACTATTTTTATAGTAAATTTAACTAAGTTTCCCTTTCCGTGTAGAATAATAAGCTAACCTTTCACGTTCGAATTGCATGGTTACACGTAAAAACCCCATCTATTGAGATCTATGACAAAGAAGTAAAGAACATGCGGTTAAAAAGAAATAAGAGGGGATATCACAAGCGAGAACCACACGATCGCTTGGTTCTTGGTTCCAGCCTTTCAAGCGGTTGGGTAGGTGTATAGGCACCGCGGTGTTGCGGTCACAAACTTTTTACTACTCCTACGTATCGTTACATCTCATATTGTGACCGCAGTATATCCTCACTAAGTCAGTAGCGGATCTGAACTGCTTTGGTAAGCGAATCGACTCGCGAAATGGACGTAACTCCCGGTGGAGTGTCGGTAATATTCTAACCACCTCCTTTCTCTCCTCCCGAAATATAACCGCCGTAAAGTAACTAGAAGCATGTGTGTAATTGTTCAAAAACTTTCACCAAAAGTGCATTTTTATTTATTATCTATAAGCCTCCTTCCTCTTTACTTTAACGGAAATAGTATATTACGTACCGAGGTGGAAAGTGTTTCATTCCTGTCGAGAGAGAGTCGGTAGTTAACCGAGGCGCGAAGCTGCGAGGTTAACTGAATCTCGAGACTGTAATGAAACTTTTCACCGAGGTTTGTATACTATTTTATTTACAACCACATCTAACATCCACTTCTTAAAAGATAAAGGTCATTTTGACTTTTCCATTGAAAAATGAGAAAGAAATTTCAAATAACCGCAAGTGGTAAAATAACGTAGGTAATAATACACATCAAGATGGCAAATATCGTTTTTTGAATATGGTTCCATGTCACTAAACTAGTACATTACGTATCAAGGGCCGAAAATAGGCTTTTACGGACGATTATGCACGAGTCCGGAAAAGCCTCCGACGGCCCGAGATATGTACCGTATTTTTTTTTACAAGTGCTCCGAAGCTTTGATGCCAAATAAATAAAATAATTCTTCAGACAGTTTTCCTGTCTACATGACATGAAAACACTCGCGCATGGAGAATGTAAATATCTATTTATTATTTTTGACAAATAGGCTCGGTGGCCTAGTGGTATAGCGTACGCCTTGTGATCTGAGAGTCGGGGGTTCAAATCCCGCACTCGGCATCTCTGGTTATATTTTTTTTTACAAGTGCCCGAGTCTTTGAGGCCATATAAATAAAGAAATTCTTCAGAGATTTTTCTAAAACATCTTTGAAAAATTAACTGCCAATTTAATTTATATATAATCCGCTATTTATTATCGCTTGTAGTATGGCTCGGTGGGTAGAGTGTCACCCTGGCGATCTGAGGGTCGCGGGTTCAAATCCCGCACCGACAATTCTGGTTTTATTTATTTATGAGCACATGGTGACTCGAAGCGGGCGGGAAAAACTTTTCCCGCCCGCTCTCTTGGAAAACGCCACTTTCGGTGAAGAGAACATGCATGAAAAGAGGCACTTTCGGGGCACATGTAAAAAAATATATTATTTTAACAACAGGAAAATGCTTATTTTAACAACAGAAAAATGCTAGAGGAATTTGATTTTGCTGCTACTCCACTAGAAATTCGATAAGCAGCAAAAATAGTAGAAGAAGATCTTCTGCCAACTAAAGGCCGCCCGAGATATGACAAGGCATATAACTGTTTCAAAGAATGGTGTACGGGAAACAAAGTTCAAAATCCTGGTTCTGAGTCGGCGCTACTACTTACTTCAGGGAAAATGCCAAGACAAAGAAGATATCAACAATTTGGTCACAATATTCAATGCTGAGGACCACTCCATCAATTAGGGAAAAAGTAGACATATCTAAACACGCAAAGCTATTAGCATTTTTAAAAAAGTGTGTTCGTATATTATTTTGAGATATCGATTTTTAAAAAAATTATAAAACAATTATTTACTTTCCACCCGGGTGGAAAGTAAAAGCAAAAAAACGTCAACTTTCCACCTTTCAAAGATAGATGAAATGTCATTGCATGGTTGTAAATAAAAAGAATTGTCACGTTTCAAGAAAATAGATTTTTTTTGCAAATACTTATTTAGTTTAAATGCTACCGTAGTTCGTTTAAATCATCGACTTGAAACAAACATGGACACGGTATTTCTATCTGCTTTGTACACGTCAATGTGACGTCTGTTATTACGAAACTAAACACAGCAAAAAAGAGATGGGGATTCGATCTGTACAATCACCATCTCCTTTTATCTTCTGTTTGTTTCTCTTTTCATTCGCTGATCGGTTTGATAACTTTGATATGTCTTGGTTAGGAAAAACAAACAATCAACGGACCCAAAAATCTATATTTTTATCCAGATTACGGCATACCTGGCACAGCCTTACCATTTTGAATTAAGAATTACAATTTTTTCCACAAACAAAACGTAAATTTGACACATAAACATTGAAAAACAACAAAGAAATGGATTTAACAATAACCACAAATATGACAGTTAATCCGGTAGTGCTAAATGTGAAAGTAGGTACGAAAGACGACCGCTCCAATAAGGCTTTACAAAAAATAAGTCCTGAACGCTCGAAGGCGTTGTCTTTGTCTAATTAACAAAAAACGGCAAAGAAAAATTATACTAATTTTCAGCCGTATCCTCCTTGATTAAACAGCCTTGGTTTAATTATTGCATTGCATCGAAATTTAATTTAAGTATATCTACATGTAATAATTTTGAAAAAAAAAATTATTGAGCAAAATAAGTTTAAAACAAATTATTTAGATATTTTCTAAGAGAGGCATGTTTTTGAAATGAGTGATTTTTTGTAGTCTAATTTTCAATGGAAGCCTAAAATTATTCTTGAAACAAGATATCTTAAATACTTTTTATATTAGGCTAGATGAATAAAAACCATCTTAATGTAATCTTGAATTAATAATATTATGTACTTAATACGAATAATTCCTAATTTACTATCACTTTGTAATAAGTATTTCATGCGTAGTGTATAAATGCAAATATGTTTAAAGAAGGGACACAAGTTCTTTTATTGATATGGCTCATTTATACAGGGTGTTATGGAAATGACGTATTATATTTAAATCGGCAATTCCTGAGATGAAAACAAATTGAAGAAAAATATCCAAAAATGACGATTTAATTTAATGACCTTATGTCAAACCAAAAATGACCACGTGCTGCCCCTGTCAGGAAGGTAAACAAAGCAACATATGTCAACAGTGTTGTCATATCTTCAGGGTAAACTCTTTAGAAAGTCAATAACCGTTTGACAGATTGCAAGTTGTTTATTTTTCAGGGTACATTATTATAAACTTTTACGTTCAGTTCAGTTCGCTAGGAAACAATCTCTGATTTATGAACTTGAACTGACTCGAACGAACCGCCGCGGAGTTTTTAAACGGTCAGATCTGGACAACTTAAAAGTTTATAAATGCCACTTACTCTTTAGAAAAAAAAATGCAATTTTCTTTAGCTTTTCGAACTTATTTAACACCAACTTAATTTATAAAAAACACCAAGTACCTAGGTAACTTGAACAAAAACAAACCGGCACAATAAAATCACATAACACATCTAAGTACCATTCAATCTGAATTAGTATTTTAAAGTGCTACTGTGTAGACAAAAATACGCCCTTATTGTCTGAGCGGTCTGGGAAATAATGTATTTAACATCTAAAAATTTTAAAAATAAATAATACGTTGTTTCTCTCATCGATATCGGCCTGCTTCTTTAAACAGCTGATTGTGGACATCGGGCTAATATTTAAAAATAGAGCATTGCCGCTTTCGATGTTTTATAAGCGACTATCATAAATTGCCGAATTTTTTTATAATATTACTTTCCTGTATAGTTATAGTTTCGGAAATGGCAACCGCGCTGGCTCTAGAGAGCGGAGATTTCTCGGAATGAAAGTTTGAGACGACTGGTCGGAAGACAGACTAGACCATTATTTCAGAGGGTAGTTCCTGTCAATTGTTAACATAATTGTTTCATTTTATCTTTAGTAAGGGGTTAATGGCCCATAGAAATTAGCGTTACTTTCTAAGTAAGTTAAATATTTATTTTTATAAGGAACTAAAGATTTACGCTTTTAAAAATTATGGCAACATTCTACTTGAACATCTGTTGATTAATCAGCTGGGCAATGTAATATCTTCATATATGAATGTGCCGAGGAGTTGTGTGTGGGTTTAGGGGTGAATTACCCCACTTTTTAAATGTTAAATTAAAAAAAATATATGTAGCGCTTCTCTAGAACACCTCAGGAGTCACCCATTTAAATATAATACGTCATTTCCATAACACCGTATTTGTAGCTAGTTGGTACAACATATTAGGTCAAAAAATTGTCATTCTAAGGGCCGATATTTCAAAGTTACTAATGTATAGAATGACATAAGTCATCCTTAACACAAGTTTGACAGTACATTAAAGTTCACTTTTACTTGTATCTACCTGGTAATCTTCAACTTAACACGTCAATTGACCCTCAAATTAATTTAAAACTTGGTTTTTAAGGTTTACCTTAACCTCAAGGCTACCTTAGCTAAGGTATAACTTGAGGTAACATTCAAATATAGGCCCTTAACGAACAAACCCGAACAAAATGCCAAAACACTGCAAAGTAACAAACAATTATAAATTGTAAAACTGACTGATTGAGCAAGCTTTTCAAGCAAGCAAGCAATTCTATGTATGTTTAATTTACACCATATAGAAAATTTCAATTCGGAATTTTTAGAATCTCCATTGGGGGCCATGCGAAAATTATATTAAAATTAGCCAAAAAATTGGAATATTAAAACAATCTTTTTACCTATGCACATGTGTATTGTAGTAATCAACGGCTTGGGCGGTTCGTTCCCTGGTTTTACTTGACAGTGGCGCCCTCGGCGGCGCAGGTCCGCACTCTTGCAAACCGATCATCCCATCACGCTGAAACAAAAAAAATAATTTAGGAAACTATTGATCTGTTGATCATCAAATGTGTCAATAAAATATTAATCTTTGGAGTTCCATGACACGACACCACAGCAGCACTCTTTGAAGATTGATATAAAAATCATATTTCGCCTATTTTTGTAATCGACAATAATTGGACAATCATAGCAGTCAAATAATTAAAGTTCCAAATTCAAATGAAACGTTCTACATAAATTAAATTAGAAATTCAGAATTTATGTTAAACATTTATATATATTTTGAATATACAACCCGAACAAATTCTCATTTCTTACTAATAAAAACATCATACCACCAACTTTCAATCTGATACATTGCACCGTTTTCAAATTTTGGCTAATTTTCGAAAATAAACGAGAAACATTTCGGAAAAACTTATACAGTGTGATTCTTTAATGTCCCCCCCATGCTAACTTTTGACTCGCATTTTTGTTACAAAATTTGGGTTATCGGGGAAGGTAAATTACCTTTTGACGGAAGAATGACATCTAACTGTCAAAATGGCGGATGGGCGCCATTTTGATAAAGAAAATTAAATATGAAGATGTGTATTGCGATACATCATCTTGAAGGTACTCTCGAGTACTTTACGGTGCCAGAATATTACTTCTCTATTCGCAACGAAAACAAAATGGCGGCGTTTTATTTTTATTTATTATCATTTATTTCGTTTACTGTCTTAGAAAAATAAATATACCTTGGCATAGTGTAGTAGGAATCAGACATCTACACTTTCTTGTCTATTACATTGTGCTCAAATTCAAAAAGGTTAGTATGGGCGTCATCTTGATAAAAAAAAAATAATAGGAAATGCGATACATCATTTAAAGACCCTATCGAGTACTTTACGATTTCAGAATATTATGTCCCTGGCATTTTAAAAAATAATATTTACTAAGCATTATTTTATTTTGCTATTTTAGTGTAGATATTACTTTGTAGAAAGTCAATTTATCAGCCTGCTGATACTCATTGCTTTAGGTCAAGCTCTAAAATCTAAACGAAAATAGCAAAATAAAAAAATAGTAAATATTATTTTTTAAAAGCCGCCATTTTGTTTTGGGTACGAGTAGGGACACAATATTCTAGGATCGTAAAGTACTCGATAGTATAGTATTTGCAGAATTATATCGTTGATCTTTTGACTGCAATAAAACCTCATTATCCCTTCGACCATAAAATAAATAAGGAAATCCCAAATTTTAAACCCTTTTCGAGCAGAGCCGGATCAGGTATACCAATTCAATTTATACCTATGCCTGATGCATATATAAACACAAAGTGATTTTTAATAATTTTAATCGTTAGTGGTTTTCCGGCGAGTAATTTTTAGTTAGGCTTATTAGTGGTTGAATGTGGTTTGTTCCAAATTGTTGCCTTCAGCTAAAAACATAGCAGATTCTTCTTTAGATTACCGTCAAGATACCGACGCACAACTTTTTGAAGTGGTTTAAACATAAACTCCTTAAAAATATACCTGAAAATAGCGTCATTGTAATGGACAATGCTAGTTATCATAGTCGGCAGGCAAAAGTCATTACCAATTCTAATAATACAAAAGCAGAAATTCAAAATTTTATGATTGAAAATGATTTATATTTTGAAGAAACTTACAAAAAACGAGAACTCTAGAAGCATTAAAAGCTTTTAAAATAAATAAGGGATACGAGTGTGACAAACTTGCAGCAGAAAATGGACATACAGTATTGCGTCTTCCTCCGTACTATTGTATATTCAATCCTATTGAGCTAATATGGCACCAATTAAAATCCAATATTAGGAGAAATGAGATTTCTCCTACATTAAATGCATCTGTAGTAGAATTAATTAAAATTATTTTAAATTATAAAAATAAATCATGTGGTGTGGTATACATTTTCAAGCCGGCCCTGATCCCATTTATTGAGCTGTGAAAAGGTTGAGGCGTATACAATAGGGTTTAATCAGGTAGTTTATTTATGGCAGTAAGAGTCAACGGTATAATTCTGCAACAACTATACCTTTAAAATGATGTATTGCAAGAGCCCATTTCCTATTTTCTTTATCAAGATGGCGCCCATTCGCCATTTTGTATTTGAGCATCATGAAATATGCAAGAAAGTGTAGATCTCCGATTCCTAAGACACTATGCGAAGTTGTATTTATTTTCCTAAGATGGAAAATGAATTAAGAAAAAAATTAAAACGCCGCCATTTTGTTTTCGTTGCGAATAAAGAAGTAATATGTATCCTTGCATCGTAAAGTACTCGAAAGTACTTTCAAAATGATGTATCGAAAGACCCCTCTTCCTGTTTAATTTTCTGTATCAAGATGGGGCCCATTTGCCATTTTGAACTGTCATGCGCCCGTCATATAGCAGTTTACCTTCCCCTATCGGCAAGACCTAACTCTTATAATTGCTGGTCAAAAAAAAAGGGGGGGGGGGGGGGGTTAGCATTAAAGAACCGAAAGACTGAATCGGATTAGTTTGATGTTCAGCATCACCAGTTGCTCTATAAGTTATGGGGGACATCCTGCATATTTATAGCCCTCATATAGCCTATTTGCTACGTAAAATTGGCATGAAGTCGGTCCACTCGATGTTTTACCTCCGTATCGAGTAATAGCGAATAGAAACCTGAAAAAATATAACACGCGAGTATCGACTCGTACTGGACTATTTTCTATTATTAATTTTAAGGATTTACTAAACCAAGCTCAAAAATTATTACGGTACAGTAAGAGGTCAGCAGACTAATAATGTTTTACCCGTTATCTATAATAGCAGTCTAGAATACCAATAAAATATGATACGACCGAGGAATAACGGATATAAATAATTACACCGATAACTGATCTATTTCCTAATCGGAAAGTAAAGAAGATTTTTGGGCCATCGTCCTAGTATGTCATCGATCGGATATCAAAATGCAAGACGGATAAAAATGCTTTTGTGTTCCGCACACAACTAACCAAAACCAAACCGGAAGTTTGTCTGCCGGATACGACGATGGCAAATACAATCGACCATATCGCCACCTACAATGCAATTGGATGGAATATGCGGGCAATGTTGTTCTTTTCGAACTTCTCCACGAGTATAATCAATTAACTAATTTGAAATGTTTTAATTAAAAATAACATCAAAGGTATGCTATCAATTGTAAAACAAATCGACAATAAATGTAAGATTAGGTTTTTATAAACACATTTTTACAAAAGGTTTTACAAAATCCATTAGCCGGCGCCATGATCCGAGATTTTACGTTTTTTACGTCTCACTCCACTATTTGTGTATTTTTTTAAATTTCCCAAACGAACTATAAAGTTGATTACAGGAAATATTATTAATAACTTAAATACCGGGTGATGCAAGTTGAACAAAGGAAATCCCATGTAATTTTTGAGGTGGCTAATTATTGGCTCCCCTGCACATGTTATAGAAAAACTGCATTATAACTTCCTGAAGAGGCCGACATGGTAAACCCATGTGCCGAGTTTGAATACATTTTTTTGAGCCAATCCTAAGCTATTCAATTAAGTGTGATGGCAAAACCACGAAACTCTCATAATTCAGGTAATACAACCTTAATGATTCTTTGAACCTAGTTGTTTGTTGAAGATTCAGATGAAGAAATTGAAAATATAGTTGAAATTCAACTTTCCGAAGATTCTGATGTCGACGAGGTTTCAGTACCAACAGAGGCTATCTCAAATGATGGTAAAGCTATCACCCTAACCAAGCAGCTTAAAAGTTTTGCAGAGGATCACGGAGATGCAAAATCTTTAGAGCTTCTTTCCAAATATGAAATACGATTTCTGGACGCCATTTAAAAAAAAAAGAGGAAACAAACAACAATACAGGGTGTTATGGAAATGACGTATTATATTTAAACCATAAATGGCGCTTTGAATTATTAAGCGAAATATACACTTTATATGAAATCTCAAAATTTACGTGGCCGCTCCTGAGGCCCTTCGCAATCAATATTTTATTGAGACAGTCTCCAGGTTAAAAAGAGGTTAGCGCATTATATGCGATGTTGTCATATTGCAACACATAATTCTAAACGCACGTGTTCAGTTTTTGACAACAAGACGTCTTTGACGCGCGGTATAACTTCTTTTTAAAACTTTTTAGACTAAAAAAACTATAATTTTAAGGTACATACTCTTACCTTCGATCTTATTTTAAAATAATCCGTTTTATATTAAATTCCATAAAAAAATAAAACACAAAAAGTATGTTTTTCAACAGAACCAACAGTAGATAATATCACACAAATTTGAAATCACATCACCACATTTATTATTATGAATGATTTCACAACAAAAAAAAATCGGGCAATACAACTAACAAAACGTTTAAAATTCGTATACATCAAGCACGTGGCACCCTCGACGTCGTGGAACCAACGTCGATCCTCTCCCGAGTCTTGAAACATACTGAAGTATGAAGCGGCGCGCGGCCGGTAATGCCGGTATTCAAGCTACGGCGAGACACGCGGTGTGATCTGACAACACTGTTAGTATACTCTAGCGACCCACATTGTTGCTAAGTGAATCCAGATGGAACGGGGCGACAGTATGTGGGTAAAAAGGGTTTTTTATCTTAGTATTTAGATATTCGATTAAAAAAAAAAGTATGTAGACTGTCTCTAGGACACCCAAGGAGTCACCCATTTATATATAATAAGTCATTTCCATAACACCCTGTATATGAATTTTTGCGTCATTAAAATGACATTTCACATGTACATATAATATGTATTATGTAGTATGTACATTGTATATGTAGTATCTAAAGGAAACAAATATTTGTTTCTGCCCTTAAATTTAAAGCATTTTTTTTATTTTAAAAATATACACAGGTTTTAAATATCCTAAATTCTTTAATTACAGTTTTCATTAAAAAAGAAGATTTATATTCGTTTTTACATTAGGCGGACACCCCTCTTGAACGGACACTTTCGGTCGGTCCCGTTGGTGTCCGCCCGAGGAAGATTTCACTGTATCATAATTTTAGAGGTTCGCAACCAAGTCAACATATAAGTTGACCAGTCATTTTGATGAGGGGTTATCAATTTTCTTACTTTCTATTATGTTAAAAGAAACACTGGAAACGTTGAACAATTTCAAGTTAACATTTTCAAGGAAAAGAAAAACTTTTATGGCTATTTACATCGGCAAGCTAAAAAGAAAGAAGTACTTTGAAAACGAAAAAGATATTTTGGTGCATTCTGGTTTGTTTATTACTTTGATTTATACGATTTTAGTACAGTATTATCAATCTATACAGTCTACAGTTAAGCTATATTGGTAAACTAATCGTAGATATTTCCTTTCCAACCATCTAATGACCTAGATAACTTTCTAGTTCCGTCATTGAATCAAGTAGAAGCTACCTTTGCCGCGCACTAACCCGGACCAATTTGGATGCAACCGAAATCGTATATTATTCTTGATTATTATTCTAGGTCGGCAAATCGGGGTTTGTTTCAGTTCCGGACTAAGGAACTACGTGTAACAGATCCTTAAGGGTAATTGACTTGATATAACTTTTGCAAATATAAGCTTGCGTATTGCTAGTCTGTTTGTTGCCAGATTAAAACGGGAAATCTTCCTCGACGCCCAAATTTGTTCCGGTTTAGGATCGGATTTAACGGTTGACGTTTTAGAATCATCAGAAAAATTTTGACACCGAAGCCTGGTTCCCTAACCGGCGCCTGATTCCTAACTAGTGTTGGAAAAAACCGAGGGAAAACCCGATGATTTTAATAATCGAGTACTAGATACTCGAGCGATTTTAATAATCGAATTAATCGCTCGAGTGAATCGCTTGAAATTCCAATTCACCAAGCGATGACGTCACCGACTGCTCGACCGGCAGCCTAGCCGTTTACATGTGATCAGGTAGGGTATTTAGCAGGCACGTAACTATGGGTGGGCACAGGTTCAGCTAAAAATTTGTAGTAGCCACTAAAAAAATCCCAGAAATTTAATTATTTGTGAATAATGAATTTTTACCACGTGTCTCGATACCAAACAGAAAAACCGCAAAAAATCACCCCCATATGTATTTATTCTTCGGGTTTAACCCGAACAAAAAGTATTACAAAGAGTTATTTTTCTTCATATCTTTCTCAATCTACAAGCATAAAATAAGTAGATATTTAAAATAGCTTGTCAAATTCTTCCACTTTAAATTATCATGTGCCCACTGTGTGCCCTTCAAAAATTTAAGCTTAGTTACGCGCAAAATAAGAAAATAGGTGATTATTTTTTTAAATTCATGTTTATACCTACCTAAAAGTTCCTGTTTAAATTTAAGAATGTTTACTTTTGGTTACCAAAAAATTTGTCGATACCTATGTTGCTCGTTTTCTTATTATCCATTAACATTTTCTATAATCTATGTTATTTTTAAGAAGTCTTCTTGAGTTTAATAATAAAAAGTTCCGTTTAGATTTAAAAATGTTTACTATAAGATTACCAACCAATTTTCCTATATATTTTGTTAACCATTTTGTTCGTTTTGTTGTTTTTCATTAACAATTCTATTATTATGTTATTTTTAAGAAGTTTTCTCGAGTTTATAGTAAATACAAATTTTACAATTATATCCTTTAATTTTTTAATATTTACAATCGGAGACAACAAAACTTTACAAAACCAATGTCGCGTTGACTCCGCTAAGGGATTTGACATACTTTTTATATGCACCTTCTCGTTTATGTGTCTTTAAGAAAGACGTATGTCGTGTTACCTGCTCAGCGTCAAACTCGATCGTCGCCAATCGGATGGCGCGGCGCGTAGAACGAAGGTCGGGTATCAAGTGACAGGCGATATTTTTCGGTTTTTTGCCTGAATTTATAACTAGAGTATTTCCTATCGAGCGAAAAACTGTTCGAATATACGAGCAGTTTTTTAACTCGATGACACTACAGCGGTACATTTCCGTCGGCGTCAAGCGAAGCGCAGGTATCGAGTGAAAGATAATAAGTGACGAGCGATGGTTTTCGCCTGAATAGATAACTCGAGCGGTTTTTTTAATAATCGAGCGATGTCGGTTATTTCAATAATCGAGTAATCAAGCGGTTTCGCTCGAACGATCACAGCACTATTCCTAACCCACATAAATCTCAATATATTCTATTTCATCTTCAATCCAAGTCAGTTCGCCTCAGATAAACCTCTTTAACCAGCCGATTAGAGCGAAACCAACAGCTAAATATCTGGGTATGGAGATTGATGCAACGTCAAACGACGGGTTTCTTAGAATTTGCAGCGCCGATAACCTTGAGTCCTCGCTCTCGGCGTAACGACCACCGCCGGCCGGGTTGTCAAGCAGTTGGGTTGGGAGACGGGTCAGTCGGTTTCTGGCATCCACAGAACCGCGCTCACCAGCGATTCGATCTTTTCAAAACGGGTGCCGCAATGGTCGCTACAGGTTTCAGAGTGTTTTTACGCCAAGTAATTCCGAGAATAGCCAGCCGCGGATTTTCCCTTTCATGGTCGCATAATAGTGCAGGTATGTTGTCCGTCCGTTCGTTTGTCTATCAATTTTGACAGAATAACTAGATAACTTCTTAAACAAGTCCAATACAAAAAAAATAGTTAACGGTGTAATACTAATCACAGATTTATATTTTCCAAAATATCACGTTACAAAATGAACTATTTCCTCACTACAACTCTGATTTCTGACTCATAAGCTCCAACATTCCGGACGTCACTGATTATTATGCTGACGATTTGAATCTGATAGTACGTATGCATACCATCCATGGTGGGAATGATGGAAACGGTGATCATAATGCATAATAACATAACCTTGGTGTGGTGTAATTGTGAGGGGAATAACTAATTACCATTTCTGTATTCGCCAGCAACATAATATTACAGTTTTTAAAATATGGTTTGCTAGGTGCAGAAAAATTTAAAGAATAACCTATTGTGATTCATTTATTTGCATAATTATCTATTACTAATTTAATTAGCTAACAAGCTGTGATGAGCTTAGTTCAAATGTACAGGGGGAGTACAATTTTGAAGAAACTAATTCACATTTCTTATAAAATTTTAACAAAAACTTTTAGTAAAAATTATGAAATATTTAATAAACGATTTATATTTTTGCATTAATTATAATATTGCATTAACTACTTTAACAACCCAGGTAACAGGTAAGAGAAAAATCATAGATTTTGTGTGTATGACTGACGTCCTCTAATGTGAAATTTAAAATTTCTGCAAATTCCCATTTGTAACTTATACAGGGTCTAGTTTTATGGTTAGTATCCCTAGTTGCTTTATGGCAGTCTATGGCCTATAAGTTAGGGGACACCTGTATAGTCACGTAAACCAGCTGTAGCATCATAATAATGTTATTATTGAATTGATAGTTTTATATCCAAAGATTAACGTCGATGAATCCTTATTAAAATGATCGCTTAGCGAACATCTAATAAACGATAATAGCCTTTTCCATCTAGAAAATGTATATCTCAATGCAAGCAGAGAACAACATATGATACCATAATACTGATATCGCTGGGTTACTATAGCCTTCTAAAGCAGGCGTGCACTTCCTTATGGATATATTTAAAGTTATTATCAATTATTTTACACTTCGCAACTTACCACTCCATTAGACTGGCGTCATAAAATAAATCCACGAGAAATTCCTATGAAATTGTCATTTCATTCTATACAAAGAATTTCACTTTTTACGAAAACACTTACACATTTAAGATTTTTTAACCTTAACGATAGTATGCCACATAGAAAAATAATACATTCTAACAGGATAACATAATACCTACTGATATCTGATAAGTGCTATGAAAGCATTTTGAAGATTAAACTGTGTATTTTATGGGAATATGCCAATTACGCGCATTGGCCAGTTGTCTTGTGTATGTCAGGTTACTGTAACTAGTAGTTTCAAGTAGTGCCATATGGTCGTTCCACTCGAGTTGTACAATATGCTGTTTCTATCAACCAAAGAATCTTAACACAGATAAAAAATTATTTTATTAACTTTTATTAAATATAAAAAATTACAAAAAAAAGTTTGTTATCATTGGGTTTTTAACCAAGGCGCTTCTTTGTTGGATAAGCATTATAACTGACATTTAGACGAATACTGGGTACCTAACCCTAACTGTGATTGGTCAATTTCATATCCTAACAAGGGTGGATATGAAATTATATCCATTCGGTTAACAGAAATAATAGCTTCCATATCAATGTAGATTTTGAAGGAGACAGAAAATATACATGTGGGAGTAGAAAATAGTTATTTTCCTAACAAGTGCGCAAAGTGGTACTTTTCCGCAGGAAAACATAATCAGACGAACGACGCGAAGCGGTGTAAAATGTTTCCTGTGCGTTTCATATCGGATAACAAAAAAAATGAAAAATTATAATTTCTTCAATAATTATTAATTAAATTTGAAAGAAATGTAACAAAATAATAATAATAGACAATTATTTTATTTCTTCATAATATTTATAACAAAATAACAATTTTTTTTGAAGCAGTCCATCTCAAAGAGGAGTGAAATGATAAAAAAAATTCGATTTTAAAAAAATTGCCGAAATTATACAGGGGCTCAAAATTGATTTTGTACCAGGTCATGACCAAATTTCTGTTTTTGATATTAATAACTTAAAAGCAGATACAGTACCCATTTAAAAAAAAATAATTAATAACAGATTGCAAAGTGGAATTTCTCCACAAGAATTAAAAATCATCAGAATTACGCCTATACAGGGTGTTAATTAAGTATGTGCAGTAATTTTAAGAGAGAGATTCTTTGGGTGATTCTAAGACGAAAGGTATATATATAAACATGGGTCCGCAAATGTTTCGTTTTCAAGATACAGGGTGTTAAAAAAAATTTTTTTAATCGGGTATTCGTAAATGTCTTAAATATCCTTATGTCGATATTGTTGAAATTTGGCAGTTTTATTTGCAGTGTTAAGGGGCTAATTTAGCCCTAAGTAGATTAAATTTATTGAGTCCAGTGGCGTCCCGAGCGGCACCTTATCGAATATTATTGGAAAAAAAAGTAAGCCATTGGCATTTTTGGAATTTTTATATTTTTCTCGGATTAAGCAACTAAAAATGCAACACTTGAATTTTTTTCGTATCTTACTGTTTTCGGGGACAAAAAATAAAAACCACTTTGATGCATGTCCCTGGAGATGCATGGACATTTTATTTTTTAATGAAGGTTTGCTTTGGAAAATAATTGCAGCATTTAACGTGACAGTTGTCAATTACAAATAAAACTGCCAAATTTCAACAATATCGACAAAAGGATATTTAAGATATTTACGAAAACCCGATTAAATTTTTTAACACCCTGTATCTTGCACATTATCGAAGCATTTGCAAATCACCCAAAAATCGTCTCTTAGAATTACTGTACATATTTAATTAACACCCTGTATATAAAAGTGGGAAAAAAGACTGTATGAATAATTACAGGCCAATATTTGTAGCTGGTCCAGTATGGTTTCGTTAAGAATAGTAGTACATTAAGTGCCACAGTAGATCTTGTGAACCATATTTCCAACGCTTTAGATAACAAACAAATAGTAGTGGCCGTGTTTGTTCGGACCTCCAAAAGTCGTTTGACGTTGTAAGATTTGGCATATTGCTGGACAAGCTACAAAGAATGGGATTTAGAGGCAACACTTATAAATTAATCCCAGCATATCTTTGTGACAGAGAGTCATAATGGCGTGTGTAGTAATATATTAACAAATACATATGGAGTACCTCAGGGGTTCGTTCTTGGTCCCCTGTTCTATTTCCTCTATGAACTAAGTTTAAAGAACTTCAGACTCGATACTTCACCTTTGCCGATGGCACTGTGTTAGTAACTACAGAGTCAGAGGTGGAAATACTTAATTGAATAGTATGAGCTGTTCTGCGGGTCTACATACAATAGTTACTTTGTAATCAGATTGAAATAAATATTGGCCGTTTAAACAAAAAAATAAAATAGTAGAAAATATGGATATTAAAGTCAATGACATTATATTGAAACGGGTATCTGTAACAAAGTATTTGGGTTCGCATCACCTCATAACAAAATTATTCCTATGATCCCGATCATATTTAAGTGTAGGGATTATTTAGAAGTTGTGCTGTGGTAGTGGTGCACTTCAAAAGGTTGAATAGTAAAATAACAACTTTGTATTTAACTGCAAGAGCGCTAGCACTTAAATACACAATTGTTATTCTAGGGCTATTTGTCTGATGAACGTAAAAATATCAGACATTTTTCCTGAGTCACTTTAGATATCTACTTCCTGTATGGGGGTATGTGTGGTAGTGCAATTTACAATAAAATGCAAATCTAACAAAATGAAGTTAATTACTGCTACACACACGGATGCCCTGTACGGGAGGCTGAATGTCTGGAAGCTTGATAAACCGTTAGAATTAGAACAATGCAACTTAGTATTTAAAATAATAAACAAACAACATACCTACCTACATATGAAACTAGAGCTGAAAATAATATTTATCAAATATACAGGGTGCCCCAAGTAAAGTGGCCTATTAGAAGTATCTCGAGAACTAAATGAGATTTTATTTTGAAAATTTGGCTGTGGCTATAAGAGATGGTTTTCTACGTTTCTAAAATATTTTGGATGATGCGGTGTTGCCGGATCATACCGAAAGTGGTAGCAACTTCGGAATTTTAAATGAATTACCCTATATATTATATTTTTTTTGGAATCTAGGTAAAAATCTAGAACAGTTTTCTGTATAATATCATATACCTATCTTTAAGACTTTTTGAATTATAAATAATTTTGTGATTTTTTAACGCCGTATCGTTACCTGAAAAGAAAATCGTATCTTTCTAGCGGTTACAGCTAGAAAGCTGAAAATTTTACAATAGTTTCACAAGACCATCGCAATTTTATAATTTTTAACAGTATTGAATTCGTTTTATACAGGGCGTCTCCATAGCAATATTTCTGAGGCAGATGAATTATTGCAAAAATCTTATTTTTTTTAAATGGGACACCCTGTATTTGATATGTTTTGCTAATAGAGGATCAAATTTTCTATCTAATGATATTATGTATTCCTATACCTATCTTCAATATTTTCGGACTTATAGCGAAATTTAAAAATTATCTTATAAAAATATATTTTTTGATAGTGTGGTTGGCTGTGGAATGGATTCATAGAAACAAAATAATGAAAAATCCATTTGACGTTATGTCTGAGTTATTGTAATAAAAATGGCTAATTCACATTATTCGAGCTTAGATATTTTAAGTTTATTTTATATTCATGGGGAGTGTGGTAGAGTTTTATCTAGAACTTGCAGAAAATTTAATGAACTGCATCCTGATGCAGCTCCTATGACTCCCTAAAAGTTGATTGGCCGAGGCGGTCCATGGAAATGGCCACAAGGTCTCCGGATCTTACCCCCTAGAATTATATCTATAAGATAAGATTAAAGAAATAGTATACAAGACACCCGTCACAACAAGGGAAGATTTAGAAAATCGAGTACGAACAGCTTTGGGAAGAGAAAGAAATGAAAGAGGTGACAAATGAACATGTTATATATAACCACAATTTATGAATGTTTAAGAGCGAACGGAGGGCATTTTAAACAATTTAGTTATTAGTTATTTTATTGATGTAATTTTCATTTTGTTTATTTATTTATTAATAAATTCCTTATTGGTTAACTATTTTTACATAACGTCACATAATATCATTAGATAGAAAATTTGATCCTCTATTAGCAAAACATATCAAATACAGGGTGTCCCATTTAAAAAAAAATAAGATTTTTGCAATAATTCATCTGCCTCAGAAATATTGTTATGGAGACGCCCTGTATAAAACGAATTCAATACTGTTCAAAATTATAAAATTGCGATGGTCTTGTGAAACTATTGTAAAATTTTCAGCTTTCTAGCTGTAGCCGCTAAAAAGATACGATTTTATTTTCAGGTAACGATACGGCGTTAAAAAATCACAAAATTATTTATAATTCAAAAAGTCTTAAAGATAGGTATATGATATTATACAGAAAACTGTTCTAGATTTTTACCTTGATTCCAAAAAAAATATAATATATAGGGTAATTCATTTAAAATTCCGAAGTTGCTACGACTTTCGGTATGATCCGGCAACACCGCATCATCCAAAATATTTTAGAAACGTAGAAAACCATCTCTTATAGCCACAGCCAAATTTTCAAAATAAAATCTCATTTAGTTCTCGAGATACTTCTAATAGGCCACTTTACTTGGGGCACCCTGTATACTAGATCTAATATAGGCTTAAAAAATCCAATTGTTCATGCGGCAGACGTGTACAACAAACTACCCGAATGTATTAAAAATATACATAATTTCAATATGTTAGGAGGTTAAGCCATCATCTAGATTTAAGTTAGAATCAGTGCATTCCGTTATTTTTGGTATTAGGCACTCTCGAAGCCGGAGCTACAAGCACTGATTTGAAAGTTTCTATAAATTGTACTAATAATATTATTTATAATATAATGTTTTCAAAAATTATTGTACATGAAACTATTTGCCAAAGAGCAAGCAAGCAAGCCTAAAACAGTCCTAAACTATCGACATCTAGAAGAAGCGAAGGAAAGTAGACAAGATAACATTCTTCTCGTTCTGGGCCGATCAGAACAGTGAGAAACAAGCAGGTAGCCCTGAAGAAGCTTTATAACAAAATTTGCATGTAAGCATTTCAAATTTTGACGATATTTTCATCGCCTTATGTCAAAATATTTGTATAAAAATTCTATCGAAAATTGAGTTTAACAATTAATGTTTTTGTTATTAACTGTTGCAAAGAATTGTAAGAATCAGTGATAAACGACAAAACGAAACCCAATATGGAGGACAAAAAGTTAACCGGGGTTAAACAGGTCTTGGGATTTAGTCACTTATCTAAACAAAATTTATTTAATGTTTCTGGTTAAATAATTTCAATATTTCGCAATATCCTCGATCTTTATTTATTTGTTATTTCATTTCGTAAGTACCTAATTAGTTCTGATATTTTAGCCGATAAAAGTTACTAAACAAGACTGTTCATTCAGACAGGGAAAACTACCAATAAACGCTGGTACAAAAGGCATTAACCCAATTTTCACACATCGCATATACAAATAAATTACCTAATAAGTTAACTAGCGCAGCTACAGGGACATCCAACCTAATCTGAACAGGGAGAACTGGAAAGGAGGGCCGTTCGTCTGATCGGAGACCACGAGCTGACGAAGAACCTTGACAGCCTAGAATATCGAAGACAGGTTACAGATATTTTCAAGGAAAGTGCTCGGCTGACCTTGCCCTCTTAATTCCGCCCAGAGCGGCGAATAGCAGAAATACACGACGAACCACTGCCGCCCATCCATATGTGGTTAAGCTTAGTACTCCTCGAACTTCATTATTTAAGAATTCTTTCATCTGGCGAACTTCATCCTTATGAAACGACCTTCGCAAGGTCGTTTTTCCCAACGATTCAAAACCGTAATTCAAAAACTTTAAAATTTCTACAAATTCTCATTTCTTACCCATAAACACATAATGCCGCTAACATCCAATCCGATAGATTGAACCACTTACAAATTATCGCTTATTTTCGAAAATAAACTTTCACCCTGTATTTCTTGAACGATAAACATTTCGATACAACTTATTTGACTTAATCGGTCTTGATGTTTAGTATAATAATATATAGTTGCTCTATGGCCAATTAGTTATGGGATACCCTGTATATGTAGTGTTAATATTTTTTATCCGTTTTAATCCAAAGATGCAAGTCTACAGTGCACATTTAGAATAAATCGTCAAGTACGATTCCAAGATGTAAAATTTCAAATTCGTAAAAACGTCCCCTTGATAGTGACGAAACAGGGGTTTTTAATTTAATACGATCGTGCAGGAAATTACGTATTAGCTAAGTTTTCACTTAGTATTATTTGTGCCACCACACGGAAAAAATACTATAGTAAAATTATTATAGTAAAAAGTTTATTGTAGGATTTACTATAAGATATTGTATTAATTACAATTTTCATTATTAGTCCGTACCAAAATGATAATTGTAGATACTCATAATTTCTAAAAAAGTATTGTCAGAATATCTAATAAATTTAGTAAACCAAATACAGTGAAACCTACCTTAGGCGGACACCTACGGGACCGTCTAAATGTGTCCGCCTAATAGAGGTGTCCGCTCATGTTATTAGGTAATATGTAAATGCAAAATTATTACTATGTATACAGGGTCCGCAAACGAAGCGTGGACGGAAGATTAAATCGTTATCGAAGAACTTATCAACAATACTAAAACAGCTTGAGATATTGGATTAAAAGCGGCATGTTTTAAAAATATTTTACATTATACAGGGTGGCCCAAATAAGTGTGACAGCATAAAGTTATATTTTTTTAAATGGGACACCCAGTATTTCATTGCATATTTAGGTTCGTATTACTATCGTTTATAAGTGCCTCAAATTTTATTTAATTTGGTTCTGTAGTTTCGGAGAAATAAATTAAAAACTGAAAAAAAAAGTTTTGCAGTCCTGAATAAAAAAATCAAAAAAAACAATCCAGAACTATTTTTTTAAACTCGGCATTGAGTGAAATTTATGACAAGAGGTCTAGAGATACTTTGAATGTAATTGCGTTGATTTATTTTATACAGGGTGTTCATAACAAGCTTTCCAAAACCCCACATTTTAAAATAATATTTCTCAAGTTTTTTAAATGGAATATTATTTGGCTATTTGACGTAGAAATCATAGACAATTTTGTAATACAAGCATATAAGTTATATCCAGCCGTTTGCGAAATAATTGTAAATTTCATAAATTATGTTGTTTAAATAGAGTTTTTATTGGGACATTTTGTTATAGGCGACTAGACTTAATATTTGTAAACTAAAGTAAATGTTCAAAATAGCTTCAATTTGCTTAATTTAATGATTTTCCTCTACTGCCGACATAATTCTTAATTCATTTTCTTCATTAATAATGGGTTTATTGATGCTTCCTGTTCCTACAAATCTTTGCAACAACTTCTCGAAGGCTTCTGGTCTCGGCTTTCTATCAATATCTGGATATCTTTCAGCATACACACGTCTCGCGAGGAGGCAATTTCTTGCACATTCATCCAGTATAAAAATCATATTTACCATTTCTAAAGTTGTAAAATTCGACATTTTGTGTAAGTTAGTACTTAATTTCGACGACTGAACAAATATAAATAATTTTATTTGGCTGTCATAGTGACAATCTAAACAAAAAAAATCGTGGCAACTCGATTAAGAATACAGAATAAAATTATATAAATAAAAGTATCAAAAATGTAGGCTTTTAAAAGTTATATCGAAATAACTTAAATACGGTAAACTCTAAGATTAAGTGGAAGCTATTTTGAACATTTACTTTAGTTTACAATTATTAGTCTAGTCGCCTATAACAAAATTTCCCAATAAAAACTATATTTAAACAACATAATTTATGATATTTATAATTTTTTCGAAAACGGCTGGATATAACGTATATGCTTGTATTACAAAAAAAAATTGTCTATGAATTCTACGTCAAATAGCCAATCCAATATCTCAAGCTGTTTAGTATTGTTGATAAGTTCTTCGATAACGATTTAATCTTCCGTCCACGCTTCGTTTGAGAACCCTGTATGTACAAACAAATATAACATAACAAAAATACATACAATGACATTTGTTTGATTACTGCATTCAACTTCTTCATCAGAGTCGTCAGATAGTGATTTGGTTTCAGTTTGGACTACATAATCCGTAGGAATGGGGTCACTATCATCTTCTAATAGCACATTGCTATCAATGATAATGAACTCGCCCAAATCATTGAATCACACATATTTTCATTCGCCGAAATCCTATTGCTCTGCCACTCATACGCGATTGGTTGCCAGTCTGTCTTCAGAGAGTTTTTGCACCGTACTTATTCGTCTACGAACATTTTTTTGTCCGTTTAAAGGAGGGTTTTCGCACTCTTTGTATGAAAACAGCCTGTCCTCGTCCGCCCAAGAGAGGTTGATTTTCAGGGAATTTCATATACCTAGTTCCGGATTATGAAAAAATGTCCGCTTAACAGAGGTGTCCGTTATGAGAGGTTTCACTGTACTACCATATATTGTAAATTTTACAACGAATGTATAGTACAACAAATGCTATAGTAAAATTATTATAGTAAAAATTTTATTGTACGATTTACTATAAGATATTATATTAATTTCAATTTTCATTAGTAATCCGCACCAAATGATAATTGTACATACACATAATTTCTAAAAAAGTATAGTTAAAATTTGTAATAAATTTAGTAAACCAAATAATTGCTAAATATATATATGTTACAACGAATGTATAGTGAAAATAATTTATTTATAACTCTAGTAGTAAAATATTTTAAAATGTATGACTATTTTTTATTGTAAAAATGACCAAGTGTTGTAAAAATAATTTTAAAACTTAACAAGAAACATACCATCGGCCAAGCGACATTGGGCACGGTCAGTACTTGGCTGGGTGACCGCTTAGGAATGCCATGTGTCAAAATTTTTACAAAAGATTTGAGTAAATTTCACAAAAGATTTTATAAAAGGTTTTAGTAAATTTTCCAAAAAAAATGTTCATATCAATGGTTTACTAAATATTTGTGTAATATTTACTATAAATTTAAGTTCAAATTTTGCTATAATGCCAATGGCATTATTCCAGTCCCATATAGAGCCATAAATTATGGTTACATTAATTCTTAAGAAACTCGCGCGCAGAAACTATCAAGTTGAATTCAAATTTTAAAAAACTGCTGCGCGCATCTGTCGATCACCTTGCTAGCTGAATTAAAATTAAAACGTATGAGCGAAAAGGTTAATAAGCTTTATCGAGGAGTGTCAAGGAGAAACAAACGAGTATTCCTATTTAATTCATCGAAAATATGTGTCATTTTCTTTATTAATTGGTGTCTATTTACAATAAGTAAGTATACGTCATTTGTAGGTTAAAGTATTAATTTTGTTGTTTATTTTTTTTAAAAGCAAAATATACAATATTATGGTCGATAATGAATATTTGATTTATGGCAATTAAATCTGCATTGACCTAGTGATGTTCGAGGCAAATATTTCAGGTGGAATATTCGCCTGAATTGCGATAGGTTATGCAATCAGTTCCTCAAAATTACTCAAGCAGATTTTTTTTTCATTTCTAGAAAGGTTAGATTGTAAACATTACTGTCTCTAACATAATCGGTTTCGCCAAGGTAATTATCTTTCTCATTATCACTTGAAGCCAAGGTGTGACGTTACAGAGTCTAATATTCATACTCAACCAGTGCTGCCAGATTGAAAATGACAAAGACTGTACATGTGATATGTAAAAACCGGTAGATTGCGGTAGACGGGACACGGTCTGCCTGGTACCACATTAAATACAATTTTCTTTAACCAAATACTAAAAAGGTAAAAATTAAACACAAATAGAAAATGGTAGATTGACAGTTAAGTTAACCTTAAAGGCAAATGTGTAAGGCAAGGATGTGTACTATCGCCGCTATTGGTTAATCTTTATTGGACGAAATCATTCAGAGAGCACTGGAAGAAACAACAACAGGAGTAAAGGTTAATGGAATACCCATTAATAACATCCGGTATGCAGACGACACCATACTTATTGCTGAAATAATAGAAGACTTACAGGGCCTGGTTGATCAAATAGTGACGAGCAGCGAGGAGAGCGGACTTACCTTAAATATCAAAAAGACCAAATTTATGACCATTACAAAATCAGTTCAACAACAGGAGAACTTATGGATCAACGGAGAACTAGTGGAGAAAGTTAGTAAATACAAATACTTAGGAACAACGGTCAATGAGGGTAATGACTATACTGAAGAGATCAAATCAAGAATTGGACAAGCCAGAACCATATTTAACAGAATGAGAAATGTGTTATGCAATAGAGATCTTAATTTACGCCTCAGAGCCAGAATATTGAATTGCTATGTTTTCTCTGTGTTGCTATATGGGATGGAATCCTGGACGTTAAAGAAAAATATAAGTGATCGACTGGAAGCATTTGAGATGTGGTCATATAGAAGGATCTTAAGAATAAGTTGGGTAGACATGGTAACAAATGAGGAGGTGCTGGGAAGAATGAGAAAGGAAAAGGAAATATTAAACACAATTAAAATAAGAAAGTTACAATACCTGGGCCACGTGATGAGGGGAGAAAAATATGTATTGTTGCAGAATATTATGCAGGGGAAGATACAGGGAAAAAGAAGTAGAGGAAGAAGACGCATTTCCTGGCTAAATAACCTAAGGGAATGGCACCACTGTAGTTCCGTTGAGTTGTTTAGAGCTGCAGCATCAAAAGTTAGAATAGCTATGATGATAGCCAACCTTCTAAGAGGAGATGGCACTTAAAGAAGAAGAAGAAAGGCAAGTTATTAAAAAAAAAACAGAAAAGTAATTTCATGAGGAAAACTTACTAAATTCGATTTTAATACTACTAGTCTATCTCCTTTTCATTTTTACAGTAGATTAGGTGTATCTGCGGTAGCTAGACTCTCAAAACGGTAGATTTACCGTAAAAGCGGTAGATTTGGCAGCACCGTACTCAACAAAGTCGGGGAAGTCCCACGAAATCCAGCCGCTCGGCTGGTGAATCGGTGATCCCCGCGATAAGTCGTTTATGCCTATGAGTGCAAATCGAGAATAACTTCGTTTTAAACGATAAATCCACTCATGTAAAAAATGTCTATTTAAATGTGTAATTTTTGTCACTTTGACATCGATAAAAACAAGCATCATTTAATACATCGATAAAAATGTCTCTTCTAAAACATTAGGTGGTAAAAATGTACTCAGCTCAAAATTAGTAGCCTTTCTTTTCCGTTGTCCAGCAACGTAACTTATTGTTACAATCAAATTTGATGCTGTCAAGCGCTTTTTGTCAGTGATACAACCCTGGATTTGCGATTTAATTATTAAAAATGCGTTAGAAAATAAACATAGTATTATTTTTTAGTATCTATAAATGAATTCATGAATTTATTTTCCTAAAAATCACTCGATCTTCTTTTTAAGATCGAATAAACTTTGATTTTATAAACTCAAACTAGATTGCCGAACAAACCCGAACAATTTAAACTCGAACAAACGGTACTAGATAAAAACAACTATTTTGTTCTCGTAAAATTTTTAAGCAATCTAGATTTCTTAAAAAATAAAAGTTTAGGTATCCGATAAATAAATATTCTAAATTAGTAAAACTAGCTTCGCTATACAGTAAAGTTTACTTATAACAAACCCGTTCATAACGAACTTCCACATACAGTGAGGACGTAAAGTAAGGAATACATTCATTATCTCGCAAACTACAATTTTTTTAAAAAATCGCTAGGACCCTTCGATTTTGTTTTTCGAACGCGCATATTCTGACATAAAATGTAGATATACAGGGTGTTGCAAATAAGAGTGACACAAAATTTTTTTTTCTTAAATAGAACCCACTGTATATTATTGCATGTACGGATTCTTCGGAAAATCCTAAACATTTTTCATGTAGCATGTGCTATATCTTAGCCCAAGCGTTTTGGAGTTATTCTCATTCAAAATTTGAAAAGTGGAAAAAGTCATGGAGAAAACAAAGAATAAAATTATTTTAAAAATGTCTTATTTATCGAAAAAACAGTTAGGTGAACTTAAAAATAATTTTTCTAAAGTAAATGTTCGAAGTGTCTTACGTTGGTCAACTGACAATAGCCTAACCGATCTACAAATTCTCGCTGAACATTTCGAACCATTTGGGGTGTAATTTGCCGAATTTCTTGCCGGATGCGATCTTTTAAATCATCTAAATTTGCAGGCTGGCTTTTGAATACTTTTCCCTTAAGGTATCCCCATAAAAAAAAGTCGAGTGGTGTTAAATCGTGTGCCCTTGGCGGCCACTCAATAAAACCACCTCTTCCAATCCACATGTTTGGAAAAGTATCGTCCAAATATGTACGAACTCCCACAGCGAAATGTGGGGGAGCACCATCTTGTTGCAACCAGATATTATGATGTGGCAAATCGGGACGTTCTAACTCAGGAAAAAGGGTGGCCAGGGCTGGAACAAGTTCTTGTTCTAAAAAACTCAAGTATCTCTCGCCTGTTAAATTTCCGTCAAAAAAGAAAGGCCCTATAACAATGTCATCGACAACGCCAGCCCACACATTGATCTTTTGATTAAATTGTGTGTGTCCTTCCCTCATCCAGTGTGGATTTACATCGGACCAATATCGATAATTTTGGGTATTTACGTCATCATTCAAGCAAAAGTGGACTCATCGGAAAAAATTATATTTTTTACAAAATTTCTGTTTACGAAACACATATCCTGTAAACGCTCACAAAATTCAAGGCGCCTCACAAAGTCCCTTTCCAAAAGTTCTTGGAGAACTTGCATTTTATAAGAATGGTATTTATTTGTAAGTATGCAGTATTTTAAGAACTGTTGTTTTTTCAATATCCACGTCACTTGCTACCTGCCTAGACACCACATGCTGGTTATCTTGAACTGCCAGTAAGACTTCTAATTGTTGATTTTCATCAACTTGAGGACGACCAAATCTAGGGACATCTCTTACATGACCGAATTGCCTAAACTTGTACTCAATTTTGCTTACTGTTGATTGTGATATCGGCGGACGATTGGGGTATTTTTGAATAAATAACTCACAAGTTTCTTGCTGTGTTCTAACCCTATCACCGTAGCCCATCATCATCAAAACCTCTATGCGCTGTTTCTCAGTGAGCCGCATTTTAATTTAATTTAGTTATGAAAAAACGAAATGAGTCTTTTGAAAACTAGTAAAACGTTAGGAAAATACACATAAAACTGACAATAACAGTAACTATTGACATTAATTCTTTTGGTTCTTGCATCATAACTCCAAAGCCTACTTGACTTTTCTTGCGCTTCACGCATGCTGACTACAGGTTTTCCTCAGCGTGCATGAATCAATGCAAGTCTTGATTGATTGCGAAATATCTGATTTTCAAATTTTGAATGAGAATAACTCCAAAACGCTTGGGCTAAGGTATAGCACATGCTACATGAAAAATGTTTAGGATTTTCCGAAGAATCCGTACATGCAATAATATACAGTGGGTTCTATTTAAAAAAAAAAATTGTGTCACTCTTATTTGCAACACCCTGTATATCTACATTTTATGTCAGAATATGCGCGTTCGAAAAACAAAATCGAAGGGTCCGAGCGATTTTTTTAAAAAATTGTAGTTTGCGAGATAATGAATTTATTCCTTACTTTACGTCCTCACTGTATGTGGAAGTTCGTTATGAACGGGTTTGTTATAAGCAAACTTTACTTTAACATAATTTTTCTAGTATTTTCGCCAAGGATATTTTTAATTTAAAATTTTAAGGGAAAGAATGAACAATTTGTATTATAAACATTATATCTGATAAAAATGAAGTTGTGGAAAGCCAGGAAGTATTTATATAGAGAGTCAATTTGAAAGTCCCACACTCTTAATATCTAACTTCCAGTAAATAATATTAAAACTCGGAAAGAAACGTCAGTTTTATTGTGAAGGGGGACACACTAAAGAATATTCGTAGTCTTCGTGGAATAACGTTAATTATTTTTTATTCTAATATTTATTATTTTTTATTTTAATATTTATTATATTTTATTTTAATATTTATTATTTTTTACTTTAATATTTATTATTTTTTACTTTAATATTTATTATTTTTTATTCTAATATTTATTATTTTTTATTTTAATATTTAATATTTTTTAATCTAATCTTTATTATAATTATTCTAATATTTATTATTTTTTATTTTAATATTTATTATTTATTATTTTTTATTTTAATATTTATTATTTTTTATTCTAATATTTATTATTTTTTATTCTAATATTTATTATTTTTTATTTTAATATTTACTATTTTTTATTTTAATATTTATTATATTTTATTGCCCTGGGAAGGGTAAATACGAGAGGATATTACCCTTAACATCTTAAATGGGAAGATGGGTGTATCAGGCAGTTGGTGAAATGTTTAGCAAAGTGTAGGTTTGTGTCCCAGAATGTTAGTTTTTTAATTTTAATTTTCAAAAAATACAGGCAGAAACAAAAGTTGTTTTTTACCTTTCATTTCTTAACGCCCTGTGGAAAAATTGAGAGGTAGAATTTAGCTTCATTATGTTTCATTTTGAAGTGTGATTTTTTCTTAATACAATATTTTTTTGTTTCAGGTCATCATCTGCTTTTTAAAAGAAGATACAAATTTTTAGATTTTTTTTCACAATTGTCACGATCGGAAATTACGTTGTTTTATCGCGTGGCATAAACAAATATCCAAAAATTGATAGCGCGTATTGCATTGAAAACATGCCACGTCACATGGTAGAAGTGAAAAGAACACGAGGTGGCATAGGTTCTATTAATTTTTAGATATTTATTTATGCTACTCGATAAAATAATAATGTTCTGAAATGTGAATAAAATTGAAAAACTGAAATACGTTCTTTAAAAGTTTGTACCTTCTTTTAAAAATCAGATAATGACGTGAACCAAAAAACACACACTCCAAAACAAAAGATAATGAAGCTAAATTCTACCGCTCAATTTTTCCACAGGGCGTTAAGAAATTAAGGGTAAAAAAGTAACTTTCGTTCCGGCCCGTATAATGGCCAAGACAGTAATTTCTGAAAAGTAAAATTGAGACCAACATTCCGAGACACAAATCTATACTTTGCTACGATCGCAAGACAATTTTAAAAGTTACAGGACTATAAACCTAACTAACATTATCTTTGTCCGGAGTTTATTGTCGGGGAGTGTATTTTGTGTAGTAATTTCCAAGAAATCTCATTCCCAAATGGACTAGACTAGACCTTTAAAATGATGTGACACTTGACCGCCCTTCCAATTTAAGATTCTAAGGGCAACATCTACCCCTCACAGGGGGTTAAACCACGAGGATGGCAATTATTTACAATCATGCATGTAATAATGACATTTCATCTATCTTTGAAAGGTGGAAAGTTGACGTTTTTTTACTTTTTAAGTAAATTATTTTTTTGTAATTTAAAAAAAAATCGATATCTCAAAATTATATACGAACACACCAACATACAACTCATTACACAAATTTAACGACAATGATTTTTTTTATTTAAAATAAATGATATTTATAAAAAATTAAAAATTAACATGTTCCAAAAAATTTTAATATTCTCCATAGACAGTGTGTTCGATTTTTTCGGCTTGTATCCCTTGCTTTGCTTTTTTAAAAATGCTAATAGATCAGTGGCGGTTCTTCCACAGGAGCACATGCGCACGTGCACCCCCAAAACAAAACGAATAAAAAATATTAATTTATATTCATTGAATATTATTTATCGTATAAAGTCCGATCCTCCCTAATATTTTATCATCTCGTCAAACCGAACTGTATAGATCCGGCAACCGTGCCTCGGTCGAGGTAAATGACGATTATGACGAGACTTGCCCGCACGTGCGATTAAGTAGTGCAGTTTCTCTGTAGGAACAGGTGACGGGTGGCAGCGGGGGATAGCGGGGCTATGGTAATTTAACATGGAAAAGGAGCACCGTTTTTGTGTGCACCGCGCTGTTGTCTGTTCGTGCATCTAGTTAGAAATTCGAGCGTGTATGTTTTAATATTTTAATATTATATATTTATTAAGTTAAAATGAATAGTTGACGGTGGACTATTTAAGAAATAACTTTAGCTCTTTGAGTTTGGAGCAAAAAATTTAAGTGAAGAATGCGGGGACACCTAAACCCGAAATTAATTTAACGCAGACCACAAAGGGTAAATCTAGGGACTTTATTAGAAAGTTTAAAAATGAAATATATAAAAAAAAATGTATTGAGGGTATTCAAAACTTAATGAGGCTGTTATTGATCAATTTTCTACAATTAAGAACCAAAGAATGGACTTTACGTTTAAGAACTATTGTGTAGGGTCGATAAATGTTGTGTATTTCGATAAATGATACTCGATATGATTTTAAACTCTGTTTTCTTGATAGCTCGTAGATGGCTTTAGTACTATTAGTAGTGGACTGTATAAATATTGTTACGAGGGTTACATGCGACGACGTTAAGATCCGACAGCTATATACACTAAGAAAACCTTTCATTTTCCAAAAGTTGTATTCCATTGTGTAAAATTAAAAAATAAATAAAAATATGATTTACCTAACGCATTTTCTTATTACTTTTTTTCTTTCTACATTTAAAACGCCTAGAAAATTTCACCATACTTGTGAACCCCCTCTATCATAGGTCACGAGCCGCCACTGGTTTAGATATGTATTTTTCCCTAATTGATAGAGTCGTCCTCAGCATTGAATATTCTGACCAAATCGTTGATATCTTCTTTGTCTTGGCATTTTCACTGAAATAAGCTAGTAGCGCCGACTCAGAACCAGCATTTTGAACTATGTTTCCCGTACACCATTCTTTGAAACCGTTATATGCCTTGTCATATCTCGGGCGGCTTTTAGTTGGCAGAAGATCTTCTTCTACTATTTTTGCTGCTTCTCGAATTTCTAGTGGAGTAGCAGCAAAATCAAATTCCTCATCTGTGCATTTTTCTGTTGTTAAAATAATATATTGTTTAGTGACATGGAAACCATATTCAAAAAAATATATTTAGCATCTTGATGCATATTATTATCTCCGTTATTTTACCACCTGCGGTTATTTGAAATTTCTGTGTCATTTTTCAAGGGAAAAGTCAAAATGACATTTATCTTTTATTAATAATTTTAATTCAAAATAATAAGAAGTGGATGTTAGATGTGGTTGTAAATAAAATAGTATACAAACCTCGGTGAAAAGTTTCATTGCACTCTCTCGATAGGAATGAAACACTTGCCACCTCGGTACGTAATATACTATTAAATGCGTCTCGCTTGACAATAAAACTGACGTGTCTTTCCAATTTTTAATATTATTTATTGTTTTAAGTTTTCAAAATGACACCATGTATATAGCAAAAAGAACAGGTATATTATTAATTATCAATTTCTATAAAGAACCCGAATTAAAGGAAATGCGTCATTAGGAAAAACAAGTGCAGTCAGTAAACCGTTAAACGATGATTTTATGGCCTTAAATTACTATAATCGTGTCTTATACGACAGTTCGGATTTAATAATAAGTTCGATATCGTTAGGAAACAATCATTCACAATTTGTATCAGGATGCACTTGATTAAGATTGGTTCAACGAATGGCAGCAATTTTATTGTCTACTAGGCGGTTAAACCGACTGTTAAATTTTATTTCGTTCTTATGGTAATTTCCTATCCATTTTTAGATTTTACATTTTATTTCATCCTGTCCAGTAAATCTAGTTAGCATGTACTTATTTGCGGCCGGTAAATGGAACATTACAGTATCAGATGACGCGTATTGTGTTGCCTAGCAACTGTGTTTTGATTTTAGAAACAATAACTTTTTACTTCCGATTTAGGACGAGTTGTCACTTAAAACTAGTGTTGGGAAAAACCGATGATTTTAATAATCGAGTACTTGATAGTCGAGCGATTTTAATAATCGAGTGAATCGCTCGAGTGAATCGCTCGAGTGAATCGCTCGAGTGAATCGCTCGAGTGAATCGCTTGAAATTCCAATTCACCAAGCGATGATGTCACCGACTGCTCGATCGGCAGCCTAGCCGTTTACATGTTATCAGGTAGGGTATTTAGCAGGCACGTAACTACGGGTGGGCACAGGTTTAGCTAAAAAATTGTAGTAGCCACCAAAAAATTCCAGAAATTTATTTATTTGTGAATAATGAATTTTTACCACGTGTCTCGATACCAAACAAATAAACTGCAAAAAATCACCCAAATATGTATTTATTGTTCGGGTTTATTATTGTGCGTTTTTAACCCGAACAAAAAGTATTACCAAGAGTTATTTTTCTTCACATCTTTCTCAATCTACGAGCATAAAATAAGTAGATATTTAAAATAGCTTGTCAAATTCTTCCACTTTAAATTATCAGGTGCCCACTGTGTGCACTTCAAAAATTTAGGCTTAGTTACGCGACTGGCAAAATAAGAAAATTGGTTATTATTGTTTTTAAATTCATGTACTCATGTATTCATAGTACTTCTAATCTAAAAATAGGGCAACATGGTGCAATATCAACGGTAACCATGGGTAACCGGTGGCTAGAGCTAATTTGATAGGTTATATCCCAGACAGAGGATGACGACACGCGTCTGGTGACACGCCTATTGTGCCGGCGTGGTTATTCGGCGATGTCAAATATGCTTCATCCAGTTGCGTAGTGATAGGGTTTGTTTCAAAACTGTGATAATGAATGAATATACCCTGGTAAAACCCTTCATAGTCAAACCCGTGAAGTGATTGCCAATGTGTACAGGGTGTGTGAAGAGGAATCACAAATTAATACATTTCAATTGTCACTTAAGCGAAAGCTAGAAAGGGTCGCAATGTATACGGGAGTAAGCGTGGGTGCAGTAAAAAACATTCACAAAGAAGATACTGAAAGGAAAGAAAATAGTCCGGATCAATTGTTGTCATCTCCTGTCAAAAAAGGACCCGTCTCACTGCTGTCGGAAAAATCGAAGGCTTCGACTTTGTCATTGTTAGGAGAACAATACAAAAGTTTTATTTGGAACTAAAAGTGGTTCGAGCCTTAAAAAAGTTGCTACAATAGCTGAGAAGTGACATAAACTCTCCGTTTTCCCGTGAACCTTTGAAGTGCATGTTGAAATCAATTTGATTTTATTGGCGAAAATGCCAAAATAAGCGAAACATATTAATGGAGAGGCCTATATTGCACTGGTGATACAAATATATTCATGCGATGAAAAAATATATATTATTACATTATTAAGATAATAATAGCACGCCCATGACTCGGCCATGTTTTAAAAGATATTGCTTCCCCCTTACTAATACCGCGTAGCTATAGACTCGCTTGTCGAGCTGTACTTGTTCTTAGAATGGTCAAATAGTTAGTTATGCCTCGAGTTTAAACGCTACACATTAAAATTATATTTACCCAAAATAACTATACAATCTGATTTGATTAATAATTTAAATAAAGTAATTAATATTATGGATATAATGCGTTTAAATAAAATAATACATACAAACGAGGGAAGGAATAAATAAAATTTCTTATAAAAGCAAAACACCGTATTTTCTTATTTTGTTCGAGCTTGGTGAATGAATGAAAAATAAAATATTGTATTTATGTTTTACATTGTAAATCACCCCAGTATTCATTATAAAAGCACTGTACATTTAAGAATTTTGTTCTTTTTAATAAGCTTCCTTTTATCCCGTTGCAAGCATGTAACGATCACGGTAAAATGTGACATTTGTACATATACATGTACGTGACCCATCTGCTTTAAAAAGGATACTTGTACTTGTTAGGAGATCAGGTTTACAACCATCTGCCTTATTTTAAAGTTGGTGATGTTTATTTAGCAAAAAACCTCATTAGTTTCCGATTATTATGTAAGTAATTAACTATGCATACACGTATTGGTTTAAATAGTAAAATTTAATATCTATCCTATGCATGTAATACTTCAGATAAACTATTGATTTGGAACTGTTTTTAACCTAGCCGTTAGAACTACATTTTTATTCTGAAAACAAGCGTCCGTTAGCATCAACTGAGAGATTATCCTAAGAAATTAAAATGCCAGGTTTTTTCTATGATCCAACACAAGCACTATAGGAAAAATCCTTTAGGGCACTCTAGGAGTGGTGCGTGTGCGCAAAAAGCGATTCACGTTGGTTTTGAAGCGTTGAAGATTATATTCGTTGGGAAAAACGACCTCGGGAAGGTCGTTCCATAAAGATGAAGTCCTAAAGATGAAAGAATTCTTATATAATGAAGATCGAGGAGTACTAAGCTTAAACACATATGGATGGGCGGCAGTGGTTCGTCGTGTATTTCTGCTATTCGCCGCTCTGGGCGGAATTAAGAGGGCAAGGTCAGCCGAGCACTTTCCATGAAAACATCTGTAAAAGAGAGTCAAATCCTCAACGTGTCCTCGATGTTCTAGGCTCTCGAGGTTCTTCGTCAGCTCGTGGTCTCCGATCAGACGAATGGCCCTCCTTTCGATGGAATCCAGTAGCCGGAGAGTATGTGCAGAGCTCCAGACATGAGAGCAGTACTCTAGTGATGGTCGATTCTGGGCTTTGTATAGTGTCAAAAGTTGTTTAGGTGTGTATAACTCTTTGGTTCGGAAGAGTACACCAAGTGTCTGAGAAGCTATCTTCGCCACTATCAATCGCCACTTGCGAGAGCGGTCCTTAAGGAAGCTACACAACCATGCACAGAATCGACTGGGCATACCATAGGAACGCAGTTTACTTAGAAGAAGTATGAAAGTAACTATAGTTCCATCGCTTACGTCCCTAAATTTTAATATTCTCTCCGCATTTGTATCAAATCAACATGTTTCTTTAATTCTTGATTCTAAGTCAACCCATTGCACGCCAGAAATGTAAAAATAAATGCAACTAGCTCATGGGGACAACTAGTGAGTAGTATTGTTTTGCTCAGGACTTTTTTTAGTTGGAATGCACTACCACCAGTATTTAATATTGATATCCAAATATAATATCTATTATGGATTGTATCATAATTAAGCAATATGAATTATAAAAATTAAAGAGGTGTTAATAGTTAGTACCTAAATTTATATGGTATATACAGGGTGCTATAAAAATTACTCAATGTACACTACACTAATTTTAAATCAAATTCTCACACACATGCACATAGAATCAAATAATTTCACAGCAGAAAGCATCAAGCACAAACACTCAGAGCCACCAGGAACGAGTCACCGGAATACCTGACGACATGCCAGCTAGGCCAACGTTTACATATTGTCGTTCGTTGTTGTTTCGATCGATTGAAGTATAGGCGCATCGCGGTTCTTGGTAGACGGCAAAATTTTACAGATCGTTTCACTTTTCGAATCGAAATGAAATCTTCGTGAGACCCATTATGCGTGGAACATTTGGTGTTTTAAAATGATTTATTGTAATTATGCCGGTAACCTTTTCATCTTTCATTGACTTCTGATCTGAAATTTAAGTTCGTCAAAACTGTATCGTTGTTGTTATGTTGTGATACCATATGTTCTGAGAATGAATGACCTGTCACTGGAGTAAGTGTAACTATGGAGCATGCCGCATGTGGTATGGATTTAGGGGTTGTTTTCCCATTTTTAGACGGTCCATTTATAAAAAAAAATATACAATAAGCCATAATTATAAAAATGTCTGTCTACCTCGCCGTAACATTTCCAGGAAATATTGTTTTGCGAGGCATCGCGCCACTGAAAACGCATGTTGCATTATGCATTGCTTACAAGTAATTTTAGTCTCGCTGTGCAAATTTGTATTTCTGGGAATCTTAGTATACCAGTAAGAAGGCCTTGCACGCTCACAATAAGCAATAAAAATTTTCCCTAATTTTTGTAATAAACATAATATTCATCCAAAGTTTCATTATGACGGGACTACACCAAACAATGCCAGATCGTCCTGTGTTGGCGGGCTGAGTTGCGGAACTTGGCCGTCGACGTTGCCAGGTCTGTTAAATAGATTTTATCATCGTATTTATCGTTATCAGACAAAGGTTTTTACCCTTGCGGAATGACAAAGTTTCTTGTTATAAATTTGTTCCTGGAAATTATAAAATTAAAATCCTTAACTATGATATGAAATAAAAGTAATATTAATTTTTTTAACTTCAATATAGTCAGTTATAATATATCGAATAATTATAGTATCGCGACAAAGCCCGCTAGCCGCTGCATCACCATTATGGCTTCTTGATCCACGACACCATTAGCTCCGGCATGCGGTGGGTAATCGATCGTCTCAATAGTGTATATCGCCAACAACAAATACCCTCTAAGAAATACCCTTACAAAAATACCCACTATTTCGAACCAGCTTAGCACGACGCGACGGTATTGCCTTCCTGATCCACCACAAGATTCGCTCCGTCAAAGAAAATACCCACTATTTCGAACCTGCGTACCGCTACGCGACGGTACGGAAATATACCGCGAAAATATAGCGGTTCGAGAATACCGCCTCACCTCTACCGGAGACGCAGTCCGCCGCCGTGCTCGCCCAGTTTGGGAAGACCCGCCATAAAAAAGATAACCCAATTTTCGCATCGTCAGGTCGCTAAAATTAAATTTGCTGCTCCATGAACATAAATGAACTGAAAAATTCACACTCACTTGTGTTCTGTCCCAAGTAGCATTTTTAGACACAAATTGGACCCACGTTCTTTGCTGAGAAACGTTTCGACACATTTTCGATTCGAATTAGAAACTTGTATCGAGACATATGTGTTACGAAACTTTTGCGACACATTTTCGAATCCAGTTACTAGAAACACTTAAAGACGTGCTTATTTCGAAATATTTTACAAATCGTGGTGTCGATATATTAACGACACGCAAAGATAAATATTTTTCGAAAAATCTTTAGTTAAGGTACATTTTTAATCACCATCTGAACAAGTTTGAGGTTATGTTATTGTTTAGCGAGATTTAAATTGTTATTTTTCTGTAATAAAAAGCTTACTGTACTGGATTTATCAACATAAAGTATGGCTATAGGGTGGGTATACTCTATGTTGATAAATATAGTGCAATAAGCTGTTTTTAACAGAAAAATAACAATTTAAATCTCCCTATGCAAACAATAATAACATAACCTCAAAACAAGATGTTGATTAAAAATCTTCAAAAAACACTTACGTCAATCTGTTCCTGAAAATGAATCAATAATAACATCTAATATACAAATAATACCAGGAAATTGCTTATTTATCCCTTATCATTTTAGTTTGGAAAGGTTTTTGCAACCACGCCTCTCGTGACGTCACCCCGCGGCTGTCCATACCCAACCTTTCTTTTCTGTGCATGCAAGCAAACCTTTTTTCTGTGGCATTCGCCTAACAAACCTTTTATTCTTCTGTGCATCATGTAAACATTATAGAAGCCAAACAGTAGAAATTGTGTGTCGAGTCCATTTTGGACCAGAATAATTTCTTGCTTTCTAGCGGCCATATTAGGAAATTAATTTTTATTTTGTTAAAATGAGTTTTAATGAAATTCCTGCATCTCTTGAAAAGCCAAAATTTGTTAGATAAGTTCCATTTTCCTAGCTAAGTCGATTTATAAAAGAAATAAATAAAATAGTGATAATATTTTAATTTTTATTTTTTTGACAAAGTATATTTTTCTCTGTAAATGAAAATAAATCGAGCGCACGTTAAAAATAAAAAGCCAAATTACTAAACTGCACGATAAAATTTATATACTTATAACGAATTCATCATGGTGAAATTATTGTTTCATATTGTTCTTCTTTTATTTTACAACAGTGAAGGTATCCTAATTGTTTTGCGCATGGTTTAACATAGCCCCGCCCCTTTAGCTGTCATTTTTAAATACAAATAAGTAACATTTTCGATAAAAGTTTCGATTGTGCATCGAAACAGCGAAAGTCACAGCTAGTACCAACCACTTGGAAACACGTGTAAATGTCCCATTTAAAATGTATGCGTTTCGAAAATATTTCCATTCTTGTTGTCAACAGTTTCCAATTTTGATCGGAAACAGAAACGATAGTTACGATACATGTACCACAATGTGTCTAAAAATGCTACTTGGGGTTGTATAAAAACCGGCATTTAATTGCTATACTTTAACTTAATATCATCTATTTTGTAACTGTGATAACGAAAAATGATAGCTTCTTTTAATATACTAGTACATATAATTATACTTTACTAAGTTAAACTTTCCTTTTTTTCTGTTTAATCCATAATATTAATATCGGTTATGTATTTCTACCGCATTTCAACCATCAAACCACAATATTAATCCGGGGTTAGAATAGTCGAATTTCTTATACAACACGCACTGACGAACCATCGCAGATAGCTAATACATAGCTCTAAATAGTTTTAGTTCGAAAAAACACTAAAAATTAATTCAAGAACAGAAAAGATCACAAACAAAAACAGAACAAACCCGAATAAGCGTGGACAACATCGCCGCCGAGAACCGAATGAGGAATGAGAATCTTAAACTTCAGGGTCGTGTGTACTATAACCCGTAAAAAGGGCCATTCAACGTTGCACAGTGATTTCTCAAAAACCTTGTAATTGGATGTTGTTGGGAAACTATAAATAACTTTACGAGTAGAAAATTTAAACAATACACACATATTTAGCATAATATTCTTACTTAAGTACACATGAGAAATGCATTCAATATGATTAATATTATACCTTTCTGTTTCAAACGCAGGCGGTAGATTTAGGATCCTCAGTACAGACTTGGCATCAATTGATTTCTGTTTAAAACTTTGTATGAATAATTCTGTCTCTTTATTATATTAAATGTTTTTAGTCTGGATAATCTGGATCGATTATTGAAATAACTGACATCGCCCGATTATTAAAAAAACTGTTCGAGTTATAAATTCAAGCGATTGTTACTTATTTCATTCGATACCCGAGCTTCGCTTGACGGCGACCCAAATGTGCTGCTCGGTAGTGTGATCGCTCTAGGTAAAAAACTGCTCGTATATTCCAGCTGTTTTTCGCTCGATAGGAAATACTACTCTAGTTATAAATTCAAGAGAAAAATCGAATCGTTGCCTTTCACTTGATACCCGATATTCGCGCGCCACCCGAAATGTGCCGATTGGCGACGTTCGAGTTTGACGCTCAGAAGGCTAGCACCAAATACGTCTTTCTTAAAGGCACATAAACGAGAAGGTGCATACAAAAAAAGTATGCCAAATCCCGAAGAGTGGATTCATCGCGACATCGGTTTTGTTTTGACTGGCTAGCCAGCAGCGATTGTAAATTCTTAAAAAATTAAAGGATATAATTTAAAAAAAAATCAGAATCAACTGATCTTCCTTAATAATATCTCTAGACTAACCTTCTAAAACTTACAAAAACAACCCCTGGTGTTTTATCAACACATTTTACTTATTCATAAAAATTTCAAGTGATTAATCGCTCGAGCAATTCACTCAATTATTAAACTCGCTCAAGTATCAAGTACTCGATTATTAAAATCATCGGTTTTTCCCAACACTACAGGATAGTTATTATTGCCGAAAAATTTTCTGCGACAGAACATAAAAGTGCATAATTCATAGTGGCAATATTAATAATTATGCCAACATTTCAATGCATTCCGTGGTATGGGTTTACTATCAATGTAATTTAATGCCTAAATATGCCATGTGCATTGTACATGTTTAAAATCATTTCTAGATAAAACAAATAAAACTAAAATTGGGAACCAAACCAGGCTAAATGAAAAGCTGGTAAATATTTACTTATTGTTTTATTTTTACATGTGTGCGCATGAAAAAAGTAACACATGGCTTTGTAATACAATATTTGGCGGGGAAGCAGATCACAGCATACAGGGTGTAACAAATTCGTTATTCACCTTTGGGATCTCGGAAACGGTAAGAGATACGAAATCGGCACTTCAAAATAATTGGAAAAATCTAACATTTTGCGTTTCTGGTTTTATTTTTTCCTGACTTTGTTCTCAGAGATGTCCAAAATTTCACTTTCTCATTGTTGGTTCTTATTCTCCATAGGTCCATAAGATGGCATTATCAGATCTTTAATGCGTCTTTAGGTCATCATCATTAACTGAATTGTTTTTAATTGGGCCTGGATTTTTTTGCTTAAATTATGAACAAGAAACTAAGTCTACGTTCAGCGATATGGTATGCAACACTTACTTATTTTCGGACGGTTTGTTCCTTAAATTGACCATCTTCATTAAAATACCCCTAGTACGTTCCTGTAATTTACCTTTTTTTCAAATTCGGTATAATTCGAAATTGCAAAACTCAATGACTTTCTTAAAAGTCTTAAGAAAATCGAGTCAACTCTTATTTGCATTAAAATAAATTACTTGTACTTACACTAAGTAGAAATTTGATACAACTATACAGAAATAAGAAAAAAACAGAAGTAGTACATAATAATAATAATATTAATTAAGGGCAGAAATAGCAATAATAATTTAAAAATCTACAGTTACTTCAAAACAAAAGTAAATTGCAAGAACGTATAGTTGTTGCAGAATTATACCGTTGACTCTTACTGCCATAAATAAACTACTTGATTAAACCCTATTGTATACGCCTCAACCTCTTCAAAGCTCAATAAATGGGACCAGGGCCGGCTTGAAAATGTATACAACACCACATGATTTATTTTTATAATTTAAAATAAATATATAGGTATTTTTAGTTTTAGGTACCTATAATAAATGTAAAATAATGATAACAATTAATGATAATTGAAAATAATATAATTTAAAAGTATAACTATTAGGGTAACAAGTACAATAAAAATTAATTAAATTCTAAGAAACTATTGATAATTTATTCAAAATTTAACTCTGTATCACTATCACTATCTTCATCTAAGCCTAAACTTATAATTAAGGGTTGGACATTTGTAATCATGCAATTATTGTAAGAATTTTCCACCTTAAGTACATGCTGTACACAGTTTTTCCAGCTGTCTGCAGAAATTTTTCTTACTTCATTTTTAATTAATTCTACTACAGATGCATTTAATGTAGGAGAAATATTATTTCTCCTAATATTGGATTTTAATTGGTGCCATATTAGCTCAATAGGATTGAATATACAATAGTACGGAGGTAGACGCAACACTGTATGTCCATTTTCTGCTGCAAGTTTGTCACACTCGTATTCCTTATTTATTTTAAAAGCTTTTAATACTTCTAGCAGTTCTCGTTTTTTGTAAGTTTCTTCAAAATATAAATCATTTTAAATCATAAAATTTTGAATTTCTGCTTTTGTATTATTAGAATTGGGAATGATTTTTGCTTGCCGACTATGATAACTAGCATTGTCCATTACAATGACGCTATTTTCAGGTATATTTTTAAGGAGTTTATGTTTAAACCTATCTTCAAAAAGTTGTGCGTCGGTATCTTGATGATAATTATAATCTAAAGAAGAATCTGCTATGTTTTTAGCTGAAAGCAACAGACAATTTGGAACAAACCCGTTCTCTGAACCAGCATGTAATATTGTGATTCTTTTGCCTTTATTTGATGGTGCCTTGGTTTGACATTTTTTGGAAGAATCATCCCAACCTTTTCTTGGAGTGTCATGGATATCGAACCATGTTTCGTCAAGGTAAATAATTGGACGATTTTCTTCCCTAAATTGCTTAATAGCAATTTTTAATTCCATTAATGTTTGTCTTTTATCAATTCTTCGGTATTTAAAACCCATTTTACGCAATATTTTCCTAAGGCTTGAAAGGCTACAAGAGATATTTGTTTCGTCTTTAATCAGCCGCTCTTTGAGGGAAATCAAAGTGGGTACAGTTTGTGCCTCATACATTTGGTAAATCTTTCTTCTTAATAAATCCATGTCATTTTCGTCAAAGCTTCTAAATGTGCCAGAATCACTCCGATTTTTTTCTAGGATTAACAGGTTTAAGTACTATGTCTCTTATCGAAGATAAAGGAGTTTCTGTCAAAGTAGACGTCTCTGCTAAAGCATCCATCGAATTAAAATTTCTACTCAACAACGATTGAGACACATTTTTAATTATTAGTTTGGCATCGGTAGATAAATGCTTTCTTTTAAAAATCACACTTGAAGATGCCCCCCTATCAGCACAATTCCAAGGACGCCACATTCTACCACTAATAAGCCTAACTAAAAATTACTCGCCGGAAAACCACTAAAGATTAAAATTATTAAAAATCACTTTGTATATATTTAAATATGCATCAGGCATAGGTATAAATTGAATTTGAATACCTGGTCCGGCTCTGCTCGAAAAGGTTTTAATATTTGGGATTTCCTTATTTATTTTATGGTCGAAGGGATAATGAGCTTTCATTGCAGTCAAAAGATCAACGGTATAATTCTGCAAATACTATACTAAGGGTATTTTAATGAAGATGGTCAATTAGAGGAACAAAACGTCGGAAACCCAGTATTTATTGTATACTGCTCAACGTAGATTTAGGTTATCTTTCATAATTTAAAGAAACAATCCAGGCTCGTATTTTAAATTAAGTTGATGATGGTGACTCTTGGTGACCCAAAGACGAAACGTCGCATTACAGATCTGATGATGCCATCTTGTGGAGAATAAAAATTAACAACGAGGAAGTGAAATTTATTTTCGGACATCTCTTCGAAGAAGTCAGCAAAAAATATAAACCAAACGCAAAATTTTCATTTTCTCCAAATATTTTGAAAGTCCCTGTAGTTATTGTTTTTTGGGGGGCATATTATTGGGCCCATAATTACCCACTTTTACCGTTCCCGATATTCGAATGGTGAAGGTAGAATTCGTTACACCCTGTATAGATTGACAGCATTGCTTTTTTTATGTATAAATAGAATGGTTGAGGATGAGAAACATAATTTATTTACATTGCGTGGTCTATATATTGATTGCTCATCATACTGTCGTAAAGTTTTATAAAAATTACACAGATTACATGATTTTTAATTGCTGAACTTTTTACGATTTTTCAGCTATTTGACCTAAATGACTTTCATTTTGTAAAAGCGTAGATGTCTAGTCGTATAATGTGTAATTAGACTGTATTTACAGGGTGTCCCAATTTCGACACTTTCATAGGGTATCTCCGTAATTGTTAGTGCTATCAAAAACGTAATGTATGTGTCATGTGCTCTTTTTGGGTCAAACTTATAATCACAAACTTAAAATCAAAAAATTGACAATTTAAAAAATTACCCTATATTTTCTTGGTTAAAAGAGATACAGAAAAAGGTTTTATACAGAAGTTTCTTTATATTGATTGTTGAATAATCTGCCGTTTTCATAATAAGTATACGGGGTCAGGTAAAAAAGTTATCGGACCTAACCTCATTTTTTTAAATGGAACACCCTGTATATTTTAAAATGTAAAAATATACTATTTTAAATTCTTCTTTCAAATATATAACACACCATGGATGATATTGGTTTCCTAGGCGATTTATTGAACTTTATTACTTTAAACCACAATAGACCATGAAACACAAGCTAATATCCTAGAAACAACTATGTTGACTATTAACATTTAACGTCAATTTCATTTTTACATATTCATTTGCGAAAACGACCTATCAACATTTTGAAATATTTGATATGATATCAGTTCATATTGAAAGTGAAAAAAACGAAGAAATGGCGCAAAATGTATATTTTGTTCGCTATCCGGAAAGACGGTAACCATTTAAGGACATATTCCGAACATTTCCGATGATTCCCGTTATTTTTACCTTAATTTGAATCTTTTATTTCGTTTCAAAGTAATAAAGTTTAAATAAATCGCCAAGGAAATCAATATATGGTGTGTTAACATATACAGGGTGTTCCATTTAAAAAAACGAGGTTAGTTCGGATAAAGTTTTTACCTGACCCCGTATACTTGTTCTGAAAACGACAGATTATTCAACAATCAATATAAAAAAACTTCTATATAAAACATTTTTCTGTCTCTCTTTTAACTAAGAAAATATAGGGTAATTTTCAGATTGTGAATTTTTTGATTTTCCCCCGTATCTCTTAAGCGAGCGACCCTATAAAAGTGTCGAAAATGCAACACCTTGTACATGGTAATCACGTATAATGTCTCCACTCTTAACTTTTTTATTTTTCGTACGTGAAAAAAATTATACAGGGTTTTTAAATTAGTATTTGCATTTCATTTTAGGTTTGTTGATTTACAGGGGGGATCAAAAAGTATTTTTTTAGTCATCCTGTGTATTAACTGATTTTCCAATCATACGTCAAATTCTGAACGTAATGTAGGCAACATATCCTATACGCAAATTCACCGTTTTCGATATATTGACAATTGAAAATTGGCATCCAATATTAAAAATATCTAAAAATGCAGGAATGAAAGAAAATCGAGATAGCTATGGAGAACAAATAAGTGACACGGGTTATCGCTTCTTTGTTTTGCACAGCAATCTCGATTATCTTTCATTCCTCCACTTTTAGATATTTTTTATACAGGGTGCCCCAAGTAAAGTGGCCTATTAGAAGTATCTAGAGAACTAAATGAGATTTTATTTAAAAAATTTGCCTGTGGCTATAAGAGATGGTTTTCTACGTTTCTAAAATATTTTGGATGATGCGGTGTTGCCGGATCATACCGAAAGTGGTAGCAACTTCGGAATTTTAAATGAATTACCCTATATATTATATTTTTTTTGGAATCTAGGTAAAAATCTAGAACAGTTTTCTGTATAATATCATATACCTAACTTTAAGACTTTTTGAATTATAAATAATTTTGTGATTTTTTAACGCCGTATCGTTACCTGAAAAGAAAATCGTATCTTTTTAGCGGTAACAGCTAGAAAGCTGAAAATTTTGCAATAGTTTCACAAGACCATCGCAATTTTATAATTTTGAACAGTATTGAATTCGTTTTATACAGGGCGTCTCCATAACAATATTTCTGAGGCAGATGAATTATTGCAAAAATCTTCTTTTTTTTTAAATCGGACACCCTGTATTTCATGTTTTGCTAATTTAAATTTTTCTATCTGATGATATTATGTATTCCTATACCTATCTTCACTATTTTCGGACTTATAGCGAAATTTAAAAATTATCTTATAAAAATATATTTTTTGATAGTGTGGTTGGCTGTGGAATGGATTCATAGAAACAAAATAATGAAAAATCCATTTGACGTTATGTCTGAGTTATTGTAATAAAAATGGCAAATTCACATTATTCGAGCTTAGATATTTTAAGTTTATTTTATATTCATGGGGAGTGTGGTAGAGTTTTATCTAGAACTTGCAGAAAATTTAATGAACTGCATCCTGATGCAGCTCCTATGACTCCCTAAAAGTTGATTGGCCGAGGCGGTCCATGGAAATGGCCCCAAGGTCTCCGGATCTTACCCCCTAGAATTATATCCATGAGATAGGATTAAAGAAATAGTATACAAGACACCCGTCACACCAAGGGAAGATTTAGAAAATCGAGTACGAACAGCTTTGGGGTCTCTAGAAGAGAAATAAATGAAAGAGGTGACAAATGAACATGTTATATCCACAATTTATGAATGTTTAAGAGCGAACTGAGGGCATTTTAAACAATTTAGTTATTAGTTATTTTATTGATGTAATTTTCATTTTGTTTATTTATTTATTAATAAATTCCTTATTGGTTAACTATTTTTTTTTACAACAATACAGACAACGTCACATGGATTTTTCATTATTTTGTTTCTATGAATCCACAGCCAACTACCAAAAAATATATTTTTATAAGATAATTTTTAAATTTCGCTATAAGTCCGAAAATAGTGAAGATAGGTATATGAACACATAATATCATTAGATAGAAAATTTGATCCTCTATTAGCAAAACATATCAAATATAGGGTGTCTCATTTAAAAAAAAAGAAGATTTTTGCAATAATTCATCTGCCTCAGAAATATTGTTATGGAGACGCCCTGTATAAAACGAATTCAATACTGTTCAAAATTATAAAATTGCGATGGTCTTGTGAAACTATTGTAAAATTTTCAGCTTTCTAGCTGTAACCGCTAAAAAGATACGATTTTCTTTTCAGGTAACGATACGGCGTTAAAAAATCACAAAATTATTTATAATTCAAAAAGTCTTAAAGATAGGTATATGATATTATACAGAAAACTGTTCTAGATTTTTACCTAGATTCCAAAAAAATATAATATATAGGGTAATTCATTTAAAATTCCGAAGTTGCTACCACTTTCGGTATGATCCGGCAACAATGCATCATCCAAAATATTTTAGAAACGTAGAAAACTATCTCTTATAGCCACAGGCAAATTTTCAAAATAAAATCTCATTTAGTTCTCGAGATACTTCTAATAGGCCACTTTACTTGGGGCACCCTGTATTGGATCTTGCCAATATTCAATTGTCAATAATATGTATATCGAAAATCGTTATATTTTGATATAGGGTATATTACATAAATTACGTTCAGAATTTGACATAGAATTGGAAAATCAGTTAATATACAGGATGTCTCATAAAAGAAACTTTGATCCCCCTTGTAAATCAACGGACCTAAAATGATATTTGATCCCCTTGCAAATACTACTTATACAAATAGGGCTTTTCACCTGTGGAGCCGCGGTACCATAGCTCTACCTGAGTTCATTAGCTCTTCAAACGTTATTGTAGTAAATTTAGCTTTCGTTAAGCCAAGTGTATAAGTAAACGATAAAATTGTTTATATTCGCGAGAAGCATGAATAAGGACCAGTTGAGTATTGTTTGGCTCATTAGCTGGAAACAGTGAAAATAATGCGGGCGAAAATAAAAACCTCAAGCAAGATTGTCAGGTTGTCTTATTGAATTTATTTGAAAATTATCACTTGTAATATCCCCAGTGCTTCGATTATTACCGTCTTCGACGATAATTTTATCAAAATATTCGTGAACAAGAAAAAAAAATCGGTTTTTAATTCAAGCACGTGGGGGATTCAGTAAGAAACTTTCACACCTAATAAATCAATTTTTATTTGACAATTCAAGTCCAAATCCATTCCATGTGTCATTATTTTGACATAAATCTTTCCACTTATTAAATCGTTCCGGTACAGGTCGACAAGTGGATCTATGTCTCCTACATATCGGTAAGGAGGAAGCAATATCGTTTACAACATGGTCTAGTCATGGGCGTGGTAGTATTATTATTTTAAATAATATAATAACAATAGGAAATTCTGCTGTAATTGCATTTTATGTGTGAAGGTAGATAACTATTTTTATTAAGGTTTAAAAAATTGCATTTTACAAGAGGTGAATTTTTCAACATGGAAAAAACCAGCTGCATGATTAATTGATTAATGATGATTTTTCAGTTTTGGTTGTATTAAAGTCCCTTTCTCGCTTTCGCTTAAGTGGGAATTTAAATATACAGGGTGTCCGCTAAGTAATGGGACATGGAAAAACCACAGACTCCTTACGGAAAAATATTAGGATTTAATTATACTTACATATATCCGAAAGTTGATATTAACTGAGATACAGGGTGTTAAAGTTAAAACTTCATTTTTGTTTTTCTCTAATAACTTTGGCAGAAACCAACGGTTTTTACATAATTTTGCAATTATGATTTTTTTAGGATGAGAAACTGATTTTTTGGTGAAATTGTAATGTACAATGTAGTGGACGCTGCCTGCGGCATTTTTTGCACATTTATTAGGTCATAACTTTTTTGTGCCTCCGCGTATTTAAGTTTTTAATGAAAATAATATTTTTCTCATATTTATTACGTAAAAAAGATACACTAATTTCAGGTCGCCCGGAGTTACCGTTTCGGAGATATATGCATTTATATTGTTTAGTGCCTATTATTAATTTGCAAACAAAAATTTTTTTTAAAGTAACCTATGAGGAAACAAATGAAATTTAGAGATACAGTTGCTATGAAACCTCCATGTTGTTATTTGCTTGTTGATTATTGCAAAATAGCCGCGTAAAAAAATGTTTCATTTTTGAGATTATCCTAAGTTAAGTAACAATGTCGAAATACAATAATCAACCAGCAAATAACAACATAGAGGTTTCATAGCAACTGCATCTCTAAATTTCATTTGTTTCCTCATAGGTTACTTTAAAAATTAAAAAATTTTTGTTTGCAAATTAATAATAGGCACTAAACAATATAAATGCATATATCTCCGAAACGGTAACTCTGGGCGACCTGGAATTAGTGTACCTTTTTTACGTAATAAATATGATTAAAAACTTAAATACACGGAGGCACAATAAAGTTATAACCTAATAAATGTGCAAAAAATGCCGCAGGATGTACATTAAAATTTCAGCAAAAAATCAATTTCTCATCCTAAAAAAACCATAATTGCCAAATTTTGTAAAAAACCGTTGGTTTCTGTCAAAGTTATTAGAGAAACACAAAAATGAAGTTTTAACTTTAACACACCCTGTATCTCAGTTAATATCAACTTTCGGATATAGGTAAGTATAATTAAATCCTAATATTTTACGTAAGGAGTCTGTGATTTTTCCATGTACCATTACTTAGCGGACACATCCTGTATTTATTTGTGATTCCTCTTCACATACCATATAAATATTTGCAATCACTTCACGGGTCTGACTGATAAGGTTTTTACCATTTTTTTTTTTAGAATACAGGGTACTTTAATCAAAAACATACTATTTTGCATGTAAATATCAAAATAAACAGCATGAAAATAAAGTTTTAATAATATTCAAACTATAATAGGATATTAGTTTCTTATATACCTTTTACAATTTATTTTAAATGCGTAAATGTAATTACAGGGTTTTCTCGGTAAGAAGTTATTAAATTAAAATCTAATATATGTGACAACATTTTTAACAGCACAAATTTTTTGTCTGCATTCCTTTCGTAGCTACAGATAAACTTGTCGACCTGTATACATATGTATATGCTGGAGGATGAATATTTCAGAAAATATTTTTAAATTCATGATCACCCTATCAGACTATAGTAAAATTATTATACTAAAGATTTTATTGTAAAATTTCCTACAAAATACAACGTGCCCAAGATAAGGAGGGCCAGTACAGGGATCTCGGAAACCGTAAGAGATACGAAGTCGGTTAAATGGAGGTAAAGTTGCGCATTACGTGCCTAATAATATGCCGTTTAGAAAGTTTTAATATTCCGAGTAGTGCCGGAGATATCCGGAAAAACCCGAAATTCTGAAAAATCGTTTTATTGTTCTCCTGGTTTTTTTTTGAGAAATCTAAAGTAAATTGCACTTTTACATTGCCACTTTTTCCGCTCTATCTAACAGCGTTAATTGTTTTGTAATCCGACGAGTCGTCTTCGAAGAGCCATTATTAACTTTCTTTTTTTTAAATACGGTCCTGTTTTTCTCATATTGGAATTTGAGAGCTTTTTTTCTTCCGAATGCAACGATGTATGACACATTGTGGTTTAATGACGTTTCGAGGTTTTTTTAACAACATCAGGAAATTTTGGGATATGGTCCTGCATTTCTCCTAATTTTATAAATAATATCTCATAAGTAAGCTCTAATTTTGTTACTTATGTTGAACTAGTTCAATAAATAACAAATAATTTAATAATAAACCACAAATAAGTGAACAAAAATCATACCAAAACAGTAATAAAACGAACAACGAAAAAAGTAGGAACTACATAATCAGGTGTTCAAAATGATTTCCGTTATTCTCTAAGCACAAATAACATCTTCTAACTGCCACATAACAGTTTTTTTGAGATAAAATAAAACACGATAGAATATCAAACTTTCAGCATTTGTAAAATGATGTTCCATATTTTCTGGAAAATAGAAAACCTCTTAAAACGCTTTCAAACGATCACAATGGGAATGTAAAGTGAAACAAATCACGCGTCACCATCTTAATTTTTTTGTTTCAAATGCCTACTTTTTTTTTAAATCCCGAATCAACAGAAGTTTGAAATAATGTTTCTGTATTTTGTTCACTTACCTATTTATGGTTTATTATTAAATTATTTGTTATTCATTGAACTAGTTCAACATAAGTAAAAAATTTAGAGCTTACTTATGAGATATTATTTATAAAATTAGGAGAAATACAGGACCGTATCCCAAAATTTCCTGATATTGTTCAAAAAACCCTCGAAACGTCATTAAACCACAATGTGTCATACATCGTTGTATTCGTAAGAAAAAAAGCTGTCAAATTCCAATATCAGAAAAACAGGACCGTATTTAAAAAAATAATGTTGATAATGGCCCTTCGAAGACGACTCGTCGGATTACAAAACAATTAACGCTGTTAGACAGAGCGGAAAAAGTGGCAATGTAAAAGTGCAATTTACTTTCGATTCGATCTCAAAAAAACTCAGGAAAACAATGACAGTTAAAATCAAGTGTGGTAAAAATATGTTTACAAGAACAAAAGGCATAAATGAGATGCAACGGATTCTTGGGATTTCATTTCTCCCAAGAAAGAATAGGGACAACTGTTAACCATCGATCACAGAAGTCAAGCGATGGTGGTGTCGGTTAGTACTTGGATGGGTGACCGCTTGGGTGACAAAATCTTTACAAAAGATATTAGTAACTTCTATAAAAGAGTTTAGTCAATATTACAAAAACTTTTAGAAAATTTTCGTAAATTTTAAAGATTTTAGTAAATTTCACAAAAACTTTTCATATAAATAGTTTACTAAATATTTTGTAATTTTTACTAAAAATTCTTGTTAAAATTTTGCTATAATTTAATGGTAGTTCTTAATAAAAGTTGTTCCAGTAACATATACAGCCATAAATTATGGTTAGTTTTACTATTTTTATAGTAAAAAAGTTTATCTTTCCGTGTCCGAACAAACCCGAACGTGAATTTTGAGGTGATAAAATAACTACAAGGACTATAGGACTCAATAGTCATTATACTAAACAAGCTTTCCTATATTTTAAATTCTTGGGTGTAGGTCAATAAATCCAACTATAGTGGTCAAAGCACCAATTACATAGTTAGCCTGAAACCATGAAACCTACTTCTCTTACAACTCCATTTCATTTCTTCTATTTTCTACAGACGATAAATTGATGCTGGTTTCTGATGGTACATTGACTCCTTGACAAAGAAACCTTGTAAACTTTGCTTGTAATGTTATGGTACAAATAAATAATGACCGCGGTACTACGGTTCAATTACCTTTTTGTGTTTATGGTGGTTTTACGCGGATTCACAACATGGAACAGCTTTGTATAGGAGGTACCAGTATTTGACTTTAATTTTTTTTGTTAGGTTTTGTTAAGTAAATGCTATATAACCATGTTGCTTATTATTTATATTTTTTGATATAGGGTAAGTGTGGGAGAGATGCCGTGGGGATAGATGCCGCACCTCATATGTACGTGCATGCAATAGACCAACACGTTGTCAACAGCGACATCTGAAGGCAGTCGGCTAGTATTAGTTGTGTATGCAGTCTTTGGATTTTCCTGTGTCTTTTGAATTGGGTAATTTAATAATAAAAACGGTTAGCAGCATTTTCTATGCCTAATAATGTATAAGGCATTTTTCCGTAGAATAAAATCTTTACCATAATAATTTTACCATAGTATTTATTGTGAGGGAAATATTCCAAACTGTTTTAATAATTAATCTCTTATTGTAAATATTAAGCATAATATAGTATGCTATTAGGTATGTCAATGCGATATCATATAAATGGCAAGTTGGTTGTTTTCAACTAAATAACGCGATATGGGTATTAAAATATTGCGCATTTCGCAACAGCTGCAGGAACAAGTTTATTGTTTCATTTTGTATAGACAGACTTGTCAGGTTTTTTTTTTTTGCTTTTAGGGAGCGTCCACACAAGGTTTTACCTGACGTCTTAGCTGACGGTTTATCTGATGTTTTAGGTATTCACGTTAGACCACAAGAAATTGATATTTAAAAAAATAATTGCACCAATCAATAGATTATTCATAAAATTACCAGATCTGGTAAAATTTACACCAATCTTGGTAACACTGTTAGACTGTCAGGTAAAACGTCAGGTAAGACGTCAGGTAAAACCTTATGTGTGGACGCCGCTATTAAAACGTCAGGTAAAACCTTATACGTGGACGCCGCTATTCAGAGGTCAGGTAAGACGTCAGGTAAAACCTTATGTGTGGACGCCGCTATTAAAACGTCAGGTAAAACCTTATACGTGGACGCCGCTATTCAGAGGTCAGGTAAGACGTCAGGTAAAACCTTATGTGTGGACGCCGCTATTAAGACGTCCGGTAAAACTTTATATGTGGACGCCACTATTAAGAGGTCAGGTAAAACCTTATACGTGGACGACGCTATTAAAATGTCAGATAAAACCTTATGTGTAGATGCCGTTTTACCTGACGTCTTAGCTGACGGTTTATCTGATGTTTTAGGTATTCACGTTAGACCACAAGAAATTGATATTTAAAAAAATAATTGCACCAATCAATAGATTATTCATAAAATTACCAGATCTGGTAAAATTTACACCAATCTTGGTAACACTGTTAGACGACGCTATTAAAATGTCAGATAAAACCTTATGTGTAGATGCCGCTATTAAGACGTCAGATAAAACCTTAGGTATGGACGCCGCTTTAAGTGGACTCGCCTAGTAACATATATACCTAAATGTGTCTGCTTTAAGGCTGTATGTCTGGATAAATGCAAAACATGATTTTTATCTTCATGTTAAGACAATAAGACTTTGTTTGGGTTTGTTCGTAATACTTATCTTGTTGCCAAAGCCGTAACTGTAAAAGTTCATAATTAATTTAAACACAAGATTCGAATCTTATATTTATAGTTCATACCGTATTTCAATTCATTATATATCATATTATATTATTACGTAATGTGAAACAACTGACACACCTTCTTTCATTAACATGACATATATCTCCGGCCTGTACGGTTTCAAAGTAGGCCATCGACCACAAAATACCTGAGTAACCCTCAAATTCCATCATGAATAATCACAAAGAAGTCCGAAGAATGAAGAAGAAGCCAATGGAATGTGAGTAAGCGACACTGTCCGACGAAGAATGATTCTTGAAAGCTTGAGTCATCTTCCGATCTTGATCTTTCTGCCGTCGAAACTGGTTTTGGGTCACTAATCTTTTGGTTCTTTAAAAATAACCGAGTAATTTACCATTTTTATAGGCAGATGGACGGTTTGAATCAAATCGAGCCGACGAATGTATAGGTTTTTGTGGGAACTACGTGCGTTTCAAAATTTATTATACCAGATTCCTCGAAAAGTATTTCAGAATGCGTACAAACCCATAAAATATGTATTTATTCCATATAGAAAATTAAATTTTTCTACGATCGCTATAAAAACTATATTTTTTTTGCGCTCATTTTTTAAAGTTGAAAAGTAATTTAGCGGTAAAAAAGTGCTACAACGTGTAATTTTTAATTTCTCTCTGAATGCTTATAATATCAAGTTGCCATGAATGATCGCCGTTGCATTGTTATTATTACCTTACAAGATATTTGAAACATCAAAAATTGAAATAAATAATTCCGATTCCGAAGAAGAAAATTCATTTCAGTGCGCTATAGAAGAAATAATTAATAAAGCCATCTATCTCTAGACCTCTTGTCATAAATATCAGCCAATTTCGTGTTTAAAAAATTATTACATATACAGGGCGTTATGGAAATGACGTATTATATTTAAACCGGCAATTCCTGAGATGAAAACAAATTGAAGAAAAATATCCAAAAATTGTGCTTTAATTTAATATGCCCTGTACATGACCTTATGTCAAACCAAAAATTACCACGTGGTGAATCTTGAACAGTGTTGTCATATCTTCAGGGTAAACTCTTTAGAAAGTCAATAACCGTTTGACAGATTTCAAGTTGTTTATTTTTCAGGGTACATTATTATAAACTTTTACGTTCAGTTCGCTGGGAAACAATCTCTGATTTATAAACTTGAACTGACTCGAACAAACCGCCGCGAAGTTTATAAATGGTCAGGTATGTGTATGTTCTCATTTGTTCAATTCGAACGACAATCGTCAGATCTATCTGGACTACTTAAAAGTTTATAAATACCACTTACCCTTTAGAGAAAAAAATGCAATTTTATTTACCTTTTCGGACTTATTTAAAACCAACTTAATTTATAAAAAACAAAAAGCATTCACATCACAAAATCACATTAGTTTTCGCGTCACAACACATCTAAGTACCGTTCAATCTGAATTACGCCCTTATTGTCTGGGAAATAATGTATTTAACATCTAAAATTTGTAAAAATAAATAACACGTTGGTTCTCTCGATCGATATCGGCCGGCTTCTTTAAACAGATAATTTTGGACAATCGAGCTAATATTTAAAAATACAGCGTTGCCACTTTCGATGTTTTATAAGCGACTATCATAAATTGCCTTCTATAATATTACTTTCCTGTATAATTATAGTCTTGGAAATGGCAACCGCGCTGGCTCTAGTAGCGGAGGGTTCTCGGAAAGAAAGTCCGACTGGTCCGAAGGTGGACTAGACCATTCATTTCAAAGGGTAGTTCCTGTCAATTGTTAACATAATTGTTTAATTTTATCTTTGGTAAAGGGTTAATAGCCCATAGAAATTAGCGTTTTTATTATTTCTATTGCGAAATGATTAAGTGCTCTTGTTCTATGTGTGTTATTGTAAAGTGTAATTATGCGCTAGTGTTGGGGTTTAGTGATAAGCATATTATGCACTCCCACACTATCATCAGGATACGTGATGAGCATACAGTTTTTCCTATAGAAAAAAGAACTGAAAGTGTCTGTGCCCTGGATTCCTTAATCGCGTCCTGGATTGTGCCTGAACATCTGTTGATTACCCAGCTGGGCAATGCAATATGCTCATATATGAATGTGCCGAGGAGTTGTGTGTGGGTTTAGGGGAGAATTACCACTTTTTAAACGTTCGATTTAAAAAAAAAATATGTAGCGCTTCTCCAGGACACCCCAGGAGTCACCCATTTAAATATAATACGTCATTTCCATAACACCCTGTATAATGTTTTTCGATTTTTCTTTCCAGGACTCCTAATCTATTTTTTTTTAGAATTTATTGGTTTTAAACTACCAAAGCAAATTAAATAACATTTTAAGAAATTCTAATACGAACCTAAATATGCAATTAACTATTTGGAGTTCTATTTAAAAAAAAATGTAAGTTTATGTTATCAATCGATATCATTATTTGTTTAAAACGTGAACTCTAAGTAGAATTAATTAAACTAGCATATTATTTAAAAAGCTTTTATTCAACGTGAAAGCCCCTAACTTCTACACGCTTTCTCGCCATCTTCTAAACTCACTATAAACAGAATAAATCATATGTTGATTTATTAGACAAAAAATAAATTTTCTTTTAATCTTGAATTATGACGAAAAAGGTAATTCTAACGAAAATTACACTCATGCATTAAGCTAGAGGTGTTGTTTTCGATTGATTACATCGAAAACAATACGCCTAGCTATCGAAAACAACCCCTCTAGCTATTGAACGCAAAACCATAGTAACCTTCTTACAACGCCATTATTGGAATAATATATGTCAGTCTGACATTCTCATTGTTTCGAGTTTAGTTTAAAAAATGTCACGTTTTGAAAAGAAATCAATCGAAGTTATTCAAGAAAAGATCGCACAGAGTGTCCCAAAAAAACTAAAAATAGCAAGCAATATGTCTTGCGTCAGTTTATGATGTTTTGTGAAGATAGAAGGTATGTTTTTAGAAAGGAGACTTAGATTAAAAAGCTTGCGGACATACTTCAAGACTGGGCTTATAACATGAAAATACAAAATGGTGAGGAATACAAAGATATAAATGCAGAACCTAGTTGCTCGAAAATGTCGAAACCACCCTCAAGAGATTCTTCAAATTCTAATATTAATTATTACAACTGCGTTATAATTATTAAAGTGAAATTTATAATACATTATTGCATTTAACTTTCGTTAATTCGGGTTTGTTCGGGTTAGTAAGTAATTTTCGGAGGTAATTACACTAGTGCCTAAAAATTTTCGATAATTTTGCATGAAAGCGTATTGCCTAAACACAACAAGAGTTCATTTTCATATTTTGGCGAAATAGCCCGAAGGAATGTTGTTTTTCAAAGGAAATACGCTTAAATGCAAAATTATCTGAGAATTTTTATGCACGAGTGTAATTTAGGGAGAAAATTACTCGAATTAACAAAAGTTAAATGCAATAATGTATTATAAATTTCACTTTAATAATTATAACGCAGTTGTAATAATTAATATTAGAATTTGAAGAATCTCTTGAGGGTGGTTTCGACATTTGCTTGCTATTTTTAGTTTTTTTGGGACACTCTGTGCGATCTTCTTGAATAACTTCGATTGATTTCTTTTCAAAACGTGACATTTTTTAAACTAAACTCGAAACAATGAGAATGTCAGACTGACATATTATTCCAATAATGGCGTTGTAAGAAGGTTACTATGGTTTTGCGTTCAATAGCTAGAGGGGTTGTTTTCGATAGCTAGGCGTATTGTTTTCGAATGTAATACCACAAGATGTGTCGGGATTACCGAATAATACTTTTACCTGACACGAAACGCGTTACCCGGCAACAACACTATGACTCCGAAGGAGGAGTAGTGTTGCCGGGTAACGCGTTGAGTGTCAGGTAAAAGTATTAGGTAATACCGAAACATCGAGTTGTATTCAAAGGATTATACAACGAAATAAAGTACATATATCTTTCTGAGTTAAACATTTTTATTACAGTAATTATTGTTAATTACGAAATTACAATTATTATAGTTAAAATTTGAACTATTGGATAAATTATTATCATAGGTTGGAGGTGTTTGAAATTGGGCTTCAGCATCAGAAGTAGATGACGATGTATTTTCGGCTCTCATTTGCGACAAAATCTTCAGATGATGCTGCTCGCTGAGCTGGAGATAGGGAGTAACAGAATTTATAGAACTATGGCCCGTTATTTTGATAACTTCCTGGAGATTAGCACCTGAACTGCTAAGGGCACTTACTGTTGAAGCTCTATTAGAGTGATTCGTAATCTTTTTATTTTTCGTATCTAGGCCGATGTTGATTGCTCCTATTTTTGTCCAGTTTCTTATAATTTTAATACCTGCTGGACAATTCTTAAACCATGGGAAATTATCATTCTGTTTCCATTTCTGATTGACCGTCAAAAAGAATCGATTAGTTTTAATGTTTTCGCCTCTTTTGGACATTAGCTTAAAATATAACCGTATTGGACATAAATCCGGATTCACAAGATTTTTTACAAGCCACTTACTTTCGCATGTTCGACTTGCTCCTCCTTGCGCCGTTTTAGAAAATATTGGGTTGTATTCCAGACGACCGGTACTAGACCCGTTATTATATTTTTCCTCCTTAAAATATTCCAACCAATAGCAAAAAAACTGCTTCATTTCCCCTCCATGCTAGTTCGGATGCAGCTATGTGGAAAAATTTCCGTTGAAGCCCATCTGGGGTATTTTCATCCAAACTAAAGGCCATTTTTTCTATTTCCTGTCTCGTCAAACCCGTGGAACTCTCCTTTCGTGCACCAGGTACCGCCTGCAACTCTTTTCGTTTTGCATTACGGGCAAAACGGGCGCTTTGAAAAACCATGTCATTGAATGGATCTATGTGGCGATTATATTTTTCAAAATATAGTTCCTGGAGCATTTTGGCCGTTTTGTTCCATAAAAGCTTGACCACACCTTCTTTATAATCGCTTCCGTCGGATTTTCGCATATTATATGCCCAGTCTTTTAAAATGTTGCACAAATCCTTGTCTGTTGACATTTTCTCAATTTCGAAACTTCGCGCAAGGCAAAACTCAGTAAACTGCTTCCATACATATTTGTCGGAACGATCGGTATTTTTGGGCTTCACATTTTTAATAGCATCGTCGACTTTAGACAACAAAATTTTACCAAATCTTTCTTTTGCCATTTTGTAACAAGAACTGACAGAAATTACTTCTGAAGTAATTTGTCAAAAAATGATAATTACAACAATGTGACCACCAAGTGATAATCACTTAAATGATTATCACTTATTAATCACATCCTTCTATATGGGAAAAATATACATGGAGTTGTATAATCGATGTAATCAATCGAAAACAACACCTCTAGCTTAATGCATGAGTGTAATTTTCTCCCTAAATTACACCCGTGCATAAAAATTCTCAGATAATTTTGCATTTAAGCGTATTTCCTTTGAAAAACAACATTCGTTCATTTTCAAATTTTGTAAAATAGCCCTCCTCCTTCGGAGTCGGGCTATTTCGCCAAAATATGAGAATGAACTCTTGTTGTTTTTAGGCAATACGCTTTCATGCAAAATTATCGAAAACTTTTAGGCACTAGTGTAAAACCCGAAAATTTCATAATGACATTTTTTTTTTTAAATTAAGTTGTTCCACTAAACTAGGTAAAAATCATATTTTTTAAGATTTTGACGTCCCTGTATACAAAAACTAAATTTTCTAATGACAAATCTTAATTACAGGTCGACAACTTTAACTGTAGCTACAAAAGGAATGCTGGCAAAAAAATTTCTTGGGATAACAATGTTGTCACATATATTAAATTTTAATTTAATAACATGTTACCAAGTAAACCCTAAAATTAAATTTACCCATTTAAAGTAAATTGTCATAAGTATATAAGAAACTAATATTCTATTATAGTTTCAATCTTCTTAAAACTTTCTTTTCATACTATTTATTTTAATATTTAAATGCAAAATAAAATATTTTTTCATTAAAGTACTTCCAATCTAAAAATAGGGCAACATGGTACAATATCAACGGTAACCATGGGTAACTGGTGGCTAGAGCTAATTTGATAGGTTATATCCCAGACAGAGGATGACGTCACGCGCCTGGTGACACGCCTATAAGTGCCAGCGTGCTTGTTCGACGATGTCCAATATGTTTCATCCAGTTGCGTAGTGATAGGGTTTGTTTTAAAACTGTGATAATGAATGAATATACCCTAGTAAAACCCTTCATAGTCAAACCCGCGAAGTGATTGTCAATGTGTACAGGGTGTGTGAATAGGAATCACAAATTAATACATTTAAATTGCCACTTAAGCGAAAGCTAGAAAGGCTCGCAATATATACAGGAGTAAGCGTGGGTGCAGTAAAAAACATGCACAAAGAAGATACTGAAAGGAAGAAAATAACCCGAATCAATTGTTGTCATCTCCTGTCAAAAAAGGGACCGTGTCTCTGCTGTCGAAAAAATCGAAGGCTTCGACTTTGGCATTGTTAGGAGAACAATACAAAAGTTTTATTTGGAACTAAAAGTATTTCCAACCTTAAAAAGGTTGCTACAACAGCTGAGAAGTGACATAAACTTTCCATTTTCCCGTGAAACTTTGAGGTGCATGTTGAAATCAAATGGATTTTATTGGCGAAAATGCCAAAATAAGCGAGGAATATTAATGAAAAGGCCTAATATATTGCACTGGTGATACAAATATATTCATGCTATGAAAAATATATATTATTACATTATTAAGATAATAATAGCACGCCCATGACTCGGCCATGTTTTAAAAGATATTGCGTCCCCCTTACCGATACCGCGTAGCTATAGACTTGCTTGTCGAACTGTACTTTACAAGCAACATTTTTTTTTATAAAGAATGACTTTTTATCTAGAAATGAAAAATTAAGTCCATTTGTGGTATAGGCAGTCCCATACACAGTATATACAGTGTAAAAAGATATTGTCTAGTTTAATGGTTCTAAAAAATCACCTGAAATTACCAGATTTAAAGAGGGGTAAGCATGTTTTTTTGACCGTATTAGCAAAAATGATCGTAGCAAAATATTTTGATGAAAAGAAAAAAGATAAAATGGTGTCCAAAGTATGTACAGGGTGTCCCATTTTCCACACCTTTATAGGGTAGGTATCTCCGTTATTGTTAGTGCTATCAAAAAAGTAATGTAGGTGTCATGTGCTCTTTTTGGGTCAAACTTGAAATTGGTAAAATCAAAATTCGAAAATTTTCACTCGCTTAAGAGATACGGGGGAAAATCAACAAATTTACAATTCCTATATTTCCCTATATTTTCTTAGTTAAAAGAGATACAGAAAAATGTTTAATACATAAGTTTATTTATAATGATTGTTGAATAATCTACCGTTTTCAGAATAAGTATACGGGGTCAGGTAAGAAAGTTATCGGACCTAACTTAATTTTTTTAAATGGAACACCCTGTATATTTTAATCTAAAAAGATAGCATTTTTCAGTTTTTTTCAAATTTATAATACACCATATAGATATCATCAAATTTTTCAAAATGTCTTTTTCACAAATGAATATGTACAAAATTTAATTGACGTTAAATGTTAATAACAACCAGAATGTCTACATAGTTGTCTCTAGGATATTAGTTTTTGTTTCATGGCCTACTTTGGTTTAAAGTAATAGAGTTTAATAAATCGCCTAGGAAACCGATATCATCCATGGTGTGTTATATATTTGAAAGGAGAATTTAAAATAGTATATTTTTAGATTAAAATATATAGGGTGTTCCATTTAAAAAAATGAGGATAGGTCCGATAACCTTTTAACCTGACCCCGTATACTTATTCTGAAAACGGCAGATTATTCAACAATCAATATAAAGAAACTTCTGTATTAAACATTTTTCCATATCTCTTTTAACTAACAAAATATAGGGTAATGTTGAAATTGTCAATTTTTTGATTACCCCCGTATCTCTTAAACAAGCGAAAATTTTCATATTTTGATTTTATCATTTTAAGCTTGGCCCAAAAAGAGTACATGACAGCTACATTACTTTTTAAATAGCACTAACAGTTACAGAGACACACTATAAAAGTATCGAAAATGGTACACCCTGTACTTTAGGACATCATGTCTTTTTAAAATAGTTTTTCACCAATCGTCAGATTGTTCATAAAATCACCAGATCTGGTAAAATTTCACAAAATCTAGCAACACGGGCATAGTGACGTCTGTGTTCTTACAATACAAAAAGCTCATCTTTATTAAAGCTAATCATCAATAGTATACTTTAAATTTACGTAGAAATAAAGATAGTGTTTTTATTGAACATTTAATCAATTATGACGTAAAAATCTATTATTGCACACTTTTCCAATAATCATTTACTTTCCAATTGAATTAGTTCATTCGTAAATGGTTTCATTAAAATAAACATAAAAGTAAAAACCATGAAATTATGAGAGAAACATTGATTTCCTTAAAATATGCATATGTTTTTTAATAAGTGTATTTAGGACAAAAAGAAACATTATGGAAATTAATAGAAAGGTTAATGATGTGTCTATTTATAGAACCTTAATTAAAAGTGCGTTTCGACGAGTCGTTTAATTCATTAAAGTATCATCATCCGTTACGATTTATTAGCAGTAAAAAATATTAAGGACGGAATCATAAATTTCACTTTTCAAGCGACTTCAAAAGAGAAGGATGTTATGAATGTGACCTGCATTTGTGTTTCAGTTTGTTCGGGCATTCTTTTGCAATACTCAATTTTGATTATTCTTTTGAGTGTCGGATCTGCACTGTTTGGGTACGTGTAGCGACAAAATTAACCCATGAAAAGACTTATTGGTATGGTATGGTAATAGTATATTACGTACCGAGGTGGAAAGTATTTCATTCCTGTCGAGAGAGTCGGTAGTTAACCAAGGCGCGAAGCGGCGAGGTTAACTAAATCTCGAGACAGTAATGAAAGTTTTCGCAGAGGTTTGTACTATTTTATTTACAACCACATGTAACATCCACTTCTATTATTTTGAATTAAAATTATTAATAAAACATAAAAGTCATTTTGACTTTTCCATTGGAAAATTAGGCATAAATTTCGAATAACCGCAGGTGGTAAAATATCATAGGTAATAATACACATCAAGATGACAAATATCATTTTTTGAATATGGTTTCCATGTCACTAAACAATATATTATTTTAACAACAGAAAAATGCTATCAGATGAGGAATTTGACTCCACCAGAAATTTAAGAAGCAGCAAAAATAGTGGAAGAAGATTTTCTGCCAACTAAAAGCCGCCCGAGATATGACAAGGCATATAACTGTTTTAAAGAATGGTGTACGAGAAACAAAGTTCAAAATCATGGTTCTGAGTCGGCGCTACTAGCTTATTTCAGTCAAAATGCCAAGACAAAGAAGATATCAACGATTTGGTCACAATATTCAATGATGAGGACCACTCTATCAATTAGGGAAAAAGTAGACATATCTAAACACGTAAAGCTATTCGCATTTTTAGAAAAGTGTGTTCGTATATTATTTCGAGATATCGATTTTTTTCAAAATTACAAAAAAACAATTTACTTTCCACCCGGGTGGTTCAGAACACCCCCCCCCCCCCCCCCCGGGATCCGCGCTTGCCATCATCAAAGTTACCCCACGCATACAAGAAACATACCCCAAGAAGATATTAAATACCTTTTTAAAAAAATTAGGATTAAAATTCCGCTTGTTTTATTTTATCTGTAAGAAATGGAATTGAACCATTTCTTTCTTACTTCTTACTGTTTACGGCTTAACTCGGTACTATGAACTGTTCTGTTGAAAATCGCATGTTTATTTTTCTTTCGTATTAACGTTACGTCGTACGGCTTACGTTACGGCAACTATGAATCCACCTTTATAGTTTTCGCTAAATTTTAATTTTTTCAAAAAAATGCCGGATTTCAGCGTTGGATTTAATTTTGAATACCTACACTACCTTTGGAAATCAGAGATTCATATTTGGTATGGAGATTACATGGAGTTAAGGCAAATAAATTATGGCAACCCTACTGCAACCTATTCACGTCTTCTCGAAGCCAACTCTAATCAATTTACTATAAACAAAGAGAACTGCTCCGAAAAATCACTGCTACTTGTCACAGTGACAAAGCCGGAGCAGTCGCATTGTGTCACTGCTTCTTAAAAGCGCAGACTAGCCCACCTCTATTTGTGACCTGTAAAGTTGTTACAAAATATGAATGTATTCATTATTTTTCTGAAGAGCAACAGCTTTTCATAACTACTCTTTGGATTACAGGCGCCATATTATTGAACACAACTGTACAGTTTGAAAGCCTTATCAAATGCTAACAGCCATAAATTACATTTACCTTGTTGAAAATAAAATCAATACCGCAACAACACATCCTTATCTTATCACCGGTTATTTGTCCTAGAATACATATATACACAGCTATATGCCATATTATTATAAACACTAGCTTTAATGTAAACGTTTGCTGAAAGTTTTATTTTGAATTTCGTAATTGGACAAGAATGCAAGCAAGTCCGAGAAAGTAACGCGACTAAATAATACAACGAGTTTTCCGTTACTGACGTTATCATCATGTAAAAATTATTAATCTGATATAAGTTAATCGTCGCTGCTGTTGCAGTTTTAGTCAGAATTATTGATTTCTACATAAAGATACGGGTGTGAGTCAGTCAAGCTTCATTAAAAATTAATTAAATTAGATTTTCCCTTATTAATTATTAACAGTCACATTTGTAGCGATAATTATTAGTAGATTTTAGTCTAATTTTTCTATTTCTAACAATTTTTAATTACGGCGAACCGCTTTGTTCTTTGTTACCTCTAATTGGGACCAATGAAATATAATATTCTGAAGTTAAGCAAGAAATGGACCTGCCGAGAGGTATAATATTACCTATGAATTTTAGTGTGTATATCAAAAACATGTAATAAAGAGACATAATTGTTTATATTCTGTCAGAATCATACAAAGTTTTAAATAGATCAATCATGCCAAGTCTGTACTGAGGGTCCTAAATCTACCGCCTGCGTTTGAAACTGAAAGGTATTAATATTAATTATATTGAATGCACTTCTCACGTGTATATATACGTATCCTTAAAAATATATACTATTATAAGAGGCATTATTTTATTTTTTTAATTTAAGAAAAATATGGTTATATAAATGTTCTAAGCGTTAATAAAAAATGTTCGTAATATATAAATATATACAATATATAGTTTTTTGTTATAATATAGAATATTAATATTAGTGTAAAAAGTACCCGATGCTTATATATATATATGCAATATATTCTTATTTAAGTGGACCACTCAGTATATCAGATATAGTGTAATATACACTATTAGAAGATTCTTGTAACAAGTATTAGAATCTTTCATATATTGGCTATAAGCTATCTTTTATGTGGAAAGAAACAGTATGATATTCAGTATTATTCTATATTATCACTGATGGTATTAGAAATTCTCATAAACGGTATACCGAGTGTATATTGGTCACTAGTATCAGTATTATAATACTTACAATCCAGCCACTAACTGTTATTAAAATATCTTTATATTGGGTATAAAACGAATAACCGCTGCTGTAATATAATTAGTACCTCCAACTATTATAGATTATAACTACTATTAGAAGTAAGTTGTTGCCACTATAACCACAGTTAAGAAAAGCGAGATTACTACAGTAGCCAACTGTCGCGCTGTCCAAATACGTATGTGGAAATCCAATAACTGATATAATATTTTTTATACCAGGTATTGGAATTTTTTCTAAGTGTACTTATTAAGTAAAAATCTTATACTAAATATGTGTGTATTTTTTAAATTTTCTACTCGTAAAGTTATTTATGGTTTTCCAACAACATCAAATTGGAATGTTTTAAGGAAATCAGTGTGGCAACGCTGTATGGCCCTGTTGTTCACACTTATTCGCTACTGCTTTTGCGATTGTTTGTAATCTACTGTGTTTTTGGATTACTTTTGAGTGTGTTTTCCAACTAAAACTATTTAAAGCTATTTATCAGCTATCTACGATGGTTCGTCAGTGGTGTGTAAAAAATTCGACTATTCTAACCCCTAATTCTAATATTTGGTCGGTAAGTAAGAATAATGAGGTTAAGTTTTTTTTAGGTAAAGCAGTGCTGTAGGTAATTCTATATTTTAAGTAAATATTGCAAAAATATGGATTATTTCATTATATTATCTGAATTTTTGTAAAAAATACCTACAACCTATTTATAACTAATGTTAGATCGAAATTATCTAAACGTGTACCTTATTACAGCGTTGTCATTTTTTAAAGCCATTTCTTTTAACTTATTGAAACTGTAGAACTGTGTATGATAGGAAATAAATGGCGTTTTATGAATGGAATGTTTCGTCTCCCTCTTTTATATTAATATGTCTATGGTGTACATTCTGGGAAATTTACGGGGAATTTACCTACAATCTAAAGTTAACTACAAAAGTCTATTAGATTATTTCATATTTTTAAAGTATTTTATTATCACATATCACCAAGGACAACGTCTGGCCGCCACGTCTGGTGGCATTTCTAACTGCAGAAATCAACACAATATATTTATTTATTTTCCACAATTAGTAAATTATTGTTTGAGCACGCCAATGGTAAGACGCTTTCTCGCCCTTCATTCGTTCAAATAAAATTTGGGTAACAATATCTGGAATAGGAATTAACTCTGCTCAAAACCAAAAATAAACAATCTGCATGTTATTTTGGGTTTAATTTAGGAAAATAATATAAATTTGATAATAAATTAGCTAATACATCGAGAATGTTAGGAAACAGGTATTTTTGAACATAACACACGATATATTTATTTTAGAATAGGTCGCAAAATGGCGATTTGGTTAAAAAAAAATTTTAAAATTGAATTCAAAATCAAAAACTATTCTAATCTATTAAACATGCTAAATAAACTTGCTTGTAATTGAAAGTAGAATTAAAAATTAAGAAAGTTTGTCCTTGGTGATATATGATAATAAAATACTTTAAAAATATGAAATAATCTAATAGACTTTTGTATTTAACTTTAGATTGTAGGTAAATTCCCCGTAAATTTCCCAGAATGTACACCATAGACATATTAATATAAAAGAGGGAGGCGAAACATTCCATTCATAAAACGCCATTTATTTCCTATCATACACAGTTCTACAGTTTCAAATAAGTTAAAAGAAATGGCTTTAAAAAATGACAACGCTGTAATAAGGTACACGTTTAGATACACATCAGAAATAATAAAAACGCTAATTTCTAATGGGCTAATCAAATTTATTAATCCTTTACTGAAGAAGAATGATGAACTAATTATGTTGATAGACCCTTCCTTCCCATCCTTCCATCCCTTTAAAATAAATAGTCTCGTCTAACTAGCGCGGTTGCCATTTCCGAGACTATCATTATACAGAAAAGTATTACAGAAGGAAATTCTGCATTTTATGAATATAACCTTATAAAACATCGAAAGTGGCAACGCTGTATTTTTAAGTATTAACCCCAGCCGCTGCAGTCGCGTGAAGAATAGGCAACCCGATTGTCAAAAGATCAGCTGTTTAAAATTAGCGGCCGGTTTCCTACTGTTTTTTCAAGCAGATTTGTGCGTTAAATTGTATGTTAATACTTAAACCCGAGTTTAAATTATTAAGTTATTTGTTCTTTTCGCGACGGCAGTGCCCCAGTCTGGCAGTTCAATATCGATCGACGGAACAAACGTGTTATTTAGACAATAAGGGCATACTTTTGTCTACACAGTAGCACTTTAAAATACTAATTCAGATTGAACGATACTTAGATGTGATGTGACGCAAAAACTAATGTGATTTTGTAATGTGAGTATTTGGTGTTTTTTTATAAATTAAGTTAGTTTTAAATAAGTCCGAAAAGGTAAATAAAATTGCATTTTTTTTTCTAAAGGGTAAGTGGCATTTATAAACTTTTAAGTTGTCCAGAATCGACGGGTGTCGTGAATTGAACAAATGAGAACATACCTGACCATTTATAAACTCCGCGGCGGTTCGTTCGAGTCAGTTCATATCAGAGATTGTTTCCCAGCGAACTGAACTGAACGTAAAAGTTTATAATAATGTACCCTGAAAAATAAACAACTTGCAATCTGTCAAACGGTTATTGACTGTCTAAAGAGTTTACCCTGAAGATATGACAACACTGTTAACATATGTTGCATTGTTTACCTTCCTGAAAGGGGAACCACGTGGTCATTTTAGGTTTGACATAAGGTCATGTACAGGGAATATTAAATTAAAGCGCCATTTTTGGATATTTTTCTTCAATTTGTTTTCATCTCAGGAATTGCCGATTAAATATTGCCATAACACCCTGTATAAATCCCCATAAGAAATTTAAAAATCGCTCTCCCTTCAACGTCACTGCGCGCGGCACATGAAATTGGGACGGTTAGATATCTTACCTTTAGTTATTGTATCATGGCAGAAACCGTTTTATTTAGTGCGAGTGTCACAATTAAATGGCGGATATTATTTAATATAATCTAGAACAGGCAAAAATCAACATGGCGAAATCAATATCGGACACTTAACGTTGTGTGGGCGGCCATACCGACTACACCGTGCACTTTATTGGCGGACGTAGTACCGTTTTAGCGAGTATTAATTTATAGTTGTACCAATTTAATTCACTTGATAATAACGCGAATTTTAACTTTCAGAGCTAGACCTAATTTATAACAGGAAAGAAGCCTAATTAGCATAAGATCTTTGTCTTTTCTACATAGAGGATATCCGATCAATGAAACATAATAGAACAATTCCTTTGTTAAATTAATGAAATCGGCAGATACTTGGAGACAATCGATAACTAATATTATTATTATAACTAATATTATATTATATTGTCAATATGAATGAATGAAATAATGTACAGGGTGACCAACTAAGCCAGGTACGCGGCTGTATCTCGGAAACCATTAGCTTTACACCATCCGGAAACAATATTTAGAGGAAAAGTTGCCAAGAGAAATTGCTGGAAACTATTTTGTATAGGGGGCGTAACGCTCCCTATACAATTTGCTTAGATAAGGTATATTGAAAATACTTACAAATAAATCTCTCATGTATCACGATCAAGTTTGCTTATATACTTTTTCTATTTGGGTTTTATAATGGCGACATTATGAAATGCAAAAAAATTGAATAACCTGCCACTTTATGAAACTGAAATTTTATTTTTGATATTTTGGCAGCAAGTAGGGTCGAATTTTAGGCTTACTTCGATTTCGTTGAAATTAGTTTTCTAGGCATTATGGATTCGACAAAAAAATTTTATAGAAAACTTTAAAATATTAACCTTTAAGCTTGCAAATAGATCATTTTTATTAGATATTTATCTGAAATATCTATACTCGGACAAATAACATGCTGACGGTGTCCGTCAACTAATTTCTAGTCACAACCATAAAACAACATAACCTAAAAATAATAGAAATATCTTCCTGTTTATGCTCAGTACTATTTTTATTTTTAAATCAATATAGTATTATACATATTACTTTATATATACATATTTATAGTTACTGTAGACATTTCCTGGACATTAATTGTTATTCCTGTCAGATTCTGTGTCGATACGACAATATTTTGTTCAATAGTATTATTTATTATTTTGTTCAATATTTTGAACTTTGTTCTGCTTGCACCATAACTCAAAGTATTGTATATTCTTTTAAAAAGTTTTTCTAGATTATTTTCTGCAATTTCTCGTATTTTTGACGGAGTACAACTTTCTTCCTGACTCGTTTTTATTAACTTTAATAATATATTTATTTTTAATTATGATGGATGGGAAGAAGATTTTTTCTCTACACCTTCGATTAAAGTGGTGGGATGGGGTCAGCGGCTTAACGAAACTTTCTTTAACAATTAAATTGTAACAATTTAACATTTTATGGTAGCGATAATGACTAAAAATAATTTATATTATAATAAAAACCTTCTTTATTAACAAATTAAACAATTTTTATTTTGTTAGTTATCTAAAAGGGCTCTAATTATGCTATCACTGGTCAGAAAATTTGAAACTCAACCTAATGTTGTTCCTAATCAAAATTTTAAAGTGACGGAATTTTGTGCCGGTGAGTGTATTTGAGTGTATTTTTAACTGACGAAATGGTCAACCGACGAAATACTACAACGTCGAACCGGGAACTGATGAAACGAGCTTAAATATTATTATTGTACACGGTGGGCAACTAAGCGAGGTACTCGGCTGTATCTGGGAAACCGTTCACCGTACAGTTTCCAGAAAAAAGTATTTATAGGAAAAGTGGCCGAGGGAAATTGCTGGAAATTATTTGCAAGCTTGTAGGACGGTCGCCAGGAGGCGTAACACTAATAGTAATTGGTTAACAATCGATTTCTATACAATTTGCTTAGATAAGGCATATTAAAAATACTTACAAATAAATCTCTCATGTATCACGATCAATTTTGCTTATATACTTTTTTCTCTAGCCCTTCGAATAAAGTGGTGGGGGTAACGCCCTATCGGAAAATATTAACATTAGTGTCATAAAAAAAGAGATCTTCTTGCTCTATCAGCTACGCTACAAGCGATGTCTATGTCATTTTTACTGTGGTCGCTAGAGGGCGCTTTTTCAATATTTTTTTTCGAAAAACTTAAATGCAATGGTAAAGATGTTATTACACCGTTACAAAAGGGAATAAAGACCACAGCAGAAGGTGAAAATCGCAAGTTCCTATCTTTTTTATAACCAGAAATATCGATGAAAATTGTTTTTCGGAGACGCCGTACTGGTAGAACTGAATCAATATTTTAGCGCATGAAAATATATAGAGTTTAATCCCCATGTTACTACTTGGACATTGACGTCTTTTGATTTGGAAATATCACGAACCACCATTCAAATATTTTAACAGTTATCTAAGTCTATTCTATTATAAAATATAATATATTTAACCAGTTATGGTACGTAAGCGTTGCACCAAGCGCGGAAAAGCTCTTTTGTGTAATGACGGCGATTTGAATATCGCACTACGTAGGTACTCACTTTCAGCGATTGCTGATTTCGAAAGCGCTCAAAGTAAACAGCAATCGGTCATTAAGCGGCATTATTATATAATAAAATAGGATCTTAAAATGAATAATTTAACGTTTCTTAATATACAGGGTGGCCAATCGAAAATAGTCCAGCAAGGTTTACGGCTGTGTACGTGAAAATTTAAAAAAAAACCTCGGACCCGTAAACTTGTGTTTTCAGGGCGACACGTTTCACTATTAATTTCATCCCTGTAACCTCAACCCCCACCAGCGGGGGCGGCTAATGCCCTTGTTTTTCAAATAGGATGTGATACATCTTTTTAAAGGGCATTAAATTCTCTTTAAAATGGCGCTTCGTTTTGTAAATTTGAGCTACGCGCCGCCGAGCAGCGGAATTTGAAACATTTCACTGCACTTCTTATCAAGTACACAGGTTTGAGCGTAAACAATTTTTTAATAATTTATAATAATAATAATAAGTAATAAGTATCAGTCAATTCAACTTTATCTTCAGTAAAGTGGTTGATCCAGATCTACATACGTTATTTCTGCGATATTATTTTCTTTTGATTTGATCGTGACATAAAAAATGGTTTATTCTATTGAGGAGAGAGTGGAAATTATTGTATTGTATTTTATAAACAATCAATGTGCAAGAATAACGGCAACTTTGTTTAATGATCATCCAGATAGACACGTACATCATGATTATATCCTAGAATTAGTGGCAAAATTTCGGTAAACTGGTTCAGTGGCAAATAAAAAAAGGATCATTGAAAATCCGGTAAGAAATGAAGCAGTAGAAGTAGCTGTTCTGGGTCAAGTTAGTATGAATCCAACATTAAGTACCAGAAAAATGTCTGATTCGCGGGAATTTCGCGGACCACTGTACAGAGAATTCTGAAACATTATAAATGGCACCCATACAAAATTCAACTTCTCCAAGAATTGAATGAAGATGATAATGACCGTTGTTTACACTTTTTTGTGAAGTAATGTATTATCCGTCTGCTGTCAACCCAGCGCGTACGCCACTTTCTGGATGAAACGTTTCCTGGTAGATGGATTGGGAGGAGGGGTGCTATTGAATGGCCCGCGAGATCGCCCGATTTATCTCCTCTTGATTTATTTTTGTGAGGACATCTAAAATCCAAAATTTATGCTACCCAACCCGAATCCTTAGAAGATTTACGGAACCGCATTACTAATGAATGTCAACAAATTACACCTGATGTTCTTCAATATGTCCGAGAACACTTTGAACAGTTGTTGTACTATTGTATGGAGGTGAATGGCGGATATTTTCAACATTTAATAAGATAACATGTAAGTATTACTCAATAAAATAACATTTTTTAAAACGCAATTTCTCGGTGGCACGTAGCTCAAATTTACAAAACAAAGCGCCATTTTAAAGAGAATTTAATGCCCTTTAAAAATATGTATCACAAAATCACAACATACCCATACCCATTTGAAAAAACAAGGGCAGTAGCCGCCCCCGCTAGGGGGGGGGGGGGGGGTTAGGTTACAGGGATGAAATTAATAGTGAAACGTGTCCCCCTGAAAACACAAGTTTACAGGTCCGAGGTTTTTTTTAATTTTCACGTACACAGCCGTAAACCTTGCTGGACTGTTTTCGATGGGCCACCCTGTATACAGGGTAGGTGTCCATACCTATCATCATAGAAGACTCTATACTTCACGCTGTATTATCAACGGTAGTCGAGAAACTACAACGCGTAGTACCATCTCATACCACTCCCACACAATCTGAACAGACGTTATTTGAATAAATCAAAATAAAAAATCTATTTGCTTTTCATGTGGTATTAATATCAAATATAAATGTATGGAGAAATTATTATTTTCCCAGACCACCCGATGATACCTTATACAATAAGGGCGTATTTTTGTCTACACAGTAGCACTTTAAAATACTAATTCAGATTGAATGGTACTACCAAGAGAATGTATTTTCTCGACTACCGTTGATAATACAGCGTGAAGTATAGTCTTCTCTGATGATAGGTATGGATACCTACCCTGTACTGACGAGAACAAGAGTTCGAAACCGGTCTGCAGGTGGTTACATCCTATCAATGGAAAAGGCTTCCTTTTCTTGGTAGTACCATTCAATCTGAAATGCTACTATGTAGACAAAAATACGCCCTTATTGTATAAGGTATCATCGGACGGTCTGGGAAAAAATGATTTTTCCATACTGTACCGTATTTGATATTAATACTACCTGAAAAGTAATTAGACTCTTTAATTTTCATTTGGTTTTATTCGAAATTTTATTGTATATATTTAAAGCGACCTTGGGAGATCGCAATAAGAGCATTAATTAGTGTTAGCTGGGATGCCTAATGAGTAAAAAATAAATAAATTGAAAATCTAACAGGTAATCAAACTATCTGGTTATTTTTTAAATAATAAATGAAGTTTAAAATACTCAAATGTCAAATTAACATCAATATATTATCATGAAATATATGTCTTTTGTTGTCAAAGCCTTCTTATTTTTTACCGGGGCTTGTTAATTACCGGGGCGATTAATAAGTAGTAATTATGAAAAGTTAATAATGTCACATGGGAGATTTATTTGTATTTGCAATAAACCTTATCTAAGCAAATTGTAGAGAAATCAGTTAACAAATTACTATTAGTGTTACGCCCCCTAGCGGCCATCCTACAAGCTTGCAAATAATTTCCAGCAGTTTCTCTCGGCAACTTTTCCTATAAATATTTTTTTCTGGGAATTGTAAGGTGAACGGTTTCCCAGATACAGCCGAGTACCTCGCTTAGTTGCCCACCGTGTACAATAATAATATTTAAGCTCGTTTCATCAGTTCCCGGTTCGACGTTGTAGTATTTCGTCGGTTGACCATTTCGTCAGTTAAAAATACACTCCCCGGCACAAAATTCCTTCACGTTAAAATTTTGATTAGGAACAGTTGATTTTCAATTTTTCTGACCAGTGACAGCATAATTAGAGCCCTATTTGATAACTCACAAAATAAAAATTATTTAGTTTGCTAAAAAAGGAGATTTTTGTTATAATATAATAGTTATTTATTATACAAGGGAAATGGTATTAGATTTTAGACAAAAAAAATAATTAGGTTGTGATCTTCGCTTCCCGTCGGGAAACAACATTCCGAGGGCTAAAATCTAATATTTTTCCCGTGTATAATACACTATTTTTTTCTGTTGACGGGAAACGACGATTTATTTTGAATATTATAAAGTTAATAATGTCTGATTCCTAGTTTTCTCTGACTCAACCGGAATTGGTAGAAACAGCGAAAATAACCTCACAAATAAAATTTGTAGTTACTGAAAAATATATTAAATTTTACCTTATATACGGGTCATTCATTTCGAAGATCGTCTGCTACACTTTTAGTTGAACGGTCGCTGAAGGGTATGTTGATGAATCGGTAGCACACAGGACACAAAAAAGCCAATAAAGTATTTAGAACGTGTGGCATTGTTGAAATAACACCCGATTTGCGACCAGATACATCAACGGCAGTTGTGTCCATGGCAGAAAAAATATAATTTCAACACCAGAAAATTCGACTATTGTACCGAATAGTAAAAGGAACATGTCATTCATGCAATGCACATTTAATAATTGTAGTTTTGATATAAAGAAAATGTAACTTCCTGTATAATACTTATGTGTATATACAGGGTGAGTTTTTTAAAGTGTTACAAGGCGATATCTCGCAAACGGTTTAAAATATTTTCTTGAAATTTTAATGAGGTAATAGTGAGATGGGGGGACATATTTAAACATATTTTTGTTATCTACCCCCTTTCCCCATTTTGAGGGGTGGGGGGTAACTTTGAAATTTTAAATGGGAATATGTACTTTTGTTTATTAAATTCGGATCTACGTAAAAAACTACGTATTGGTACAAAAAAATTTTTTGGTTAGCTCCACTGGTTACCGAATTATAATTAATTAGGTTATAAAAATTTACAAAATATTATTTACCCTTTATCGCCTGTCATGTTTCAGAAGATGTTCGAAATGTCTCCCTTCAACTTCCAAACACTTTCTCACTCTTTTTTTAAACGAATTTCGTACCCGCTCTAACATTTCAGGTGTCACTAATAAGCAGGCAAAGCGAATTCGGTCTTTCATATTGTCTATAGTTTTTCACTTATTTCAAAATTATTATTCGTTTACATGGAAATGCGTTGTTTTGACTTCAGTCAGTTGAGAATTTTTACATATCAACGATTATTTCTCAGCTTGGTCAATTGAACATGGAAGCAAATTTTAGTGTGCAAGTTGATATGTTGTTAATGTTGGGGGAGTGCAGAAGAAACTACAGACAAGCTTCATTAAGGTGGGCGGAAAGGTTTCCTAACAACCTGAAATCTCGCATGGCATTTAAAAGGCTGGAAACTAGATGTCGCACTACTGGCAGCCTGAAGTCAAAACCACGATTTCGGAAGCGAACTAAAACAGATGCAGATAGGGCAGTTGGAGTTTTAGGAATGGTAGCTATTAACCCGCATGTAGGTTTCAGACGGCTTGCTGCAGATGCTGGAATAAGCCAAAAATCGGTTGTGACCATATTGCATATGTACAAATTTCATCCATACCACATTACACTCCACCAAGAGCTTTATGGGCAAGACTTTGAAAATCGCGTTACATTTTGCAATTGGGTAACAGGGCAAATGCAAGGAAATAACAGGTTTCTAAAGAATGTTGTTTTTTCTGATGAAGCTAGTTTCCAGAATTGTGGCCAGGTAGGATCTTAAGTTATCCCTTGTCGGTGGAAATTAATTTTTTTTTATTGTTTGTTTTCTTAAAGGTAAATAGACACAATATGCACTACTGGGCATCAGAAATCCCCACTGGATGAGAACTGTGCCAAATCAACATCCTTGGTCAGTTAATGTCTGGTGTGGTATAATTGGAGATAGGGTTATTGGTCCGCATTTCTTTTAACGCCATTTAAATGGAGAAATGTATACAGATTTTTTAAGGAGCGAATTACCACTATTATTAAACCAAAACATAAATCCTGACATGTGGTTTCAACAGGATGGAGCTCCACCGCATTATGCAATACAGGCCCGTAATCATTTAAACGAATTGTTTGAAAACAGGTGCATTGGTCGAGCTGGTCCGGTCAATTGGCCTGCTAGGTCTCCGGATTTGACCCCTCTTGACTTTTTCTTCTGCGGATTTATAAAAGACAAAGTGATGGCGACTGCACCTACAACTATAGACAATATGAAAGACCGAATCCGCTTTGCCTGCTTATTAGTGACACCTGAAATGTTAGAGCGGGTACGAAATTCGTTTAAAAAAAGGGTGAGAAAGTGTTTGGAAGTTGAAGGGAGACATTTCGAACATCTTCTGAAACATGACAGGCGATAAAGGGTAATTAATTATAATTCGGTAACCAGTGGAGCTAACAAAAAAATTTTTTTGTACAAATACGTAGTTTTTTACGTAGATCCGAATTTAATAAACAAAAGTACATATTCCCATTTAAAATTTCAAAGTTGCCCCCCACCCCTCAAAATGGGGAAAGGGGGTAGATAACAAAAATATATTTAAATATGTCCCCCTATCTCACTATTACCTCATTAAAATTTCAAGAAAATATTTTAAACCGTTTGCGTGATATCGCCTTGTAACACTTTAAAAAACTCACCCTGTATATATCCCGGAAAAAAGTATTTCTCATCATTTTTTTTGCTGGGGAAAAAAGTAATTTCATAAAAAGTGACATTTTGTTACCTGTCAACAGAGATAAAATGTCAAACATTTTTCCCGTCACATAAAAAAATATTTTTAGACATTAGACCATAAAATGTTAAATTGGGAGCTATTTAATTGTTAGAGAAAGTTTCGTTAAGCCGCCGACCATAAAAATTGATGTATGATAAAATTGACCTAAGCCACTAGCAAATGACGTATTTGCAGTCGTCTCTAATTGACTGTAATAGGGCTTAATAGAGCTTAAATAAATTGATGGTCTTAGTTACAGAAGAATGAAGAATTTTATAAATTACTTTCCGTGCAGCTAAACAACTGGCTAATGAGATGGAACTCTGTTAATATAGTGATAATATAATACTTATACAGGGTGATTCACGACGAACTTGCATTAGAACTTTATGGAGAACTACTTGAAACATTCATATTTTTTCCGTGTTTGTTGCTGATTTTAATTTGTTGTTCGCATTATATTCAACATATTTCCTGTGCTATGCAAAAATGTTAAATAGAAAATTGTATTTTCAATTTTGAACATAAGATTTTATTAAGGGAGAGTTTAAACGGCGTAAAATAATAAAAGAAATATAAAGTCCGCTTTAACTAAATGCAGATATGTATGCATGTTTGCGAAATTTCCAGTTTTATTTAATAAACTTAAATAATAACTGTATTTTAAAAACAACGGATACGAATATTATTTGAGACAATGCAATGAGGATTTTAAGTCATTAATTATAATACATTAATACATAGCCAAATATTCACTTACATTAATTATTAACACTTTGCCTGTGTTAGAGTTGTAAAAAAAATATTGTTTCAAAGGTTAACTAACCAAAATGGCACAACAATTCGATTCCAATTCACTTATGGACCCAGAAAATGATTATACAGGGTGATTGATGGTGGATGGCCTATTAGACGTTTATGGAGAACTAGTCATCGGATCACTTTGAAAATTTGGGTTTTGTTCGGGTTTGTTCGGGTTTGTCGGGGGAGCTTATAGAAGCGGACATGATCTCTCTTTTAAAAATATTTTTAGCCATGCAGTGTTGCCGCTTCTACTTGAAAGTATTAGCAACTTTGATAATTTAAACGGAACACCCTGTGTATTATTTTTGTTTTAGAATCCTTATTAATTTCTTAATAACTTTCCTTAATATTTTCCTATGCCTATTTGTTATAGTTCTCGAGATAATAATTAATTTCACTTTTTCGGAAAACATGTCCTACAAAAAGTGATGATATTTTTAAACTCAACAAATTAAAGCACTGAAATTTGGTACGGAGTCAGGTTATATCCAGAGGTCTTTCACCCTCTTTCCAAATATTAGTTATTAGTTAGTACAGGGTGTTTCAAAATACAAATATTTTGATGGTTTGGAAAAATGGTAAATAGTACGTTTACTTAAATGAAATACTCTATACTTTATCTCTTGTCCTAAAAGCTATTGAAATTGTCTATCTTCCTATGTATAATGTTACTATATCTATCTTGAACAGTTTTTGACTTATGAGCATTTATTTAAAAAATTAATTATTACAGATAACAATCACACTTTTTAGACCAATTTGGCAAGTAGCCTATGGAAATTGGTTTGCAATGGTTGACATTTTGCTGTTGTTCATTCAGTCTTGTTGCCAGTTGGTGTATTTAAATATTTTAATTTTTTAAAGTTAAATTTAAAGTTTAAAAAAAAACATGGAAGAAAACAACAACTATTCAAATGTAGTATTTGTGAATTTATTTATTTTACATGGTCAGTGTAATAAGATCATCAGCCGTACATGTAGAAGATTCAATGAAATGTATCCAAATTTACCATCAATGAGCAATAAGAAATTTAGACGAATTCAAAACAATTTCGAAAATTTTGGATCATGCTTGAAAGCATCCAGGAATTTACCTAGACCTATAACGTCCAATGAGGAAAATGAAATCAATGTTTTGGCTTATTTTCATGCCTATCCGCAGGCTTCAATAAGAAGTACCAAAGAAGATTTGGGCTTATCTTTTTTTGTATGCAAAAAATATTGTCTACACATATATGCATGATTATAAGTATACCAAAGTTCAAATTTTCAAGGCTAAGGACTGTCCACGAAGAACTTTGTTTTGCGAAAACTTATTAATTCATATACAGGAAGACCCGCAATTCTTACGAAATATTATTTGGACTGACGAGTCGAAATTTTCACGGGAAGGAATTTTTAATAGTAGAAATATTCATTATTGGGCGCAAGAAAATCCCCATGTTACGAGAGATTCTTCATTTCAAGAAAAGTTTAGTTTTAATGTTTTTTGTTTAATGATGGATGACAAAATTCGATATTTGATATATGGTGAAAATTTAACATCCAAAAAATACTTCGAAATTTTAACTACATTTGTTGAAAATGTCGTTGATAATCTTCCCCTTACCCAGTATCGCAACAGGTGGTAGGTACCAACTGAACAGGGTTCCAGCTCATTGCACTGCCGAAGTAAGTGTGGAAATACGGAGAATGTTTGAGGATCGCTGGTTCAGGCGTTTGAGACCTTGAAGTTGGCCTGCCAGGTCTCCAGAATTAACGCCTCTAGATTTTTACCTTTGGTTGTTTACAAAACACCGGTAAATTCAAGGGAATACTTAGAAGATCGGGTGAATCGCTCTTTTCAAGGTTTGGATATTGATGAACTTAGACTTACTACTACAGATGGTGTCAATACCCGAATTCTGAAATGCTTAGAAGTGAACTGCCAACATATTGAACATTTATTGAAAAGTAAATATGTCAAACATTACAAAACACTTTCCATAGGCTACTTGCCAAATTGGTCTAAAAAGAGTGATTGTTATCTGTAATAATTAATTTTGCTAAATAAATGCTCAGAACTCAAATGCTCAAAAACTGTTCAAGGTAGGCAACTTAGTTAACTTCACTGTAAAAATAGTCAAACTAACCATAATTTATGATTATACAGGGTGTCCGCTAATTAATGGTACATGGAAAAACCACAGACTCCTTATGTAAAAATATTAGGATTTAATTATAAGTACTTACCTATATCTGAAAGTTGATATTAACTGAGATACAGGGAGTTAAAACTTCATTTTTGTTTTTCTCTAATATTTTTTAGAGAAACTAACTTTTTTTCAAAATTTAGCAATTATGTTTTTTTTTGGGATGAGAAATTAATTTTTTTGTACAATTTTCATGTACAATGTAGAGGGCGCTGTCTGCGGCATTATTCGCACATTTATTAGGTCCTAACTTTTTGTGCCTCAGTGTATTTAAGGTTTTAATAAAAATAATACTTTACTCATATTTATTACGTAAAAAAGGTATACTAAGTTCAGGTCGCCCAGAGTTACCGTTTCGGAGATATTTGCATTTAAATTGTTTAGTCCGTTAGGTCAGGCAAGCAAATAATATTTCTTCTTATCAATTAACTTTTACATGATAATTAATGGTCTAGTAATGGTAATTGAGAATAATAAATACAACAATTGGATTGTTCTTCAACTTAATTTAATTAAAATAACTTTAACCCCACAAAATATCGTGTCGACAGAAACCAAAAGCAATGAAAACACAAACCTACGATAAACTCAAAAATTAAACATTTTCTGACAAAGCTATCTTATAATAATCAACAAACCAATAACAACATGGAGGTTTCATAGCAACTGCATCGCTAAATTTCATTTGTTTTCTCATAGTTACTTTAAGAAAAAAAAATTGTTTGCAAATTAATAATAATAATTGGGCAGGGTGCACTAAACAATTTAAATGCAAATATCTCCGAAACGCTAACTCGAGAGGACCTGAACTTAGTATACCTTTTTTACGTAATAAATATGAGAAAAGTATTATTTTCATTAAAAACTTAAATACATTGAGGCACAAAAAAGTTATGGCCTAATAAATGTGCAAAAATGCCCCCTACATTGTACAAAGTTGTACAAAAAAATCAATTTCTCGTCCTAAAATACCATAAGTGCCACATTTTTTAAAAAGTTATTAGAGAAAAACAAAAATTAAGTTTTAACTTTAACACCATGTGGCTCAGTTAATTTCGGATATAGGTAAGTATAATTAAATCCTAATATTTTTACGTAAGGAGTCTGTTGGTTTTCCATGTACTCTTAATTAGCGGACACCCTGTATATGTGACTGGAATAACTTTTAGTAAGAACTGCCATAAAATTATAGCAAAATTTAACCAAAATTATCAAAATATTTAGTAAACCATTTATATTTTTGAAAAATTTACTAAAATCTTTTGTAAAATTCCCAAAAACTTTTGTAAAATTTTCGAGACATGTTATTCCCGAGCGTTCACCCATCCAAGTACAACCGTCCCCAGCGTCGCTCGACTTCGTGATCGATGAAACGCTTCCTCTTTAAGCTCCCCACCTGTTCTCCCTAAGAATATCGAGTTCTGATTGATCAGTTACATCTAATTTAAGCTCTTCATTCTTGTAAAAAGCATTTTTACAACACTTTATTTAAAGTTTGTTATTTTTACAATAAAAATACTTAAAGCACAATAATATGCAGTAATATACCATACAATATTTAACTACTGGAGTTATAAATAAATTATTTTCAATTACATTCGATGTAAAATTTACAATATATTTTAATTGATTTTTACTAAATTTATTAGAAATCCTAAGTATAGTTTTTTGTTTACTATATTATTTTGGTACGGATTAATATTGACTATTGTAATTAATACAATATTTTATAGGAAATCGTACAATAAACTCTTTACTATAATAATCTTACTATAGTGCTTGTTAAAATTTACTATATATTTTAGCATTATTTAACTGGATTTTACTAAATTTATTACAAATCCTAATTATACATTTTTAGAAATTATGATTACAATATTGGTACGGATTACTATTGAAAAACGTAATTAATACTAAATATGTATTTTATAGGAAAATTTACAATAAGATCTTTATTATAATTTTTTCCGTGTGGCTTTGTGATTGTTTATATCAATAAATATCTTTTTTGAAACAAATTTTTTTTAACTAAAACGGTACAGGTCGAAAACTTTATCTGTAGCTACAAAAGGAACGCGGGCAACAAAATTTCTTGGGTTAACAATGTTGTCACATATATTAAATTTTAATTTAATAACATGTTACCAAGTAAACGCTAAAATTAAATTTACCCATTTAAAGCAAATTGTCATAACTATATAAAAGAAACTAATATTCTAATATAGTTTCAATGTTCTTAAAACTTACTTTCCATACTATTTATTTTAATATTTAAATGCAAAATAAAATATTTTTTTATTAAAGTAATTATAATCTAAAATAGGACAACATGGTGCAATATCAACGGTAACCATGGGTAACCGGTGGTTTTTTTTTTTTTTTTTTTTTTTTTTATGATCAAACACAAGCACTATAGGAAAAATCCTTTAGGGCACTCTGGGAGTGGTGCGTGTGCGCAAAAAGCGATTCACGTTGGTTTTGAATCGTTGGAGGTTATATTCGTTGGGAAAAACGACCTCGGGAAGGTCGTTCCACAAAGATGCAGTCCTCCAGATGAAAGAATTCTTAAATAATGAAGTTCGAGGAGTGCTAAGCTTAACCACATATGGATGGGCGGCAGTGGTTCGTCGTGTATTTCTGCTATTCGTCGCTCTGGGCGGAATTAAGAGGGCAAGGTCAGCCGAGCACCATCCATGAAAATATCTGTAAAAGAGAGTCAAATCCCCAACCTGTCTTCGATGTTCTAGGCTGTCGCGGTTCTTCGTCAGCTCGTGGTCTCCGATCAGACGAATAGCCCTCCTTTCGATGGAATCCAGCAGCCGAAGAGTATGTTTGGGTGCAGAGCTCCAGACATGAGAGCAGTATTCTAGTGATGGTCGAATCTGGGCTTTGTATAGTGTCAAAAGTTGTTGAGGTGTGTACAACTTTCTGGTTCGGAAGAGTACCCCAAGCTTCTGAGAAGCTACCTTGGCGATTGCCACAACGTGGTTATGCCAAGACATATTTCCTCCGAGATTGACGCCCAGCAAATTAATAGATGAAGCCAGTGGGATTGCGTGTCCGTCCATGACTATTTCCGGTTCTGTAATGTTAACCTTTTTAGAGAAAACTGCTGCCTGGGTCTTTTTAGCGTTAAATTCGACTTGGTTACTGTCACCCCAAGCCAAAATTTCTTCCAGGTCTTTGTTGAGGCGTGATACTTCATGCTGTCTGCGAAGATGTGCGTCGGCAGTCGATGTTTGTGCATTCAAAGAGAAAGATGAGATAAGTGTGCTATCGTCAGCAAAACTAAATATCGGATTTTTAGTTTTCACTAGAAGGTCGTTAATGTAGAGCAAGAAGAGAGTTGGAGACAATATGGACCCTTGAGGAACACCGGCATTGATGGTGAAGGTGTCTGAGAGAAATCCGTCAATCGCCACTTGCAGAGAGCGGTCCTTAAGAAAGCTAGACAACCATGCACAGAATCGACTGGGCATACCATAGGATCGCAGTTTACTTAGAAGCCCCTCACGCCAAACACGATCAAAAGCTTTAGAAATATCTAGTGCAACAACCCGAGACTCCCCATGATGTTCGATTGCGTTGTTCCAAATATGGGTGACATAGGCTAGAAGATCTCCAGTTGATCTGGACTTCCGAAAACCATATTGATGATCGCTGATAATGTTGAAGCCTTCCAGGTACTTTAGAAGATGTTGGTTAATAGCTTTCTCCATTACTTTTGATATAACTGAAAGCAATGCGACTGGTCGATAGTTGTTAGGCAGGGTTCTCTTACCTTTCTTTGGAATAGGCTGGACTCGAGCCGTCTTCCAGCAAGATGGAAATATTCCTTTTTTGTAGGATAAGTTGAAAAGTCTACAAAATACTGGTGTTAGTTCATCGGCGCATCTCTTGAGAACTATAATAGGAATTTCGTCTGGACCAGTAGCTTCTTTGACGTCGAGTCCTTTCAGGATTCGTTTGACGGGACGCTGACGGAATACGATTTCGGTCATTTCGGATTCAACTGCAGGAATGTCGGGTGGTGTTCTTCCCTGGAAATCTACAGTGGAATGCGAAGAAAATAGTTCAGCAAGTAAGTTTGCTTTGTCTCCGGCTGTGGATGCTATTGTACCATCGGGACGTGTTAGAGGTGGGATAGTTGATTTGGTAAAATTTTGGCTGACGGCCTTAGCGACTTACCAAAAGGACCTTGATCCGTTTGGACAGTCAAGAAGTTTGTTTTTGATCCTCACGTTATGGGCTTCTTTGCTTTGATCTATTGTTAGCTTACATTGGTTTCGGGCGGTAATAAAGATGGTACGATTCTCAGTGGTAGGGTTTTTACGCCACTGTCGGTAAGCCAGATTTTTTGATTTGACAGCACGCTCACAATCCTTGCTAAACCAGGGCTTGCCGTTGGAAGGGCGTTTTTGGGAGGAGGGGATAAATGCTTCCATGCTCGTTAGAATGACGTCGGAGACCTCCCCAGCACAGACGGATGGATCATCAGAAGAGAAGCATACGCTCATCCAAGGAAAAGTCCGAAAATGGTCTTTCAGGTCTTCCCACTTGGCCGAACTGTAATGCCATATCTTGCGAGGTTTAGGAGGTTGTTCAGAATGAATTGGTAGTTCGCTTAGAGTTGAAATAAGTTTGTGATCGGAAGATCCTAACGGAGGCTGTACGGTGACTGTATATAGGTCGGGATTTGACGTTAAGAAAAGATCCAAAAGACTAGCAAAATCTCCAGCTCGGTCTGGAATCCGCGTTGGTTCTTCTACGAGTTGAGTTAGACCAGAACTGATCGCGAAGGATTCGGCATCGCGGCCTTGCTCATCGTCCGTATTTGAATATTTAAGCCAGTTGACATTGTGGACGTTAAAGTCGCCAAAGATAGCAATCTCGGCATTTGGATGGTTGGTTTGCAAGAAGTCGATTGTGTTGGCTAGTGATGAGAAAAGGTCTCTGTAATGGGTATCACTTGGAGGACGGTAAAGGCAGCAGATAAACTTGGTGATTTTCGGCGTTGATATTTTAAACCACATTACATCAAAGTCTTTCGGTTCCAGTGTAGGTTCTCGTTGGCAGCAGAGATCATCTCGAATAAAAAGACATACGCCGAAGTTGCGTCGGAATCGGAAATGGAAATCGTATCCAGGGTATAAATAGCTGACGGTGTTTGTTGACGATCTGACCTTTGTCTCGGTCAGTGCGAGTACGTGAGGCTTAGAAGATTGTAAGTGCTGGTGGACTGAATTGATGTTCGTGTTAAGCCCTCTAATATTGCAGAAATCAATTTTGAAGTTGCTAGTTCTGGGTTGGTTAGCAACTGCAGGTGCCACACCATTTCTTCGTTGAGTGTTGTTAGATCCCAGTAAATTGTCGGAAATGGGTGTTGTTTGATGAACTTCGCGTGATGGGGCCCCAAGTCCAGCCCCCGCCCGGAGATCCGAATGGGGGGCGAGTTTACCTCCGGAGTATTTTGGGCCTGGAGCTTCCATAATGCTATTTTTTTTGGGGGGGGGGGGGGGGGGTCCCACCCTGGTAACCGGAAACATCGGCACAGCGACGAAACGTCAACTCAATGAGCAAAAGTTAACTCAAGGAGCAAACTTCACGCCACCTAAACCGATGCAATGGTATCTCACCGGGCGATGCCGGGTGGGCCAACATCTTCCATTTACAGAGCTAATTTGATAGGTTATATCCCAGACAGAGGATGACCACACGCGTCTGGTGACACGCCTATTGTGCCAGCGTGATTGTTCGGCGATGTCCAATATGCTTCATAGAGTTGCGTAGTGATAGGGTTTGTTTTAAACCTGTGATAATGAATGAATATACGTAAAACCCTTCATAGTCAAACCCGTGGAGTGATTGCCAATGTGTACAGGGTGTGTGAAGAGGAATCACAAATTAATACATTAAAATGGCCACTTGAGCGAAAGCTAGAAAGGGTCGCAATGTATACGGGAGTAAGCGTGGGTCAGTAAAAAAACATTCACAAAGAAGATACCGAAAGGAAAGAAAATAACCCGGATCAATTGTTGTCATCTCCTATCAAAAAAGGGCCTGTCTCTGTGCTGTCTAAAACATCGAAGGCTTCGACTTTGGCATTGTTAGGAGAACAATACAAAAGTTTTATTTGGAACTAGAAGTGGTTCCAACATTAAAAAAGTTGCTACAACAGCTGAGAAGTGACATAAACTTTCCGTTTTCCCGTGAAACTTTGAAGTGCATGTTGAAATCAAATGGATTTTATTGGCGAACATGCCAAAATAAGCGAAAAATATGAATGGAAAGGCCTAATATATGTACTGCACTGGTGATACAAATATATTCATGTCATGAAAAATATATATTATTACATTATTAAGATAATATGACTCGACCATGTTTTAAAAGATATTGCTTCCCCCTTACCGATACCGCGTAGCTATAGACTCGCTTGTCGAGCTGTATACTTGGCTCGATTTTAATGTCTCTAACCGTTATCGAGATATTTCCACTTAAACATCACAATGCATCAAAAAAAATTAAAGTGAAAATAGAAATATCTCGACAACGGATAGAGATTTAAGATTGACTAAGTACACAGTTCTTTGAGAATCTTGAATAAGAATATTTAATAACAGGTAAGAAAAAAAACATAGATTTATTAAACCCAGTGTATGTAACTAGCGCCCTCTAATGTGAAACTTAAAAATTTCTACAAATTCTCATTACTTACCCATAAAAACATAATACCGATTACTTCCAATCGGATACATTGAACCATTTTCAAATTATGGCTTATTTTCGAAAATATACGCCACTTTTAATCATATGAATTAATCAGTTAAGTCATCAATTAGTTTTATGTTTAGTATCTCCAATTGCTCTACGGCCCATAAGTTATGGGACACCCTGTATAGCTAAATGTTACATTTACTTTAAAATTTCTATGACACAGAAATACAAGTAATTTTGAGGGGTTTGTTCGTTGACGATACCGTAAGAAATAAAGCGAGGTATTTTTCGACAATATTCCTGCGGAATTGTAGATTTTTTTTGGAGATTCTCTCGTTGATTTTCTGCACTGAATAATTTTTTTGGAGCGTATGCACGAATATTGTATTACATTCATCTACCTATTTGTCACCAAAATTTTTTATACAAAAATGCAATGAAAATTTTGATTTTTGTATGACTTTAAAAAACATGTTATTTTAGTTCTTTTTAAACGGGATATATATAGCTTCATTCATACCAGGTTATTGTATAATTAAAGAAGATGTCCTTGATTTTAAATTATTTGCTTTTTTCTTAGTTTCTAAGTCTGTGTCCACAACGGCGCACCGCCCCTCGCCCATAGCCTTGTACCATAGCACCGCACAGCCTCGTTTGAGCTTCGCACAGTAGTCCCTCGACATCTACATATAAACATGGACTGTGCGTTGTTATCTTCTTCCGATGAAGAAGATATTGTTTTATACTCTAATATAACAAAGCGGTACTTATATGCTTAAACAAAAATCTTGTATTTATATGCATTCTCATATATTCACAGAAGCGTTGGGGGTCTTTCCTTAGATCTTTATAAAGGTGATAAAATTCTCCATAGAATCGTCTCTTTGCGTTAATAGGATTCACTGGTAATCTTGATTTCTGTTTAAACATATACCACTTGGTTATATTAGCGTCTAAAATAATATCTTCTGCATCGGAAGAAGATGACAACGCACAGTCCACGTTTATATCTCGATGTCGAGAGACAACTGATCAACAGGCAAGGCAATGAACGAGGGTCGGTGCGCCATTGTGGACACTACTGTGCGGTGCTACGATACCAGGGTATGAGCGAGGGCGCTATGTGGTGCGCCGTTGTGGCCATACACTTACTCTCCCTGGGTTTAGAAAGTAAATAAAATGATAGCGAAATACTTTCTCCTGAACGATTCTTCTTAAACTTTTCTGATGTAAATCGGCGATATTTTGATGAATTATTACAAAATTACTTAACTTACCACTGGAAATCGGAGGAAAAACCTGATCGGATGGGATACTTACCTAAAAAAAAAGAAAAATATAATTAGACATAAATATTTCGCAAGTTCACAACATTACTATTTTTCGATGATGATAAGAATTACGCTTTGTTTCACTCAAACTAAAGGTACAGGTCGACAATTGGATCTGTGTCTCCGACGTATCGGTAAGGGAAAATCAGTATCGTTTAAAACATGGTCTAGTCATGGGCGTGCTATTATTATTTCAAATAATGTAATAAAAATAGGACATTCTTCAGTAATTGCATTTTTTGTTTGAAGGTAGGTAACTATTTTTATCAAGGTTTAAAAAATTACTTTGATGTAAATTTTTCAACTAGTTTTCACTAGAAGGTCGTTAATGTAGATTAAGAAGAGGGTGGGAGATACTAGGACCTTGAGGAACACCGGCATTGATGGTGAGGGTGTCTGAGAGAAATCCGTCAACCGCCACTTGCAAAAAACGGTTTTTAAGAAAGCTAGACAACCATGCACAGAATCGACTGGGCATACCATAGGATTGCACTTGACTTAGAAGCCCCTCATGTCAAACACAATCAAAGGCTTTAAAAATATCCAGTGCACCAGCTCGAGACTCCCCATGATGTTCGATTGCCTTGATCCACAGATGGGTGACATAGGCTAGAAGGTCTTCCGTTGATTTGGACTGCCGAAAATCATATTGATGATCGCTGATAATGTTGAGGCGTTCCAGGTACTTTAGAAGTTATTGGTTAATAGCTTCCTCCATTACTTTTGATATAACTGAAAGCAATGCGACTGGTCGATAGTTGTTACGCAGGGTTCTCTTACCCAGCGGCGGCTCATGACCTTTGATAGAGGGGGTTCACAAGTATGGTCAAATTTTTCTAGGCGTTTTAAATGTAGAAAGAAAAAAAGTAATAAGGAAATGCGTTAGGTAAAACATATTTTAATTTATTTTTTAATTTTACACAAGGAAATACAACTTTTGGAAATTAGAAAGGTTTTCTTAGTGTATGTAGCTGTCGGATCTTAACGTCGTCGCATGTAACCCGCTATCAAGAAAACCGAATGATGTTCAATACTACTACCGCCATCTACGAGTTATCAAGAAAACCGAATGATGTCTAATATCACTACGCCATCTACGCCTACGTCATTAGGCGCAACCAAGACGAGAACAATAGTTTAATGACGAGAACGAATCGAGCCATGAGACTGAAAAGTTGACATTCTTCATATTTTCAGTGTTTTTTAGTTTAAATCCTTAAATAATATGGTTTAAAATCATATCGATTATCATTTATCGAAATATACATTTATCGACCATACACTATAGTGCTTAAACGTAAAGTTCATTCTTCGGTTCTTAATAAAATTGTAGAAAATTGATCAATAACAGCCTCATTAAGTTTGGAATACCCTCTATAAAATTTTTTTTCATGTATTTCATTTTTAAAGTTTCTATAAAGTCCATAGATTTACCCTTTGTGGTCTGCGTTAAATTAATTTCGGGTTTAGGTGTTCACGCATTCTTCACTTGAATTTTTTGCTCCAAACTCAAAGAGCTAAAGTTATTTCTTAAATAGTCCACCGTCAACTATTCATTTTAACTTAATAAATATATAATATTAAAATATTAAAACATACACGCTCGAATTTCTAACACAAAAACTGTACGCCTTTTCCATGTTAAATCGCCATAGCCCCGCTATCCCCCGCTGTCACCCGCCACCTGTTACTACAGAGACACTACACTACTTAATCGCACGTGCGAGCAAGTCTCGTCATAATGGTCATTTACCGCGACCGAGGCACGGTTGCCGGATCTATACAGTTTGGTTTGACGGGATGATAAAATATTAGGAAGGGTCGGACTTTTTTAGTTTGACGGTACGATAAAATATTAGGGAGGGTCGGACATTATACGATAAATAATATTCAATGAATATAAATTAATATTTTTTATTCGTTTTGTTTTGGGGGTGCACGTGCGCATGTGCTCCTGTGGAAGAACCGCCACTGCTCTTACGTTTCTTTGGTATACGCTGGATTTGCACCGTCTTCCAGCACGATGGAAATATTCCTATTTTGTAGGATAAGTTGAATAATCTACAAAATGCTGCTGTTAGAGATGTCGAACTTGTCGCTTTCCTATCTTTCTCGCTTTGCTTAAGATCGAAAGATACAGAGTGCCAGTCCTGATCGGTCCAAAGCATGCTAGTTATTACAAAAAATGTGTAAAAAATCTAACAGATTTGTACTAATACAGATCTGTACTTACAGACTTTTGCCAATTTTAAGTTTATCCATTAATTATCCGTTATCCGCAAAATGGATTTCTTTCTAAAGTTAAAATGTCCCAAGTTTAGTAGCTTACGTAGAGGTACCTGGAGAGTAATTTCATATAACCTCTTAATGTCTTTTTAATTCAGCTCTACGCGGAAATTATTATATTTAAAAAATATATAAATTACTACCTAATCAGAATAAAGCGTTACATCACAAAAACAAAAGGTTGCCGAGAAAAATGTAGTTACAACAATAGTAACAATGGCAATATGTAAAGCACAAGATGGAGGAGAAAACAATAGACGGAAATGTTAGATTGTATACAGGGTGTTCTGATAAAGCATCAGGATACTGGGAAAGGTGATTCTATATCTTAAAATAAAGGAAGTAAGTTATATAACAAAAAATCGTAAACTCGATACTTTTTTTTTTGCTCGCATTGGAAAAACTGATTTTATTGCTAACAAAAACTTTTAATTCCAGTTTTGCGAATAGAAGGCGTGGATTATCGACCACTAAGTATTCTTTTGTCCTTAAAATTACATGTCCTGTGTTCCACTAACAGTTAAAATAAAATAGATATACCCAGAATTAAATTTGAATTTCAGGTAAAGAAGTGGCCTCTGGTGGCACAGTATAGAAACATCTTTATAACAGAATTATGAAAGTCGTTTAAGCGTCGTCCCTGTGACACATATCAACTTGATAGTTTCAAAACTAACCGCAAGATGTTACAAATAAGAAATAAAACTTGTACTTTGACAAACTGTAACCAACAACTCATTTTCTGGGAGTTGTTGCTGTAACTCAAAGGTATATACGGGTCATTATTTTACAAACCGCACACTTTTTAACCTTGACATTTTAGAATCGTCCGAAATTCTTTTTACAATTTATACAGTGATACAGGGTGTTATGGAATGGGTGACTCCTGGGGTGTCCTAGAGAAGCGCTACATATTTTTTTTTTAAATTGAACGTTTAAAAAGTGGGGTAATTCACCCCTAAACCCACACACAACTCCTCGGCACATTCATATATTACATTGCCCAGCTGGGTAATCAACAGATATTCACGCACAATGTTGTCAAAATGTTTAAAAGTGTAAAACTTTAGTTTCTTATAAAAATAAATATTTAGCTTACTTTTTTTTTTTTATAGGGGATTAGGAAATCTCTCTCTAGACACCTAGTCAATATCGACCGTCTTTTGACCAGGTAGTGTCTGCCTCCTTAGCTTACTTAGAAAGTAAATCCAGCACGCGATTAAGGAATCCAGGGCACAGACTTTCAGTTCTCTTTCTATGGGAAAAACTTTATGCTCATCACGTGTCCTGATTATAGTGTGGGAGTGCATAATAAGCTTATCACTAAACCTGAACACTAACGCATAATTAAACTTTACAATAACACACATAGAACAAGAGCACTTAATCATTTCGCAATAGAAATAATAAAAACCCTAATTTCTATGGGCCATTAACCCTTTACTAAAGATAAAATGAAACAATTATGTTAACAATTGACAGGAACTACCCTTTGAAATGAATGGTCTGATCCACCTTCGGACCAGTCGAACTTTCTTTCCGAGAACTCTCCCCTAGTAGAGCCAGCGCGATTGCCATTTCCGAGACTATAATTATACAGGAAAGTAATATTATAGAAGGAAATTCGGCAATTTATAAAACATCGAAAGTGGCAACGCTGTATTTTTAAATATTAGCCCGATTGTCCATAATCAGCTGTTTAAAGAAGCCGGCAGATATCGATCGAGAGAACCAACGTGTTACTTATTTTTAAAATTTTTAGATGTTAAATACATTATTTCCCAGCCAATAAGGGCGTACTTTTGTCTACACAGTAGCACTTTAAAAGTGTGCTATCGTCAGCAAAGTTAAATATCGGATTTTTAGTTTTCACTAGAAGGTCGTTAATGTAGAGTAAGAAGAGGGTGGGAGATAATATGGACCCTTGAGGAACACCGGCATTGATAGTGAATGTGTCTGAGAGAAATCCATCAATCGCCACTTGCAGAGAACGGTCCTTTAGAAAGCTAGACAACCATGCACAGCAAAATGTATAGTATCTATTATATACTAAAGAATCTGTATTAAAATTATTGTAATCAGCTTTCTAGCACATAGGAATTAAGTATTAACCATTAAGTACTTTTGAATATACCTACAAAGTTAGGCAGAGAGTAATCAAAATCAATATTTATTTCTGAAAGAATGGTATTTGGGATAAAATAAAACAACGACAATTTCTTTCCTTCCATCTGATGCCTACAGGAAATATGAGGACCCTTTAATCAGTACTGTCTTATAAAACTAAGAAAATAATGTATATATATATAATAAATATGTAAAATAATATACGCCTACTAAACATGATAATGATATGACGAGCAAACATTTGTCCTGCCGGAAGTGCTTTAATTATAAAACATTAAATAGAAAATTGTATTTTATACCTGGATTTAATGAGGAGCGAGTTTAAACAGCGTAAAATAATAAAAGAAGATATAAATCTGCTTGAACCAAATGCAAACATGTTTGCGAAATTCTAGTTTTGTTGAATAAGCTTCAATAAACTGTATTTTAAAAACAAACGAAGTAAATATTATATAATATTACACAAAGGGATTTTAAGCGCGGTAGGCATCGTATAGTTACTATTGTTAATAATAAAGTGTAGTTAAAGGTCTTCCATGCTTCTTTCTAATTTTTCTATGATCAAACACAAGCACTACATATAGGAAAAATCATTTAAGGCACTCTGGGAGTGCCAAATAAAGCGATTCACGTTGGTTTTGGGAAACACGACCTCAGGAAGGTCGTTCCATGAGGAAATAATTCTTAAAGAATGAAGTTCGAGGACGTATTAAGCTGTACTACATACGGATGGGCGGCAGTGGTTGTCGTATATTTCGGGCATTCCTTGCTATATTATACAATCACCGTATACAGGGTGTTCATTTGAAAACTTTCCACCACGGATTTATCGAAAACCACTGATTAAAAGAAAAAACGCCGAGACACGTCAAAAGATTTGCCAAAGGGGACAACTTTTTTACCAAAAACTATTGCACCCCTTTTACCCTCTGGCCCCCGGGGTCATCCCTTTAAAAATTTTAAATTCCAAGGGGTAGCAAGTAATAAGGTCTTTCAAAGTGCTTTATTTTGACGTTTGACTTTTTAAAATCGGTCGATTCGTTTTCGAGAAAATTAGAAAATTTTTTACCGCCTTCTTTTTATCAACACAGATAACATGGGCGAACTGTTTTTATTCTTATGCCTGTTTAGTTTTTTATACCTGTGTAGTTTTTTATAGTTGCTAAGGGAAAGAGGGAAAGAAACAATTTAATTTGCTATCAGTTACCTTTGTGAAAATCTTGGGATAGTGAAAATTAATTTATTGATTCAGATTTTACTTCCAAAATGATTTACACCCTAGCGGAAAGAGTGGAAATGATTCTAATTTATGGTGCTCTAAATCAATGTGCTCGGCAAACTGCCGTTACATTTAACGCCAGACATCCGGAAAAGATAACTTCGCATAGGTATGTTTTGGACCTTGTTACTAAATTTACTCAAACTGGATCTGTTGCAAATAAAAAACGTAATCATCGTAGAGTTTTAGATGAAGCCGCTCAAGTTGAAGTTTTGGGTCATTTTGCCATAAATCCTAATACTTCATTACGCAAAATTGTTGATGCGACTGGTAATTCATTAGGCTCTGTACACACAGTTACTAAATTACATAAATTTCATCCATTCAAAATGAAAATATTGCAAGAGTTAATCGAAGATGATTTCGATAGGCGAGTTGAGTTTTGTGAACAAATGACTGCAGCGATTAATGATAATACCATTCATGTAAAGAATATCTGCTTTAGTGATGAATGCACATTTTATCTAAATGTATTTGTTAATAAGCATAACTGCAGGTATTGGAGCAATGAAAATCCTCATGCTTTTGTAGAAGGGCATACTCAGTACCCCCAAAAATTTAATGTATGGGCAGGCATTTTAGGAAACAAAGTGATTGGGCCATTGTTTATTAATGGGAATTTAAATGGAGGCATTTATTTAGATATGTTGGAAAATACCATCAATCCGCTTATCACTGAAACCATTGAAAACAAAATCGAAGACGATGGAAACCCTATATTTGATGAGGCTGAAATATATTTCCAGCAAGACGGCGCTCCTCCTCACTATGTTCTTCCGGTTCGGCAATGGCTAGACGACGAGTTTCCAGATAAATGGATAGGGCGAAGAAGGCCTATAGAATGGCCTGCTAGATCTCCTGACTTGACGCCATTAGACTTTTTTCTATAGGGCCATTTGAAAACTATTGTGTTCACTCCCCAACCTAACAGTTTGGATGAACTTCGTCAACGCATCACCGAAAGCTGCCATGATCTCCCACAACATGTTTTTGAAAATGTCCGTCAGGAATTTGAAAATCGCCTATATCATTGTTTGGCCAATAACGGGCAACATTTTGAACACTTATTGAAACAAAAAGTGATATTTTCGTGTGCTTTTTTTCTATCTGAAGAAATTAAGATAAATAAAGATTTTTCTAATTTTCTCGAAAACGAATCGACCGATTTTAAAAAATCAAACGTCAAAATAAAGCACTTTGAAAGACCTTTCAAACAAGCTATTACTTGCTACCCCTTGTCATTTAAAATTTTGAAGGGGATGACCCCGGGGGCCAGAGGGTAAAAGGGGGTGAAGTAGTTTTTGGTTAAAAAGTTGTCCCCTTTGGCAAATCTTTTGACGTCTCTCCGCGTTTTTTCTTTTAATCAGTGGTTTTCGATAAATCCGTGGTGGGAAGTTTTCAAATGAACACCCTGTATAGTAAAATATTGGAGTCAATTCATTTCAACCTTGTATATTTCTGAGTTGAGTAAGAACTCAATTTCAATGGCCAACCGAAACGATGACAAGTTAGACCTTATTTGCCGATTTGCCTGTTCCATTCGCTGTTCTTGCAATTAATGACCGATCTTCATGTTCCAGTGCCAAAATGATATTATACTGTCTAGTGATGTTAGCCTGCCAGCAGATGATCTGTGTTCATGAACTGGAGCAACTAGGTGACAGCATACGAAATTCGCGTACACACACACGTAAGAAGGCCATGGAAGTGACGCTAAGCCTACTCTGCTCCATACGCTCACAAGTAAACTACGTTAATCTTTATATATTGGTATGCATTGTGTTGGCATGAAGGCGATTTGATCTTGGCCATATTTGTCTCACTTTACCGAATCGGGAAAGGTTGATGCAGACAGAGACAGACATAAAATGCGAACAGGCCGAGTTGTTAAATAATTTTACAAGTCAATTCTCTTCGTCTGGCATGGAATATAATCAAGCAACATATGAATGATATTATGTAAAGTATGTGTAAAGTGAATGAAAATGGCGAACGCAAAATGTCCTTAAATTCTAAAATAATTTATAATTTTCTAATCTTTTCACGAGAAAAGTCGTTTCCTTTTTGGTGCAAGTGAGTAATTTGTAATTGAAATATTCATTTAGTCATCTTTACTAAGAGTAAGCATCAATAATAATTTCTTTTCATAAATCATATGGGGCCCAAAAATATGCTAGGACTGCTAGGACCTAGAGCCCAGTTGAAGATGGTAAAATATTTTATGTAAATTATGATTTACTTCCTATTTTTTAATAAAACTACTTAAAGCTTATTTCTGAAGTTTAATTTTTCAGTTGTAGTTACGTTACTAGTTCAATAAATGATGTGAGAGTGTGTAAGGATTATTTTAAAGTGATATTTACAGCTTAAAACATGTCAGAATCCTAATATTTGATTTTCACCACTTAGTAAATCAAATAAGAGCTTTGAATGTTTTTTGTTGATTAATGTCACTTTAAAATATTGACAGTAATAAAAATTTTGACAAAACTGACATTTGAAAAGCACTGGCGTTTGTCAGCTGATGACATACTTAATGGATGCCGGGTTTGTTGTTTGTTTATGCCTGCTTCGATTTTTTCACACGGCTATTTATCTTCTTCCTGTTTATAAGTATTCGTTGACCATCAGTTTTGGTCGCGAACTATAGGCGGTTATGAGTTACCCTGACAATTTTCATTATAGTTTTAGTTCATTATCAGGCCTAAAGATAACAAAACAAATACATGTTTCCGATAATTAATTGCACAATGAATTTATTTGTGAGTAGATTAGGTAGATTACTAGGATAAACAAGGGTGATTTAAAAAGAAATAAATTGAAAAATATTGAAATAATTTTGACAGTGATTTCTTATCTAACACCATCTTTGAAACAGCAATGTTAAATAACCCCTTCAAGGTTAGAAATGAAAACAAACCCGAACAAATATTATCGTGTAACAAAGGTACAAGTAGCAGCTATTTTTGTAAAATTTCAACAGGTCCGCAAACGAAGTCGCGATTGCCAGGAAGTCCTAAGCTAGTATGACATAAATATAATAAGTTTTAGCAGATATTTAACTACATACAGTGTGCGTATATAGTCTGAAAAGGGATTAATAACTTAACAATTTATTCGTCGATTTGAATCAAATTTGGCGAAGTTGTTGCCAACTGTTTAGTTTGGAAATCAAACGAATTTCAATTGTTTTATATAACACCCTGTATATTTTTCATTTAGGGCCGGTTGTATAAAACAATTCTGAACTTAGGTTCAACGGAACGCCGGTCAACCTGTGAACGACGTTCATTCAATATTACGTTGTTCAATATAAATTGAACTTTAGTTCAGCTGAACTACGATCAGTTTATGTTGACATTACTATTATTTAGATACTATTTTTTTCTAGATTTTTGACATAAAATATAACCTTTTATTTGATTTTGCGTTTGGCGGGCTTGCTTTCCAGGCTTTTCTTTCTACTCTGTGTACTTATAAAATATTGTTAAAAATAAGAACTAAAATATTTTAAGTTTATTTGCAGATTGGTGTGATACATTTGTAAAGCGGATAACGATTATTGATTCCATAAAAAATAGATATATTATTAGGTACGTTAAAATAAATAAAAACAAACAACTATGTTTTTTGTTAAGCGTAATCTTTGCAACTATTTGTTGTCTGTTCATTTAGTAAATTGATCAGGATTTCTCCGGTATGTCCGTCTTCACAGCATTGACTGCAGTATCCACAAGACACAAAAATTTTCGTCATCAGTTATAATTTCATTAAATTCCTACATTTTTATAAACAATAAAATAACGATAATTTACTGTATTGTATAATATGACATTGACCTGACACAAAAAAATATTTTTAAGGTTAGAAAGTGGCTTGGATCGACAGTTTAACTTCTGAACCGCCAAAAGTGGACGTTCACGTGAACTCCTGATTTGAACTTAGATCAGTGTAGAATACCGTTTGTACAACAACTTTTTTACTTTGAACTAGAGTTCAAGACTGAACTACAGTTCAAAATGTTTATACAACTACGTTACATTTGTTCGGATTTGTTCGTTTCGTACACTTTCGATATAACATACTTTAATGCTAATTTCGAAATAACGAAATATAATTTGTTTTAATTATACTCGCTATATTATCAGAAGTATAACAAATGTAACGTAGAAACTATAAACAAAAAACATACTGGTTGTTACGATAAAAACTTAAATTCGTTTGATTTCCAGAAAAAAACATAAAATAAATGTTTTACTTTTTTTAACTAAATCATTGATCTTTGAAATGTTTAAACATATAAGATACATTATTTTGCACATAAAAATGTATATTATATATTACAATATTACAAAAAATAGTCATAATTAAAAATTAGAGGACTTTGAAGCTTTAAAAAAGTTTTGCAATAACATTATGCGAAAGAAGTCTCGAAGAGGGAACACTAGACACTAAATAGTCTCTAAATGTTAATTTTTAGTCAATAATGTTTTATTTACTAATAATTGGTATCGACATAGAAAAAGCTATAAAATTGTTAAAAACATTTCATTGGACGGACAAACTGTATTTGTGAAAGTTTAAAAAACTTTGGTTGCGCCTAGCCAGAATATTCATTAGTGTGCATTATGAAACGTCTCTAAACAAGGTGATCTAGTCACATAACATTAATTCCACTGTGAAAAATTATTTCCAAATCCTCTATTTATTGAATGTTCCCTATATATTGTTAACAACGCCAAAATAATAAGTTACGTCAATAGGTATAGCTAATATCCGTTTGCATTAAGTTTACTACGATAAAATACGAACAAACGTAACGAAGATCTGCTAAATTAATAGTATATTACATACTAAGAGTGGTAAGAACCCTATTACACACGATTGAGAAACTTACCGTAATGCGAAACAGTGTGTAATAGGCGAGTTGTGTAACTATATTTTTTCTACGACTTCATATTTACTTTTATGTTAAATTATCGAAATATGCTAATAAAACATTTTCTGAGTCGGTACTCACATGGTTATAAGTCCACCAGTCAATACATTTTTGATATAATTTTTCATACCGCTCCAAGGATATTTCTAGTAATGAATTATTTGCTGCGAATGCAGCTTATAATGTAATTTTCCGTGGCATCTGAATACCATAGTCACTCATACTTTACTAATATAGGTACCCAAAAATAATATCCAAATTAAGAATGTTGACGTTTAAAATTGCCTGACACTTACGTGGTCTAGGCGACGCGATGGATTTGTCAGCCAACTTTGCATAAAATCTATTGGAAACATTTACGGTTTTGGCATATCATGGGTAGTGTGATTTGGGGAACTGTAACGTAATATATATTACGTAACAGTAGACAGTTCGTAAGTAGGTTCTTAATAATACAGGTGTAGAAAAATATAGTTATAGATGTTAACAGGATTTCGGAGTACCTGTAAGCGTTTATTCTTGTTTTAGGAAAAAAATGTCGAAGGAAATAAACTTTGTAATAGAACTAGAACTCGCGGAAAGTCTATATTTTTGTTTCGGAAGATTTTTAGATTTAATTTTTTTTACTGCTCCATATAGAAAAAATTATGGACTTTCCTCGAGTTGTTAACAAAATTTAGACATCTTTCGTTAAAAAAAGTTTTTTATAATTGTACCGTTTAGGAAGCGAAAACTCCGTTTTTCAGCGTAGAAAATTGAATTTATAGTAGTAATCGAGGCCATTTTCATGTGCAGAAACCCATTGCTGTCAATGTCATTTATGTCAGTATATATAGTAACATAAACAAGACTGGGAGATTATAGTATACTCTGAATGATTAGACCTAAAAATTTGATAAAATTGAAATAAGAAAGTAGGCAAAACCACGAAATAACGTCACTAAATTACCTTAAAACAAAATAAACACATAAATACAAATAGCTACATTTGAAAAATAAAATATGGGTTCATTAATACCCGCTTCAAAATCAAGGAATATTGAAAGTTAAAATGTCAAATACTAAAAAACAGCTCATCTTAAAAAATTAAACATTTAAAAAAAGTGTAGGTGGAGGGAATCATCCGGGATTGGTCAGCAAATGATGTAATAGCGCTATTGTAACATCTTCTTTCTTATTCCAATTTTATAAAAATTGTAGGTCTGAAGATGCCCAATTGGGCGAAACATGTAATCTTTATAGCACTGGGATAATATACATGAATGTAATCCGTGAGAACGTGACTTTGAGTTTACTTCTGAATAGTTAATATAAAGTAAGTCAAAAAAGCTGAAAAAATAAATATGAATTTAACGGATGTAAATATATCAACGCAAAAGAATTCTTAATTTGAATAAACTGTAACGTTTTTATAATAACTAGTGTGATAACGGGATCTTAATCCCCTATTCTCTCTTATCGGATAAATGGATCTAAAATATCTACTTAAAAGGCGACGGAATTTTCAAACTACATTCAGTAATTGTTTGTTGCTAAAGTAGTTTAAAAACCATTATTCGTTATTTAATTGAGCGCTAATAATCTTAAAATGGCAAGTTTACTGCTCTATGGAGCTGCAGCTCTTCTTGCAATTGTGTACTGGGTCTATACAAAAATAAACTTCAACTTTACCTACTGGAAAGATAGAGGCGTTCCTCAGCTAAATCCTGAATTTTTCTATGGTGATATAAAACATGCCGGGAACGTATCCATGAACGAAAGAGCTTTATATTATTACCGGAGATTTAAGAAAATGGGCGTGAAGCATGGTGGTAAGTTTTTAATTATACCAACGAAATAAATATCTAAATTGTAAGAGTTATATTTTTTTCTAATATTTCGATTTTGAAAAATGTTTCAGAATAAAAACGGTAGTTAACATCAAACTTGAAAAAATATCGATTGTTCGTTTTCCCTTGTCATCATTCAATCAGCCTCTAATTGAGATAGTAATAGAAATAATCTAAACAGCCCACAACAATGTTTAAAAAATTAGCATTATAATGCACCCTATTTTTTTAAATGCAAGCATAACTATGTTCTGAATCTACAAAAATAGCTTAAAATGTGCAAATTATTTGGGATCGCTGTTTGGAACCACAGTAATTATAGCATGGAAGCTATTCTTGCATGAAAATTTTATTAAAATAAAAAAAAAATAATAAGCTAAAAATGTACTTCAAAATCAACAAAGCTTTTGGTTAATAATATTAAATGTGAAATATTTTTTATATTCCGACGTGTCATAATGACATTATTATGGATTTCATTTTCAGTGTCAAAATGACATACTTTATAGGACTGAGTACTATAATAATTTCATTATAGGACTGAGTACTATAATGAAAAATAGACGCAAAAATTATTCCTTGAAATATGCCAACAGTACCTTTTCGTGTACGATATTGACAACCATTTTCTGGGAACATCAAGTTTTGTAATTGGCATAAGTTTTTTCACATATGCCTTTAGACTTTTCGGGCAACAAACCAACAACTGCTTTATTGGCCAATTCTTCGATTTCTGATTGCAAATCACACACGCCGTGTTATTAGACTCGGCTGACGCCTCGTCCAATAATACTCACGGCTAGTACCATAATGATCGTTATCATGATCGTTATAACATAAATATATATTATAGTATATTTGATGACACCATCGCTGTATAAATTTTTGATAATTTAATTCTAGTTGTTTTGTTTCTGCACGGAAAAAATGCTATAGAAAAGATTTCATTCTACGATTTTCTATAAAACATAGTATCTATTTCTTATTAATAATCCGTACCAAAATAGTTTTGTACACTTAATTTATAAAAAAATATAGTTGAAGACATAAGTGGATAAAGGTGCTATGTCGCAAATTCAAAGTTTTGAGAAAATTGCAATTAACCGTTTTTGTTTGGAATTTTTTAAATATTTTCTTATTAAAATTTGAATGATTTTTTAATTAAAAATATAAAAACTACTATTATTTCAACAACTTTTAGCTTGTAAAAAAATGCAGATTTACCAAAAAAAGTTAGATTTTATATACATAGCGCCTTTATCCACCAAGTTGGGATTTAATCTAAAGGTAGGATTGGGTGAATAAAAGAGGCAAGTACATTAACCATAACCATAAAAGTTTTACCTGAAAGAAATTGCAAAAGCTTAACAAGTTTTTCTCTTCTTTTTTGGATTTACCATATTTTCTTTTGTAACAGTGTCATAAAACCCTCTATAATCTTCGGCAACAAACTTAACTTGTTCTTTTTTCTGTTAGCCTAGTCGGTCTACAATCAGATCTGTCAATATTTCTTGAACCCTTGGAAACAACTTAGAAAAATGGAGTGTAATCGCTTAAGCAGGTTTTATAGTAATAGTAACCAAATTCGTTCACTCTGATCCATTTCATTTGATCGCGAAGATTAATTTTGCCATTTAACGTATTGTTTTGTTTTTTAAATAAGCACAATTTTCCTGGCAGTTCTTGAAAATTAAAGGAAAAATTTTTGCATGTTCAGACACACACTGTTTTTTGTGCTTACACTCTTAATGATGTTGCGATATTGGTCTGGAATAAAAATGGATTGGTGTTATCTAATGACCTTCTCGATTCTTTCAAAATCTCTATCCAAGTCTAGATAGCTATGTCCTACTTCAGGGAACTTATAGTCAATTATTTTAAAAAAGCCATTTAAAATCTATTTAGAATATATTCCTAGAGACCAATAATCACAAAATTTGTATTTTGTTCTGCACAGGAGTCGGACCAGACAATCAAATGATTGACTTCCGTGTACTCTTATTTGAGCAGTTTACAAAATCGAAACAAGCAGCTTGCTATTTCGTTAATACCTCTGTTAGCTTCATTCTCACATCACGTGAAGAAGCATGATTTCTGTCCATCATGAGTAATAAAATGTATGTCAAAATTGTAAAACCACATTTGTCGTAGATAGAAAGCTTTTGACGTTGATAATTTGGGTAGTGGCATAGTTTGATGTAAGTCCATGGTAATGTAACACGTGGTCTTTATCAGAAATTGGCTTTTGTCTGTCTGCTCTTAGAGATTCTAAAGCAAAGGTAAATTTTTCTTTGTGTTCAGTAATATATACACCAGCATCACATACACTGCACGTATCACTTTTAGGATAACCAAATGAAAGATTAAATTTTGTCTCGAACAGATGACGATACATAGAGACTTTAACCAAATACTTCTCTTCAAGATTTTTTTCCTTGCATTCATCTATGTACATTTGATGCATCTTGGTTATATTTAGTAATGGAGACAAATATTTTTTCTGTTCATTTTTATTTCGGGAGTAATGGGGACTTTCTGCCGGAAATCTATTAATATGATCTACAACATTGTCAATTAAGTAATTGATTGCAATTCTGTGTGGTCTTATTTTGAGTTGCCCTTGTTTACTTGGCGTTGGAGCAGACTCTCAAGTTTTAAGCTGTTTCTGTATATTTTCCATCTTCTTTCTTCCAATTTGGTAAAGTGAGCAAAAAGCATCCTTACAGATGGTTATTTTTTGCTTTTCGACAGTTATGGAATATGCGAACAAATTTAACTTTTGTCGTTTAACGCCTTTATCCACTTAGGTCTTCAGTTAGTATTTCCAATAAATTTAGTACAATCAAGTAAATAGGTACTAAAATATATTTTAAATTTCACAATGAATGAAGCAAAAATAATGTATTTCTACTACAGTAGTTAAATATTTTAAAATAGGTGGTACATTTTACTGACGACTATTATTGTACTTTAACTATTTTTATTGTAAAAATGAAGGTTTATATGAAGTGTAAAAATGTTTTTCTACAAGATTAAATAAGTAAATATAAATCAGATACAACGAATCCCTGGAATTTCGATCTTCGTAACAAATAATGGGTAGCTAACTTATAACAGCAACAAGGACGCTTAGCACTCGACGGGTGTCCGCTTGGGAGACCGCGTTTAACCAAAATTTTTAAAAAATATTTTAGTAAATTTTACAAAAGATTTAAGTAAATTTTACAAAAGATTTTAATAAATTTCTACAAAAATTTTTCATATAAATGGTTTATTAAATATTTTTCTAATTATTACTAAAAAGTAGGTTTAAATGTTGCTATAATTTAATGGCATTTCTAATAAAAGTTATTTCAGTCACATATAGGCCATAAACTATGGTTAGTTTCATTATTTTTATGGTAAGTTTAACTAAGTTTTCTTTTTCCGTGTGGAAGTTTTCCGCCCTTATCTAATTTACTGAGACGTTTTGCGCTTTTGACATATTAATCAACAATGCATTTTCTCTCAGCGTAATGTAGAACAATAAAGATCGCAATTATACTTTTCCGTTCTAAGAAATTGTTTTAAATGTTGACAATCAATTACGATGTTTTAATCTAATAAACCCCGATATCCGAAAAGAAAACAATAACTTTGGTTAAAAAATAGGTAAATCTTATCAGTTTTGAACACGCCGTCCGAAAAAATGGGTTGTCATCTACTCTAAGCTCTGGATATAGTTTGATCCTCGTTGGATTACGTTTCAACGGTTTTTATTTGAGTCGCTTTAACTTTTAGTAATAATTACAAAATCATTTAGTAAACCATTTTATAGGAAAAGTTTTTATACACTGTGCTTGGTTCTTTATGAAACATTTATTAAACATTTCAAACACTTATTGCTTCATGTTACCTGAAGCATTAAAAGGAAAAGTTTTTGGTAAATTTACTAAAATCTTTTGTGAAAATTTTGAAAATTCCACGCGGCATCCCAAGCGGTCCCACATCCTTCACGTGGTAACCTCGCCTTGCATCGCCCGATTACCTCGAAACGGTGGTATATTCACTATACAGGGTGGTTCTTAATAACATTGTAATATTTAAGGTTATTCTTGGGTCCATTTTGAGAATAAAACTGCATATGAACATGGCCTAAACGTGTTAACTTTTGAAATACAAAGATTTTCAAAAAATCTGTTTTTTAATTATTATCTGTGATACTGCTCTAGATATTTTTGTGAAATTGGTTACACACTTCCTATTCATCAAAAAGCATTTATGATGTGTAACATGTTTTTTCTATTTCGACCAGTGGCGCTCGTACGGGAATTGCCCTAGGTATTTTTGAAGGAAAGGATGGTACGCCAGTTCTTTTTTTTTAAATAAAAATTATTTTGGAAATTCTCATTCATATTGTATTCATATATACAGTGTGTCCACTGATTGACTATCGAAGAGGGAAAACTTTTTTATTTGTGGGTTTATGAAAAAAAGTTATTTTTCATAAAAACTCCTGCTTGTTCTCCAACGACCAAAAAGTATATTATTTTTTCAAATTTATATACCGGGTGTTCAGAATTTAGAAAAATATGAAAAAAGCTAAGAACAAAGTACCCTTATGTGTAAAGATAGGATAAAAACTAATTAGTAAAAGTTGTTGTGGTTGAGAACCTACGTCTCATTACCAAGTTTTGACTTATTAGCTAAATGTACAGAGACAGGCAAAAAATTCCAACTCATAAAATATGATTTGCTTTAAATTAACGCATTTTGCAAATTAGTTAATCTTTAGAACGTATTTCTTTGTATAATATTTATCTTTATACGAGGAATTGTCGAAAACGGCTAAGTAACTACCCATGTTATTAAAAAATCAATACGTTTTAAAATAAAACCGTGCACTATTCATAATTAAACGAATTTATTAGAGAACGAATGAAGAGTAAAAAATTGTAACAAGTATAACAAATGTAAGTGAAAAAAAGCAGGTTATCAGCAAAAAAAAACTATTCAAAGGTTTCTCCACCAACCTCCTCGCATCGTTGGACTTTCTTAATAAATGCTTTATATGCATTTCGTATCTCTTGCAAAGGGATAGCCTGAATCGCTTCTCTAATTCTAATTTTTAAATTGTCAAGATCAGGTTCCAAATGAGATGCATACACTTTCTGGGTAAGGTAGCCCCATAAGTAAAAATCCATTATTGTAAGGTCGGGACTTCTTGGCGGCCAAGGGATTGGTCCATATCTCCCAATCCAGCGCTCCGGAAATTGTCGATTCAACCATTCCCGCACAATAACAGTGGAATGTGCAGGATGACCATCTTGTTGAAAATATGCAGTTTGCCTGTCAATAAGTGGCATATTATTTAAATAATGAAAAAAAATTGAATTTAGCATTTCTAAATAACTATGCTGATTCATATTTGCTTCAAAGAAGTACGGTCCAATTATTCCGTTGTACGTAACTGCACACCAAACGTTAACTTTCTTGGAAATGGAAAATTTTCTGCAATGAATTCGAAAATGGGGATTCTCAGTTGACCAGTAACGTACATTTTGGGAACTAACCACTCCATTAGTTGAGAAAGTAGCTTCATCGGAAAAAATAATATTATGAAAAAAGTTTCTATTTTGTAAGTATTTCTGACCAACCCATAAGCAAAAATCAAGTCTTTTTGCATCATCATTTGCTTCTAGAGTATGAACAAATTTAGGTTTATATGGCCTGACTTTATTAGCTTTAAAAATTATTTGCAAATATGATTTACTAATGTTTCCAATATGGGATGCTCTAATCCTTAGCGATGTTTTGGGAAAATGCCGAACGGAATCCAGCGCAAGAGTTGCCCCAACATTTTCTTCTTCATTGATAGGAGTCTTCTTCTTTTTAATATTTAAAACGCTTCCTGTTCTTCTAAATTTTGAAACAATAGATTTAACTGATATTCGGTTAACGGTAATATTTGGCCATTTCTCGTTAAACATTCTTGTGACATACGAGTATGAGATATTTTCCCCTAAACCATAACATTGGACAATAAATACTTTTTGTTCTAACGTTAGCATTTTTTTTCACTGTCATAAATTAAGCAATATGACATTGACAACATTTTTATTTGTTTGTTCATTTGTTAAATACGTCGCTCCGCTATGTGTTTTCAACGCCGTCTTGTCGGTAAAATGTACGTCCATTGTCATCGCAACGTATACTATAAAGTTTTTACAAAGAAATACGTTCTAAAGATTAACTAATTTGCAAAATGCGTTAATTTAAAGCAAACCATATTTTATGAGTTGGAATTTTTTGCCTGTCTCTGTACATTTAGCTAATAAGTCAAAACTTGGTAATGAGACGTAGGTTCTCAACCACAACAACTTTTACTAATTAGTTTTTATCCTATCTTTACACATAAGGGTACTTTGTTCTTAGCTTTTTTCATATTTTTCTAAATTCTGAACACCCGGTATATAAATTTGAAAAAATAATATACTTTTTGGTCGTTGGAGAACAAGCAGGAGTTTTTATGAAAAATAACTTTTTTTCATAAACCCACAAATAAAAAAGTTTTCCCTCTTCGATAGTCAATCAGTGGACACACTGTATAAGAAGCAGATTTTGTTTTGTAAACTTAAACAGTTTTGACAGTTGTCTACATAGTCTAGTTGTCACGTATTTAAGTCAATAACATTAACAAATTATTTTAAAACCATGAAAATCTTTAACACCCTGTATCTCAAAAGTTAAGATGTTAGGATACAGGGTGTTATGGAAATGAGTATTATATTTAAATGGGTGACTCCTTGGGTGTCCTAGAGAAGCGCTACATATTTTATTTTTTTTAAATCGACCGTTTTAAAAGTGGGGTAACAAACACTCTTATTCACAGGTCAGTCCGCGCTACTGTACAACATTTCACCCAGACCCAATAACAATGTTGCCAAACTTAATGTAAAACTGAAATTCCATATAAAATTACAAAAATACATTATTTTCTACCTACTTGTACTTTATACCTAAAGAGCGAGGAAATCCAGGCACAAACACAATCAGTTTTTTTTCTTTTTCATGGGAACACTCCTGGAAACACTTTATCTACACACAGTAATAGTGAAACAGAACCGATAGTTAGAGTTTGATAATAAAATAATACAGATTATACTACAGATAGATTTTATTACACGCGACGTAATTTGACGTCCAGAAGAAACGCGTCAATAAAAACAATATTCAAAGATAATTTATGGACGGGCAAGATACACGCGTAAACCGAAAAAACCGAGCGGATTGCTGAGAGTGCGTTGGCGATCGACAAGACACAACGTATCCGGCCGCTGGTTGGTCTTCAACTAACAGACGCAAGAATGCGGCGCTATATGCAACTACTTCGCTCAGCCGATGTAAGGCGTCAAGAGGTCATTGGCATTTGACCTAGTGACGCACGTGGCTATTACTATTCCATATGTTTTCTCGGGTTGTTTAAAACATAGTCCGTCGTAAATGTTCTTTAATTAATTGTACAAAAAGGTATTACAAAATGGAAGTGTTTAAATTATTTTATTTTGTCTAAAGAGTTTAAGGTGTACATATGACAACACCGGCCAGAATTCCTTGATTGCTTACATGTATCGCAGTGCCACACAGGTGTTTTTCTGGTTTGACGTCAGGTCACTTTTACCGTTGAATGAATTCAAAGCGCCATTTATGGGTATTTTTCTTCAATTTGTCTTTATCTCAGGAATTGCCGGTTTAAATATAATAAGTCATTTCCATAACACCCTGTATATGAAATTTCTGAAATGGACCTGACAATAACCTCCTTAAATTAGCATGTTATTAGGAAACACCCTGTACAAGTTCTCTACCATTGATCTGTACCAACGAAAATTGAAATTCCAGGAATCCGTTGCATCTGATTTAAGCCTTTTATTTTGTAAACAAGCATTTTTACGACACTTCATTAAACCTGTTCATTTTTACAATAAAAAATACTTTAAGTACAATAATAGTTAGTAAGTAATATACTAAACATTTTAAAATATTTAACAACTGAAGTTCTAAATAAATTATTTTCACTTACATTAGTTGTGAAATTTAAAATATATTTTAGTATTTACTTGATTGTACTAAATTGATTAAAAATACTAACTATATAGATTTTTATAACGTGATGACGTGTACAATATGATTTTGGTACGGACTATTAATAAAAAAATATAATTAATCCTATAATTTATAGGAAATCGTACAATAAAACTAATAATTTTATATAGCACTTTTTCCGTATATTAATTACTTAACAATATATCGTTTTATTTTATTAAGGTACTTATGGTATGTCGTCGAAACAATGGATGCCACTGGATCGAGAATTAATAAAAAACATTTTAATAAAAGATTTTCCACACTTCAGTGCACACCATCAAAAACCTGGAAGCACTATATTTTATGACAATCTTTTCCATATGGACGGGGAAATATGGAAAGATATGAGGAGGAAACTCACACCCACATTCACATCTGGTAAGTCTCAGTATGTTATTATTCAATGAGGGGTGAGGGTAGTGACTGAATATCGTAGGGTAAAGAAAAACCGATCATTGGAAAAATCTGACAACTTATATTTGGAGGCGAACGCCTGGTTCACGCGGATTTCGGGCTATCTCAGACATAGCGCGTTGGATATCCATGAATCAAGTGAAGTCATGTCGATTCTGGAGTTCAACGCATTGTGGATTCGTCATATCTATCCATCTTTCTAATAGTTCGAAATTCAAAAGTAGTGATTGCTAGATTTACGAAATAAAACGCTCACACGTCGTACAGAAGGGGGACATAAGGTTTCAAATTTAAAGTCAAAATCGCGGAGCTTGTTTGAGAAAACCTGGGGACTGTATGTCACAGTTATCAGACCCCTGATGTCATACGGGTATGAAGTTTGGTAGACAAAAACACAGCAAACTACGACAATGACTAACCTCAATAATTTGCAGAGGCTTGCTTGTGTATCAGTGGTGCAATGAAAAACACCCCCACAGCATCAATGGAAGTAATACTAGGGTTGACACCCCTAGATATTCACAGTCAGAATGGAGGCAAACTCCAGCGCCTCAAGGATGAACACAAATGAAGAATGGATACAGCACCCCGGAGTAATTGGGCATACAATAGCCACGATTCTAATCGACGACTAGCACTTGGAAATGCAAACCGATTGAATATTAAATCGATCTACTTCATAAAAACATTCAAGATCAGCTGTGACTTTGATATATGGACATGGACAAACAGTACACCCCATCGTTTGACAAGGGCCTAGTTCGGTATGCCGATGCATGGATTAAAAACTGTGTGGGCGCAGGCGTATTTGGGGAAAGGAACATAAGCATCCCACAGGGTAACTACGCCACAGTATACAGAGCAGAAGTTCATACTATACAAGCGTGTGTACAAAAGAATCTTGAAAGGGGTTACCAAGGCCATCGCTTCACATCCAAACTAACACTGGAGTGACTTAATAACCTGAAAAAACTGGCGGCCAGGAGGAACAAGGTAGAGCTCTTGGGGATTCCTGGTCGCCCATGGATAAAAGTAAATGAAAAAGCAGACGAACTAGCGAGAGCTAGATCTGCACAAAATCTCAGGGGCCCTGAAGCCGCCTTCGGGATATCAAAACAGTAAACGGAAACAACAGTCTGATGGGCGGATAAACAACATCTATCTCGATGGAACGGGATACCTGGACGAACACAGGCAAGAACACACCCTCGAAGAAACTATCGAATGGGATATTACTCCTAACGCGGTCCCAGTTGGAACAGGTGACTGGCTTGTTAATAGGCCACTGTCCCGTAAGAGCACACCTTCAACGTATAGGAATCTACAATGGGCCTATTGAATTCAGACTCTGCGCAGAAGACTCACGGTATTCGAGAATATTCAACCCGAACAAACTTGGTAGAAGCCAATGGGACCTCATAAACAAGATCGGGGTGCACAATAAGCCAGATGGTTGAAGTGATAGAAGTTCGGGCCACACACCCGACCCCCGCCTGTAACCAACAAACCAAACAACTAATTAAAACTAGAATTAACTGAGACTGTTTGTTAATAACTGACTAAACATATTTTAGTCAAAATTAGATTTCACTAGCCCGGTAAAAACTCGAACAGAACCGCGCCAGCCCGTCTCGTCTTCTCGAGCAAGTGAAACCGCAACCTTGAATCTCTTCTAGGACAGTTTAGTGTGAAATAATTTGCAAATAATTGAATCAGTGTGGAAATCCATAACTAATATTAATAATATAAATTTTCACCATTTGAATTGAGGGTAATTATTAAGCGATTTTTTAGGTAAAATAAAGATGATGTATGAAATTATGTTAGAAAAAGTAAGCGGACTGCAAAACCTTATTGATAAAGTAGTTGACACTGGAAAACCAATTGAAATAAAGGCTCAATTAGCTAGATTCACCACTGACGTTATAAGTAAGTGAAAGATAATTTTAAAAGAAAATTTACATGTAAACAAGCTCAGTTAGTACAGCATGTAATCGTTCCAATAGGATATGAAAGGAGCCATCAAGTAACTGTCAAAGTATATTTAACTGATAAACTACTAGATTTAAAGTTGTGTTGTGTGTTGGTGGCTGCTATCATATTCTATCAAACTGCGAGAAAGTAACGAAACTTACGGGAAAAGATAATAAAAATTAAAATAGAAATATTGAAGTTGTACGGGATGTCTCAAATTCGATGTTTACCATTGGGATCTGGGAAACTATAAAAGATACATGAAAGGTTAAATCGTGGGTGCATAAGTGGAGGTTAAGTTAATGATGTTGAAAAATTAAGAAAGTTCCGAATACTTCAGCAGCTATCTGAAAAAAACCAAAATTTCATGTTCCGTTTTTTTTATGTGACGTTATTTATGAACGAAAAACACTTTCTACATGCACTTTTTGCCGATGCATGTTAAACGACCTTCCCGAGGTCGTTTTTCCCAACGAATATAACCTCCAACGATTCAAAACCAACGTGAATCGCTTTTTGCGCACACGCACCACTCCCAGAGTGCCCTAAAGGATTTTTCCTATAGTGCTTGTGTTTGCTCATAAAAAAAAGATAGCTTCTAATTTAAAAAAAAAGGACGTTTCGATTTTCAGATGTCATCATCAGATAAAAATTTTTATATACGGGCCTGAAATTTTAATATTATTTTTGAAATATTTCGTTCCTCAAAAGCATAAACCAACATTTTGCCAAAATTTCACCGTTTTGAACCTAAGATTCTCGATCAGCAACTTAATTATTTTTGCAATACGGTCCTGATAATTATTATGTTTGAAAAATATGCTACTCTAATCCAGTGGCGGTGCTTCCAGAGGAGCACATGCGCACGTGCACCCCCAAAACGAATAAAAAAAATATTTATTTATATTCATTGAATATTATTTATCGTATAAAGTGCGACCCTCCCTAATATTTTATTGTACCGTCAAACCAAACTGTATATTATAAGCTCTCGCGAATGACGCAATATACTCGCATATGCGAATAAGTGGGCGGGGCATAATGCAGTTTCTCTGTAGTAACAGGTGGCGGGGGATAGCGGGACTATGGCGATTTAACATGGAAAAGGCCCACAATTTTAGTGCGCTGTTGTGTGTTCGTGCATGTATTAAGAAATTCGAGCGTGTATGTTTTAATATTATACAGGGTGTTATGGAAATGACTTATTATATTTAAATGGGTGACTACTAGGGAGTCCTAGAGAAAGTCTACATACTACTACCACATACTGTCGCGCCGTTACATCTGGAGTCACTTAGCAACAATATGGGTCACTAGAGTATACTAACAGTGTTGTCAGATCACATCGCGCGTCCCGCCCTTACTTGAATACTGGCGGCGCGCCCTTCATACTTCAGTACGCTTCCCGACTTTGGAGTGGAAGGACGTCGAGCGTTCTACGTGCTTGACGTATACGAATTTTAAACGTTTTGTTAATTGTATTGCCCGATTTTTTTTGTTGTGAAATAATTCATAATAAGAAATGTTGTGATGTGATTTAAAATTTGTGTGATATTATCTACTGTTGGTTCGGTTGAAAAACATACTTTTTGTGTTTTATTTTTTTATGGAATTTAATTATAAAACGGATATATTAAGATCGAAGGTAAGAAAGTATGTACCTTAACATTGTAGTTTTCTTTGTCTAAAAAGTTTGAAAAAGAAGTGATAATGCGCGCCAAGACGTCTTGTTGTCAAAAACTGAACACGTGCGTTTAGAATTTGAATGACAACACCCCTACAATGCGATGATCTCTTTTGAAACTTGAGACTGCCTCAATAAAATATTGATTGCGAAGGGCCTCAGGAGCGGCCACGTAAATTTTGAGATTTCATATAAAGTGTATATTTTGCTTAATAATTCAAGGCGCCATTTATGGCTATTTTTCTTCAATTTATTTTCATCTCGGGATTTGCCGGTTTAAATATAATACGTCATTTCCATAACACCCTGTATATTTTTAAGTTAAAATTAATACTTTCACGGTGGACTATTTAAAAAATAACTTTAGCTCTTTGAGTTTGGAGAAAAAAATTGAAGTGAAGAATGCGGGAAGACCTAAACCGTAAATCAATTTAACGCAGACCACCAAGGATAAATCTAGGGACTTTATTAGAAAGCTTAAAAATAAAAAAAAACTGAATTTGTGGATGCAACACAACTAACCGTCTGTTTTGTTTTTCCTGTTTGTTGAGGAGGTTTGGTCGTTACACAAAAATAAAATTTTGAAAAGAATTTCACGATACCACCATATCATAGGTCACGAGCCGCCACTGCTCTAATCAGAAAGAGAGATATTTAATAAACAATTAAAAATTTATAACAAATTTTAGTACTGTTTGGTAACATAATAAAAACGAGAATGCCACCAATCCCCAATCCTCTAAAACGACATAATTGTTCCGAAATGCTAGAAAATAATAATTCCTCATTATTTGAGCGAGTTCAGGATCGTATTACAAAAAAAAAGTTGTTGATGGTGAATCTTCGGTTCAAAACGGTGAATTTTTGCAAAATGTCATTGTTGTGCGAGGTTTATGTTTTGGGGGAACGAAATAATTCAGGTTCGTATTTAAAATTTGTATCTGATGCTATCTGAAAACCGAAACCGTCATGTTTAAAAGTAGACACTTTAAATGCATCATAAAAAAGAGCCTGTAGAAAATGTTATGTTTAAAAATAACGTCACAAGGAAACAAAAATAGAAAATTAAATTTTCGATTTTCTTCAGACATGTCCGAAAGTGCTAGGAATTTTTTTTTTTTATTTCTCACCGGCATTAACTTAACTAGTGTTGGGAAACACGATGATTTTAATAATCGAGTACCTACTTGATACTCGAGCGATTTTAATAATCGAGTTAATCGCTCGAGTGAATCGCCTGAAATTCCAATTTACGATGACGTCACCGACTGCTTAACGGGCTGCCTAGCCCTTTACATGTGATCAGGTAGGGTATTTAGCAGGCACGTAACTACGGGTGGGCACGGGTTTAGCTAAAAAATTATAGTGTCACCAAAAAAATTCCAGAAATTTATTTATTTGTGAATAATGAATTTTTACCACGTGTCTCGATACCAAACAAAAAAACTGCAAAAAATCATCCAAATATGTATTTATTGCTCGGGTTTATTCTTGTGCGTTTTTAAAACAAAAAGTATTACCAAGATTTATTTTTCTTCACGTCTTTCTCAATCTACGAGCATAAAATAAATAGATATTTAAAATGGCCGTCAAATTCTTCCACTTTAAATTATCAGGTGCCCACTGTGTGCCCTTCAAAAATTTAGGCTTAGTTACGTGACTGGCAAAATAAGAAAGTAGGTGATTATTTTTTAAATTCATGGTTATAGTTACCTAAATGTTCCTGTTTAAATTTAAGAATGTTTACTTTTGGTTACCAAAAAATTTCTCGATACCTATGTTTTGTTAACTATTTTGCTCGTTTTCTTATTTTTAAGAAGTCTTCTTGAGTTTAATAATGAAAAGTTCCTGTTTCGATTTAAAAATGTTTACTATAACATAACCAACGAATTTTTCTATATATTTTGTTAACAATTTTGTTCGTTTTGTTATTTTTCATTAAGAATTTTTATTATTAAGTTATTTTTGAGAAGTTTTCTCGAGTTTATAGTAAATAAAAATTTTCAAATTATATCCCTTATTTTTTAATATTTACAATCGGAGACCTAAACTACGCCGCTGGCTAGCCAGCTTTCGGATCGCGCGGCGTGTAAAACGAAGGTCATTATAACAGTTGATATTTTTCGGTTTTTCGCCTGAATTTATAACTAGAGTATTTCCTATCGACCGAAAAACTGTTTGAATATACGAGCAGTTTTTTAATTCGATCACGCTACAGCGGTACAATTCCGTCGGCGGCAAGCGAAGCGCGGGTATCGAGTGAAAGATAATAAGTTACGGGCGACGGTTTTCGCCGGAATAGATAATTCGAGCGGTTTTTTTTAATAATCGAGCGATGCCCGTTATTTCAATAATCGAGTGATCAAGCGGTTTTTCGCTCGAGTGATCACAACACTAAACTTAAACTCCAAACTATGCAACCTTGCCACAATTGAACATTTCATGCATCGATTCAAATCGGTACAGCGTCTTTCGAGCTATAGTTTTAAAAATGAGGATAAGAAACTCGTTTGTCGATCTTCATGTGGACCATTTTAGTTCTTCTAGCTAATCGGACAACTATGATTATGCCCAATAGTTAGTTAGTGCCATACATGAAAATTGTCTGGTTAATTGTTGAATAAAATTTAGCTGCAACCCGATAAAACTTTATAATATTTTAGGCAGCTGCGGTTTTGGAGTAGAATGTAACTCACTAGAAGATGTAGATTCAGACTTTTTCCGACATGGACAAATGATTTTTGAAGAAGTTAACAAAAAAAGGTCTAAGATCAGGATGTTCGCCGGACTTTTGGGTCTCTGCAAACCTATATTCCTTGAAGTTGGTCACATTGAAGACTTTTTTGGGTAATTATTAGCTATTTTCGAATATTTTGTGACAGAAATTTAAAATCACAATATGAGTTCCTACTGGTTAGTTACGATTATAAAGTAGGAATAAAATAATGAGAGTTTTTCGTAAGAACATTATACAGGGTGTTATGGAAATAATTTGTAATATTTAAACCTGCAAATCTTCAAGATAACCATAAATGCTACGTTGAATTAATAACCGAAGAAAATCACCGTATCTTAGTGTCATAAAAAGCCGCCGGGCACGTCATGGTTGTTACTCAAGAGTACAAGATCTTACCTTAACAATTGAAGGGTTTTTTTTTATCAAAAACAACCAATTTCAAAAGAGTTGAATTTCTGCAACACTCAACTAAAAACGCCGTATATTTAAATCGCTATATCTATCTCACTGACTGTGGTAGTTTTTACCACAATAAGTTTTGGACAGATGTAAATTATATTATTTCAAACGGTGTTAACCAAAAGTTCAAATATTCTTAAAAACTTTAAAATTACATTGGTTGTTTTTGATGAAAGCCCCTCAATTCCTTCCATAAACAAAATAAGACACAATCAAATTACATAACCACATCACAAGCACATGAAAGCGAATTATTTCATAACAGAACAGAAAAACGATAGTGCTACAACACATATTTTACCGCCTCAAACGAGAGTGGACCAGGCTTCCGCTATTCAATTGCGCAGCCTAGCTAACGATGGAAGTTTGAGACGCGTAGTGGGTTGACAACACTGTACACCCTTGGCATAAGTAACCTACATTACAGTTGTTAAGTTAACACAGATCTCTATAGGGTGGTCGCAGTTGGGATAATTTTAGGGGTCTTTACCTAATAAATTTATACTATGGATTAAAAAAAAAACGTATGTAGGTCTAAAATCAAGGAGGTTTTGAAGAATAAACAATTCACATTCTTAGGTAGGTTGTAAACAGCTTTCCAGAAAAACAATCGGGCAGCTCTGAAAATTAGAATAATTTTTCTTTGTCGTTTTCTCTTGATTAGACAAAGACATTATGTCGCCTTCGAGCGTTCGGAACACACTTTTTATAAAGCATTTGTTTGTTAGCATTATGGCGTCATGGGTACCTAGATAAATACAAAGCCGTTTGCGTTTCTTGTTGTATTTTTTATCATGATTTGGTATTTTTAATAAATTACCTCTCCTTTTTTTAACTTGGCCTAAGGGTGTGCGATATCAAATTGTCGGAAAAAAGCGCTCTATTGAGCCCGAGTGAGCCAGTATGTTTCCATTTGAAAAAAATTGAGTTTTCTGGGAAAATTTATAAAGTGTGTCTAAACTTGAAAATTGAATTTTTATCAAGAATTTGGCTTAGAAGTAAACCATTTTAGGGAGTTCACAGGTAGCAATCTAGATAAAAAAAATAAAAATCAAAAGAAAAATTATTTAAAGTGTCAAAATGTGACGTATGGGGTGTCGTTGAATCTGGAATGGTATTCTGAATCGATATAGTCAAATTTATACTGGGTGTTCCCAAGTTTAGGTCATTTCAGGTTAAACCGGTAGCGGCAAAATGGAGTCCGTCATGTCATAAAATGCAAAATAATATCATATACACGGTGTTCCCTAATGACGTGCTAATATTTCAGGGTGTGATTCCTTAGGTCATTTTATAAAGAAAAGTTCATATGCACATATGTCTGAACGGCTTAAATTTCTTGCTACAGGGTGTTGAATTTTTATTATTTAAATGGTTATTTTTTAATATCTCCAAAAGTACCTTAGATACTATTTTCAATTTTGGTATGTGTTAATAGGATATAGGACTACAAATTTTAGTTTAGAAAAGTTATTCAATTTTTTCACCAGTGGCGTCCCTGCAAATATGTCCTAGGATATTTTTTATAAAAAAAATGGTACGCCACTGACATTTTTCAATGTGGATATTTTTCTGATTAACCTGGTCAATTCTACATAAAAAACGGTCTCTTGAGTTCTTCTCGTCAGACGCACCGTTCTTGGTTAAAACCACTAAATTCATATTGAAACTGATTATTATTAACATTGATAAAATAATTAATGATAAATATATGTTAATATTTATTTTATAAAAATTGTTGGAAATGGCCACCTTCACTTAAAAGGCATGCTTCAGTCCGTCTTCGCATCGAATTGTCCACTGCAACAATTTTTATAAAACAAAATTTATCATTAATTATTTTATCAATGTTAATATGAATTTAGTGGTTTTAATCAAGAAGGTTGCGTCTGACGAGAAAAACTCAAGAGACCGTTTTCATGTAGAATTGACCAGGCTAATCAGAAAAAATATCCACATATCAAAATGTCAGTGGCGTACCATCTTTTTTGTAACAAATATCAGAGGACATGTTTGCAGGGACGCCACGGGTGGAACAATTAAATGACTTTTCTAACTAAAATTTGTGGTTCTATATCCTATTAACAAATACCAAAATTGAAAATAATATCTAAGGTACTTTGGGAGATATTAAAAAAAAACCATTTAAAAAATAAAAATGTAAGCCGTTGCGGACATATGTTCATAAAATGACCTTAGGAATCACACCCTGAAATATTAGCACGTTATTAAGGAACACCCTGTATGCAAACCCGCCAAATTTGTTATTTAAACAATAAAAAACTTATAGAGGTGAGCGTTCCTCCTGAAACCCTCGGTATTTATATCTCCACAAGAACGTGTGTTGCTTACGATTTCTGCAATTTTAACACTTTTGAATAATTGTACTATTTTTACGATGGACCTTCTTCCAATTTATTAAACAATTAATTTTAACACAGGCAATAACTAACAATATCCATTTTAAATAAATTTTAGCAATGTTGTTCAACAAACATTAGACTACAGGGAAAAGAACAAAATTATCAGGAAAGACTTCATGCATCTCATGATTCAGTTGAAGAATAAGGGCGCAGTTACAGAAATTACGAACGAGAGCGAGGACGTATACGTGAAGACTGTAAATGAAGGTAAAATTTATTTTTGATAGGGATAGGGTGTTCTTTAATGACGTGCTAATATTTCAGATTGTTTGGGTCATTTACGAAGAAAAATTAATTTGAACTAATGGCTTAAATTTTTTTAAAATTTTTAATAAATCGTTGTTTTAATCTCCGAAAGTACTTTTACATATTATACAGTGTGTTTATTAATAATATGCTAATATTTAAGGAAGTTATTTTTGGGTCCATTTTCTCGCCGACGAAAAATCGAAATAATAATCTACAGGGTCCGCAAACGAAGCGTGGACGGAAGATTAAATCGTCATCGAAGAACTTATCAACAATACTAAAACAGCTTGAGATATTGGATTAAAAGCACAAAGTTTTAAAAATATTTTACATTATACAGGGTGGCCCAAAAAAGTGTGACAGCATAAAGTTATATTTTTTTAAATGGGACACCCAGTATTTTATTGCATATTTAGGTTCGCATTACTATCGTTTATAAGTGCCTCAAATTTTATTTAATTTGGTTTTGTAGTTTCGGAGAAATAAATTAAAAACTAAAAAAAAAAGTTTTGCAGTCCTGAATAAAAAAATCAAACAAAACAATCCAGAACTATTTTTTTAACCTCGGCATTGAGTGAAATTTATGACGAGAGGTCTAGAGATACTATGAATGTAATTGCGTTTATTTATTTTATACAGGGTGTTCATAATAAGCTCTCAAAAACCCCACATTTTAACATAATTTTTCTCAAGTTTTTCAAATGGAACACCCTGTATATTATTTGGCTATTTGACGTAGAATTCATAGACAATTTTTTTTTGTAATACAATCATATAAGTTATATCCAGCCGTTTTCGAAATAATTATAAATATCATAAATTATGTTGTTTAAATAGAGTTTCAATTGGGAAATTTTGTTATAGGCGACTAGACTAATAATTGTAAACTAAAGTAAATGTTCAAAATAGCTTCCTTTCACTCTTAGAGTTTACCATATTTTAGTTATTTCGATATAAATTTTAAAAGCCTACATTTTTGCTACTTTTATTTATTTATTTTTATTTTTTATTCTTAATCGAGTTGCCATGATTTTTTTTTTGTTTAGATTGTCACTATGACAGCCAATTAAAATTATTTACATTTGTTCAGTCGTCGAATTTAAGTACTAACTTACACAAAATGTCGAATTTTTCAACTTTAGAAATGGTAAATATAATTTTTATACTGGGTGAATGTGCAAGTGGCTGTCATAGTGACAATAAACAATAAAGAAATCATGGCAACTCGATTAAGAATAAAAAATTAAATTAAATAAATAAAAGTACAAAAATGTAGGCTTTTAAAATTTATATCGAAATAACTAAAATACGGTAAACTCTAAGAGGAAAAGGAAGCTATTTTGAATATTTACTTTAGTTTACAATTATTAGTCTAGTCGCCTATAACAAAATTTCCCAATAAAAACTCTATTTAAACAACATAATTTATGATAATTATAATTATTTCGAAAACGGCTGGATATAACTTATATGCTTGTATTACAAAAAAAAATTGTCTATGAATTCTACGTCAAATAGCTAAATAATATACAGGGTGTTCCATTTGAAAAACTTGAGAAAAATTATTTTAAAATGTGGGGTGTTTGAAAGCTTATTATGAACACCCTGTATAAAATAAATAAACGCAATTACATTCACAGCATCTCTAGACCTCTCGTCATAAATTTCACTCAATGCCGAGGTTAAAAAAATAGTTCTGGATTGTTTTTTTGATTTTTTTATTCAGGACTGTAAAACTTTTTTTTTTAGTTTTTAATTTATTTCTCCGAAACTACAAAACCAAATTAAATAAAATTTCAGACACTTATAAACGATACTAATGCGAACCTAAATGTGCAATAAAATACTGGGTGTACCATTTAAAAAAATATAACTTTATGCTGTCACACTTTTTTGGGCCACCCTGTATAATGTAAAATATTTTTAAAACTTTGTGCTTTTAATCCAATATCTCAAGCTATTTTAGTATTGGCGATAAGTTCTTCGATTAGGATTTAATCTTCCGTCCACGCTTCGTTTGCGGACCCTGTATGTAGTTTATTTTAGTATAATTTGCTGATATCGTACTTATCGTACTATTGTACGTATTTTTCACTTCATATGGCTAATAGGATAAATCCTAAATAGTACCTGACCATTTTAAATTTATTTTTTAGAGGTTATGTCCTTACACGAGATAGCTAGTCAAGCCATGTTATTTTTCACTGCTGGCTTCGAGACTTCCTCGACAACTATGTCGTATGCATTTCTTGAATTGGCAAAGAACCAGGACGTGCAGAAAAAATTAAGAGAAGAAGTGAGAACAGTGTTGAAGAGGCACAATGGAATAATGACATATGAGGCTCTTCAAGAGATGACTTACGTTGATTACGTCATTAATGGTAAATAACCTTTAAAATTTACAGTATACTTAGTTCACGTTAACGAATATGCAGTTTTAAAATATATCGTTGAATTGCAAACTGGATCCCCTAACAGAGATATCGGAAAAAAATTCCATGTCCGTATTGAAAATATCTGAGTTGGTAGGAATAACTAAAACGTCAAGCGTCAATTTAAGAAAATGTTAAGTGTGATAGGTAGAGAATGAAACACCATAACTTTTTTCTATGAAACAATTATTGATCAAATCGGTGATCTTCGAGGTACTTGGAGAATTTTCAAATTCCCTTTAATATCTCTAAAACTAAAAACTATTTGGCAACCCTGTAAGCACATTATAAACCAGGGGTGCCGACCCACGACACTCCTGCCACAGTGTGGCACGCCGGGTTTTAACAGTGACACGCGAAGACAAAATGAAAAATAAAAATAAATAATAATGTCGTCTTCAGGAACTTTCTCAAAATCCGCGTAAAACGTTATACTCGTACGCTACTGAATACGACAGCGCCAGAAAGCACGGTACAAAGATGCGGTTTTGTCTCAATTTTTGGAGAAAAAAGATTAACATATTTCACATTAATACAGGAACTAGGTCTGAATTTTGATAGAAGTCGCAAGGTCGTGGCCAAGTCATATGATATGGTTATTTTAAGTTTATAGGTTGGCATGAGTTTGACATAAATTCCAAGACAGGACTTAGAAACAATTTCATTTTTAATTTATAACTTAATTCTTTATTTGAAACAATATAGGTACTTTAAGGCATATAATATAAATGTCCTCATTAAAGTATAATGATAAAAAAAACTTGTAAAATGGATGTTTCTTCTACAGAAAAATTAAAGAAGATGACCGTACAGTATCATAGCGAACCAAATTTAGATGCACTATTTTTGGGACATTTTTATACACACCGGGGGAATTTCGAAAATTGGTTATCAGCTCTTCGCTCTATTATGTCTATTGAAAATCTAGTTGCTACATTATTCAGGGTATACCTATCAAAGTCATTAAGGGTATCATTTAACTGGTTAGCAAAATATTCTTATTTTTGCGAACAGAAAAATGTAATCGGTCAGCCAAAATGGCTAGTTGGTCAGCAACTTATAGACAGCAAACATTTCTGAATCGTGACACTGACCTGAGAAAACAAGTGAAAACCCGCCCCCGCTACACCTTTCGTAGCCGATTTCCTTCTGTGTTCGGCAAAAGAAAACACAAGAAAGTTACATAAATTGACAGTGCCCTGGGACGTCTGAAGTAAATTGCTTCTAGACATGTTTGTTTCTACTGACCAATTGTAAACCCTTGCTGACCAAGTAATCATTTCGCAGCTCGACTGTTAAAAAAGGCTAACCACTTAATTACTTCTCAAAATTTAATATCTATTTTGCAAGATTCATTCAGTGCTAGGTTTGATGATTTTCAAGATCATAAAAATGCTGATCTTTTCACAAATCCTTTTTCAATTTTTCTGCAATACTTTAATTGTTAACCACCTGAAATCCAAATCGAAATTATTGACCTACAGCCCCGTACTATACTGAAAGGCAAATTTAAGGAACTCATTTGAATTTTGAAAATTAATAACAAGAAGCAATTTTCCAAATTTACACGATATGACTGTCAGATATTGTTGTAGGTTTGGATCAACATATTTTTGTGAACAAATGTTTTCTTTTATGAACTTAATAAACTCAAAAATCTTTCAAGACACATCATTTTGTTAGCATCTTCAAGAACTTTGTAAAATTGTTTCGTCACTATTAATAAATTATTTATACCAACTTTTTCTTTCTTTTTAGAAACCTTACGTAAATATCCACCAGTTACAGTTCTTCCTCGTACGTGCACGAAAACCTACAATGTTCCCAATAGTAATGTAGTTATAGAGAAAGGTACCCATGTTGGCATACCTGTTTGGGGCTTACAAATGGACCCTGAGTATTTCCCCGAACCAGAAAAATTCAAACCCGAAAGATTTACACCTGAAAACAAGAAAAATTTTAAAGATATGACATACATGCCGTTTGGAGAAGGGCCTCGACAATGTTTAGGTAAGCATCATTTTTTGTTAATGATACGAAGTCGGTTAAACTGGGTCAAAGTTGCGTAATGGGCTAACAACTCCTAGAAAGGAGTTGTTGAATGGGCTAAATAATATGCCGCAAAAAAATCTTAAATAAAAACAGGGGCTTTTAAACTATTTGCAAAAATCTAAAATTTTGCGTTTAGGTTTCTATTTTTTCCTGACTTTGTTCGAAGAGATGTCCAAAAATAAATTTCATTATCTCATTGCTACTTTTTATTCTCCATCGGATCTTTCATGTGACGTTTCGTCTTTAGGTCACTATCATCAACTTAATTTTTTTAAATACGGGCCTGGATCTTTTTGTTTAAATTATGAAAGAGGACCTAAATCTACGTTCAGTGGTATACAGCGCTTACCGATTTTCCGGCGTTTTGTTCCTGAAATTGACCATCTTCATTAAAATATCCCTAGTACGTTCCTGTAATTTACTTTTTTTACGTACGCTAAGTAGAAATTTGATACAGCTATTAGTTTGAAATAAAAAAAAACAGTAGTCCTACGTAATAGCAATAACAATTAAAGGCAGAAATAGCAATAATAATTTAAAAATCTTCAGTTTCTTGCAAACAAAAGCAAATTACAGGAACCTACTAGGGGTATTTTAATGAAGATGGTCAATTCAAGGAACAAAACGTCGGAAAACCAGTAAGTCGGATGAAAGATCTGATGATGCCATCTTCTGGAGAATAACAGTGCAATTTATTTTTGGACATCTCTTCGAACAAAGTCAGGAAAAAATAAAAACCGAAATGCAAAATTAATTTTTGATTGTTTTGCGGCATATTATTGGGCCCATAATTACGCAATATTGCCCCAATGGCCGAATTTATAACATCCTATATATTTTAGTATTTACTTGATTTTACTAAATTTATTAGAAATTCTTACTATACTTTTTTAAAATTATGTCTACAATATTAATTTGGTAAAGATTACTAATAAAAATTGTTTAATACTATATTTTACAATCAAATATTTACTATAGTATTTTTTCCGTGTAATAAGTAATTTCCATTACAAACCCTAACAAACCCTGCATAATTATAATATAAACAGTTTTGGAAGGAATCTCTGTTATTAAGCGGATTCCGGAGTACGTCGAAACGAATTTTCTCCCTAAGCGTTTATTTCTGTTTCAGAAAAAAAATGTTCAAAGAAAAAAACTGTGTAATGCAACTAAAATTGGAGGAACGTATATATCTTTTTATTTCGGAAGATTTTTAGAAGTAATTTTATTTACTGTTCCATGTAGAAAGAAATTATGGACTTTCCTCCAATTATTAATAAAATTTAGACATTTTTGTTCGGGTTTGTTTTTTAAATGCAGCGTTTTCAGTGTTATAAATTGAAGTCTAGACCCCGATCACGTTCGGTCCTCTTTCCTCCGAGTATCGTTGTTTCTGTCGGCGTACCGATTACGGGCTACTTTGACAGCGCGAAATGAACAAGGTCCAATCGGAGATTTCGACTGACTCCGACCGACTCGCGACTCATCTTAAATCCCTGCTATTATTTATTCTTATACAGGGTGTTTCGGGAGGACAGGGAAATATTTTGGGAACATGTTCAGAAGGTCAAAATAAGAGAAATTAACCCATATGTTTTAATCCGATTCTTAACCGTCTCTGAAATAATCGGATCTAAAGTGTTTTTTGTAAAGTTTTGGAGTAATTAAGAAGTTTTGTATTTCTAACTCCAGTTTGTAGGTATTTCATTGCTTGTCAATAGTTACCTAATTTAATTGACAAGCATGGTTGTCAGTTTGATTTATTCTGAGCGTTTCGACTCGAAAAGAGAAAAGGTTCCATACGTAATGCCTCACACATTCACCCATAGGGAGTATGCTGACATAATATTCGTGTATGGTTTCTGTAATGGTATCGCATTACGGGCTGTTGATTAATACCGACGTCGTTTTCCAAATTGAAGAGTTCCTAATCGAAAAGTGTTTCAAAAAGTTTTTGCAAATGCTCAGGAAACAGGAATGTTTCCAAGCGTAAGGATTGATTCTGAACGAGCGGCGGGTCTAAATGTGGAAAATGAAGAGAATGTTCTGGATATGGCTGAAGAGAACCCAGTACGAGGCGGATTACGAAAGAACTTCGATTAGAATCACATGTGGGCGTTTGGAAGACAATATGTTCAACCGGTCCAACATCTTCAAGAAGGTGATTATGGCTTAAGGGTTCAATTTTGTGAATGGATCCAACAAAATCGAGGCCTACATAAATACATTTTATTTAGCGATGAAGCTCAATTCACCCGCGATGGAATCAATAACTGTCACAATGAACATCGGTGGTCAGATGAAAATCTTCATGCCACGTTTGAACGAAACTTTCAACATCGATTCAGTATTAATGTGTGGTGTAGAATGCTCAACGACCAGTTGTTTGGTCCTTTTGTATTGAATGAGCGTCTTACTGGAGATGGATATTTACGGTTTTTGGAAGACCATTTAACACACATGTTGGATGATGTTCCGCTAATTGTTCGACACCGAATGTTTTTTCAGCACGATGGAGCCCCACCTCATTTTAGTCGCCGGTGCGTAATTTCTTGAATAATCGTTTTCCTGATCGATGGATTGGCAGAGGAGGACCTCAAGCTTGGCCACCGAGGTCACCAGACCTAAACCGACTGGATTATTGCCTCTGGGGGTGGATGAAATCACTAGTATACGAAACACCAGTAGAAACCGTGGAAGGACTCCACAATCGAATTTTTAATGCTGCAAATATCATTATAAACAATCCCCAAGCAATTCAACGCGCAACACGAGCGATTAACAAACGTGGTGCAGCTTGTATTGAAGTTGGGAGGGGGTATTTTCGAAAACATTCTAAATTAGTGGAATTTTGTTGTTTTACTAGTATCTATAACATTGGTGTTGCTTTTGAAATAAAAAATAGTTACAAAAAAAAACTTTAGAACCGATTATTTCAGAGACGGTTAAGAATCGGATTAAAACATATGGGTTAATTTCTCTTATTTTGACCTTCTGAACATGTTCCCAAAATATTTCCCTGTCCTCCCGAAACACCCTGTATAAGAATAAATAATAGCAGGGATTTAAGATGAGTCGCGAGTCGGTCGGAGTCAAAATATTTCCCTTTCCTCCCGAAACACCCTGTATATTCAATTACTGCGAACATCATGGCAATGATATATATTTAATTTTTCAGGTATGAGATTCGGTATTGTACAGTCGAAAGCTGGAGTCGCAGGTTTGGTAAGCAAGTTTAACTTCACGCTTAATAAAGCGACTTCGTATCCCCCGAAGTTCCTTGCGGACGCATTTATGTTGACAGTAGAAACAGGTGTTTGGGTGGATGTGACCAGAGTTGCCTAGTTCTTAGTAGGCATGGGAATAACTGTTGTAATTCGATAACGTTAGACATAAGAACGATAACGTGTTACCCGCCAAGTTGATAACGTTCCGTTACAATAAAATAACGTTATTGGAAAAACGACCCATCACTAGTTTTTAGGAGGCAGAGGAAAAATGAATAAATCATGAACAAAGTTTTGTGCTCGATGTATTCTAAAAAAAATTGCATATTTTGTTGCTTTTAAAACAATTTTCCTCCATAAAATTATCCAAAAGTTGTTTTTTAACATTTGCAAAATTTGATTTATGTTAAAATTCATAAAAAATCACCATTTTTGGAAACCCTGAAAGATTTTAGAATACATTTGTACAAATATCATTTTAATAAATGAACTTATACGTTGTTTTGTTCAACGTTTTCGCTAATAACAATAAGTATAGTTGTAGTTTTATTAATGTTAACAAGTATAATTTTATGAACCAATATATATATATAAAATTGTGTAAACATATAACGTATAAAGTTGTAAAAGGTACTAGAACAATAGTCTGATTTCTGTTTATAAATAACATTTAAGTCTAGTAATATTATTTAAATCTAGTAAGTATTATAATACGATAAAGATCTAATAAGAATTAGTAAAATAAAAAAATAAAATAAAAAATCTGAGTGTTTCATTACAATACACTAACCGGCAGAAAATTCCGCCACCTTGAAATTTTGGTCAAGTTTGATATTTTATCACTTATTTATTTTTTATGCGATTTTCATGATTTTATTATTAATGTATAGATCCATTTATTGTGTTTTCCCTGAATTATTTTATAAGTAACATTTTTTGATTAGGCTATATAGTAATTTCAAAACACCCTGTAGGAAAATTGAGGTGGATAATTTTATTTACATACTATTTCTGGTAATCTTTGATGTATTCTTAACCTTTCGTTTTTCTATTCATTCCATTATCTCATTTCTGCTGCGATCTGGAAAATCTTAAATGAAACGCTGATTTGAAGCCTATTTTTATTAAGAAAAACAAACACAAGGTATATCATAAAGTTAATTAACAAAAACAATATTAATATAATGAATTTCCTCCTCTCACAGTAATGACAGCTTGCAGTCTTTGTGGCATCGAATGAATAAGGTTACTTATCCTTTCTTGAGGGATAGCCTGATGTTCTTCGGTCAGCGCCAGTTGTAAGTCTTGCAAGGTTTGTGGTTGTATAGGACGACGACGAACGGTCCTTTTAAGTTGATCCCAAAGATGTTCGATTGGGATGAGATCCTGGCTACATGCTGGCCATTCCAATCTTGGAAGTCCAACTTCATCCAGATATTCGCACACTACATATGCAACGTGAGCTCTAGTATTATCATGCATTAATGTAAATTGGTTCCCAATGAAAGGAGCAAATGGAACAACAACTTCTTGGAGGATTTCCTTAATGTAACGGTGGGCGGTTAGAGCTCCATTTTCAACAAATACAAGATTGGTGCGTGCTTCGGTAGAAATACCCGCCCAAATCATGAATATATATGACATTCGTTCTGATATGATACAGTCAGCAGTATTTCATCTATACGTATGTATACCTGCTCATGATCATCCGGCGATCTTAAATAAACCCTGGATTCATCAGTGAATAGTACCTAATAATATTGTCACTGTCAAATATTCTGTCACAATAATCGCGTACTTAGCCAACGCCGATAATTGTTAACCAAAAGCTTCACATACATTTTCTAAAACGTTTCCTTTAAAATTTTGCAGCTCGAAGGAGAAATGGGATAATGAAATGAATCAAAAAACGAAATGTTTAGAATACATCAAAGATTACAGGAAACAGTATGTAAATAAAATTATCCGCCTCGATTTTCCTACCGGGCGTTTTGAAATTAAGACAAAAAACAGTGAGTGTATAATGCATAGAACACAAGGTAGTCAGTAAATAGTTCTTCGAGTTGATTGGGTAATTAGTTGGATGTGGATATTAGTATATTATTTATTACTATTATAGATACACCAGCGTAATAGCCAGCATAGGCGGTTCAATTTACATAAAGTATAAAAATTTAAAATTGAGATACAACAGCAGGTACATAAGCAGAGGCCTACTCCCCCAAATGAATCAATGAAATCACAGATTTTTTAATATAAACTATAATAGTTATCCTATATTAATTTTGCAAAAGTCTAATAATATTAATGTAATCAGTCTTGGAACAGTGCAATATTTCTTGAATATAATGGCAGTTACTATTGATATATTTTTTTTAAAAATCGTGGGTTACAAGGATCTTAAATCAAGGAGGATACGGCTTTGTTTCACAGTCTGAAGAATAAACAATTCACAGTCTTAGGTAGGTTGTAAACAATTTTCCAGAAAAACAATCGGGCTCGGCTCTGAAATTAAGTATAATTTTTCTTTGTCGTAGATAAATAACGTACTTTTTAATAGAACCCTTATTGTAACGGCAGTCCCTCATACCTGCTTTCACGTTTGATACTACCGGATTGGCAACTGTAATATTTGTCGTTATTGTTAAATAAGTTTACTCTTCCTCCGCTAGGTGGCGCACGCCGTTTTAAAGCAATTTTAAAAATCCCGCTCCCACGGGCCACGTCTGGAAACAAGAATAAATACTGGGTGTTATGGAAATGACTTATTATATTTAAATGGGTGACTCCTCGGTTGTCCTAGGAAAGTCAACATACTTTTTTTTTAAACTGGATATCTAAATACTAAGGTAAAAACACTTTTTAACCACATACTGTCGCGCCGTTCCATCTGGATTCACTTAGCAACAATGTGGGTCACTAGAGTATACTAACAGTGATGTCAGATCACACCGCGTGTCTCGCCCTTGCTTGGATACGGGCGCGCGCCACAATCGTTGCTTCAGTATGTTTCAAGGCTCGGGGGTGGAATAATTCTGTCGGGAATAACGCTGTCGAGGGTTCGACGTGTTTGACGTATACGAATATTAAACGTTTTGTTAGTTGTAGCATTTTCCCGATTTTTTTTATGTTGTGATGTGATTTCAAATTTGTGTGATATTATCTACAGCTCGACAAGCCAGTGTAAAGCTACGACGTATCGGTAGGGGGGAAGCAATATCTTTTAAAACATGGCCGAGTCATGGGCGTGCTATGATTATTTTAGTAATGTAATAAAAATAGAATTTCTTCAATAATTGCATTTCATGTTTGAAGGTGCAATATATTAGGCCTTTCAATTAATATTTTTGGCTTATTTTGGCATTTTTGCCAATAAAATCCATTTGATTTCCACATGCACCTCAAAGTTGCACGGGAGAACGGAAAATTTATGTCACTTCTCAGCTGTTGTAGCAACTTTTTTAAGGTTGGAACCACTTTTAGTTCCAAATAAAACTTTTGTATTGTTCGCCTAACAATGCCAAAGACGGGCCCTTTTTGCCAGGAGATGACAACAGTTGATCCGGGTTATTTTCTTTCCTTTCAGTATCTTCCTTGTGAACGCTTTTTGCTGCACTTACGCTTACTCCCGTATACATTGCGACCCTTTCTAGCTTTCGCTTAAGTGGCAATTTTAATGTATTAATTTGTGATTCCTCTTCACACACCCTGTACACATTGGCAATCACTTCACGGGTTTGACTATGAAGGGTTTTCCACGGGTATATTCATTCATTATTACAGTTTTAAAACAACGAACACTTTTAAAAAACACAATATATATATCTAGCCCTTCCTATCACTACGCGACTGCATGAAGCATATCGGACATCGCCGAATAACACCGCCGGCACAATGGGCTGCTGGGATATAACCTATCAAGTTTGCTCTAGCCACCGGTTACCCATGGTTACCGTTGATATTGCACCATGTTGCCCTATTTTTAGATTAGAAGTACTTTAATAAAAAAATATTTTATTTTGCATTTAAATATTAAAATAAATAGTATGGAAAGAAAGTTTTAAGAACATTGAAACTATAATAGAATATTAGCTTCTTATATACGTATGACAATTTACTTTAAATGGGTAAATTTAATTTTAGGGTTTACTTGGTAACATGTTATTAAATTAAAATTTAATATATGTGACAACATTGATAACCCAAGAAATTTTCTCGCCCGCATTCCTTTTGTAGCTTTAGATAAACTCGTCGACCTGTACTGTTGGTTCTGTTGAAGAACATACTTTTTGTGTTTTATTTTTTTATGGAATTTTATTATAAAACTGATTATTTTAAAATAAGATAGAAGGTAAGAGAGTATGTAAGTACCTTAAAATTGCAGTTTTTTTTTAAGTTTGAAAAAGAAGTGATTACGCGCGTCAAAGACGTCTTGTTGTCAAAAACTGAACACGTGCATTTAGAATTCTGTGTTGCAATATGACAACATCGCCTATAATGCGCTAAAGTCCGTTTTGTTGCAGTTGATAGCTCATATCGAGGGTTGAAGCCATAAAACAACCGTAAACCATAGGCGTTGCCAATAGTAATTACCTTATTTAATAAGAAAATTGGCCTCTGTCCATTGTTAAGTAGGATTAGGGTTAAAGTAGGTACAACAGGGGTAATTAATTTACCTATTTTTGCCTGCTTTAGGATGTTATTACGCCATTTGATGTGCGTTTGTCAAACTATGTATTTAGTTGTATTTAGATACTGCATTATCTCAAAGTTGAATTATTTCCTATACTTGTAACAATGGCTTCAAGTTTTTCGCCAACGTGTCTTCGTCAAATTAGCAAGAGTGCATATTCTCTCCGAGAAAAGACATTAATATTAAACGTGCATGATGCTCTAGTGTACCAGAAACCTGCAAGTGATGTTCGTAGCATCATTGCAGAGTGTGCCAATATGGTAGGAGTTGGAGAGGCTACTATATATAGGTTCTTGCGTGAAAGAAAATCTAAGAACCTCAGTGAGCCAAAACCACTCCCAGGAAAGAAACCGTTAGAAATTGACAATTTCATTAAAAATGGTATTAGAAGAAAAGTACATAGTTTTTATTTTGCCAAGGAAATACCAACTATAGACAAAATTTTACAAGCCATTAACTACGACGAGGACTTACCACAGCTATCACGAACGAAACTATGGAAAATACTTCATGATATGAACTTTCGATGGGAGAAGCAAAACAGAAAATCTTTTCTTATTGATAGAGCAGATATTATTTGCTGGAGACGTCAATACTTAAGGTCCATCCGAAAATACCGCAGCGAAGGCAAAAACATTTTCTATTTGGATGAAACTTGGCTGAACGAAGGGCACACCGTATCTAAAGTTTGGCAAGATAAAAATGTCCTAAGTTCTCGACAAGCTGTCATGGAAGGCTGGTCAACAGGACTTAGACCACCATCTGGAAAGGGACGCAGACTTATTATAACTCATATAGGAAGTTCAAATGGCTTTTTGGATCAAGGATTATTACAATTCCAGTCGAATTCTACTAAAGACTATCATGAAGAAATGACTGCTGATGTTTTCGAGGAATATTTTAAGCAAATGATAGAATACATTCCCGCTAATTCTGTAATAGTGATGGATAATGCCAGCTATCACTCTAGGCTAAAAGAGAATCTTCCCACAACTTCATGGAAAAAGGCGGAAATCGTAAACTGGTTACAACGAAAGGAATTGAGTTACGATAATACCATGGTAAAAAAAGAACTTTTGGATATTGTTAGGCTACATAAATCACAGTATAAAAAGTATGTTATTGACGAGATGGCAAGAGATCGAGGTATTATAGTGCTCCGTTTACCACCTTACCATTGTGAGCTAAATCCTATCGAATTAATATGGGCTCTTCCCACAACTTCATGGAAAAAGGCGGAAATCGTAAACTGGTTACAACGAAAGGAATTGAGTTACGATAATACCATGGTAAAAAAAGAACTTTTGGATATTGTTAGGCTACATAAATCACAGTATAAAAAGTATGTTATTGACGAGATGGCAAGAGATCGAGGTATTATAGTGCTCCGTTTACCACCTTACCATTGTGAGCTAAATCCTATCGAATTAATATGGGCTCAAGTAAAAGGATATGTTGCTAGAAATAACAAAACTTTTAAAATGCAAGAAGTGCGACACCTCTTGCTTCATTCTTTAGCAAATGTGTCATCAGAAAATTGGCAAAACGCCATAAAACATGCTATAGTAGAGGAACAAAAAATGTGGGAACTTGACAACGTAATTGACACAACTATGGAAATTGAGCCTTTAGTAATAAGCGTAGGACATGATGACTCTTCAGATTCTTCTGAGGACCATTTTATCGAGTTATAATTATTGAAATTGTCAATATTTTTTGATCTGTAAATAAATTAGTTTTCTTGTAAATAAATTCATAAAATCATAAAATCTATTACATTTAAATAAAATAATAAGCGGTTACATTAAAAACCCAACTCTCCGACCATGATGGGCCGTTTTAATCATTATCCTTTCATTTCATTTTATGGCTCTATTGTAACTTTATCTGTTACCCGGTGGAATAGGTCAAAATTTCTTCATCTTTATGCTAGATGTACGTAAAAAGACCATTTTATAGGTAAAATATTTTAGGCCACCGGGCCCTTGTTTTGAATCTTTAATGAGGGTATCGAGCTATCAACGGCAACGAAACAGACTTTAACCTATTTTGAACCTCGAGACTGCCTCAATAAAATATTGATTGCGAAGAGCCTCAGGAGCGGCCACGTAAATTTTGAAATTTTATATAAAGTGTATATTTCGCTTAATAATTCAAAGCGCCATTTATGGTTATTTTTCTTCATTTATTTTCATCTCAGGATTTGTCGGTTTAAATACAATAAGTCATTGCCATAACACCCTGTATATCACTGGTTGCGGGAGGGAGGGGTGATCTAGTCGGAAGGGGCGTTAATATAATTATGATCAAACTTCACTTAAGGTAAGTTCGTTTAATTTTATGGGTAATTATATTTCCCGCCCCTTCCTCCTAGATCCTCTTAACTCTGTAAGACTGTGCCCAGTCTGCCGTAAACTGGGTAAAAATATAGACTTGAGTCACGTCCGTCGATTGTTTGTTTTTCGAAACCAAAACATATCAAACCAATCACCTGTTGAATGAAAAAATGAAAACAAAAAGAATCAGAAGATAAAAGGAGATGGGAATTCTACAGATAGAATCCCCATCTTCTTTTTGTTGTGTTTATTTTCGTAATAACAGGTATCATTGACATGTACAAAGCAAATAGAAATACTGGGTCCATTTTTGGTGCCGGTGGTATAAGCTAGTACTTACCTTTTACACTAGACCAGACGTTACGACTAAAACGTAATTGGGAATAATGACTGGATGGTACTTACCTAGAAAAGAAAAAAAAATTGTAAAACTACTATCATTATGATTTAGATTCTATGGAAAACGAGGAATATCTGAGAGTTGTTGTCCAATCTGTGTAAAACAACGAAATATTCTGCTTAGTTCAATATAATTTGGATAGAAGAAACGACTAAAAACGGGCAGATTTTTATCGCGATCGAATCATCTTTAAAAAATCGCTGAAAGATTTGCATAATCTCGTTCGATGGCTATAATGCAACTTTAAATTAAAATCACTTTTTGTTTACACTGAAACGTAAATATATTAATAACTAATTAAAATTAAGTATCTGCAATAAAAATAACAATTTCAACGGACAATCATCATTGTTTTTAACAATAAAATACTTCAATACTCTATCTGTTCGGGGTATAAAAATTAAATTTTAATTTGATCATTGTCACATTATCTTTATGATTATGAACAATTGACCTTGAACAAGATGATACGATGAATGACGACGAATGGATAGCTTAAGTGCTCACGACAGACAACGCGCATTTTAAAAACCATTCCAAACCAAAACAAATTGCATTGAATTTGCCACTTAAGAGATTCTTATAGCATCGGTGTATAATACATCGAACAAACCCGATAAATAAGCAAATTTCTTGATATGATTTATATTTGAGGTATTATTGATCCATTTTCACCCACAGATTGAGGTGTAAGTGTTTTAGGTGTATTTTTAATTTAAAACCCATCTGAACAAGTTTGAGGTTATGTTATTGTTGTTTACATTATTGTTTAGCGAGATTTAAATTGTTATTTTTCTGTAAAAAAAAGCTTATTGTACTGTATTTATCAGCATAAAGTGTGCCGCCCGCCATATAGCTTCAATTATTTTTTATTATAGATTCAAAATCTGCAAAAAATGGTTGTGTTTTATAATGAGAAGAAAATTTGCAAGTTTTTTAAATTCCTTGCAAAGAAGGAAGAAAAGAAAGCCTGGATATCACTTATAACAACTTATAAGGTACCTTCTACATATATTAAAACAACTCTTATGTTAATGTTTGCTTTATAAAATAGTTTATTTTTGTTTAGAAAAGATATTAAACCTTCCCAGTATTCTTTGGTTCGTAACTGCTATTTTGTGACCAAGACAGCTACCCCAGGCAGCATGAAAACCCAGAGACATGCCAAGCAGCATGAAAACTCAGAGACTGAACTATATAGCTCATATACATAAACACCGTAATACATGGAAAGTATTCCAGAGAGTAGCTCTAAATGGGTTCGTTTGGGTTCAGGATCAGTTTCCGATAAAAGATTAGTAGAGCACTGTGAAGTTCTAAAACAAATGATTCTTGGAGATCTTATACTAGCTGACGAGGGTTTTTTTAATAATTTTAGTATATCCTAAATAATTATAAAACTCCCTTCTTACAGTGGACAGTTGGTATGGCGAGATTCTATCTCAAACTGCTTAAATTGAGTTTATATTTAACAAAGGTACCTTTAGATTCAAAGTTTTTAATTATTTGTCTTATTGTTGATCTGCCTGGAATGGTTAGGAAAATCTACTGAGAACAAGTCGGATACCACTTGATAACTATTTCTGCTGTTGTATTTAATCATTGTAACCTTTCCCTTAACCGAATAGCTCAAGGCGATTAGAAATATCCAACGGGGAAATTATTTGAAAAAAATTAAGAACGCTGTCAAATATTGATAAATGTTTTCGTTTTAACCTGAATTAAAATTAAACAGAATCGTACTCTATATTTAAGCTAATTTGAAGACAGAATCTTCTTAATATCTTTAAAATGGTATGTGGGAAAACTTCACTTTTGGTGGACTTTTTCTGTAGGTACTTACATTAGATCAGAATAAGAAAAAATCACTTTTTATTAATAACGCATTCACTGCTCAAACTTTTAAATTCAACTGACTGTAATGGACTAGTCGGACAACTGAGCAGGTAATAGTAACGTACGAAACCCATAGATGGCACAATGGGTACTAAAGATAATGGGGGGGGGGTCATTTTGCTAACTGGGATCATATTGCGTCCTTCTCCCAGCAAAATCATTATTCATGCCAATCTGTTTTATTGAATGAATTTCCTTATTGAAAACATCTCTAGGTAAAGGCAGTTTACGGTCTGTAAAAAATGAGTTTATGATAGAATGGTAAATTAGAAGAGAACTATATGGTATTGTCTGTTGAAGATGGTTTTCTAATTACTTCGAATAGTACCGATTGTTATTTTTTATTACTAATAAATCAAGGAAGGAAGTATGTTATTAATCTTCTTCTCTAACATAAAAGCAATTTTGTTGTGTAAGGAATTCGCATAGTTCAAAAAGATTGTCAAATCTTTGTCACTACCACTCCATCCAACTCAAACATCATCCACATACTTGGCTAGTGCGTTTTTAATCAAATATCAATTATCAGGTCTCTGATAAACAGGGACGATTTTTTCGAAAAAAATATACAGAAAACAATTAAAAGCATTATCGTCATGTTTTTAATATTAATTTGTACGATAGATGGCCCAAGTAATACTAATGTACTAATGATCGTATTGCGACTTCGAAGGTCGCCTTAAAACTATACAATAAAATTTCGAATAAATCCAAATGAACTTCAACACAGCCTGAGGACTACCATAAAGCAGCTTCTAGCCAAAAAGGGCTCATCCAAAAAGGGCTCATCCTAAAAGGGCATTCAAGACTAAATTTTAAAACTACATTAAAACCATTTATTTTTAATTTTATATTCTTGAAGAGTTCTTCAAGGCTTCAAGGTTCTCTAAATGTATGAATTAAAACTTATTAATTGGCGTTTTGCATTCAAAATATACTTGTAGCAGATTAAATTAATCCCGGAAGAGTTTTATTTTGTTTACTATAGTCGGACAACCAAGGCATCTTTAAGTGATTTTTTACTGCGTATCCACGTCTTTAGTGAATTTTTGCTGCGTATCCATGTCTTTTAAACAGCCCTATTTTTTTAATATTTTTTCTGACTAACCATTTTAAAGTATTTTTAGGTATCTGTCATCACTGATATCAGGTCAGTAGTTTTTAAATTACTAAAAAAAAATTCTGGATCCATTTGATGTTTACTGGGTATCCAAATAAAAGACCTGCGTATCGAAATGGATACTCAAAGTTAAAAGGTGTCTTGCCGAATTTTATTTACTATCATTATGACTAGGAAGGTTATTTACAAGAAGTTGATAGTTTCCGAGTTATAAGCAAAAAACACCAAAAAAATTAGATTTTTAAATGTTTTTGGATTTTTTTCAATCATTCGCGAAATTTTGTTAGCCAAATTCAGCACCCCAAAAAAACATGTAGAATAGAAAAAATGAAAACTACCCCATAACTTGTAACTGGTAAAAACACAATTTAACTGGAGTATAAGAGGTACTGTTGGGATCTGATTTGTAAAAAAGGTCGCCAAAACTGAAATTAATATACAATACAGGGTGTTACGGAAATGACGTATTATATTTAAATAGGTGACTCCTGGGGTGCCCTAGAGAAGCGCTACATATATTTTTTTTTAAATCAACGTTTAAAAGTGGGGTAATTCACCCCTAAACCCACACACAACTCCTCGGCACATTCATATATGAACATATTACATTGCCCAGCTGGGTAATCAACAGATGTTCAGGCACAATGTTGCTAAAATGTTTAAAGGTGTAAAACTTTAGTTTCTTATAAAAATAAATCCAGGGCACAGACACTTTCAGTTCTTTTTTCTTTGGGTAAAACTTTATGCTCATCACGTGTCCCGATGATAGTGTGGGAGTGCATAATAAGCTTATCACTAAACCCCAACACTAACGCATAATTACACTTTACAATAACACACATAGAATGCTAATTTCTATGGGCCATTAACCCTTTACTAAAGATAAAATGAAACAATTAGGTTAACAATTGACAGGAACTACCTTTTGAAATGAATGGTCTAGTCCAGCTGCGGACCAGTCGGACTTTCTTTCCGAGAACTCTCCACTAGTAGAGCCAGCGCGGTTGCCATTTCCGAGACTATAATTATATAGGAAAGTAATATTATAGAAGGAAATTCGGCAATTTATGATAGTCGCTTATAAAACATCGAAAGTGGCAACGCTGTATTTTTAAATATTAGCCCGATTGTCCAAAATCAGCTGTTTAAAGAAGCCGACCGATATCGATCGAGAGAACCAACGTGTTATTTATTTTTACAATTTTTAAATGTTAAATACATTATTTCCCAGACAATAAGGGCGTATTTTTGTCTACACAGTAGCACTTTAAAATACTAATACAGATTGAACGGTACTTTGTGATGTGAGTACTTGGTGTTTTTTATAAATTAAGCTGGTTCCGAAAAGGTAAATAAAATTGCATTTTTTTTTCTAAAGGGTAAGTGGCATTTATAAACTTTTAAGTTGTCCAGATCTGACGAGTGTCGTTCGAATTGAACAAATGAGACCATACCTGACCATTTATAAACTCCGCGGTGATTCGTTCGAGTCAGTTCAAGTTTATAAATCAGGGATTGTTTCCTAGCGAACTGAACGTAAAAGTTTATAATAATGTACCCTGAAAAATAAACAACTTGAAATCTGTCAAACGGTTATTGACTTTCTAAAGAGTTTACCCTGAAGATATGACAATACTGTTCAAGATTCACTGCCATATGTTGCTGTGTTTACCTTCCGAACAGGGGCACCACGTGGTAATTTTTGGTTTGACATAAGGTCATGTACAGAGCATATTAAATTAAAGCACCATTTTTGGATTTTTCTTGAATTTGTTTTCATCTCAGGAATTGCCGGTTTAAATATAATACGTCATTTCCATAACACCCTGTATATGGGTTCTGATGTCTTTTCGAAAAAAAAGGTCAACAAAACTGGGTAGTAAAGTACACACAAGGCAATGAAAAAGCACGCAAATCGTGTAATAACACGCTAATGGGCAACACTGCAGTTAGCATAAATCATGCCGGATAATAGATATTATTGCTTCCTTCCTTTGTTGTCAAATATAATTATTTGTAAGTATACTTGCCTCGATATCGCTAAGATAATAATGATGTAACTGATTAAAACATAATATTGTATACACAACAATGCGATAATAAAGTCAAGGTTCTACAGAACTTAATTTCAGATGTAATTCACATCCCGTTTGTTAAACTTCAATTCAACGAATTTATTAAATAGTAAACTACATAGATAAATAACTGTGAAAAGCATTACCTACAGAGCAGCTTCGGGATATTATATTATAGGTCATTATTTGCCGAAGGGATAAAATCAGAGATGAAAAATATATTTTCAGAATATTGATTGATTTAGCCGATACTTGATGGAAATCCATTATAAATTTGAACAGAAACAAAAAGTTATAAAATTTCCACAATTTTTATTTAGAAAAAAACATAACATGTTTCGGCACACGGTGCCTTCTTCTGACGTGTGCCGAAACATGTTACGGTTTTTTCTAAATAAAAATTGTGGAAATTTTATAACTTTTTGTTTCTGTTCAAATTTTCAGAATATGCCTAAATAATAATATTTTCAATATATAAAATGAAACTAAAGTTTACTTGGTTATTTGTCACTATATTAAAAGGTTTTGGCGTTACGGCCGTTTTGTAGTACAACTACATCTTCAATACGCTCACATGAGAGTGAACTCAAACTAAGTGTATCCATATAATGTAGGTAGTACTAAAAAATAAAAGAATATTAACTTGGTATAATAAATGTTTAGACATAGTGTAATAAACTTAAATTAGGGAAAAAAGGGTCAATATTCAGAGAATCTAAGAATGCACGTGCCAGATGGAATTTTTACAGTAATTTTAATAGCGGGGAGTTGCCGACATAATTACAAAAAAAAACTAAAAAAAATAATGTAAATCCCGTAATTGAACAGAAACTTTTACAACTACTAGATTTATGCTTAAATCAAAATTATTTTTAATTCAAAGATGAATATTATAAACAGACGGTTTAGCTATGGGCTCTCCACTAAGCCCACTGATGGCCGAAGTTTTCATGTCAGTTTTAGAAGAAACCTTTATAAATTCAACAATTTCAAAAAATATTTTTTTCTGGTATAGGTATGTTGACGACATATTAGTGTGCTTCACAAGAACTGAGGAAGAATGTATTTTAAACCACCTTAACTCTCTATATCCCAAAATTAAATTCACGCTAGAAATAACTCATCAATTTTCTGGATCTCACAATATCAAAAACTTTGAATAAAAAACTACAGGTCGACTGACATTTACAGAAAACAAACCAGATATCACAAATGCCAGAAGACTCTGTACATCCACAAGCGCATAAATTGACAGCATATGGTACATACAATGGTACATAAAGCTCTATCTCTACCACTCTCTAAAGAAAGTCTAAAAATTGAGCTCGATAACATCAGACCTATTGCCTTCAATAATGGGTACACATTAAAAGAAATAACCTCTCTTATCAATAAAAAAACATAAACTACCTCTAACGTAAATATATCCCATAATAAAAAAAGAACGAAAACTCAAAAAGATTTATAGCCTTATATATTCAGGTCCGACCTCAGATAAAATTGCAAATATTTTTATCATCTGATCAGGTAGCAATAGCATTCAAACCGTCAAATGCATATTATTAGGCTTAATAAAAGATCATCTAATTTTGCGAATATCTTTCTAGATCCAAGCCACACATTGCCAGATATAAGCAACCTACAAATCTTACACAGTGAACAGAAAGGCCATAAATTAAATTTACTAGAAAATATTGAAATTTATAAACATAAAAAAGACACTAATATTAACCATTTAAACTCCCCGTTATTAAAATTATTGTAAAAATTCCAATTGGACGTGCATTCCTTTTCACATTCTCATCTTTTAGTATTTACTTGATCTTTACTCAATTTATTAGAAATTCAGTATACTTTTTTAGAAATTGTGTTTACAATATTATTTTGGTATGAATTACTAATAAAAAATGTAATTAATACTATATTTTATAGGAAATTTTATAATAAAATCTTTACTATAATACTTCCGTGTTAATTCAAAGAGGCGTATCTACAAATGTTGTCAAAAGTTACTTATACCGTTCAAGCAATGTGCCATGAATGAGTTCATCTCAATGAATGTTAAATTTGAAAGCAGCATATGTTACCAAAAACCTATTAATACGTTTGTAACTACAAGTATGGGCGCAATTAAAATTTGAAAGTTAAATAATCTAGATATTTCACTTTCAATAGATACGCCCCTTTAAATTAACAGGGCAGAATAATATTACTATCGTCTTTTTTCGTGTAAGATACCATATGTTTGTGCTTCTTACACATCCCAATCCTTAGACATTTTTGTAAATACTCGTATTTTGACATTTCTACGATTCAAAATATATCTTAGGAATTTTGACAAACATTAGTTATATTCCGTAGTAATGCCTATTCATTAGAATATGATATTTAACAGCATCAGCTAGAAACGTTTATAAATAATAGTAAATCAGATATCATCTTCAGTTGTATTGTTACCTTTATTTTGAATAGACGCTTCTGTCAGTAAAAACTTGTTTTTTAAAAACAGTTCAGCGCTTGCCCGGATCGTAATTGGCGCAGTCGGTAGGATATAGACAGGGTAGTTCAGTGTAATTTTCGGTAAAATTGTGACTTTTCGTACAATCGCTGTTTCGAAACGCAAAAGACCCGTGTACCAGTTATCTGCCTTTTGTTTCAACAATTAACTGTCTAAAAAACGCGAACGGACAATCAAAGTAAAAGGTGCAAGCAACTCACTGACCAGGGGACAGATACAAAAATCGATCTACAGCCCTATTGGTGCGGCGTGAGGAACAAAAATCGTCCGATCTCCATAGCATAGCCAGGGAGAAGACAAAAATCGCTACTCCTATTGGAAACTTAGATTAAGAAGAAACTTCCTTAGAATAGCCAGGGAGAAGACAAAAATCGCTACTCCTATTGGAAACTTAGATTAAGAAGAAACTTCCTTAGAATAGCCAGGGAGAAGACAAAAATCGCTACTCCTATTGGAACCCTAGATTAAGAAAAGAAATCAATGAAACTCATCACATTCCAAATTTTAGCATTGTAAGTAATCCTTTGAACATTTCCTTATTTTTCCCCGTTCTAGTGTTTAAATCTGATTTCGACTTATTTTTACTTTATTTTTCGTTGTTTTTAAAAATATCCAAAACGGAAGATTTACTCAATTTATTACAAAACTTGGTAATTGATCCGCAGGACAATCAAGTTGACGCTAATCAAAATTTGATACAAGAATTAATAGATCACCAAAAGATGGCAAACCCAAATTATAGTCTTATCAGATATCAAGCTGATAATATCCCTTCTTTTGATGGTAACCCAAAACAATTAAGTCGTTTTTTAAGATCTTGCGAACATTTTTTACAAAATCATCAGGATGCTGTTAATCCTGAAGCACAAATTAATATTTGCTTATTTGATACTATCATTGGTAAACTAACAGGTAGAGCCGCAGATTTAATAGCGTCACGAATGGAATTAAACACTTGGCAATTAATTAAAGATGCTCTTATTACAACTTTTTCCGATCAAAGATCTGAAGACTGTTTAGTTCAAGATATTATCTGCATGCGACCAGACAAAAATGAACCCATTCAAAATTTTGGTTTACGATTACAAGATTCACGCAGCTTATTATTTACCAAAATTAATAACTTAAATATTACAGCGGAACTAAAACTTTTAAAAATAACACAGTACGATGATTTATGTCTTAAAACTTTTATTAATAATTTAAACTACCATATGCAACTAGTTGTACGTCTCAAAAATCCTGATTCTCTCGAAAAAGCAATGTCTTATGTTTGCGAAGAAGAAAATTTTATAAATTACAAAAATAGGTCTAGTCTTGTAAATAAAAATTTGCCACAAGTACCAAATAAAACAATTTTTAATAAACCCATGCCAAATCAATTTAATAATAATCAACCATCACAATTATTTAGACCTCAATCAATTTTTAACCCAAATTTTACTCCAAGATTTAATCCAAACTTTACCCCAAGATTTAATTCAAATTTTAATTCGAATTTTAACCCAAATTATAATCAAAATTTTAGGCATAGCGCAGCTATAAGACCTAACCTATCTCAACGTAACTTTATACAACCTAATCGTTTTAATCCGAGACCATTCACACCTATGGCAACGCCATCACCCTTTAATCGTAACATTAATAGTACAAGCGCATTTCCGAGAAATAACGAAAGAAACGTAGAACCCATGGAAACAACATCTGGTAGATTCGCACGTCCAGATTCCGTACAAAGACCTTTACTTTTCAATCAATCAGTCGATTTATTAAATAATTCAAAAATTGGCGATGACACGCCCTCACAAACAAATTTACAAAGCCAATTGTCTAATACCGAATTAACAACCGATTATGACTATGAAAATAATATTGTACAAGATAATTATTCTTATGACCCTAATATTGATTATAATGACCAATATTATAACAATCAATATATTAATAACAATAACCCATACGAGGAGTATAATACCCAAAATAATGAAAATTTTCAGATGATTTCGAATACGGACAAGATAACATAGTATATCTTAATAATTACGCAAATTCAACCCTTCCTGTAATTTTCATTCCAGAACTAAACGCAAAATTTCTTATTGACACAGGAAGTGACAAAAGCTTTATTAATCCTAATTTAGCATATCAAATTTACCCTCAATTTATATCTAACGAATGTTTTTCTGTACAAACAGCACATGCAACTTCTATACACACTGAAGTTATGAATATACCGATATTCCCTTCTTTTAAAATCAATGATAATCATAAATTTTATTTATTTGATTTTTCGGATAAATTCGATGGATTATTAGGAATCGAATTTTTAATACAAATAAGTGCAACAATAAATCTTAGTAATTCAACGTTAGAAACACCTAATGTACACTTGCCCTTGCACTATCAAAATAGAAACCTGATATACAATAACAAACCCAAGCAAGTACAACAACACACGACATTGACAATACCTCCACGAACATCTCAAAAAGTTAAAGTGCCGGTAAAAACAAATAACATTGTTAAATCTTTGTTTATTGAATTATTAGACGAAACCGAAATTAATGTTATAAAAAAAATTAAGACTGATACAGAAATAAATGAATCTCTTGACAATCTACAAAAACAAAATACTAACGCAGATGCTTTATCGCGAATTCAATTAAACGCACTTGAAACCGATTCTGTTTATAATAACCCAGGTGACATAAATTTCGATATCGATAAATTTTTAGACGATAGTTATAACCAATTTAACCCCGAAAATTTAGACCCGGATGACGTCAGTCGACAACTCGATATGTTACAAAATAATGAATCTAATACTAACAAATCAAAACCTAAAATCAATATTATTCAAGATATTAGAATACGACCACCCGACAATAATAATCAATCCGATACTGTACACAGTACAGCTACAAACGAAACTTTAAAAGAAATTCCAATTTTAGACGAAATAATCAATAATAAATTAAATCAGTTTATTGTAAAGAAATCCCCATACGACGCCTATGTTAAAACTGACTACGAAAACTTTGATGGGAATAAAATAATTCATGCAACAATTCCATGTAATTTAAATGCTATAATTTCATTTCTTAAAGAGTATTTAAAAGATAAAACCACCTACATACATTTCTTATCAACGGAACTTCGCGTTTATTTTCAAGAAGCGCTAACTAAACATTTTTGTAACTTTAAACTCGTGGAATGTAGCAAACTGATTAACAACGTAAAAGAAGACGAACGAGATATGATAACGAGATTTTCTCACGAAGGAAAAACTAATCACCGTGGAATACAGGAAACACTCACACGCCTTAAAATCACATATTATTGGAAATCAATGAAATCGGATGTAACAAAATTTATTAATAACTGTGAAATTTGTCAAAGAGCTAAATACAATCGGAGACCTCCCGATCAACCACTAGTATTAACCGAAACACCATCTAAACCTTTTGAAATTTTACACGTTGACACGCTTATTGCCGAAAAACAAAAATTCTTAGTAATCTTAGATAAATTCTCGAAATTCGGACAAGCCTTACCATATTTTGGCACAGCCATTTCAGCCTGTCAAAACTTAGACCACTTCTTTTCATTTTTCGGTATACCAAAACAGATTGTCGCAGACAATGAAACTGAATTTAAAAACGATGTAATGAATGAATTATTAAAAGCTCATAATATTAAAATACATTTTACAACCCCTTATCATCACGAATCAAATTCACCAGTAGAAAGATTAAATTCCACCCTGATCGAACATTTACGAATTTTAAAAGAAACCGATAATAAAACTGATATAATTTCTTTAATGACTTATGCTGTTATTGCATACAATAGTACAATTCATACAAGTACTAACCATACCCCATACGAATTAGTATTAGGACACACTGATTCAAGTGACCCTATGAAATTAATTCCAGCGCAAGTATTCGCAGAATACGTTAACACACACAAAAACAATACAAAAATCTTATACGAACAAATTGTTGAAAAAACAATAAATCAAAAACAAAAAACAATAGACAAAATTAATAAAGATAAAAAATCTCAAGATTTGCAAATAGGATCCCAAGTTTATAAAAAACAAGAAAAACGTTTAGGCAAATTAAAACACCGTTATACAGGGCCATTTATTTTAAAAGAAATACTAGAAAATAATAAAATTAAAATCGAGAACCCGAAAACAAAACGAACGGACATAATTCATATAAACGAAACTAAAATAATGCCAATTGTTCCAGATGCATCGGATTCATCGACATCAGAGCAAACGAGATAAAAATTCACAATTTAAACAAGTATCCAGGACTCCTTCCTTATAAATTAGGAACCACCAAAATACAATCAAATCATTGGTCTTTAATTCAAATCTATGACCTAACCTCAATAATTAAAGAATTTTTTACACTTAAGCACTTTGCAAAAGATTTAATTGATAGCGTTCAAAATAACTCACATTATCATACAGAATATAAAAATACTTTTATTCCATTATTGGCAATAGAAAAAAGGATTGAAAATCAAATTTATCAAATTAACCCTAATTTTATTAATAAAAGACAAAAACGTGGTATTTTTAACCCCCTTGGTTCTTTTATAAAATGCATTACAGGTAATCTTGATCAAACAGACGCAGAACAGTATGACAGACAAATTAAAGAATTACAAGAAAACCAAAATAAACTTAAAAATATAGTTTCTAATCAAATTACTCTTTTAGAGAAATCAATCAATCAATTCCAAAATATCGTTTCAAATATTTCACACAATCAAATAATTTTAAAATCAAGAATTATGCAAGTCGAAGGTACTATTAAAGAAGTAGCTCTACAACAAATCACTGATCACCAATATTTCAGAATTCATGTAGTGACCAATCAAGTAACAATGATGTATCAAACAATCTTTGATATTTTCGAAAAAATAGAAATTGCTATTTCCTTTGCAAAATTAAATACGCTTCACAATTCAATTGTAAACCCTATAGAATTAATTAAAGAAATACAAAACTTTAAATCTAACTTAAATACAGATGTACTCCCTTTAGAAGCCAATATAGAAAATGTATTAAATTTTGAAAAAATTGTCGAGATAAAAAGTTATTCCAAAGAAAATATTATTACTTTCATTTTAGAAATACCATTAGTCGAAGCAGAAATTTATCACTATTACAGATTATATCCATTACCTATTCCTAATAACCAAACTTCCGAATTTTATCTTAACCTCCCACACAAACCTTACCTAGCACTTAGCAATGCTAAATATTCATATATGGATCAAATCTGCACCCAATTAATGCCTAATGAGTACCTCTGCAAAGAAGCCCACACAGCATATATCAGCAACGCCCCTCCGTGTGCCGTTCAACTGATAACCTATCAATCAAATGCCACTACATGTCAACCATTCCATATTCGACTGCAAGAAGTTCAAATTACAAGAATTATTGATGGAAAATGGATCGTCACGATACCCAATCATTTAGTCGTACCGATATCCTGTAAAAATTCCAAAGACAATACGCCACTGTTTGGATCATATTTAATCGAAGCCTCTAATCAATGCAGCATTCAAATTCAATCATTTATTCTACGCACATATAAACCAAGGCAACTTACATATCAAGATATCTCCTTGCCAGAATTGGACCTGTCCCAAAATTATTATGAACAAAACGAAAAAATATTCAATCCGCCGTCACTGGACTTGAACATTGTCAATTTAAAAGAAACAAAAGAAATCGAAGCCGAACTTCAAGACCAAAAGAGGAAAATCAATGAGATGACCACACCAGTATCTATTGAACGAGTCAGTTTTTGGACAATTTTATTATATTTGTTTATTTTCAGCATATTTGCCTTTATAGGTTACAAATTGTATAAGAATAGGTATTCTAAATAGCCTTCTAAAATTCAACAAAATAACGATATCATTATTTGATATATCATGCTTTAATTTTATTAATTAATTTTGAAAAATATAAATATTTGTTTTGAAACTTTAAAAACCACACCCTAAGGGTATGCTTTTATCTAAGGGCGGAGGAGTTATATTCCGTAGTAATGCCTATTCATTAGAATATGATATTTAACAGCATCAGCTAGAAACGTTTATAAATAATAGTAAATCAGATATCATCTTCAGTTGTATTGTTACCTTTATTTTGAATAGACGCTTCTGTCAGTAAAAACTTGTTTTTTAAAAACAGTTCAGCGCTTGCCCGGATCGTAATTCATTTAACGATTGGCTAAAATACCCTTGATGAATCACGAAATATTAATGACTAATCAGAGATACAATTGACGCATTCTGATATTAAACTGATTTTTCAAAATAATTGATGCTATCTTATGGGTAATTAATCCACAATACCCATCAAAAAGGTTTCGTAACAAAACTGACAAGTTGGGTTTGCATGAAATATAGGATGGATCATAATCATATCAAATTTAACATATACATGGTGTTTCAAAATACAAATATTTTGATTGTTTGAAAAAATGATAAAAGGCATGTTTTTTAAATGAAACAACCTATATTTTGTCTGTGGTTCCTAACGCTCTTGAAATTCTCTATCTTCCTATCTGTAATGTTGTTATACCTATCTCGAACGGATTTTGACTTATGAGTATTTATTTAGCAATATTAATTATAAGAGAATTAAATATGTTCTGCTTATTTTACGAACTTTCAATAGTTTGGTAAGAATTCAAAAAATAATTATTTGTATGCTACAACTTAGATTTAGTTAAGTAACCTGAAGTTTTTAAGAATTGATTCTTATTTAATAATTGAGAGAAGGATCTCGTGATATTGCCTAATTACCCACCAAATTTCAGTACGCTAATTTGTCAGAGTTTAAAAATATCAGCCCTGTCCCATTTTCGATACTTTTATAGGGTATCTCTGTAATTGTTAGTGCTATCAAAAAAAGTAATTTAGATGTCATGTGTTCTTCTTGGGTCAAACTTAAAATGGTAAAATCAAAATTTGAATATTTTCGCTCGCTTAAGAGATACGGGGGCAAATCAAAAAATTGACATTTTCAATTTTTATGTTCTTAGTTAAAAGAGATACAGAAAAATGATGTATACAGAAGTTTCTTTATATTGATGTTTTATACAGAAGTTTCTTTATATTGATTGTAGAATAAACTGCCGTTTTCAAAATAAGTATACGGGGTCAGGTAAAAAAATTATCGGACCTAACCTAATTTTTGTTAAATGGAACATCCTGTATATTTTAATCTAATAAGATTCTATTTTAAATTCTAAATTCTCCTTTCAAATATATAACACACCATGGATGATATTGGTTTTCTAGACGATTTATTAAACTTTATTACTTTAAACCACAATAGATCATGAAACAAAAGCTAATATCCTAGAAACAACTATGTTGACTATTAACATTTAACGTCAATTTCATTTTTACATATTCATTTGCGAGAATGATCTATCTGATATCAGTTTATATTGAAAGGGGAAAAAACGGAGAAATGGCGCAAAATGTATATTTTGTTCGCTATCCGAAAAGACGGCAACCATTTAAGGACATATTCCGAACATTTGCGATGATTCCCGGTATTTTTTACATTTTAATCTGAATCTTTTATTTCGTTTCAAAGTAATAAAGTTTGAATAAATCACTTAGGAAACCAATATCATCCATGGTGTGTTATATATTTGAAAGGAGAATTTAATATGCTATCCTTTTAGATTAAAATATATAGGGTGTCCCATTTAAAAAAAAATGGAGTTAGGTCAGATAACTTTTTTACCTGACCCCGTATACTTATTCTGAAAACGGTAGATGATTATTCAACAATCAATATAAAGAAATTTCTGTATAAAACATTTTTCTGTATCTCTTTTAACTAAGAAAATATAGGGTGAAATTGTCAATTTTTTGATTTTCCCCATATCTCTTAAGCGAGCGGAAATTTTCAAATTTTGATTTGACCCAAAAAGAGCACATGACACCTACATTACTTTTTTGATAGCACTAACAATTACGGAGACACCCTATAAAAGTGTCGAAAATTGGACACTCTACATGTTTTCCAAAAAAAAGTTAAATTAAATATTATCGCGATAACAAATAACAGATAGGTATAGGAAAATGTTAGGGAAAGTTATTAAGAAATTAATAGGGATTCTAAAAAATATATAATGCACAGGGTGTTCCGTTTAAATTATCCAAAGTTGCTAGCACTTTCTAGTAGAACCGGCAGCACTGCACGGCTTTTAAAAAGAGTCTACTTATATAAGCTATTAAATTTTCAAAGTAAACCGTTGAATAGTTCTTCATAAACGTCTAATAGGCCATTCATCATCAATCACACTGTACATATAAATATGCAATTCGACAAGAATACAGTTAACGGTTTTTGTATACCACTAGATATTGGTATAGGGTGAACTTTGGTGCTAAAGAGGTTGTATACAAATCATATAATCAATCAGGTAATAAATGATACAAGCTATGATTCACCGGATGTTAAAGATCAAAATCAGTAGCCAAACAATTCATTCAGTTCAATTGAACGTACCATTATAACAATTAAATCTGAATGTAAATAAACAAGAAGGACTTGAAATATTTATATCAGTTTTCATAATGATGAACTTGGGCTTAGCAATGTTTGCATATGGAGTATACAGATAAAGATATTGTTGATTTAATCCAAGCTCTTTAATTTTTTTTTAAATTGAATTAACTTGAAAATCGCAATTATGTAGTTCACAAACAAGTCAAAATTTTAAACGTTTTTAATAAATATCGTGAGTCATCAGAACCGTACTTTGTGTTATTTAATTATTTTCAGTGTTAAAAATAAGAGCAACATTTTTTTTCTTGTCAACTGTTCTATCGGACTTTATCGTAAAATGCAACGATTTTGAAATCCGCGAATATACAGGGTGTTATGGACATTACTTATTATATTTAAATGGGTGACTCCTAGGGTGTCCTAGAGAAAGTCTACATACTTTTTTTTAATCGAATATCTAAATACTAAGGTAAAAACCCTTTTTACCCACATACTGTCGCTCCGTTCCATCTGGATTCAGTTAGCAACAATGTGGGTCACTAGAGTATACTAACAGTGTCGTCAGATTACACCGCATTTTTCGCCCTTGCTTGAATACCTGCCACGCGCGACTATCGTTGCTTCAGTATGTTTCGACACTCGGGGGTGGAATGATGCTGTCGAGGGTTCCACGTGCTTGATGTATAGGAATTTTAAACGTTTTGTTAGTTGTAGCATTACCCGATTTTTTTCTGTTGTGAAATAATTCATAATAAGACATATTGTGATGGGATTTCAAATTTGTGTGATATTACCTATTGTTTTTTCTGTTGCAAAACTTACTTTTTTGTGTTTTTTTTTTTTGGAATTTAATTATAAAACGGATCACTTATAAGATCGAAGGTAAGAGAGTATGTACCTTAAAATTGTAGTATTTTTTTTTTCTCTAAAGTTTGAAAAAGAAGTGATAACGCGGGTCAGAGACGTCTTGTGGTCAAAAACTGAATACGTGCGTTTACAATTCTGTATTGCAATATATGACAACACCGCCTCAACAAACTATTGATTGCGAACGTCCTCAGTAGCGGCAACGTAAATTTTCAGATTGCATATAAAGTGTATATTTCGTACAATAATTCAAAGCGCCATTTAAGGTGTTTTTTCTCTTCAATTTATTTTCATCTCAGGATTTGCCGGTTTAGATATAATTCATTTCCATAACACCCTGTATATGCGTTATGTGGGCCACTGACGGTCACATTTGCTCGCGAGCATGCATGATAGCAAAACTTGCATGCAAATGTGAAATGCAATATCATCCACTGACTATTCAGGTAGACTGAGCGATCCTGTCAACTTAATAAAGGCCGTAAATCAGCAGGTAGCTCTTGGATTGGGAAATAATTCTTTGATAAAGTCGAATGTTATTGCACGCACTATACCTTGGTAAAGTATGATAAGTGCATGCCAAAATTCAAGTAGCTTCACATCGCGCCAAAAGCATGAAAGTCGTCAGTTTTTGACCACACATTGTCAAATTTGCATGCATGCCTTGATGTGCTTATGCATGCTTGCGAGCAAATGTAATGTAAGGACTTGAGAAGGATATTAACAAGAACGGACTTTGGCAACGTTGCGAAATCATTGAGAATCATCTTAACATAAATGTAAAAAAAAGTGGTCGTAATAGTTATCGCGCCTCGTCCGTTCTTTTTATTTTTTGACTCAGAGTTATGGTTTTGAGGAGATGAAAATATTAACTGACATTTTCCGTGCGGTGAATAGTTTTGGTTTGAGAAAAATCGAAATTTGTTTACAGTGGAGAATTCAACTTATCGCGCCTCGTCCGTTTTACTTGTCGGATGTTATTTTTCGTTATTCGTGACCGGAAAAAAATGAGAACGGACATTTTCATCGACGCGCAATCGCAGTGTTGGATCTTAGGTATGTAATTTTTTTAACGCTGTTCGAGTTATCGCGTTTCGTCCGTTTTCAAGCAGAAATCGTGTATTGTGGCTCGGAAAATGACATTTTCACACACGTATTTTTTAGCAGACCCGTTTTCGGTCGACACAGCACGTCTATCAATAATAATGCAATAAGGGGACATAGCTGATGCTGAGTTGTTATAGACAATCAAGCCACACAGCAAGCCGTCCCATGCAGGCGCCGCGTACCGCGATCATGAATTATACAGAAACGAGATCCGACTCCTCTGCCCTCCCTGTAGCTGCGCAACACAGAAAATGTCCGTTCGACTCGATTTACTATTTTTTAGAGTGTTATCAAAAATTTAAAAAAAAAATTACTCGGGCGCTGTATCTTTTTGTTACCCCTTTCCTTTACAACTTTTATTTAAACTATGGGATTTTTGCACCACGCAAAACGTCCGTTGTCGATGAATTCACGTTTTTTTTTATATTTTTAATATGATTTCATCAAGAACGGACATGGTGTAGTAACAAAAAGACGATCCTCTTTCTTACGGACTGAAATTACTCTGTCGAATAAGCGCAGCGTTGCCGAACTTTTTCGCTCGAGTAAAACTTTCTTATTTTTTATTAATCTAGCGATTAGTCATTGACTAGATGAAGGCGTGATAACAGGACATTGTGGTAACGGGCTGCCGTACTAATACATTTTAGGTTTAGGGAGAAAAGTGATACGATTTGAAATTATGTAGTCGAAAGTCTAACATTGCAACATTTACTCTAAACCAGAAAACACAAGTGATTTTATTATCTCTGTGGAAAGAGCGTCATTTTATGAGGAAAAGTTCATATGAATTTGCAGAATCGCACTTTGGAATATTAGTACGCCATTAAGAAACATCCTGTATATAGAATACCGCCAAAGTATCAGCCTCGCTTGAGCTTCGCACAGTAGTCCCTCGACATCGAGATATAAACATGGACTGTGCGTATATGGGAATGCATATAGATATTTTTGATTATATCATTACTTAGATTTTATGTAGGACAACACTATTTAAAATAACAATTAAAATGTTAAAAATTATTCCAGAATATCTTATTTTTTCTAATTAATTAATTACGACCCTGTTTAAACATATGTTTTAATGTGACATCCTGTATATTAACTGATTTTCCAATTTCACGTCAAATTCTGAACATATACCACTTTGTTATATTAGCGTCTACAATAATATCTTCTTCATCGGAAGAAGATGACAACGCACAGTCCATGTTGATATCTCGATGTCGAGAGACAAACTGATCGACAGGCAAGGCAATGAGCTAGGTCCGGTGCGCCGTTGTGGACACTACTGTGCGATGCTATGGTACCAGGCTATGGGCGAGGGCGCTGTGTGGTGCTCCATTGTGACCATACACGAAGTCCCGCTGGTACCTACTTGTGGAGAAATTTATCGTAGGCCTCGTCGAATGGATTCCTTAAGCGTTAAAGACCAGGTAAGATAGAACCTGTTAGATGAAAAATGTATAGAATTGACTGTGAAAGCCAAAAATGTTTGGTCGATAAATTAAGTATTCCATATATCAGTCTGCTTGTTTATAATAACCCTGTATATGCAAACATAGTCAAATAATCCTATCTAACTCAATAAGACCCTTGAGCCCCGTACAGATGTTTATTCGTGTTCCTGATAAATTAACCATTTTTATCACATAACGTACTTTATTTGCCCTTTATTCTGCAGTAATATAAACAAGTTTTTATTGTTTCTCTTGTTATTTTTATTATTAGCTATTAACAACAAACCTTCATGCCCTTAAGTAGATATAAATAAATTTAGTATCAATCAAAGCTTTCGTAGATTTAGGTTATTAATATATAATATTGTCTAGCTTTCTTAAGGACCGCTCTCTGCAAGTGGCGATTGACGGATTTCTCTCAGACACCTTCACCATCAATGCCGGTGTTCCTCAAGGATCCATATTGTCTCCCACTCTCTTCTTACTCTACATTAACGACCTTCTAGTGAAAACGAAACACCCGATATTTAGTTTTGCTGACCATAGCACACTTATCTCATCTTTCTCTTTGAATGCGCAAACATCGGCTGCCGACGCACATCTTCGCAGGCAGCATGAAGTATCACGCCTCAACAAAGACCTGGAAGAAATTTTGGCTTGGGCTGACAGTAACCAAGTCGAATTTAACGCTAAAAAAACCCAGGCAGCAGTTTTCTCTAAAAAGGTTAACATTATGGAACCGGATATAGTCATGGACGGACACGCAATCCCACTGGCTTCATCTAGTTTGCTGGGCGTCAATCTGGGAAGAACTATGTCTTGGCATAACCACGTTGTGGCAATCGCCAAGATAGCTTCTCAGAAACTTGGTGTACTCTTCCGAACCAGAAAGTTGTACACACCTCAAAAACTTTTGACACTATACAAAGCCCAGATTCGACCATCACTAGAGTACTGCTCTCATGTCTGGAGCTCTGCACCCAAACATACTCTTCGACTACTGGATTCCGTTGAAAGGAGGGCCATTCGTCTGATTGGAGACCACGAGCTGACGAAGAGCCTCGACAGCCTAGAACATCAAAGACAGGTTGGGGATTTAACTCTTTTTTACAGAGATTTTCATGGAAAGTGCTCGGCTGACCTTGCCCTCTTAATTCTGCCCAGAGCGGCAAAATATCAGAAATACACGACGAACCACTGCCGCCCATCCATATGTGGTTAAGCTTAGTACTCCTTGAACTTCATTATTTAAGAACTCTTTCATCTGGAGGACTTCATCCGTGTGGAACGATCTTCCCGAGGTCGTTTTTCCAAACGAATATAACCTCCAACGATTCAAAACCAACGTGAATCGCTTTTTGCGAACACGCACCATTCCCAGAGTGCCCTAAAGGATTTCCCTATAGTGCTTGTGTTTGATCATAAAAAATATATAATATATAATATTATAGGGTTATCCAAATTAAGTGACCACAACTTTATTTGTTATTAAAGATACAAAATTGTTTAAAATAGCAAATTTGTAGTTTCTTAATGCTATTTAAGAAATAAGAATCCAAAAAAATTGAACATTGTGTTGTAAGTTTAGAAATAAAATACCATTTTTGACAACGGAAACCCTTGTACACTATATTTTTTTTATTATAACTTCAAACAAAAAAACTTCTTCCACACAACAAAGGCATTGTAAACTACAGATCACATAATACATTCATAAAACTGTTGGAAAGTGACGTTGTGATTGTATGAAATGTTATTGGAAATCAATAATTGGTGGATGAGAGAACTACATGTTTGTTAGCTGAATGGCAACAATGTTGAACTCTGGTTATATCAGATGGTTAAATATTAAAACATAGCGATACTTACCGATGAGGAGGTAAATCCTTATTTAAATGATCCACTATTTTACAAACTACTCATGAATGCACCATGATTGTTTATAATTTATTTTTCACCAATAATCACAAAAAAACACAAATCAACCGAAATATATAAACAATCCGTTAGATCACAGCGCCAACGTTGTAATGTGTACGAGATTAGTATTCATTCATATTTTGGCTCCTGGATCGTAGCGCAGTAGTAAAATAAATATAGATGTTGCCAGAGTGTAGTTGGATTAGTTCAAGATTCGTTTGATACTTTTAAGTATAATAATATTTTTTTAAAGAATCTCTCAGCGCCTTTTCATAGTTTATAGTAAAATTATTGGGAAATAAATGTATTTTAAGAGCAATTGCGGATTAACCTTAAACCAGTTGAATTGTCAAATTAACAAATTTTTAATTCGAATTTTGCAAGATACCTTTGCAATAAATATGTCGATCTGGTTATGCTGCAATAATGGCCGAAAGAGGTAGGAAAGACTGTTTGTATTCGTTGCGTAGGCTAGAAATGTACATTTTTCTATCTGTAGTTTGTAATATCTTTGGATTGGAACGATGAATTTGAGCGATGAAATTGTGAAAATAGGCTTCTAGGACTAATGACCTATCTACTTGTCACATTCTTTATATAATTTCAGTGTAACAAAATACAGTGATAACAAATTTAATTGTAAAAAATATTGAAGGCGAACGTAAAATAAATAACGTCCTATCCTGTATCTGTAACCAACCTCCAAACGTAAAATAGGTCAAATTCAACAGGCTGCCATATATGACAGGTGTTTTGGCCACCATATTGTGAGTTTTTAAAAAACATTTATTTTAGTAAAGAAGGTTACAGGAAGGACCACATGTAATTTTCAACAGAGATATTAAAAATAAAAACTTTTTAATAAGTAAGTACTAAGTTACCCCTTCTGCCTCAATTTTATTTTTTAATTATCAAACAAATCACATTTTATCTTGAATTATTATTAGAAAGGATATTTTGATTATAAATACCTGATTGTTACCGGTATAATTCTAGTATAACGTTTGTCCTCCTGTTGAAAATTTACTTCTTAGTTCCTAAATCAAGGTGCAGACATAGAAAAAATACCTTGATATGGCAAGTTTTTTGCTTTATGTAGCTCTTGCTCTCTTGGGTGTTTTCCTTTATGTTTATAACAAGTTAAACATAAATTTCAACTACTTCAAAGAAAGGGGAATTCCACAACTGAAAACTCAATTTTTTTATGGCAATGGAAAAAAATTATTCCGACAGGAAAAAGCTCAAGGTGAAATGTATACAGAATTTTATAAAAAGTTTAAGAAAATGGGAGTTAAGCATGGAGGTAAGCACATTTTTATAAAATTATTGTGTCGTTTAATTCATTAGTATCTAGCAGAGTCCCATAGTAACAATACCTATTACCACTATTAAAACAAATAGTGTGTAATCGGTTCAATCGATAATTAAACTTCCATGTGGACTATCAATATGTAAACGTTCTTACGAATTAAATTATACATTAACGAAGTGCAGGTTACATGTTTTGCCCAACTGGGCATCATTTTTCATTCAATTTTTATAAAATTAGAATAAGAAAAAAGATAAAATCAGGAAAAATGTCACTAAATTACCTTAAAATAAACACCACAATACAATAAACTACATTTAAAATGAAATATGTGTTAATAAATACCCACATTATACTAGAGGAATATATTTTTTTAACATTAATTATATTACAAATAATATTATTAGTACACTTTATACAAACTCTCAAATCAGTGCTTGTAGCTCTGGCCTCGAGAGTACCTAATATTAAAAATATTATATTGTTCTAATTCTAACACTTTATCAACAGTGGCGGCTCGTGACCAATGATAGAGGGGGTTTGTTCGGTGTATGGTGAAATTATTTTTAAAATTTTATTTTTGTGTAACGACCAAACAATTACTTTCTAGGCGTTTTAAATGTAGAAAGAAAAGAAGTAATAAGAAAATGTGTTAGGTAAAACATATTTTTATTTATTTTTTAATTTTACACAAGGAAATACAACTTTTGGAAAATATATGAAAGGTTTTCTTATTTTCTTGTGTATAGTGCTTAAACGTAAAGTCCGTTCTTCGGCTTTTAGTTGTAGAAAATTAATCAATAACAGCCTCATTAAAGTTTGGAATACACTCTATAATTTTTTTTTCATATATTTAATTTTTAAACTTTCTATAAAGTCTCTAGATTTACCCGTTGTGGTCTGCGTTAAATTAATTTAGGGTTTAGGTCTTCCCGCATTCTTCACTTCAATTTTTTGCTCGAAACTCAAAGAGCTAAAGTTATTTTTTAAATAGTAAACTGCCAAACTATTCATTTTACCGTAATAAATATATAATATTAAAATATTAAAACATACACGCTCCAATTTCTAACTAGATGCACGAACAGACAACGGCGCGGCGCACACTAAAATTGTACGCCTTTCCCATGTTAAATCGCCATAGCCCCGCTATCCCCCGCGCTGTCTCCCGCCACCTGTTACTATAGAGAAACTGCATTATGCCCCGCCTACTTAATCGCACATGCGAGCAAGTCTCGTCATAATCGTCATTAACCTCGACCGAGGCACGGTTGCCGGAACAAGGGCCTATAATATACAGTTTGGTTGACGGTACGATAAAATATTAGTGAGGGTCGGACTTTATACGATAAAGAATATTCAATGAATATAAATTAATATTTTTTTATCCGTTTTGGCGGTGCACGTGCTCCTGTGGAAGAACCGCTACTGTTTATCAAGATTCCAGACATTCAACCCCCCGGGGCACCCATGTGTGCGCGTCTTTCATAGCCGTAAATAACTTTTAAAACTTTATTTTGTAAGATTTGCATTCTATTGTAAATTGTACTACCACACATACCCCACACAGGAAGCAGATATCTAAAGTTACTCAGAAAAATGCCTCATATAAGTACTATATTTTTACTTCTATCTGATAAATAGTCCCTACACCTAAACATGATCGGGATCAATGGAATCAGTTTTTTTTTTATTAATATTATTTACTGTTCGGGCCAATTTAAATTTACCATTTACAAACCCAAATACTTCATTACTAACAACCTTTGCAATATTTCTCTTTCATAATTTAAACAAAAAGATCCAGGGCCGTATTTAAAAAAAAATAATTTGATGATGGTGACCCAAAGAAGAAACGTCGTATTAAATATCTGATAATGCCATCAACTGGAGAATAAGAAGCAGCAATGAGAAAGTGAAATTTATTTTAGGACATCTCTTCAAACAAAGTCAGGAAAAAATAAACATCGAAACCCAAAAGTTTAGATTTTTCCAAATATTTTGAAAACCCACTTATTTATCTTTGATTTGTTTGCGACATATTATTGGGCCCATTATTACGCAACTTTGAACCAATTTAACCGACTTCGTATCTCTTACAGTTTCCGAAATCCCAATGGTGAAGGCCGAATTTGTAACACCCTGTATTTATCTAGTCTCTGGGCCAAAAAGGAGAGCAAACACTTTAAGCACTAGGTACATAACGTACATAACTATTAGGTATTTAAAAAATATTTAAATTTTCTTTATAGGTGTTTATAATCTGAACAGAAACTCATGGGTTCCGATTGATCCAGATCTAATCAAAACCATATTGGTAAAAGATTTTCAGCACTTTTCGGCACATAATCCGAAATATCCTGGTTTATTTTTTAATAACCTCTTCCATATGGACGGAGAGGAATGGAAAGATATGAGGAGGAAACTCACACCAACGTTTACTTCTGGTAAGAAAATGATAATAAGGTAATTCCGGGAGACCTGCCCCACCGGGAGAGATGCCCCGCTATGTCTAGTTCATGAACTATATGCAGGAAACATTACGCAGTGGTCCAGTAAATTGATTCAGTCTAGATGTGCCGAATCCATTGCTTTTGTTAGCGCGTCGCTTCAGGCAAAAACTTCATATGAACATATTATGTCCTAAACGTCTTAACTTTTCAGATAAAAAAAAATCTCCTTTTTTATTAATACCTGTGAAACTGATCTAGATATTTTTGTGAAATTTTGTACACACTTTCTATTCATCAACATGCATTTTATGATATTGTATAACATGCTTTTTTATTCCGACCAGAGGCATTCGTGCGGGAATTGCCCTCGGTATTTTTGAACAAAAAAAATGGTACGCCACTTCTTTTTTTTTAATAAAAATTATTTTTGAAATTCTCATTCCTGGCTGAGCAAATGTCGTCACTTGATTTTTTGTCGGGTTTGTTCGCTTGACCTACAGTTTTCGTATAAAAAAATTAAACTCTTTCAATTGCACTCTGTTATGAAATTAGGATTAACAAAGATTAAATAGGATCTAGTAGGTAAATACCGAGGGCAATTCCCGCACGAGCGCCACTGGTCTGAATAAAAAACACGTTATACATCATAAAATGCTTCTTGATGAATAGAAATTGTGTACCAAATTTCACAAAAATATCTAGAGCTATCACAAATAAAAAAAGTTTTCCCTCTTCGCGAGTCAAGTGGACATACTGTAGAATTGGCAATGGTAAATTTCAGTGTAAAAATGGATCTCTTATTTCAAGATTTATTGCATACTTGAAATTATAAAAATTGAGTATCGGTTTATGCAGTAGCTTATTGACATTATTTATGCATATACATTTTTGCCCAAAAAACGTATTTTACCTAGAAAACCAAAGAAACATTAAGATTTGTGAATGGTACTCTTTCTGTTGCATGCAGTAGCGCCCTAATGCACTACAATAATGCTGAGTCCATTTCTGAGCATAAGCCCGTTTCTAGGTTATTTGATGTAAAACCAACATCGCCAGCAATCATGCACCGAATAGTACCCCCAGCTACGATTATTATTTGATTTTTAAGAACTTTTAATGACTTAGATTTTATAGGAAAACGAAGAGTCTCTTTTAAGTCTTTTAAGTGGATTCCGGAGTACCTCTAAACGAGTTGTCTCCCCAAGCGTGTTTATATTTCTGTTTTAGGAAAAAAATGTGCAACTAAAGGACCCCGCAGAATCCTTATGAAAAATGGCTCCCGGTCAAATTGGCCCAAACTATCGTCACTGATAGGATTCGGTGAGTAGATAAAAAGTGTCAATGGGCGCCCAGCGTATAAAACTCCCTGTCGAGAGATATCTTCGTCTGAAACTAGGTTCTTTTTCGATGCCTAGTGTCCTGCAATAGTGTATCAGGCTTCCATAGCTCCTATACGAATTAACTGGAATTTCGTTCATATGCCGATTTATACTATATTATAGGGTGCATTTCAGGAAAATATTTTTAAATATACAGGGTGACCCAAAAATGTATAATGGTAACATAATGCTGTATTTTTTTAAACGGGACACCCAGTATTTTATTATATGATTAGGTTCGTATTAATGTCCTTTATAATTGCCTAAAGTTTTATTTCAATTGGTTATAGCTTGTCGTTTGGATCTGTAAGGGGGAAGGAAGCGAACAGGTCAAAGGGACAATCCATGAGCGTGCTACTATTATTTCAAAATTAAATATAAAAATACTAAAATCTATAAAACAATGTTGTTTATTAATTAAAAGTCTAAGCAAACAGATTTTTTTTTTATAAAGAATGGGTTTTGGTCGTAAAATCAATCATAAAGAATTTTTCCCCTTGGCACACTGTATATATATTTGACGATAGGATTTAATAAATTCATGTTTTCTTCTTAATTCGGTATTTAATTTGATAATCGTAATCGTAACTGTTTTTGCAAGTAGTACAAAGTATTTTATTATATACATTAATTAAATTTACATACCTGTTTTAAACTCTAGATATAACTTTTCGATAATGCGTCTTATTACACTAAAGTCAAATTTTAATTTGTCTGTAACTGATAAACGAGACCTTTTCTTGTCGGTAGACGATAACAACTTTTCAGGATTATTTGCTTTGCTTTATCTTCCTTATGAATTTTTTTAATCACGCTAATACCAGCTCCTGTATACATGGAGACCCTGTCCAAATTTCGTTTTAATGGCAAATTAAATGCATAATTTCTGGCTTCCTCATCACAAGCGTTATAAAAATTAGCAATAATTTCCCAAAATTGGTCATGCAAAGTTTTTCCACGAATATATGGCATTTCAATACAAAGAAAAACGCCAAAGAAGTTTTTTTTACTATTTGCGCTATTAATTATATAATACACGTAACCTCCACCACTCGCTGCCGCTGGTCAAAAACCATAGCGCGTCTGCGCATAGCAGTGCCATGTGTCTGGCGTATGTCTACGGAGGCGTGTTCAAATCATTCGCATATTATATTTTTGTCTCTGTTTAATGCTGTGAAACAAAATAGAGGCGGAAGTGATCCTATTAATCGACTAAATGTTTGGAGTAAATGCGTATTCACATGTTTTCAGATTTGCTAGTAAATAGATAATTCAATTAATATTTTAATTCCGTGCGCTAATTAAAATTCATCAGGTGTGAAAATATTAATTAAAACTCAAAATACCTCTCAGCTTTTCAGTCTGACTAATAATATTTTTTTTAACGCTGGATTCTGTATTCATATGAGGTGTAAATACTAAATTTCATAAAACTTATGAGATTTTTGGTAAGTAATTTGACAACATCGATAATATTTCGTCTGCATTCTTTAAATAGTTTTGGTAGCCGCAGAACGAAACGACAAGCTGTATGTAGTTTAAGAGTAATAAATTAAAAACTAAAAAAAAAGTTTTGCAGTATTAGAAAAAAGGAAGTAGGAGTCTTAGAAATAAGGAAACTGTAGTGCATATGAGAAAGATTCAATTTTTTTTAAAGTTGCTCAAGAGTACGTTTAATTTTCATTTTAGATACAATTTTCATTTGTAGAGGTTGTTTAGAATTAAAAGTTATGTCCGCCACGGCCTTCATTCAAAAAATTTTTTAAAAATACTTATTTTCTTGCCTTAAGTCGTCTTGCCAGTATTTGATCTGAAATGTTGGGGAATGTAAATAGATCATTTGAATAGCGTATTAACTTGTGTTCAGATCAACACGGTAGGCATTTTGAACATTTACTGTAGTTTATAATTATTAATCTAGTCGCCTAAACAACATAATTTATGGCAATTATTTGGAGAACGGCTGGAAATAACTTATATGAATCCATTACAAAAAAACAATGATTATGAATTCTACATCCAATAGCGAAATAATATGCATGGTGTTCCATTCGAAATTCTGGAGAAAAATTATTTTGAAATTTGTTATGTTTGAAACCTAATTATAAACAGCCTGTATAAAATAGATAAACGCTATTATATTCACACTATCTCTAGACCTCTTGTCTTAAATTCCACTCAATGCCTTGGTTAAAGTTTTTTTGAATTTTTTTCTAAAATTTCAAAATTTTTTTTTTAGTTTTTGATTTATTACTCTTAAACTACGTAACCAACTGAAATAAAATTTTAGGAAATTGTAAAGAACACTAAATACGAACTTAATTATGTAATAAAATACTGGGTGCCCCATTTAAAAAAAGACAGCATTATGTTACCATACAGACAGGGTATTGCAGGACACTAGGCAGCGGAAAAGAACCTAGTTCCGGACGAAGATATCTCTCGACAGGGATTTTTTTTACGCTGGGCGCCCATGGACACTTTTTATCTACTCACCGAATCCTATCAGTGAGGAAAGTTTGGGCCAATTTGACCGGGAGCCATTTTCCATAAGGATTCTGCGGGGTCCTTTGGAGGAAAGTATATATTTTTTTCCTGCGGAAGATTTTGAAATGTAATTTTATTTACTGTTCCATGTAGAAAAAAATTACGGACTTTCCTCCAATTATTAATAAAAATTAGAAATCTTTTATTGCACTTTTTTTTTTAGAACAGAGAAAACTCCGTTTTTCAGTGCTATAAATTGCAGTCTAGACCCCGATCACGTTCGATCTTTTCCTTCCGATTATATCGTTGTTTCTGTCGGCGTACCGATTACGGGCGGACGCTCGACGTATTGTTCTAACCGCAAGGGAAGGTCCAATTCGCTTTGTGTCTACACAGCACGAAATGAACAGGGGTCAATCGGAGATCTCGACTGACTCCGGCATCCTCTTAAACATTCTGTCTGCTTAGTTAGTATATTGTTCTAAAACCGTATTGATAAATTATTTTTAGGAAAAATGAAAATGATGTACGATATAATCTTAGATAAGACTAACAAGTTGGCTGATTTAGTGGGTGAAACGTGTAAACCAGATGAACCAGCTGAAATCAAGGAATTGTTAGCGAGATTTACTACAGACGTTATAGGTATGGCAACTTATGTAAAATAAATATAGAAAATGAATATTTGTGAACAAACAGAAGCTGATAAAAATCAATTGACCGGAACATTGAAAAAGTTATCAGTAGGGGAGAGTCGGCAAAGTAGTGTCTACTTATTCACAATATAATATTAAGGCTGCCACTAAACTTCTGAATAACTATCGTAAAAATATATATACAATACAACAGTTACTTTTACAAAAAAATAAATAAGTGGAACTAATACAGGTCGACAACTTTAACTGTAGCTACAAAAGGAATGCGGGCAAAAAAATTTCTTGGGATAACAATGTTGTCACATATATTAAATTTTAATTTAATAACATGTTACCAAGTAAACCCTAAAATTAAATTTACCCATTTAAAGTAAATTGTCATAAGTATATAAGAAACTAATATTCTATTATAGTTTCAATGTTCTTAAAACTTTCTTTCCATACTATTTATTTTAATATTTAAATGCAAATTAAAATATTTTTTCATTAAAGTACTTCTAATCTAAAAATAGGGCAACATGGTACAATATCAACGGTAACCATGGGTAACTGGTGGCTAGAGCTAATATCCCAGACAGAGGATGACGTCACGCGCCTGGTGACACGCCTATAGTGCCAGCGTGCGTGTTCGGCGATGTCCAATATGCTTCATTCAGTTGCGTAGTGATAGGGTTTGTTTTAAAACTGTGATAATGAATGAATATACCCTGGTAAAACCCTTCATAGTCAAACCCGCGAAGTTATTGCCAATGTGTACAGGGTGTGTGAAGAGGAATGACAAATTAATACATTTAAATTGCCACTTAAGCGAAAGCTAGAATGTATACGGGAGTAAGCGTGGGTGTAGTAAAAAACACGCACAAAGAAGATACTGAAAGGAAGAAAATAACCCGAGTCAATTGTTGTCATCTGATGTCAAAAAAGGGACCGTCTCTCTGCTGTCGAAAAAATCGAAGGCTTCGACTTTGGCATTGTTAGGAGAACAATACAAAAGTTTTATTTGGAACTTAAAGTATTTCCAACCTTAAAAAAGTTGCTACAACAGCTGAGAAGTGACATAAACTTTCAATTTTCCCGTGAAATTTTGAGGTGCATGTTGAAATCAAATGGATTTTATTGGCGGAAATGCCAAAATAAGCGAGGAATATTAATGAAAAGGCCTCATATATTGCACTGGTGATATTCATGCTATGAAAAAATATATATTATTACATTATTAAGATAATAATAGCACGCCCATGACTCGGCCATGTTTTAAAAGATATTGCGTCCCCCTTACGATACCGCGTAGCTATAGACTTGCTTGTCGAACTGTACAGGGTGTTTCGTAACCTCTCTGAAAAAATGAAGGAGGTGAATCCTCACCTTATTTTAAGAAGAAAATGTGGTATAAAAGTTTTTCGAGTGTCGCTTCGTTTTGGAAATACAGGGTGTAAAAATATTGTATTTTTCAATTTATTAGTTAATGCCAAACGATATTCTAATGATATTTGTTAAACATAAAGGATTATAGTACTTTACTGTGGGTTAATTTTAAATTTTACAATTAATCAAAACAGTACCTTAATCTTTTAGTTATTTTCGTATTTTTATCGTCAAATTATACGAGTAGGCTTTGCTTCGTTCCATGGCAGCCACATTTATTTTCTCCGTGACATTTGTTTCCTTCTTTCTCCTTTTGAATTATTTTTGAATTTATTATTACATACTTTTCATAATGGCTGAGTTTACCAATCAAGAAATGGCTCAAATTCATTTTTAATCGAACAAACCCGAAATGTTCCAGCAGGTAAGAGACAATTTAGCACGTCGTCGTGTACATGGGTGTTTACTGGCTCATGGAGGACATTTCCATAAATTGATTTGACTTTTGTTCATATGAGTTCATTATCAAATCATTGGCATTCATTAATAAAATGAAAAATACAATATTTTTTAACACCGTGTATTTCGAAAACGAAGCGACATGCGAAAAGATTTTCGTCTTAAAATAAGGTGAGGATTCACCTCCTTCATTTTTTTTTTAGAGAGGTTATGAAACACCCTGTATATTTGAAAAGATTATCCACTTAGGTGAAAGCTTAATAACTTTTTTATTTTTAGTCCGATTTTAGTGACTTTTTTTAGAGAACTGTAGGTACAACTATCAATGTGGTTGTTGTTGGTTATTCGACATATTATACAAGGATAATTCAAATGTTGTTTTTTTTATCTAATTTCAAAACACCCTATGAAATAATCAAGTAGCAAAATAATTTCAAAATAGGAGTTTTCCATAAGCACACCTGCGTGCGAGAGACTTTGAATATGTATAAGTGTGTGTGTGGGTGGGGGGGGGGGGGGGGGGGGACTTAACTGCAGCCCTCCCTCCCACTAAATTTTCCCGAACTTTCATTATGTCAATCGAAAGCTTGATTTTTGCACAGCCATTGCCGAAGTACCCCGAAAAAGATATAGCGCTTACCTCTTTCGGGGTACTTGTGCAAAAATCGGCAATGGTTGTGATATATTGTATAAAAGAAAAATCAAGCTTCCCATTAATAAAATAAAAATGACAGAAAAAATTTAGTGGAAGTCTGGCGTAAAGTTGTGCAGCCTCGCCGCTGGCGCAGGAAGTGGCGTAGGGGGAAATTCGATTCCGCCAGAACATGGTAGGTTGGGCCACGCGTATTGATTTGACAACACAGCAAAACCTTGGTAGATTGAAATATATTGCAGTTGTTAAGTGAATATTACATGTCTATGGGATGAGTTTGGGGGTATTTACCTAAGTATTTAGACGGTTGATTTAAAAAGAAGGAATGTGTAGTCTTTTTCTAGGATAACCAAGGAGTCGTCCATTTAAAAATAATAAATCATTTCCATAACCCCCTGTATAATTATAACAATTAGCGCGTCTCGAATAATCGCTATTATTAATATGCTTTGTCGTTAAAAACATATAAATCTACAATTTCTGTTTTTTAAGAAGGTACTGTCTCCTCTTTACAGGAAATTGCGGTTTCGGAATTGAATGCAATTCAATAGAAGATATCAACTCGGAATTCTTTAGAGAAGGACAGAATATCTTTAAAGGCAGTGGTAAAAGGAAGCCATCTGTACTCAACGTCATTATATACTATTTGGGACTTCGTAAAGCTGGGATGCCTAGCTTTTCAGATGTAGAAGTATTTTTCAGGTAAGAACGACATACATTTTCCAAAAGTAGGCGCCAGCTAAATAGAGCGTTGACTGGCAGTTATAAGCTGGATCTCAGATTAACAATCAAAGCCATCTAAGTTGCAATAATTCAGTTTAAAAAATATGCCGCTTCTTATTTATTTATTTATTTTTTTTTGTTAAGGGGGAGGGGAAAAATCTTGCATAAGACACCCACAAGATAACTGTGGTGGGTAGTGTGAGATTCCTACTCACTAAAAAAACCCTCCTCCTATTCTGACCCTTCGTACCGGAAACCGCTTTCGCATTACTTCAATACGAGGGCATGCAGTCTTTGCTCTCTTCTAGATATTAGGTCCTACTTTCTTTCTCTTTGGTCTCAATTATATTTCTTACTGTTCTGTAAATACCATTCCATGATTCTTCCGATTCTGTTAAACCTGTTCTAACACTGCCCACACTGAAAAAATTCCCCGTTTCCAGAGCATATTTCCCCCTAGCTTCCTCCCACCTGGGACATTTGAATAAGGTATGTTCCGAGTCATCTTCTTGCTGGCAATATATGCATTCGCTTGATTCTGACCTCCTACGGTTATATCGGTACTTTCTGAAGCAGCCATGGCCCGACAATGCTTGCGTCAAGAAATAGTCGACTTCTCCCTTAGGCCGTCCAACCCATTTCTGTATATCTGGTATCAGTTTGTGGGTCCATCGTCCATATGTTCCGTCATCCCACCTTTCCTGCCATTCACGCATCAAGTTCGCCCTGGCTACTTCTTTCGTTACGCCTAGATACCTTTCGCGTCTTTCTTGAATTAATAGGTCAATAGGGGGGACTTCGGCAATATCCCCAACCCCCTCAGTTGCGATGGTCCTATAGGCACTACATATTTTTATGGACATAGTTCGTTGGAGCCTATCAAGCTTCTTCATCAGTTCCTTGTTTTCTACCGCCGTGTGCCAGGCCGGCGAGGCATAGAGAATCTGTGAGTAGATTACACTTGACAAAACCCGTCTCCTCGATGCCCTGGGTCCACCAACGTTGGGCATTAGAAAGCCGCTTCTTATTGGCATGTTAGAAAGAGACTAGAGTCATCAGCTGATCAATATTTATTTTCGTAAAGTTTTAGCCGTTATTAATAAATTTTTTTTATAGTTAATTTATTGATATTTAGATTGTCTTTGATTGGCGGAGGTATATAAAGCAAGTTTCGGGGATATCTATGACAAAAATTTGAAAATTGTTCATATTTGAAATTGTTACTATTATTGTTATTAAATTATATTTTTTAACGCACTTTCCTCGTGCCGTTTCCCAATCCTTCAACCTGACGAATCCAGTTTTAGATTAGAAAAAAATTAAGTATATTTGGCTAAACCCTCACAACACCCCGTAAAAATTGGACACACAAGAGTCACGGATCTAATCAACGATGAGCTCTTGGATATGCAAACTGATCGTATGAAAGCAACATACGATTTCACAAAGCCTTTCAAGATTGACTGGAACTTTGATAAATGGACAAACAGTGACAGGGGTCTAGTTTGGTACACCGATGGATCAAAAACCGCCAACGGTGTGGGCGCAGGTATATTTGGGGAAAGGCCCAGGATGGAGATGAGCATTCCTCTGGGGACCTACGCCACAGTATACCAAGCGGAACTTCATGCCATACAAGCATGTGTACTACAAAATCTTGAAAAGAGCTACCACGACCAAAAGATTTATATCCTTTCGGACAGCCAAGCCGCTCTTAATGAACTCCAATCGGTTTACTTCAAAACTTACACTGGAGTGTCATACCAACCTAAAAGTACTGGCGGCCAGGGGGAACAAGGTGGAACTCTTGTGGGTTCCTGGTCACTCCGGGATATTAGGAAATGAAAAAGCGGATGAACTAGCGAGAGCCGGATCTGCTCAAAGTCTCAGGGGCCCCGAACCGGCCTTCGGAATATCAAAACAAGCAACAAAAACAACATTAGATAGATGATCGAAAAAAACAACACCTATCTCGATGGCAAGAGTTACCTGGTCAAATAGACGTACGGGCCGTAATTGGAAAACCATCGAAAATACTATCGAATGGGATGCTAACCCTGACGCGGCCCAAGCTGAAACAAGTGATGGGTCTGCTAACAGGCCACTGCCACTTGCGAAAACACCGTCAACGGATAGGGTTAAACAACGGATCTATTGTATGTAGACTCTGCGGCGAAGAGGATGAAACCGCCTCACACATAATATACCGCTGCGTAGCGCTGTCTCGTAGAAGACAAAATATCTTCGTCGGGAACATACGACGTGGTGACAACCTCCCACATAACAATCTTGGTAGAAGTTTACTGGGCCTCATAGAAGGAACAAACATCTTCTAACAATATCGGGGTACACAATAAGCCGAAAGGCTGCAGTGATTTGAAGTTCGGGCCTTTAAACCGACCCCCGCCTTCAACCAAACCCTCACATATGCGCGTGCTTAGCAACCTGTGATGCAGCTCGTAAAATAGTTTACTGTCTAAATAATTTCAGTATTAGTTCAGGAGGAATGCAATGAATTTTTGGAATTGTCTCTAAACCAAAAAAAGCATAATATTAAAATCTCAAACACTTTTTCAAATAACTACTTTTTTCGATATCTCGTCATCTAATTAATACCAGTTTTCCATGAGAAAATATATTTTTTCAATTTTCCAGTCAAGCGAGTAGTCACGTGAGAAATGTCGAAATAAGTTTTTAAGTTTCCAATCATACAGAGGCAATAAATAGGAGTAAAAAGATTTTTTAATATTTCGATAATAAAAAGGTTTCCTTATACGGACAACTTTTTGCCGCTCTCTGTATTATACTACAATTATACAGTGTGTGTATACAGGGTGTTATGGAAATGACGTATTATAATTAAAAGTGGGTGTCCTAGAGAAGCGCTACATATTTTTTTTTAAATCGACCGTTTTAAAAGTGGGGTAATAAACACTCTTACTCGCAGGTCAGTCCACGCTACTGTACAAGATTTCACCCAGAGCCAATGGCAATGTTGTCAAAATTAATGTAAAACTGAAATTCCATATAAAATTATAAATATAAATTATTTTCTACCTACTTGTATTTATCCTTATACCTAAAGAGCGAGGAAATCCAGGCACAAACACAATCATTTTTTTTTCTTTTTCATGGGAACACTCCTGGAAACACTTTATGTACAGAACAGCTAGTTAGCTTTTGAAATTACAATAATACAGATTATACTACAGATTATTAGATTTTATAACACGCGAGAAATTTGACGTCCAGAAGAAACGCGTCAATAAAAACAATATTCAAAGATTATTTATGTACGGGCAAGATACACGCGTAAACCGAAAAAACAGAGCGGATCGCTGAGAGTGTGTTGGTGATCGATGAGACACAACGTATCCGGACGCTGGTTGGTCTTGAACTAACAGACGCACGCGCGCGGCGCTTTATGAAACTACTTCGCTCCGCCGATGTAAGGCGTCAAGAGGTCATTGGCATTTGACCTAGTGACGTACGTGGCTGTTACTATTCCATATGTTTCTTCGGGTTGTTTACAACATAGTCCGTCGTAAATGTTCTTCAATTAATTGTACAAAAAGGTATTACAGAATGGAAAAGTGTTTAAATTATTTTATTTTGTCTAAAGAGTTTAAGGTGTACATATGACAACACCGGCCAGAATTCCTTGATTGCTTACATGTATCGCAGTGCCACGCAGGTGTTTTTCTGGTTTGACGTCAGGTCACCTTTACCGCTGAATGAACTGAAAGCGCCATTTATGGCTATTTTTCTTCAATTTGTCTTTATCTCAGGAATTGCCAGTTTAAACATAATACGTCATTCCATAACACCCTGTATAGTCTGGAAACGGGTTTGTTGAAGCTAGTTTTTATCTTACAAAACTTGGGTGGCTTATAGGGGAAGGTAAACTACTTTTTGACGCAAGAATAACGGTACTAACTGTCAAAATGGCGGGTGGACGTCATGTTGGTAAAGATAATTAAATAGTAAGAGGGGTCGTGTATAACATATTTTGAAGGCACCTTCGAGTACTTTATGATGCAAGGATACATATTACTTTTTTGTTCGCAACGAAAACAAAATGGAGGCGTTTTAAAAATTGCATAGTATGATTTGTTTATTATAAATAAATACAACTTAGCATAGTGTAGTAGGAATCAGAGAGCTACACTTTTTTGCATATTTCATGGTGCTCAAATTCAAAATGGCCGACGGGCGACATCTTGATAAAGAAAATTGAATAGGAAGTGGGGTCTTGCGATACATCATTTTAAAGATTCTATCGAGTACTTTACGATTCCAGAATATTGTGTCCCTATTCGTACCCAAAACAAAATGGCGGCTTTTAAAAAAATATATTTTCTATTTTAGTTTAGATTTTTACAACTCGACATAAAGCAGTGAGCATCAGCCTGCTGAGAAATTGATTTTCTACAAAGTTGTAAAATCTAAACTAAAATGGCAAAAGAAAAAAATAATAAATATTATTTTTTAAAAAGTCGCAATTTTGTTTTGGCTACGAATAGGGACACAATATTCTGGGATAGTAAAGTACTCGAGAGGACTTTTAAAATGATGTATCGTAAGGCCTCACTTCCTATACAATTATTTTTTATCAAGATGGCGCCCATCCGCCATTTTGAATTTGAGGACAACGAAATATGCAAGAAAGTGTAGCTCTCCGATTCCAACTATACTATGCCAAGTTGTATTTACTTTTTGTAAGATGGTAAACGAAATAAAAGATATTAAATAATAATAACTATGAAATTTTTAAAACGCCGTCATTTTGTTTTCGTTGCGAATAGAGAAGTAATATTCTGGCATCGTAAAGTACTCGATAGTACCTTCAAAATGATGTATCGCAAGACCCCTCTCCTATTGAATTTTCTTTACCTTCCTCTATAAGCCACAACCGCGGATCCAGAGGTTCTGGATCCGCTCTTGATAAGCCACACTAAAATTTTGTAAAAAAAACTTGGCGAGTCAACAGTTTTTTAGCCGTTTACCTACTATGTACACAGACTGTATAGAATTTGCGAAATCATTTTATTTCAATGAAATAACCGCACATTTCTTATACCATTTTTGTCAATATATTTTGTACCTGTGTTTTCAAAGCAGAAGAAATTTTTAGTTCTACATGCAGATATTAATTTAAATTACACTTGTCTTTTAGGAAAGTTGTTACAGAAACGCTAAGATATCGAGAAGAAAATAAAGTAATAAGGAAAGACTTTATGCACCTCATGATTCAACTAAAAAATAAAGGAGTCATTACAGAGCTGACGAATGATGATGAAGATATTTACGAAAAAACAGTTAAAAAAGGTAAAATAAAGTAAACATGGATAATATACACACATGGCAATTCCTGGATCGGGTGGCGTAGTGGCATTGTCTTCGATGGCACGACGCATCCGTTCTTCTGTTTCCTCGATTCATTATTTCATTCAAAAAACAAAGTTCGTGAGATTTTTCAGTAGGTGTATTTTTATTTACGTTGTTTCTATAAGTCCCTCTTCTTTTTGGTTGACCGTTTAGATTCATCCATCGAGAGTCTATCTGATCGAATCCTCTTCGCCCCAGATGTCAATCCATGTCGAATTGACGTCTGGACTTGGCTGTCGGCTTTACTCCGCTTGGTCGTCCACAGTTGTATCAATATTTTTTCCTGATATACATTTTGCAAAGATATAACTGAACTTGTATAGCAGTAGTTAATTCCCCAAGTGTAAGATTAATTTAATGCATTACTTTGTTCAAGTCGCTATTTGGATTTTTAAGCGCAATTTCTGAAATTCGAACAAAGTTAGATTCTAAAATAGTCGCTTCACGTGGTGGATCAGTGAATAATGTTTGTTGCGTTTCGACTGATTTTCACAATGGAGAGTAGTCTCGGAACATAACCCATTCAGACGCTTGAATGTTCGCGTATGTTATCCAAAAGCAGGAGACAATGTTCAGCCTAATAATGAGTAAATTCTGGGACATTGTCCCTCGGGATTCGGCAATACATTTTCCTACGGATACGTCGTGCCGTAGGAGACAACGCCAATATGTGGCTGGGTGCTGGTGGTACCATTACACCAGGGTGACCTTACACTAAACTAATTGTACTATTGTACTCATATACAGGGTGTCCGGGAAAATGTGGGAAATCTCCCGGATATGAAGAAAGCAAGTGAAAAGAGTACTATATGTTCATATAAACTTTTTTCGTATAGGCATCCTCTTCGGAGATATGAGCTCCCAAAGAGCTCCAATAGAGTCAAGTTTTTTACACATAATTTATATAACCACTAGATATATTTAATTTTTTTTTAATATGATGTATACCAGGTGAGACCCTTCAAATTACTATCCAAGAAAGTGTTGTGAATTACTCACAGCTGCAGGGACGGACTAGTTGTGACACTCGTGGTCCCTTTTTTTAACGCCCTGTATGATAAGAACTTTAGATAACGGTTTTTACATACCTTTAACTATTGACTAAAAATTAAGTACTCTTCATTCATGTCGCTAATCCTAACCGTTTTCGAGAAAACGTCATTTTATTTACACTGAGTTCCGTAACTTCTCACGGGATAGGCCAAATACATGATGTAATTAAAATGTCGTTTTTTCGAAAACGGATGCGACATGAATGAAGAGTAATTTTTAGTCAATAGTTACAGGTATGGAAAAAACGATATCCAAAGTTCTTATCATACAGGGAGGTAAAAAAAGGGGCCATGAGTGTCACAGCTAGTCTGTCGCTGGAACTGTGAGTAATTCACAACACTTTCTTGGATAGTAATATGAAGGGTCTTACCTGGTATGCATCATATTAAAAGAAAATTTAAATATACCTGGTGGTTCAATAATTATGTGTAATAAACTTGATTCCATTGGAGCTCATTGGATATACGGGAGAATTCCCACATTTTCCCGGACACCCTGTATAAAAAAATTAACACGGCAAACTGTTTTTCAAAAAGAGCCGACACGTTATAAATATAGTTGGTGACAAAGTTATCGGTACTTTCATTTCATAAAAAACAATTATATATTCATTACGCATCAAATTTATGCGAAATTCCTATTCATATTTGCAAAATTTTCACCTGTGAAAATTTTCGTGTGAGAGCGGTCACTTTATTTTATACATCACAAAAACCCACTAATTTTTGAATTTCGTTTTATAGAGGTTATGTCCCTTGAAGATATAGCTGGTCAATGTCTATTGTTTTTCACTGCGGGCTTTGAAACATCGTCAACAACTATGTCGTATGTATTGTTAGAATTGGCTTATAATCAGGATGTGCAACAAAAACTAAGAGAAGAGGTGAGAGATGTATTAGAGAGGCACGACGGGAAATTATCATATGATGCTCTCCAGGAAATGACCTATTGTGAAAACGTTATTTATGGTAAGTTACGTGGTACGCAGTATATAAAAACGAGAACTTCCACCAATTAATAATATTAAATATCGAAAAGACTCAAATCAATTTTATTGTGAAAGGATATGCATTTTAATAAATATTTACAGTCTTCGTGTTCCAACCCACTGAGATAAAAAGAGGAGTAACCCTTAAGAACTTAATGGGAAGGAGAGTCAAACGTCACATTATTGTAAAGGTCGTTTAAAATATCTTTCCAATAATACCAAAATTTATTATTTTTTAAGTAGTAGTTTTCAACAAATCGTGGTCCTAAATATCTAATTAAATTAAACCCAAAAATTCTCGAAATAGTGGATGCGCCTCGATAAAATTCATTGTTTGATCGAAATTAGAAGAAATAAAATTTATTTGTTAAAATAATTCTTATTATATACAGGGTGTTACAAATTCGGCCTTTACCATTGGGATTTCGGAAATGGTAAGAGATACGAAGTCGGTTAAATTAGGGCAAAGTTGCGTAACTATGGGCCCAATACTATGCCGCAAAAAAATCAAAAATAAATAAGGGGACTTTCAAAATATTTGGAAAAATCTAAAATTTTGCGTTTCGGTTCTTAGTTTGTCCTGACTTTGGTCGAAGAGATGTCCAAAAATAAATTACACTTTCTCATTGCTACTTTTTATTCTACACAAGATGACATCATCAGATCTTTCATGCGACGTTTCATCCTTAGGTCACCATCATCAAAATTTAATATTTTTAAATACGGGCATGGATTTTTTTGTTTAAATTATGAAAGAGGATTGAAATCTACGTTCAGAGGTATACAACACTTACTGGTTTTCCGCCTTTTTGTTCCTTAGATTGGCCATCTTCAATAAAATACCCCTATAGTACGTTCCTGTAATTTATTTTTGTTTCGAAGAAACTCAATATTTTTTAATTATTATTGCTACTTCTGTCTTTAATTGTTATTGTTATTAAGTACTACTATTGTTTTTTTTAAATTTCAAACTAATAATTGTTTCAAATATCTACTTAGCGTAAGGTTAAGTAATTTATTTTAATAATACAAATAAAATTTTACTCTTAAAGCCTGTAATTTCTTAAAACTTTTAAAAGTGCCATTAAATTTAAATTAAAAAAAAATTACAGAAACGTACTAGGGGTATTTTACTGAAGATGGTCAATTTAAGGAACAAAACGTCGGAAAACCAGTAAGTGCTGTAAACCACTGAACGTAGATTTGGGTCATCTTTCATAATTTAAACAAAAAGATCCAGGCCCGTATTTAAAAAAAAATAAGTTGATGATGGTGACCCAAAGACGAAACATCGCATGAAAGATCTGATAATGCCATCTTGTGGAGAATAGAAGTAGCAATGAGGAAGTGAAATTTAATTTTGGACACCTCTTCGACCAAAGTCAAAATTTAAGATTTTTCCAAATATTTTGACAGCCCCTGTATTTATTTTAGATTTTTTGCGGCATATGATTGAGACTATAATTACACAACTTTGCCCCAATTCAACTGACCTCGTATCTGTTACCGTTTCCGAAATCCCAATGGCGAAGGTCAAATTTGTAACACCCTGTATAACTTATTATGTTTTAAAAGAAACATGCCGAGGTGTTTGGCGGAACACCAATTCAATACGTGCACATCATGAAAAATTTTTGGTAAAACTGAAAAGTACAGATTTGAAATAATGATGATAATAATTACAATTTAACATGACGTAAGAACAAAATGTAAAGAAAAAAATTATTTACAAGTATTTTGTTTTGGTCATTTAAAGCCCATTATAGGCACTATTATAACAATACACAACAGAATAATATAACAATATAGAACTAATAAAATACAGGGTGTTCCAAAAATAAATGTGAATAAATGTGACGTCACTCCTTGACAGTTGATGACGTTACTGACATATCGATACATGCATCAAATAACATTGTAAGTGACATTCTGACCAATTTCACTTTTATATACAGTCAGAATGAGTTCAAAATAAATTTCAATATTTCAAACCCAAAATTTGTCTTTTAATTTATTTTTTTTTTAAATGCCTCTTTCATCTCATTGTATCTGCATAGTTTGGTATTTTGTCTGTAGTATCATGGTAAAGTAATATAGTAAAAAAATATTTCTATTTATACCATTGTAATATATTTTGCATTTTGTCTCTCTATTCCTTTATTCGTTAACAAAACAGTAAATGTGTCACAATATTTTTTCACCAAATATATAACACAATATTCTAATGGTAATATACTTTACAATGATATATCATGTATTTCTTTAGTTTTATGATATCTATAATGTTATTGGCGGAAAACAAAAAACATTGTATGATCAGTTATTTTATTGTATATTTGGTATGTGTTATACTGTTTGTTTTGACGTTTGGTTAGTGGTTTTTATATTTCAAAAACATTAAAGAATCATTTAATAAATTTTATTGTTTTATTGTATTATATTTAACCAAATATTTAACAATGTTTCTTATGCAAAATTTAATGATTTCAAAACTCGTAAAATACCTTACTATATTCTTTTCAAAAAATATATTTTTTCCCAAAATAATGGTAAATGAGGTTACAATGTTACTGCTAATAAAAATTAAACTTTTGGAAAATGGTAAGCGACAAGATTATTAGTTAAAACATAACTTAGAACAAAACTGGCTTCTTAAACAGGAAGTACTGTTACTTCTGTAAATATAAACTTTCTAAAAACCGGAATGGTAAATATATATTACAATTAAACATATACCCGAATCTGTTATGTGTTCTCCTGTAAAAACACGATTTGTCGCTTACAACGTTATTCGATGCATGTATCGATATACGGAATGCACAGTCAAATAGTAAAATTTTAGTACTATCAGTTGTCGAAACCCCGGATCTAATATCACTTTTCGCTCTCCTGTAATTAACCCGTTCCGGAACATTTGCCCATCACTGTAGATAACATGTCATAAAGCTGCTTTTTAATAATAATATTTGTTGGATGTGACATTGAATAGAAATAGACCTAACATAACCTCACATAATTGCTGTACAGTTTTTAAGTAGGCTTTACATCAACTGCTTTAGCTACCTATTATATCTGTTAATAGTAAATTTTCATAGTATTTTGACGATGCAGCTTTTATTATTCTGACGTTATCGATTTCTTTTTTTTTAGCTGAATTCCGTTCACTAACGCTTCCGATTTTTTTAGAAACTCTACGTAAATATCCTCCAGTTGCCGTTCTTCCAAGAATGTGCACCAAAACCTATACAATTCCCGGTACGAACAGCGTAATTGACAAAGGTACATCAGTTAACATTCCTGTATGGGGAATACAAATGGACGCGGACTATTTCCCCGATCCAGACAAGTTTATTCCTGAAAGATTTAGTCCCGAAAATAAGGGTAAAATTAGAGATTTTACTTTTTTGCCCTTTGGGGAAGGACCTCGAATGTGTTTAGGTAAGTTCTTATTTTCAGAATTAATTTGAATAGGAAAGGTACAGTTGTATTTTCTTATTAATTTATTGTTAGGTTATGAGCGAAAAGATTTGGAGTCGCTAAACAAAATAAAATAATCTAATTAAATGTTATAAATGAGTTAACTGTATAAAAATATTTCTGTAATAACACACTATCTTTTAAATAACGTAACATAAATAATAAGGGCAAACCCGAATTTATTACCTATATTTAGATTGAAAAACCTTTTCGTCATAAAACACTGCCGTGTTCTACAACTGATGGTCGCGATATATAAGGTGACAATTATCCGAGACTGTCTACGTTCAGCTGTGAGCATAAATCAATTTAGAACTATTTGCATTATAACCAATTTAGTGTACCCATTTTTCATGAATAAAACTGTACCATAAGTCCAGTAACGCGTATACCTCAGTTGTCACTACATAATTACAGGTAGCAAATATTTTTCTTCTGAAGTTAAAAATTCAACATATTTAAATATACGGCTACGTTAAGAAAATACTATCATAATATGGTACAAGAACACCCAATTATCATTTAGGGTTGCACTAATGAATTTGTTGATTGATGACTACACATCGGCATTACACATCGGCCAAGTGGGAAGACCTGAAAGACCATTTTCGCACTTTTCCTTGGCTGAGCGTATGCTTCTCTTCTGATGATCCATCCATCTGTGCTGGGGAGGTCTCCGTCGTCATTCTAACTAGCATGGAAGCATTTATCCCCTCCTCCAAAAAACGCCCTTCCAACGGCAAGCCCTGGTTTAGCAAGGGTTGTGGGCGTGCTATCAGATCAAAAAATCTGGCTTATCGACAGTGGCGTAAGAACCCTACCACTGAGAATCGCAAAGAACCCCATAACGTGAGGATCAAAAACAAATTTCTTGACAGTCCAAACGGATCAAGGTCCTTTTGGTCAGTCACAAAGGCCGTCAGCCAAAATTTTACCAAATCAACTATTCCACCTCTAACACGATCCGATGGTACCATAGCATCCACAGCCGTAAACAAAGCAAACTTACTTGCTGAACTATTTTCTTCGCATTCCACGGTAGATTTCCAGGGAAGAACACGACCCAACATTCCTGCAGTTCAATCCGAAATGACCGAAATCGTGTTCCGTCAGCGCCCCGTCAAACGAATCCTGAAAGGTCTCGACGTCAAGAAAGCTTCTGGTCCAGACGAAATTCCTGTTATAGTTCTTAAGAGATGCGCCGATGAACTAACACTAGTATTTTGTAGACTTTTTAACTTATCCTACAAACAAGGAATATTTAAATCGTGCTGGAAGACGGCGCGAGTCCAGCCTATACCAAAGAAAGGTAAGAGAACCCTGCCTAACAACTATCGACCAGTCGCATTGCTTTCAGTTATATCAAAAGTAATGGAGAAAGCTATTAACCAATATCTTCTAAAGTACCTGGAAAGCTTCAACATTATCAGCGATCATCAATATGGTTTTTGGAAGTCTAGATCAACTGGAGATCTTCTAGCCTATGTCACCCATCTTTGGAACAAAGCAATCGAACATCATGGGGAGTCTCGGGCTGTTGCACTGGATATTTCTAAAGCCTTTGATCGTGTTTGGCATGAGGGACTTCTAAATAAACTGCGATCCTATGGTATGCCTAGTCGATTCTGTTCATGGTTGTCTAGCTTTCTTAAGGACCGCTCTCTGCAAGTGGCGATTGACGGATTTCTCTCAGACACCATCACCATGAATGCCGGTATTCCTCAAGGGTCCATATTGTCTCTCACTATCTTCTTACTCTACATTAACGACCTTCTAGTGAAAACGAAAAATCCGATATTTAGTTCTGCTGATGATAGCACACTTATCTCATCTTTCTCTTTGAATGCACAAACATCAGCTGCCGACGCACATCTTCGCAGACAGCATGAAGTATCACGCCTCAACAAAGACCTGGAAGAAATTCTGGCTTGGGGTGACAGTAACCAAGTCGAATTTAACGCTAACAAACCCCAGTTTTCTCTAAAAAGGTTAACATTACAGAACCGGATATAGTCATGGACGAACACGCAATCCCACTGGCTTCATCTATTAATTTGCTGGCCGTCAATCTGGGAGGAAATATATCTTGGCATAACTACGTTGTGGCAATCGCCAAGATAGCTTCTCAGAAACTTGGTGTACTATTCCGAACCAGAAAGTTGTACACACCCCAACAACTTTTGACGCAACACAAAGCCCAGATTCGACCAACACTAGAGTACTGCTCTCATGTCTGGAGCTCTGCACCCAAACATACTCTTCGGCTACTGGATTCCATCGGAAGAAGGGCCATTTGTCTGATTGGAGACCACGAGCTGACGAAGAACCTCGACAGCCTAGAGCATCGAAGACTGGTTGGGTATTTGACTCTCTTTTACAGATATTTTCATTGAAGGTGCTCGGCTGACCTTGCCCTCTTAATTCCGCCCAGAGCGACGAATAGCAGAAATACACGACGAACCACTGCCGCCCATCCATATGTGGTTAAGCTTAGTACTCCTCGAACTTCATTATTTAAGAATTCTTTCATCTGGAGGACTTCATCCTTGTGGAACGGCCTTCCCGAGGTTGTCTTTCCCAACTAATATAACCTCCAACGATTCAAAACCAACGTGAATCGCTTTTTGCGCACACGCACCACTCCCAGAGTGCCCTAGGATTTTTCCTATAGTGCTTGTGTTTGATCAAAAAAAAAAACTACAGCTCTGATAATGATCCAGCAGTTTCATCATCATCAAGTTATTCAATTTTTTATGGTAATGGCTTGAAATTTAACATTTACGCATATTTTTAGTAATTATGAAAGAAGTACACAACAAACTGTTAAACATTCGACATGGTTGAATTGCATGAATATTTTAAATTTGTTATTTTTCCAGGATTGCGATTTGGAGTTATGCAGTCTAAAGCAGGAATTGCTGCATTAGTGAATAGATTTAACTTTGTTCTTAACGAGAAAACACCGTACCCTCCAATATTCCACAAGAGTGCTTTCATTATCACCGTTGAGGGAGGAGTTTGGTTGAACGCAACTAAAGTGGATTAAATAATAATTTTATTTGTATTCTAAACTTACATTTCTATACGTAATAAATTTGTAATTAAACAAATTTGCATTAATAAAAAAACCCTAAAAAAATCTAATAACAATAATAAAAAAGACAAACTAAGTTTTAGTAAACAACAATTTAAAATCCTATTTTATAAGGTGCTCAAAGTGTCCACCGTTTACCTCCTGGCAGTAATGAATTCGGTGAACAAATGTAGCGAATCTAAAAGGATATTGGGAGCAATACTGGAAATTTCATGCATTACTCTTTGTTGCAAATCTTCGATATTTTTGTACACTAAATTTTTGATATGGCCCCACAGGAAAAAGTCAAGAGGGGTCATATCATGAGACCTAGCAGGCCATTCAATTGCACCTTTGCGCCCAATCCATTTACCAGGAAAAGTTTCCTCTAGATATTCCCTCACCATCCGTCCAAAATATGATGGAGCCCCATCTTGTTGAAACCATATTTGTTCAGCCGGTAAATTGGGATTATTATGGTTCGGGAATAATCGTCTGAGCTGTGGAACAATATTCTCTTGTAAAAGTAATAAATGTCGTTCAGAGTTCACCGAGGAGGTAAACGGTGGACACTTTGAGCACCTTATAAAATAGGATTTTGAATTGTTGTTTACTAAAACTTAGTTTGTCTTTTTTATTATTGTTATTAGATTTATTTGAAAACGAAATTCGAAACTGGATATCTCGAAAACGGTTAAGATTGGGTATGTGGTGTGCTTAACGTTTTTTTTTTTAGAATCTTGTAAATAATTGAAATATTGAATAATATACAGTGGGTTCCATTTAAAATAAAGTAACTTTGTTCTTCCATGGCTTTTTGACTGATCCTGTATACTTAGTTTATGTGTAGTATAATAGTTTTATAAAAACCCTAAAAGTTTTGTATTTAACATTCTTCGCTAGCTATCTTACTTTAGCAAATAATCGACCGTTTCCATACATAAATGCGACCCTGTATAACTACTTCCAGACTATCGGTATGACGTCAGAGAGCGGACCGAAGAAACCCGACCAAACTTAAACGTTAGTCAACGCAGACTTTTCTCGGGGAAACCACAACTGCCCTAAAGTGCATCTGCCCTACCTCTCGGACGTCACTTCGTGTTGAACCGGGAATCTTCGTTTCTGCAATTGCCCTACCCACCCTTACGACGCGGAGGGAGCGGAAGTCGACAACCAAGGATGGAATATGCATACTTTCTTTGTTGTTTCGTGTGTGTTTCGTTATGGAAATTATTTGGTATAGTGTGTAAGTTTCGGGTTCCAGCATGATTCGAAATTTGTTTCTTGGAATAGACATGTTGGCCAATGAGATCGTGTAGGACAGATGAACATTAGGACGGAAATAATAAATACTTGTTATAGTTCTCTAACTCATTTATATGTAGAGTAGCTATCGGTCGGTTTGCGCTCGAATTTTGTTTTTTCAATTTCAAATTAAAATACAATAGGAAATCGTCTCCAAATGGTGTATCTATAAATATTATTACACATTATATTTAAAATATTACAGTTCTAATATGAAAATAAATATGATATAACCATTCAATCGTTCGGTGCTAAGAACAACATTTTAAGTCTCTTTCCAAAAATAATTTACAGCACGTCAGTAAAAATGCATGTAAACAGGGGGAAAAGGCGTTCTCAACGGATTAGGTCATACGAACTTAACCGAACATCACCCGAATACACTCGATTAGTAGGCCAGATGAACATTAGGGTAGTTGAACAGTAGGGTTTGTCGGGTTTTAACCAATGTATTCAAAGATGAATTCGCTAGGAAAAATATATATCTTCATTTTACTAGATGTTTGTTTTAGTAAACGATTGTTCTGTTCGTTGTTATTTGAAAGCTCAGTATATTTTTTGTTGAGTTAATAATTAAGTTAGAGCTAGTGACGCATTCACCATTTTGTCGTTTGATCAATATTTTTGATACTATTTCGTTTGATCCTAAAAGCGGTTAATTACCTATTTTCAGGGACCAATTACCTTAAGTTTAGGGTAGAAACTTTTTTAATTAATAAATTAATGGAAGCAAGGAACGAAATTTTGTCAATTTGCACAAATTTCGTTTCCTGAACAAATTTGTTTATCAGAAATTTTAAAATTTAGGTAATTGATCCCCTAAAACGGGCATTTTCGGATAAAACTAAAAAGAAAAAAGAAACGAAATATCGATCAAAAAACGAAAAGGCGAAAGCGCCACTATATTTTTTTATGTAAATTCTCAAATTAACGTTAATATGAATTAAAATATTTGGTTGCCTACCGTTATAATCTACTATTAAGAGGGCTATAGTTACACTATAATTATTTAGTAACTTACCCAGATATCCTTATGTTTGATAGACGAGAATAAAATATATGGGACTGAGGCAGCATATAGAATACTTACCTGAAAAAAAAATAATCATTAAAAATACAACAAATTATAATACAATTAAGGTAGGCTGTTGTTGAATAAAAAATACGATTTGTATAAATACAATAGATTTTATACTTTTATTAGTCATTTCTTCATTTGTATAGCGTACCTTCAATTTAGGTAAAGATTGTTTCACGAAAAATGGATATAACTTAATGACTGCAGTAAAAGTACCTGTGGCCATCCCATTATTTATGACCGTTTGTTATTATTATGTGGAAAGGACCGGATTGTAATAATTATAATTAAATATAGGCACATCAGGTAGGTTAGGTTGCTTAATTTATATTTAAATCTTTTTGTGGTAAAATTTGTTAGTTTTTGAGGACACACAAACAAAAAATTGTTACAGAAGCTAAATTTTAAAACCCCATTTCCTAACAACCTTTCACGAAAAAGTGGTTTTATTATTTTGTAAACCGCCATAAAGAAGTTTCGCAGAGTATTTTCATAAAAGCACAGTAACAGAAGGACAAATCCGCAAATGGTTTCACGAAGTAAAGCAAAATCTGGTTAAAGCTGTATATATACGAGCTGACGAAGAACCTCGACAGCCTAGAACATCGAAGGCAAGTTGGTGATTTGACTCTCTTTTACAGATATTTTCATGGAAAGTGCTCGGCTGACCTTGCCCTCTTAATTCCGCCCAGAGCGGCGAATGTCAGAAATACACGACGAACCACTGCCGCCCATCCATATGTGGTTAAGCTTAGTACTCCTCGAACTTCATTATTTAAGAACACTTTCATCTGGAGGACTTCATCATTGTGGAACGATCTTCCCGAGGTCGTTTTTCCCAACGAATATAACCTCCAACGATTCAAAACCAACGTGAATCGCTTTTTGCGCACACGCACCACTCCCAGAGTGCCCTAAAGGATTTTTCCTATAGTGCTTGTGTTTGATCATAAAAAAAAAAAAAAAAAAAAAAAAAAAAACAGGGTACTATGGTCAATGAGTGACTCCTTGGGTTTCCTAGAGAAATTCTACATCCTTTTTTTTAATCGAATATCTAAATACTAAGGTGAAAACCCTTTTTGCCTACATGCTGTCGCGCCGCTCCATCTGTTTTCAGTTAGCAACAATGTAGGTCACTAGAGTAAACTACAGTGATGCCAGATCACACCGCGTGTCTCGCCATAACCGCCGAATGAGTATTTATATGTTTTACCTTCGGTATCGTTGCTTCAGCATGTTTCGATACTCGGTGTTGGGACGACGTTGCCGACGGTTCCACGTGCTTGATGTATACGAATTTTAAACCTTTTGTTAGTTGTAGCATTACCCGATTTTTTTTCTGTCATAAAATAATTCATAATAATAAATATTGTAATGTGATTTCAAATTTGTGTGATATTATCTACTATTGCAAAATATACTTTTTGTGTGTTATTTGCTTATGGAATTTAATTATAAAACGGATTATTTTAAAATAAGATCGAAGGTAAGAGGGTATGTACCTTAAGTTTATAGTTTTTTTTTCTAAAAAGTTTGAAAAAGAAGTGATAACGCGGGTGAAAGATGTCTTATTGTCAAAAACTGCACACGTGCGTTTACAATTCTGTTTTGCAATATGACAACACCGCCTACAATGCGCTGACCTCTTTTGAGACTTGAGACTGCCTCAATACATTATTGATTGCGAACGTCGACAGTACCGGCCACGTAAATTTTCAGATTTCATATAAAGTGTACCTATATTTCGCTTAATAATTCAAAGCGCCATTTAAGGTCATTTTTCTTCAATTTATTTTCATCTCAGGATTTGCCGGTTTAAATATAATATGTCATTTCCATAACACCCTGTATGATGAAAGAAGCGTTACAGATGAGCATGATCTTATAACTATCTTTACGGTCAGTGCTTCCAGAAAATTTGCGCTACCATTAACTTAAGGTGCATTTACACATGCATGGATTTAGTGGCGCCAATGGTGGCACCATTTCTATTTGCACGCCAGGAAATATTTACACTTTGTTGAGATAACAAGAATAAGTGGCACGCCAGTTTCATTTTTTAAGTGTTCTTCGGAGTGCGAACTATGTCGAATGAACTTTCCGAAGCCTGTAAAATAGTGGTTGAACTTCTGGTGGAAAAAAATTAAGATAAAAGAAATACAGAAAAAGAAACGACGAAAAGGCCGTGTCTGGGTTAAACCATGGATTGTTCGTCGACCTGCTTTGGGTGCACATCCCATAAACACATATTAGATTCATACCCTACAAGAAATTTGATTGTCAGTTTTGCTGACCACTTTTTTTAGCCATAATAAACTATATAAACTACAATCAACAAATATTAGAAGAGCAAACCTAAACGAAATTAAAAAAAAACTGGCGTGCGGTCGCCAACGCTCAAACACTTTTTAAGGTGCGTTTACACATGCATGGATTTAGTGGCGCCAATAAAAACTGGCGCACCAGTAAATAAAATTAGCACGTGTAAACATCAACTTGCATAAAAATTTATTTTTGCATGCATAGATCAAAAAAGTCAGAATCTTTCTGAAATCACTGGCGCCAGTGGTGACAAATTCATACAGAAGTGTAAACAAGTGCTTGCACGTCAGCGACCGCTCGCCAGTTTTTCGTTTAGGTTGCGCTTCTAATTTTTGTTGATTGTAGTTTATATAGTTGGTTGGTAGAAGATGGTTTTTATAGCTTGCAGGATCTTCTGCTGCGAGTTCTACTAGAAGTTTTGCAGAAGCACCCAAAGCAGGTTGACGATCAATCCATGGTTTAATCCAGACACGGCCTTTTCGTCGGTTCTTTTTCGGTATTTCTTTTATCTTTTTTCCACTAAAAGTTCAGCGACTATTTTACAGTTTTCGGAAAGTTCACTCGAAATAGTGTGCACTGTGAAAAACACGTTAAAAATGAAACTGGCGTGCCACTTACTTTTGTTTTCTCAACAAAGTGTAAACTAAACCTTTACTAGCGTGCAAATAGAAATGGTGCGACCACTGGCGCCACTAAATCCATGCATGTGTAAATGCTCTTTTTTACACTTGCAAGTTATTTTCTGTAGGAATTTGTCATCACTGGCGCCAGTGATTTCCGAAGGATGCAAACTTTTTTGGTATATGCATGCAAAAATAAATTTTTATGCAAGTCGATGTTTACACTTGCTAATTTTATTTACAGGTGCGCGAGTTTTTATTGGCGCCACTAAATCCATGCATGTGTAAATGCACCTTTAATTTAAATATGAAAGGATCGTAAGCAGTGTCACCAAAGCAGCAAAAGGATGGGGACTAGGTAGAAGTGACAATGGCTGCATGCTTCTTTGAGTATTTTGCTAATGTTTTTGTCTAGTTTTTGTACTTTTCATTCAACAATAAAGTATTTTTTGGTACGTTTATTTGTGTATTGAATTCTCTTGTATTTTTATAAAAAACAGTAAATATTTAAACTTCCGTAAGAAATTTCTTTATCCGAGGCCATAGGTCAAGAAAATATTGGCTATAAGTAGTGAACAGCGAAAAGTAAAGAATATATACACTACCGCTCAAAAGTATTTGGACACCCCTGGTTATAATGGAATTAATATAAATACCGATCAATTATGCAAAAATATTTATTCTCCAGGTTAATACACACACACATTTATAAAAATATATTAAAAAAAGCAAAAAATATTTAATAAAGTTTAATGGAGGATTCGTTTGTGTCCTCCTCTTAACTTTACTATTGCAGCGCATAATCGGGGAATTCGTGTAATAAATTTGGCCAACGTCTCGTTTGCTATTAGGCCCCAAGCTGCTTCCAATTTATTGTATAGATCGTCGGCGGATGTTACGACAAATTGACGCACCTTCCTGTCCAGCTCGTCCCATAATAATTCAATCGGATTTAAATCTGGGCTCTGGGGAGGCCATTCCATTAATTTCACCACCTCCTGCATTTATAAGTCGCGTAAATAATCTTTACATAGTTTCGATGTGTATTTTGGGTCATTGCCTTGCTGCAAAATAAAATTCTGACCCAGAAGCATTAGTCCTGAAGGTATAGCATACGTTTCTAAAATGGCACGGTATCCTTCTATTCTTAAGATACCTTCTATTCTCACGATGCCACCCACACCTGTGCCAGTAAAACAGCCCCAAATCATCACTGAACCACCCCCATGATTAACTGTAGGAACAAGACACTGCGCCCTTGCGCGTTCACCCACCGCTCTTCGAACAAATACACGTCTCCGTGAACCGAATACTTCAAACTTCGACTCATCAGTCCACAATACTTTGTTCCAGTCTTCCACTGTCCAATGTTGGTGTTCCCGGGCCCACTGGAGTCGCTTTTGTTTATTTTGGTTACACAACAATGGCTTTTTCATTGCTAGTCGTCCAAAAGTCCAGCTTTTTGCAGACGACGCATTACTGTGGAAACGCTAATCGGATTTTGCCGACCAACATTAATTTCTGCGGCGATTTCTGCCGCCGTTTTGAATGTGTTTCTCTTGCTGGTAATCTTAATCGCACGATCGTCTGCAGATATTGTCGCTTTTGGTCTCCCAATTTGTCGTTTGTTTAAAAAACTACCCCTTTCTCGGTATTTTTATACAGTATAGTCCACTGTAGAGTGGACCAAATGCAATTCTCGGGCAATTTGTCGGTTCCTTTTGCCACTGCTATGGTAAGCCACTTAAGAGCGTGTGTTTCTGTGTCTAACTCTCTACTTTTAGGCATTTTTACGAATTTTTAACACAGTATTTCGATACCACCCGATCACTGCACAAGCGAAAATACAACTGAGCCATAAACTGAAATTAAACTGGATATGCTGGCCCAAATCATGAACAGGCCAATGTAATCATACCTAACAACAATAAAACAGAAAGATAATCCTCCCCGGAATTTTTACAAGTGGGTTTTATACCAGTTTCATCATAAATGTCGGATAACTCTGTGTAATTTTAATTTTGAAGGTAGTAAGACACTCAGGTTAACAATAATGACTGAATTCATATATTCAGAAGAGGATTTCCCAACCGCTCTTTTATATCAGCAGTGCCCAAATAGTTTTGAGCGGTTGTGTACATATATCTACCTACATATATATTTTTTCAATAAATTCAATAAAAGTAGTTTTGGAACTGGGCGGATGATATTGTTTTATTAATTTAATTTAAGAATTCTTATCAAAATTTGATGAGTTAATCATATATATTAACACTTGAATTCTTTTGTAATAATTAAGTATAAACAATAATTATTATAATTTTTTTATTTATTTTTAATCTTAGTCATTAACAACGAGGCTTACTTGCTTACCTATTATTGTATGTTGTGTGTGTGTTTACAGTGAATCGACTAAAATATAAGATTTGATAAGAAATTTAATATGTCATGGTTTCTGATATCTGTAAGATTTATTTATTATGTAAATGATTAAAATATTACATATAGATTCATGCATAATTGGAAAGTGTTTTCATATTCTTTCATGGGCTCGGTTTTGCCATGAATACAAATGAAAGAAGATGAAGTCCCGTTTCCATAACATGTCTAAGAAAAATCCATTTCCATAGTGATAAACAAGTAAAAGAGAAATCAAATCAGATAATTGAAAAAGATATTATAAAATCTATACAGGGTGTCCGCTAAGTAATGGGACATGGAAAAACCACAGACTCCTTACGTAAAAATATTAGGATTTAATTATACTTACCTATATCCGAAAGTTGATATTAACTGAGATACAGGGTGTTAAAGATAAAACTACATTTTTGTTTTTCTCTAATAACTTTGACAAAAACCAACGGTTTTTTACAAAATTTGGCAATTATTTTAGGATGAGGCATTGATTTTTTGGTGAACTTTTAATGTACAATGTAGGGGGCGCTACCTGTGGCATTTTTTGCATATTTATTAGGTCATAACTTTTTTGTGCCTCCGTGTATTTAAGTTTTTAATGAAAATAATACTTTTCTCATATTTATTACGTAAAAAAGGTACACTAATTTCAGGTCGCCCAGAGTTACCGTTTAAGAGAGATATATGCATTTATAATATTTAGTGCCTATTATTAATTTGCAAACAACATTTTTTTTAAAGCAACCTATGAGAAAACAAATGAAATTTAGAGATGCAGTTGCTATGAAACCTTCATGTTGTTATTTGTTTGTTGATTATTGTGTTTCGGCATTGTTACTTAACTTAGGATAAACTCAAAAATGAAACATTTTTTACACAGCTATTTTACAATAATCAACAATCAAATAACAACATAGAGGTTTCATAGCTACTGCATCTCTAAATTTCATTTGTTTCTTCATAGGTTACCTTAAAAAAATTTTTTTGTTGCACTAAACAATATAAATGCATCTCCGAAACGGTAACTCTGGGCGACTTGAAATTAGTGTATCTTTTTTACGTAATAAATATGAGAAAAGTATTATTTTCTTTAAAAACTTAAATACGCGGAGGCACAAAAAAGTTATGATCTAATAAATGTGCAAAAAATGCCGCATGCAGCGCATAGCCAAAAAAAGCCATAATTGCCAAATTTTGTAAAAAAAAACCGTTGGTTTCTGTCAAAGATATTAGAGAAAAACAAAAATGAAGTTTTAACTTAACTTAACACCATGTATCTCAGTTAATATCAACTTTCGGATATAGGTAAGTATATTTTTACGAGTCTGTGGTTTTTCCATGTCCCATTTCTTAGCGGACACCCTGTATATGATGGCCATTTACTGATTACATCAGCCCTTGAGTTTAATGAAAAAGTAAGAATTTATGTCGATTTTACTAAATTAGATATATTAAAAGGTGAATCGATCCATTTAAAGCCCAGGCGATACCGTATTCAACTTAAGCGAAGTTCGAAAGGAGCAGAAGGAAGAAATCCTGATGAGAGATGCGATGATTCAGTATAAATCCGGTTGACCTATGCTGGTGGAGGGATTGTTATTGTCTTGGTGTTTTAAAAACATATATAGTTATACTCTAAAGGGTTAGTTCCTTTAATTCACGAAGATGTATATAGTTATATTAAAAATAATAATAAACACTTAATAATACTAAGTTAGCCTCCCTCCCTCAATTTTAAAATTTTATTCATAGTCATATCTTATCGTGAATTATTATCGGAAAGGATTTGGTATTATATAAAACTATAGTATACACTGTATACCGACACGGCAGTATAATTTCATAATAAGCAAGTTTAAATTGTTCCAAAAACATAGATAATGGCAAGTTTTTTGCTGTACGGTGGTCTTGCTCTATTGGGTGTTTTTCTCTATATTATTAACAAGTTAAACGTAAAATTTACTTACTTTAAAGAAAGAGGCATTGCGCAACTGGACACTGAACTTTTTTATGGCAATGGAAAGCAATTAATGCGGAGAGAAAAGGCGCAGGGGGAGATGTATGCCGAATTTTATAAGCAGTTTAAGAAAATGGGAGTCAAGCATGGCGGCAAGTATATTCTTATAAAATCATTTTAATCGAAATAAAAATAGACCTCATTTTTTAACGATAACATTTTTCTTGTTCACGATAAGTTTTGTTTTGGAACTTTCACGAAATGTCGTTGGCATGTTTATTCTAATTAAGTCCCGAGAGCGAAGCTTGAGTGATTTAATCTATGAATAAACATGTCCGCAACAATTGATAATTAAAACGACGCTAGAGTTATATTTGATAAGATTATTTCTAGAATCTGAATTAAATGTTATAATAATTCCAGAAATACTTTTAATATACCTACAGGGTGCCCAAGATTAGGAGGGCCTCTATGGGGATCTCGTTAATGGGAACAGATACAACTTCGATTAAAAGGGGAAAAATGTCGCAATCAAAGGACGAATATAATAATATGCCCGTACAAAAAGTTTTGGTAAGTTTTTTAAGTTTTGAGTTATTTAAGAAAAACTGAAATTTTTAATTTTGAATTTAATTTTTTTTCGACGTTAATATTAAAGTTCGAGTAAAACTAACGAAACATTTTCAAAGCAACTTTTAACGGGCTCAAAGAATACGTAACAAATTTTTTTTATACGACGTTCCGTTTTCCAACAATCATCATCAACTTCATTTTTTCTAATACGGCACTAATTTTATAATGTCAAACTTTAAGACTTTTTCCTTCTAAATTCAATGATGTACCACACATTATCGTTTAATTACGTTTCGAGTCTTATTAAAGATCTTCATGAAATTTTCAGGATACGGACCTGTATTTTCCTTAATTTTGTTAAAACAGTTCAATGCAGTAGGTACTAACATGAATATTTTTTAAATATTTTTATAATAATGCACAACCTAAAAATCTTTAAATAAGATAAATAACATTAACAATAACAAAAGAGTAAGTATGAAAAAAATAAACAAAAAATAAATACATCGGCAAAATAGCATTAATTAAAGTAAAACCAACAGTAGATTTTCCAAAAGATGTTCGAAATGATTTCGGTCAGTCTCCAAACAAATAGCATCTTAAAATTGCAGAATTTAAAACATTTTTCGTTTTCAATCAAACGTTTTTCCCAACGAATATAACCTCCAACGATTCAAAACCAACGTGAATCGCTTCAATCGAACAAACCCGCACACGCACCACTCCCAGAGTGTCCTAAAGGAGTTTTCCTATAGTGCTTGTGTTTGATCATATAAAAAAAGAATTTAAAACATTCATTAGCATTTGTGGCCTTGAAAGGCTTCAATAACTTTACTAGCCTTCTAAGGTCTGTGGAGAATGACGAAAATCATTTCGTTCTCCTTTTGGAAAATTAATTTCTAATAATCTACTGTTAGGTTTACTTTAATTAAGGTTTTCTTGCCGATGTATTTATTTGTTGCTTATTTTTTCATACTTATTGTTTTGTTCATAAATTATGTTGTTTTATGCTTATAATTATAATTTAGTGCATAAAATATTTTTTTTATGATGGTTGCTTGAGAACGAACCATTTGTTATGTATTCTTAAGCTGGGTACTGACTTGAGCAAATTTACGTACACGAACGGTTTGCGCATAAAAAAGATTTACGCGCAAAGATGTTTGTTCGCGAAAATTATTTGTTTCATTAAATTCGTGCGCGCAAATTGTTGTTCCAGTGAGTTTGTTGAAATGTCGCATAAAATACGTAATATAATTATTGCAAGTGCCTCCTTCCTACTGTTGCACGAAGCAGAGAAAAAGAAGAAAAAACCTAAACGATGGTGGATTACAAAATTGTATGAAAGCAGGCCGGCATACAGTGGCTGTAATTTATTAACCGATATGAGGCTGCAAGAAAACAGTGGCCACTTTAAAAATTTTAGTCGTATGTCATCTGTTCATTTTTTGTTTTACATCCAAAACATTCAGGTTTAAATTGGTAGCTATGGTAATCCACGCATCTACCTTCTTGTGTCTGTTAAAATGCAAGGCATTTTTTGGATCCCATAACACGCTACATTTTTCGTACTCATTTATTAATTTAAGGGACAATTCGTTATTCCATTCCATTTTCGACGCACAACAATAACTGAACGCAGCTACGTCCACACTGAGCATTTTATGCATACGAAAACTCTTTGATCTTTGCAAAAGACCGACAGCCGCCGGGACCTGTGTGTGCGGGTAAAAAATTTACGCGCACACACATTCGTGGCAGGTAGCGCCGTACTCATCTGATTATTTTTACGCGCAAACCGGCTTTAGAGTTCACTAAAAGTTGCTTTGAGAATGTTCAGTCAGTTTTGCTCTAACTTTAATATTAACGTCGAAAAAAAAATTCAAAATTCAAAATTTCAGTTTTTCTTAAATAACTCAAAACTTAAAAATGTTACCAACATTTTTTGTACTGCAAATGGTTCGTACTTTGTGATACTTTTTCCCCATTTAATCGAAGTTGTATCTGTTACCATCAACGAGGCCCTCCATATCGTGGTCAAACTGTATATATACAATGTCGATAGTCGTCGATATCGATACTAGCTTATGCTCTTTACTCTAGACCAGGGGCTGGCAACCTTTTGAGACGGAAGAGCCAAAAGTTATAATTTAAACAATTTCTCTGTTTTTAAAGAGCCACTAACGGCCGAAATTTGATATCGAAAGAGACAAAACTTGACATCGAAAGAGCCGCATGCGGCTCGCGAGCCGTGGGTTGCCGACCCCTGGCCACAGCCAAAGCACTAGTGAAGACGCAAAATTGTCTTGCGTCGAAAACGAATTAAAACCTACATAAGAACATCCGACGGCGTCATTCGAGAGCCGACTGACTGACGACAGTAACGACGCGTGTCACGCGGGAGGGGCGCGGTAAAAAACGAGTACCAGTGGCTGAGAGATAGAATCGGTGCCTAATCCTCGTTAATCGATTCAGAACGAATTTTTAATGTATTTTTTTCGATAAAATAAATAATATTTGCGTATGGAACTAAAGAGCCGCAGCTTCACATCCAAAGAGCCGTGTGTGGCTCGCGAGCCGCAGGTTGGCGACCCCTGCTCTAGACTTCAAACATTTTGACATTTCGTAAGTTTAAGTTTATGTGACTAAAATTTCAAAAGAAAACAAATCATAAATAGGGAAATAAATTGCAACATACATTATTTTACTTAAATCCTACCTTTAAAGTAGTTTTCCATTTGTCATGAGTAACTATATATGCATAAAAAGTCATTCAAACTTGACATTTATTAAAATTCATTCTCTAGTACTCGGCTTCCTTAGAAACGATTTTTAAAACTATTGTGGGTCAATGAGACAGTTTTATCATTTGTAGGGAACATGGGAATTTGATCAGTATAATCACGTGTAATTGGTGTAAATGAAACAATTTTATTGGCCGAAACAGTATGTTTGACAGGTGAGGGAAATAATCGCTACTATCCACCAAAAATAATCCCATATAATAATATTAAATCAGTGACCATAGAAAATAACTTTTATGCAACAAGTCGCAAAATGAGAATAAGCTGTTTGTCAGTTAAAGCACGACATTGTGTGTAGAAATTATCCATTCCAGGAAAGCAATCTATATTTATTTAGTCTATGGTTCGCCAAAGTGAATAATTTTCATGTTTCGGCTAAGAAATACTTGCTTTTCCTACTAGTTGAATCGCAAATATAAAATCAAATAGCTATTTGTGTATTAAGAGCGCAAAGTGATACATTGCCGCTCTGAGCGAGAAGTTTGACGGCTATCTCGAGAGAGCGGCAATGTTACTTTGCGCTCGAATTACACACATGATTTTTTCTACAACCAGTGTTTTTATAAAAATATTTGGTAAAAATTAATAATAAAAAGCTTTGTAATAAATTTAAATAATACAATTAACATTAAGTAAGGTTATAGGATTTTTTTAATAACACTATATTTATAAACTAGGATTTTTCCTATTATTTACAATATTAAAGTTAAATGTACAATTTTCGCAATTTTTAATGATGATTTCAGAGGAAGTTTCTGATGGTAAATGTATCGGGATGTTTTCAGAATTTCTCGCTTCCACAAATATGGGTGATTTATTTATGGTTGGTGCCGGTCCCAAAATTTTTTCAGACGCAGCAATTTTCTGAGCAAGACATTCATCTATATAGCCTTCTGCTACGTTAGTACTCTTCCATCCTCCATGTTTTTTTAATGGAGTGATGTTGCCTCCTCCATTAACTAAAAGAGGTGGCAGAAGTTCTCCTAAAGCAATGACCGGTATACTTGCATGGTTCTGGAAGTCCAAGGTACTGTGCTATGTCTTTTGGTACTTTTGCAATAGAATTCATTCCTACTACTTGATTATGGCATGTACCATTCGAATATTTTAAAAATAATCTACGGTTCGTATAATTTTGGGCCTGAGGCTAATATATTTTCGATAGATTGATGAATAGTCGAGTGTTGCGTTATTTGTCACAGTGAATTTTCCGCTATTGTAGGTCTTAGAATCAGGTATGTTTACAATAAGGATTGACTCTTTATCCTCAATGTCGTCCACTACCATTTTGACAAGTTCGTCCCTCCTACATGCCCCGGCGATACCCACAATTAAGATCACTTTTTTCAGTAAATATATCTTATCAGGAGATTCTTCTAAAAAGGTTTTCACTTCATCAAAATTTAAGGTTTTTGATTTTATAGGTTTTTGGCCAACAGCTTGACGTTTTAAAAAAGCTAAGAGTTTCTTGTATTCGCTGATGTTTATATCATATTTTGCTGATATCGTAGCTCTTAGCATTGACTACATTGACCAAAGTGTAGAGGATTTCATTACTTTCGCTTTTTCGGCAAAATATGCAAGTAAAATATTTTCTGATATCTTGTTGGTTTCTTTTGATTCGCACCATTTACTAAAAACTTCATACTGCTTTTCATATTTGCTTCTCGACTTCTCTGGCAGTAAATTAAGAGTAACTGATTTTGCAGCTTGCGCAATTTCCGGCGGTGTGCACGAAACTTCACTAATTTCATCGATTTCCATTGAATTTTCACGGAAAGACATTTTTATTTTACGAGAATGATCGAAAATTATGCGTTGGTCACAAAATTGTCGACATCTGTCAAATACCATCAACGCCTATTTTTGTGTCAGAAGTTCCAGGCGAGCGACAAAGTATAAATACGCTCGCACCTCGAAAAAGTGCAACTTTGCGCTTTCTTTTGAAAGCACAAATTGGTACTTTGCGCTCGGTTGTAGGAAAAATATTTTAAATTTATTTACAGGTGTTTACATTGTAAATAGAAACTCATGGGTTCCAATCGATCCAGATTTGATCAAAACGATTTTGATAAAAGATTTTCAGTATTTTTCGGCACATAATCCGAAATTCCCTGGCTTATTTTTCAATAACCTTTTCCATATGGACGGAGAGGAATGGAAAGATATGAGGAGGAAACTCACACCAACGTTTACTTCCGGTAAGAAAAATATATTTATTTATCTATCGATTCGTGTAACCGCGGTTACCAAACTCCAATTCATCCAACAAAAAAAAGTTGACATGATGTATGTATCAAAAATTATTATAGATATAGGTAATGCCCCTTAGTTTTAGAAATAATTTAGTTTGAAAAATAAGATATTCTAGGTCTAGAGAAATATTAGAGTTTCGAATTCAATTTATTTTCGAAACATGAATTAAAATTTATATCTAGCGCCAAAAATCTTGTAAAATAAAATGTTTTTCTACTAGTATCTTTCCAAAGCTATATTTATAATGAGAAGTAATTAAATGGTTTGCCGTTATTAACAGTCTTGCTGCGAAATGATTACTTGGTCAGCAAGATTTTACAATTGGTCAGTAGAAACATGTCTAGAAGCAGTTTACTTCAGAGGTCCCGGGCACTGTCAATTTATGCAACTTTCTTGTGTTTTATTTTGCCGAATGCAGAAGGAAATCGGCTACAAAAGGTGTAGCGGGGGCGGGTTTTCACTTGTTTTCTCAGGGCACCGTCACGATTCAGAAATGTTTGCTATCCATAAGTTGCTGACCAACTAGCCATTTTGGCTGACCGATTACACTTTTCTCAAAAATAAGAATATTTTGCTAACCAGTTAAATGATACCCTTTATAACTTAGGTAAGACTAAGGTAATAAAAACAATCGATAATTTATATTACAGTATCGCTTGGCTCTTGACTAAAATACAAAAAACTAAACGTCTCTCTAACAACCACTGGAATTTTTGGCGAAATATCATTATCGCTAACGTCACATAAATTATAACTTTTGGGATATTGATGCTTTTTCACTAAGTTCGACATTCATTCCTCATATTCCTGCTTAAATATAAAAATAAATAGATAGAAACGTATTTATTTTTAGCTTAGCGAAGCAAGCATATACAATTTACAATTTTTATAATTATATGTAGATATACGACTCATTGATATTATCATTCAACTTAAGAGTACCAATATCAATATACAGGGTGTACCAGAATATATCAATTTATGTTAGTGTCTTGAAATTTGCGGTTTTTCTCCTTTGTCTCATTAGTTACTAACTTAGTAATGGAATTTATGTATACTGAATATGCCGACATGCATTTAATGTATGAATAAGAATAATTTTTTTTCGAAAACAGTTCATTTTATCGACATTGATTAACAACCTTTTTCTCAGCTTAAGGTTTAGAGTATCCAAAAATATTATTGTCGTTCCTTCATCATACAGGGTGTAAAAAAGCATTTCTGTGTTACGTCTAGTCCGTCCCTGGCAAACTAAATAAGCCAAATGTGTTTAAGAGGGCGAATTTTAAGGGACTCATCTAGTAAACATTATACTTAAAAAATTATTTAAAAATCAACGATTTCTAGGGACGTCCGTTATGGACCCGTATCTCCGTAGGGGGGCCGTAGGAAGAAACATTTTTATGAACTTCTCCTGTTATTTTTAAGTGTTATATCTGAACCCAGGAGATTGCCCACATATTCTGGGACACGCTGTATATATCTTAAGAGAACCAATATAAATCAACTTAGAATAAAGCATACTTTACAATTATTTTTAGGAAAAATGAAAATGATGTATGATATTATCTTAGAAAAGACTAATGGGTTGGCTGATCTAGTGGGTGAACTATGTAAAACGGGTGAATCGGCTGAAATTAAGGCTTTACTACAGATGTCATAGGTATGTTAGTTTTAACCTTGTAAAATAAATACAAAAAATCTAAAATCCCTTAACAAACAAACATATACAGTTCGACAAGCGAGTCTATAGCTACGCGGTATCGGTAAGGGGGAAGCAATATCTTTTAAAACATGGCCGGGTCATGTTGGCAATCACTTCACGGATTTAACTATGAAGGGGTTTACCAGCGTATATTCATTCATTATCACAGTTTTAAAACAAACCCAATCACTACGCAACTGGATGAAGCATATTGGACATCGCCGAATAACCACGCTGGCACAATAGGCGTTTCACCAGACGGGTGACGTAATCCTCTGTCTGGGATATAACCTATCAAATTAGCTCGAGCCACCGGTTACCCATGGTTACCGTTGATATTGCACCATGTTGTCCTATTTTTAGATTAGAAGTATTTTAATAAAAAAATATTTTATTTTGCATTTAAATATTAAAATAAATAGTATGAAAAGAAAGTTTTGAGAACATTGAAACTATAATAGAATATTAGTTTCTTATATACGTATGACAATTTACTTTAAATGGGTAAATTTAATTTTAGGGTTTACTTGGTAACATGTTATTAAATTAAAATTTAATATATGTGACAACATTGTTAACCCGAGAAATTTTCTTGTCAGCATTCCTTTTATAGCTACAGATAAAGTTGTCGACCTGTACTTACAATACATTGTGGGCTTAGATTTTCTGGAAAAAATCTCAAAGTTAGTTCATATTATTGTGTTGTTTAAACATTTTAGTCACATTCTTCGAAAATAATAAACAAAAATAGCCGATACTTGATCACTCTATTAACACACGCAAAAACGGACGTGTCAATATGGAGAAAAACAGGCAAAAAAGTTCTTTCAACAGTGGCTTGATGTCTAAATGAACGCTTTAAGAAGATCGGTTTAAAAGGGTTCTACAGATGTACTAAAAAATATATATTTAGGAAAAAATAGTATTTCTAAGAGATATTTAACACTGGGATGCCATTTTGCATGAATCCAGCGGTTATATCGATAAATATATCGATATATCTAATAACGATAATTAAAAAATAAAACAGCGATATTATTTCGATATAAGTATTCGATATTTAAAAATTATATTTGCCGTTTTATATTCAGGTTTCTTCTTAAATAAAAAAGAGTGGAAAGCATGCATCGGATCTATTGTTTGACACATTAGTCTGAAACAGTGAAAATAGTACGGGCAAAAAATAAAAACCTAAAAGCAAGATTTTAGCACGCCTATGCTCGGAAGAAAATTATTTCCTTGCTTCCCTTCCTTCCCTGTTTCAGTAGGTGTTACATAAATTCTACTAATAATTTTAACTTAGTAGTAGTTTAAACTTTATAGTAATTAATTTGGTGCTAATTATCACATTTTTGCCAAGTCATAGTAGCAGTGTTAATCAGTCACAGTTTCTATAACTTTGATGCTAGTTTGGGTTATCTTTTGGTTGTCTTGTTTAGTTTAGTTTTATATTTCTCTTGAATATGTCTTCTTTTGATCGAACTCGGAGTTTTTAGATGGAAAATAATGTGGGATCTGAATACTTTTGAGAGATTCTAGGGAAGACATACTAGAGACTATAATATAGAGTACAAATCTGAAAAAAACGGGCTGGGTAAAGATTCACATGTCTGTTTTTGAATGAACCCTCCTGATTTATACTAACATAATATATATGTGGGGCATTCCAGGACAGATTTATTTTCAAAATTAAAGTTGATCTCCTGAGTAGCCCAAAATGTTCGTATATATGTCGCTAATGACCGTGAATTTTTTTAGATTTTTTTTTCGCCCCCGTTCCCGAGATATCCACGCTTCAATAAAGCAAGATCCGGGTTTTTGCCCATTTTTCTCGGGCATTCATCTGCAAATAACTTTTAACAGGCGCGTTTTAGGAGAAAATGTTAAATGGCAAAGTCGTTCGGCTTGAATAGAGGAATAAGATCCCGAGGTGGAAATTTTTTTTTGGCCGGAAAACATAACCTAAAAATTGCGTTTTTCCGGAAAAATAGGGAAAACCCTAATTTCGCCCATTTGAAAATCGCTCCACCTGGGCCGAAAACCTTGATAAATGTGTCGAGAATAAGCTGGTAAATTTTCAGAGTGGTTCTCGCCATAGAACAGCCGCAATCTCAAAAAAGGGGAAAAAAATGCCAAAAAATTTAAGAATTTGGAAAAAATAACACATGACGATGTTACATGTACCTCGATTGCTTCCAAGTTTCTTTCCCGGGAAAAATATGCTCCCAGAGTATCACAGAGGATACCGAGAACCCAATAAAACCCTACATACATACAAAATCTCTCAAACCACCTCGGGATCGTATTTCTCTATTCAAGCCGAACAACTTTGTCATTTAACATTTTCTTCTAATTCAAGCATGGATATCTCGGGAACGGGGGCGAAGAAAAATCTAAAAAACGGTCATTAGGGGCACATAGACGAACATTTTTGGCTACTCAGGAGGTCAACTTTAATTTTGAAAATAAATCTCTCTCGGTATGCCTCACGTATATAATAATATACCGCCACCGATCTTGTCTTAACTTGTAGTTTCTCCTCGCTTATTCCCTTTTTAGTTTTCTTTTAAAATATTTTTATTAAAAGTAATCTGTATTTTACAAAAGGAACAACTATTTTCAGCAAGTTGTGGTTTTGGAATTGAATGCAATTCAATACAAGATATCAATTCGGAATTCTTTAGACAAGGGCAGGATATCTTTAAAAATGACTCGGATAAAACTAGACCATCTATAATTAATGTAATTTTATTGTTTTTGGGATTTCATAGACCTGGATTGCCAAACTTTACGGATGTAGAAGTATTCTTTAGGTAAGTAAATTCTTAACAATGGGTAACATTGTGGGAGACTAAACTAAAGCTTACACCCAACTCATTAGAACATTGGCTAGTGGTAAAGTTGACACAGTCATTATTTTTTCACTTACCGGACCCACTAGAGTTAAAAACTGGCCTATACAGGGTGCTACTTAATGATACGTAGGTACTTAGGTTAATAGGTGATTCCTGGATCAAATTTAAGTCGAAAAATTCATATACATGCATGTCCTAAATGCTTTGTTTTCGATATACATAAATATATATATACAGGGTGTTATGGAAATGACGTATTATATTTAAATCGGCAATTCCTGAGATGAAAACAAATTGAAGAAAAATATCCAAAAATGGCGCTTTAATTTAATATGCCCTGTACATGACCTTATGTCAAACCAAAAATGACCACTTAGTGCCCCTGTCAGGAAGGTAAACAAAGCAACATATGTCAACAGTGTTGTCATATCTTCAGGGTAAACGGGTAAACTCTTTAGAAAGTCAATAACCGTTTGACAGATTGCAAGTTGTTTATTTTTCAGGGTACATTATTATAAACTTTTACGTTCAGTTCAGTTCGCTGGGAAACAATCTCTGATTTATAAACTTGAACTGACTCGAACGAACCGCCGCGGAATTTATATTGTCAGGTATGTTCTCATTTGTTCAATTCGAACGACACCCGTCAGATCTGGACAACTTAAAAGTTTATAAATGCCACTTACCCTTTAGAAAAAAAAATGCAATTTTATTTACCGTTTCGGACTTATTTAAAACCAACTTAATTTATAAAAAACACCAAGTACTCGCATCACAAAATCACATTAGTTTTTGCGTCACAACACATCTAAGTACCGTTCAATCTGAATTAGTATTTTAAAGTGCTACTGTGTAAACAAAAGTACGCCCTTATTATCTAAATAACACGTTGGTTCCGTCGATCGATATTGAACTGCTGGACTGGGGCACTGCCGTCGCGAAAAGAACATATAACATAATAATTTAAACTCGGGTTTAAGTATTAACATACAATTTAACACACAAATCTGCTTGAAAAAACAGTAGGAAAACGGCCGGCTAATTTTAAACAGCTGATCTTGGAGAAACGGGTTGCATATTCTTTACGCGACTGAGGTTAATACTTAAAAATACAGCGTTGCTACTTTCGATGTTTTATAAGGTTATATAATAAATTTTCTTCTGTAATACTTTTCTTTATAATGATAGTCTCGGAAATGGCAACCGCGCTAGTTAGACGAGACTATTTATTTTAAAGGGATGGAAGGGTCTATCAACATAATTATTTCATCATTCTTCTTCAGTAAAGGATTAATAAATTTGATTAGCCCATTAGAAATTAGCGTTTTTATTATTTCTCAATTTCTATTGCGAAATAATTTGTATCCTATAGTGCTGTTGTTTTATGTGTCCGGTAGGTTATTGTAAAGTGTAATTATGCGTTAGTATTTATTGCTTTTGTGTAATCTAATAATAAGTGCATATCTTCAAAAAAAAATAATTGGAAACTCGTGGGTGTCTGTGTGTTTCTTTGAGTGATTTAGTGCAAATGTTCCGAGAGATTGGAAATAAGAGGCCGAATGGGGTTTAGTGGGTATAAGCTTATTATGCAGTTCCACATTATCATCAGGGTACGTGATCAGCATAAAGCTTTTCTCATAGAAAAAAAAATAAAAACCTGAAGATGTCTGTGCCCTGGATTACTTGCTAGTGTACTGGCACCTGGATTCACTTCTATTTGGATACTAGGTAAACTAAATATTATTTTTATAAGAATCTAAAGTTTTACATTTTTTACACAGTTGGCAACATTGGGCTTGCACATCTGTTGATTACACAGCTTGGCAATGTAATATGATCATATATGAATGTGCCGAGGAGTAACCGGGTGGGTTTAGGGGTGAATTACCCCACTTTTTAAACGTTCGATTTAAAAAAATTAATTATGTAGCGCTTCTCTAGGACACCCCAGGAGGAGTCACCCATTTAAATATAATACGTCATTTCCATAACACCCTGTATAAGCGTGTTTATTTTTTTGGTCTTAGGTTTAGTTATTGCACTCAATTTTGGTATAGACTATTATTATATAAAGCCGCATATTTTTACCCCATAAAGTTATCTATTCTCTAGCCAGTGGCGTAGGTATAGCTATGCATCAATACAATTTTAACCAAAAACTATGTCAGATGTTTTCTAAATAATTATTTTATTATTAATTACACAGGTCAACACATAATTTGGTGCCGGACACTCTGTATATAAAAAGAATTATTTTAAGTGAGAATTTTTATTTAATTTAAAATTTGATCAAGAAAAGACAAAAATCGACTTTAGTGTCGAGGAAGAGTTTATTTAAAAAAATTCTTTTTAGTTCAAATACCTGCTAATATTAAACTAAAAATGAAGCTTTGTCAACATTTCTTTTAGAAAAGTTGTTAAAGAAACGCTTAAATTTCGACAAGAAAATAAAGTAATAAGAAAAGACTTTATGCATCTGATGATCCAACTAAAAAATAAAGGAGTAATTACAGAGCTGACGAATGAAAATGAAGATATTTACGAAAAAACTGTTAAAAAAGGTAAAGTATAAACAGAATAGTACATAAAATATAAAGATTATTTATGGAGGTAGCAAGAATTTAGTGAATTTGGCGTTATAATTTCTCCTTATGGTTTATAGAGGTAATGTCAGAAGAAGATATCGCTGGTGAATGTATATTGTTCTTTACTGCTGGATTTGAAACGTCATCAACAACCATGTCATATGTATTGTTAGAACTAACTCAAAACCAAGATGTGCAGAAAAAACTAAGAGAAGAGGTGAGAGAAGTATTGAAGAGGCACAATGGAAAATTATCATATGATGCTCTCCAAGAAATGACCTATTGCGAAAATGTCATTTATGGTAAGATGCGGGATATGGCGATATAGATTTAATCATTTTGTTGTTACCTATTTTATCTTCTCCACCTGAATGCCGCCCACCGACTCATTTTGATTTTTTTAGAAACCCTACGCAAGTATCCTCCAGTTGCCGCTCTTCCACGATTATGCACGAAAAACTATACAATTCCTGGCACGAACAGCGTAATTGACAAAGGTACAGCGGTAAACATACCTGTATGGGGAATACAAATGGACCCGGACTATTTCCCCGATCCAGAGAAATTTATTCCTGAAAGATTTAGTCCAGAAAATAAGAGCAAAATTAGAGATTTTACTTTTCTGCCTTTTGGGGAAGGACCCCGAATGTGTTTGGGTAAGTCCTTATCCAGAGTTAACTGGTAAAATGCTCGTTGAAAAACAGTCACCGGGATAGCCTAGCAATTGATTTTCATATTAAAACACTGCCATTATTTCGCTTTCCTTTTTAACCCACCATCAACGACATTACGCGCTGGTAGTGATGTGGGTACCCAGTGGGTAGGTAAATATAATAGGGGTATTTAGGTACCTAGGTATTTACGCAAATTATATTTACCTACCCGGTAGGTATGGGTATTTACCAGATACTCAGGTAAATGCCCCAATTATATTTACCTACCGGGTTTGTTCGAGTTACCCAGTATCGGGTAGGTGAATATATTGTGGTATTTACCTAGGTATTTAACCACATTACCTACCTACCTACCTACCTATCGGGTTTGTGCCGGTTAACCAGTATCGGGAAGGTATATTGTGATATTTACCCAAATAATATTTACCTATCCGGTAGGTAAAGGTATTTACCCAGATATTCAGGTAAATACCCCAATTATATTTACCTACCGGGTTTGTTCGAGTTACCCAGTATCGGGTAGGTGAATATATTGTGGTATTTACCTAGGTATTTACCCACATTATATTTACCAATCCGGTAGGTAAAGGTATTTACCGAGATATCGAGGTAAATGCCCCAATTATATTTACCTATCGGGTTTGTTCGGGTTAACCAGTATCGGGAAGGTATATTGTGGTATTTACCCAAATAATATTTACCTATCCGGTAGGTAAAGGTATTTACCCAGATATGCAGGTAAATACCCAATTATATTTACCTACCGGGTTTGTTCGGGTTACCCAGTATCGGGTAGGTGAATATATTGTGGTATTTACCTAGGTATTTACCCAAATTATATTTACCAATCCGGTAGGTAAAGGTATTTACCCAGATATCCAGGTAAATGCCCCAATTATATTTACCTATCGGGTTTGTTCGGGTTGACCAGTATCGGGAAGGTATATTGTGGTATTTACCCAAATAATATTTACCTATCCGGTAGGTAAAGGTATTTACCCAGATATCCAGGTAAATACCCCAATTATATTTACCTACCGGGTTTGTTCGGGTTACCCAGTATCGAATAGGTGAATATATTGTGGTATTTACCTAGGTATTTACCCGAAATAGATTTACCATCCGGTAGGTAAGGGTATTTACCCAGTTACCCAGGTAAATACCCCAATTATATTTACCTACCGGGTTTGTTCGGGTTACCCAGTATCGGGTAGGTGAATATATTTTGGTATTTACCTAGGTATTTACCCAAATTATATTTACCTATCCGGTAGATAAGGGTATTTACCCAGATACCCCAATTATATTTACCTACCGGGTTTGTTCGGGTTACCCAGTATCGGGTAGGTGAATATATTTTGGTATTTACCTAGGTATTTACCCAAATTATATTTACCTATCCGGTAGATAAGGGTATTTACCCAGATACCCCAATTATATTTACCTACCGGGTTTGTTCGGGTTACCCAGTATCGGGTAGGTGAATATATTTTGATATTTACCTAGGTATTTACCCAAATTATATTTACCTATCCGGTAGGCAAGAGTATTTACCCAGGTAAACACCCCAATTATATTTACCTACCGGGTTTGTTCGGGTTACCCAGTATCGGGTAGGTGAATATATTGTGGTATTTACCTAGGTATTTACCCAAATTATATTTACCTATCCGGTAGGTAAGTGTGTTTACCCAGATACCCAGGTAAATGCCAAAAATTATATTTACCTACCGGGTTTGTTCGGGTTAACCAGTATCGGGTAGGTGAATATATTGTGGTATTTACCTAGGTATTTACCTAGGTATTTACCTAGGTATTTACCCACATTATGTTTACCTATCCGGTAGGTAAGGGTATTTACCCATATTTACCTACCGGGTTGGTTCGGGTTAACCAGGATCGGGTCGGTGAATAAAATTGTGGTATTTACCTAGGTATTTACCTAGGTATTTACCCAAATTATATTTACCTATCGGGTAGATAAGGGTATTTACCCAGATACCCAGGTAAATACCCCAATTATATTTACCTACTGGATTTGTTCGGGTTGGCCAGTATCGGGTAGGTGAATATAATTTGGTATTCACCTAAGTATTTACCCAAATTATATTTACCTATCCGGTAGGTAATGGTATTTACCCAGATACCCAGGTAAATACCCCAATTATATTTACCTACCGGGTTCGTTCGAGTTAACCAGTATCGGGTAGGTGAATATAATTGTGGTATTTACCTAGGTATTTATCTAAATTATATTTACCTACCGGAAACTGGGAATATTGCAGTAAAATAAGTTTTATGTCTTGTATTAAAAACTCACAACCCGAACAAACACAAACGAACAAACCATTACTAGATTAATTTAAATTTCTCGTCTATTTGACCTTCATTTGGATGGTCCATGTACTTACGATTTATTTCCGTAACAATAACACCTAAATAACATATATTTAATGAATTTATTTTGGAAAAACAAATAACAGATAGCGTTTTCTATTGTTATTGTTTTAAAATGTTCTTGTGTCGAGTGGTAAGTAGCTGATTTAAATGATTAGACTACAATGCATCTTGCTTATCAATAAAGTTTTGTTCCGTTATTACCATTTATAGTATAATATACAAAATGATAATTATGCTAATGATACTAAGGCTAAGCCGTAGTCGATAAGACGTAAGACCTAAGCAGTAAGGACATACCCGTTCATAGTTTCGTTAAGAATTTATTGGTTATGGTTTTAATTTTCCACCTGACACGTTTGTTTATTTATAACTGTAAAATATGATTACAACAGATGAAGACTTCGTTGTAACAGCGGGAGCAATGCTGTGCTGCTAATATTAGCCAAAAAAACAATTTAAAAAACATACAATTAGGTGATGTCAACATGGCGGCTATGCACGAGTATGACCGATCCGATCGATAAAATTGAACCATTTCTTACTTCTTACTGCTTAATTTTATGCACAATGAATTATTGTTCGATTGCAAATAACATGTTCCTTTTTCTTACGGCTTCAGCATCAGTATACCCGGTGACAACGTAAAGATCGGAATAAATTCATTTGAAAATAATGTGTTTACGAAATAACGCTCGGACCTGTTAATTTTTTTATTTTTGTTGCATATAGCATATGACTGATAATCGTGATTCGGGCCCCCGCGTTAAGCTGTAGATCTCCTCGGAAATGGTCATGGCAGCGAACTAAGAGGAAAAATTTAAGAGATAAACAAGTCCACACCATTTTGAAAAAAATCATTTTTAGCAACTGAACATATTTTTTTTTTTAGGTTTGCGATTTGGCGTTATGCAGTCAAAGGCTGGGATAGCTTCATTAGTGAATAAGTACAACTTTACTCTCAACGAGAAAACGTCATATCCTCCAAAATTCCATAAGAGATCATTCATTATTGCCGTTGAAGGAGGAATTTGGCTAAATGCAACTAAAGTGGATTAAATCATTTTTTCTGTAGTTATTTCAATTATTAATAAATATGTAATGAATCAAATTTTAATTAATAACAGTCTTACAAAGAGAACAAAATAATCCCTTTCACTTTCCAATATAATAATAAATTGACATTTGTACAACTTTAGTTTTAATGGATCAGGAACTATGAATTAGGAAACAACCTATCCACAAATTCAACTACACTAGAAAGTCAATTTATCAGCTGGCTGATATTGACTGCATTATTCCAAGTTGTAAAATGTAAACTAAAATAACAAAAGAAAAAAATAGTAAATATTATTTTTGAAAAGCTATCATTTCATTTTGGGTAGGTAAAGTACGTTTCACGAAATTTGGATACGATTTAACGATTTCCTGGGTCGGTCGCATTGTGTCGACAAGAGCTTGGCAATAAACAAGTGAAGTATGAAGGGACGGACTAAGGAAAACAAGTAATGATATGATTATATTAATGTAATCAAATGAAATAAAAAATTTTTTAAATATTACTAGTCATATTTATTTACATTTATAATGTCATTCTATAGATAGTTCTGTTTCGCTATCGCTATCCTCATCAAAATTAATTATAATTGGATTAATTATACGATCCAGACTAATATACGAATTTTCTACAGTTATTACGTGACGGACTGAATTTTTCCAACTACCTGGGGGAATATCATTAAAGCATTTTCGTATTAATTCTACAACACTAGAACTTAAAGTCGGAGAAATATTTTCAGACCTAACCAGTGATTTTAACTGGTGCCACATATGCTCTATGGGGTTAAAAATGCAATAATAGGGTGGGAGCCGTAGCACTGTATGTCCAATTTCTTCTGCCAATGTGTCACAAACATATACTTTTTTTATACAAAATGTCTTTAAAACTTCTAAAAGATCACTTTTTTTATAACTTTCTTCAAAATATATATCATTCGCCGCCATGTAGTTCTGAATCTCCAATTTTGTATTATTTGAGCTTGGAGCTTTATGTAATTGGCGACTGTGATAGCTCGCATTGTCCATTACTATCACGCTATTATATATAATAATTTTTTAACAAAACAAAACAATTTTACCACAAAAAGATATTTAAATATAAATTAAGCAACCTAACCTACCTGATGTGCCTTATTTAATTATAATTATTACAATCCGGTCCTTTCCACATAATAATAACAAACGGTAATAAATAATGGGATCGCCCCAGGTACTTTTACTGCAGTCATTATGTTATATCCATTTTTCGTGGAACAATCTTTACGAATAGCGACACAATATTCTGGGATCGTAAAGTACTCGATAGGACCTTTAAACTGATGTATCGCAAAACCCAACTTCCTATTCATAATTTTTGTAACAAGATGTCGCCCATCCGGCATTTTGAATTTGAGCACCATCAAACATACAAGAATGTGCGGCTCTCTGATTCCTAGTACTATGAGCCAAGTAAGTTGTATTTACTTTTCCAAGACGGTAAATGAAATAAAGGATAATAAAAAATAACAACTATACAATTTTTAAAACGCCGCCCTTTTGCTTTTGTTGCGAATACAGAAGTAATATTCTGGCATCGTCAAGTACTCGATAGGACCGCCAAAATGATGTATCGTAAGAGCCCTCTTCTTCATATTTAATTTTCTTTACCAATATGGCGTATATCCGCCATCTTGACAGTTAGTACTGGCATTCTTCCGTCAGAAAGTAGTTTACCTTAGCGGTTTCCAGACTTTAAACACACACTGTAATGCATTATATATTTTTCTTACAAAACCTCAACAAAGACCTGGAAGAAATTTTGGCTTGGGGTGACAGTAACCAAGTCGAATTTAACGCTAACAAAACCTAGGCAGCAATTTTTTCTAAAAAGGTTAACATTACAGTCATGACAGGACACACAATCTCACTGCCTTCATCTATTAATTTGCTGGGCGTCAATCTGGGAGGAAATATGTCTTGGCATAACCACGTTGTGGCAATCGCCAAGATAACTTCTCAGAAACTAGGTGTACAAAAAGTTGTACACACCTCAACAGATACTATACAAAGCCCAGATTCGACCATCATTAGAGTACTGATCTCATGCCCGAGGTTCTGCACCCACACATACTCTTCGGCTACTGGATTCCATCGAAAGGAGGGACATTCGTCTGATCGGACACCGCGAGCTCGACAGCCTAGAACATCGAAGACAGGTTGGGGATTTGACTCTCTTTTACAGATACTTCCATGGCAAATCCTCGGCTGACCTTGCCCTCTTAATCCGCCCAGAGTGGCGAATAGCAGAAATACACGACGAACCACTGCCGCCCATCCATATGTGGTTAAGCTTAGTACTCCTCGAACTTCATTATTTTCGAATTATTTCATCTGGAGGACTTCATCCTTATGGAGTGACCTTTTTTTCAACGAATATAACCTCCAATGGTTCAAAACCAACGTAAATCGCTTTATTCCCACACGCACCACTTCCAGAGTGCCTTAAAGGATTATTCCTATAGTGCTTGGGTTTGATCATAAAAAATACAGTTTTCGCACTTTTCTAAGGTCTAGGGCCTACTTTTTCTACAACTTAATACGTAGATTATTAATAATGAATTAATTTCAAAAGGTAAACAGATCAATCTTATACAATGTGTAATGTCGTAAGATGACACAGGCTGCACTTAATGAGTTGTTCGATTAATCGGTAGTACGTACAGTACGGCACAGGAGTCTGAAACCAGGACGGAAGGGAAAGCTAGGTAAGATAATTAAATTCTCTTCCAAGCATAGACGTGCTAAATTCATTTCGAATCACCGTTCACTATCAAATATTAACAACAAAACAGTATTAAAACAATATATTGTTTTCGCTCCGCGCTCGCGCTAGTGGTTGACACAAGTTGTGTGCGGTGCCGGCGCACGCCTAATTACATTGTGGACTTCATATATTTTTCCTCTGGCTTTGACCAATTAGGCAGTGATATCGTCGCTTTCGATGGAGAACACAGTGTAATTATTTATTTTCCGTTTAATAAATTATTGTTTCAACACGCCTATGGTAAGACGCTTTCTAGCATGGTTTTTATACATTTTTCTACTCTCGCTCTTCACACGGAAACGTTCAAATAAAAGTGGGCAAACAATAACACAAAGGTTAGCAGCCCGGCAGATAGTTAAGTTTGTTCAGGCGGAATAGACATTCGGCATGTTCGGGTATATCGCTTATCAATTTTTCTTTAATTGATTTTTTATGAAAGCTTATGATAATTGCCGAGTCCTACTCTGTATAAGTAACCGTACAATGCGTAACTATATCAATAAACAAAAAATAAGTAATTATACCTAACAATGCCACGCGGTACTCGATATAATTCTTACAAGACAGTGACGTGCGATTCGTGGCAGCAAGAGAAACAATGCTTTCCTTGTGTGTAATTCTTGTGTAATTTGAAATCCACCACAAAAATTATAGAAACTGTTATAAAGGTTAGAACGTTGCGATTTATTGATAAGTATATTGACAGAGATGTGTTCCAATATGGTTTTGTAAAGGGTAGTAACACCTTGAGCGCTTACCATGGATCTTACAAATAAAATTTCTGCAGCCCTGGATGGTGGAAATATCGTGGCGGCGGTGTTTGTGGACTTAAGCAAGGCATTCGATGTTGTTGAAAAAACTTAGCTATATGGGATTTAGACAAAGAATATATGATATAATATAATCTTATTTAGTTGATAGGCAACAGTATGTGACATTAAATGGTAACAAAAGCTCCAAATTAGTTAATTTTTGTGGAGTGCCTCAGGGGTATGTCCTGGGGCCTCTGCTGTATTCGTTGTATGTATTAAGTTTGAGGATGACACTGTACCAGGGTGATATTTTGCTGATAATTGGAATGAGTTGCAAGCCATGATAAATGATGATCTGTTGTGTAATAGACTAAAAATTAATATAGATAAGACTAAATTTATGATTTTCAAAGAGAAAAACAAAGTATTACAAATGCCAAAGATACAAATTAAAGATATAGAGTTGCGATCGGTAGACAGTATTAAGTACCTAGGTTTAATATAATTGATGCAAATTTAAATTGTAGTGAACATATATTGAACAGGCGATTAATAAAATTACTTCTATGATTGGAGCACTTTATGCATATTTTCCATCGCACCTAAGACTGTATAGGGAACATGCGGTACAGTCAACTTTAGAAAGGCAGAAATTGTACAAAATAAAATTTTAAGTCTTATTCAATTTTGATAGACTTATGCACACTAGTGAATTTTATAAAATAGTGAAGGTTTTTAACCTATTTAAACTATTAGAGTTAGAGCAATGTAAACTTACCTATATCCGAACGTTGATATCAACAGATACAGGGGGTTAAAGTTAAAACTTCATTTTTGTCTTTCTCTAATAACTTTGCAGGAAACCAACGTTTTTTTACAAAATTTGGCAATTATGGTTTTTTAGGACGAGAAATTGATTTTTTTGTGAAATTTTAATGTACAATTTAGAGGGCGCTGTCTGTGGCATTTTTCGCACATTTATTATGTCATAACTTTTTTGTGCCTCAGTGTATTTAAGTTTTTAATAAAAATACAACTTTTCTCATATTTATTACGTAAAAAAGGTATACTAAGTTCAGGTCGCCCAGAGTTATCGTTATAGTATCGGAGATTTGCATTTAAATTGTTTAGTGCGTTCAGGCAAGCAAATAATATTTTGTTATTTACCAATAAATTAACTTTTACATGATAATTAATGTTCTAGTAATGGCAATTGGGAATAATAAATACAACAATTGGATGGATTGGATTTAATTAAAATAACTTTGACCCTAGAAAATATCGTGTCGAAAGAAAACAACAGCAATGAAAACACAAACTTACGATAAACTCAAAAATGAAACATTTTCTGACAAAGCTATCTTACAATAAGTAATCAACAAACAAATAACAACATGGAAGTTTCATAGCAACTGCATCTCTAAATTTCATTTGTTTTCTCATAGGTTACCTAAAGAAAAAAAAATTTGTTTGCAAATTAATAATAATTGGGCAGGGCGCACTAAACAACTTAAATGCAAATATCTCCGAAACGGTAACTCTGGGCGACCTGAACTTAGTATACCTTTTTTTACGTAATAAATATGAGAAAAGTATTACGTTCATTAAAAACTTAAATACACTGAGGCACAAAAAAGTTATGACCTAATAAATGTGCAAATAATGCCGCAGACAGACATTGCACATTAAAATTTCATAAAAAAATCAACTTCTCGTCCTAAAAAACCATAATTGCCAAATTTTGTAAAAAAAACGTTAGTTTGTCGCAAAGTTATTAGAGAAAAACAAAAATGAAGTTTTAACTTTAACACCCTGTATCTCAGTTAATATCAACTATCGGATATAGGTAAGTATAATTAAATCCTAATAGTTTTACGTAAGGTGTGGTTTTTCCATGTACCATTAATTAGCGGGACACCCTGTACATAGGAAAATTTGAAAATTGAACAGTGAGCTAATGTTGATGGGGGCAACTCGGCTAAAATATTTTCAATATGGTGGCACTTCTGGTTATATCGGGAGTCAGTGCTTTTTCTTAGTAAACCCCTTTTAATTGAACATCTTTAAACCGCGATTAACGAGGTTATAGTATAACTGGTAAGTATGTTGAACACAGCCAATAATCCGAAAAATAAATTAAACATTTTTTCCATTTCTATAAATTTCAATGCATGCTCTTTTCATCAAATGAATTATCGTGAATAAGGAGTAATCAAGCGCTTAATATTGTTACACATGATAAAATTATTCTCTTCTAGGGGAGTATTAAGTAAAGGAAGACATACAACTGAAAGTAGTCCCAGTGTATGCAGGGTGTCCGGTGAGTACCTTCTAATCTCTCGGGAGCATACAGAGGAGGTCAAAATACACCTAATTTGCCATAGAAAAAATTCCTAAAGTGCCCCTCGGCGGAGATAAAGAGCCACAAAAAAGAGATACTCTTCTGATTCGACAGTTATAATTTAATGAAATTTTAATATTTTATAGAAGTCATTTAACCATATTACAGTAAACGTTTTACATTCTCAGGAAAGTCAGGAATGGACTTGCCACTACACTCATTGGGCCTAAATATTGACCGCTGTTAGTTTTAATATTTTTATAGTAAATTTAACCAAGTTCGTCTTTCCGTGCAGGTGAATTCTTGACAATATTAGGGCGTGGTCCCAAAAATAATAATCCTGCGGGGCTTGACTCCGGCGGTGAGCCTACCGACACCAGTTTTTCGTGATATCGGTTTCACACACCGATATTATCGTTATCGGTGTCAGTTTGACACTAAATTAATGGTTCTAGATGAAGTATTTTACACAGTCTTCGACCCGATAAAAAAAACTCGGTGGCTGTTGGCGATAATGTTGTCTCTGTCGGAGTGATCTGTAGCAAAGGTATGTCCGACACCGATACCGATAACAAGACCGATCATATCGGCGTGCGTGAAGCCGCGCTTAGGACAGAGGTGTTACAGTGGACCTGGACATGTTCCTTTGGAACAGGTGTCACCTACCTATCCCGCGTACCTGTTGTCTATTACCAGGTACCTATTCCAGGTCCAAGTCCGTTCAGCTGGTTATAAGTATTCGTTGCTTGCTAGGTACAGGTACGGTAGGTACGATATAGCGAATGGAACGGCAACAGGTTTTGCTTAAATCGATATGTTGCGGTTACCAGCGGCTAGGTTGACATTTAAACGTGGGTCTGACACTGTGACAGCTGATATTTTAAACGCTTTTTTTAAAATTAAATGTTAAATAAATCACAAAAAAATTAAAGAGAAATGGAATTGGGATATTTTATTTTTTAAATGGATAAAAACCAAATCATTATTCTTAAAAATACATTAACAAAAAATAAAACATATAAATAGCTACTCATTGGAGCGGCTACATCATCAAAATAAATATTTTAAAAAATACTAAAACAACAATTAGTGTTGTAAACAACTAAAAAAATATATACACACTACGCTGGTGCGCCTTATCATGGTTTACTACAAAGTACTAACTAATATGTAACGCAAAAAATTAGGTATACTCTTAATAAACCGCAACTGAAAACAAAAATGTATATTTCAACGATGCGCAGAACTCATCTACCTACCTATGTGCTAGAGCTATGGTAAAATCTTAAAACATTTAACTGTTGCGAAAATTTTAAAATTGTGAAGAGACATCACATGTTGCCGGTTTATACCGACCATTCCCGAAAATGGACGGAGACGAACGCGTCTTTGTACTTGTACCTATTGCAGCTCTCTCCATCCCCGACGTTCTAATTTGAGGCGGATTAGTTTGGACCTGGAACAGGTTTTTGGAACAGATTTCTGTTTGAAACAGGTACAGGTCCAGACAGATACAAAAAAAGCTGTTCCGTAACACCCCTAGTTTAGGCCTCTGGCCGATCTAAGCTTCTTTAAATTGGCCCTTGACAAATCTGTGTTGTGCACCCCTGCCTTAATGTATGTCGTGGTCAAAAAAAATTTAGCAGCAAAAATATAGTAGGCACTTTGGGAGTAGTGCGTGTGCGCATAAATCGATTCACGTTGGTTTTGAATCGTTGGAGGTTATACTCGTTGGGAAAAACGACCTCGGGAAGGTCGTTCCATAAGGATGAAGTCCTCCAGATGAAAGAATTCTTAAATAATGAAGTCCGAGAAGTACTAAGCGTAACAACATATGGATGGGTGGCAGTGGTTCGTCGTGTATTTCTGCTATTCACCGCTCTGGGCGGAATTAAGAGGGCATGGTCAGCCCAACATTCTCCATGGAAATATCTGTAAAAGAGAGTCAAATCACCAACCTGTCTTCGATCTTACAGGTTGTCGAGGCTCTTTGTCAGCTCGTGGTCTCCGATCAGACGAATGGCTCTCCTTTCGATGGAATCCAGTAGCCGAAGAGTATGTTTGGGTGCAGAGCTTCAGATATGAGAGCAGTACTCTAGTGACGGTCGAATCTGGGCTTTGTATAGTATCTGTTGAGGTGTGTACAACTTTTTGTACACCAAATTTCTGAGAAGTTATCTCGGCGATTGCCACAACGTCGTTATGCCAAGACATATTTCCTCCCAGATTGACGCCAAGCAAATTAATAGATGAAGCCAGTAGAATTGCGTGTCCTGCCATGACTATATCCGGTTCTATAATGTTAACCTTTTTAGAGAAAACTGCTGTCTGGGTTTTCTTAGCGTTAAATTCGATTTGGTTATTGTCACCTCAAGCCAAAAAAATTTCCAGGTCTTTGTTGAGCCGTGATACTTCATGTTGTCTGCCCAAATGTGCGTCGGCAGCCGATGTTTGTGCATTCAAAGAGAAAGATGAGACAAGTGTGCTCTCGTCAGCAAAACTAAACATCGGATTTTTAGTTTTCACTAGAAGGTCGTTAATGTAGAGTAAGAAGACGGTGGGAGACAATATGGACCCTTGAGGAACACCGACATTGATGGTGAAGGTATCTGAGAGAGATCCATCAATGGCAACTTGGAAAGAGCGGTCCTTAAGAAAGCTAGAGAACCATGCACAGAATCGACTAGGCGTACAGGTATAAATAGCAAAATAACCCGAAAATTTAATAAATACAAAAAATTGTATGCATGTTTCCTACTTACCCCACCTTTCCCTCTAAACACTTTTAGTTGAAACAATGATATTATATACAGATGCTTCGTCATTATTTTAATAAACAACACAAACTATGCAATTTTATCTTATCATATTGTTTTAAGAAGCACCTACTATAAATATATTATAACTTTTACGGTATTTTTAGTATTCGACAAGGTAAATCTGTAAATCATTTTAAAATGGCGAGTGTTTTATTATACATAGCTCTAGCCTTAGCTGGTATTGTTTACTATTTATATAATAAACTGAACGATGGTTATAGCTATTTTAAAGATAGAGGTATAACACAACTAGACACACAGTTATTGTATGGAAATGCAAAAGAGCTGATACAAAAAACGTCATGCCAAGGGGATTTTTACAAGGATATATACAATAAGTTCAAGAAACTAGGAGTTAAACAAGGAGGTAAGTACTTTTTTTACATTAAATTGACCTTTTAATTTAAGCCTTGTCGTATTTGTAGTACAGATACACAATGTCGTTTAGTACGAAAAAGTACAGGGTGGCCAATTAAGCGAGGTATGCGGCTCTATCTCGGAAACTGTTCACCGTACAGCTTTCGGAAAAAAACATTTATAGGATAAGTTGCCCAGATAAATGGGTGGAAATTACTTGTAAGCTTGTTGAATGGCTGCTAGGATGCGTAACACTAAGAGTGATTTGTTAACAGTATGTTCTTCTCCAATTTGCTTAGATAATATATATTGAAAATACTTGTATCAGGGACAACTTTACTTACTCATTTTTCTCGCTAACCCTTGAGATAAAGTGCTTTGGGGGTTTGCTCGATATTAAATTAGTGTTACTTAAAAGAGTTTTTCTTGCTCTATCAGCTACACTACAAGCAGTCTCTATGCAATTTTTACTCACGTCGCTAGATGATTACGCTTCCTACAAATTTAACATATTTCATATCTTTCTCGAAAAACTTAAATGCCAGGGTAAAGATGTTATTAGATTGGTACAAAGAAGAGTAAATACCAAAGCAAAATGTTATAATTTAAAAAAAAACATTTATTCATACGGGAGGATACGACACAAAAATATTTTAACGATTCAAGCTGGTGGACAATTTCTAAAGTAAATTATTACCTAATTATTTGTTCATATAGTGACCCCCACTAACTTGAACACATAATTCAATACGTTTTTCAAAAAGAATGAGTCATGTTCCTACACATTTGGAACTGTTTTCAAAGTATTGCCTAATTATTTGTTCATAGTGACCCCATTATCTTTAACACATATTCAATACGTTTTTCAAAAGAATGTTTCTAGACATTTGCCGAGTAATACTTTGAAAACAGTTGAAAATGTGTAGAGACATGACTCATTCTTTTAAAAAACGTATTGAATTATGTGTTCAAGGTATTGGGGGTTACTATATGAACAAATAATTAAGTTTTCTTAGATAATATATATTAATAATTTATATTATATTTAATTAATAATAATAATTAAGTAATAATTTACTTTAGAAATTGTCCACAAGCTTGAATCGCTAAAATATTTTTGTGTCGTATCCTCCCGTATGAATAAATATTTTTTTTTAAATTACAACATTTTGTTTTTATTTTGTCATAGGTGACTAGAAAAAGGACAATGGTAAAATACATCCACTTTTTTTTGCTCGAGTTTAAATAAAAATTGAAATACCACCACGATTGGTAGAGATAGGCATAGAAATACGTTAATAAAAATTAGAGAGGATTAAAATATCTACAAGATAAAGTAATCATATACAGGGTGTTTCATTTAAAAAACTTACGAAATTCAGGTTTCAAGTTCGTAATGTTGGCATATCCATAGAAAATACCCTGTATAATAATATTGATATGTGTTATCATAGGGGACATCCGTCAACATTCCTCTTTCCGACATAAAAATATTTTATTTCAAATTATTATAAGTTAAGAATATTACACATTTCATTGAACCATGTTTTTGCACAAATTTTAGGAATTTTCCAATCTATTTGGCAACGTTGCAAGAATGTGTACAAATAATTACGGTGTTATGTACAGAATTTTACGGTGAATTCAAATATGTAAAAATATACATAGTGTCTCATTTAAAAAATATGAAATTTTTATCGCACTGCTCTTTTGGAGCACCCTGTATGGTCGAAAATAATTTTAAAAGCTGCACCTCTTAACGCTTAATAACTTTCGTGAAAAAAGTTTTCCGCTATCCCTAGCGGTAAAAGAGATATTGAGCTTTGTCGCACTAATTGGCCACCCTGTATCTTGTAAACCATAAGAAGGCTTTGTAAACAAAAGACATATAATAATAATATTGGGAACAAACGTTAAATTATAAATAAATTATTCAATTTATTATCCGATTTCTTTTACTTTGAATATTAAAAATACCTTTGTAAATTGTAGAGAAACATACTGCTAACAAATTAGTATTAGTGCTACGTCCCCTAGCGGCAGCTTGCAAATAATGTCAGTTCTTCTGGCAATTTTTCCTATTAATTATTATTTTCCGAAATCTGTACAGGGTGTCCATTTTTTCGATGGATTTACGGGGCATCTCCGTTATTAGTAAAGATAGAAGGATGCGGTTTTCCCAGCACTGTGCTACTTTTGTGAAACAAAAGATGACCTTATTAGAATTTTACTACATTAAACTATCCGTAGGTCCGTAGCCTGAAAATTTAATGAAGATGATCAAAAAGGCTCGAAGTGTAATTAAACGATAATGTGTGGTACATCATTGAATTTAAAAAAAAAGGTCTTAAAGTTTGATATTATAAAATCAGGGTCATATTAGAAAAAAGGAGTTGATGATGATTGCTTGAAAACGAAACGTTGTATAAAAAAAGTGTTGTATAATCTTTGGGTTCACTAAAAAACTTGCTGTGGGAATGTTTGTCAGTTTTGCTCTAACTTTAATATTAGCACAGGAATGAAATAAAATATAAAATTCAAAATTTTTTTTTTAAATACATAACTCGAAAACTTAAAACCCAAAACGGCATATTATTGGTGGTTTGAGTGCGCTACGTTTTCCCCATTTAATCGAAGTTGTATCTATTACCATTAACGAGATCCCCATACATACCCTGGACGACGAATATTTCCGGAAATATTTTGGATTTCAATCGAACAAAAAGCAATTATCTCTCTGATTGGCATAAAAAAACAGGTGTGGAATTTTCAATAAAATAAGCAGAAATTTTCATATAGAATAAAAATTGTTTTTTTGTAGTCCCATAATATTAGATGGTGTCTCGCCACGCTGTATATTTATGTCGCTTATTTACAATTTTTAGGTATTTATATGGGTAAAAATCGTATATGGGTACCAATTGATTCAGAATTAATAAAAACAATTCTTACGAAAGACTTTATCTATTTTTCTGCACATTATCCCAAATTTCACGACACTCCAATGTTCAAAAATGTTTTCCTTATGGATGGCGAGGAATGGAGAGATATGAGAAGGAAACTGACACCAACATTTACATCTGGTAATGAAATATAATAATATATCGTCTTTAGAATACTCCATCTGTAGACTGTATGTAATTGTAACATACACTGACCGGCAGAGTTCTCGCTTATTATGAAAAACTGATTTATTATTGATTTTGTTCAGAAAATTGTATTCTTGATAAAAGTTTATGCATCCCCTTAAACCAAAAATGCGCTCATTAAAATTGAAGGAAAGTGTAGTGCATATGAGGGAGATTCAATTTTTTAAATGTTGCTTAATTTTGTTGTACACGGAAAGAAAAACTTAACTTAACGAAGTTACTTTAAAAACTTTACTATAAAAATAGTAAAACTATCCATAATTTATGGCTTTATATGTGACTGGACTAATTTCTAGTAAGAACTGCAGAAAATTATAGCTAAATTTTAACAAAAATTTTCAGTAAAAATTACCAAAATATTTAGTAAACCATTTAGGTATATTGTAAAATTTACTATAATCTCTTGTAAAGTTTAATAAAATATTTACTAAAATGTTCTGTAAAAATTTCGCGACACACGGTATTCCCAAGCGATCACCCATCCAAGTACTAACCATGCCCAACGTCGTTTGCACTTGTTCTCCTAACGAACAGCGAGTTCTATTTGATCCGTTGCATCTGATTTAAGCTCTACATTCTTGTAAAAAAACATTTTTATATCACTTTATTTAAACTTTGTCATTTTTATAATAAAATATACTTAAAGTACAATAATAGCAGGCAGTAAAATGGACCATACATTTAAAAATATTAAACTACTTACTGGAGTTATAAATAAATTATTTTCACTTATATTCGTCGTAAAATTTACAATATATTTTACTTGATTTTACTAAATTTATTAAAAATCCTAACTATAGTTTTTTTGTAAATTATGTTTATAATATTATTTTGGTACGGATTAATAATGAAAATTGTAATTATTACAATATTTTATAGGAAATCGTACAATAAAATATTTACTATAATAATTTTACTGTAGTGTTTGTTAAAATTTACTATATATTTTAGTATTTACCTTATTTAATATATGTATATATCCTTAAGTACTTTTTTAGAAATCTTGTTTACAATATTATTTTGGTACAGATTACTTTACTAATAGAAAGTTATATTAATACTATATTTTAGAAAAAAAATTACAATAAAATCTGTACTATAATAATTTTACATTTGTCTTTTTTTTCGTGTAGGTATGCAATTATGATTTGTAAAAGTTTTTTAAAATTGAAAGTTGTGAATATGAAATGACGGTCTGCTATTCAAAAAACGAAAAAAATTCCTATTTTTGTCTTACCCTGTATAAAGACATCAATTATTTTTAAAAGTTCTTTTCAATGGTTACATTGAGAATATTTCTCGTATTTCTAATTTTTCTCAAACAATTTCAAAAAAATTTTGTGAAAATTCGTTTATTTTTGGATCCATTAGGTTAAATTTTAACCAAAATTAATTTTAAGCAATATGTTCAGCATCTTCTTATATTATTTTATAAATGTGTTGTCTTCCCAATTATAACTAATTTAAGACGATCCTAGACATACCGTCTAAATTAATTTTGTTTTAAACCTAATTTCTCAAAAAATTAACGAATTTTGAAATATTTTTTTAAAATGGTTTAAGAAAAATTAGAAATTATATTTAAAAAAATATTCTTAAAGTAAACATTAAAAAGTACTATTAAAAATAATTTGATCTGTTCAATCTAGTCTATATATAGTTTCAGACAAAAAATAAGAACTTTTCGTTTTTTATAGAAGATTGTGACTTCTTTTCGGGCATAGCTTTTAATTCTAAACAACTTTTACAAATGAAAATTGTATCTAAAACGAAAAATAACAGTAATTCTTGAGGAACTTGTCGAAAATTAAATCTCCCTCGTAGGCACTACAGTTTTCTTCAAAAATTTTCTGAGAAATCAATGATAAAAAAGTTTTTCGTATAGAACGATCACTGTATATAAGTTTTGTTCATTTACTGTGTTACTATAAAATTCGATATATTTCGAGGTAAAGTAAAGTACGAGGTAAAATACTAATGTTATTAATATGTTTACAGGAAAAATGAAAATGATGTACAACATTATATTAGAAAAATCGAATGGACTGTGTGATCTAGTTGACAAATCAATTAAAGCAGGAGACCCAATCGAAATGAAGGAAGCATTGGCGCGCTATACAACAGACATAATAGGTAAATGACTACTTATTTATATACTTATTTTATATTCAACAAATTAATAATCGAGGATCACTATAGGTTATTGATTTTCCCAATTTAGTACACGGAAAGAAATAAATCCGACGAGCACGTGAACAGCACACAGGGTCGCATTAAGAACAATATAACCACGAAACACGCCTGAATAGACCTGAAATAATAATCTAAACTGAACTACGACCCTGTTAGAAATGCGTCTCGCCAGCATCGGAAAATGTATCGCCAATTGACCAATAGCAATAAGTTTATACATCGAGCATGTGGCTATCACGCGCTGATGTTTGATTATGCTCCTGAATTGGTCAAATGAATAGAGTATAGTATATATGAAAATCTTGATGAATGAACACAACACTGTATTCTTCATGAGTTTCTCTTATTATTATTGTTTTAAAAGGAGGTATCCAGAGGGTGTCTGCAATTAAATCCGCACTATTGCTAACTCCGATATTATTAAAGATACGATGTTGGTTTAATTAGTAAACTAATAGTATTTTTCTACTGATTGAAATTGCAAAAACCGAACATCGCGCTATTAAAGTGCAAATAGATCAGTAGTTTGATAGTGTAGTGGCAGTGGCGGTTCGTCCATAGGAGCACATGGGCACGTGCACCCCCAAAAATAATAAAAAAATAATAAAATAGTAAATTATTTTCATTTAATATTATTTTATCGTACCGTCAAACCAAACTTATAAGTAGTACTTAGCTCTCACCATGGCGCGATCCGCGCTCCTGTCCTTAGATTGATGACGAGGAATGATCGCATATGCGCTCATGTAGACGGGACGTAATGCAGTTTCCCTTTACTATCAGTGCTCAAAAGTACATTTCCATCATTCATCAAAAAGTACTAGATTTGAGTCCAACGGGACTCAAGTATAGGGTGTCCCATTTTTTTGACACTTTTATAGAGTATCTCTGTAATCGTTAGTGCTAAGTAATGTAGGTGTCATGTGCTCTTTTTGGGCCAAACTTAAAATGGTAAAATGAAAATTTGAAAATTTTTGCTCGCTTAACAGATACGGAGGCCATTTTATAGCAAAGAAAAAAATATTAAATATTTATTCAATGGGCGTTCTTCTAAAATCAAAACGAGTTATTAAGGAAATTAATTTTAGACATTTTTAATCTCTTGAATCAAAAACAATTCGGCAACGTCGATACTGGATTCCAAAAAAATCTTTAAAAACTGCACATTTTCTCTAATTTAACCAACTTCCTAGGAATTACCGTTCAAAAGATATTCATAGTGACCAATTAAATAGTTACCACCCTGTAAGTACAGGCTGTCCCATTTTCGACACTTTTATAGGGTATCTCCGTAATTGTTAGTGCTATCAAAAAAGTAATGTAGGTGTCATGTGCTCTTTTTGGGTCAAACTTACAATGGTTAAATCAAAATTTGAAAAATTTCGCTCGCTTAGAATTTACGGTAGAAAATAAAAAATTGACAATTTCAAAATTAAGTACCCTATATTTTCTTAGTTAAAAGAGATACAGAAAAATGTTGTATTCATTAGTTTCTTTATAATGATTATTGAATAATCTGCCGTTTTCAGAATAAGTATACGGGGTCAGTTATCGGACATAACCTAATTTTTCAAAATGAAACACCCTGTATATTTTAATCTAAAAAGGATAGAATTTTAAATTCTCTTTTCAAATATATAACATACAATGGATAATATTGGTTTTCTAGGCGATTTATTTAAACTTTATTACTTTGAAACGAAATAAAAGATGCAGATTAAGGTAAAAATAACGGGAATCTGGATAGAGAACAAAATATAAATTTTGCGCCATTTCTTCGTTTTTTACACTTATACAAACTGATACACACACAATATAAACTGATATAATATCAAATTTTTCAAAATGTTTTGATGAATGCCTTTTCACAAATTAATATGTAAGAATGAAATTGACGTGAAATGTTAAAAACAAATAGAATGTCAACATAGTTGCTTCTATGAAATTAGCTTTTGGTTCACGGTCTACTGTAGTTTAAATAAATCGCATAGAAAACCAATATCATCCATGGTGTGTTTTGATTGAAATATACAGGTTGTGTGATTTAAAAAAAATGAGGTTAAGTCCGATAACGGCAAATTATTCAACTATCATTATAAAGAAACTCAACTTCTGTATAAAACATCTTTCTGTATCTCTTTTAACTACTTAAAAAAGTATAGGGTAATTTTGAAATTCTCTTTTTTTTTAATAAATTATTAATAAATTATTAATAAATTAAATTAATTAAATAAATTTATAACACACCATGGATGATAGATATCATATCAAATTTTTCAAAATGCTGATAAATCATTTTCACTATTGAATATGTAAAAATTAAATTGACGTTAAATGTTAATAACAACTAGAATGTCAACATAGTTGTCTCTAAGATATTAGCTTTTGTTTCATGGCCTACTGTGGTTTAAAGTAATAAAGTTTAAATAAATCGCCTAGGAAACCAATATTATCCATGGTGTGTTATATATTTGAAAATAGAATCTAAAATGCAATCTTCTTAGATTAAAATATACAGGGTGCTCCATTTTAAAAAATGGGGTTAGGTCCGATAACGTTTTCATCTGACTCCGTATACTTATTCTGAATTTTTTTTTTACCTGACCTCGATACTTATTCTGAAAACGGCAAATTATTCAACTATCATTATAAAGAAACTCAACTTCTGTATAAAATATTTTTCTATATCTCTTTTAATTAGGAAAATATAGGGTAATTTTGAAATCGTCAAATTTTTTGATTGATGCGAGCGATAATTTTCAAATTTTGATTTTACCATTTTAAGTTTGATCCAAAAAGCGCACATTAAACCTACATTAAATACATGTTCTTCTTTACGTTTTCGTTTCGTGCGACTTCTATCGACCAAGTCTGCACAGAGCAATGATACTAATGATAGCTTGGTATTTTATTTACATATGTTTTAATTAAATAGTGGAAGATTGGCATTTTACTCACGGCAATGGTAATCATTTACTCGGATTATAAACGACACTGGCTTCCAACTCATGTCCATAATACATTATTCTTTATCTCTAACGAAAAATAAAACCCCAAATAAGTATTCAATTGCTTCAATGAATTTTTGTCGTATTTTAGGGAGTTGTGGCTTTGGAATCGAATGTAATTCTATAGAAGACAAAACTTCAGAGTTTTTCAGACAAGGGCAGCATATTTTTAAGGACGCAGACGACGAAAACCAGGAAAAGACCGATACATTTTCACTGATTCGACTTATTATTTCCGCCAGTTTGGGTTTGGGTAGAAAATCGATAGATTTCAGTCACATAGAAAATTTTTTTAGGTAATAACTGTTTCATTATTAATTATTACCGATTAAATAAAATTGAATTGAATTTCATCGTGGACCATATACACAGTGTCACCATTAAAGTTGAAACCGTATGGAGATAAATGTATTGTTCGAGTTAGGTAAAATTTGACTTTACCATAAGTTTTTGCTTCAATAAAGACCAGAAATAATTCACTTAACTGGGACCATCCACAAAATGTCCAAAAATGGCATTTATTGATAGAATTTTTATAAAAATTATTTGGGGTTTGTATTGCTATTGCAATTGCAATGTATGCACATGCACATGCCATAAGTAAATCACTAATGATAATTTTTGTTCCCATTTTTGGCCGGTATCTATTTTCAATGAAAATGTCAATTATTTATTTATACAATACCTACTCATCGTCTAAATTCATTCTCTATACCAAAAATTCTATGAATTTATAAATTTTCCTCAAAAAATTAAATTGCAATTTAAAAATGTTGGCATCTGTGGAAGTAACTCCTCATAACTTTAAAGATTTAACCAACGAGGAGAAATAATAAATACGTTGAAAAAAAATGGAAATATTAAAATGAAAATGCCGTTGTTTATAATTAAGTAAATAAATTTATTTATGGTGGTAGGATAGGAGACAAAAATTCTCATAAGTGATTAAAACTTGGTATGTGGACATAGAACTATAATATATAATACAAATAACTTTTATGTCATAGCAGTGCATTATTGTGTTTTTATACCTTAGATACCATCTACATAATGTATTACATAAAGTACACAAGACGCAAAAAATAGTATTCGATTAACTTATTCTTTATTAACAAAATTTTAATTTTTCAGATAGATCATTAAAGTTTCGTTAATGTTTTCTACAGCATTTTCTGACATCCACTTCAAAAATTCGTCATATTCTTTGTCGTATGAGTCTCTGAATTTTCTCGGGAACAAGTTTTGCGTTGCCTTTTCAGCCTTTTTTTCAATTTCGTCGGGAATTTCATAACCTTGTTCCATTTTTGATTTTTGACTTTGACGCATTAAACATTTGAATACTTATCTCCCTAGCAACAAAAACGCAAGCTATAATAATGTCAAGGGAATGTCGGAGGTAAAAATAAAAAATTAGTAAATCAAATTAAATTTAAAAAAAAAAATTCTTATTTAGAGCGAACTGGTACTTATGACATAAAAGTTTGGGTACTAATAGATATATACCCTCGGGCGACTGTAAGACTGTCGCCCTCAGGGCATAATCATCTACTTAGTACCCTTGATACATAAATAACTATTCCAAATATATTTTTTTAAAATTCGATCAATAAATGTAATTTTTCGAAATTTTGTGGTGAAAATGTCAATTTTGGTTTTTATTGAAGCAAAATGGTAAATTTAAATTTGACCTAAATCGAAAAATAAATACCTTCTCCATATGGTTCCAATGTTAATGGGGTAGCACTGAATTAAAAAAAATCATTGTGTGATGCCGCCTTTTTTTGAAGACACTGTATAAAAGTTTAACGTGCAATTTTTTACTTATATAATTTTCCGCACTGAGGCCTAATTTGATGAATGTTTTAAAAACAGTTTCCTTAATTTCTAGAAATGTAGTGAAGGAGACGATAGATTATAGAGAAAAAAATAAAATTGTGAGAAACGACTTTATGCAGCTGATGATTCAGTTAAAAAATAAAGGAGCCATTACCGAAACGATCAATGACAAGGAAGACATTTACAAGGAAACGGTAGACAAAGGTAAACAACATATTTTATTAATAAAATGTAATTAGTACTGCAAGCCCTGCGGAACAGAAATACATGGCCGACATCATTGTTTTTACTCGCAGCAAGCAGACATGATGACTATGCTCTCAGCCCTTATGCAGGAACTGGAAAGCTTATGAGCAAACGCGCGCGGGACCTGTATAGTTGTTGCAGAATTATACCGTTGACTCTTACTGCCATAAATAAACTACCTGATTAAACCTTATTGAATACGCCTCAACCTCTTCAAAGCTCAATAAATGGGATCAGTTCCGGCTTGAAAATGTATACCACACCACATGATTTATTTTTATAATTTAAAATAAATAGATAGGTATTTTTAGTTTTAGGATAACAAGTACAATAAAAATTAATTAAACTCTAAGAAACTATTGATAATTTATTCAAAATTTAACTCTGTATCACTATCACTATCTTCATCTAAGCCTAAACTTATAATTAAGGGTTGAACATTTGTAATCATACAATTGTAAAAATTTTCCACCTTAAGTACATGCTGTACACAGTTTTTCCAGCTGTCAGCAGAAATTTTGCTTACGTCGAGAAATATTATTTCTCCTAATATTGGATTTTAATTGGTGCCATATTAGCTCAATATGATTGAATATACAATAGTACGGAGGAAGACGCAACACTGTATGTCCATTTTCTGCTGCAAGTTTGTCTCACTCGCATTCCTTATTTATTTTAAAAGCTTTTAATACTTCTAGCAGTTCTCGTTTTTTGTAAGTTTCTTCAAAATATAAATCATTTTCAATCATAAAATTTTGAATTTCTGCTTTTGTATTATTAGAATTGGGAATGATTTTTGCTTGCCGACTATGATAACTAGCATTGTCCATTACAATGACGCTATTTTCAGCTATATCTTTAAGGAGTTTATATGTAAACCAATCTTCAAAAAGTTGTGCGTCGGTATCTTGATAGTAATCTAAAGAAGAATCTGCTATGTTTTTAGCTGAAAGCAACAGACAATTTGGAACAAACCCGTTCTCTGAACCAGCATGTAATATTGTGATTCATTTGCCTTTATTTGATGGTGCCTTGGTTTGACATTTTTGGAAGAATCATCCCAACTTTTCTTGGAGTGTCATGGGTATCGAACCATGTTTCGTCAAGGTAAATAATGGGACGATTTTCTTCTCTAAATTGTTTAACAGCTGTTAAATATTTAAGTCTTCATTCCCGTAAACGTTGAGATTCCATTAATGTTTGTCTTTTATCAATGCTTCGGTATTTAAAACCCATTTTACGCAATATTTTCCTAAGGCTTGCAAGGCTACAAGAGATATTTGTTTCGTCTTTAATCAGCCGCTCTTTGAGGGAAATCAAAGTGGGTACAGTTTGTGCCTCATACATTTGGTAAATCTTTTTTCTTAATAAATCTATGTCATTTTCGTCAATGCTCCTAAATGTGCCAGAATCACTCCGATTTTTTCTAGGATTAACAGGTTAGTACTTATACTACTTATGTCTCTTACCGAAGATAAAGGAGTTTTTGTCAAAGTAGACGTCTCGGCTAAAGCATCCATCGAATTAAAATTTCTACTCAACCACGATTGATACACATTTTTAATTATTAGTTTGGCATCGGTAGATAAATGCTTTCTGTTAAAAATGACACGTGAAGATGCCCCCCTATCAGCACAATTAATTCCAAGGACGCCACATTCTACCACTAATAAGCCTAACTAAAAATTACTCGCCGGAAAACCAATAAAGATTAAAATTATTAAAAATCACTTTGTATTTATATATGCATCAGGCATAGGTATAAATTGAATTTGTATACCTGGTCCGGCTCTGCTCGAAAAGGTTTTAAAATTTGGGATTTCCTTATTTATTTTATGGTCCAAGGGATAATGAGGCTTTATTGCAGTCAAAAGATCAACGATATAATTCTGCAAATACTATACGTCCGAATCGTATTCGACCCGACCAGGTCGTCGATGTTTTCCCGTCGCCATCGCTGAATATAATATAATATAATATAATATAATAAATCCTCTTTTCGTGTTCTATTGGCTGGGAATTCGCAATCTCCAAGGTGTGACAGACGTTAAAAATGTTAATGATGTATGTGGAATAGTTACTAAAAAAATAGCTTTTCATCAACTAACATTAGAAGATAATTTACAAATTAACGACATTTGGCGTCCCTTATGTGATTTAACAGAAAAATAAACAAGTCAAACTCAAGATTAAGAAAGCCCTGTCTGCTGTCTGTGATGGCCGGATGAATCGAAATTAGGTATTTCAAAATCGACGAATATTTTGAGAGCTTGTTTATTTTAAATAAAAATTAAATTATTCATAAATAATTTTAAAATGTAAAAGTTAACATAACACCAGTGGCGGATCGTGAGATTTGCTTTCGTGGGGGGCGCATATAGAAAAATCGATTTAAAGAATAAAGAAAAATACGTCAAATAGTGTAATTTTTACACAAAAACAATATAAATGTTAATTATGTAACTTACCTATTACAAGCTATTTTAAGTTACAAACCCTCATCGTAAAAATAAAACTTCGTAATAACACTTGGCGGCATCTTTCCAAATTTTAAATTCACGCGTCAAGATATGGTTGGCAGAACTGCTGGCAGTAACGTCTGGCCGCGACGTCTGGCAGTCGAGCAGTAGTCTGTAGGAAAATAAAATATGTGGTTCCCCTAGAAGGTCCGAGACGTCACAGTTCAACGGTTGGCAGCAGTCGACTGCTGTGTATCTACAGCTCCGAGTCCAGTCTAGACGTGACTACCCGACTGCTTGCATGTACATTTTATTGCTTCTAACAGCCTTCAAAGGTATGGTTACGGTAGAACTGCCTGGCCGCGACGTCTGGCAGTCAAGACAAGTCGTTAATTGCCGAGTGTTTCCCCTCCAACTGCTGGAAGTCATCAGTGGTTATAAAATTTACATGCAAGCAGACGGGCAGTCGGGCACTCACGTCTTGACTGGTTTCGGAGCAGTCGAAACCAGAACATTACAAAATCTGGATCTGGAAAGAATTGCTGAATCGAACAACGGAAAGGAAAAATTGATACATAGATCCTCGCATAGATCATACGAAACGACAAATATTCCTGACTTTATGTATCGCGAAACGATCTACTACATAATTTGAGCGAAAAATCAAAAAGGAGTGTTAGAGCTATTTTTAAAACACCTCCTGTAACAGGAAATATAATTTTGCTAAATCAGTTATTAAAACTAAAAATAACAACGTGAATAAGGTAACGGATACCTATAATAAGATATTGTGCCCAGTGGCGGCTCGTGACCTATGATAGAGGCGGTTCACAGGCATCATGAAATTATTTTAAAAATTGTATTTTTCTGTAACGACCAAATAATTGTATTCTTCGGCGATTTAAACGTAGGAAGAAAAAAAGCAACAAGAAAATGCGTTACGTAAAACATATTTTTATTAATTTTTTAAATTTTACACCACGAAATACAATTTTTGGAAAATAAGAAAGGTTTTTTTGTGTATAGTGCCTCATTAAAGTTTGGAATACCCTCTATACATTTTTTTTCAATAGATAGCATTGCAGGGATGTTAGCCTTTCTTCATTCATAGAACTTCCAAAAATGTTTTTATTCGTTTTAATATTGAAAAACATCGTTCCCCTTCGGCCGTGGTGATTGGTATGGTAATAATTATTTGTAAAAGTGTAAAGGTGGCAGAACATAATAATAATATGCTCTGAATATTATTTTCTATTCCATTTTTTGTCCAGGCAGGCTTCGCAACGCCGCGACCAAACAACAAACAGGAAAAACAAAACAAATGGTTAGTTGTGCAGTTGTGCTGCATCCACAAATCCCATTAATTTTTTTCGTATATTTCATTTTTTAACTTTTTAATAAAGTCCCTAGATTTACCCTTTCCCCGGTCTGCGTTAAATTAATTTCGAGTTTAGGTCTTCCCGCATTCTTCACTTCAATTTTTTGCTCTAAACTCCAAGAGCTAAAGTTATTTTTTAAATAGTCCACCGTCAAACTATTCATTTTAACTTAATAAATATGTAATATTAAAAACAGATAAAGGCGCACTCCAAAATTGTGCGACTTTTCCATGTAAAATCGCTATATCTCCGCTATCCTCCGCCACCTGATACTAAAGAGAAACTGCATTATGTCCCGCCTATTTGAGCGCATATGCGAGCATTTCTCGTCATCAATCTCACGACTGGCATGCCGGCCGGATCGCGCCACGGTGAGAGCCGCATATACAGGGTGCCCCAAGTAAAGTGGCCTATTAGAAGTATCTCGAGAACTAAATGAGATTTTATTTTGAAAATTTGGCTGTGGCTATAAGAGATGGTTTTCTACGTTTCTAAAATATTTTGGATGATGCGGTGTTGCCGGATCATACCGAAAGTGGTAGCAACTTCGGAATTTTAAATGAATTGCCCTATATATTATATTTTTTTTGGAATCTAGGTGAAAATCTAGAACAGTTTTCTGTATAATATCATATACCTATCTTTAAGAGTTTTTGAATTATAAATAATTTTGTGATTTTTTAACACAATATCGGGACCTGAAAAGAAAATCGTATCTTTTTAGCGGTTACAGCTAGAACACTGAAAATTTGACAATAGTTTCACAAGACCATCGCAATTTTATAATTTTGAACAGTATTTAATTAGTTTTATACAGGGCGTCTCCATAACAATATTTCTGAGGCACATGAATTATTGCAAAAATCTTATTTTTTTTAAATGGGACACCCTGTATTTGATATGTTTTGCTAATAGAAGATCAAATTTTCTATCTAATGATATTATGTGTTCCTATACCTATCTTCACTATTTTCGGACTTATAGCGAAATTTATAAACTATCTTATAAAAAAATATTTTTTGGTAGTTGGCTGTGGATTCATAGAAACAAAATAATGAAAAATCCATGTGACGTTATGTCTGTGTTGTTGTAAAAAAAAATAGTTAACCAATAAGGAATTTATTAATAAATAAATAAACAAAATGAAAATTACATCAATAAAATAACTAATAACTAAATTGTTTAAAATGCCCTCCGTTCGCTCTTAAACATTCATAAATTGTGGTTATAACATGTTCATTTGTCACCTCTTTCATTTCTTTCTCTTCTAGAGACCCCAAAGCTGTTCGTACTCGATTTTCTAAATCTTCCCTTGTTGTGACGGGTGTCTTGTATACTATTTCTTTAATCCTATCTCATAGATATAATTCTAGGGGGTAAGATCCGGAGACCTTGGGGCCATTTCCATGGGCCGCCTCGGCCAATCAACTTTTAGGGAGTCATAGGAGCTGCATCAGGATGCAGTTCATTAAATTTTCTGCAAGTTCTAGATAAAACTCTACCACACTCCCCATGAATATAAAATAAACTTAAAATATCTAAGCTCGAATAATGTGAATTAGCCATTTTTATTACAATAACTCAGACATAACGTCAAATGTATTTTTCATTATTTTGTTTCTATGAATCCATTCCACAGCCAACCACACTATCAAAAAATATATTTTTATAATTAAATTTCGCTATAAGTCCGAAAATAGTGAAGATAGGTATAGGAACACATAATATCATTAGATAGAAAATTTGATCCTCTATTAGCAAAACATATCAAATATAATTCCCATTTAAAAAAAATAAGATTTTTGCAATAATTCATCTGCCTCAGAAATATTGTTATGGAGACGCCCTGTATAAAACTAATTAAATACTGTTCGAAATTATAAAATTGCGATGGTCTTGTGAAACTATTGTCAAATTTTCAGTGTTCTAGCTGTAACCGCTAAAAAGATACGATTTTCTTTTCAGGTCCCGATATTGTGTTAAAAAATCACAAAATTATTTATAATTCAAACACTCTTAAATATAGGTATATAATATTATACAGAAAACTGTTCTAGATTTTTACCTAGATTCCAAAAAAAATATAATATATAGGGTAATTCATTTAAAATTCCGAAGTTGCTACCACTTTCGGTATGATCCGGCAACACCGCATCATCCAAAATATTTTAGAAACGTAGAAAACCATCTCTTATAGCCATAGCCAAATTTTCAAAATAAAATCTCATTTAGTTCTCGAGATACTTCTAATAGGCCACTTTACTTGGGGCACCCTGTATACAGTTTGGTTTTACCGTCAAACCAAATATATAATATTAAATAAAATATTAGGCAGGGTCGAACTTTATATAAATTAATATGTTTTTATTCGTTTTGGGGGTGCACGTGCGCATGTGCTCCTGTGGAAGCCACTGATTGTGACCGCATTTAATAATTATGATCGGCAATCTAAAAATATGAGAATTTTTACAATAAAAATGTTTTGTTTAATGTAAGTAATCTATAACTCATTAATGCTTCTTTCTCATACAACATTTATGCAATATCACCATTAAAGTTGGAACCATATGGGGAAAATATGCATTTCTCGATTTAGATAAAATTTTAATTTCCCATAAATTTTGCTTCAATAAAGCCCAAAAATGACATAATTATTTGGAACCATGCGGTTTTTGTGAACTGCCAAATTTTTTACATTTTCTCTACAAAATGTCGGAAAATGATCGAATCCTATTCCTATCTTTTTTTCAGCCAATTTCTATTTTCATTGAGAATGGAAGAAAGTTAGGTACACTTTTTGTTAGAAAAATGCAATTTTTTTAAATTTATTTTTAGAGGTAATATCCCTGGATGAAATAGTTGGTCAATGCCTACTTTTCTTTAATGCCGGTTTCGAAACATCATCTGCCACTATGACGTATGCGCTTTTAGAACTAACCCAAAATCAAGACATACAAAGAAAAGTAAGGGAAGAAGTGCAAGAAGTCTTAAAGAGGCATAATGGACAACTATCCTACGAAGCACTTCAAGATATGACATATTGTGATAGCGTCATTCATGGTAAAATAATAACACATTTTTATTGACAGTATTTAATAATATTCTCCCGACCCCATGAAGAATGTTTTTTAGTACTTCCCATATTTAACTATACAGGGTGTATGTCTTTCCCTATTGAGATTTCGGAAACGGTAATACGAAGTCGGTTAAATTGGGGCAAAGTTGCGTAACTATAGGCCCAACAATATGCCGCAAAAATAAAAAATAAATACAGATGCTTTGAAAATATTTGAAAAAATCTAAAATTTTGCATTTCGGTTCTCATTTTTTCCTGGCGAAGAGATGTCGAAAAATAAATTTCACTTCATTCATTTCACACTCTCATTGTTATTTCCCAAGATGGCATCATCAGATCTTTATCTTTCAACTTAATTTTTTAAATACGGTCATGGATTTTTTGTTTAAATTATGAAAGAGGTTCAGCGGTATACAACACTTACTGGTTTGCCGACGTTTTGTTCCTTGAATTGACCATCTTCATTAAAATACCCCTAGTAAAGGTATTTTAATGAAGATGGCCAATTTAGGGAACAAAACGTCGGAAAACCAGTAAGTGCTGTATATTTAAATAAAAAAATCTAAGCCAGTATTTAAAAAGATTACTTAAGGGAAGGGAATTAGGAATTTGTAAGTTAGGAAAGCTTTTTGAATTTGAACAATGTAAATTGATCCATAGACTAACAAATAAGACACTCAAATCAAATGTTAAAATTGTATTCCATAATAATATTCATGTACATAATACAAGGTTCTGTGATAATATATATCTTGACCGGCTCACGTTAAAAATATTAAAACTAATCATAGTTATGTCAGGGCATTAAAATCGCATCTTGAGATGCGAGATAATTGTTTTGTTTTTTCTTTGGGAGTTTGTTGAGCACTTTTTTATTTTCTGTGATGATCTAGTGATCATTGATTGATTATATTGTTTAAGCTGTTGCTAATATGTGGTAAATATTCCCGAGACCAGTGATCCATGTACTGTTTAGGGAATTTAAACATCTTGTGGAGGATAAAAAGTAGCAATGAGAAATTGAAATTGATTTTTGGACATCTCTTCGAACAAAGTCAGGAAAAAATAAAAACCGAAACTTTTCGATTTTTTCCAAATATTTTGGAAGCCACTGTATTTATTTTTAATTTGTTTTGCGACATATTATTGGGCCCATAATTACGCAACTTTGCCCCCAATTTAAGCCACTGCGTAACTCCTACCGTTCCCGATATCCCAATGGCGAAGGACAAATTACACGCTTATAACACTGTCTTTGATGTTTTTTAGAAACTCTACGTAAACATCCGGTAGTTCCTATACTTCCGCGAATGTGCACCAAAAAATACACAATACCCGGTACAAATAGTGTGATCGAAAAAATGACTATGGTCACAATACCGGTGCTGGGATTACACATGGACCTCGATTATTTCCCAGAGCCAGAAAAGTTTAATCCCGATCGATTTAGTTCAGAAAATAAAAGTCAAATTAAAGACTTTACTTACATACCGTTTGGGGAAGGACCACGAATGTGTTTAGGTAAGTTGCAATCAAAAAACATTGCACCGAATTCGAAATCCAAAATGACATATTTTGTGGGTAAAATATTTATACAAGCGGCGAACTAAGATATTTTTCCTGTTTACAACATTTGACCTATTAATTTATTTTTTTCAGGTTTGCGATTTGCTATAATGCAAACTAAAACTGGCCTTGTCCAATTGATAAAGAACTTCAACTTCACGCTGAATAAGAAAACCACGTATCCGCCTCAGAATGGAAAAGGTCCGGGACTCATTTCAAAGGTTGCGAGTGGCGTTTGGTTAAATGTAACCAAAGTTAATTAACTACAATATTTATACAGTGTGTCCGCGGATGAGGGTACCTAATAGGGAAAAAATCTTTATTAGTCATTTTACGACCAAAAGTCATTCTTTATAAAAATTTCTGCTTGTTGAGAAAATGAATTGACGACAAAAAAATTTTAGATCCGATGTACAGGATGTTAATAAATTATGAAAATATGAAAATGCTTCAAGAGAGAACTACCATTATTTATTATTTTTTACAAAAATGTTATAAAACAAAGTTGTTTATAAACTAACGTAAAGTCTAAATGCAAATTTTGAAATAAAAATTCGAATTTTTAAGAATAAAATAATAACAGTGGTGTTTATGTAATTATTTGCATTTTACAAAAAAATCAAGATACGTTCATGTTACGTCAGCATCTTATTTACATCTGTCAGTATTCTGATTTCGTGAAGGCATTTTCGAAAATGTTAACCAAAGAAGAGCGTGTTTAATACAATGTTACGGTATTGGAAATGTGTCGTATCAATACGCTGTTGATGTTTTTAATGAAAAATTTTTATTTCAAAATTTGTATTTAGACTTTACGTTAGTTTATAAACAACTTTGTTTTATAAAATTTTTGTAAAAAATAATAAATAATGGTAGTTCTCTCTTGAAGCATTTTCATATTTTCGTAATTTATTAACACCCTGTACATCGGATCTAAAAATTTTTTATCGTCAATTCATTTTCTCAACAAGCAGAACTTTTTATAAAGAATGACTTTTGGTCGTAAAATGACTAATAAAGATTTTTTCCCTATTGGGTACCCTCATCCGCGGACACACTGTATATTAAGTATTACACCAAGTTACTAAACGGAAGTACAAAGATATTAGAGATAATAACAAAGATATGAATCTTCTAGCTATAAACGGTTAATTGAATCTAGAATAGGGTTGATTTATTTGATTATCTAAAATATCTTTTACTAATATGTCATGTACCTACAGGGTTTGTCCATTTTTGGGCACTTTTGTAGGGTATCTCGCTTATACTTAAAGATAGAGGGTTGCGGTTTTCGCGGCACTGTGCTACTTTTTTGTAAAACTAAACATGCCGTTAACAGAAATTTCATAGCCCTCTTGGTTTTTTAGATACAGGGTGAAAATGAAAATTATCACTTTTGGGACACCCCCCATATCTCAGTTTTCTTTCAACTTATTAGATAGTTGAAAAGGTATTCTTATAGAACTTTTTCCGTAGAATCCACTGGAGTAGTTTGTTTCCTTATTGCGTCGTCCGTTTTTTAGTTATGAACCAAACATATATGTTTTTAAATGGGACACCCTATATATTTTTAAGTAATTAACTTAGGCATTTTCTGGGCTTTTCAAAAATAGGAAATAGTATATATTTATTTTTAAAAATAGCTGAATAAACTACACTTTTCTCTAAATTAATACGTTATTTAACAGTAGGCCATGGCGCAAATGAAACAAAAGAAAATAATCTGTTAATGGCGATGAGTCAGATCGCTTGTCAAAATAATATTCAATAATTACTTTAAAGTTATAAGTTAAAAATTTGGGTTCTCTTTTAAAAAATGGCTGAACTGGGAGTATATCAGAACTTTGGAAAGTATGATATGTTAGTTTGCTACATACAATCCAATGAAAATTCGCATGAGGCCTCTGAAATATATCTGAACAGGTACGCTTTTTCTTAATTCAATACCTAATTATTTTTTTATCAACTTTTTCACTTATTATAGATATCCGGAAAGAAGACAACCTTTATTTGATAGATTTTCTATACTTAAAGATAATTTAATTAATCATGGATCATTTACGCGACCAAGACCAAAATCCTACAATAAGGAGAATCAAGAAATCGAGGAGACCAATGTTTAACTCATTCAACCTCGTGTAGGACCATTGAGGCAGAAGTTGGAGTAATCAAGAGTAGGGCACAGCAGATATTAAAAAAAATTAAGTATAGACCCTATAAACCACAAATTGTTCAGCACTTACACCCTGGAGATGCTGAACGTCGGCTAATTTTCTGCAACTGGTATTTACAACAAATTCGAAAAAAACAGAAAATTTTGCTCGTTCAGTAATATGGTCCGATGAGGCGCATTTCTCAAGTGATGGTGTTTTTAACAGACATAATACTAGATACTGGCACCAAGAAAACACTCATCTTGTATTTGAGCGTGAGCAGCAGGGTAGGTTCGGCTTCAGTGTCGCATGTTTTATTTTGGATCAACAAATTGGGTATAGAATTTATGAAGGAAGTCTTTCCGGAAACCGCTACCTAGATATTTTGCAAGATGTAGTTCCTGAATTTATAGATATTGTTCCCTTGGCTTGTTTGAACGGTATATATTTTCAGCAGGACGGATCACCTGCTCATAATTCCAGGTCAATTCATCAATGGATAGGCACCAATGGGCCAATAAGATGGCCCCCTCGATCGCCTGATATGTCTGTTTTGTATCTCAAAAACCAAGAGGGCTATGAAATTTCTGTTAACGGCATGTTTAGTTTTACAAAAAAGTAGCAGTGCCGCGAAAACCGCAACCCTCTATCTTTAAGTATAAGCGAGATACCCTACAAAAGTGCCCAAAAATGAACACCAAAAAATTTCGAAAATGGGACATCATTTTCGAAATTTTTTGGTGGTATTAAAGATAGGAAACTGTGGTTTTCACTTTATAAAAAAATGAAAGATTCCGGTATCAAATTTATCACGACTCTCTTAGTTTTTAATCTTTAGAGTGATTTTAAAAATCTTCGCTTTTTAGATGCCTATCGTATTTTCGTTACGCATATTATGAAAAAGGTAAAAAAAAGACATAATAATATAAAATACATTAATTCATAAAAGACCATTTATTTAAAATCATACACAGTTCTACTGTTTCAAATAAGTTCGAAGAAGATGGCAATGCTGTAATAAGGTACGCGTTTAGATAATTTCGATCTAACATTAGTCATTAATGGGTACTCCCATAAATAAATATGTAATCGTTGTAGGTATTTTTTACAGACATTCAGATAATAAGTAAACAAATTATGTATATTTTGCAATATTTACTTAATATATAGAATTAGCTACACCCCTGCTTTACCTAAAAAACATAACCTCATTATTCTCACCGAGATTCTCACTTACCGACGAAAAAGACGCGTAATCTCTAAAAAGTGAAGACTTCCAAAATCACCCTGTAGATTAAAAACTAAAAAAGTCGTGACAAATTTGACACCGGAATTAACTGAATTAATTGTTTCGTTAAAAAGTGGGAGACTAAAGTGAACACCACAACAGAATGTTGAATCTTTGATAATAATAGGTAACTCAATACTCCAAAAAAGTGTCGAAAATTGGACCCTGTACTTACTGGATATGTATTGTAAATTAAAATAGGTAATTTATTAACAATGTAGTTTATATATTAATGAAATTATGTAAGTATAAGAATACATTGTCGGCTAAAATAATTTTTGAGGTTTTTAAAGCCTTTTTTTCCATACAAAGTATTTTTTTATAGTAAAGATTGTTTCACGAAATATGGATACAACTTAATGATTTCCGGGGTCGGTCCCATTGTGTCGACAAGAGCTTGGCAATAAACAAGTGAAGTATGAAGGGACGGACTAAGGAAAACAAGTAATGATATGATTATATTAATGTAATCAAATGAAATAAAATTTTTTTTAAATATTACTAGTCATATTTATTTATATTTGTTTCGCTATCGTTATCCTCATCAAAATTAATTATAATTGGATTAATTATACGATCCAGACTAATATACGAATTTTCTACAGTTATTACGTGACGGACTGAATTTTTCTACCTGGGGGAATATCATTAAAGCATTTTCGTATTAATTCTACAACACTAGAACTTAAAGTCGGAGAAATATTTTCAGATCTAACCAGTGATTTTAACTGGTGCCACATATGCTCTATGGGGTTAAAAATGCAATAATAGGGTGGGAGCCGTAGCACTGTATGTCCAATTTCTTCTGCCAATGTGTCACAAACATATACTTTTTTTATACAAAATGTCTTTAAAACTTCTAAAAGATCACTTTTTTATAACTTTCTTCAAAATATATATCATTCGCCGCCATGTAGTTCTGAATCTCCAATTTTGTATTATTTGAGCTTGTCGCATTGTCCATTACTATCACGCTATTCTGAGGAATGTTTGGTAAAAGACAATTCTTGAACCATTCCTCAAAAACTAACAAATTTTACCACAAAAAGATATTTAAATATAAATTAAGCAACCTAACCTATCTGATGTGCCTATATTTAATTATAATTATTACAATCCGGTCCTTTCCACATAATAATAACAAACGGTCATAAATAATGGGATGGCCACAGGTACTTTTACTGCAGTCATTAAGTTATATCCATTTTTCGTGAAACAATCTTTACCTATAGTTGATATTTTATTATCTGATCGAATTGTGTCGGATTTGTTCGGGTTTGTTCAGTGTGTAAAGAAGCCGCCGACGGCAAAAAATTATATTTAAAATTTGAGAGAGGATTTTTATTTTCATTGGAATTCGATAAGAGAATAAAATATCAAATATACTTTTTCAGAATTACAATATGCATGTCATAATTGTCACGTGTTTTGGCGACCTTACAACACTCTCCAAAATGCGAGCCAAAATGTTTAGGTACCCACATAGCTACTAGATCGCTCAATATTGACTCCCCTCCTTATGCAAGACTTCAACAAGATTTTGCATCAACTAACTGGAACTGACGACAGGTACAGGAATTCTTTAAACTGGATTTTAATTATTTAAATGGAAGTATGTATAAGAAATTGGTTGGTACTATGCCTTTTTAAGGCAATAACAAGAAAATAATTGATACACAGCAAACTCGACAGTAAAGGAAAGACTTTGAACTTGAACTGCAAACATTCATATTATCCGCCACCGAGATTTGGACCTATTGCAGGAAATTAATAAACAAAATAAAGGTTGAGAAGGTAACTATAGAAAGCACAAAAAAGGGGTTTAATAAATCTTATAAGTATTGCCATTCCTTTTCGTTGGATCTTTTGATTTTTGATCCCCTGTTAACCTACTCAACGTTTGCTGTAATCAGGGCTGGCACGAATTAATTCACATGAATTAAGCCAGTGATTTAATTCGTGAATTAAATCAAATGACTTTTTCCAAAATTTTTAGTGTAATTATCTAAATACTAAAGCCGTATTAGAGGCGGCAATTTTTCTTCTTGCGGCAATTCAAATTACACGGAATCATACACCGTTCTCGATCAGCTGGCGCAATTAGTCTTGCATTGCCAGAAATGGGTCTTGCGCCATTTTAATTGCCATGGCCGCTGCAAGTCTGGGTAGAGATGGATTATTCTGTTATTTTTAACTATTTATTATTTGGTCGAAGCAGATATGAACAGCTAATGGCTATTTAAACTAACTGGTATTTAAATTAGAGGTCCACATTCTTTATTAAGCATATGCACCTACTGCTAATTCGTCGCAGCTTTTTTGAACTGCCATTTATAAGTAGCAGTAGCTGCTTTAACTGCTAATCAAAATGACCAGGTTTGCCCAACTCTAATTCTGGGGGTATATTAAAGCCGTATTAGAGTCGGAAATTTTTCTATTGCGCCTGCAATGGCAATTATAAATAATTAGGTTGAGTTCAGTCGAATTGCGCTCACGGTTTAGTTCGCTAGGAAACAAGTTCTGATTTATAAACTTGAACTGACTCGAACGAACCGTCGCGAAAGTTATAAATGATCTGGCATGTTTTCGTTTGTTGAAGTCGAACGACAGCCTGCGGAACTGAATTCAACGCAACTCAGCTCAACTGAACTAAAAAGTTTATAAATGCGACTTTATTCTAAACCTGTAACCGATTCGGTCGGACGTCAAAGGAAATTGACAATTGTGATGTTTTAAATCTTGAATATGGGCCAAGAAAGATTCAATGACCTCCAATTCCTCTAAACCGGCAGTGATTTCCGCACTGTTCCGTAACAGGACTTAAAATTGAAAGACATAAGTAGCTACCTACTTACTTGTAATATAAAACCACTCGCAAAACGGATAAAAAAATATGTATAAATACCTATAAGTTTCTTATTTTAAAACGCGACGCGTAAAAGTTTAAATACTCCCTCTAAAGCATTTTAAATTGAATTAATTAATTAGAGTAGTTCACCGTTATGTGGGCGGAGGCCACGGCCATCTAAATACAAAACGGACTTTTATTATCCCAGATAATCGTCAAAATATAAGTCAACACGTTAAATTAAAGTACCTACCTAATACCCTACATATAAGAATTTAACACATTGCTTTATTGTTTATTAACTTCTTTCTACCTGAAAATGGCATCGTGCAGTTTTAAAGTATCTATTAACAAAAGTAATGTATTATGGTACTAGGTATATTATGGTTTTTGGTACTTACGCAGTCGTTCTGAGAAGACTTTTTTTGTCGAGGCACACAAAACAACGTCACCGTTAGGCCTTATGTATCCTTTTGTTCAAAACACGTCCAGAAACTAAACCACTAATAAATCACTACAACTTAGTTAACTTAAGACACTAGGCACATCCAAAAGTTTCTAAAATACACATCAAAACTTCGCGAAAAAGGCGGAAAACTATCGGAATCCCGCACCCCGGAAATAATAAAACAAAGAGGAAAAAAACACAGCGTCTACATCACATTCTACGCTAAGTCAAAACTCTAAAAAGTAAAATGCTAAGCGGAAATAATAAAATAAACGCGACGTGGTTGGGAACAGTGTACAACAAAGTCGAAGCACATCGGTTGTCGTGCAACACAAGCAAAGCGTTACACCAGGGATGTGAAAATTTGTACAAAATGGTTCGAAAAATTGTACAGTTTCATCTTGCCGCTACCTGTTGCATGTGCTTCCACCTCCCACCAAATAATCCTCAGTGATATTTATTATAAATCTTACCACCGTATTACCAATGCGCCGTGGTAAGGTGAGACCATTACCTCTTGCACTAGTGCAGAAGGCATTGGTGAGACGCTCTAAACATGGTAACGATAATGCTGCCAAAAAAGAGAAATATTTTAAATTTTCACTCCAAAATATTTATACAGGGTGATCGGAACTTAGAGTCAACTATCAATTTTTTGTATGAAATAAAAGCGTGTTTTCATTAAAGATTCTAAATATACTGGGTGGTCCAGAAGACCGGAAAAATTAATATAGCCTTAACCTGTAACTTTTTGGAAAAACGCTCGGACACGTCAATTTAGTTTTATATAATATGCTCACATTTTGACGTTATTCCTTTGTTTTCTTCTGACCGCGACACAATGAAGATTTCTTATTGAAAGGTAAAAAAACCATCAATGATTTATAATTTCCGCTTATTTAAATAGAGATTTTTTTAAAAACTTTTAACAGTCGCCATTTTGAAATAGCTTGACAGAATCGCGGTAAAATTTATGAGCATACTGTACGAGATAAATTAGCTTTCAAATGCATACAAGCTGTATGTTTCTATTTAAAAAAAGATCGATGTCGTCATATCTTTGACAAATATCTATAAAAAAATAAACGAATAACGCCAAAATGTGAGCATATATAAAACTAAATTGACGTGTCCGAGCGTTTTCCCCAAAAGTTACAGGTTAAGGCTATATTAATTTTTTTCCGTACTTCTGGGCAACCTTGTATATTGTTTAACGTCTTAAATGAATAGTTTTGCCACAAAAAACCCGTACCCTCGAAATCAGATGTTAGTAATACGCGGACCCCCATAACTACAATCGTGAATCCTGGAAGGGAGGGGGACTGCGACATGAACCCCCAATAATAACAAACAGCGAAATATAAATATATATACAGGGTCCGCAAACGAAGCGTGGACGGAAAATTACATCGTTATCGGAGAACTTATCAACAATACTAAAACAGCTTGTTTTAAAAATATTTTACATTATACAGGGTGGCCCAAAAAAGTGTGACAGCATAAAGTTATATTTTTTTAAATGGGACACCCAGTATTTTATTGCATATTTAGGTTCGTATTACTATCGTTTATAAGTGCCTCAAATTGTATTTAATTTGGTTTTGTAGTTTCGGAGAAATAAATTAAAAACTAAAAAAAAAAGTTTTGCAGTCCTGAATAAAAAAATCAAAAAAAACAATCCAGAACTATTTTTTTAACCTCGGCATTGTGTGAAATTTATGACAAAAGGTATAGAGATACTATGAATGTAATTGCGTTTATTTATTTTATACAGGGTGTTCATAATAAGCTTTCAAAAACCCCACATTTTAAAATAATTTTTCTCAAATTTTTCAAATGGAACACCCTGTATATTATTTCTCTATTTGACGTAGAATTCATAGACAATATTTTTTGTAATACAAGCTTATAAGTTATATCCAGCCGTTTTCGAAATAATTGTAAATATCATAAATTATGTTGTTTAAATACAGTTTTTATTGGGAAATTTTGTTATAGGCGACTAGACTAATAATGGTAAATGTTCAAAATAGCTTCCTTTTACTTAATTTAATGATTTTCCTCTACTGTCAACAGAACTCTCAATTAATTTTCTTCGTTAATAACGGGTTTATTGATTATCAGCCTTTTTGTGTAAGCAGTGCTTCCTGTTACTACAAATCTTTGCAACAACTTCTCGAAGGTTTCTGGTCTCGGCTTTCTCTCAATATCTGGATTTCTTGCACATTCACCCGGTATAAAAATCATATTTACCATTTCTAAAATTCGACATTTTGTGTAAGTTAGTATTTAATTTCGACGACTGAACAAATGTAAATAATTTTATTTGGCTGTCATAGTGACAATCTAAACAAAAAAAAACCTTGGCAACTCGATTAAGAATAAAAAATAAAATTAAATAAATAAAAGTAGCAAAAATGTAGGCTTTTAAAATTTATATCGAAATCTAAAATACGGTAAACTCTAAGAGTAAAAGGAAGCTATTTTGAACATTTACTTTAGTTTACAATTATTAGTCTAGTCGCCTATAACAAAATTTCCCAATAAAAACTCTATTTAAACAACATAATTTATGATGTTTACAATTATTTCGAAAACGGCAGGATATAACTTATATGCTTGTATTACAAAAAAAAATTGTCTATGAATTCTACGTCAAATAGCGAAATAATATACAGGGTGTTCCATTTGAAAAACTTTAGAAAAATTATTTTAAAGTGTGGGGTTTTTGAAAGGTTTTTATGAACACCCTGTATAAAATAAATAAACGCAATTACATTCATAGTACCTCTAGACCTCTTGTCATAAATTTCACACAATGCCGAGGTTAAAAAAAAAGTTCTGGATTGTTTTTTTTGATTTTTTTATTCAGGACTGCAAGACTTTTTTTTTTAGTTTTTAATTTATTTCTCCGAAACTACAAAACCAAATAAAATACAATTTGAGGAACTTATAAACGATAGTAATAGAAACCTAAATATGCAATAAAATACTGGGTGTCCCATTTAAAAAAATATAGCTTTATGCTGTCACACTTTTTTGGGCCACCCTGTATAATGTAAAATATTTTTAAAATATCTCAAGCTGTTTTAGTATTGTTGATAAGTTCTTCGATAACGATTTAATCTTCCGTCCACGCTTCGTTTGCGGACCCTGTATATATATATTCATTACATTTACTTGGATGACCCCTTCCCCCCAAAGAAGTTCTATATCCTCACTTGCATGAACAGTTAATCTTTAAAAGTAGTAAATAACCGTTTTGTAATTTATTAGAGATTGCTCCCTTAATATCTGTCAGTTTATGTAATGTGATTTTATTTATAATTTTTCCAACGCAATCGCAAATCACAATTCGGTTGATATGTACCTAACTCATACAATTATGTGAAGCATCGGCGGCGATAAGATGCCCCAGCTTCAGGAAGGCTCCCCACGCCGAACATAGGGAATAGCAATCACGCAACACACAATGCTTTTTTAGGCATGCCAGGAGAATCTGCTTACAGACACGACAAACCCGACAAGAAGCCATTTCTGGCCTTTGGGGACCAGAAGTTTTGTGTGTGTTTGTTTGTGTTGTGTGTGTGATTGTGAAGTGACTTTAGGGGTGCCGTGTTATGTGGGCGGAGCGTTTAGGCTCCTGTGTAGTTCCTTGTTGGGGTTTGAGTTGGGGTTTTTGGGGAAGTTGTCTCGGATTATTGGATTAGGATCGCAGTTTTCTATGAAACTAAGCATGTCTTTCATTGAGGAGCAACACACAATCAGTAAGGATCTTTAACAGAAACTATAGAGGACGCTTCGGATTAAGTTTAGTCAATTACCTACGTTAAAATCGGTTAAGTTTGCTATTTCTCCGTTAATTAAAAATGTATGGGAATCGAAAAATAATAGCGTATTAGATTTATTTTTTTACTTTTTTGTAAATTAACGCAGTTATGCTTAGATTTAATGTTCAATAGGGATCTCCGAAATAAAATGACATTGGCCATGGATCGCTATTATTTTCGAATTTTCAGCGTTATTCGACAAATAATGGCTTATAGTATATTATAATATGAAAATTATTCATTAAGCATAAAATTTAGAATATCAATTATCTTGATTTATGATGTACAGTAAGGTTCATTAAGTGTGCAACAAATAGTATTGTTTAATAGTTGCACAATCGAAATACATCCAGCCAATGCTTGCATGTATGTTTAATAGCCATATTAATTATGCTTAAACTGTCTTTAAACCAAAAAATCTACAGGGCAAAGCACAAAAATATTAAATTCACTCAACACGAATTCGCTTGAATTTGCAAAAAGTTATGCCAAATTGATTTTATTGTGGTTCATCTGAATACTTATGAAAGTTGAATATTAAAAAAATATTATATGGAGTGATATGAAGGGTATGGGAAAAAAACGATGTCCGATTAATAAAGCATTAAAAAATAACTTTCAAATCAAATATTGGTTAAAACGACGTAGTCCGCGAGGTAGGTAAAAAACTAAAATAAATTAATTAATTAATTATTAAAAATAAATATATTAATAAACTTAATAATCGTGACGTTAAAATAATTTTTTAAGAAATTAATTAAACAGTAGAAAATTACGTTAAACATTAACGTACATATCATATTTTTAAGACTTGTAACATAAGATTTGGTAATATAAATTCAATTTTCTCTGATGTAAGTCGGTTTTGTGGCATCGTCGTTTTCCCCTTACCCTTCACATCAGAACTTCCATTTTTTTTTAGAAAGGACACTGTAACTTGTGTTTGGGCATATCTTTTGTTCTAAACAACTTTCCTTCATGATATTTTTCTGCATTTATCGAACTAAGTAACCTCGGAAATAGGCCCTGGAGTAAATTGGATATTGTTGTTTACCTCCCATGTATCATGTATATTGTATGTGCATAAACAACATTCGGAAAATTTAGTTTTAAAATTATTTTTTAAAATATCCTTCGTTTTAAATCTAACAATAACGATGAATTTTTATCAAAGTTAATCATTAGAATGAGAAAAGTTCTAAAAATAAATTGTACACTGTTGTGTACAAATATCCAATCCATAGCAAACCTGAGCTGAAGTTAATCCCTCCCATTGAGTAAACAGTTTTAACAGAATACTTCAGGCCGCGTCGTAAGCTATTTTGTTTATTAAACACAAGAACCATAAAGGTTAAATTTCAATGTATTCATCTGAAAGCGTGAATTTAAAAGCCAACGATTCTTTGTTACCTGCAGACCGAGTGTATGTGCTCAGCGTTGCCAGTCTATTACAATTATTGTAATAGATCTATTACCTGCTATTTTTACATTTAAGTAATTACACTATCAGTAACGCTAGGAACAAACTAAGCGCCCTTCTTTTTTAGACATTCAATTATTCAATCTTGTGGGGACTCATATCACTCTAGTAATGGCCTATTCTACTATTGTATTACCTTTCGAACCGCCAACATATTACTTTTAACCAAATATTTCTGGCAATACTGATTGTGCTTGTTTTTAAGAAGGGCTGTCGCCCTGGCGCTGTTGTACAGGGTGAGTCAATGATAGAGCAAAGTTCATTTTCTCCTTTATGTTAAGAATTAGATAAAAACTTGAAATACAAAAGTTGTAGAGATCAATAAGGTGCACATTCTAAAATTATATTGGAGTATACAGGGTGGCCCACAAAGAAGTGGTGAATATAACTTACGTTTTTTTTAAATAGAACACCCTATATTTCTATCAATTTTTGGATTATGCACAAGATTCTGAATATTTTTTATATATAATGTTATATATCTAAAACTTATAGCTTTTCCAAAATTTCCATTTTTTCAGAAAAATGTCAGTTTTCAACATTGGATTTAATTGTTAATACCTACACTACCTCTGCAAATTAAAAGTTCATATTTGGTATGGACATTATATGGAGTTAAGGCAAATAAATTATGGAAACAAATTTACCTCACTTTTTACAGGGTGTTTAAAATAAATTTTCGAATTTCAGTAAAATCTTTTTTTTAAATGGTACACCCTGGATATTTTATTTCTTTCTAATAGAATACGTAATTCTCTTTAACTTTTATTTAATATATCATATGTTTATTTTTAATACTTTTCGACATATTTTAATTTTTCTCTATTTTTCATTGTTCGTTTCCTACATTTATATTATAACATCGCTACAGGGTGTATCATTTAAAAAAACCGAGATTTTTTTTGTTAAAGTTACTGAAATTCGAAAATTTATTTTGAACACCCTGTAAAAAGTGAGATAAATTTGTTACCATAATTTATTTGCCTTAACTCCATATAATGCCCATTCCAAATATAAACTTTTAATTTGCCAAGGTAGTGCAGGTATTAACAATTAAATCCAACGCTGAAAACTGACATTTTTCTGAAAAAATGGAAATTTTGGAAAAACTATAAGTTTTAGATATATAACATTATATATAAAAAATATTCAGAATCTTGTGCATAATCCAAAAATTGATAGAAATATAGGGTGTTCCATTTAAAGAAACGTAAGTTATATTTACCACTTCTATGTGGGCCACCCTGTATACTCCAATATAATTTTAGAATGTGCACCTTAATGATATCTACAACTTTTATATTTCGAGTTTTTATCTAATTCTTTACATAAAGGAGAAAATGAACTTTACTCTATCGTTGACTCACCCTGTACAGTAGGGATGTGCGATACTACCAGAAGCACCGGTATTGTGGATCGATAATATGTATGGACTTGGAAGTAGCGTTCTGTTACAATATCCTTAAGTAGAGTACCGGCATTGGGAGTAACGGTACTGTGAGTACCGGTATATTGTTTCATGTAAAACATATTATATCAAAAATGAACAAAAATATTTTTTGCAATTGCTTTTGGAGATAACTTCTGAAAAGCGACTGACAATCTTTAGTCAGTGGCGGCTCATGGGCGAAAATCTAAACTAGTCCAATTTAACAATCCAATAATTATCTACGAAAAACAATAATTAATAATTAAAACACAATTTACACCTATAGTAAGGAAGTGACACTTCCCTTGGTCCTCTAGCTGTCACTGTTTTTAGTATAACAAATTAATTACCCAATTATCGTTCAATATAAAAAATATGAACAATAAATATAAAACAGTTTTATTTTAAATAAACAACACAAACGATTCGTGTTTATAATAATTATTTTGTTATAGGTTTATTCGGGTTTGTTCAAATATTCATAAATTTCATTCAATAAATGATTATTTTGTTAGAGTTGTGATAACCATAACAAATAATCATATCTTATATCACAACAACTATAAATTTAATCAATTAAATTATCTAACATATTTTGCGCCCTGATATCTTGCTTGTAAAATAGTTGAATGCACAAAAATTATTGTACATGAAATTTATGTGCCAAAAAGCACATATTGTATAGTTGTTGCAGAATTATACCGTTGACTCTTACTTACTAAATAAACTACCTATTGTATACGCCTCATCCTCTTCAAAGCTCAATAAATGGGATCAGGGCCGGCTTGAAAATGTATACCACACCACATGCTTTATTTTTATAATTTAAAATAAATAGATAGGTATTTTTAGTTTTAGGTACCTATAATAAATGTAAAATAATGATAACAATTAATGATAATTAATAATAATATAATTTAAAAGCATAACTATTAGGATAACAAGTACAATAAAAATTAATTAAATTCTAAGATAATATTATTTCTCCTAATATTGGATTTTAATTGGTGCCATATTAGCTCAATAGGATTGAATATACAATAGTACGGAGGAAGACGCAATACTGTGTCCATTTTCTGCTGCAAGTTTGTCACACTCGTATTCCTTATTTATTTTAAAACTTTTAATACTTCTAGTAGTTCTCGTTTTTTGTAAGTTTCTTGAAAATATAAATCATTTTCAATCATAAAATTTTGAATTTCTGCTTTTGTATTATTAGAATTGGGAATGATTTTTGCTTGCCGACTATGACAACTAGCATTGTCCATTACAATGACGCTATTTTCAGGTATATTTTTAAGGAGTTTAAAGTTGTGCATCGGTATCTTGATGGTAATCTAAAGAAGAATCTGCTATGTTTTTAGCTGAAAGCAACAGACAATTTGGAACAAATCCGTTCTCTGCACCAGCATGTAATATTGTGATTCTTTTGCATTTGTTTGATGGTGCCTTGGTTTGACATTTTTTGGAAGAATCATCCCAACCTTTCCTTGGAGTGTCATGGGTATCGAATCATGTTTCGTCAAGGTAAATAATTGGACGATTTTCTTCTCTAAATTGTTTAACAGCTGTTAAATATTTAAATCTCCATTCCCGTAAACGTTGAGATTCTATTAATGTTTGTCTTTTATCAATTCTTCGGTATTTAAAACCCATATTACGCAATATTTTCCTAAGGCTTAAAAGGCTACAAGAGATATTTGTTTCGTCTTTAATCAGCCGCTCTTTGAGGGAAGTCAAAGTGGGTACAGTTTGTGCCTCATACATTTGGTAAATCTTTCTTCTTAATAAATCCATGTCATTGTCGTCAATGCTTCTAAATGTGCCAGAATCACTCCGATTTTTTCTAGGATTAACAGGTTTAAGTACTATGTATCTTACCGAAGATAAAGGAGTTTCTGTCAAAGTAGACGTCTCTGCTAAAGCATCCATCGAATTAAAATTTCTACTCAACAACGATTGATACACATTTTTAATTATTAGTTTGGCATCGGTAGATAAATGCTTTCTTTTAAAAATTACACTTGAAGATGCCCCCCTATCAGCACAATTCCAAGGACGCCACATTCAACCACTAATAAGCCTAACTAAAAATTACTCGCCGGAAAACCACTAAAGATTAAAATTATTAAAAATCACTTTGTATTTATATATGCATCAGGCATAGGTATAAATTGAATTTGTATACCTGGTACGGCTCTGCTCGAAAAGGCTTTTAAATTTGGGATTTCCTTATTTATTTTATGGTCAAAGGGTAATGAGGTTTTATTGCAGCCAAAAGATCAACGGTATAATTCTGCAAATACTATACGCACGTATACGATAGGTTTTGGATAAATACCATAAACATATAATATAAAAGGGGAGACAAAACATTCCATTATAAAACACCATTTATTTACAATCATGCAGTTCTACAGTTTCAAATAAGTTCGAAGAAGATGGCTTCAAAAAATGGCAACGCTGTAATAAGGTACGCGTTCATATAATTTCGATCTAATATTAGTCATAAACATGTAATCGTTGTAGGTATTTTTACAGCAATTCAGATAATATAAAGAAATAATCCATATTCTTGCAATATTTACTTAAAATATACAATTAGCTACACCACTGCTTAACCTAAAAAGAACATAACCTCATTATTCTCACTTACCAACGAAATGTTAATCTGGAGTTAGAACAATCCAATTTCTTACACACCACGCACTGGCGAACCATTATAGATAGCTAATAGATAGATATTAAATAGTTTTATTTCGAAAAAACCTTAAAAATTAATCTAAAAACACAAAAAAGCAGCAGCGAATAACCCCTAATAACACCGCCGGCGAAAAATTAATGAAAATAGTAAACTTCAGGGTCGTTTTTACACTAGCAGGTAAAAATATCCATACAGCGTTGCCACAGTAATTTTCTTAAAACATTGCAATTTGATGTTCTTGGGAAACTATAAATAGCTTCACGAGTAGAAAATCAAAAAGATAAACACATATTTAATTCAATATAATTAATATTATACCAGCTTTCGGTTTCAAACGCATGCGGTAGATTTAGGACCCTCAGTACAGACTTGACATCATTGATTACTGTTTAAAACTTTGTTTGATTCTGATAAAATAAAATCAATTCTGTTTTTTTATTAATAAATGTTTTTGGTAAAAACTTTGTATATCGGACCTCTCGTACTGAAAATACCAGTACAAAATATCGAGTATCAGTGAAAAAGATAACGCTACACAAAAATATCGTATAGTACCGCACATCCCTATTGTACAGTCGTGAATTGTATATTTAGCATTAAAGCCAGGTCAAGTTTTTTTTATAAACTACCTCTGTTTCTTTGAAGCATTATTTTTGTCTCTTTTTTTCTGGAATCAAGAAAGTTACAATTTCGGAGGTTACAGGAACAAACCCAAATATTATTTTAAGGTTACATGTTATAACAAAATGTCTTGGTGACAAGACCAGAAAATCCCAGAAATGAAACATTTATATTTTTTTTATTTAAATACAAATTCCTATAATTACAATCAAATACAGGATAATATGTTGTTCTACATTGGTATTAATGCTGTTGGAAATCTGACTTTAGAAAAGTTGACGATGATCTGTAACAATTTGTAACAAAAACTGTCTTTCTTCTTCATCGTTTCTTAAAATACTACAGTATTCTGTAATTAACCTAATATCTCTTACAGCTGAATCGTGAACGGCCTTTAAATTATTAACAATTTGGAACGCTTTTTGAAAATTATCGTCATTATTTCAAGACTCAGGATCCTTCTCTAAAAAAATCTAAATTAAGTTAACTTAAGTTTTCGAAAAAAGTTAGTTAAGTTAAGTTAAAGAGGTAGAAATGCCTCACTGGTCAGCGAAAATAAATTTTTTTTGACATACCGATACAAATTAAAACTATTCTACAGGGTGTTATGGAAATGACGTGTTGTATTTAAACCGGCAATTTCTGAGATGAAAACAAATTGAAGAAAAATATTCAAAAATGGCGCTTTAATTTAATATGCCCTGTACATGACCTTATGTCAAACCAAAAATGACCACGTGGTGCTCCTGCCAGGAAGGTAAACAACGCAACATAATATGGCGAAAAACGTCAATGAATCTTGAACAGTGTTATCATATCTTCAGGGTAAACTCTTTAGAAAGTCTAACCGTTTGACAGATTCGAAGTTGTTTATTTTTCAGGGTACATTATTATACACTTTTACGTTAAGTTCAGTTCACTGGCAAACAATCTCTGATTTATAAACTTCAACTGACTCGAACAAACCGCCGCGGAGTTTATAATGGTCAGGTATGTTCTCACTTGTTCAATTCGAACGACACCCGTCGGATCTGAACAACTAAAATGCCACTTTACCCTTTAGAAGAAAAAAATGCAAATTTATTTACCTTTTCGGCCTTATTTAAAACCAACTTAATTTATAAAAAAAACACCAGGTAATCCGAACAAAAACCGTCACAAAACATCAAAACAAAGTCACATAAATTCACATTAGTTATCGCGGTTCTTATGAACACATCTAAGTACCATTCAATCTGAATTAGTCTTTTAAAGTGCTACTGTGTAGACAAAAATACGCCCTTATTGTATAAGATTTCATCAGCTGGTGGTCTGGCAAATAATATTAAAATTTATATAAAAAAAAATTATTTTTCCATTTTTGTTGAAACTAAATAACACCTTTGAGCCTGTTCGTATCTTGACGTTGTTTGTTCGGGTTTATTATATTAAGCTCATCGGACAAAAATACAGCGTTGCCACTTCCGATGTTTTATAAGATTATATTCATAAATTGGGAATTCCTTCTATAATATTACTTTCCTGTATAATTATAGTCTCGGAAATTTCAACCGCGCTAGCAGTTTTCGGAGAAAGAAAGTATCTTGGACTCGACCATTTATTTCAAAGGGTAGTTCCTATGTCAACTTAATTTATTCATTTTATGTTTAGTAATGGGTTAATGGCCCATAGACATTAGCGTTTTTCTTATTTCTATTGCGAAATAATTAAGTGCTATTCTTCTATGTGTGCGATAGTGTTATTGTAAAGTGTAATTATGCGTTAGTGTTTAGTGCTTTCGTGTAATCTGATAATAGGAGCATATCTTCAAAAAAACTAGTTTGAAACTCGTGGGTGTCTGTGTGTTTCTTTAAGTGATTTAGTGCAATTTGTTGTGTTTCACTTTGTGTTTCTTTCTCTCGACGATATAGCGGTTATCTTCCGAGCGATTGGAAAGAATAGGCCGAATGGGGTTTAGTGGGTATACGCTTATCATGCAGTTCCACACTATCATCAGGGCACGTGATGAGCATAAATCTTTCCCCATAGAAAAAAGAACTGAAAATGTCTGGATTTCTTACTCCTGTCAGCGTGGATTGACTTTCTAAGTAAGCTAAATATTTAATTTTATAAGGAACTAAAGTTTTACATTTTTACACAGTTTGGCAACATTACATGTAACACCTGTTTCCTGATATGCCACTACAGGGTGACATGACGAACAAACCCGAACAAACGCCGGATGAGGTGTGGGTTTATGGGGCTGTACCCCACTTTTAAAACGGTCGATTTGAAAAAAAAATTATGTAGCGCTTCTCTAGGACACCCAAGGAGTCACACATTTAAATATAATACGTCATTTGAATAACACCCTGTATACTGAAGGACATACGAAACTACTCACTATAATTTTAAGTACTTTTTGCGACATCATAACTTTTGATCCGCTGATGGATTTTGATAAACTTTTCACTGGTGGGTAGCCCCACTATTTAGCTACACATTGAACGTAGCATAGTTTAATTTTTCCGTCCAGTTAATTCAATATACGGGATAAAATAAAAAGTGGTATTTTTTACTAAAATTTAAATTGAGACACGGTTGTTTTCAGGTATATATGTATATTACTTACATACTCACGCCGTCTGTTATCTACATTTTCCTTCTTTATTTGTCTTCGTCGGTTTACTATTTTAAAGTTATACCGTTTTTTTTTCCAGAACATTACATTTTATGTATACCTACTTACTCATCCGTAGGTATACATATGATGCGTCAACTTACATGTTTGTCGCGTCAATGAAAAAATAAATAACTGCATCTTAACCATGGACAGGCAATGTGCGTGTTTGTTCGGGTTAGATCATCTAGTTTTTCTATAAAAATATTTCCTTTTGCCTAAAATGCCTTTCTAGAGCTTTTAATGAGGTGCTTTCCATTCTGTATGCAAATCTTCGAGTTAATTAATGCAATATTTTTGTCTCTCACAGTTTCGCACCCTTAAGAACTGACGATTTAGAAGAATCCTAGCAAATTAGGGTTAAACAGCATAAAAAATCAATTAAGAACTTGATTATTTGGCATAATAACGTACGCACCCAAAATAGTATATTAAGATACAAGTTTCATAAGATTATCTTAAAGCACGCGCTTCGTGGGTCGTTTTCTAAATTACAAGTGCTCTAATTGTCTTGAATGAATTGTCTTGAATGAACCATGTATTTTATTTCTATTTGGGTCTTTAAAGTCTGAAAGACTTTAAAAAATATAGTAGATTTTTCCATTTGAATTAATATTTTCTTTTTGGGTTGGCAATACTTTTACAAGTTAATAAAATTTTACAAGTATCAAATATGCCATGATAGAAACAATTGAACACAACAAAGTTTCTTCCCATCTGTCATAATTAAAAATAAATATATTATTAAAGTTAATAAAAATGAGTCAGGAAGAAAGTTGTACTCCGTCAGAAATTCGAGAAATTGCAGAAAATAATCTAGAAAAACTTTTAAAAAGAATATGCAAAACTTTGAGTTATGGTGCGAGCAGAACAAAGTTCAAAATATTGAACAAAATAATAAATAATACTATTGAATAAAATATTGTGTTGACACATAATCTGACAGGAATAACAATTAATGTCCAGGAAATATCTGCAGGAACTATATGTATACAGGGTGATTCACGACGAGCGTGCATTAGAACTTTATGGAGAACTACTGAATATATGTTCCTGAAACTTTGGGGATTTGGGTTTATCGATATGCTCTCTTTAACTAAAATATTGACATGTTCCTGTCATTTCCGGTTATACCGGAAGTAGCTGCCAACTTTCGTTTTTTAAATACAACATGGTAATTTTTATTACATTTTTCGATTAAGCATTAAATACTAAGCACATTTTATAGAAAATGTTTTTGTCAGACTCTATTAGTTTTTGAGATATCTGGACTTTTTGTAATTATTTGGCAAATGCATGACGATGAAATAATCCATATAATTTTTTTACCTTAGCGCTTGGACTAAAATTTTTTTCTCACCGAATAGCTAGAAGATCATCAAGTCTCAAAAACATTTCAAATTCGGCATAAAATGTACAGGGTGGTCACAATTCAAGCCTCATTGTGAAAGAATTCAACCATTAAAAACTTTCTTATTTTAAATGGAACACCCTGTATATTTTTATTTAATTTGATAGCAAATTAGTTGTTCTTTATAAATAGTATTTACTGTCCTATACCTATATCAAAGCGTTTTCTCACAAAATCCAATTTTATTCCGAAAATACTATTTGTTCAAGTGTGCTATGAAAACAATTATTGTACTTAGGGGCTGTATACTAAACTGATGTCTATACGGAGGAAAAGTGATTGGTATCAAAAACGATGGGGCTCCAGCACACAACGTCCAAGTTGTTAAGACTGCCCTAAACAGACTTTTTCATGACCAATGGATCGCAAACCAAGGTCCCTTCCACTGGCCAGCTCGTTCGCCAGAATTAACTCCACTGGACTTTTCATCTGGGGACCATTAAAGATAAAGTTTACACGCGTCCCATCACCACGAAGGAAAATCTAATTGAAAGGGTGAAGGCAGCATTTCAATCTCTCACAAGAAATTAGGAATGCTACAAGAAATAACATGATGAAAAAAATACATAAATGCTTGGAAGTAAATGGCAATCATTTCGAACATATTTTAAAAATATGATCAAAAGATATTAGGTATAATTTTCAAACACATTTTTAATTAAAGAATTTAAAGTTTATAAACTTGTTTCCTTGCTATTTTTAAAAAAATAATATTTAAACCATTAAATTTAAAGTCCGTTTTGTTGCAGTTGATAGCTCATATCGAGGGTTGAAGCCATAAAACAACCGTAAACCATAGGCGTTGCCAATAGTAATTACCTTATTTAATAAGAAAATTGGCCTCTGTCCATTGTTAAGTAGGATTAGGGTTAAAGTAGGTACAACAGGGGTAATTAATTTACCTATTTTTGCCTGCTTTAGGATGTTATTACGCCATTTGATGTGCGTTTGTCAAACTATGTATTTAGTTGTATTTAGATACTGCATTATCTCAAAGTTGAATTATTTCCTATACTTGTAACAATGGCTTCAAGTTTTTCGCCAACGTGTCTTCGTCAAATTAGCAAGAGTGCATATTCTCTCCGAGAAAAGACATTAATATTAAACGTGCATGATGCTCTAGTGTACCAGAAACCTGCAAGTGATGTTCGTAGCATCATTGCAGAGTGTGCCAATATGGTAGGAGTTGGAGAGGCTACTATATATAGGTTCTTGCGTGAAAGAAAATCTAAGAACCTCAGTGAGCCAAAACCACTCCCAGGAAAGAAACCGTTAGAAATTGACAATTTCATTAAAAATGGTATTAGAAGAAAAGTACATAGTTTTTATTTTGCCAAGGAAATACCAACTATAGACAAAATTTTACAAGCCATTAACTACGACGAGGACTTACCACAGCTATCACGAACGAAACTATGGAAAATACTTCATGATATGAACTTTCGATGGGAGAAGCAAAACAGAAAATCTTTTCTTATTGATAGAGCAGATATTATTTGCTGGAGACGTCAATACTTAAGGTCCATCCGAAAATACCGCAGCGAAGGCAAAAACATTTTCTATTTGGATGAAACTTGGCTGAACGAAGGGCACACCGTATCTAAAGTTTGGCAAGATAAAAATGTCCTAAGTTCTCGACAAGCTGTCATGGAAGGCTGGTCAACAGGACTTAGACCACCATCTGGAAAGGGACGCAGACTTATTATAACTCATATAGGAAGTTCAAATGACTTTTTGGATCAAGGATTATTACAATTCCAGTCGAATTCTACTAAAGACTATCATGAAGAAATGACTGCTGATGTTTTCGAGGAATATTTTAAGCAAATGATAGAATACATTCCCGCTAATTCTGTAATAGTGATGGATAATGCCAGCTATCACTCTAGGCTAAAAGAGAATCTTCCCACAACTTCATGGAAAAAGGCGGAAATCGTAAACTGGTTACAACGAAAGGAATTGAGTTACGATAATACCATGGTAAAAAAAGAACTTTTGGATATTGTTAGGCTACATAAATCACAGTATAAAAAGTATGTTATTGACGAGATGGCAAGAGATCGAGGTATTATAGTGCTCCGTTTACCACCTTACCATTGTGAGCTAAATCCTATCGAATTAATATGGGCTCAAGTAAAAGGATATGTTGCTAGAAATAACAAAACTTTTAAAATGCAAGAAGTGCGACACCTCTTGCTTCATTCTTTAGCAAATGTGTCATCAGAAAATTGGCAAAACGCCATAAAACATGCTATAGTAGAGGAACAAAAAATGTGGGAACTTGACAACGTAATTGACACAACTATGGAAATTGAGCCTTTAGTAATAAGCGTAGGACATGATGACTCTTCAGATTCTTCTGAGGACCATTTTATCGAGTTATAATTATTGAAATTGTCAATATTTTTTTACCTGTAAATAAATTAGTTTTCTTGTAAATAAATTCATAAAATCATAAAATCTATTACATTTAAATAAAATAATAAGCGGTTACATTAAAAACCCAACTCTCCGACCATGATGGGCCGTTTTAATCATTATCCTTTCATTTCATTTTATGGCTCTATTGTTACTTTATCTGTTACCCGGTGGAATAGGTCAAAATTTCTTCATCTTTATGCTAGATGTACGTAAAAAGACCATTTTATAGGTAAAATATTTTAGGCCACCGGGCCCTTGTTTTGAATCTTTAATGAGGGTATCGAGCTATCAACGGCAACGAAACAGACTTTAAAACAACTGCATTTTATTTATAAATTATTAAGAAACACTTTAGAGTATTGTATTTTCAAGCAATCAATCACTTTTCTTATAGATATCAGTATACAGCCCCTAAGTACAATTGTTTTCATAACACACTTGAACAAATAGAATTTTCGGAATAAAATTGGATTTTTTGAGAAAACGCTTTGATATAGGTATAGGACAGTAAATACTATTTATAAAGAACAACTAATTTGCCATCAAATTAAATAAAAATATACAGGGTGTTCCATTTAAAATAAGAAAGTTTTTAATGGTTGAATTCTTTCACAATGAGGCTTGAATTGTGACCACCCTGTACATTTTATGCCGAATTTGAAATGTTTTTGAGACTTGATGATCTTCTAGCTATTCGGTGAGAAAAAATTTTTAGTCCAAGCGCTAAGGTAAAAAAATTATATGGATTATTTCATCGTCATGCATTTGCCAAATAATTACAAAAAGTCCAGATATCTCAAAAACTAATAGAGTCTGACAAAAAATATTTTCTATAAAATGTGCTTAGTATTTAATGCTTAATCGAAAAATGTAATAAAAATTACCATGTATTTAAAAAACGAAAGTTGGCAGCTCCTTCCGGTATAACCGGAAATGACAGAAACATGTCAATATTTTAGTTAAAGAGAGCATATCGATAAACCCAAATCCCCAAAGTTTCAGGAACATATATTCAGTAGTTCTCCATAAAGTTCTAATGCACGCTCGTCGTGAATCACCCTGTATAGTATAAAATAATATGTATAATACTCTATTGAATTAAAAATAAAAATAGTACTTTACTGAATAAAACTTTAGAAGTAGGGCATAAACTGGAAGATATTTCTATTATTTTTAGGTTATGTTAGGTATGTTCAAAGCACCCGGGCGGAAACACAAAGATGAACTTGAAAATGGGCATCAATCAGTAAAAGTAAAAAATCAGCACACCATGTCTACAACCTCCACTATTCTATTTGTTGATTGCAATTTTTATTTGTTTATAAAGAATAGAAACACCGACGATCGATGTTGGTCCAGATTTAAACACTTTTTAGGATGAGCTTTTATGGCGCGACGACAGCTTTGAAGTCAAGTCGGTAAAGATTAATAAAGCACTTTTTAGCAATCGTTTTTCTTTTTGTAAATCATGGACGTAAATATATGGAATTGAAATCATGTTTGCTTAGCATTCTACTCGCTAAGACGTTAAGTAAGCTAGAATAACATAAGGTCTTTATATAAATTAAATTTTGTGAAATAAGTAACGCACATTTAGAAAAAATGTAATTTTTTTTTCCAAGGTAAGAATTTTTAGTTCTGCTTTTAAACTTGCTTTCTTCAATGCTTTCAACGGAATTCAACGTACAATTTTCTTAGTAACGAAATTCATACTTAGTTCAAAAAAGTCATAGTTTTGAATTAAAATTGCATTTGCGTTTTATTTTTCAGTCATGCTGTAAGTTGCGACATATAGATTTTGGTTTTGAAACTACCTGGGAAGGCCATGAAAACATAAAAAAATGTGATTACTATAATAATAAAACGTCAATGCTAAATTTCTATATACATAAGCATAATATCAAAATACTTTGCTTTTATTAGTTGTGTCCTATGCTAATATAAAAGCGTGTAGTAAAAAACTGAAAAACTGTCACACCCGGGCGGAAAATGTGTCCGAGCCGGCCCTGGGTATTTCAGATAAGTAGTAGTGGTGGAATACTATCGATAGTCAGCCCTATCGATAGTTTCCGATAGTCTAAAGAGTTACTATCGATAGTATCGATAGTACTATCGAAACTATACCAACCTTGATACGTGGTAGAGTTGTTGAGTAATACATTTTACTTATGGACCTTATGGTTGACATACACTTTTTATAAAATACTCCCAAACGTATGACTTCCCGCGTTTACTCATTTTTTAAATTTTAATTAAATTAATCAAAATTATGGAAGACAGCGAAACGTAGTACACTACAAGAAAAAAGCACACATAATACTGAATTAATAGATCCGGGCCGGGGATTCCCTGTAGGATTTTTTTTTAATTCGTTCATAAAGCAATAGATGGCAGCACCAACAGTAGAGTGCGTATGTGATTAAAAAAGAGACAACCTTTAAAACAGATTTATGATCTAGTGCTGAATTTAGTTTATTTTTAATTTAAGTTTTTAAAATCGAATTCCGTGAACTTAAATTTAAGAAATACTAATAACATGCGAGTTTAAACTATCGATGATTACTTAAAACAATCGATAGTGTTCGATAGTAACAAACTATCGATAGTATCGATAGTGCCATCGATAGTATTCCACCACTAATAAGTAGTAAGAATGATCTATTTGCAAGGTTAAAGGTTAGTATTTTAAAGTTTTCTATAAGAAATTGTTGTCGAATCCATAATGCCTAGAAAACTAATTTCAACGAAATCGAAGTAAGCGTAACTAACTTGCGACACTACTTGCTGCCAACATAAAAAAAATAAAATTTCAATTTCATAAAGTGGCAGGTTTTTAATTTTTTTTGCATTTCATAATGTAGCCATTATGAAACCCAAATAGAAAAAGCTTTATTTAGCCGAGGAGAGACTAATGGTATAATGAGCTTAAGAACGGATTGACAAAAGATTTTTCCTAGCAACACAATGAAAAAAAAATTTAGGAGGTTTTGCAATGTACAATGAACTTTTGTTTCATATTTGAAGCATTAGAAGTAAATTATTAGTATTTTCCCACAACTGTTTGTCAATTGAAACCGGGACACTTTCCCATTGTTGGAGAACCGCAGTATTTCGTCAGGTATTGTCTAATAGAACCTATAACATCCTTAAAGGGTGCCCCGAAAAAAAGCCACATTTATTTTGTGTCTATACTGGGTGTTTCTTAATAACATGCTAATACACCCTGTATAATACTATATTCGACTGTTATTATTATTATACCAATTTACGACATTTCAAATTTATTTATTTTAAAGTCGTTTACACAGAATGCAAAGCAAATAAACGTATAGTTTTATAAAAATTTAAAACAGTTACATATGGCACCTAGGTATCGAATACCTGTATGTGCCTATTTTTAGAATTTAACATATTTAGAAGTATCACAGCTACTTAAGCGCTACAATCAATCTCTATAAACCTCAATAAATGCTTAGTGAAGAGAAAAAAAATCACAAAATCTGCAGGGAGTGCAACAGTCTAAATAACGCCGCTATCACAATATCTCATTAAAAATATTTAAATTAGTCAAAAAGAATTTTTTAAACTGAGTTTTAAAATGTTTTCCATCATCTATATTTCGTATTTCCATTGGCATTTTGTTATATAATTTAGGAACCAGATATGATATTAGTGTTGACCCAAACTGTTGTGTTAAAAAGTTTATTTTCAACTCCTCTTGTGCAATACATATGCACTCTATATCTCGAGTCATACTTTTCTTTGTTATGTATAAAGTTGCAAGCAGCTAGGTATAATATATAAACTTTGCAGGTTATTTATTTCGTTAGAATATAACAAATTAGTAGGATTCTGGTTTTTTTTAATATGATTTTAGCAATATGATTTTGAATTCTTTTAAGTTGTTTTAAATGAATATTATATGCCCCTCTCACACCAAAATTGCGTAATTTAGAAGTGGTTCAACCAGTGCCTTATAGATCATTATAAGAAATTTACTGCACAGAAATTCTCTCAATGTATAAAATTTGTAAATCAAACGCCTTATCTTTTTAGTGATGTAAGGCACATGCTCGTTCCACTTCAAATTCTTGTCTATTATGACACCAAGGTATTTAATTTTTTCGGATTGTGTTATGGATTCAGGGATATATCTAGCAAGATGTTGTTAAAATCTGTTCTATTTGCTTCTGTTAATGAGAATGCTATGTAATGTGTTTTTTGAATATTGATATGTAGATTCCCAAGTCTCTCAGGAGAAGACGATGACAGTATCGTTAGCATATGCCACGATCTTCCCCCCAACAAACCCGAACAACCCATACATTAATTTTTTGGGGGTACTGAGTATGCCCTTCTACAAAAACATGAGTATTTTCATTGCTCCAATACCTGCAGTTATGCTTATTTACAAATCCATTTAGATAAAATGTGCATTCATCACTGAAGCAGATATTCTTTACATGAATGGTATTATCATTAATCGCTGCAGTCATTTGTTGACAAAACTCAACTCGCCTATCGAAATCATCTTCGGTTAACTCTTGCAATATTTTCATTTTGAATGGATGAAATTTATGTAATTTAGTACCTAACTGTGTCTACAGAGCCTAATGAAATACCAGTCGCATCAACAATTTTGCGTAATGAAGTATTAGGATTTATGGCAAAATGACCCAAAACTTCAACTTGAGCGGCTTCATCCAAAACTCTACGATGATTACGTTTTTTATTTGCAACAGATCCAGTTTGAGTAAATTTAGTAACAAGGTTCAAAACATACATATGCGAAGTTATCTTTTCCGGATGTCTGGCGTTAAATGTAGCAGTTTGCCGAGCACATTGATTTTGGGCACCATAAATTAGAATCATTTCCACTCTTTCCGCTAGTGTGTAAACCATTTTGGAAGTAAAATCTGAATCAATAAATTAATTTTCACTATCCCAAGATTGTCACAAAGGTAAATTGTTTCTTTCCCTTAGCAACCATGAAAAACTAAACAGGTATAAAAAACTAAACAGGTATAAGAATAAAAACAGTTCGCCCATGTTATCTGTGTTGATAAAAAGAAGGAGATAAAATTTTTTCTAATTTCCTCGAAAACGAATCGACCGATTTTAAAAAATCAAACGTCAAAATAAAGCACTTTGAAAGACCTTTCAAACAAGCTATTACTTGCTACCCCTTGTCATTTAAATTTTTTAAGGGGATGACCCCGGGGGCCAGAGGGTAAAAGGGGGTGAAGTAGTTTTTGGTTAAAAAGTTGTCCTCTTTGGCAAATCTTTTGACGTGTCTCGGCGTTTTTTCTTTTAATCAGTGGTTTTCGATAAATCCGTAGTGGGAAGTTTTCAAATCTGTATATTAAAAATAAAATGGGACCAAGCACTGTACCCTGGGGCACACCATGCTTCACAATCTTATTATCACTAAAGATATCTTCTATCCATGCTATGGATGTCTCTTTCGAATATCAGTGATTAAAATTTGAGCTACAATGGCATTATTTTGTACTCGTCACTCGTATCATGGTCATCGTGCGTACAATAAAAGATTTAATTACGTTTAATACGACAGTCCAAAAAGTACCATCCTAGTAATAGTATAAAAATTCCTTTTAGATTACACATTTAATTTTACCCGCCACCATCTTGTCAAGGATAACTTTTAAGAAGATTTTATATCAAGAAAATGCACTTCTTAAGGTGGGGGTGTTCAAACCTCCCCCAATATAATTTTACCTGTTTATTTAGCATTAGTCCTTTTTATTACTGTTTTATTGATTCTGCCCACCCTCTAGAAATATCTATATACGATCCTGTATTCTGCCATTAAGCTTAGAATGTTCTAGCAGAGGCGGTTACCACTTTGGTAAAGAGAATTATAAATCTGTACAATTAGTGAATAAGTGGATAAGTCAAGTTTTGTGAAAAATGCGATAGATCAAACGCAAACGCAAATTATCAATAAGATTGCATGATTCCGAGACTTGTCAAGATCGAGACTGTTTTTTGAAAATACCCTCAATATTAAAATGGCTCTACTGACCTTGGGATTTTAGACTTATCCGCTTATTTACGGATGGTACAGAAATATTTTGATTAATTTTAATTAAGTTGAATAAATCATTTCTATTGCACCCTGTAGTGTATATATATAGACGGAATTATCGTGTTATGGTATGTTTTGCAGGCTCCTTCTCTGACGCAACTTTCCTTATTTTTTATATTTAAAATTTATTAAGACTGCTGGGTGACCGCATAAATTCGAAGAATATCCTGATCGTTTGTTTGTTTCTCATGATTCAGTCCATGTTTGGTTAAATTTAAACTTTTAATTAATACTATGTTCATGAAATGACTTTGACAAACTACAATGACCGTGGAAATTTCTTCCTTATTTTAAAAATTAATCAATAATTAACATCACCAACGTTTCTTAAAGTATTTTCGTCCACGAGTGCTTAAAAATCTATCTGGTTAATTTCGAAGTTTTATTTTTAAGGGAAAAACGATTCATTGATAAAAAAAATTATTTCGTACTTTTAAAGATTATAACTACTCATGGGGGTCCGCATGTTAATAGCATTGGCATATTTAGGGGGACAGGGGTGTACCCCACCCCTCACGAAAGACAGGAAAAACTTTTTCGTATTAGATATGAATAATCACACACACACCCTCACACCATGCCCTCACAAATTTAGAGAATACGTTCCAATTTCCCATTATGAAGAAGTGATGGAAGAGATGGAAAAGATATGCCAAGGAAACATGATTTTGCAATTTAAAGCTGAACTGGATTCCATATGTGTATTCTTATAAACAGAAAAGAAACTCTCAAATATATTAGGTACTTACTTCATTTTTTAATGTTATGTTCTTTATTCTTTCTATTTTTAAATTCAAGAACGAGTTTCAAGAAAAAAGTGGAAAGGGAATATTCACACAACTTAATTTAATCCAAACATGGGTTGGTTAGAGGGGGGATAGGGGGTAATAAACTCACCATTCAGAACTTTAAAAAATATATATATACAGGGTGTCCGGGAACATGTGGGAAATCTCCCGGATATGAAGAAAACACGTGAAAAGAATACTATAGGTTCATATAAACTTCTTTCGTATCGGCCTCCTCTTCGGAGATACGGGCTCCCAAAGAGCACCAATGGAATCAAGTTTTTTACACATAATTATTGAACCACCTGGTATATTTCAATTATTTTTTTAATATGATGTATACTAGGTAAGACCCGTCAAATTACTACCCAAGAAACTGTTTGAATTACTCACAGCTGCAGGGACGGACTAGCTGTAACACTCATGGGCCCATTTCTTTTACGCCCTGTATGATGAGAACTTTGGACAATGTTTTTTACATACCATTAACTATTGGCTAAAAATGAAGTACTCTTCATTCATGTCGCTAGTCCTAACCGTTTTCGAGAAAACGTTATTTTATTTACACTAACTGCTCATGGGCTAAATATGAAAAAGCGGAATCTTGAAGGTTGAACATTGGATCGGAACAAAGATGTATCTTTTATTGAAATACCCGAAGCACATGATGTTTATGAAATGCCGTTTTTTCGAAAACGGTTAGGATTAGCGACATGAATGAAGAGTACTTAATTTTTAGCCAATAGTTAAAGGTATGTAAAAAACATTGTCCAAAGTTCTCATCATACAGGGCGTAAAAAAATGGGCCTATGAGTGTTACAGCTAGTCCGTCCCTGCAGCTGTGAGTAATTCACAACAGTTTCTTGGGTAGTAATTTGACGGGTCTTACCTGGTATACATCATATTAAAAAATAATTGAAATATACCAGGTGGTTCAATAATTATGTGTAAAAAACTTGATTCCATTGGTGCTCTTTGGGAGCCCATATCCCCGAAGAGGAGGCCGATACGAAAGAAGTTTATATGAACCTATAGTATTCTTTTCACGTGTTTTCTACATATCCGGGAGATTTCCCACATGTTCCCGGACACCCTGTATATATTTTTGAAATAGTCCATCTCTGTGGAGAGTAATTATGACGATGTAAAAATGATCATAATCTGCTGCACTATACTCTATACTCTATTCATTTTATCAATTCAGCAGAATAAACAAACATCAGCGCGTGTTAGCCACGTACTCGATGCATAAACTTATTGCTATTGGTCAATCGGCGATAAAACTTCACATGCCGGGGCCGCTGCATTCTAACAGGGTCGTTGTTTGTAGGCTATTATTTCAGATCTATTTATCCGTGATTCGATATTATACGGTTGTACAATTGTTCTTAATGCGACCCTGTGTGCTGTTAACGTGCTCGTCGCGTGTTTTTGTTTTGCTTTTCTAAATTTTGAAAATTAAATAGACTACAGTTTGATAAACAAAAGTTTAGTTAAATCAAAATAAAATGTTTGCTTGCTTTTCAGGTGGTATTAATATCAAATACCAATATGTGGAAAAATTATTTCCCCGATGATAATCGGGTTTGTTCGAGTTAAAAACCAACAATGTCTTCCCTTTTTTTCATAGTTTATTAATAATTTTTCAAAACCTTCATTAGCCTTTTTGAAATGTTACTAAAATCATAATTTAATATTTAAAAAAAATACTTAATAAGTTAATTTTTCTTTTTTAAAGTTCACCTTAACGTACAATGTCATAAGTTCTCGGCATATAGTACCTATACATATAGTTTTCACTGATGATGATGCCTTCGAAACATAGTATATGAAATTAAAAATTCAACTTTTTTTTATTAAACTATAGTGGAGCATGAGTTTCTTTACTAAAAAAATAAATGAGGATCATCAAAGATTAATTTATTTAATTTACAAAATCAAATTCTTGACGAATTGTGGGCGTGGCCCTGAATTTTTTTTGCTTGCGGCGCTTTGTCACGTTTCCACAAACAAATTCCTAAATACGCCCCTGATTAATAGAATCCAATTTCGGGGTACGAGATTTGAAGAAATTTGGGAACCTCTGATCTAGAGTCCAGAGATGCCTACCGAATTAAGAGTGTGAATCGACACTCTCGCTAGGAAAGGAAAGAAATTGCTACATCGACATCATCACCATTACAACGATTATTATATCATTCCAGTTTGTATCATATTAAGTTTTATTCTACACTATAACTAGGAATACATATTTTGTCATCGACTAAACTTTATCCAACCCCCGTATAATATACCGAATAACTAATGCTAGTGAACTCTGAATGATTTATTTTCTATTTATAAATATTATATAGTATAGTACTTATTTTTACTTCATACGTCACTGAAACCGATCAAAGAGTCACAAAGAATATTAATGTAAGTCATCAGCACCATTCTTAGAAAATTCAAAGTAAAATTAAACACTTGATGAGACGATGACGACATTAGTTACGTAGTGGTTATTACATGGTATTATTAGTATGTCGATTTATTTCAGTTACACATTTGTAAACAGAAATAAAAGTTTAATCTGTATCATGCCCCAAGTATTAGGTAAAGATATTTGTTGGCATTAAATTATTTTCAAAAATTCTCTTGGTTTTAAAATTTTAATATTTTAATTATATGATAACGTTAACTTAAAAGGTTTTTAAATTTTGGAATGGTCGCTTGCAATTAGCAAGAATATCCAGCTGCTCGCAGGTCCGTAGAAACAGGCGGAGATCCTTTTGGTGGCCTAATAGTTTTTGGGATTTGTGATGATGCAGAAACTTCTTTTCTTTGCCGTTTTCTGTTAATTAGGCAAAGAGATTACGTCGGTTCGAGTGTTCGGAACGTTATAAGGCCTTCATTGGAACAGACGTCTTTCATATCTGCTTTCACGTTTGACACTACCGGATGAACAACTATAATATGGGTCGTTATTGCTAAATAAAATCTTTCTTGTTTTTCAGTGTTTATATGTTAAATTTAAGTATTATTTGTTGAAAAAATAGTATTTCTTAACTCAATATGTCCAGACTATGCCAAAATCTGCCGTAAAATGAATAAAAATAGAGACTTTTGCGTCACGCCCGTCATTTTTTTAATTTTTCTAAGCAAGATATACCCGAATAAACCCGAGCAAACCCCAACCTGTTAGAATAAAAACAGGAAGATAAAAGAGATGGGGATTTTACAGATAGAATCCGCTTCATTTTTTTTTGTGTCATCGAATTCATATTCCGTCGCGCATTGAAACGGACCCAAAACCAGCAAATTTATGGATTATTATTTTTCTTTTTAAATTCAAGCACATACACATAGGTCATATTTCTATACATTCCTTGAAAGCGAGACATAATATATTTGTAATTAACAGGTGAAATAGGAAAAATACGATTTCGATTTTGTTCCCTGATTTCTCTTATTTTCTTGCATTTGCAATATGGGTTCATAAATAAGTAAGTAATAAGTATTCAATTTTGAATAAAATCAAGGGTGAATAATTATGAAAAATATGGTGGATGCGATAGTATAGCCAACAGCGCCATCCCGCAGAAAGGTTTGAAATTTAGCCTTGCACTATATGCTTCTAATATTAAGGAGGTGTCAGTGGCGGTTCTTCCACAGGAGCACATGCGCACGTGCACCCCCAAAACGAATAAAAAATATTAATTTATATTCATTGAATATTATTTATCGTATAAAGTCCGACCCTCCCGAATATTTTATCGTACAGTTAACCAAACTGTAAATTATAGGCTCTAGATCCGGCAACCGTGCCAAGGTCGAGGTTAATGACGACTATGACGAGACTTGCTCGTATGTGCGATTAAGTAGGCGGGGCATAATGTAGTTTATCTGTAGTAACAGGAGGCGGGAGACAGCGGGGGATAGCGGGGCTATGGCGATTTAACATGGGAAAGGCGCACAATTTTAGTGTGTCGAGCGTGTATGTTTTAATATTTTAATAATAATTTATATATATTTATTAAGTTAAAATGAATAGTTTGACTGTGGATTATTTAAAAAATAACTTTAGCTCTTTGAGTTTGGAGCAAAAAATTGAAGTGAAGAATGCGGGAAAACCTAAACCCGACATTAATTTAACGCAGACCACAAAGGGTAAATCTAGGGACTTTATTAGAAAGTTTAAAAATTAAATACAGGGTGTTATGGAAATGACGTATTATATTTAAACCGGCAATTCCTGAGATAAAGACAAATTGAAGAAAAATAGCCATAAATGGCGCTTTCAATTCATTCAGCGGTAAAAGTGACCTGACGTCAAACCAGAAAAACACCTGTGTGGCACTGCGATACATGTAAGCAATCAAGGAATTCTGGCCGGTGTTGTCATATGTAGGTACACCTTAAACTCTTTAGACAAAATAAAATAATTTAAACACTTTTCCATTATAATCCCTTTCCATATAATACCTTTTTTGTACAATTAATTGAAAAACATTTACGATGGACTATGTTTTAAACAACCCGAAAAAACATATGGAATAGTAATAGCCACGTACGTCACTAGGTCAAATGCCAATGACCTCTTGACGCCTTACATCGTGTGAGCGAAGTAGTTTCATATAGCGCCGCACGCTTGCGGTCTGTTAGTTGGACACCAACCAGCGGCCGGATACGTTGTGTCTCGTCGATCACCAACACACTCTCAGCAATCCGCTCTGTTTTCGGTTTACGCGTGTATCTTGCTCTTACATAAATAATCTTTGAATATTGTTTTTATTGACGCGTTTCTTCTGGACGTCAAATTTCTCGCGTGTAATAAAATCTAATAATCTGTAGTATAATCTGTATTATTGTATTTTTAAAAGCTAAGTATCTGTTCTGTTTCACTATTACTGTGTGTACATAAAGTGTTTCCAGGAGTGTTCCCATGAAAAAAAAAACTGATTGCGTTTGGATAAATACAAGTAGGTAGAAAATAATTTATTTTTATAATTTTATATGGAATTTCAGTTTTACATTAAGTTTGGCAACATTGCCATTGGCTCTGGGTGAAATGTTGTACAGTAGCGTAGACTGACCTGTGAGTAAGAGTGTTTATTACCCCACTTTTAAAACGGTCGATTTAAAAAAAATAAAATATGTAGCGCTTCTCTAGGACACCCAAGGAGTCACCCATTTAAATATAATACGTCATTTCCATAACACCCTGTATATGAAAAAAATTTATAGAGGGTATTCCAAATTAACTGAGGCTGTTATTGATCAATTTTCTACTATTAAGAATCGAAGAATGGACTTTACGTTTAAGCACTATACACACTAAGGAAACCTTACTTATTTTCCAAAAGTTGTATTTCCTTGTATAAAATTAAAAAATAAATAAAAAAAAAACACAGGTAAAACACCTAACGCATTTTCTTACTACTTCTTTTCTTTCTACATTTAAAACGCCTAGAAAGTAATTGTTTGCTCGTTACACAAAAATAAAATTTTAAAAATAATTTCACCATACTTGTAAACTCCTCTATCATAGGTCACGAGCCGCCACTGGGAGGTGTAATATAGTTGCCGGCACCGATAGATGGCTTACCAATATTAACAGGTTTGTTAACATGGAAGTGTCCATTCTAGAACAAACCTAAATATTATTCTATGGGCATACGGTTTTATGCCGTTCCCTAATACTGTATAGAGAATATTATGTTGCATCAGATGGAACAAAATGTTAGAACGGAAAACACTTGTACGAGTATAAGTGCAAGTGTTGTAACATTAATTGAAAAATTTATAGACGGCATTTCGATAGAAAATTGAAAAAATTCGTTTAACCATGTTATTAAAGTCGAAGATTCCTTATTTTTATTTAACTAATAACATACAGAAACTGAATTAAATTACTTAATAGTGTTTTACAAATAAATCGAATGACGTAAATCAATAAACAATGTGGTAATCATATTTTACTTTATACAAAAATGAAGCCACTCCGACTCTGGCGCCTTTTAAGAACCTTGGAATGATTGTTGAGATATTTATCGAAAGGCAACGAAAGCGCGTAAAATGTACTCTACCTGTTTAAAATGCTATTTTTTTAAATTTCTTCGTCAGCTATTTGGTAATGGCACATACACTTACCAAGTCGTGTGTGAATTGTGAAGGGTTACTTCAAGTACAATAATTTTACGAAATATTGGTCAAGTACACCAGGCATCTGAGCCCGGTTTATGAATCGAGTCTAAAGCCCATCCGATAGATTTATTTCTACTAAACATAACAAGAATGGATGTTCTGTAAACACCTTCATGTAATTCATATATCAACTTATTTTAATTGCTCTAAAAACAGTAAAAAAAATTTACAAAAATAAATAATATTAAATCAATCACACAAAATAACAAAAAAATGTATTATTAAACTTTACAGGACATACGAGTCCGAACATTTATGACGTTCAATCCGATCCCAAACCAGGGACGTAATTACCGGATGGCAAACGCCTCCGGAAGGTTTAAAGAGCCCCTACGGGTTTTTGTTCCGGGCTCCAAAAACGATTTCACCGATCACCGGCCAAGGGGGATGTTCAAAAAATTCCTTCTCGGACCAGCTGCGAAACTTTAGTTATCCATTAAAAATAATTATTTGGTCCTAAATACGTTACAAAAAATATAATCCGAACAACCAAGCACGGAGACCATTGCCTAGAAAAAGAAGAATTATTGGTTACAAATGAACATTTATGTCTTCTTCGGATCAATATATTCTATACAAAATAGCCAGTCTCGCTGCGAACAGAACTTCTTCACGAGCTAGCCACAAACCCGTCCCACTAGACGCGCCAAATCTCTTTGAGCTCGTTGTTGGTGCGGCTCAGACGCGACTGGCCCGGCTCGCCATATTTATACGCACCTTTAAGCTATGGTTTCGGTAGAACTGCTAGCAGTAACGTCTGGCAGTCGAGCACTGGTCTTTAGAAAAATAAAATATGTGGTTCCCCTAGAACGTCCGAGACGTCACGGTCGACTGCTGTATACCTACTGCTCCGAGACCAGTCTTGACGTGACTGCCCGACTGCTTGCATGTAAATTTTATAACCAAAGTTGCTTCTAAAAGCCTTTAATATTGTTATTCGATTATGTATGAAAACGTTTCAGTTCTGCCATGAGTAAAAAAAAATTTTTAGCGGCGAATGATTAAATGTTCATTTCAGAAGTCGGCTAATTTCCTCAATTATACGACCATTATGATAAGGACTATAAAAATTTAGAAATACGAGAAAATATTTGGATATACAGGGTGTTATGGAAATAACGTATTATATTTAAACCTGCAGTTCCTGAGATAAAGACAAATTGAAGAAAAATAGCCATAAATGTCGCTTTCAATTCATTCGGAGGTAAAAGTGACCTGACGTCAAACCAGAAAAACACCTGTGTGGCACTGCGATACATGTAAGCAATCAAGGAATTCTGACCGGTGTTGTCATGTATACACCTAAACTCTTTAGACAAAATAAAATAATTTAAACACTTTTCCATTCTTTAATACGTTTTTGTACAATTAATTGAAGAACATTTACGAGGGACTATGTTTTAAACAACCCGAAAAAACATATAGCATAGCAACAGCCACGTACGTCATTAGGTCAAATGCCAATGACCACTTGACGCCTTACATCAGCTGAGCGAAATAGTTTCATTAGCGCCGAACGCGTGCGTCTGTTAGTTCAAGACCAACCAGCGGCCGGATACGTCGTGTCTATTCGCTCACCAACACACTCTCAGCGATTCGCTCTGTTTTTTCGGTTTACGCGTGTATCTTGCCCGTACATAAAAAATCTTTGAAAATTGTTTTTATTCACGCGTTTCATCTGGACGTCAAATTTCTCGCGTTTCTAATCTAATAATCTGTAGTATAATCTGTATTATTGTATTTTCAAAAGCTAACTATCGGTTCTGTTTCACTATTACTGTGTGTACATAAAGTGTTTCCAGGAGTGTTCCCATGAAGAAGAAAAAAAAAATGATTGTGTTTGTGCCTGGATTTCCTCGCTCTTTAGGTATAAGGATAAATACAAGTAGGTAGCTCTGGTGAAATGTTGTACAGTAGCGTAGACTGACCGGTGAGTAAGAGTGTTTATTAACCCACTTTTAAAACGGTCGATTTAGTAGCGCTTCTCTAGGACATCCAAGGAGTCACCCATTTAAATATAATACGTCATTTCCATAACACCCTGTATACACAGATACCACACTACGTCTGCTTTTCTCTACGGGGATAATTGACTACCGATGGCCTCGAGCAGTTGCAGGGAAAACACTCGACAGTTAACGGCTGGTCGTGACTGCCAGACGTCGCGGCCCGAACAAACTCGAATAAACGAGACGTTATTGCCAGCAGTTCTACCGTGACCATACCTTCTATTAAGTAATTAACGTCTAGCATAGGGTTGCCAGACGTCCTGCTTTAGCCGGACCTGTCCTTCTTTTTTGGGAATGTGCTTACTCTGTCCGGCTTTTTCTAGCTACTGATACAACCGATCAACCATAAAAATTTATTATTAGATTACCAATCGAAATTGCTCGTTAATTTTAATTATTTCTTATAGTAGTTGGTACCAAGAAAAATTCCTATACCTAGTGATTAGTATAGTAGATTTTTATTTTTTGAGAACGGAAATGTGTTATTTTCGTTGGTTTTTGTTGTTTTATTAATATTTAGTGTTTATTTTTGCGATTTATTTGGTAAACACTAAAAATTTTATTTTTATTTTATATACAGGTTCCGCAAACGAAGCGGACGGAAGATTAAATCGTTATCGAAGAACTTATCAACAATACTAAAACAGCCTGAGATATTGGATTAAAAATATTATCCATTATACAGGGTGGCCCAAAAAAGTGTGACAGCATAAAGTTATATTTTTTTAAATGGGACACCCAGTATTTTATTGCATATTTAGGTTCGTATTAGTATCCTTTATAAGTGCCTCAAATTTTATTTAATTTGGTTTCGTAGTTTCGGAGAAATAAATTAAAACCTAAAAAAAAAGTTTTGCAGTCCTGAATAAAAAAATCAAAAAAAACAATCCAGAACTATTTTTTAACCTCGGCATTGGGTGAAATTTATGACAAGAGGTCTAGAGATACTATGAATCTAATTGCGTTTACTTATTTTATACAGGGTGTTCATAACAAGCTTTCAAGAACGCCACGTTTTAAAATAATTTTTCTCAAGATTTTCAAATGGAACACCCTGTATATTATTTGGCTATTTGACGTAGAATTTATAGGCAATTTTTTTTTGTAATACAAGCATATAAGTTATATCCAGCCATTTTCGAAACAATTGTAAATATCATAAATTGTGTTGTTTAAATAGAGTTTTTATTGGGAAATTTTGTTATAGGCGACTAGACTAATATTTGTAAACTAAAGTAAATGTTCAAAATAGCTTCCTTTCACTCTTAGAGTTTACCTTGCTTTAGTTATTTCGATATAAATTTTAAATGCCTACATTTTTGCTACTTTTATTTATTTAATATTATTTTCACTATGACAGCCAAATAAAATTATTTACATTTGTTCAGTCTTCGAAATTAAGTACTAACTTACACAAAATGTCGAATTTTACAACTTTAGAAATGGTAAATATGATTTTTATACTGGGTGAATGTGCAAGTGGCTGTCATAGTGACAATCTAAACAACAAAAATCATGGCAACTCGATTAAGAATAAAAAATGAAATTAAATAAATAAAAGTAGCAAAAATGTAGGCTCTTAAAATTTATATCGAAATAACTAAAATACGGTAAACTCTTTGAACATTTACTTTAGTTTACAATTATTAGTCTAGTCGCCTATAACAAAATTTCCCAATAAGAACTCTATTTAAACAACATAATTTATGATATTTACAATTATTTCGAAAACGGCTGGATATACCTTATATGCTTGTATTACAAAAAAAATTGTCTATGAATTATATGTCAAATAGCCAAATAATATACAGGGTTCCATTTGAAAATCCTGAGAAAAATTATTTTAAAACGTGGCGTCCTTAAAAGCTTGTTATGAACAACCTGTATAAAATAAATAAACGCAATTATATTCATAGTATCTCTAGACCTCTTGTCATAAATTTCACCCAATGCCGAGGTTAAAAAATAGTTCTGGATTGTTTTTTTGATTTTTTTATTCAGGACTGCAAAACTTTTTTTTCTTAGTTTTTAATTTATTTCTCCGAAACTACAAAACCGAATTAAATAAAATTTGAGGCGCTTATAAAGGATACTAGTATGAACCTAAATATGCAATAAAATACTGGGTGTTCCATTTAAAAAAATATAACTTTATGCTGTCACACTTTTTTGGGCCACCCTGTATAATGTAAAATATTTTTAAAACATGCCGCTTTTAATCCAATATTTCAAGCTGTTTTAGTATTGTTGATAATTTCTTCGATAACGTTTTAATCTTCCGTCCCCGCTTCGTTTGCGAACCCGGTATTTGTTCAAACGCATTTAGAAAAAATATCCGCCATTTTTATAAAAAAATCAAACCTCTTTTATATAATTGTCCTAGTTCTAGACAGTTGTCCATCTTGCAGTGTCAACCCTAAGTCTAGCATGACATTCCAGTGACATCTATCAATTTGTGTTTTAATATTTATATATAATTATTTTTTGAAGCCATAAACTGAGAAACTAATCTCCTGCAGCACCATTTTTTAAGTAAACTTTTCCAGAGCAACGGGAAAATAATACATTTTCCGACCATAGTACCTCAATATATAGAACGCGAACTAAAAACTTTGGATAAAATTGTTCTATAAAAGAAAATAAAGTTTGCCGAAAAGTTTAAGCTATATTTTCACGAATCCACAACAATATTCAGCTTGCGCAAGATCAGCAGGAGAACCGCTGCGCCTGATAGCAGGAGCTTTACCAGCCGGCCGGCTTATAATATTTTAAGCAGAAGAGCGCACAGCACAGCCACAGATATCGACTTCGACTGCGAAACGGAGCGTCAAAGCAGGTTATTTTTGTTGTTTTGTTTACATTGGTAAACTGAAAAATATCTTGAATAACATCGATTAATTCCCTAAAAACGCATCTAGTGATTTTTGCAACACGATGGAATTGAGCAGGACTGTGATTATTTGTGTTGGATTTTTGGTGGCAGTTTGTTCAGGATTACCGGGTAAGTTTTCCAGTTTTTAAGCAAGACAGTAGAGCAGATATTGTTTATCAATTTATCCCCTATTTCGTTAAACTTCGTTTTCAATTAGGGTAATCCGGGGTAAATGTGGCTATAATAACCTGACAAGCATTCTAGAAAATAATAAATCGGTTGTTGTATTGCATGGTTTCCGATTCGATTGCGTGAACGGCTATATTAGTCAATATCACAGGCTTTGGTTTTTTATGTAATCATGTCAGGAAGTTATAATTACCCCGGAAATAGGAAATATGTTGGGAGTCGTTATATACTTTCCTGCAGTGGCGTAACAACGCAACCACGTGTCTGTGTGCGAAAATTTTGTCGTACCCCAAATCAAATGGAATATTAAGAGGAAAAGAAACTGATAATCCGCTAGTTTAAAAAAGTTCAGTTTTTAATTTCAATGCATGTTTCGAAGGCACATACCCTCATCTTCAGTGGAAAAATTATACATAAGGAAACATTTGACATTGTTAAGACAAACTGTAAATGTGGAAGACATTAATTTAAGCATTTTTTATGTAAAGAAGAAAGTTATTATTTTGGAAACATTAAAAAGGTTTTGAATGAAATCCAGGTAGAAGAAAAAAGTGTCAAAGATCAAAAAAGACAAAATTATACTGACATGGAGGGTGAGCTTGGCGAGCTCAGCTCAAAATTGATTGGGTTCGTCCCTTTAATCTTACCCTTTTTGAAAATTATTTTTTGCTATTTTCTAAAAATCAAATTAAAAGCTATGATGTTCTATTCTTTAGATTCATTTTTCAAGTTTTTTCAGTAATTTATTTAATTTATTAATGTAACTTTCATATATAAAACTTTTTCTTCTTTTTCTGGGGGCCGGGTCCATGTTCTTCACATAGATGGGACACCGGTAGATACCACTGACCAGCTTATGGGAGGCACAGTAAAATGTTAAATTTTATGAGTGAAAAAATGGGTTGATGCGCACGGTTCACGAGTTATTTTTTTTAATGGTTGGTCGTCCGTTGTCTTGCGCACAATGTTCTCGCTGTCATATGCTGTTCCTTAGGCAACTCCGCCTGCACCCATGCCGGTCAATCAAAGATCGTACAGGACCGAAATCAGTCGTCGGGATGTAACGATATTAAAAATCTATCGATATGTCGACAACGGATATGTGAAAATTAATTCGAAAATAGGCTTTTTAGTGATGGCCACAAGGCCCTCTTTTATGCGATAAAATACATTGTTTATTATCTAGTAGGGAAGATCTTCATGTGCCAAAATATTGCCGTGCAATCATATTCATTATGGCCAAGATATCGACGATTCCCAATGTAGGTATCGATATTATCGATCCATCCTTAGGGGTGATGCCTGTTCGACGCCATTGCTTAATGTTGTGCGGACAGTGGTTCTAAGCTTTCCTTGTTATTGGTTTATTGCTGTATTTACACGATTATTAAGCGATTTTATATTACGGATTTATTGTTGCCCATAAACGGCCTTTTAAAACTATGATTGTGATTACGATTTTTTGCTACTTATGGCCTTTATACATTAAACTTATTGCATTGCAATTTTAGAACTCCTTTCACTCTTTTCAACTAAACAATGTTTCTGCGCCAAACCATTGCATATTGCGCGAAAGTATGAAGAATTAGAACGAAAATCATCTGAACCTATATTGGTTATATCGATAAAAAACCAAATATATGATTTTGGCTTTATTCTATTCTAAAACCTTTTAGGTAAATATTTTTGCAGTTAAGTGTACATTACTACCAAGATTTTATACAGCTGCACAACCCTTAAGAAATACTGTTTAATAGTAAAAAGTAAATAAAATAAATTTTAAGTACGGTCCTGTTCACCGGTTAAGGTCAAGCGTTTATCAGTCGGCATTGCGCATGACATCAGAGTCATCCGACGAGCGGCTTTGTTGACATGCGCGACGCCATAAAGGTCCTCGCACGGAACATACGGGAATCGGCCCTCGGTTAAAAACTTTGATATTCGGGGATATTATCCAAAAATCGATGCTGATCAAAAGTTTCCATGGACCCGAGGTCCAAAAATGCGATCCCCAGCTATGTTATGTTGAGCTTAATTTGAAGAAAGCTGCAGTCTTATATATCTGGTTCGGCATTAAGTCGATTACGATATTTTGTTTTGTGACATTTTATTCCCACTAGCTATTCGCGGACCTATAAGTAACTGCTCGCGGACCCCAGTTTGAGAAACGCTGGTCTAGTCCATCTTCGGACCAGGCGTCGAACTTTCTTTCCGAGAACTCTCCGCTACCAGAGCCAGGGCGGTTACCATTTCCGAGACTATAATTATACAGGAAAGTAATATTACAGAAGGAAATTCGGCAATTTATGATAGTCGCTTATAAAACATCGAAAGTGGCACCGCTGTATTTTTAAATATTACCCGATTGTCCACAGTCAGCTGTTTAAAGAAGCCGGCCGATATCAGTTGAGAGAACCAACGTGTTATTTATTTTTAAAATTTTTAGATGTTAAATACATTATTTCCCAGACAATAAGGGTGTATTTTTGTCTACACAGTAGCACTTTAAAATACTAATTCAGATTGAACGGTACTTAGATGTGTTGTGACGCGAAAACTAATGTGATTTTGTGATGTGAGTACTTGGTGTTTTTTATAAATTAAGTTGGTTTTAAATAAGTCCGAAAGGGTAAATAAAATTGCATTTTTTTTTCTAAAGGGTAAGTGGCATTTATAAACTTTTAAGTTGTCCAGATCTGACGGGTGTCGTTCGAATTTAACAAATGAGAACATACCTGACCATTTATAAACTCCGCGGCGGTTCGTTCGAGTCAGTTCAAGTTTATAAATCAGAGATTGTTTTCCAGCGAACTGAACGTAAAAGTTTATAATAATGTACCCTGAAAAATAAACAACTTGAAATCTGTCAAACGGTTATTGACTTTCTAAAGAGTTTACCCTGAAGATATGACAACACTGTTCAAGATTCACTGCCATATGTTGCTGTGTTTACCTTCCGAACAGGGGCACCACGTGGTAATTTTTGGTTTGACATAAGGTCATGTACAGGGCATATTAAATTAAAGCACCATTTTTGGATATTTTTCTTCAATTTGTTTTCATCTCAGGAATTGCCGGTTTAAATATAATACGCCATTTCCATAACATCCTGTATATGGTATGATATACATACCATATATATGATATATACAGGGTCCTGGCAATAGTGTGTCAAACTTCCAAAGCTCCTATACTAATTAACTTAGGAATTTCATTCATATTCCGATTTATACTGTATTATAGGGTGCATTTCAGGAAAATATTTTCCAATATACAGGTTGGCCCAAAAAAGTATCTCTAGACCTCTTGTCTTAAATTCCACCCAATGCCTCGGTTAGAAAAGTTATTTTAGGTATTTTTTGTAAACTTTTTTCTAAGACTGCAAAACTTTTTTTTTTAGTTTTTAATTTATTACTCTTAAACTACATAACCAAATGAAATTAAACTTTAGGCAATTATAAAGGACACTAATACGAATCTAAATATGCAATAACATACTGGGTGTCCCATTTAAAAAATACAGTATTATGATACAACACTTTTTTGGGCCATCCTGTATATTTTCGGACCTCGGGCCCATGTAGACTTTTGATCAGCATCGATTTTTGGATAATATCCCCGAGTATCAAAGTTTTTAACCGAGGGCCGATTCCCATATGTTCCGTACGGGGTCCTTTGCCACTTTAGCTTTTAGAGTTTGGCTATCCATTGATACAGGTCAGTGGTAGATGCGCCACTGCTTTCCTGATATCAAGTGAGTGAAAAATCGAAATATTTGATCTTTTCCGTACATCAAAATTCCTTGTAGTCCTCAATTAGGTATTTTAGGTAATGGAAATTGAGGTTTTTAAATGTAGCTATCCTTAGCGACTATACTGTAGAATGATTCCAAATTGATAGTCTACTAAAGCCAAACTAATAGATGGAGAAAAACAAATAAGTACTTATAATCAGTTCATTTATTCAATATAAATAAAGTTACAAATTTCATTTTAGATTGGAAAATATAACTATAACTATTAACTTTTTATAATAAATAAGTTAATAAAAATTGCCCGTAAATTCTTATTGCATGTTCACAATGTAAAACTGCTGAATTCGATTCTAGAAAACACGAAATGCACTACGTATTAGGTACCTTTGAAACTTTATCGCATCCGGTTCGACATAATTATTACAAACAAATAACATATTGTTGATGCGTAACATTTTACAGGTAACTAATTTTTAATTCATTAACATTGAACGTTAGTCATCGGAATTATATGTATCTTCGATCTTTAAATGGCACTCGTCTGTAATAAATTGCTATCGTCCATGGAGGTAGAAGCATTATTGTTGCAGGAAATATCATTTTATATTTATACCAACAATAAATAATTATAAACGATTTTCTGTTCCTTTTAATGTTAAACGAACATTTCATTTGAGGCTGTCGTCCAACGCACTTTCAGTAGCCACCTCTACATGGAAAAAATTGATGATTTTAACTAGGCAAAAAGCAGGAAAAAGCGAAACCGGTTTACAGAAAACTAGTGGTGGCAAGAACCGGAAAAAAAACGAAACCGGTTTCGTATAAAGAACGGTTTCAGATAAAACCGGTTAGATAGTTATCAGAATAACTTGTTTTCCGAGTAATAGTCAAAGAATTTAAATTATTCATTTACTTTACAAATAATATAAAGATTAATGTCTTTTCGTAATTTTCAATCGACTAATTATTAATTTCATATCATCTTTAAACTAAAGTTTCTTCGAAATAAAATAAATTACAGGAACGTACTAGGGGTATTTTAATGAACATGGTCAATTTAAGGAACGTTGATTTAGTTCCTCTTTCATAATTTAAACAAAAAAATCCAGGGTCGTATTTAAAAAAAATTAAGTTGATGATGGTGATCCAAAGACGAAATGTCGCATTAACCAATACAGTAACCAAGTAGAACTCTAAGAAAACCCAAGCAGCAGTTTTCTCTAATAAGGTTAACATTACATAACCGGATATAGTCATGGTAGGACACGCAATTCCACTGGCCTCATCTATTAATTTGCTGGGCGTCAATCTGGGAGGAAATATATGTCTTGGCATAACCACGTTGTGGCAATCGCCAAGATAGCTTCTGAGAAACTTGGTGTACTCTTCCGAACCAGAAAGTTGTACACACCTCAACACCTTTTGACACTATACAAAGCCCAGATTCGACCATCATTAGAGTACTGCTCTCATGTCTGGAGCGCTGCACCCAAATATACTCTTCGGCTACGAACCACTGCCGCCCATCCATATGTGGTTAAGCTTAGTACTCCTCGAACTTCATTATTTAAGAATTATTTCATCTGGAGGACGTCGTCCGTATGGAACGGCCTTCCCGAGGTCGTGTTTCCCTAATAGTATAACCTCCAGCGATTCAAGACCAACATGAATCCTTGCAGGCACCACTCCCAGAGTGCCTTTAAGGATTTTCCTATAGTTCTTGTGTTTGGTCATAAAAAAAAAAAAAAGAAAATAAAACTCTGATGATGCCATCTTATGGAGAATAAAAAGTAGTAATGAAAAAAGTGAAATTTATTTCATTTCTTCGAACAAAGGCACAGGCCAATTAAACCGACTTCGTATCTCTTACCGTTTCCTAAATCCCAATGGTGATGGACGAATTTGTTACACCCTGAACACCCTGTATACGGAATCCCTGGCACATATTATTATGTTTTTTGGCTATGAGTAACTTTTATGATTCATTTGGATAAAACATTTCGATAGTACCGTGGAATTGCATTTAGTACCTTTGATAGCTCATGGTGATGATGCTTTAGAAATCGGTCAATGTAACACTTTTTTTTATAAACATGGCCTTGCCATCATTGATGTGTGCATAATTATTTTTCTACGTGCTGTACAGGGTAGTATACGTAAGATAACCCACTATACCATCTAGAATATGTAAGACCTGTATAAACCTGTATACAAAATTTAAATGTAAAGGTTTACTTACGCTTTGAAAGTATTTTATTTGGACGTGTACGGTGTATTTAATTTCTCCATATATACATGGTGTCCGCTAATTAATGGGAGATGGAAAAACCACAGACTCCTCCGTAAAAATATTAGGATTTAGTTATACTTACCTATCCAAAAGTTGATATTAACTGAGATACAGGGTGTTAAAGTTAAAACTTTATTTTTGTTTTTCTCTAATAACTGTGACAGAAACCAACGGTTTTTTACAAGCTTTGGCAATAATGATTTTTTAGGACGAGAGACTGATTTTTTTGTGAAATTTTAATGTACAATGTAGGGGGGCGCTGTCATGATATATTTTTATAATTTAAAATAAATAGATAGGTATTTTTAGTTTTAGGTACCTATAATAAATGTCAAATAATGATAACAATTAATGATAATTGAAAATAATATAATTTAAAAGTATAACTATTAGGATAACAAGTACAATAAAAATTAATTAAATTCTAAGAAACTATTGATAATTTATTCAAAATTTTTTCAATTTTAAGAATTTTCCACCTTAAGTACATGCTGTACACAGTTTTTCCAGCTGTCTGCAGAAATTTTTCTTACTTCTTAATTAATTCTACTACAGATGCATTTAATGTAGGAGAAATATTATTTCTCCTAATATTGGATTTTAATTGGTGCCATATTAGCTCAATAGGATTGAATATACAATAGTACGAAGGAAGACGCAACACTATATGTCCATTTTCTGCTGCAAGTTTGTCACACTCGTATTCCTTATTTATTTTAAAAGCTTTTAATACTTCTAGCAGTTCTCGTTTTTTGTAAGTTTCTTCAAAATATAAATCATTTTCAATCATAAAATTTTGAATTTCTGCTTTTGTATTATTAGAATTGGGAATGCTTTTTGCTTGCCGACTATGATAACTAGCATTGTCCATTACAATGACGCTATTTTCAGGTATGTTTTTAAGGAGTTTATGTTTAAACCAATCTTCAAAAAGTTGTGCGTCGGTATCTTGATGGTAATCTAAAGAAGAATCTGCTATGTTTTTAGCTGAAAGCAACAGACAATTGGGAACAAACCCGTTCTCTGAACCAGCATGTAATATTGTGATTCTTTTGCCTTTATTTGATGGTGCCTTGGTTTGACATTTTTTGGAAGAATCATCCCAACCTTTTCTTGGAGTGTCATGGGTATCGAATCATGTTTCGTCAAGGTAAATAATTGGATGATTTTCTTCTCTAAATTGTTTAACAGCTGTTAAATATTTAAGGCTTCATTCCCGTAAACGTTGTTTGTCCTTTATCAATGCTTCGGTATTTAAAACCCATTTTACGCAATATTTTCCTAAGGCTTGAAAGGCTACAATAGATATTTGTTTCGTCTTTAATCAGCCGCTCTTTGAGGGAAATCAAAGTGGGTACAGTTTGTGCCTCATACATTTGGTAAATCTTTCTTCTTAATAAATCCATGTCATTTTCGTCAATGCTTCTAAATGTGCCAGAATCACTCCGATTTTTTCTAGGATTAACAGGTTTAAGTACTATGTCTCTTACCGAAGATAAAGGAATTTTTGTCAAAGTAGACTAAAGCACCCATCGAATTAAAACTTCTACTCAACAACGATTGATACACATTTTTAATTATTAGTTTGGCATCGGTAGAAAAATGCTTTCTTTTAAAAATGACACTTGAAGATGCCCCCCTATCAGCACAATTCCAAGGACGCCACATTTGACCACTAATAAGCCTAACTAAAAATTACTCGCCGGAAAAACCACTAAATATTAAAATTATTAAAAATCACTTTGTATTTATATATGCATCAGGCATTGGGATTTCTTTATTTATTTTCTGGTCGAAGGATAATGCGCTTTTATTGCAGTCAAAAGATCAACGGTATAATTTTGCAAATACTATAAGTATATTTTAAATGCAATAAGTATTAATACATAACTTTAAAGTTGCCTTGAAGAGCTCTTTAAGAATATAAAATTAAAAAGAAATGGTTTTAATGTAGTTTTAAAATTTAGTCTTGAAGATCCTTTTAGGATGGGCCCTTTTTGGCTAGAATCTGCTTTATGGTAGTCTTCAGGCTATCTTGAAGTTCATTTGGTTTTATTCCAAATTTTATTGTATAGTTTTAAAGCGACCTTGGAGATCGCAATAAGAGCATTCGTGTTACTTGGGATATCATTGGACTTATCATGACCTAAAAAATATTTAAAATTGTGATAAACATGTTGTAATAAAAATTAGTTGGAATTCAGTATAGAATTTAAAAATAAAAATATATGGTGTCCCATTTAAAATAGGAAACTTGGTATTTGCCCAGGAGAAACTAAATACCCTGTACATGTCAAAATAAAATATTTTAAAAACTTGGGTCAATACCAAGAGCTTTGATATTTGATTTCTACTAGTAGGCCTTACAGATTCTCAGATCGGGTTTGTTCGTTGATCATCTTACGTGAACCACTGTGTGTACAAATTATTTACCGACATTAAGTGTAATTAACCCAGTGTAATTAATAGAGGGACATTAAAATTAGATTGATTTCTTATTATTATCAATTAAAAGACAATTAATTACTCACCTGGTATTTTCCGGTACACGGACCGAAAAACTTAGTTAACTTTACTATAAAAATAGTAAAACTACCGATCATTGACGGCTCTATGCTTTATGTGACTGGAATCATAAAACTATAGCATAGTTTAAACAAAAATTTTTAGTAAAAATTACCAAAAACAATTTATATTTTTGTAAAATCTCCTAAAATCTTTTGTAAAATTTACTAAAATATTTTGTAAAAATGTTGACCATGGTATTCCCCAGCGGTCGCCCATCCAAGTACTATCCTGTACTACCTGTTTTTTGTTGTGAAGAACGACATACATGCCTTTTATTCTTGTAAAAATATTTTTATAACACAATATTTAAACTTGGTAATTCTTACAATAGAGAATACAATAATAGTCGTCAATAAAATATACCATATATTTTAAAATATTTAACTACTGGAGTTAAGTATAAATAAATTATTCTCACTTCCATTCGTTGTAAGTTTAGAATATATTTTACTTGATTTTACTAAATTTATTAGAAATATATATATACATTATTATAAATTATGTCTCTACAATCTACAATATTATTTTGTAATTAATATTATATTTTAAAGCGAATCGTACAATAAAATCTTTATAATAATTTTGCTATAGTGTTTGTTCCGCTGCAACGTGTCCAAGATAAGGAGGGCCAGTACAGGGATCTCGGAAACCGTAAGAGATACGAAGTCGGTTAAATGGAGGTAAAGTTGCGCATTTACGTGTCTAATAATATGCCGTTTAGAAAGTTTTAAAATTCCGACTAGTTCCGGAGATATCCGAAAAAAACGAAATTCTGAAAAATCGTTTTATTGTTTTCCTGGTATTTTTTTAGATCGAATTCTAAAGTAAATTGAACTTTTGCATTGCCACTTTTTCCGCTCTATCTAACAGCGTTAATTGTTTTGTAATCCGACGAGTCGTCTTCGAAGGGCCATTATCAACTTTATTTTTTTAAATACGGTCCTGTTTCTCTGATATTGGAATTGGATAGCTTTTTTCCATCTGAATGCAACGATGTATGACACATTGTGGTTTAATGACGCTTCGAGGGTTTTTTGAACAACATTAGGAAATTTTGGGATAAGGTCCTGTATTTCTCCTAATTTTATAAATAATATCTCATAAGTAGCTCTAAATTTTTATTTATGTTGGACTAGTTCAATAAATAACAAATAATTTAATAATAAACCACAAATAAGTGAACAAAATACAGAAACATTATTTCAAACTTTTGTTGATTCGGGATTTTAAAGAAAAGTAGGCGTTTGAAACAAAAAAATTAAGATGGTGACGCGTGATTTGTTTCACTTGACATTCCCATTGTGATGGTTTGAGAGCGTTTTAAGAGGTATTCTATTTTCCAGAAAATATGGAACATAATAAAATTTTACAAATGCTGAAAAGTTTGATATTCTATCGCATGTTTTATTTTATCTCAAAAAAAATGTTATCTGGCAGTTAGAAGATGTTGTTTGTGCTTAGAGAATAACGGAAATCATTTTGAACACCTGATTATGTAGTTCCTTACTTTTTTCGTTGTTCCTTTTATTACTGTTTTGGAATGATTTTTGTTCACTTATTTGTGGTTTATTATTAAATTATTTGTTATTTATTGAAATAGTCCAACATAAGTAAAAAATTTAGAGCTTACTTATGAGATATTATTTATAAAATTATGAGAAATACAGGACCGTACCCCAAAATTTTCTGATGTTGTTCAAAACGCCATTAAACCACAATGTGTCATACATCGTTGCATTCGGGAGAAAAAAAGCTCTCAAATTCCAATATCAGGAAAACAGGACCGTATTTAAAAAAATAAAGTTGATAATAGCCCTTCGGAGACGACTCGTCAGATTACAAAAAAATTAACGCTGTTAGATAGAGCGGAAAAAGTGGCAATGCAAAGGTGCAATTTACTTTACAATTCGATCTCAAAAAAACCCAGGAAAACAATAAAACGATTTGTCAGAATTTCGGTTTTTTCCGGATATCTCCGGACCTACTCTTAATTTTGAAACTTTCTGAACGGCATATTATTAGGCAAGTAAATGCGCAACTTTACCTCCATTTAACCGATTTCGTATCTCTTACGGTTTCCGAGATCCCTGTACTGGCCCTCCTTACATTGGACACGTTGCATATTTATTTTAATAGTAATAGTATAACAATATATATATCGAATTGGAAAAAACCGATGATTTTAATAATCGAGTACTTGATACTCGAGCGATTTTAATAATCGAGTGAATCGCTCCTGCGATTAATCACTTGGAATTTTTATGACTAAGAAGAATGTGTTGATAAAACACCCGAGGTTGTTTTTCTAAGTTTTAGTTGTCTTAGAGTTTTTATTAAGGAAGAACAGTCGATTCTGATTTTCAAAAGAAATTACATCCTTAATTTTTTAAGCATTTACAATCGCCGCTGGCTAGCCAGTCAAAAGAAAACGCGATGAATCCACTAAATGATTTGACTTACTTTTTTGTATGCACTTTCTCGTTTATGTGCCTTTAACAAAGACGTATGTCGTGTCAGCCTTCTAAGCCTCAAACTCGAACGTCGCCAATCTGCTCGCGGCGGCTAGCGAAAATCGGGTATCAAGTGAAAGCCAACGATTTTTCGTATGAATTTATAACTCGAGTAGTTTTTTTAATAATTGAGCGATGTCGGTTATTTCAGTAATCGAGTACTCAAGCGGTTTTTCGCTCGAGCGATCACAACACTAATATATTTTAGCAATTAATTGATTTTACTAAATTTCTTAGATATCCTAACTATAGTTTTTGGTAAATTATGTTTACAATATTATTTTGCTATGTATTATACCTAAAAAATGTAATTTTATTGGAATTTTTACAGTATGATAGGTGATGGTAGAAAATATTTATTGGATTGTTCGGTATTGTGACTTCAACGCCAATTGCCACAAATTTTTTCTTATCATAAATTGTTTCTTGATATTGCTGAATGTTATCAAACAGAAAAATTTGCATATATTATTGCTCTTTGTTTGAAAAATAGTTCGTAGTAACGATGCCATTACTTCATTTAGTGTGATAGAAACTTTTAATATTATATACAGGGTGACAATTTTAAAACTTACAATTTAAAGCTTACAATTCCTCCTTAACGTTCTGAAAAATATCTCTTGGAATAGTTTGACAAATATCAATTTTCTTCTGACGCAATTCTCCCAAAGAGACCGGCTGGGTTTTGTAAGCTAGTGATTTAATGTAACCCCATAAACTGAAGGGGTAATCTCAGGTGATCTTGGTCATCGCCCAATTATACCTCTTCTGCCAATCCACTAATTTGGATCTTCTTGGTTCAGCGACTCTCTCACCATAGTGTTGGGGTGTGTCATCTTGCTGGAAGTGTAAAAGATCTCTCTTCAAATTTAGGTTTTGTAAGTCTCTTTGGTTTTCAAATTCATTTACAATCGAGTGCTGTACAGTTTGGTTGAGCATTTCAACACGATTTCTACGAAAGTATAATAATCACATTTGAGGTGTTTTCTGTATGTTTAAAGTCAGTTGAAAATCTTACTTACGATCGAAATAAAATATCAAACGATACTCTTCGACTATTATGCTTGAGAAGAGGCTGTAACCATGGTACAAATAACTAAGAGGTAAGATTCCACGCCGATGGAAGCGTGGCTTGTGACATCAACGGGCGAGTGATGTTTAAATCTCTTATGGAGATTTATATTGCTGTTGGCATTTTTAACTCTCTTTTAAAGGTAGTAAAATGTTTTACGCATTTATATATATACGCATATATAGGAACAAACCCGGACAAACGCCAAATAGTATGTGAAATGAAAGAATAATATCATGGAATTTAGGTATATTTATTTCATGATCATATAACAAAGATTAAAACTAAAATACGACCTAAGTAGTTATAAACAAATTTACCTACTTTTTTTTAAATATTCAATCTCTCAGTGGAGTGAAATTATGAAGAGGTAAAGAAACTCATAGTCTGCTTCAGTAGTTAAATAAACAATCCATACATGTTTCGAAGGCATATACCCTCATCAGCTTTAGTGGAAAATACTTAAGAAGCAAATGTTAACAAAATAAATAAAACCGTATCTATTCTAATTTTTTGTTTTTATCCTATTATAGAAAAGCGGAAATACCTTATATTTCTATCAAATTTCTTTGCCTGGTTATTCATATCACAACCAAACACATCGCACCTCATTTTATGAAAATTAAGATATTTATTTTAATAAACACACACGCGGCTAAATAAGAAAAAATGCTGGTGAACTTTCCATGAAAAAAAACTACGGCAAACGGCACTACGTGGCGACCAGTGTTGCCAGAAATCTTTGATCAAAAGTGATAGGTTGATGGTTCGAAACCTAATAGAATAGTAAAAGACGGTGTCAGAGTAAGAAAAAAAGGTCGTTACTCTCCTATGATACCTCCATATTGAACATAAATTTCTTATGGGGAGCCCCACAACAAAATGGACATATAAAAAATTGTTAAAATATTAATGGATATATTACAATTAACTGACAATGCTGGTGGCACATAGCAGATGTCGCCGAGCAGCTTCGGCTATCGTCAACCGGTTCCGATGGCGCGGCGGTTGTTTTAAAAGTTTGTCGGAATCTTTTGTTATTTTAGTGGTATTTTAGCTGTAATGTGAGTTATATTTCTATGAAATTAATATACGTAAATACTTGTCATATATTATTCTTTCATTTCACATACCATTAAATGCGTAAAACCTTTTAATACCTTTAAAATAGAATTAAAAACGCTAACACCGTATAAATCTCCATAAGAAATTTAAAAATCACTCTACCTGTGACGTCACTGCACATGACAGACGAAATTGGAAAGGTTAAATATCTTACCTTTAGTTATTGTATCATGGTGTGGGGGTGTGCCATCTTACTAAAAGTGTAGAAGATCTCTGTTTTATTTAGTTGGTCTTGTAAGTCAGTTTGGTTTTCAAATTCATGATCAATCGAGGGCTCTAGAGTTTGGTTGATCATTTCAACATAAGCTTGGCAGCGTAAATTTCTTTCAATAAAAAAACCTATAATATTGTCTCTCAATATTCCCGTCCAAGTATTGCATTTTTGGGGATATTGGGTAACGTCACTCCATTAGCGACAGTTTTGTTATTCACATGACTATTTAGAAAAAAGAAGCAAATGTTTTTTTATAAATTTGGGTCATGCTGTAACTATCCCAGTAAAGGTTACATAAAACTGAATTCTTCTGTCCGGATCATCGTTGCGAAGTTCTTGCAACATTAGGACGGTAGTATAGTGCTGGTGTGACATTATAATATCAAGGCCGTATTAGAAAAAATTAAGTTGATGAAAACGAAACGTCATATAAAAAAAATTGTTATGAAATCTTTGAGTTCACTAAAAGTTGCTGTTAGAATGTTTTGTCAGTTTTGCTCTAGCTTTAATATTAACGTCGAAAAAAAATTAAATTCAAAATTCAAAATTTCAGTTTTTTTTAAATAACCCAAAACTTAAAAATCTTACCAAAACTTTTTGTACGGCATTAATTGCGATCCTTTTCCTCTATTTAATCGAAGTTGTATCAGTTACAATTAACGACATCCCCATAGAGCCCTCCTTATCTTGGGTACCCTGGCATAGTAGTAAGGCTTTTTGGAGGCCGTTTGAAAACAAAGTCTTTAAATGTATAGTGTCAACGTCTTATTTTAAATATAGTATATGAGTGCCTAAAATATGAACATGAACAAATTCAGACACAAATATTACCAAATTATCATTGTCAACAATTTATCGATTAAGACGAGAAATGTAAAAGGAAACAAACTGCTCAAAAATTTAAATAAGTTGAAGAAAATCAGGCTCTTACACTAGAAATGATACAAGAAAAGCTTAAGATGAGGATCCCAAACAATCCCATATTATCAATCAGAGCCATCTATGTTGCATCAATTTAATTTAAAAATATGCTGCTTTTTGTCAGGTTAGAAAGAGACAGAGTCATCAGCTGATCAATATTTCTTTTCGTGAAGTTTTAGCCGTTAATAATAAAGTTTTTTAGTTAATTTATTGATATTTAGATTGTCTGACATGTCGATTGGGGTATCAACAAGTTTTAGGAAGATCTGTGACAAGAATTTGAAAATTGTTCATATTTGAAATTGTTATTATTATTCTTATAACATTATATTTTTTAACGCAATTTTTTCATACCGTTTTCCAATCCTTTAACTTTACGAATCCAGTTTTAGATTAGAAAAAAATCACGTATATTTGGCTAAACGTTCGCATAAAATAGTGCCTGCTTGGCAACCCTACAACATGTTTGGCGATATTGTGAGTTATTCTGTTGGACTATGGGGTTAAATAAAAAAAAAATGATATCAAAATGGGCATAATGGAGTCAGTCAACTTTTTGGATTTTGTGATTGTGTTTATGTTGTATATTGTAAATATACTATAAAGATATTACGGTGAACCTCATTTTGCTAAAAATCCCATTGGCCCAATTCTATATTATCCTGGGTATCAATGTTCGGTAATTAAGAGTCGATATCTTAGAAACAGGTGAATTTAAACCCAAAGTAGTATTATACAAAACTATCTTCACATTACGCGAAGTATACAAAGAACGAATAATACATGGGTTGTTCAATATGGAAAGAATGAATTCGCCATAAAGCCTTCTTTACTTTTGACGCAAATTCCGAGCATTTTTTTCTCTAAAGCAATATAAAAGAAATTAAAAAGTAGTCAATTGCTCAAAATTTGAAGAGTACATAGTGTATTGTACAGTGAAACCTGTGTCCGCCTAATAGAGGTGTCCGCCCATAGGAAATTTGTTATTAGGTAATATGTAAATGCAAAATTATTACTATGTATATGTAGTTAGAAATAAACATAACATAACAAAAATACACTAGTTTTAGTTAGGATGTAGTACTAAAAAAAATCTAATAACGTAGTTTGACGTATTTGCGTTTTATACTTGCAATCTAGAAAATGTAATTCCAAGTCTGATAACAATTCCATTGCTGTAGAGTCACCTCTATTCTTTACATACTCTTATGAGTCCTTTGCCATACTAATGGCTTGTTGATAATTGGTGACATTTGTTTTATTACTGCATTCAACTTCTTCATCAGAGCCGTCAGATAGTGATGTGGTTTCAGTTTGGACTACATAATCGGTAGGAATGGGGTCACTATCATCGTCTAATAGCACATTACTATCAATGTTAATGAACTCGCCCAAATCATTGTTATCAAATTACAAACTTCCACAATATCAATATTCTCTTTCAGTATCAAAACGCGACATTTTTGTGCCATTGTTTACGATTTTAACCTTACAACTCACAAATAAACGGCGGACTGCTGTCGGGGAATCACACATACTTTCATTCGGCGAAGTCCTTTCGCTCTGCCACGCATACGCGTTTTGTTGCCGACCTCCCAAATACTTTTAAAATTTTTTTGTCCGCGTCCGCCCAAAGGAGAGTCCGCCCAAAAGAGGTTGATTTTCATGGAATTTCATATACCTAGTTCCGCTTAATAGAGATATCCGCTTATTGGAGGTGTCCGTTATAAGAGGTTTCACTTTATTTCCACTTTTAAAAAAATATGTTGCGCCCATGTCCAGAATTTCCTTGATATGTGCCGGCGACAGGTATTTTCGGACTTGCAACTGAAGTACCGTCAGCTTCATAAATCTAGAATAAAAAAATTTTTACTGCTTCTAAAACTTTTTTATTTCAAAACAATGATTTATAAAAGTAGCAAATTTTTATGGATTTTTATGGTTTTATTGATTTCGCGGAATAATAATAATGATTATTGAGTAATTGTATGTAGGTACGACCAAACTGGTAAAGTCACTAAAAAACGAATGTAGGTAAATATTTAAATTACAATCATGTGTACTGAACGAATATAAAATATAACGTATGTAATAAGGAAATGGTCAAAAAATGTTGATAATATTAACGGAATGGTAAATTTAACATAAATGTTAATGACGCATGATCGTGCGTATTTCTAAAAGAACTTACAAAAATTGAGTACAGTACGTTTCACGAAATTTGGATACGACTTAATGATTTCCTGGGTCGGTCCCATTGTGTCGACAAGAGCTTGGCAATAAACAAGTGAAGTATAAAGGGACGGACTAAGGAAAACAAGTAATGATATGATTATATTAATGTAATCAAATGAAATAAAATTTTTTAAAAATATTACTAGTCATATTTATTTACATTTATAATAATAATTTATCATTCTATAGATAGTTCTGTTTCGCTATCGCTATTCTCATCAAAATTAATTATAATTGGATTAATTATACGATCCAGACTAATATACGAATTTTCTACAGTTATTACGTGACGAACTGAATTTTTCCAACTAGGTACCTGGGGGAATATCATTAAAGCATTTTCGTATTAATTCTACAACACTAGAACTTAAAGTCGGAGAAATATTTTCAGACCTAACCAGTGATTTTAACTGGTGCCACATATGCTCTATGGGGTTAAAAGTAGTAGAAGTAAGCCAATTCCGATTCACCCCCCACTCCTCTGACGTCATACGACCTTGACCGTCGAAGAGTGCAGGTGTTCATTTGACCTTGGGGGTGTCATTGGGGTGCTATTGACCTTGAATGTGTGCAGGTGTTCTTAATTTCACCTTGTGACGTCATATGACTTTGGCCACCCACGTGTGCAGGTGTTCATTTGACCTTGGGGGTGTCATTGGGGGTGCTATTGACCTTGAATGTGTGCAGGTGTTCTTAATTTCACCTTGTGACGTCATATGACTTTGGCCACCAACGTGTGCAGGTGTTCATTCGACCTTGGGGGTGTCATTGGGGGTGCTACTTTGAATGTGTGCAGGTGTTCTATTGCGTGTGACCTTGAAATATCCTTGAACATTTTCGCTTGAACGATGTCAGGTTTTGTTGTGTGACCTTGAAGTATGACCTTGACCGTCCAGGTGGACAATTGTTGTTGTTTGAACTTGTCTTTGACCTTGAACGATGCAGGTGGTGTGTAACCTTGAAGTTATCGTATACGTGAACAGGTGTCTTTTCATTGTCATATGACTTTGACCATGACCTTGTGATGTGCTGTTAATATCCCACGGGGACATGTGTTATTTTACTACATCGACCTTGAAATATTCCCTTAGCGTCGAATAATCTGCTCATCATAAGCTGATGTATCTTGACCTTGAAATATTTACTAGTCCAAGTGTGCTACGTCATTTTCGTGACCTTGACGAATTTATTATTTTGTGAGCTACCTTACACGTGGGTACATCTGATGTCACTTGACGTTGAAATATTTTTAATAATATTTACTAGCCCATTGGCCTTTGGTGGTGTTATTGACTTTGAATATGTGCAGGTGTTCTATTGCGTGTGACCTTGGTTGCCAACGTGGGCATACGTTGTTGGTGTGACCTTGAACGCAGGCGGGTATTTGATGCAGGTGTGCGACTACCACCCCACACCACCTTTCTGTTAATTTTGACCTTGAATATTTCCATAAATACCGAACAATTTCATTTTTACCTTCAAAGTCACATTAGCATTCTAGCTAACATTATCTGCTGCCTCGAACAGTAAATAGATATATTGTGTTTGTGTTGTGTTCCGAAAGTGTCTATTGAAGGTAATTGTTTTATTACATATTTCAACAATGAGCATTTCACAGCAGACCTTGGGTGAAATTAATAATATGATAAACAAAGACTTTGAATTTCCGGAGCGCAGAAAGCTTTCAACCTTGGGGGTGGGAATGGGTTATGTAATTAAAAAAATGACTCCAACAACAACACGTTTTGGGAAAACTATTGTTGCTACATTGTACGATCAATGGAATGATGTGACATTTCAAACATTTCTACCTAAGCGTGTAGCTGATGCATTTACTGAGATTTTTATTGATGATATGAATATGTCAGGTGATAAATATACTTTGACGTATTTGGGACAGAGTACAAATGCATCAGGAGGCAATACAAGAGCATTAATAAATTTTGGTTGTTTGGAATAGACATTTTTAAAATAATTTTAATATTTTTATTGTTTATCATATTAAGTATTAGTTGGATATGTAATAGAATAGTTGTTGATGGCACATGTGAGGAAGCACATACATAAGCATTAAAAATATTTTCTATTTAAGATGTGTGACGAATCTATTATCAGAGAAAACCAAGATTCCTATGTTTATGATTTATTAACTAGACTACAGCAGATGGCTGAAGATATTTTAAATTTTGCAATCGGATTCGATGTGGATTTATACCGAAAATATATGAGGGATGCAGTCAATTTTTTCGCTGGGGCCCATGTTTGTCAAAAGTTCCTATATGGTGCCATTGGTGTAGAGGAATTTTGCCGGAAAATGATTGACGAAGAATTGGGTTCTATGTTGCTCGAAATGCCACATATACCCATTGATTTATTGGTAAATTATGGTTTGATGCCCCAAGATGACGGCTTGAACACAAATTTTAATGGAAATAATGCAGCCAATTCTAACAATGATGACAAGATGGATGTTATTGAAGAAGAACAATTTAATGGTTGTGACCATGGGTATGAAATCGCCACTGGTGACAATAATGGTACATCATATACTTCCAGTAATGATATTGATGAACGTATTGTAATGACTAAAAATTAAATTGTAAATAAATTATGTTTAGCTATATTTTGTTTTATTTTCCCAAATATACGCTAGGTAAAATTAATTTAATATAAGTAGATAATATTTAAAAAAATAGATTATTTGGAAGTAGGGATGAAGGAATGTTTCCATAAATGAGACACAATTTGGTTATAGTAGAATAGTGTTGTTGACGGCACATGTGAGAAAGCCCATATACGACCATTCAAAATACTTTTTAAGATGAGGCTCAGAGAAAACCAAGATTATTATCTTTAATATTTTAGTAAATGTCATTAAACAACTTTTCACTTCTACACACTTTTTACCTAAAATTGAAGGAAAGCTGAAATTTTCGCATTTTTTCAAATATTGAGAAAAATTTCGAAAAAAGAAAAATTACGTACCAAATCTCTCTTATTATTGATTTCTCAGAAAATTTCGTTCCTTGTAATATTTAGTAAATGTCATCAAACAACTTTTCACTCCTATGCACTTTTTACCTAAAATTGAAGGAAAGCTGAAATTTTCGCATTTTTTCAAATATTGAGAAAAATTTCGGAAAAAAAAAATTACGTACCAAAACTCTCTTATTATTGATTTCTCAGAAAATTTCGTTCCTTGTAATATTTAGTAAATGTCATTAAACAACTTTTCACTCCTATACACTTTTTACCTAAAATTGAAGGAAAGCTGAAATTTTCGCATTCTTTCAAATATTGAGAAAAATTTCGGAAAAAAAAAATTACTTACCAAAACTCTCTTATTATTGATTTCTCAGAAAATTCCGTTCCTTGTAATATTTAGTAAATGTCATTAAACAAATTTTCACTCCTACACACACTTTCTACCTAAAATTGAAGGAAAGCTGAAATTTTCGCATTTTTTCAAATATTGAGAAAAATTTCGGAAAAAAAAAATTACGTACCAAAACTCTCTTATTATTGATTTCTCAGAAAATTTCGTTCCTTGTAATATTTAGTAAATGTCATTAAACAACTTTTCACTCCTATACACTTTGTACCTAAAATTGAAGGAAAGCTGTATTTTCACTCATTTTTCCAATTTTCACAACTTAAATGATGAGGAAATTAGTCGTCAAGGATTTAATATAGATAAAAAAGTTATGCCTTTTTTGGTTAAAAATCCATGACACATAATTTTCACATGTGAAACTCTGAGGATATTAATTGTTGGCATTTAAGGATCTAATACAGAAAAAAATTTTGCCTTTCTTTTTGGCTAAAAATCCATGATTATACAATTTTCACATGTGAAATTATGAGGATATTAATTGTTAGCATTTAAAGATTTAATATAGAAAAAAATTTATCCCTTTCTTGGTCTCCATGATTACACAATTTTCACATATGAAATTATGAGGATGTTAATTGTTGACATTCAAGGATTTAATATAGAAAAAATAATTTTGCCTCTTTTTTGTCTAAAAATCCACGATTAAACAATCCTCACATCTGAAATTATGAGGATATTAGTCGTTAACATTCAAGGATTTAGAAAAAAATGTTTACTTTTTTGGTATATAAATCCATGATTGCGCAATTTTCACATGTGAAATTATGAGGATGTTAATTGTTGACATTCAAGGATTTAATATAGAAAAAATAATTTTGCCTCTTTTTTGTCTAAAAATCCACGATTAAACAATCCTCACATTTGAAATTATGAGGATATTAGTCGTTAACATTCAAGGATTTAGAAAAAAATGTTTACTTTTTTGGTATATAAATCCATGATTGCACAATTTTCACATGTGAAATTATGAGGATATTAATTGTTGACATTTAAGGATTGAATATCCATATCCATATCTCTTATCAAATTTTTTCATTCGCAATTATGGGGATGTTAGTTCTTAGATTCAAGGATTTACTTTTTAAGTAGGTAAAGCCTACGACCGTTTTTTTTACTCTGACGAGAAATTTTCTTTGTCTCAGCGTTACGATCACGTTACCATCGCACTACCACCGCCCCTATGATTTTACGTCTGAATTTTCCGTAATTCAAGACAAAAACTTTTAAAAAATGAATGCAAATGTGAAATTATGAGAATATTAATTGTTGACATACAAGGATTTAATATAGAAAAAAGAATTTTGCCTCTTTTTTTTCTTGTCTAAAAATCTTACATTTCAAATTATGAAGATATTAGTTGTTAACATTCAATGATTTAATGTAGAATTTTTTTTTACTTTTTTGGTCTAGAAATCATTGATTACACAATTTTCACATATGAAATTATGAGGACATTTAAGAATTTAATATCCATATCCATATCTATTATTAAATTTTACTTCCGAAATCATGAAGATGCTAGTTCTTAAATTCAAGGATTTACTTTTTAATTAGGTAAAGCTACGACTTTTTTTACTCTGACGAGAAATTATTTTTTGTCTCAGCCTATTATTGCATGAAAAGTACAGTAGGTAAACTAAAAGAGGTATGTTCAATATGAGAATCAGATTTGCGGTTCCCTATCGATCGATTGGCTAAAATCGGTGTGATTATACATAGTATTTTTAATTAATTGAGAACTTTTTGTATTAGGTAGTTCTGAGATAGTACTGAGTAGTATATAGACTCTCTGAAAAATCGTTTTACGGGTCGCTACCATCGCGTTATCATCGAGCTGCTATCGCGTTACGATCGCGTTGTCATCGCGTTACGATCACGTTACCATCGCGCTTTTACATCTGAATTTTCCCTAATTCAAGGCAAAAACTTAAAAAATGCATGCCGACAAGCATTTAACTGAAATATTTTATTAAAAATCTATATAACATAATAAATTTCGAGAATTCATGCCGACATGCCTTTATTCATAGAATACCTACATAAATTGATGATTTTACGATAGTAATTTTAAAATATATTTTGAATTGAGTATTCTGTTTTATTGTAATAGTAAGTAACTGAGTTTGAGTCAGCTGATAGGAGACGTTATGTGTAACTAGTTTACGAATGAATATTGAGATGGAAAGTAAAAACTATCTTAAAACGATTTATTTACACAACTTCTGAAATGACTCATATCGAGAGCGTCATATTCGCAACATCTGGTGTAAACCGATTTTCACGCAGCCCTACCAAGGTGAATAGTCATAATAATAGCCATAATTTGCAAATATTTCGTTCATGTTTAATTTTAATATTGCTTCCTTTGTTTCGGTTTAATGTTATTATATTGTTTAGAATACAACATTTGAAATACTCATATTGTTAGGTTCGGTTTTCTTTTACATAATATTTACTGATTCGAGTTTCCTTTGCATTTTTAAAGTTTAAACTGTCCACACCTGCTGATTTAACTCGTTTTTCTCGCATAACTCTACCAAGGCTAGAGGACCATAACTCAAAAACATATTTTTAATATTAATATTTTTTCTTTATTAAGGAACTACAACATATTCTATGAAAAAAGCGAGAAATAACTTTAAAAGTTTGAGTCGAAGAGGCGTGATAATTATTCCATATTCCGCTTTTTTCCATTTGACTAGTTATTTTTTCTGATTATACATATAGGTATGTCATTGGTTTTCAGAGAAATTATGATATTTTGAGCAGGAGGTATTATCACCATCACTTCCAGCTGTGAATAATATAGGCACTTGTAACTCTTTAAACTTTGCATGTCTAATAATTAATCTTTGCATGTCTAAAAATTCCATGTTTTTTAATACTGAAAATTGGTAAGTGTATAAGGCCACAGCTAGGAATCGAACCAAGGTCTATGAATTATTTTACATTATTCAGCGCTAGTCCAGTTAAGCTACTGGAGTTTAGCATTAGCATTAGCATTAATGTTTTATACGACTGAAAAAATAGCTTGATATTCAGAATATTCGAAAATTGAACAGAAATAAATATTACGGGAATGCAAACAAACACATAAAGTCTAATTTTCCATTGAGGTGATTTAAATCAATAAAATGTTTTAAATCAATACCTTATGTTTATTCTTCCAAATGTCCAAAGATTGATAAAGAAACAAATAAAATGCCGCCTAGGGTGACTTCGAAACTGAGAACCTTGCTAACATGAAACGATCGACAATCAGTGTTCATATTATTAGAAAAAGTATCATCATTTTACATATTTCTCTAAATCACATCAATGGACAAATAATGACTTTACCTAGTTTATTTAAAAAGAAGTAAAATTTTCATTTTAATTCATTAGATAAAATCTAAATAGACCATCATGTTTAGTTTTAATGCGAAGATTACATAGTTTGCAAGTGATTATACATAACATTTTTTAACTAGCTTGAAACGTTTTGTATTAGGAATGTACTAAATCAAAGGCTTAATGAGAGGTACTATTGTTTTTCAGATTTGATTTGTGTACATTATTTCTCTCTCATTGTGAATATCATTCGAACACACACTCATTGACGACAATTATTGTACAGGTGAAACCTTTTCTACTAAGCTAATGTAATGTACTGTAAATTTTACAATTTCCACATTATTACAAGCTAGGTGTCGTTTTTAATTTAAATTAT